>CM039675.1:7751924-9104329 GCA_022496015.1 Hordeum marinum
ACTCCCCCTCGCCGGATGTCCCTCCCCTCGCCGCCGCCAGCAGGCGCCGTCGGGCAAAGCCTGCGCAGCGGCGGCGGCGGCGGAGCACTCCGGTTCTCCCTCTCATGGTGCTCGGGCGTTGCGGGGCGTCTGTCATGGGAGCGCGTGGTCGTCGTGACGATCCTACGCTGGGGCTGCGCAGCGAGCGTGTATGGCGCGCGGAGCGCGTGCGATGCGCGAACGCAGGCGTGGGGCTCTGGCTCTCATGGCGCGGCGGCGGCTGGCAGGTCGAATCTTGGGGCGGCAGCCTGCCTGGAGGGCGGCACCCACGGGTGCAGATGGGGGACCTTCCACGGTTGCGTGGGCGACGTAGAGGCGGCAGCGCTGCGGCGGCTTCTCGATGACCGACCGGAGTTTCATGGGAGGCGTCGTCTCCGACTCGATCTACTCCGGTTCGTGCTGGCTACACTACTTCGCGACTACGGTCGATGCCAGTACGGCCTGCACGGATCTGGCGGGTGGGCATGGATCTGGGGGAAACTCCAGGCCGACATGGCGGCTGCACCAAAGTCGACGCCCTCGATGCCGATTCCCTTCCTGGAGGCTTCGGTGTGGATCCTACGCCCCCACCTCTGCCATGAGCGCAGACGAAAGCCTTTGTTCCTCTGTTTGGGCGACGATGGCACTTTGGTGTCGTGTTCGTTCCTAAAGGCGTCAGCCGGGGACTTCTCAGGGTGGTGGAGTTGCTGGTAGTTCGGAGTCTACGCGAGATGGCATGTAGGTGGAGCGGTGTGGCATCAACAGTATCATCGACGATGGGTCTCGGCGGCATGGCGCAGTGGAGACTCGGCGTCCGATGCGTGGAGATGGACTCGCGCAGGAGGAGGAACCTGTCTGGCGTCATGGTGGCGTTGATGGCAGAGAGGCCTGGCATGGTCGGTGCATCAGTTCTGCTCTGAGGATGGACCATTGGAAGATGGAGGTGATGGCCCTTGCAGCGTGCGGTGCTCACTGGGAGTGTGTCGAACTGGTGTGTAACCCAATCCAGGTAGTGGCTTGGATGGGACACCCGGCTTTAGATGTTAGGCTTTGGTGCGATGTCTGTTTGGTATTAGGCTCGGACTTTCAGCACACCTTCACCAATGGGATAGGAGTAGCAAGAACATTGCCAAGATGGTGGCTTCAGGCTTATTGATGTATCACCTTGTACGGTCTTTGTGAATAATTAATAATATGGCTGCATGCATCGTTCTGATGCAGAGGCTGAGGGTTCATCCTCCTTTTCTAAAAAAATGCTCTCTCCTAGCCGTTCATTCTTTTGGACGGTCGTGTCCAGTCGTTGGTGGAAGCTGCTATCTCTTCGAGGCACAGTGCCTGCGAGCACGCACAACACAACGTTTTTTCTTGAATGGAAATATAAGATTTTGTCTCGTCGATTTATTACGCAGAAGAGACATGACACATGTCAACACACAATGACCACATATCTTCGAAAAAGGATTTCTTCCCGCTTTGTATTACAAAGCAACCAACCGAAACATTCACTGATAGGTGCTGGGTCGGAAGCAACACAGTAACACTCAAAAGAAAAATGATAGAGAAAATACAAAAGAAACAAATGCCGACAACAACGGATCGACAAAAACAAAGAAGTCTCACGACCACTGTGCCCACCGGGGATCTTCCACCAAGCTCCAAGACTACGAAGCGCTAGAACCAATCAACACCTCCAAGAAGGACTGCAACGATGACGACGCTGCTCCCAAGGGTTTCCCCCGGTACACGACGAGGCGAGAGGAAGGGTAGCCCCGGCGCCATCCAGTAAGGTTTGGCGGCACCCACAGGTGTCATCGCGTCGGTGTCGGCCATGCCGACACGGGTTTCCCCCGATCACAACCAACACCTAGGGTGCTCCGGAGCCTGTCACCAAACCAACCACCACACCACGCCAACACGGTCTTGAAGCCCCCGCACCGTCTCACCAAGGCACCGCGAAGTGAGGACTGCACAGCGACGATTCGAAGCCGGGACTAGGGGCAGCAGCACCGTCGGCACGCGGGAGGGCTCAACTGTTTGGGAACGTTGCATGGGAAACCAGTATACAGGAGGGAGGGGAAGGGGTTGGCACCCTAGGGTTCCTCTGTTGGAAATATGCCCTAGAGGCAATAATAAATTAGTTATTATCATATTTCCTTGTTTATGATAATCGTTTATTATCCATGCTATAATTGTATTGATCGGAGACTTAGATGCATGTGTGGATACATAGACACAACCATGTCCCTAGTATGCCTCTAATGGACTAGCTCGTTGATCAAAGATGGTTAAGGTTTCCTAGCCATGGACATGAGATGTCATTTGATAACGGGATCACATCATTACAAGAATGGTGTGATGGACAAGACCCAAACTACAAATGTAGCATATGATCGTGTCAGTTTATTGCTACTGTTTTCTGCATGTCAAGTATATGTTCCTATGACCATGAGATCATGCAACTCACTGACACCGGAGGAGTGCCTTGTGTGCATCAAATGTCGCACCGTAACCGGTTGACTATAAAGGTACTCTACAGGTATCTCTGAGGGTGTCTGTTGAGTTGGCATGGATCAAGACTGGGATTTCTTACTCCGTGTGACGGAGAGGTATCTCAGGGTCCACTCGGTAATACAACATCACAACAAGCCTTGCAAGCAATGTGACTAAGTGTTAGTCACGGGATCTTGTATTACGGAACGAGTAGAGACTTTCCAGTAACGAGGTTGAACTAGGTATGGAGATACCGACGATTGAATCTCGGGCAAGTAACATACCGAAGAACAAAGGGAACATCATACGGGATTAACTGAATCCTTGACATAGAGGTTCGACCGATAAAGATCTTCGTAGAATATGTAGGAACCAATATGGGCATCCAGGTCCCGCTATTGGTTATTGACCGTAGAGGTATCTTGGTCATGTCTACATAGTTCTCGAACCCGCAGGGTCTGCACACTTAAGGTTCGGTGACGTTTCGGTAGTATAGAGTTATGCATGGTGGTGATCGAAGGTTGTTCGGAGTCCCGGATGAGATCCCGAACGTCACGAGGAGCTCCAGAATGGTCCAGAGGTAAAGATTGATATATACGAAGTCCTATTTTGGTCGCCGGAAAAGTTTCGGGCTTATCGGTAGTGTACCGGGAGTGCCGGTAGTGTACCGGGAGACCATCGGGAGGGGTATTTCGACCCAAGAGGATACATGGGCTGTGGGAGAGTAAATACCAGCCCTTAGTGGGCTGGTGGAAGTCCCACACAAGGCCCATGCGGCTGGGAAGAAAAGCCCAAAGAGAAAAAGGTGGAAAAAGGCAAAAAAGGCAAAAATAAGGAGGAGTCCTAGTCCTACTAGGATTGGAGGAGGAATCCTCCAATCCCACTAGGTTCGGCCGACCCAAGGGCTGCCTCTTTGGCAGCCAAGGCTCCTCCTCCTCTCCTCCTATATATACTAGAGGATTTTAGGGTTTTGGCACAGACTTTTAGCCACGTGCTGCCCGTTCCTCTAGTGCATAGTTTCTCCTCTAGATCGGATTTCTGCAGTGCTTAGGCGAAGCCCTGCCGGAATAGCTCTACCACCATCTCCGGAGCACCGACACGCTGCCAGAGAACTCTTCTACCTCTCCTCTCCCTCTTGCTGGATCAAGAAGGCGGAGATCGTCATCGAGCTGTACGTGTGCTAAACGCGAGGTGCTGTCCGTTCGACGCTAGATCGGAAGGACCGTGATCAAGATCGCGAGACGGATCGTGATGAGTTCGCGGGACGGATCGTGACGAGATCGTGGGACGGTGACGAGATCGCGGGACGGATCGTGATGAGTTCGTGGGACGGATCGTGATTGGATCGCGGGACGGATCGTGATGAGATCGTGGGACGCTCGGCGATTTGGATCGCGAAGACGTTCGACTACACAAACCGCGTTTCTTCCCGCTTCCCGCTTAGTGATCTACAAGGGTAAGTAGATCCACTTTCCCTCTCTTAGATGCTCA
The DNA here is from genome assembly GCA_022496015.1 of Hordeum marinum. Classification (NCBI taxonomy): domain Eukaryota; kingdom Viridiplantae; phylum Streptophyta; class Magnoliopsida; order Poales; family Poaceae; genus Hordeum; species Hordeum marinum. Next base: position 7,755,924 of record CM039675.1, read on the forward strand.
TCACAATGTATAGATCTTGCATGTGCGTAGGAAATTTTGTGTTTCCCATGCAACGTTCCCCAACATCCTCACCTAGGGCCGGCTGAACCAGGAGGTGGAGGAGTCCACCTCCAACTAGAGGGTGGGCCGTGGGAGGAGTCCTCCTCCGATTAGGACTCCTCCCCTTCAACTCTTTCTCCTGCGCATAGGCCCTCTTGAGCTGGCCGCCAAACCCATCAGGGGCTGGTGTGCCACCACTAAGGCTCATGTGGCCCCTTGGGGTATGTGGGCCCCACTTGGTGGACCCCCGCAACCCATTCGTCACTCTCGATACACTGCAGGAAATGCCCGAAACTTTTCCGGAGTTCAAACACCACTTTCCTATATATCAATATTTACCTCCCGACCATTCCGGAGCTCCTCGTGACGTCCAGGATCTCATCCGGGACTCTGAACAACCTTAGGTCACCACCATACCTAACTCAGTACCACCAAAACGTCACCGAACATTAAGTGTGCAGACCCTGCGGGTTCGAGAACTATGTAGACATGATCGAGACACCTCTACGGTCCAAAACCAATAGCGGGACTTAGATGCCCATATTGGTTCCTACATATTCTATGAAGATCTTTATCGGTTGAACCTCTATGTCAAGGATTCAGTTAATCCCATATGATGTTCCCTTTGTTCGGTATGTTACTTGCTCGAAATTCGATTGTCGGTATCTCGATACCTAGTTCAATCTCATTTCCGCAAGTCTCTATACTAGTTCTGTAATACAAAATCCTGTGGCTAACTCTTTAGCCACTTTGCTTGCAAGGCTTATTGTGATGTTGTATTACCGAGTGGGCCCTGAGATACCTCTCCGTCACACGGAGTAACCAATCACAGTCTTGATCCATGCCAACCCAACAGACACCCTCGGAGATAACTGTAGAGCATCTTTATAGTCACGCAGTTATTTGATACACACACGGTATTCCTCCTGTGTCAGTAAGTTGCATGATCTCATGGTTATAGGAACATATACTTGATATGTAGAAAACTATAGCAATAAACTGAGACGATCATATGCTACTTTCATAGTTTGGGTCTTGTCCATCACATCATTCTCCCAATGATGTGATCCGGTTATTAAATGTCATCTCATGTCTATGGCTTGGAAATCTTGACCACCTTTGATCAACGAGCTAGTCTACTAGAGGCATACCAGGGACATAGTGTTGTCTATGTATCCACACATGTATTTGTGTTTCCAATCAATACAATTATAGCATGGATAATAAACGATTATCATGAATGAGGAAATATAATAACAACCACTTTATTATTGCCTCTAGGGCATATTTCCAATAGTCTCCCACTTGCACTAGAGTCAATAATCTAGCTCACATCACTATGTGATTTACATTGTAATGAATCTAACACCCATATAGTTCTGGTGTTGATCATGTTTAGCCCTTGGAAGAGGTTTAGTCAATGGGTCTTCAACATTCGGATCCGTGTTCACTTTGCAAATATTGATGTCCTCCTCCTTGATGTAACCGTGGATGAAATTGAAGCGTCTCTTTATGTGTCTGGTCCTCTTGTGAAACCTTGGTTCCTTGGCCAGAGCAATGGCACCAGTGTTGTCACAGAACAGAGTCATTGGAATCAGTGCACTGGGCGCTACTCCAAGTTCTGTCATGAACTCCTTCATCCAGACACGTTCCTTAGCCGCCTCCAAGGTAGCGATGTACTCCACTTCACATGTAGAATCATCTACCACGCTCTTCTTGGAACTGCACCAGCTTACCGCTCCCCCCATTGAAATGAATATGTATCTGGTTTGATACTTAGAGTCATCTGGATCAGTGTCAAAGCGTGCATCGACAAACCCTTTACGATGAGCTCCTGATCACCTCCATAAACGAGAAACATTTCCTTAGTCCTCTTTAGGACTTAAGGATATTCTTGACCGTCGTCCAGTGTTCCATTCCTGGATCACTTTGAAATCTGAACGCTTTGATCACCTTATCAAAGCAAAGATTCTAACTCCGAGATGCTTGGACTAGTACATTAATGGATTGCTGGAGTTTGCAAACTTTGTTAGCATTCTCTGGATCGACAAAACCTTCTGGTTGCATCATATACAACTCTTCCTTAAGGAAACCATTAAGAAACATTGTTTTGACATCCATCTGCCTAATTTCATAATCGAAAAATGCAGCTATTGCTAACATGATTCTGACGGACTTAAGCATCGCTACGGTGAGAAGGTCTCATCATAGTCAACTGCTTGAACTTGTGAAAAACCCTTTGCCACAAGTCAAGCTTTATAGACGGCGACATTACCGTCTGCGTCCATCTTCTTCTTAAAGATCCATTTGTTTTGAATGGCCTTTCGCCCTTCAGGTAATACTTCTAAAGTCCATACTTTGTTTTCATACATGGATCCCATCTCGGAATTGATGGCCTCTAACCATTTTTTGGAATCCGGGCCCATCATCGCTTGTCCATAGCTCGTAGGTTCATCGTTTTCCAACAACATGACCTCTAAGACAAGGTTACCGTACCACTGATTAGGAGCAGTACGTGCCCTTGTCGACCTACGAGGTTTGATAGTAACTTGATCCGAAGCTTCATGATCATCATCGTTAACTTCCTCTTCAACTGATGCAGTCTCCATAGAAACATCTTTCTGCGTTGCGCTACTCTCTAGTTGAAAGAAAGGTTCAACAACCTCATCAAGTTCTATCTTCCTCTCACTCAATTATTTTGAGAGAAACGCTTTCTCAAGAAATGAGCCATTTTTAGCGACAAACACTTTGCCTTTGGATCTAAGATAGAAGGTATACCCAACCATCTCTTTTGGGTATCCTATGAAGACGCATTTCTGCGCTTTGGGTTCCAGCTTTTCAGGCTGAAGCTTTTTGACATAAGCATCACATCCCCAAACTTTAAGAAACAACAACTTTGGTTGCTTGCCAAACCATAGTTCAGATGGCGTCGTCTCAATAGATTTTGATGGTGCCCTATTTAAAGTGAATGCAGTTGTCTCTAATGCATAACCCCAAAACGATAGTGGCAAATCGGCAAGAGACATCATAGAACGCACCATATCCAATAAGGTTCAATTACGACGTTCGGACACACCATTGCGCTATGGTGTTCCACGCGGTGTCAATTGCGAAATAATTCCACATTGTCTTAAGTGACTGCCAAACTCATAACTCAGATATTCTCCTCCTCGATCAGATTGTATGAATTTAATTTTATTGTTATGATGATTCTCAACTTCACTCTGAAATTGCTTGAACTTTTCAAACGTTTCAGACTTGTGTTTCATTAAGTAAATGAACCCATATCTACTTAAGTCAACAGTGAAGCATAGAACTTATCGGAGGTCTCATACCTCTCGATCCGGGCATTCTTCTCAAAGATAAACTTCAACTTCTAGAACATCTCATATGCTCCATGACGTTTAAAATGTCTTTGAAGTCTTGGTTCTAAGCCATACAACATTGCACATTGAACTATTGAGTAATCTCCAGAACATGCCCCCTAGGCATTCACAACGTCTTCAGACGACACTGGACCGGGTGCTTCACCGAGCGGTGCATGAAGAAAATAAGCTTTTTGGGAAGCCATGAGGATAATCCTTAGATTACGGGCCCAGTCTACAAAGTTACTTCCATCATCTTTGAACTTGGCTTTCTCTAGGAACGCATTGAAATTCAAGGGAACTACTGCGCGAGCCATTGATCCACAACATAAATTTGCAAAGGTTACTAAGACTATTGTTCAAGATAATGAGTTTAGTTAATCATATTACTTAAAAATTCCCACTCAAATTGACATCCCTCCGGTCATCCGAGTGATACATGATCCAAATTTACCAACCCAAGTCTGATCATCACGTGAGATGAGGTGGTTTCAATGGTGAACATCTCCATGTTGATCATATCTACTATAAGACTCATGTTCGACTTTTCGGTCTGTTGTGTTCCGAGGCCATGTATGTACATGCTAGGCTCGTCAAGTTTAATCTAAGTGTTCTGCACGTGCAACGCTATCTTGGACCCGTTGTATGTGAAGGTAGAGTCTATCACACTCGATCATTACGTGGTGCTTCGAAACGACGAACTTTCGCAACGATGCACACTCGGGGAGAACACAATTTTATCTTGAAATTTTAGCGAGGGATCACCTTATAATTCTACCGTTGTCGTAAGCAAAATAAGATGCATTAAAGGATTAACATCACATGCAAATCATAAGTGACATGATATGGCCATGAACTTGTACTTTTGATCTCCATCTCCAAAACACCGACATGATCTCCATCGTCACCGGCATAACACCATGATCTCCACCATCATGATCTCCATAATTGTGTCGCCATCAGGGTTGTCACGCCCACCATGCTTCTACTACTATTTCTATCGCTCAGCGATAAAGTAAAGCATTACATAGCGCTTAATGATTGACACGCATGTCATACAAAAATTAAAGACAACCGTATGGCTCCTGCCGGTTACCGTACTCATTGACATGCAAGTCGTGATATTCTATACAAAACATGATCATCTCATACATCACATATATCTCATCATGTAATTGGCCATATCATATCACAACATACCCTGCAAAAACAAGTTAGACGCCCTCTAATTGTTGTTGCATGTTTTACGTGGCTGCTACGGGTATCTAGCAAGAACGATTCTTACCTATGCAAAACCATAATGGTGATACACAAATTTCTATTCAACCTTCTCAAGGACCGACTTTGTCGAATCCGATCCAATTAAAGTAGGAGAGACAGACACCCGCCAACCATCTTTATGCAACAAAGTCACATGTCAGTCGATGGAACCGGTCTCTCGTACGTGGATGAGTAAGGTTTGTCTGGGCCGCTTTATCCCACAATACCGCTGAGTCAAGAAAAGACCAGGGGAGGAAGCAATCTGAGAATCAACGCCCACAAACTCCTTTGTGTTCTACTCATGATCTCATCTACGCATAGACCTAGCTCATGATGCCATTGTTGGGGAACGTTGCATGGGAAACAAAAAAATTCCTACGCACACGCAAGATCTATCCATGGTGATGAGCATCTACAAGAGGGAGAGTGGATCTACATACCCTTGTACATTGCTAAGAGGGAAGCATTAAGAAATGCGGTTGATGTAGTCGAATGTCTTCGCGATCCAAATCGCTAGCCATCCCGCGATCCGATCACGATCTGTCCCGATCTAGCACTGAACGGATGGCACATCCGCGTTTAGCACACTTACAACTCGATGACGATCTCCGCCTTCTTGTTCCAGCAAGAGGGAGCGGATAGGTAGATGAGAAGTCCGGTAGTGCGACGGCGCGGCGACGATGGTGGTGGAGCTATTCTAGCAGGGCTTCGCCTAAGCACCACCGAAAACTAGAGGAGGAGACGATCTAGTGTGGGGGGGGGGGGGAGAGAGAGGGCTGCAACGTGGCTTGGGGTGCGACTTCCCTCTCTCCCCTCCAATATATATAGGAGGAAGGGGAAGGGACTGGCACCCTAGGGTCGGCCGAACCAGGAGGTGGAGGAGTCCACCTCCAAATAGGAGGTGGGCATGGGAGCAGTCCTCCTCCGATTAGGACTCCTCCCGTTATCCTCTTTCTCCTGCGCATAGGACCTCTTGGGATGGCCTCCCAGCCCACCAGGGGCTGGTGCGCCACCACTAAGGCCCATGTAGTCCCTTGGGGTGTGCGGGCCCCACTTGGTGGACCCCCAGAACCCATTTGTCACTCCCGGTACAATGCCGAAAATGCTCAAAACTTTTCCGGAGTTCAAACACCACTTTCCCATATATTATTCTTTACCTCCGGACCATTCTGTAGCTCCTCGTGACATATGGGATCTCATACGGGACTCCGAACAACCTTCGGTCACCACCATACATAACTCAATACTACGAAAACGTCACCGAACGTTAAGTGTGCAGACCCTGCGGGTTCGAGAACTATGTAGACATGACCGAGACACCTCTATAGTCAATAACCAATAGCGGGACCTGGATGCCCATATTGGTTCCTACATATTCTATTAAGATCTTTATCAATTGAACCTCTATGTCAAGGATTCAGTAAATCTCGTATATTGTTCCCTTTGTTCTTCGGTATGTTACTTGCTCGAGATTTGATCGTCGGTATCTCCATACCTAGTTCAATCTAGTTACCGGCAAGTCTCTTTACTCGTTCCGTAATACAAGATCCCATGTCTAACTCTTTAGTCACTTTGCCTTCAATGCTTATTGTGATGTTGTATTACCGAGTGGGCCCTGAGATACCTCTCCGTCACACAGAGTAAAAAATCCCTGTCTTGATCCATGCCAACCCAACAGACACCCTTGGAGATACGTGCAGAGCATCTTTATAGTCACCTAGTTACGTTGCGACGTTGATACACACAAGGTATTCCTCCGTAATCCGTGAGTTGCATGATCTCATGGTCATACGAACAGATACTTGACATGCAGAAAACTATAGCAATAAACTGACACGATCATATGCTACGTTCATAGTTTGGGTCTTGTCCATCACATCATTCTCCCAATGATGTGATCCGGTTATCAAATGACATCTCATGTCTATGGCTAGGAAACCTTGACCATCTTTGATCAATGAGCTAGTCTACTAGCGCTAGTAGAAAACATGGCATATGTCCCGGTTTCAGAGGGCCTTTAGTCCCGGTTCTAGAACCGGGACTGTTGGGAGACGTAGTAGTAAATCAAAATAATTCCTACGTGTCACCAAGATCTATCTATGGAGAAACCAGCAATGAGAGGGGAGAGATTGCATCTTCATACCTTTGAAGATCACTAAGCGGAAGCGTTACACAAACGCGGTTGGTGGAGTCGTACTCGCAGCGATTCAGATCGCGATGGATTCCGATCTTAGCGCCGAACAACGGCGCCTCCGCGTTCAACACATGTACAACCCGATGACGTCTCCTATGCCTTGATCCAACAAGGAGGAAGGAGAGGTTGAGGGAGAGTTCCAACAGCACGACGGCGTGGTGATGGTGGAGCTACGTGGACTCCGGCAGGGCTTCGCCAAGCGCTACGGAGAACGAGGAAGAGGAAGGGTAGGGCTGCACCAAGAGAGAGAGAAGTCGTGTCTCAAATCAGCCCAAACCCTTGCATATATATAGGAGGAGGGAGAGGGAGGGCTTCCTTGGCCCCTCCTCCAAGGAGGAGAGGTTCGGCCGAACCTAGGGAGGAGTCCACCTCCCACAAGGGAGGTGGATCTCTTCCTTTTAAATCCTTTTCAGCCCTATCTCTTATCCCTAGCTGCATGGGCCCTTCCGAAAGGTCTTGGCCAGCCCAATAAGGGCTGGTACACCTCTTATAAAGGCCCACGAAGTCCTTTGGTCGTCACACCCCTCCCGGGGGTCCTCCGGCACCCTCCCGACACTCCCGGTACACTACCGATGAGCCCGAAAACTTTCCGGTGACCAAAACTAGACTTCCTATATATCAATCTTTACCTCCGGACCATTCTGGAGCTCCTCATGACGTTCGAGATCTCATCCGGGACTCCGAACAACCTGTGGTAACCACGTACAACATTTCCCTATAACCCTACTGTCATCGAACCTTAAGTGTGTAGACCCTACGGGTTCGGGAGACACGTAGACATGACCGAGACACCTCTACGGTCAATAACCAAAAGTGAGATCTCGATACCCATGTTGGCTCCCACATGCTCCACGATGATCTCATCGGATGAACCACAATGTCTTCTAACATATACATTTCTTCCTTGAGGATGCCATTAAGGAATGCTGTTTTGACGTTCGTTTGCCAGATCTCATAATCATAAAATGCGGCAATTGCTAACATGATTCGGACAGACTTCAGCATCGCTACGGGTGAGGAAGTCTCATCATAGTCAACTCCTTGAACTTGTCGATAACCCTTAGCGACAAGCCGAGCCTTATAGACGGTAACATTACCATCCGCGTCAGTCTTCTACTTAAAGATCCATTTATTTTCAATGGCTCGCTTATCATCAGGAAAGTCCACCAAAGTCCATACTTTGTTCTCATACATGGATCCTATCTCGGATTTCATGGCTTCAAGCCTTTTGTTGGAATCCGGGCCTGCCATCGCTTCTACATAGTTCGAAGGTTCACCGTTATCTAACAACATGATCTCCAGGACAGGGTTGCCGTACCACTCTGGTGCGGAATGTGTCCTAGTGGACCTTTGATGTTCAATAGTAACTTGACCTAAAGTTTCATGATCATCATCATTAACTTCCTCTCTAGCCGGTGTAGGCTCCACAGAAACAACTTCCTGTGCTGCGCTACTCTCCGGTTCGAGCGGAGGTACAATTACCATATCAAGTTCTATTTTCCTCCCACTTACTTCTTTCGAGAGAAGCTCTTTCTCGAGAAAGGATCCATTCCTGGCAACAAAGACTTTGCCCTCGGATCGTAGGTAGAAGGTATACCCAATAGTCTCTTTGGGATATCCTATGAAGGCACACCTTTCCGCTTTGGGTTCGAGCTTCTCACGTTGAAGTTTCTTCACATAAGCATCGCATCCCCAAACTTTTAGAAACAACAGCTTAGGTTTCTTTCCAAAGCATAATTCATACGGTGTTGTCTCAACGGATTTTGACGGTGCCCTATTTAAAGTGAATGCGGCAGTCTCTAATGCATATCCCCAAAATGATATCGGTAAGTCGGTAAGAGACATCATAGATCGTACCATATCTAATAGAGTGCGATTACGACGTTCAGACACACCATTTCGCTGAGGTGTGCCAGGCGGCGTGAGTTGTGAAACAATTCCACATTTCCTTAGGTGTGTGCCAAACTCGTGACTTAAATATTCTCCGTCACGATCAGATCGTAGGCACTTTATTTTCCTGTCACGTTGATTCTCTACCTCACTCTAAAATTCCTTGAACCATTCAAAAGTTTCAGACTTATGTTTCATTAAGTAGACATACCCATATCTACTCAAGTCATCAGTGAGGGTGAGAACATAATGGTAGCCACCACGAGCCTCGACACTCATTGGACCGCATACATCGGTATGTATTATTTCCAACAAGTCAGTTGCTCGCTCCATTGTTCCGGAGAACGGAGTCTTGGTCATCTTGCCCATGAGGCATGGTTCACACGTGTCAAATGATTCGAAATCAAGAGACTCCAAAAATCCATCAGTATGGAGCTTCTTCATGCGTTTGACACCAATATGACCAAGGCGGCAGTGCCACATGTAAGTGAGACTATCGTTATCAACCTTACACTTTTTGGTACTCACACTATGCACATGTGCAACATCACGTTCGAGATTCATCAAAAATAAACCATTGACCAGCGGGGCATGACCATAAAACATTTCTCTCATATAAATAGAACAACCATTATTCTCAGATTTAAATGAGTAGCCATCTCGCATCAAGCGAGATCCAGATACAAGGTTCATGCTTAAAGCTGGTACTAAATAACAATTATTAAGGTTTAACACTAATCCCGAAGGTAGATGTAGAGGTAGCGTGTCGACGACGATCACATCGACCTTGGAACCATTCCCGACGCGCAACGTCACCTCGTCCTTTGCCAGCCTCCGCTTACTCCGTAGCTCTTGCTTGGAGTTACAAATGTGAGCAACTACACCGGTATCAAATACCCAAGAGATACTACGAGCGCTGGTTAGGTACACATCAATAACAAGTATATCACATATACCTTTAATGTTGCCGTCCTTCTTATCTGCTAAGTACTTGGGGTAGTTCCGCTTCCAGTGACCGGTACCCTTGCAATAAAAACACTCAGTCTCAGGCTTGGGTCCATTCTTGTTCTTCTTCCCGGCAACTTGCTTACCGGGCGCGGCAATAGCTTTGTCGTCCTTCTTGAAGTTCTTCTTACACTTGCCTTTCTTGAAACTAGTGGTCTTATTCACCATCAACACTTGATGCTCCTTTTTGATCTCGACCTCCGCTGATTTCAGCATCGAGTACAACTCAGGAATGGACTTCTCCATCCCTTGCATGTTGTAGTTCATCACAAAGCTCTTGTATCTAGGTGGAAGCGACTGGAGGATTCTGTCAATGACCGAGTCATCCGGGAGATTAATTCCCAGCTGAGTCAAGCGGTTGTGTAGCCCAGACATCTTGAGGATTTGCTCACTGATAGAAGTGTTCTCCTCCATCTTACAGCTGAAGAACTTGTCGGAGACGTCATATCTCTCCACCCGGGCATGAGCTTGGAAAACCAGTTTCAGCTCTTGGAACATCTCATATGCTCCGTGTTGCTCAAAACGCTTTTGGAGCCCCGGTTCTAAACTGTAAAGCATGCCGCACTGAACAAGGGAGTAATCATCGTAGCGAGAATGCCAAGCGTTCACAACGTCTTGCTCTGTTGGGAGAAGGGGTGGGTCACCTAGTGGTGCATCAAGGACATATAATTTCTTGGAAGCTATGAGGATGATCCTCAAGCTACGGACCCAGTCCGCATAGTTGCTTCCATCATCTTTCAGCTTGGTTTTCTCTACGAACGCGTTGAAATTGAGGGTGACATTCGCATCGGCCATTGGATCTACAATATAGATTGTAAAGATAATTTTAGACTAAGTTCATGATAATTAAGTTCACATAATCAAATTATTTAATGAACTTCCACTTAGATAGACATCTCTCTAGTCATCCAAGTGATACATGATCCATGTCAACTAGCCCGTGTCCGATCATCACGTGAGACGGACTAGTCATCCATGGTGAACATCTCCATGTTGATCGTATCTTCTATACGACTCATGTTCAACCTTTCGGTCTTCCGTGTTCCGAGGCCTTGTCTGTACATGCTAGGCTTGTCAAGTCAACCTAAGTGTATCGCGTGTGTAAATCTGGCTTACACCCGTTGTATGCGAATGTTAGAACCTATCACACCCGATCATCACATGGTGCTTCGGAACGACGATCCTTAGCAACGGTGCACAGTTAGGGTGAACACTTCTCTTGAAATTTTATTGAGAGATCATCTTATTTACTACCGTCGTTCTAAGCAAATAAGATGTAAACATGATAAACATCACATGCAATCAATATAGTGACATGATATGGCCAATATCATCTTGCTCCTTTGATCTCCATCTTCGGGGCACCATGATCATCACTGTCACCGGCACGACACCATGATCTCCATCATCATGATCTCCATCATTGTGTATTCATGAAGTTGTCTTGCCAACTATTACTTCTACTAATATGGCTATTGTTTAGCAATAAAGTAAAGTAATTACATGGCGTTTATGATTGACTCGGAGGTCATACAATAAAATAAGACAACTCATATGGCTCCTGCCGGTTGTCATACTCATCGACATGCAAGTCATGAATCCTATTACAAGAACATGATCAATCTCATACATCACAATGCATCACATCACATTCTTTGGCCATATCACATCACAAGGCATATGCTGCAAAAACAAGTTAGACGTCCTCATATTTGTAGTTGCAAGTTTTTACATGGCTGCTATAGGTTTCTATCAAGAACGTTTCTTACCTACGCCAAAACCACAACGTGATATGCCAATTTCTATTTACCCTTCATAAGGACCCTTTTCATTGAATCCAATCCGACTAAGGTGGGAGAGACAGACACCCACTAGCCACCTTATGCAATAAGTGCATGTCAGGCGGTGGAACAAGTCTCACGTAAGCGTACGTGTAAAGTTGGTCCGGGCCTCTTCATCCCACAATACCACCGAATCAAGATAAGACTAGTAGTGGTAAGCATATTAAAAAAATCGATGCCCACGACAACTTGTGTTCTACTCGTGCATAGATTCTACGCATAGACCTAGCTCTGATACCACTATTGGGAGACGTAGTAGTAAATCAAAAAAATTCCTACATGTCATCAAGATCTATCTATGGAGAAACCAACAACGAGAGGGGAGATATTGCATCTTCATACCTTTGAAGATCGCTAAGCGGAAGCGTTACAAGAACGCGGTTGGTGGAGTCGTACTCTCAGCGATTCAGATCGCGGTGGATTCAGATCTTAGCGCCGAACAACGGTGCCTCCACGTTCAACACACGTACAGCCCGATGACGTCTCCTACGTCTTGATCCAACAAGGAGGAAGGAGAGGTTGAGGGAGAGCTCCGGCAGCACGACGGCGTGGTGACGGTGGAGCTACGTGGACTCCGGCAGGGCTTCGCCAAGCGCTACGGAGAACGAGGAAGAGGAAGGGTAGGGCTGTGCCGAGAGAGAGAGAGAGAAGTCGTGTCTCAAATCAGCCCAAACCCTTGCATATATACAGGAGGAGGGAGAGGTAGGGCTGCCTTGGCCCCTCCTCCAAGGAGGAGAGGTTCAGCCGAACCTAGGGAGGAGTCCACCTCCCACAAGGGAGGTGGATCTCTTCCTTTTAAATCCTTTTCAGCCCTACCTCTTATCCCTAGCCGCATGGGCCCTTCTGGAAGGTCTTGGCCAGCCCAATAAGGGCTGGTAAACCTCTTCTAAAGGCTCACGAAGTCCTTTGGTCGTCACACCCCTCCCGGGGGTCCTCCGGCACCCTCCCGGCACTCCCGGTACACTACCGATGAGCTCGAAAATTTTCGGTGACCAAAACTGGACTTCCTATATATCAATATTTACCTTCGGACCATTACGGAGCTCCTCATGACATCCGGGATCTCATCCGGGACTCCTAACAACCTTCGGTAACCACATACAACATTTCTCTATAACCCTAGCGTCATCGAACCTTAAGTGTGTAGACCCTACGGGTTCGGGAGACACGTAGACATGACCGAGACACCTCTCCGGTCAATAACCAACAGCGGGATCTAGATACCCATGTTGGCTCCCACATACTCCACGATGATCTCATCGGATGAACCACGATGTCGGGGATTCAATCAATCCCTTATACAATTCCCTTTGTCTATCGCTATGATACTTGCCCGAGATTCGATCGTCGGTATCTCTATACCTTGTTCAATCTCGTTACTGGCAAGTCTCTTTACTCGTTCTGTAATACATCATCCCGTGGCTAAATCCTTAGTCACATTGAGCTCATTATGATGATGTCTTACCAAGTGGGCCCGGAGATACCTCTCCGTCACACAGAGTGACAAATCCCAGTCTCAATTCGTGCCAACCCAACAGACACTTTCAAAGATACCCGTAGTGCACCTTTATAGCAACCCAGTTACATTGTGACGTTTGGCACACCCAAAGCATTCCTACAGTATCCAGGAGTTGCACAATCTCATGGTCTAAGGAAACGATACTTGACATTGAAAAGCTTTAGCAAACGAACTACACAATCTTGTGCTATGCTTAGGATTGGGTCTTGTCCATCACATCATTCTCCTAATGATGTGATCCCGTTATCAACGACATCCAATGTCCATCGTCATGAAACCGTGACCATCTATTGATCAACGATCTAGTCAACTAGAGGCTCACTAGGGACATGTTGTGGTCTATGTATTCACACATGTATTACGGTCTCCGGTTAACACAATTATAGCATGAACAATAGACAATTATCATGAACTAGGAAATACAATAATAACCATTTTATAATTTCCTCTAGGGCATATTTCCAACTGGGACAACATAGTCGGGACTAAAGGTCCAGAATTTTAGTCCCGGTTGGCTGACGAAACGGTACTAAAAGGGCTCCATGCAGCCGCTGTAGGGCGCCCAGGCAGGAGGACGTGTAGTCCCGGTTGGTAGCACCAACCGGGACAAAAGGGCATCCACGTGTCAGCCCCTGCAAAGCGCTGGGTCTAGTTTTTTTTGGAAAGGGTCGTGTTTCATTTTGTGTTTTCATTTTTCTTTATATTTATATTATATTTCTGCGTAGTTACACATATTAATATACAACACCATCAGTACAAGTTATGGAAAAAAGCATCCAACATCATTACAAATTAAATGGATGCAATAGATCGAGTTGAATTAGAGGAAAATACGAACTGGTATATGTCATATTACAACCCATCATCATATTAATGAACTCTTCATCATTCTAGGTAAAATAATATAAAAAGGTGAACTCCTCATCATTCTGGTTGTTATCATACTAGCAAATGATCAAGTTATCACAAGTTGAAAACACTAACTATTGCTCTCTCCTAGGTAAAAAAGGTGAACTCCTGCATCTCCCGATTGAAGAATACAGATCAACCTATCTCCAACTTCTGGCTTGCGCAATTTATAGTCTCCAAGTGTTTGCCTGGATGTTGTTATTGCCTTGCTCTATCCTTTTATTTTCATGGTATTCTTACTTTGAGATATCGTGTATTTACCAGGGTAACTCATCGGCATTGGACGTAAACTAACCATATGCAAATCACCTTTGGTAAACATCCACTTAGGAACGGTCTCTAGCGGGAGTACCTATTGAAGAACATACGTTATAATAACATAGTTAGCAAACAAGTTTTCCTTACGAACAATGCATGAAAAGGATGGACTAATGACACAAGAGTAAAAAAATACAAAGTAGTCTCTAGTGATGTTATAAGGGTTTAACTTGTGCACTAGTGGCACATATCCATGATAAAAGTTACCAATCATGTAATTTTCCTTATGATGCTAAACAACCTGAATAAATGAGATGAGATGATGTTTCTCCAACCAAGTAAGTTTGGAGTCATAACTGTAGTACGTCCGATCTATTATCTGTCGGGTAGTTCTTGTAGCACGAAAATAAGCTGATAATCAAAAATAAAGAAAATTAGTCAAGATGAGTACGAAATACTTTTCAATAATCAATATAAAGTACCTAACAAATCTGTTTACAAATGCACCTCGAGGTAGCACCAGAATCAAGTCATCATCCACATGCATCCAAATATCTATATTATTATCAGGAACATCGTCACTACCAAGATCGAAGGTAATGTTCATGTCCTCATCCAACCCATACGCGTGGCAAAATGCTCTCCAATTAGAACAACCAAAATATGGCTGATCTTCTTATTTTTCACCTTAACAACAAAAGTGTAATGCTCCGTTCTTAGGTGAGCTATCATAGGCTCTATACTGTCCTTCCTTTGGAAATAGAACTTGTCCAAGACAACGGATCTTGCATGACAGGGCATGCACTAGTCGAATTGTACAAATTAAAATTAATGATTAATTAAAGCAAAAAAGCACACGTCAGACTTCATTAACAAAAAATACATGTCATCTGTACATACCGTAATTTCACTAAATTCTTTTGTTAGCTTGACGGTGAACAACCTATCATTGTCCAGGTGAGGATAAATTTCACATAGACCTCTGTCGTCCCAGCAATAAGGGCACTGAGGGATCCTATTGTTGTTAGATGACATCGACATTTCCTGTGTTCATGATTCTAAGATTAAAAATCGACAACAATTATCATATAATATCACTAATACATATAATAGCACCGGCAATCGTCGGCGACTCTTCATATAATATTATCATATAATATCACTAATACATCTCGAATAATCCACTTAATGAAGCATTGGATATTATCACTAATACAGATCAAATATTATCCAATAATCTAGCTCAGTCGCGGTTCTTGAAGCGTGGGCAGTGGACACCCAAAGAGAAGGAACCATCACATGATCATAGCTCGGGTGAGATCCCTGAAGGAACTGCCACGTATTGGAGAACCTCGCATCCAACGCAACCATGTAGTGACGGACGTGCTCGTCCTCCTCCCTGACACGACGACGTACCACTTCATTGGTTGCCGGCTGCCTCCACACCGATAGTGGCCCACGCGACCGCCACCAAAGAAGCTCTGGGTCGACGACGATACCCAGATTCCTCACCAAACTGCGTGCCTGAGAAGGTAGCACCCCCAGTGCCAGCCCGACGAAGCCCAGTCCTTGACATGGCGCCTCTCAAATTGGTTGTCGGCAACGAGTCGATGACGAGGATATGGGATTGGCATCGTCGACGAGAACAAATTGTGGCTATAGCAAATATCATTTTATTTAACAACAATAAAACAACAATACCATTATGGTGAGATTTAGAGGCCAGAGTTGTTGTGTATGCAAAGGGTATCATTTAGCATTTCTATCATTTTGGTAAAAAACTGTATTGAAATAACAATACGTGTAGTTTGATGATCACTCATGTAAGACTTGTGATGACCACCGAGATATGCATCACATTGGACTCAACTAAGAGGGGGTAATCAACATCATAATAGCATATCTAAATCTAAATTAGCAGGTCTATAATTTCTTCCTACCACTATTAAAACTTCTGTAACTTGAAAAATCACATAGCCTACATAGCACTCTTAGCTATGCGTCAAGATCTTATTATTGTTATAATCAATAGAGGAACTGCTTACACTTTTACTGTGTATGAGATTTTCATTTTACACATTGGATTTTATGATCATTTTATATATTGTACCTAGATATGATATAAAAACAGAGTACATAATGAACTAATTGATGGTATATAGTTCACCTTTTTCGTACAATATCAATTTTGGCAAAGCCTTTACTATTTATGAATCTTCTTGTAAGATTGATGCGAGTGCATGGGTTGATAATACTTTCATGGAGATATCATTTCAGTTGAGTTAGTTTTTTTATATAAACAATAAAATGATAGTTTCCAAAAATTCTAGAAAAACGAGGAGCGAGCGATGGTGTGGTTGGCGGCTCACCTAGGAGGAGGAGGAGGAGGAGGAGGCCGGCCATGGACTTAAAGATATTTTGGAGGCTCACAAGGGCCCATTTACAGGACAAGGCCATAAGGGTCTTTATGAAATCTTAACAACGTCATGGCATGCTCAATTATCTCTTAATGTAGCTATGCTAGGCTCTACAACCATTGTTGTAGCTCATATATGTATTCTATGCCTCCCTATCCATACCTAGCTACTGACTATGGTACACAACTTTCCTTGTTCACACACCACATGTGGATTGGCGGCTTTCTAATAGTCGGTGTTGCTGCACATGTAACAATTTTTATGGTAAGAGACTATGATCCAACTACTCGACACAACGATCTATTAGATCGCGTCCTTAGACACCGCGATGCAATCATATCCCACCTTAACAGGGTATGTATATTTCTAGGTTTTCACAGTTTTGGCTTGTACATTCATAATGATACCATGAGTGCTTTAGGCCATCCACAAGATTTGTTTTTGGATATAGACATACAACACAACCTATCTTTGCTCAGTGGGTACAAAATATCCATGCTACTGCGCCTGGCGTAACAGCTCCTGGTGCAACAACAAGTACTAGCTTAACGTGGGGAGGCGGCGAGTTAGTAGCAGTAGGTGGCAAAGTGGCTTTGTTACCTATTACATTAGGAACCGCGGATTTTTTAGTCCATCACATTCATGCATTTACCATACATGTGACTGTATTAATACTTTTGAAAGGTGTTTTATTTGCTCGGAGTTCCTGTTTGATACCCGATAAATCAAATCTAGGTTTTCGCTTTCCTTGCGATGGGCCTGGCCGAGGGGGAACATGTCAAGTATGAGCGGGCTCGGGGAGGTGACGACGTCGGGGGGCGGCGACGGGGGACGACGATGGGGGACGGCGACAGCATCGGGAAGGCGACGACATCGATGGCGGAGACGGGGGATGGCGTCAGGGGAGGCAACAAGGAGTGAGCGGGCTCGGGGAGGCGACGACGAGATCTGGCAGCCTGGACGCGTCGAGGTGATTTTCGGCGTCGTCGGCGGAGAGGGAAAAGCAGATGGATTTGAAATCTTTTCCAACTCCCGCTTATATAGTCCAACCTTTAGTCCCAGTTGGTGGCTCCAACCGGGACTAAAGGCCCCCCTTTAGTCCCGGTTGGAGCCGCCAACCGGGACTAAAGGTGAATTTCACTAGGCGAAAGGGCAGGAAGCCTAGGCTTTTAGTCCCGTTTGGTGGCTCCATCCCGGACTAAAGGGGGGCCTCTCGTCCCGATTTGGGCCACCAACCGGGACTAAAGGGTTGTTCCTCGCACTGGTGCGGGGCGGTGGGATTTTACTCCCACCTCGCCAAGCGAAGGGCGCTTGCATTGGTTTATAAGCCCCGTTGTGGCTTCCCTCTCGAGCTCCTCTCTTAAGCAGGCCTTGGGCCTAAATTTCTTCTTTGCCTTGCCCTGTTGGGCCTATTTGCCTCGCGGGCCTCCATCCTGGCCCATGTGTTGTTGGGTTTCTAGTCGTATGCAGGCTGTGGTGGCCTAGTAGGCTGACATTTGTTTTCTTATTTTTTGCATTGTAAAGTTTTTAAGAAAAAAAACTTTGATAATTTTTGTTAATATTATTTTGATTCTTTTTAGTTCATGTTTTAGTTGATTAATTTTAGTTCATTCTTTTTAGGTCATTCTTTGCTAAATGACCCAGTTTTTAACAAAAAACACTTTGATAATTTAAGTTAATATTATTTTGATTCTTTTTAGTTCATTATTTTTAGTTAATGTTTTAGTTGATTCTTTTTAGTTAATATTTTAGTTGATTCTTTTTAGGTCATTCTTTGCTAAATGACCTAGTTTTTAACAAAAAATACTTTGATAATTTTAGTTAATATTATTTTGATTCTTTTTAGTTCATTCTTTTTAGTTAATGTTTTAGTTGATTATTTTTAGTTCCTTCTTTCTAGTTAATATTTTAGTTGATTCTTTGAAGGTCATTCTTTGCTAAATGACCTAGTTTTTAACAATAAATACTGTGATAATTTTAGTTACTATTATTTTGATTCTTTTTAGTTCATTCTATTTTAGTTAATGTTTTAGTTGATTCTTTTTTGTTCATTCTTTTTAGTTAATATTTAGTGCATTTGTGCTAAAAAGTTGAGAGGGTTACGAGAAAAAGTGGATGCACTTCATGTAAAAATTGTACAAATTTTTTCTAAGTATGAGGGTTTCAGACGAAAACTCATCTGTTACAAAAGGATTTCAATTTTTCAAACATATTTGAACTCAAGACTTTTTATGCATTCAATGTGCACCATTCAAAGCCACATAATCCCATTTCAACCCTTTTTTGACTCCATTAGCCATTTTTATGCATTTCATGATTTATTTTGAGCTAAAATGACCCTGAATTGAAAAGCACTACAAATGAACTCTAAAATGGTTGAAAATTGGCATGGTATCATAATTTCACCCACATAGCATGTGCTAAAAATTTAAGAGAGTTACGGGAAAAGTGGATGCACTTCGTGTACAAACTGGACAATCTTTTTCGAAGTATCATGGTTTCAAACGAAAACTCATGTGTTAGAAAAAGATTTCAATTTTTTAAACATATTTGCACTCAAGACTTTTTCTACATTCAATGTGCACTTTCAAAGCCACATAATCCCATTTCAACCCTTTTCTGGCTTCATTAGTTATTTTTCATGCATTTCATGGTTTATTTTGAGCTAAAATGACTCTAAATTGAAAAACACTGCAAATGAACTCTGAAATGGTTGAAAATTGGCATGCTATCATAATTTCACCCACATAGCATGTGCTAAAAACTTGAGAGGGTTACAGGAAAAACTGGATGCACTTCATGTACAAATTGGACAATCTCTTTCGAAGTATAAGGGTTTCAAACGAAAACTCATCTTTTTAAAAAGCATTGCAAATGAACTCTGAAATGGTTGAAAATTGGCATGGTATCATAATTTCACCAACATAGCATGTGCTAAAAAGTTGAGAGGGTTACGAGAAAAACTAGATACACTTCGTGTACAAACTGGACAATCTCTTTCGAAGTATCAAGGTTTCACACGAAAACTCATCTATTACAAAAGGATTTCAATTTTTTAAACATATTTGAACTCAACAATTTTTCTGTATTCAATGTGCACCATTCAAAGCCACATAATCCCATTTCAACCCTTTTCTGACTTCATTAGCTATTGTTTATGCATTTCATGATTTATTTTGAGCTAAAATGACCCTGAATTGGAAAGCACTCCAAATGAACTCTGAAATGGTTAAAAATTGGCATGGTATCATAATTACACCAACATATCATGTGCTAAAAAGTTGAGAGTGTTACGGGAAAAATTGGATGCACTTCGTGTATAAACTGGACAATCTCTTTCGAAGTATCATGGTTTGAAACGAAAACTCATCTGTTACAAAAGGATTTCAATTTTTTAAACATATTTGAACTCAAGACTTTTTCTGCATTCAATGTGCACCATTCAAAGCCACATAATCCCGTTTCGACCCTTCTTTGACTTGATTAGCTATTTTTCATGCATTTCATGATCTATTTTGAGCTAAAATGACCGTGAATTGAAAAGCACTACAAATGAACTCTGAAATGGTTGAAAGTTGGCATGTTATCATAATTTCACCCACATAGCATGTGCTAAAAATATTAGAGGGTTACGAGAAAACCTGGATGCACTTCGTGTACAAACTGGACAATCTCTTTCGAAGTATTAGGGTTTCAGACGAAAACTCATCTGTTACAAAAGGATTTCAATTTTTCTTCGCATGTGCCCCTTGCTTATTGATCCATAACCATGGACAAGCTTCATCACATACATCACAATGCTTCAGAAAGCTTGCTCACATCATACTAAATATATTCTTACACACAAACCGTACTTAAACAGGGACATAATAGAAATAATAGTTCAGATGAAAGTACTGCATAATTAAAGATACCAATCCTACTCTTCCGAATTGCAAACCTACTCGTCTGAATCAGGAGACTCCCAAGCACTACATAATAGAGATAAAAGTGTTCGCCATTGCAAACACTACTTCATCGTCCGGATCAGAATACCCCCAAGCAAGAGACCCATGGGGCACTTGTGGTGGTACTAGCGGTCGAGGTGATGCTGCACATAATTGAAGATTCCAATCCTGCGTTACAACTCATATGCAACGTACCCATCTATTGCTGCAAACTCAATGTTGATAGGGTCAAGTGGGGTTTTCTCCCAATGTTTGTGCCCTGACTTGGTTAATTTTTTAATCAGATCAGCATAGTCCTCGTCGATCAGGGCGACTGCCATATGAGCCATTCAAGTCTTGTCATGCTCAAGCCCGAACCTGCCCTGAAGATCAATGTGGCATCCAGCTGGTATATCAACACCCCAGGTGTGCCTCATCTTGATCTTATCATTCGTTATATCAACACTAGCAAAATATATGCCGCTGCGAAGGAACTCCATGAGTTTTCAACATTGCTTGTCACTACTGCAACAACAAAATGGAAGAAATGTGTTATATACTGCTGCTACAAGTATATTTTAAAACAAGTATAATAAGAATCATAACAAGTATAATTCAACATAATATAATAAGAATCACAACAAGTATAATAATAATCATAGCAAGTTTCCTATTCCTACACATTTCCTATCCTATGGATCAAAAGAAGCACATAAACTATGACATGTTCTCCCACAATGGCCAATATGCAACTACAAGGAAAATTCTTATGCAATTTTCCTATCCTATTCATCCTATCCTCCTATTCCTATTCCTATGCAATTTTCCTAATTCTCCTATTCCTATGCAATTTTCTATTCCTATGCAATTTTCCTATGAATCAAAGAAAAGCCCCAATTTTTCTATGAATCAAAGAAAAGCCCCAACTTTCCTATGCATTTTTCATATGAATCAAGGAAACTATGACATGTTCTCGACATTCCCAATCCTCCTATTCCTATGCAATTTTCCTATCTATGAATCAAAGAAAATCCCTAATTAAAACTATGACAAGTTTTGTATTACCTTTCCCACTCGAAGACCATGACACGTTGCTTGAAACAAAGTTGGATGGCAGCAACATCACGACCATCGGCCGTGTAATCGAGATCGAGGCCCAAGAACTTGCGTTCCTCCTCTCGAAGCCATTCCTCGAACATGTAAAGAGAAACCTTCACTTTGGCGCTGTCGTTCGTGTAGACAACATGGAGATTGGTCGTGCCATGTGCGAGAACTTTCCCGTAGCGAGTGATTGGATTCATGGTGGAGGATGGGGAAGAAGAGAGGAGAGGGAGACGAACATAAATGGAGGCGCTGGTCACGGTTACTGTAGCCTTGTGTGGCATTTGATCTTGCGTGGAATAACTTCCTAGGCACGAGAATCGAACGGTTTGGACCTTTAGTCCCGGTTCGAGCCATGAATTGTGACTCAAAGGGCTCGCGCCAGGTGAACGTTTGCCACCACCCCTTTAGTCTTGGTGCGTGGCTCAAACTGGGACTAAAGGTCCCAGCTGAACCGGGACTGATGCCTGCCAAGGCCCAACCAGCGTCCTAGCCTCTCGAACCGGGACTGATGCTCCCATTAGTCCCGGTTCATAAACCGACTGCGACTAATGGTTTTATCGGGCTAGGATCAAAGCCATGTTTTTTACTAGTGTAGAGGCATATGATACGTCTCCAACGTATCTATAATTTATGAAGTATTCATGCCATGTTTACAATAATTCTATATGATTTTGGTATTATTTTATTAGAACGAACCCGGAGTGATGCTGTTTTCAGCAGAACTACCGTGGTGTTGTTTTTGTGCAGAAATAAAAGTTCTCAGAATGGGCTGAAAATTTGCTGAGAATATTTTTGGAAAATGTAAAAAATACTGGAGCGAAGAGCTGGGCCAGGAAGTGGACGAGGAGGCCACAAGCCCGCTAGGCGCAGGCACCCCCTGGCCGCACCTAGCAAGCTGTGCGCCCCTCGAGCACCTTCTTGACGTGATTACAATGCCAAAACGTCCTATAAATCCATAAACCTCCAAAAAGAAACCTAGATCGGGAGTTCCGCCGCCGCAAGTCTCCAGTGCCATGAAAAACCAATCGGGAGGCCGTTTCGACACCCTTCCGTAGGGGGAAACCATCACGGGAGGCCATCTTCATCATCCCGGCGGTCGCCATGACGAGGAGGGAGTAGTTCACCCTCGGGGCTGAGGGTATGTACCAGTAGCTATGTGTTTGATATCTCTCTCTCTCGTGTTCTTGAGATGACACGATCTTGATGTACCACGAGCTTTATTGATATAGATGAATCATATGGAGTTTTCCCCTCTCTATCTTGTTGTGATGAATTGAGTTTTCCCTTTGAAGTTTTCTTATCGGATTGAGTCTTTAAGGATTTGAGAACACTTGATGTATGTCTTGCGATGGGATATCCGTGGTGACAATTGGATGTTCTATTGATGCACTTTATGTATGTTTTGGTGATCAACTTGCGGGTTCCGTGACCTTAAGAATCTATGCATAGGGGTTGGCACATGTTTTTGTCTTGACTTTCCGGTAGAAACTTTGGGGCACTCTTTGAAGTTCTTTGTGTTGGATTGAATATGATGAATCTGAAATTATGTGATACATATCGTATAATCAAGCCCATGGGTACTTGTGGTGACATTGAAGTATCTAGGTGACATTAGGGTTTTGGTTGATGTGTATCTTAAGGTGTTATTTTAGTATGAACTCTAGGGCTGTTTGTGACACTTATAGGAATAGTTCATAAGATTGATCGGAAAGGATAACTTTGAGGTGGTTTGTAACAGCCCAAGTGCTGCCCTTGCCATTTTGGGTCATGTAACCTATGTGAACCTGTGTTGTCATGTGTTTTAATGATATAATGTTGCTCATTGCCATTCCATCTCATGCATCATGTCATTTCGTCATCATGTCATGCATAATATATTTTGTGGTGTGCTTCCATGTGACAATTGTTGTGAGGTGTTAGTAGATCTTGTGTGATGTGTGGATGTGTGCAAGTGTGGTTACCTCCCTCCCTCTCCCTTATTTTCAAAACTACCTAAACCTTTGTATTCCTTTTGTTTTCTACAACAGAATTAACTTGCTAAATAATTCTGTTAAAAATGTTCATGGTGTAAATAATATTATTTTGGGGTTAGGTGTGTTGCTCTCTTTGGTGTTTGAGATTTGCACTCATGGGGTTTTGATATAAACAGGGGCTGGTTGTTTTAAAAGGTATTTAATTTACTAGCTCTCAAAATCATCTTGGTAATATTATTAAATAGGGCATTTTTCCTTTTGTGTCAAACTATTTTTATTTTGTCAAAAATCCTTTTCTTTTACTCTGGGCTTTTGTCTTGTTTTTCTTTTGTTTATAAATAGGAAAATCATGTTGTTTTATTTCTGTGTGAGAGAGAGCTGGGCGCTGGGTCTCTTTTCCCTCATGGCCCAGGTAGCCTCCCCGCGCCAACCCAGCCCCGCAGAGGTAGCGGAGACCTGCTCCGTTGTCCTTTGCCGTCAACTTCAGAGAGGAAAGCAGAGAGAGTGCGAGCTCCGCCGTGAACTTCCGCCGTCGAGCGTCGTCTCCCCGGGCCTTTAAAAAACCCTCGGCGTGCGTGCGCCTTTGCCTAGGGTTCCACGTTCCCCTCCTGCCACCGCCGCTCCCATCTCCCTCTTTCTTCCCCCTTCTCCTTCTCCTTCTGTCAGGTGAATTTCAGAGAAGGTGAGGTTCAGAGAGCAGAGCGCTGGTGTCTTCGATCGTCGTCGTCGCCTCCGGTGGCCCGGTCGTCGTTGCCTCCGGTGGCCCGGTCATCGCCGTCGGAGATGGCGTGGAGCTCGCGGGTGTCGTCCGCGTCCCGTTTCGGGTGCTAGGGGGTGAGGAGCACCCCTGCAGCGCCGCCCCGTCATCGCCGTCGTCCGTAGGCAGAGGAGTCGCGTCGCCGGCCTTCTTCGCGTCTTCTTCCTTGCCGTCGCCCCACGTCCCCGCGTCTCCGAGCAGCCACTAGGTGAGCTCCCCGTCGCCGCAGCCTTTCGCCTCGCCATAGCCTGCCTTGCTTCGTCACCGTAGCTCATCGCGTCGCCGTCGATAGTCCAAGGCAGGGCCTTGAGGGCCTCGCCTCCGTCCCGCTCATCGCGAGACGAGCAACGGAACGGGTTCCCTGTAGGTTCTGTAGCTTCCGCAGCAGGTTCGCGTTGTCGGAGAGCCAGGGTGTCGCCGATAATCGTCGCCACCGTGCCCTCTATAGCAGGTGTCTGTTTTCTTCAGTTTCGTCAGTAGGCGTCACTTCTAGTAGTTAAGCTACTTGCCTCCCCTTTGGTCAGTAGCTGCACTGTAGCGCAGTGGTTGCGCGCTGGGGAGACGACCGATAGGTCGCGGGTTCGATCCCCGGCTTCCCCCCTTTTGTTTCCTGTTTTTGGATTGGCCAGGGTTGGTGTTGTGTGTGTTGGATCCCGTGTGGCCACAGTCCGGATCTGGTGTGGCTGTGTGATGTGTTTGTGTGTGCCTGCGTGTGTGAGTGTGGTGTTGGATCTACTGTGGCAGCAGATCCAGGGTTGTGTGTGTGTGTATTGCTGTGTATGTGTGTGTGTGTGTGTTGTTGTTGTGTGTGTGTGTGACAAGTGGGCCTGGCCCCACTTCTCATTCACTAGGGGACCCTGGTGAGTATGCCAGGTGGGTCCCCCTCCTATTAGTTGATTTCTTTTAGTTTTGTTTTGTGTTTATTAGTGTTTAATAGGTCATTTCTATTTCGGGTATTATTTCTAAAACTGGATATGTACATATATGAACATGAGCATTTCTAGTAAGTTTCAACTTATAGGAATTGTTGGTAGTTTTCTAGTTAGTGTTTTGTCATGTTGCTCCATGCAAACCTAGGAGTGTGATATATGATTTTGGGGTATAATCACCCAAGGAATTCATTGGTGCAACTTGTTTGGTCATCTGAGCAAGTTTGACAAATGTCATTTTGTCTCAAAGGGCCATTTTGTCATTTTAGTTATAATTAATCCATGCATGATATGATAATTGTGTCAGCATGAAAATGGTAGTCTTTGATGAGTAGAATGCCATGGTATTTTCTTTTGAGATGTTTAACTTGTATATAAGTGGGAACCATGCTCCAAAGTGGCTATTAAAATGTTGCTATTTTTAACATGCTAAATATTTCTAAGTCCGAGGATCTGTTAATATTTTTATGCCATGAAGAGTGGATGCTACCAAGTGATATGTTGTGAATTAGCTCAAGCTCAGTGCTAGTGTTTTGAAGTAAATGTTTCCCTCTACCATCCTGTTAATTTTCATGCCATGAGGTGGTCTCTATAACCATTAGTTTCTACTGTCAACTTGCTATCAGCTTAACTCAGATTCCAGAAAACTGTGATTTTCTCAAGTCCCTAGAATCTGTTTCATCATGCCAACTTGTGAGCTTCATGCTTATTGATATGTGCCTCCTTTACAGTTTGTGTAGTTGGATGAATTGATAAGATGCTATGTAGATTCTGTGAATGCCTTGTTTGAGTCTGGAAACATCCTATAGCTCCAGATAATTGCTGTGGAAGTTGCCATGTTGCTGTTTTGTGGCAGATTGTTTGTTTTTACGTTTTGTGACTTGTGAGAGCTATGCTCCATGGAATTGTTTGATCTTTGACTCTATTGTGGTTAGTTTTTCATTTCCTAACCAGTGGCTACCTTGGATTGCCAAGGAATAGCCCATGGCCTTCTTTGTCTTGTGTTTTGCCTTCGTAACTTGTCGTGAGCGTAGCGTGAGGACCGTAACTCCGTTTCCTACGTTCCACATATGCATTTGCATCGTTTTGCATTAAGCATCCATATTTGCCATGATCATGCATGTTAATACAACTTAACATGAGGTTCTGTCCAGAGTTGTAAATAACTTAACTAGTGCATGAGAAACATGACTAGTTTAGGATTGCCATGCTAGATACTTCAAATGAATCATGCATCATCTTGTTTGTGCATTACACCTTGGTTGGTTGTTTATTCTTGCTGTTTCTCTTGGGTAGATGCGAGTGTTGAACCTGAGTACGAAGATCCAGGAGAGTACCACTACAAGGACCCCGCTCTTTGTCCCTCTAAAGAACCAACAGGCAAGATGATCGTACCCGGATCCCAACACTATTTTTGCTTTGCTAGATGTCTCGCTCTTATCGTTACATATGCGTTACCTACCACTTGAATGTCAAGCCTCCTACATTTCCATGATAGCCTCTAACCCCTCCACATCCTAGCAAACCTTGTTTGGCTAAGTTACCGCTGCTCAGCCCCTCTTGTAGCGTTCTTAGTTGCAGGTGTAGGTTGTTTCCATGTGATAACATGGATTTCTAGCATATCACAAAATTAACTGCTATTTAATTTAATGCACATATATATCTTGGTATGGTGGAAGGCTTGGCCTTTTGCTTGGTGTTTTGTTCCACTTTTACCGCCATAGTTTCTTGTTACCGGTGTTATGCTTCCATATTTTAGGCTCCTAATATGCTCGGGGTTGTTATGGGGGCCCCCTTGATTATTCGATTGAGATTAAAACTTGTTTGGCAAGACCCAACATTGGTACTATTTGCTTAAACAACTTAATAAAATTGCATAGGGCTTTGCAACCCCGTGGATAATTAATCAACCCCCGGGCCAGTGCTCCTCATGAGTGTTGGTCCAAACTAGAGCCATGTGCGGGGCCAACCCGGGGCAACTCGGGAGATTTCTATCAGGCCACGGTACGCTGTGCTTATCTGTCGTGTCCTGAGAATGAGATATGCGGCTCTTATCGGGTTCGTCGACACGTCGGGTGGTCTTGCTGGACTTGTTTTACCTTTCTCGAGTGGCTTGCGTGAGGGACTCTGATTTTCTTCGGGGTATCTCGAGGTGTCGGAATTCCTTTGGAGTGGCCTAGGATGATCACGAGATCCGTGGTCGAGGTTATTCCCGCGTAGTGTGGTTAATTTATGATGGACTAGTTGGAGCACCCCTATAGGGTTAAAACTTTCGGAAAGCCGTGCCCACGGTTATGTGGCAACTTGGATATTTGTTTAATACCCGGTTATAGTTAACTTGAAGTAAACTCTAATAAAATACACCAACTGTGTGAGTAACCATGATTGTCTCTGCTCATGAACATGAACCAAGAGAGAAAACAGTGGGGTTATGTTTGACGTAGGTAGGTGTTCAGGATCTCTTAGAGGTCATTCTAGTTCTCGATCGTTATCGTAGACCACATATTTACTTTCATGTTCTCGTAAGATTAGCCACCATATATCCTTAGTGCTGCTGCAAACTAAACACTTACCCCCCATCCAACCTATAAGCTTGAATAGTCTCGGTACCTGGGCGCGAGATTGTTGAGTCCCCGCGGCTCACAGATTACTACAACAAATAACAGGTGCAGGTAAAGATGAGATCATGCCAGATGATGTGACGCAGCTCCAGTAGGAGTATGACGAGGAGCGTGGCACGATGTACGCCACTTATCCGGGTGAGTAGAGTGGCCGTGGTCGTGATCTTCGGGGCTAGCAAGCCAGTGTCATTGCATCATTTTATCGTTTGTTTTCGTCCGTAGCCGGATCCTGTCTTTGGCTTGATGTTTGAATAAATTGTGTGGAATTGTAATCTAGCATGTAGCGAGTGTAAGCCAACTCATATACTTTTCTCTTCATAAATGTATGTAATGATACTGAACTTGCGAAACGACTAGATGCGCCTCTATCCCTATCGAGCCCCCGTGCCAAATATGGATAGTCACGCATCTTGGGCGTTACATGGTTTCGTACCCTACAATAATTTCTTCGTTAGTTGTCCGCTATTTGTGACTTTGGAGTGAACTCTTTGTCACACGAGAGGTATTTACATATGATTGAACTATGCCAATATTGTTGAGAGAAATTGCACTAGTAAAAATATGGACCCTAGGCCTTGTTTCCAAGCATTTATACAACGTTTTGCTCGTTGTTTACTATTTGTTACCTTGCTGTTTTTTATATTTTCAGATTACAAAAACCTATATCAACCATCCATATTGCACTTGTATCACCATCTCTTCGCCGAACTAGTGCACCTATACAATTTACCATTGTATTGGGTGTGTTGGGGACACAAGAGACTCTTTGTTATTTGGTTGCATGGTTGTTTGAGAGACACCATCTTCATCCTACACCTCCCACGGATTGATAAACCTTAGGTCATCCACTTGAGGGAAAATTGCTGTTGTCCTACAAAACTCTGCGCTTGGAGGTCCAACACGAGTCTACAAGAAGAAGGTTGTGTAGTAGACATCATCATACTAGGGACACAGTGTTGTATATGTTTCCACACATGTATTTGTGTTTCCAATCAGTACAATTATAGCATGGATAATAAACGATTATCATGAAAAACGAAATATAATAACAACCACTTTATTAATGCCTCTAGGGCATATTTCCAACATCAACCTCCAACGCTAGTGACGGTAGTTGTCCGGACGTAGTAGCAGGAGCACACCAGGCCCATGGGCCCACGGGCCCGGCCGGGCGCTCATATGCCCGTAAAGCTCCCGCCATCCCGTTGTTGCCGGCACGCCATCGGCGTCGCCGCCCCACATCCGAGCTCCTCCTCGTCCTCACCGCGCAGCAGACACCAGAGCCATGCCAGGGGGCGACCCGCTAGGACCCAGATGGGGCCTGCAGGGCCCAGATCTAGGTCGGGGGCACGTCATCGGCCACCCCGTGCCACCACACCGCCCTGTCGCCAAGGAGCGGCACCGCCACCACGCCTACCGCTGGCCACCACCGTCGGGCCGCTATCTAACCGGGCAATACCGTTGCTGCCCCTGCCTCGGGAAGGGGAGATGCGCGTGCGGGAATGGGATGGGCCCGCCACCGCCGCCACCACCCGGGCCAGGGCCAGGGGCTCCTGCTGGCGGCGGCAGGGGGAGAGGGATGAGGAGAGGGCCGAGGAGAGGGCGAGGGCGGGCCGCCCTGACCACCTCCCGGGGAGGCAGCGCAGGGTTGAGAGCAGGAGAGGGGTGGGGAAGGAGGCACGGGAGCGCGGCCAGCAGCGCGGTAGGGAGAGGGGGAGCAGGAGGGGAACCCTAGCGGGGCCGCAGGTCTCACAATGACCACATATCTCGGGCCTCAGTCATTCTCTCACTTGCATTATCTCTGTCCTGGTTTATCTCTCATTCCGAGTCATAGTTTGACCATACTTTGAACTATATACCATATAAACCAAAATTCAAAACGGTATGAAAAGTTCATACCATACCAAAACCATAAACCATAATAACCATAGTATTGATTCGGTTCGGTTTATTTTTGGTATGGTTTTAGATTCGGTTTTAAAATGTATAGAGCGAGTAAGCGGATCCCGAGGTTCCTCAAATGTTCGGATCGTCCCGGGACAAAAATAATCTATAATTAATATCGTAGAAAACTGGTTAGAAAGGACCAAATCTACGAGTTTTGGTGAGGTCCCTGGCGGTGTCCTGGACTAGGGGGTACTCACCACGTCATCTCCTGACCAGTGGGTCGAGCCGAGGACCACCATGATGATTCACTAATGGGCCACTTCGGGCAGCCCATGCCGAATACAAGGAGGATTCCACAAGACTTGGCGCACAAGACAAGGACTCCTCTAAACCCTAGGCCTACGGTGCATATATAAACCGAGGCCAGGCTAGTAATAGACAATATCATATTCATCACTACAATCTCGTAGTAGATACCTGTACTATGTACTATCCCCCATATCAATACAATGAAAAGCAGGACGTAGGGTATTATCTCCTTGAGAGAGCCCGAACCTAGATAAAATCCTGTGTCCATGTTACCATCGCTCCAAGACGCCTAGCTTAGGACCCCTACTATGAGATATGCCAGATTTGACACCGACATTGGTGCTTTCATTGAGAGCATGCTGGGTAGTCGCTGCGGTCCGATGGGAATTCAGATCGGCTCCATCGCGATCTATGCGTCGGAATCGAGCTACATCGTCAACGTCGGCATCTTCGTCGCTGACTTGACTGGTCACCTCAGCTAGGCCGAGGACTGCGTGCCACGTCGGATCATCTAGATAGGACAGGTGTCTTCGTCAAGATCAACTCCAATCTCAACCAAGACCATGGAAGAATCCTCTATAGTGCTCGGGGGCTCAACGTCGACATTGCCCTCGCACGACCGTGCAGTTTTTCTGGACATCGAATTCGTGTTTATCATCCCCGCCTCCTCGAGTGTCGCTTTGACGATTGCTTCGGTGGAGTTCTATGAAATTGAGTCTAGAACAACCCTGCAAAATTCATCGTGTTCCGGTGGAGGAATCTCCGGCGATCTACAATATACCGGAGCCCTATCGAATCTCGACGAGAATCTCGACGAGTTTAGGGCGAGGAGTCCAGCGTCTAGCTCGGACATTCGTTTGAAAATCCCACCATTCATCGGCTGCGGAATTCCTATACCGATCACTCTTCAAAGTTTCAGCTCGATCTGACCGTCCAAACTCCGGGAAACATCCGATTAGTACAACAAATTTTGGATCTATTTTTTGCGTGAAAACGAATCCTACCCAAGTTCATCTTTTTCATGAACGGGTTGTCGGACGTCCTTTTTGAAGGAATTTTTCTCATCATCTCGGTCATCCGACCAAGAGTTTCGGCATCGTGAGGACCGAATAATCATCAAGCGAACCTTGTCATCCGTGGGTTGTATGGGCCGGGTGCTCCATTGCTTCATCAAGCCAGCATCGACCTCGTCACAAATTCCAACCTGTGTCGGCATCGCCGCATCGTTACTTTTTCAAGCTGACGTCCACCACGCCGACCTGATTTGACACGTCGGTTGGCATGGGGCTCTAGCGTCACCTTACAAATCTGCTCCGTCATCTCGGCTAGACCGGGGCTTTGGCATCCCTTCATCAACTTGCTCCGGGGACTTCGGCGTCACCAGCCGACCTGCTTCAACACATCGGATGGCATGAGACTTCGGCATCATCAGCCGACCTGCTTCAACACATCGGCTGGCGTGAGACTTCCGCGTCACCAGCCGACCTGCATTAGACTTCGGTGTCCGCCGATCACGGCTTCGCCATGTTAACTAGACCGAGGACTTCATCTTGCTACATCAACCGTGCAGCGTCGCCACTTCGTCAAGCCGAACTCTTCGTTCAGGCACCTCGGCGCCCAGTCCAAATTCCTTTACTTATTTGCTTCACTTAAATTAACTAAGTAGAAGAATTTTTTAAAATATATCATTACCTTTATTTGTTATTCCTCTTGGTTTGCACTATATTGTGTGCATAATCGACTTCGGCCGTCACGCGATCACCCCGGCGTCACCTTGCCGACCTGCTCCACCACCTTGGCTCGACCAGGGGCTTCACCTCGCCACATCGTCCGAGCCATGACAATACTTCAGAGTGCCGAACTCCTTGTTCGGTCACCTTGGGGCGAGCTTGGGGGCTGGGACCTCGGTCATGCCAAAGACTACACACCGGATCTATCAAAGTTCGATGGGCGTCCTCCTCCCGCCACAAGCCCGGACCGCGTCATCGACACCGAGCACATTAACCAGCTAAGTCGCTTTCATGCTCAAAAACTTTCAGTTTTAAATTTTGTTCGGTTCGACCAAGCATTATACCTTTTTGACAAAAGTTGTTTGCGAAAAACTTTCTTTGTTACACACAAATTCAAATACCCCGTTTACTTGGGGGCTTCCTTTATGAAGCCATTCCTCTTGCATATGATTATTAATGTATCACACCCTTCCTTGTTCGTGTTTACGCCAGTATATGCATCATGTTGACTTAAGTGTTCCGCAAAGCTGGGTTGCTTTGCTCCTGTGCTTACCCCTACATTCCCGATTGTTTGGCTAGGGAGTAAAGGGAGAACCTCTGCGATTGTTACAATCGGGTCATCCGAACTCGTACCTCAGACGGGTGAAGCCGAAAGCTAGCGCTCTTACTGTTTTCAACTATGGTCGGCCACGACGGAAGACAAGCATACAGAAATTTATTGCACACCCCTCATGGTAATCATGAGAACCCCTCATGGTCAAACATAACAAAGTTTGTGCCAGACAAATATTGATCCTTAATTTGACCACTCGTGCCCAATGAAGGCTCGGGGGCTACTGCATTGGCAATTCAATGCAGAAAATTTCAGTGCAATATAGTTTCCGAGGAGATTATGATCCTTGGGTTGGTCGGCCGCACCCAACCTGAGTCTCGAGGTCTATGCACACCACTTTTGTGTTCCGAAGTATGCTGTCGAGCTAGGAGTTGACCCTCAGGCCGATTTTGCAAATCGACTTGAGCCTCAGGGGCTACTGGTATCAGCGGTTCTATGTCATCCTTCAGGTGCATCTCAGGTTTTATACCGACACACACCTTGAGGGCTACTGGCTATATATCTCGGTAGAGAATAAATTGCACCAATCAAAAATATCCAACAAAAATCAGCCCACGGTCTAGGTGGTGCACCACCTCGAAAGCAATCCGGCATAAAGCTCGGGCGCAAGTGGTTGGCTCCATAGAGAGCATTTCCAACATTAAGCTCGCATGTATTCCTTCAACTTTTTAAGGTCCAAATTAGTTTATGATACCTCATACGCTGACCATCGTTAGAGCTCGGATGTAGTCCGGTGTTGGAGCTCGGAAGCTGCCTGGTATAAAGCTCGAATTCGTATGGTTCATTCCATAGAAGACTATTCCAGCATTTAAGCTCGGATGGAGTCATTAAAATTTTCAGAGTCCAAGGTAATCTATGATACCTCAGCTGCAGTCCAGCGTTGGAGCTCGGACGCAAGACGATACCTTGAATGCCGATCAGTGTTGGAACTCGGCTGCAAAAAGACACCTCAGATGCAGTTCGGCGTTGGAGCTCGGACGCAAGAGGACACCGCCGCATGTGCGATACTTCAAACCCTAGGTGTGGTGTAAAAAATTACAAGGCATTGATAAAGGCCGATAACTTAAAGGGGCTCCTCGGATGCCCGACATGTAAACTCTTCGGATTCAGCTCGGCGATCCTCAAGATCGGACATGGGAAGATTTGTTGAACCAGTTTTCAAGACTGACGATCAAAGACGAAGAATTATTCGGAAGAACCGAGGAGCGTCCTTAAATTGAAGACCGGTTCAAGGGGCTACTCACAGTGTCCTGGACTAGGGGGTACTCACCACGTCGTCTCCCGACCAGTGGGTCGGGCCGAGGACCCCCATGATGATTCACTAATGGGCCACTTCGGGCAGCCCATGCCGAATACAAGGAGGATTCCACAAGACTTGGCGCACAAGACAAGGACTCCTCTAAACCCTAGGCCTACGGTGCATATATAAACTGAGGCCAGGCTAGTAATAGACAATATTATATTCATTACTACAATCTCGTAGTAGATACCTGTACTATGTACTATCCCCCATATCAATACAATGAAAAGCAGGATGTAGGGTATTATCTCCTTGAGAGAGCCCGAACCTGGGTAAAATCATGTGTCCATGTTACCATCACTCCAAGACGCCTAGCATAGGACCCCCACTACGAGATATGCCGGATTTGACACCGATAGACCCCCTAACCTAACCTCGGGGATCCCCGAACGTTCGAATCGTCGCGGGGCCCAAAATTTTAGATTAATAGCATAGAATGTTGGGAACGTCACATGGGAAACAAAATTTTTCCTACGCACACGCAAACCTATCCATGGTGATGAGCATCTACGAGAGGGAGAGTGGATCTACGTACCCTTGTAGATCGCTAAGCGGGAAGCGTTAAGAAACGCGGTTGGTGTAGTCGAACTTCTTCGCGATCCAAATCGCCGAGCGTCCCGCGATCCAATCACGAACCGTCCCGCGAACACATCATGATCCGTCCCGCGAACTCATCACGATCCGTCTCACGATCTTGATCACGATATGTCCCGCGAAATCATCACGATCCGTTCCGTGATCACATCACGAACCGTCTCGCGATCTCGATCACGGTCCTTCCGATCTAGCGCCGAACGGACGGCACCTCCGCGTTCAGCACACGTGCAGCTTGATGATGATCTCCACCGTCTCGATCCAGCAAGAGGAGGTGGACAGGAGAGAGAGTTCACCGGCAGCATGACGGCGCTCCGGTGATGGTGGTGGAGCAATTCCGGCAGGGCTTCGCCTAAGCGCTGCAGAAAACCGATCTAGAGGAGAAATTATGCACCGGTGGAACGGGTAGCACATGGCCGGAAATTCTGTTCAAAAACCACCCAATCCACTAGTATATATAGGAGGAGAGGAGAGGAGAGGCAGCCAAGGCCTTTGGGTCGGCCGAAATAGGAGGTGGGAAGCAATCCTACTTCACCTTCAATCCTAGTTGGAGTAGGATTGCCTCCTATTGGCTGATTTTCCACCTTTTGCTTTAGGACTCTGTTTTCTCAGCCCACTAAGGGCTGGTTATTATTCTCCCACAGCCCATGGACCTCTTGGGGTCGAAATACCCCTCCCGGAGGCCTCCCGGTACACTACCGGCACTCCCGGTACACTACTGATGAGCCCGAAACTTTTCCGGAAACCAAACTGGGACTTCCTATATATGAATCTTTACCTCCGGACCATTCCGGAGCTCCTCGTGACGTCCGGGATCTCATCCGGGACTCCGAACAACCTTCGGTCACCACCATACATAACTCTACACTACCGAAACGTCACCGAACCTTAAGTGTGCAGACCCTGCGGGTTCGAGAACTATGTAGACATGACCGAGACACCTCTACGGTCAATAACCAATGGCGGGACCTGGACGTCCACATTGGTTCCTACATATTCTACGAAGATCTTTATCGGTCGAACCTCTATGTCAAGGATTCAGTTAATCCCGTATATCGTTCCCTTTGTTCTTCGGTATGTTACTTGCCCGAGATTCGATCGTCGGTATCTCCATACCTAGTTCAACCTCGTTACCGGCAAGTCTCTTTACTCGTTCTGTAATACAAGATCCCGCAACTAACAATTAGTCACATTGCTTGCAAGGCTTATTGTGATGTTGCATTACCGAGTGGGCCCCGAGATACCTCTCCGTTACACGGAGTAACAAATCCCAGTCTCGATCCATGCCAACTCAACAGACACCATCGGAGATACCTGTAGAGCACCTTTATAGTCACCGAGTTATGTTGCGACGTTTGATACACCCAAGGCACTCCTCCGATATCTGTGAGTTGCATGATCTCATGGTCATAGGAACACATACTTGACATGCGGAAAACAGTAGCAATAAACTGACACGATCATATGCTACGTTTTTAGTTTGGGTCTTGTCCATCACATCATTCTCCTAATGATGTGACCCCGTTATCAAATGACATCTCATGTCCATGGCTAGGAAACCTTAACCATCTTTTGATCAACGAGCTAGTCTATTAGAGGCATACTAGGGACATGGTTTTGTCTATGTATCCACACATGCATCTAAGTCTCCGATCAATACAATTATAGCATGGATAATAAACGATTATCATGAATAAGGAAATATGATAATAACTAATTTATTATTGCCTCTAGGGCATATTTCCAACAGTCTCCCACTTGCACTAGAGTCAATAATCTAGTTCACATCACCATGTGATTCGCATTGTTATGAATCTAACACCCAATGAGTTCTGGGGCTCGATCATGCTTTGCATGTGAGAGAGGTCTTATAGTCAATGGGTCTGTAACATTCAGATCCGTGTGCACTTTGCAAATACCTGTAAACACTGCTACCACACTGTTGGAAATATGCCCTAGAGGCAATAATAAAATGGTTATTATTGTATTTCCTTGTTCATGATAATTGTCTATTGTTCATGCTATAATTGTGTTAACCGGAAACCATAATACATGTGTGAATACATAGACCACAACATGTCCCTAGTGAGCCTCTAGTTGACTAGCTCGTTGATCAATAGATGGTCACGGTTTCATGGCCATGGACATTGGATGTCGTTGATAACGGGATCACATCATTAGGAGAATGATGTGATGGACAAGACCCAATCCTAAGCATAGCACAAAGATCGTGTAGTTCGTTTGCTAAAGCTTTTCAATGTCAAGTATCGTTTCCTTAGACCATGAGATTGTGCAACTCCCGGATACCGTAGGAATGCTTTGGGTGTGCCAAACGTCACAATGTAACTGGGTGGCTATAAAGGTACGCTACGGGTATCTCCGAAAGTATCTGTTGGGTTGGCACGAATCGAGACTGGGATTTGTCACTCCGTGTGACGGAGAGGTATCTCTGGGCCCACTCGGTAAGACATCATCATAATGAGCTCAATGTGACTAAGGAGTTAGCCACGGGATGATGTATTACGGAACGAGTAAAGAGACTTGCCAGTAACGAGATTGAACAAGGTATGGGGATACCGACGATCGAATCTCGGGCAAGTACCATACCGATAGACAAAGGGAATTGTATACGGGATTGATTGAATCCTTGACATCGTGGTTCATCCGATGAGATCATCGTGGAGTACGTGGGAGCCAACATGGGTATCCAGATCCCGCTGTTGGTTATTGACCGGAGAGGTGTCTCGGTCATGTCTACGTGTCTCCCGAACCCGTAGGGTCTACACACTTAAGGTTCGATGACGCTAGGGTTATAGGGAAATGGTATACGTGATTACCGAAGGTTGTTCGGAGTCCCGGATGAGATCCCGGACGTCACGAGGAGCTCCGGAATGGTCCGGAGGTAAAGATTGATATATAGGAAGTCCAGTTTTGGTCACCGGAAAGTTTTCGGGCTCATCGGTAGTGTACCGGGAGTGCCGGGAGGGTGCCGGAGGACCCCCGGGAGGGGTGTGACGACCAGAGGACTTCATGGGCTGTTAGATAAAGTGTGTCAGCCCTTATTGGTCTGGGAAATACTTTTGCTAAAGGCCCATGTGGCTGGAGATAAGGAGATAAGGCAAAAAGGATTTAAAAGGAGGAGATCCACCTCCCTTGTGGGAGGTGGACTCTCCCTTTAATTCGGCCGGCCATCTCCTCTTTGGAGTAGAGGCCAAGCCAGCCCTCCACGTCCCTCCTCCTATATATACTTGAGGTTTTGGATGTTTTGAGATAAGATTTGATCTCTCTCTCTCACGGCGAAGCCCTACCTCTCTTCTTCCTCCTCCGCAGCGCTTAGGCGAAGCCCTGTCGGAATACCTTGCTACTCCACCACCACCACGCCGTCGTGCTGCTGTTGGAGCCCTTCCCCAACCTCTCCTTCCTCCTTGCTGGATCAAGGTGTTGGAGACGTCACCGGGCTGCACGTGTGTTGAACGCGGAGGTGCCGTCCGTTCGGCACTTGATCGGATCTACCGCGATCTGAATCGCTGCGAGTACGACTCCATCAACCACGTTCTTGTAACGCTTCCGCTTAGCGATCTTCAAAGGTATGAAGATGCAATCTCTCCCCTCTCGTTGCTGGTTTCTCCATAGATAGATCTTGGTGAACGTAGGAATTTTTTTGATTTACTACTACGTCTCCCAACAGTGGCATCATGAGCTAGGTCTATGCGTAGAATCTATGCACGAGTAGAACACAAAGCAGTTGTGGGCGTCGAGTTTGTTAATTTGCTTGCCGCTACTAGTCTTATCTTGATTCGGCGGTATTGTGGGATGAAGCGGCCCGGACCAACTTTACACGTACGCTTACGTGAGACCGGTTCCACCGCCTGACATGCACTAGATGCATAAGGTGGCTAGCGGGTGTCTGTCTCTCCTACCTTAGTCTGATCGGATTCGATGAAAAGGGTCCTTATGAAGGGTAAATAGCAATTGGCAAATCACGTTGTGGTGTTGACGTAGGTAAGAAACGTTCTTGCTAGTAACCTATAGCAGCCACGTAAAAACTTGCAACTACAAATTAGAGGACGTCTAACTTGTTTTTGCAGCATGTGCCTTGTGATGTGATATGGCCAAAGGATGTGATGTGATGCATTGTGATGTATGAATTGATCATGTTCTTGTAATAGGATTCACGACTTGCATGTCGATGATTATGACAACCGGCAGGAGCCATAGGAGTTGTCTTATTTATTGTATGACCTGCGTGTCAATCATAAACGCCATGTAATTACTTTACTTTATTGCTAAGCGTTAGCCATAGTAGTAGAAGTAATAGTTGGCGAGACAACTTCATGAAGACACAATGATGGAGATCATGATGATGGAGATCATGGTGTCGTGCCGGTGACAGTGATGATCATGGTGCCCCGAAGATGGAGATCATAGGAGCAAAATGATATTGGCCATATCATGTCACTATATTGATTGCATGTGATGTTTATCATGTTTACATCTTATTTGCATAGAACGACGGTAGTAAATAAGATGATCTCTCAATAAAATTTCAAGAAAGGTGTTCACCCTAACTGTGCACCGTTGCTAAGGATCGTCGTTCCGAAGCACCACGTGATGATCGGGTGTGATAGGTTCTAACGTTCGCATACAACGGGTGTAAGCCAGATTTACACATGCGAAACACTTAGGTTGACTTGACGAGCCTAGCATGTACAGACATGGCCTCGGAACACGGAAGACCGAAAGGTCGAACATGAGTCGTATAGAAGATACGATCAACATAGAGATGTTCACCATGGATGACTAGTCCGTCTCACGTGATGATCGGACACGGGCTAGTTGACATGGATCATGTATCACTTGGAAGACTAGAGAGATGTCTATCTAAGTGGGAGTTCATTAATAATTTGATTAAATGAACTTAATTATCATGAACTTAGTCTAAAAATGTCCTTGCAAATTATGTCGTAGATAGCTCGCGCTGTAGCTCCCCAGTTTTATTGGTACAATCCTAGAGAAAAGTAAGTTGAAAGTTGATGGTAGCAATAATGCGGACTGGGTCCGTGATCTGAGGATTGTCCTCATTGCTGCACAGAAAGCTTATGTTTTTGATGTACCGCTAACTGCATCACTCCCTCAAGCGTTGTCTGTAGATGTTGTGAACATATGACAGGCACTTTTTGATGACTACGTGATAGTTCAGTGCGTCATGCATTACGGCTTAGAATTGAGGCTTCAAAATGTTTTGAACGTCACAGAACATATGAGATGTTCTAGGAGCTGAGATTGTGATCTCAAGCTCGTGCCTATGTTGAGAGGTATGAGA
This sequence comes from Hordeum marinum, assembly GCA_022496015.1. Classification (NCBI taxonomy): domain Eukaryota; kingdom Viridiplantae; phylum Streptophyta; class Magnoliopsida; order Poales; family Poaceae; genus Hordeum; species Hordeum marinum. The sequence goes on from CM039675.1 coordinate 7,795,687, forward strand.
CCTCCAACAAGATTCTTTGCCTGCAAGATAAAGGAGAATAGCTTAATCGGTGAGCGTGTTCTCAGATTGTCTGGGTGCTACAATCACTTGAATCAAGTGGGAGTTAATCTTCCAGATGAGATAGTGATTAATGCAGTTCTCCAAGTCACTGCCACCAAGCTACTAGAGCTTCGTGATGAACTATAACATGCCAGGGATGGATAAGATGATCCCTGAGTTGTTCGTGATGTTTGACACCACGAAGGTAGAAATCAATAAGGAGCATCAAGTGTTGATGGTTAAGTGAAAACCACTAGTTTCAAAAGGGGAAAGGGCAAGAAGGGAAAAACTTCAGGAATGGCAAGCCAGTTGTTGCTCTAGTGAAGAAACCCAAGGTTGAGCCCGAACCCGAGACTAAGTGCTTCTGTTATGAGGAGAATGTTCGCTGAAGCGGAAAAACCCTAGATGATTGGTAGATAAGAAGGCTGGTAATGTCAATTGAAGTATATTTGATATACGTGTTAGTGATGTGTACCTTGCTGGTACTCCTAGTAGCACCTGGGTATTAGATACCGGTTCGGTTGCTAAGTGTTAGCAACTCGAAATAAAAGCTACGGAGTAAATGGAGACTAGCTAGGTGAAAGGTGACGATGTGTGTTGGAAGTATTTCCAAGATTGATGTGATCACCATCGCACGCTCTCTCTACCTTCAGGATTTGTGATAAACCTAAATAAATGTTATTTGGTGTTTGCGTTGAGCATAAACGTGATTAGATCATGATTAGTGCGATACGGTTATTCATATAAGTTAGAGAATAATGGTTATTCTGTTTACATGGATAATGCCTTCAATGGTCATGCACCCACTCGAAATGGTTTATCGAATCATGATCGTAGTAGTACACATATTCATAACATTGGTACCAAAAGATACAAAGTTAATAATGATTGTACCACATGCTTGTGGCACTGCCACGTAATGTCATATTGGTATAAATCACATGAAGAAACTCCATGATGATGGATTTTTTGACTCACTCGATTTCGAATCGGTTGAGACATGCGAGCCATGCCTCTTGGGCAAGATGACTGAGACCCTGTCATCCAATATGATGGAGCGGGCAAGTGGCTTATTGGAATTAATACATGTTGATGTATGTGGTCCAATGAGTGTTGAAACACACAGTGGATATCGTTGTTTCTCTTTACCTTCACTGATGATTTGAGTAAATATGGGGATATTTACTTAATGAAACACGAATCTGAAATGTTTGAAAGGTTCAAGGAGTTTCAGAGTGAAGTTAAAGATCATCGTGACAAGAAGATAAATGTCTATGATATGATCATGGAGGTGAATATCTAAGTTACGAGTTTGGTATGCAATTTTAGATAATGTGGAAATTGTTTCACAGCTCACGCCTCCTGGAACACCATAGTGTGATGGTGTGTTCGGACGTCGTAGTCGTGCTCTATTGGATATAGTGAGTACTATGATGTCTCTTATCGTTTTACCACTATCGTTATGGGGTTATGCATTAAAGACAAATCCATTCACTTTAACAGGGCACCATCTAAGTCTGTTGAGATGACACCGTGAGAATTATGGTTTGACAGAAGCCTAAGCTGTCATTTCTTAATGTTTGGGGCTGCGACGCTTATGTGAAAATGGGTTTTTCACCTAGCGAGCTCGAACCCAAAGCAGACAAATGCATCTTCATAGAATACCCTAATGAGACATTGGGTATACCTTCTATCTCAGATCCAAGCGCAAAAGGTGTTTGTTGCTAAGAACGGGTCCTTTCTTGAGAAAGAGTTTCTCTCGAAAGAATTGAGTGGGAGGAAGATAGAACTTGATGAGGTTGTTGAACCTTTGTTTCAACCAGAGAATAGCGCAACACAGAAAGATGTTTCTGTAGAGCCTACTCAGTTGAAAAGGAAGTTAATGATGATGATCATGAAGCTTCGGATCAAGTCACTATCGAACCTCGTAGGTCGACAAGGACGCGTACTGCTCCTGAGTAGTACGACAACCCTGTCTTGGAAATCATGTTGTTGGACAACGATGAACCTACGAACTATGGAGAAGCGATGGTGGGCCCGGATTCCAACAAATGGCTAGGAGCCATGAAATCCGAGAAAGGATCCATGTATGAAAACCAAGTATGGACTTTGGTAGACTTGCCTGTTGAATGGCGGGTCATTGAGTACAAATGGACCTTTGAGATAAACATAGACGCTAATGGTGAAATGTCACCGTTTATAAAGCTCGACTTGTCGCAAAGAAGTTTCCGCCAAGTTCAAGGAGTTGACTGCGATGAGATTGTCTCATCTGTAGCGATGCTAAAAGTCTATTAAAATTTTGTTAGCAGTTGCTGCATTTTTCGATTATGAAATCTGGCAGATGGATGACAAAACAAGGTTTCCGTAATGGTTTCTGTGAGGAAGAGTTGTATGTGATACAACCAGAAGGTTTTGTCAATCCTAAGGATGCTAATAATATGCAAACTCCAGCGATCCTTCTATGGACTGGAGCAAGAATCTCGGAGTTGGAATATATGCTTTGATGAGGTGATCAAAGTGTTTAAGTTTATACAAAGTTTATGAGAAACTTGTATTTGCAAGAAAGTGAGTGGGAGCACTATAGAATTTCTTATAAGAATATGTAGTTGACATATTATTGATCGGAAATGATGTAGAATTTCTGGAAGAGCATGAAGGGTTGTTTGAAAAGAGTTTTTTCAAAGGAAGACCCAGATAAAGCTACTATTTTATTGAGCATCTAGATCTATAGGGATAGATCTATTCGCTTGATAAGATTTTTCGACGAAGACATACCTTGACAAGTTTTTGAAGGAGTTCAAATTAGATGGGTCAAAGAAGGAGTTCTTGACTGTATTGTAAGGTGTGAAATTGAGTAAGACTCAATACCCGACCACGGCAGAAGATAAAGAAAAGATGAGTGTCATCTCCTATGCTTTAGCCATAGGCTCTATATAGTATGCCATGCTGTGTACCGCACCTGTGTGTGCCTTGCCATGAGTCTGTCAAGGGGTACAAGAGTAATCCAAGAGTGGATCACTAGACAGCGGTCAAAGTTAGCCTTAGTAACTTGAGAACTAAGGAAATATTTCTCGATTATGGAGGTGATAAAGAGTTCATCGTAAAGTGTTACGATGATGCAAGCTTTAAAACCAATCCGGATGACTCTTAGTAGAAATCCATCTACGTATAGTGGAGCAGCCATTTGGAATAGCTCCAAGTGGAGCGTGGGAGCAGTATCTACAAATATGAAATGGAAAGTTTGCAAAGGTACACACGGATCTGAATGTCGCAGACCCGCTGACTAAAAACCTCTTTCACGAGCAGAACATGAACAAACCCCAGAACTTATTGGGTGTTAATCACATGATGATATGATCACATGGTGATGTAAGTGTTAATCACATGGTGATGTGAACTAGATTATTGACTCTAGTGCAAGTGGGAGACTGTTGGAAATATGCCCTAGAGGCAATAATAAAATGGTTATTATTGTATTTCCTTGTTCATGATAATTGTCTATTGTTCATGCTATAATTGTGTTAACCGGAAACCATAATACATGTGTGAATACATAGACCACAACATGTCCCTAGTGAGCCTCTAGTTGACTAGCTCGTTGATCAATAGATGGTCACGGTTTCATGGCCATGGACATTGGATGTCGTTGATAACGGGATCACATCATTAGGAGAATGATGTGATGGACAAGACCCAATCCTAAGCATAGCACAAAGATCGTGTAGTTCGTTTGCTAAAGCTTTTCAATGTCAAGTATCGTTTCCTTAGACCATGAGATTGTGCAACTCCCGGATACCGTAGGAATGCTTTGGGTGTGCCAAACATCACAACGTAACTGGGTGGCTATAAAGGTACGCTACGGGTATCTCCGAAAGTATCTGTTGGGTTGGCACGAATCGAGACTGGGATTTGTCACTCCGTGTGACGGAGAGGTATCTCTGGGCCCACTCGGTAAGACATCATCATAATGAGCTCAATGTGACTAAGGAGTTAGCCACGGGATGATGTATTACGGAACGAGTAAAGAGACTTGCCAGTAACGAGATTGAACAAGGTATGGGGATACCGACGATCGAATCTCGGGCAAGTACCATACCGATAGACAAAGGGAATTGTATACGGGATTGATTGAATCCTTGACATCGTGGTTCATCCGATGAGATCATCGTGGAGTACGTGGGAGCCAACATGGGTATCCAGATCCCGCTGTTGGTTATTGACCGGAGAGGTGTCTCGGTCATGTCTACGTGTCTCCCGAACCCGTAGGGTCTACACACTTAAGGTTCGATGACGCTAGGGTTATAGGGAAATGGTATACGTGATTACCGAAGGTTGTTCGGAGTCCCGGATGAGATCCCGGACGTCACGAGGAGCTCCGGAATGGTCCGGAGGTAAAGATTGATATATAGGAAGTCCAGTTTTGGTCATCGGAAAGTTTTCGGGCTCATCGGTAGTGTACCGGGAGTGCCGGGAGGGTGCCGGAGGACCCCCGGGAGGGGTATGACGACCAGAGGACTTCATGGGCTGTTAGATAAAGTGTGTCAGCCCTTATTGGGCTGGGAAATACTTTTGCTAAAGGCCCATGTGGCTGGAGATAAGGAGATAAGGCAAAAAGGATTTAAAAGGAGGAGATCCACCTCCCTTGTGGGAGGTGGACTCTCCCTTTAATTCGGCCGGCCATCTCCTCTTTGGAGTAGAGGCCAAGCCAGCCCTCCACGTCCCTCCTCCTATATATACTTGAGGTTTTGGATGTTTTGAGATAAGATTTGATCTCTCCCTCTCACGGCGAAGCCCTACCTCTCTTCTTCCTCCTCCGCAGCGCTTAGGCGAAGCCCTGTCGGAATACCTTGCTACTCCACCACCACCACGCCGTCGTGCTGCTGTTGGAGCCCTTCCCCAACCTCTCCTTCCTCCTTGCTGGATCAAGGTGTTGGAGACGTCACCGGGCTGCACGTGTGTTGAACGCGGAGGTGCCGTCCGTTCGGCACTTGATCGGATCTACCGCGATCTGAATCGCTGCGAGTACGACTCCATCAACCGCGTTCTTGTAACGCTTCCGCTTAGCGATCTTCAAAGGTATGAAGATGCAATCTCTCCCCTCTCGTTGCTGGTTTCTCCATAGATAGATCTTGGTGAACGTAGGAAAATTTTTGATTTTCTACTACGTCTCCCAACACACACTCCGCTCGGTACTATTCCAAATGGCTGCTCCACTATACGTATCCAGATTGCTACTACGAGTCATCCGGATTAGTGTTAAAGCGTGTATCGACGTAACTCCTTACGACGAACTCTTTATCACCTCCATAATCGAGAAACATCTCCTCAGTCTCTTAGTTACTGAGGATAATCTTGACCACTGTCCAGTGATCCACTCCTGGTTCACTCTTGTACCCCCTGACGGACTCATGGCAAGGCACACACAGGTGCGGTACACAACATGGCATAATATAGAGCCTATGGCTAAGGCATAGGGGACGACGTTCGTCCTTTCTCTTTCTTCTGCCGTTGTCGAGCTTTGAGTCTCACTCAACTTTCACACCTTACAAATCAGGCGAGAACACTTTCTCTGACTGATCCATTTTGAACTCTTTCAAAATCTTGTCAAGGTATGCACTCATTGAAAGTCTCATCGAGCATCTTGATCTATCTCCATAGATTTTGATGCTCAACAATTAGGTAGCTTCATCCAGGTCTTCCTTTGAAAATCACTTTCCAAATAACCGTTTTATGCTTTCCAGAAACTCTACATTATTTCTGATCAACAATATGTCATCCACATATACTTATCAGAAATTCTATAGTGCTCCCACTCACTTTATTGCAAATACAAGTTTCTCGTAAACTTTGTATAAACATCAAAACTTTGATCACCTCATCAAAGCGTATATTCCAACTCCGAGATGCTTGCTTCAGTCCATGGAAGGATCACCGAAGCTTGCACACCTTTTAGCATCCTTAGGCCTGACAAAACCTTCTGGTTGTATCACATACAACCTTTCCTCAAGTAAACCGTTAAGGAAACGATGTTTTGACATCCATCTGCCAGATTTCATAATTGAAAACACAGCAACTGCTCACATAATTCCAACAGACTTTAGCACCACTACGAGTGAGAAAGTCTCATCGTAGTCAACTCCTTGAACTTGTCACAAACAACTTTGCAACAAGTCGAGCTTTACAAATAGTGACATTCACCATCAGTGTCTGTCTTCATTTTAAAGATCCATTTGTACTCAACGACCTGCCGTCCAATGAGCAAGTCTACCAAAGTCTACACTTGGTTTTCATACATGGAACTATCTCGGATTTCATGGCCTCCAACCATTTGTCGGAATCCAGACCCATCATCGCTTCTCCATAGCTCGTAGGTTCATCGTTGTCCAACAACATGATCTCCAAGACAGAGTTGTCGTACCACTTAGGAGCAGTACACATCCTTGTCGACCTACGAAGTTCGATAGTAACTTGATCCTGAAGCTTCATGATCATCATCATTAACTTCCTCTTCAACTAACGTAGGCTTCACAGAAACATCTTTCTGCGCTGCACTACTCTCTGGTTGAACAAAGGTTTAACAACCTCATCAAGTTCTATATTCCTCCCACTCAATTCTTTCGCGAGAAACATTTCCTCGAGAAAGGATCTGTTTAAGCAACAAACACTTTGCACTAGGATCTGAGATTGAAGGTTCACCCAACTGATCTTAGGGTATTCTATGAAGATGCATTTGTCCGCGTTGGGTTCGACCTCATTAGATGAAAACATTTTCCACACAAGTGTCACAGTCCCAAATACTAAGAAATGACAGCTTAGGTTTCTATCAAACCATAATTCACACGGTGTCATCTCAACGGATTTAGATGATGCCCTATTTAAAGTGAATGTAGTTGTCTCTAATGCATAACCCCAAAAATTATAGTAGTAAAACAATAAGTGACATCACAGTATGCACTATATCAATAGAGCATGACTATGATGTTCGGACACACCATCACACTATGCTGTTCCAGGTGGCGTTAGTTGTGAAACAAATTTCACATTGTCTTAAGTTGTATGCCAAACTCGTAACTCAGATATTCACCTCCACGATCATATCGCGGTCACTTTTATCTTCTTGTCACGATGATCTTTAAACTTCACTCTGAATTTGCTTGAACCTTTCAAACGATTCAGACTTGTGTTTCATTAAGTAAATATACACTATATCTACTCAAATCATCAGTGAAGGTAAGAAAATAACGATATCCACTGCACGCTACAAGACTCACTAGATTGCATACATCAACATGTATCATTTCCAATGAATCACTTGCCCGCTCCATCCAACGGGGTCCTTTAGTCATCTTGCCCAAGAGGCATGGTTCGCACGTCTCAACCGATTCGAAATCGAATGAGTCCAAATATCCATTAGCATGGAGTTTCTTCATGCGCTTTATATCAATATGACATTTAGCGGCAGTGCCACAAGTATGTGGTACTATCATTATTAACTTTGTATCTTTTGACATCAATGTTATGAACATGTGTACTACTGCGATCAAGATTTCAACAAACCATTCTCACTGGGTGCATGACCATTGAAGGTATTATTCATGTAAACAGAATAACTATTATTCTCTGACTTAAATGAATAACCGTATTGCAACAAACATGATCTAATCATGTTCATGCTCAACGCAAAACACCAAATAACATTTATTTAGGTTCGTCACTAATCCTGAAGGTAGAGAGAGCGTGCGATGTTGATCACATCAACCTTGGAAACATTTCCAACACACATCGTCACCTCACCCTTAGCTAGTTCTCCGTTTATTCCATAGCTTTTATTTCGAGTTACTAACACTTAGCAACCGAACCGGTATCCAATACCCAGGTGCTACTAGGAGTACTAGCAAGGTACACATCAATAACTCGTATATCAAATATACTTCTGTCGATGTTGCCAGCCTTCTTATCTACCAAGTATCTAGGGTTGTTCCGCTTCAGCGACCTCTCACCTCATAATAGAAGCACTTAGTCTCGGGTTTGAGTTCAACTTTGGGTTGCTTCACTGGAGCAGCAACTGACTTGCTATCCATGAAGTTTCCCTCCTTGCTCTTGCCCTTTTCGAAACTAGTGGTTTGATTAACCATCAACAATTGACGCTCCTTCTTGATTTCTACCTTCGCGGTGTCAAACATCGCGAACAGCTCAGGGATCAATACTTCTATCCCTGGTGTATTATAGTTCATCACTAAGTTCTAGTAGATTTAGTGACAGTGACTTGGAGAACTATATCAATCACTATCTTATCTGGAAGATCAACTCCCACTTGATTCAAGCGATTGTAGTACCCAGACAATCTGAGTACATGCTCAATGATTGAGCTATTCTCCTTCATCTTACAGGCAAAGAATCTTGTTGGAGATCTCATATCTCGCAACACAGGCACGAGCCTGAGATCACAATCTCTGCTCCTAGAACATCTCATATGTTCCGTGACGTTCAAAACGTTTTGGAGCCTCAATTCTAAGCCGTAATGCATGACGCACTAAACTATCAAGTAGTCATCGAAACGTGCCTGTCAGATTTTCACAACATCTATAGACGACGCTAGAGCGGTGGCGCACCGAGCGGTGCATTAAGGACATAAGCCTTCTGTGCAGCAATGAGGACAATCCTCAGATCACGGACCCAGTCCGCAATATTGCTACCAACATCTTTCAACTCTATTTCTCTAGGAACATATAAAAATTTAAGGGAGCTACAGCACGAGCTAGTAATATACAACATAATTTGCAAAGACACTTTGACTATGTTCATGATAATGAGTTCAATTAATCATATTACTTAAGAACTCCCACTCAAATTGACATCCCTCGGGTCATTCGAGTGATACATGATCCAAATTCACCAACTCAAGTCCGATCATCACGTGAGTTAAGGTGGCTTCAATGGTGAACATCATTATGTTGATCATATCCACTATATGACTCATGCTCGACCTTTCGGTCTCTTGTGTTCCGAGGCCATGTCTGTACATGCTAGGCTCGTCAAGTTTAACCCGAGTGTTCTGCGCGTGGAAATCTGGCTTGCACCCGTTGTATGTGAACGTAGAGTCTATCACACCCGATCATCACGTGGTGTCTCAACACGACGAACTTTCGCAATGGTGCACACTCGGGGAGAACACAGTTCATCTTGAAATTCAAGTGAGGGATCACCTTATAATGCTACCGCCGTACTAAGCAAAACAAGGTGCATAAAAGGATTAACATCACATGCAATTCTTAAGTGACACGATATGGCCATGAACTTGTGTTTAAGATCTCCATCTTCGAAACACCGTCATGATCTCCATCATCACCGACACAACACCATGATCTCCATCATCTTGATCTCCATCAATGTGTTGCCATTGGGGTTGTGACGCCATCCCTGCTTCTACCTCTATTGCTACCGCTTAGCGATAAAGTAAAGCATTACATAGCGCTTAATGATTGATACGCAGGTCATACAATAATTAAAGACAACCCTATGGCTCTTGCCGTTGTCGTACTCAACGACATGCAAGTCGTGAAATTCTATACATCACATGATCATCTCATACATCACATATATCTCATCATGTAATTGGCCATATCACATCACAACATACCCTGCAAAGCAAGTTAGACGTCCTCTAATTGTTGTTGCATGTTTTACGTGGCTGCTACGGGTATCTAGCAAGAACGATTCTCACCTACGCATAAACCACAATGGTGATACATAGATTGCTTTTCAACCTTCTCAAGGACCGCCTTTGTCGGATCCGATCCAACTAAAGTGAGAGAAACTGTCACCCGCAAGCCAGCTAAGCAACAAGTTGCGTCGAGGGAACCGGTCTCTCGTAAGCGTACGAGTAATGTTGGTCCGGGCCGCTTCATCTCACAATCCCGCTGAACCAAAATCCGACCAAGGGAGGAAGCAATCTAAGCATCAATGCCCACAAAACTTTTGTGTTCTACTCGAGATCTCATCGAACCATCAACCTAGCTCATGATGCCACTGTTGGGAACGTCGCATGGGAAACAAAAATTTTCCTACGCACACGCAAACCTATCCATGGTGATGAGCATCTATGAGAGGGATGTTGGGGAACGTCGCATGGGAAACAAAAATTTTCCTACGCACACGCAAACCTATCCATGGTGATGAGCATCTACGAGAGGGAGAGTATATCTACATACCATTGTAGATCGCTAAGCGGGAAGCGTTAAGAAACGCGGTTGGTGTAGTCGAACATCTTCGCGATCCAAATCGCCGAGCGTCCCGCGATCTCATCACGATCTGTCCCGCGATCCAATCACGATCCGTCCCATGAACTCATCACGATCCGTCCCGCGATCTCATCACGATCCGTCTCACGATCTTGATCACGATCTGTCCCGCGAACTCATCACGATCCGTTCCGCGATCTCATCACGAACTGTCTCGCAATCTCGATCACGGTCCTTCCGATCTAGCGCCGAACGGACGGCACCTCCGCGTTCAGCACACGTGCAGCTTGATGACGATCTCCACCGTCTCGATCCAGCGAGAGGAGGTGGAGAGGAGAGAGAGTTCACCGGCAGCGTGACGGCGCTCCGGTGATGGTGGTGGAGTGATTTCGGCAGGGCTTCGCCTAAGCGCTGCGGAAAACCGATCTAGAGGAGAAACTGTGCACCGGTGAAACGGGTAGCAGGTGGCCGGAAATTCTGTCCAAAAACCACCCAATCCACTAGTATATATAGGAGGAGAGGAGAGGAGAGGCAGCCAAGGCCTTTGGGTCGGCCGAAATAGGAGGTGGGAGCAATCCTACTTCACCTCCAATCCTAGTTGGAGTAGGATTGCCTCCTATTGGCTGATTTTCCACTTTTTGCTTTAGGACTTTCTCTCCTGCGCCATGGGCCTTTGTGGCTGCTTTCCCAGCCCACTAAGGGCTGGTTATTATTCTCCCACAGCCCATGAACCTCTTGGGGTCGAAGTACCCCTCCCGGAGGTCCCCCGGTACACTACCGGCACTCCCGGTACAATACCGATACTCCCGGTACACTACCGATGAGCCCGAAACTTTTCCGGAAACCAAACTGGGACTTCCTATATATGAATATTTACCTCCGGACCATTCCGGAGCTCCTCGTGACGTCCGGGATCTCATCCGGGACTCCGAACAACCTTCGGTCACCACCATACATAACTCTACACTACCGAAACGTCACCGAACCTTAAGTGTGCAGACCCTGCGGGTTCGAGAACTATGTAGACATGACCGAGACACCTCTACGGTCAATAACCAATGGCGGGACCTGGACGTCCACATTGGTTCCTACATATTCTACGAAGATCTTTATCGGTCGAACCTCTATGTCAAGGATTCAGTTAATCCCGTATATCGTTCCCTTTGTTCTTCGGTATGTTACTTGCCCGAGATTCGATCGTCGGTATCTCCATACCTAGTTCAACCTCGTTACCGGCAAGTCTCTTTACTCGTTCTGTAATACAAGATCCCGCAACTAACAATTAGTCACATTGCTTGCAAGGCTTATTGTGATGTTGCATTACCGAGTGGGCCCCGAGATACCTCTCCGTTACACGGAGTAACAAATCCCAGTCTCGATCCATGCCAACTCAACAGACACCATCGGAGATACCTGTAGAGCACCTTTATAGTCACCGAGTTATGTTGCGATGTTTGATACACCCAAGGCACTCCTCCGATATCCGTGAGTTGCATGATCTCATGGTCATAGGAACATATACTTGACATGCAGAAAACAGTAGCAATAAACTGACACGATCATATGCTATGTGTGTAGTTTGGGTCTTATCCATCACATCATTCTCCTAATGATGTGATCCTGTTATCAAATGACATATCATGTCCATGTCTAGGAAACCTTAACCATCCTTTGATCAACGAGCTAGTCCATTAGAGGCATACTAGGGACATGGTTTTGTCTATGTATCCACACATGCATTTAAGTCTCCGATCAATACAATTATAGCATGGATAATAAACGGTTATCATGAACAAGGAAATATGATAATAACTAATTTATTATTGCCTCTAGGGCATATTTCCAACAAGGGAGAGTGGATCTACGTACCCTTGTAGATCGCTAAGCGGGAAGCGTTAAGAAACGCGGTTGGTGTAGTCAAACTTCTTCGCGATCCAAATCGCCGAGCGTCCCGCGATCCAATCACGAACCGTCCCGCGAACACATCATGATCCGTCCCGCGAACTCATCACGATCCTTCTCACGATCTTGATCACGATCTATCCCGCGAAATCATCACGATCCGTTCTGTGATCACATCATGAACCGTCTCGCGATCTCGATCACGGTCCTTCCGATCTAGCGCCGAACGGACGGCACCTCCGCGTTCAGCACACGTGCAGCTTGATGACGATCTCCACCATCTCGATCCAGCAAGAGGAGGTGGAGAGGAGAGAGAGTTCACCGGCAGCGTGACGGTGCTCCGGTGATGGTGGTGGAGCAATTCCGGCAGGGCTTCGCCTAAGCGCTGTAGAAAACCGATCAAGAGGAGAAATTATGCACCGGTGGAACGGGTAGCACGTGGCCGGAAATTCTGTTCAAAAACCACCCAATCCACTAGTATATATAGGAGGAGAGGAGAGGAGAGGCAGCCAAGGCCTTTGGGTCGGCCGAAATAGGAGGTGGGAAGCAATCCTACTTCACCTCCAATCCTAGTTGGAGTAGGATTGCCTCCTATTGGCTGATTTTCCACTTTTTGCTTTAGGACTTTCTCTCCTATGCCATGGGCCTTTGTGGCTGTTTTCTCAGCCCACTAAGGGCTGGTTATTATTCTCCCACAGCCCATGGACCTCTTGGGGTCGAAATACCCCTCCCGGAGGCCTCCCGGTACACTACCGGCACTCCCGGTACACTACTGATGAGCCCAAAACTTTTCCGGAAACCAAACTGGGACTTCCTATATATGAATCTTTACCTCCGGACCATTCCGGAGATCCTCGTGATGTCCGGGATCTCATCCGGGACTCCGAACAAACTTCGCTCACCACCATACATAACTCTACACTACCGAAACGTCACCGAACCTTAAGTGCGCAGACCCTGCGGGTTCGAGAACTATGTAGACATGACCGAGACACCTCTACGGCCAATAACCAATGGCGGGACCTGGACGTCCACATTGGTTCCTACATATTCTACGAAGATCTTTATCGGTCGAACCTCTATGTCAAGGACTCAGTTAATCCCGTATAACGTTCCCTTTGTTCTTCGGTATGTTACTTGCCCGAGATTCGATCGTCGGTATCTCCATACCTAGTTCAACCTCGTTACCTGCAAGTCTCTTTACTCGTTCAGTAATACAAGATCCCGCAACTAACAATTAGTCACATTGCTTGCAAGGCTTATTGTGATGTTGCATTACCGAGTGGGCCCCGAGATACCTCTCCGTCACACGGAGTAACAAATCCCAGTCTCGATCCATGCCAACTCAACACACACCATCGGAGATACCTGTAGAGCACCTTTATAGTCACCCAGTTACGTTGCGACGTTTGATACACCCAAGGCACTCCTCCGATATCTGTGAGTTGCATGATCTCATGGTCATAGGAACACATACTTGACATGCGGAAAACAGTAGCAATAAACTGACACGATCATATGCTACGTTTGCAGTTTGGGTCTTGTCCATCACATCATTCTCCTGATGATGTGACCCCGTTATCAAATGACATCTCATGTCCATGGCTAGGAAACCTTAACCATCTTTTGATCAACGAGCTAGTCTATTAGAGGCATACTAGGGACATGGTTTTTTTTATGTATCCACACATGCATCTAAGTCTCCGATCAATACAATTATAGCATGGATAATAAACGATTATCATGAATAAGGAAATATGATAATAACTAATTTATTATTGCCTCTAGGGCATATTTCCAACATAGAATACTGGCATAATATGCCAAATCTGTGAGTTTTGGCAAGGTCCCGTAATCGGGCCCTAGGGTTCCCCGAATGTTCGGATCGCCCCGCCACCCAAAATCAGTAAGTAATATCATAGAAAACTGGCCAGAATGTAGCAAATCATGAGTTTTGGCAAGTTCATGTTATGGGAGTCCTGGACTAGGGGGTCCCTACCGAGGTGAGTTTGTCAATGGGCTAGGCCAGTGGCTCACCCTGGAGGTAGGACATCAGAGGCTTTGCAACAAGGCGTGTGCATCCTAGATTATGCTGATGACTTGGCGTGTGCTCCAAGGGAGAAGGATTTCGTTCGGCGTATAGTGCATATGTGATAACTGACATTCATGTAACCTTAGATACCCCTGCTGACTATGTAAACCATGGGGTTTAGTCCGTAGGGCATACTCATACACAACTTCGTAACTGTTGGAAATATGGCCTAGAGGCAATAATAAAATGGTTATTACTGTATTTCCTTGTTCATGATAATTTTCTATTGTTCATGCTATAATTGTGTTAACCGGAAACCGTAATACATGTGTGAATACATAGACCACAATGTGTCCCTGGTGAGCCTCTAGTTGGCTAGCTCATTGATCAATAGATGGTCACAGTTTCATGACCATGGACATTAGATGTCGTTGATAACGGGATCACATCATTAGGAGAATGATGTGATGGACAAGACCCAATCCTAAGCATAGCACAAGATCGTGTAGCTCGTCTACTAAAGGGATCACATCATTAGGAGCCATAGGAGTTGTCTTATTTTACTGTATGACCTGCATGTCAATCATAAACGCCATGTAATTACTTTACTTTATTGCTAAACGTTAGCCATAGTAGTAGAAGTAATAGTTGGCGAGACAACTTCATGAAGACACGATGATGGAGATCATGATGATGGAGTTCATGGTGTTGTGCCGGTGACACTGATGATCATGGTGCCCCGAAGATGGAGAACAAAGGAGCAAGATGATATTGGCCATATCATGTCACTATATTGATTGCATGTGATGTTTATCATGTTTACATCTTATTTGCTTACAACGACGGTAGTAAATAAGATGATCCCTCAATAAAAATTAAACAAAAGTGTTCACCCTAACTATGCAGCATTGCTAATGATCGTTGTTCCGAAGCACCACGTGATGATCGGGTGTGATAGGTTCTAATGTTCGCATACAATGGGTGTAAGCCAGATTTACACACACGATACACTTAGGTTGACTTGACGAGCCTAGCATGTACAGACATGGCCTCGGAACATGGAAGACCGAAAGTTCAAACATGAGTCGTATAGAAGATACGATCAACATGGAGATGCTCACCATGGATGACTAGTCCGTCTCACGTGATGACCAGACACGGGCGAGTCGACGTGGATCATGTGTCACTTGGATGACTAGAGAGATGTCTATCTAAGTGGGAGTTCATTAAATAATTTGATTATGTGAACTTAATTATCATGAACTTAGTCTAAAATTGTCTTTACAATATATATTGTTGATCCAATGGCCAACGCTAATGTCACCCTCAACTTCAACACGTTCCTAGAGAAAACCAAGCTGAAAGATGATGAAACCAACTATGCAGACTGGGTCCGTAGCTTGAGGATCATCCTCATAGCTTCCAAGAGATTGTATGTCCTTGATGCACCGCTAGGTGACCCACCCATTTTCCCAACAGACCAAGACGTTACGAACGCTTGGTAGTCACGCTGTGATGATTACTCCCTAGTTCAGTGCGGCATGCTTTACAGTTTAGAACCGGGGCTCCAAAAGCGTTTTGGGCAACACGGAGCATATGAGATGTTCCAAGAGCTGAAACTGGTTTTCCAAGCTCATGTCCGGGTCGAGAGATATGACGTCTCCGACAAGTTCTTCAGCTGTAAGATGGAGGAGAATACTTCTGTCAGTGAGCACATACTCAAAATGTCCATGTTGCACAACCACTTGACTCAGCTGGGAGTTAATCTCCTGGATGACTCGATCATTGACAGAATCCTCCAGTCGCTTCCACCTAGCTACAAGAGCTTTGTGATGAACTACAACATGCAGGGTATGGAGAAGTCCATTCCTGAGTTGTACTCGATGCTGAAATCAGCGAAGGTCGAGATCAAAAAGGAGCATCAAGTGTTGATGGTGAATAAGACCACTAGTTTCAAGAAAGGCAAGGGTAAGAAGAACTTCAAGAAGGACGGCAAAGCTGTTGCTGCACTCGGTAAGAAAGTTGCCGGAAGAAGAACAAGAATGGACCAAAGCCTGAGACTGAGTGCTTTTATTGCAAGGGTACCGGTCATTGGAAGCGGAACTGCCCCAAGTACTTAGCGGATAAGAAGGCCGGCAACGTTAAAGGTATATGTGATATACTTGTTATTGATGTGTACCTAACCAGCGCTCGTAGTAGCTCTTGGGTATTTGATACTGGTGCAGTTGCTCACATTTGTAACTCCAAGCACGAGCTGCGGAATAAGCGGAGGCTGGCAAAGGACGAGGTGACAATGTGCGTCAGGAATGGATCCAAGGTCGATGTGATCACCGTCGGCACGCTACCTCTACATCTACCTTCGGGATTAGTTTTAAACCTCAATAATTGTTATTTAGTACCAGCTTTGAGCATGAACATTGTATCTGGATCTCGTTTGATGCGAGATGGCTACTCATTTAAATCTGAGAATAATGGTTGTTCTATTTATATGAGAGAAATATTTTATGGTCATGCCCCGCTAGTTAATGGTTTATTTTTGATGAATCTCGAACGTGATGTTACACATGTTCATGGTATGAGCGCCAAAAAGTGTAAGGTTGATAACGATAGTCTCACTTACATGTGGCACTGCCGCCTTGGTCATATTGGTGTCAAACGCATGAAGAAGCTCCATGCAGATGGACTTTTGGAGTCTCTTGATTTCGAATCATTTGACACGTGCGAACCATGCCTCATGGGCAAGATGACCAAGACTCCGTTCTCAGGAACAATGGAGCGAGCAACTGACTTGTTGGAGATAATACATACCGATGTATGCGGTCCAATGAGCGTCGATGCTCGCTGTGGCTACCGTTATGTTCTCACCCTCACTGATGATTTGAGCATATATGGGTATGTCTACTTAATGAAACACAAGTCTGCAACCTTTGAAAGCTTCAAGGAATTTCAGAGTGAGGTGGAGAATCAACGTGACAGGAAAATAAAGTGCCTACGATCTGATAGTGGCGAAGAATATTTAAGTCACAAGTTTGGCACGCACCTAAGGAAATGTGGAATTGTTTCACAACTCACGCCGCTTGGCGCACCTCAGCAAAATGGTGTGTCTGAACGTCATAATCGCACTCTATTGGATATGGTGCGATCTATGATGTCTCTTACCGACTTACCGCTATCATTTTGGGGATATGCATTAGAGACTGCCGCATTCACTTTAAATAGGGCACCGTCAAAATCCGTTGAGACGACACCGTATGAATTATGGTTTGGAAAGAAACCTAAGCCGTCGTTTCTAAAAGTTTGGGGATGCGATGCTTATGTGAAGAAACTTCAACCTGAGAAGCTCGAACCCAAAGCGGAAAAGTGCGTCTTCATAGGATATCCCAAAGAAACTATTTGCTATACCTTCTACCTTACATCCGAAGGCAAAGTCTTTGTTGCCAAGAATGGATCCTTTCTAGAGAAAGAGTTTCTCTCGAAAGAAGTAAGTGGGAGGAAAATAGAACTTGATGAGGTAATCGTACCTCCACTCGAACCGGAGAGTAGCGCAGCACGGGAAGTTGTTTCTGTGGAGCCTACACCGGCTAGAGAGGAAGTTAATGATGATGATCAGCAAACTTCAGATCAAGTTGCTATTCGAAGGTCCACTAGGACACGTTCCGCGCCAGAGTGGTACGGCAATCCTGTCCTAGAGATCATGTTGTTAGACAACGGTGAACCTTCGAACTATGAAGAAGCGATGGCGGGCCCGGATTCCGACAAATGGCTTGAAGCCATGAAATCCGAGATAGGATCCATGTATGAGAACAAAGTATGGACTTTGGTGGACTTGCCTGATGATAAGGGAGCCATCGAAAATAAATGGATCTTTAAGAAGAAGACTGACGCAGATGGTAATGTGACCGTCTATAAGGCTCGGCTTGTCGCTAAGGGTTATCGACAAGTTCAAGGAGTTGACTACGATGAGACTTTCTCACCCGTAGCGATGCTGAAGTCCGTCCGAATCATTTTAGCAATTGCCGCAATTTATGATTATGAGATCTGGCAAATGGACGTCAAAACGACATTCCTTAATGGCTTCCTTAAGGAAGAACTGTATATGATGCAGTCGGAAGGTTTTGTCGATCCTAAAGATGCTAACAAGGTATGCAAGCTCCAGCGCTCCATATATGGGCTGGTGCAAGCATCCCGCAGTTGGAACATTCGCTTTAATGAGGTGATTAAAGCGTTTGGGTTTATACAGATTATGGAGAACCATGTATTTACAAGAAAGTGAGTGGGAGCTCTATAGCATTTCTCATTTATATGTGGATGACATATTGTTGATGGGAAATCATATAGAACTCTTGGAAAAGTTGCTTACATATTAGGCATGAAGATCTATAGAAATAGATCGAGATGCCTCATTGGTCTTTCACAAAGCACATACCTTGACAAGATATTCAAGAAGTTCAATATGGATCAGTCCAAGAAGGGGTTCTTGCCTGTGTTACAGGGTGTGAGATTGAGTACGACTCAATGCCCGACCACGGCAAAGGATAGAGAAGAGATGAGTGGCATCCCCTATGCTTTAGCCATAGGCTCTATTATGTATGTCATGCTGTGTGCCAGACCTGATGTGAACCTTGCCATAAGTATGGTAGGGAGGTACCAAAGTGATCCCGGAGCGGAACACTGGACAGCGGTCAAGAATATCCTGAAGTACCTGAAAAGGACAAAGGACATGTTTCTCGTATATGGAGGTGCCGAAGAGCTCGTCATAAAGGGTTACGTCGATGCTAGCTTTGATACAGATCCGGATGACTCTAAGGCGCAAACCGGATACATGTATATTTTGAACGGAGGGGCAGTCAGCTGGTGCAGCAGCAAGCAAAGCGTCGTGGCGGCATCTACATGTGAAGCAGAGTACATAGTTGCTTCGGAAGCAGCAAAGGAAGGAGTCTGGATGAAGGAGTTCATCACCGACCTACGAGTGATTCCAAGTGCGTCGGGCCCGATAACTCTATTCTGTGACAACACTGGAGCTATTGCCCTTGCGAAGGAGCCCAGGCTTCACAAGAAGACAAGACACATCAAGCGCCGCTTCAACTCCATCTGTGATTACATTCAGGAGGGAGATATAGATATTTGTAAAGTACATACGGATCTGAATGTCGCAGATCCGTTGGCTAAACCTCTCTCACGAGAAAAACATGATCAACACCAGAATGCTATGGGTGTTCGATTCATCACAATGTAACTAGATTATTGACTCTAGTGCAAGTGGGAGACTGTTGGAAATATGCCCTAGAGGCAATAATAAAATCATTATTATTGTATTTCTTTGTTCACGATAATTTTCTATTGTTCATGCTATAATTGTGTTAACCGGAAACCGTAATACATGTGTGAATACATAGACCACAATGTGTCCCTAGTGATCCTCTAGTTGGCTAGCTCGTTGATCAATAGATGGTCACGGTTTCATGACCATGGACATTAGATGTCGTTGATAACGGGATCACATCATTAGGAGAATGATGTGATCGACCAGACCCAATCCTAAGCATAGTACAAGATCGTGTAGTTCATCTGCTAAAGCTTTTCCAATGTCAAGTATCGTTTCCTTAGACCATGAGATTGTGCAACTCCCAGATACTGTAGGAATACTTTGGGTGTGCCAAACGTCACAACGTAACTGGGTGGCTATAAAGGTACACTACGGGTATCTCCGAAAGTGTCTGTTGGGTTGGCACGAATCGACACTGGGATTTGTCACTCCGTGTGACGGAGAGGTATCTCTGGGCCGACTCGGTAACACATCATCATAATGAGCTCAATGTGACTAAGGAGTTAGCCACGGGATGATGTGTTACGGAACGAGTAAAGAGACTTGTCGGTAACGAGATTGAACAAGGTATAGGGATACCGACGATCGAATCTCGGGCAAGTATCATACCGGTAGACAAATGGAATTGTATAGGGGATTGATTGAATCCCCGACATCATGGTTCATCCAATGAGATCATTGTGGAGCATGTGGGAGCCAACATGGGTATCCAAATCCCGCTGTTGGTTATTGACCGGAGAGGTGTCTCGATCATGTCTACGTGTCTCCCGAACCCGTAGGGTCTACACACTTAAGGTTCGATGACGCTAGGGTTATAGGGAAATAGTGTACATGGTTACGGAAGGTTGTTCGAAGTCCCGGATGAGATCCCTGACGCCACGAGGAGTTCTGGAATGGTCCGGAGACAAGAGGAAGTGAGGATTTGACCATCGGAAGTGTTTCGGGGATTACCGGTAACATACCGGGACCATCGGAAGGGTTCCGGGGGTCACCGAGAGGGGCTACGGGCCCCAGAGGGCTGCATGGGCCCAAGGTGGAGGGAACCAGCCCGTAGGTGGGCTGGTGCGCCCCTCCCACCTGGCCCAAGGCACAACAAGGAGACAAGGAGGAGAAACCCTAGGTCTAGATGGGCCTAAGGCCCACCTAGGGTTGCGCCCTCCCCTCTCCCTCTCTGGCCGTCGCACCAGATTGGATCTGGGGCTACCGTCGGCCCCTAGGGTGGGAACCCTAGGGCGCAGCCCTCCCTCCCCCTCCTCCTATATATAGTGGAATGTTTTGGGGCTGCCAGACACACAAGTTTCTTCCTCTCTCGGCGCAGCCCTACTCCTCCCTCTCCTCGTTCTCCGTAGTGCTTGGCGAAGCCCTGCCGGTGACCACGCAGCTCCACCATCACCACGCCGTCGTGCTGCCGGAGCTCTCCCTCGACCTCTCCTTCCTCCTTGCTGGATCAAGGCGTAGGAGACGTCACCGGCCTGCACGTGTGTTGAACGCGGAGGCGTCGTTGTTTGGCGCTAAGATCGGATTCCACAGCGATCTGAATTGCTGCGAGTATGACTCCACCAACCGCGTTCTTGTAACGCTTCCGCTTGCAATCTCTCCCCACTCGTTGCTGGTTTCTCCATAGATAGATCTTGGTGATCGTAGGAATTTTTTTGATTTACTACTACGTCTCCCAACAATAACCCCTAGGGTTTATCGCACAATCCATGATCTCGAGGTAGATCAACTCTGTAATCTCTACATGTCAATACAACAAGAGCAGGACATAGGGTTTTACTGCATCAAGAGGGCCCGAACCTGGGTAAAAGCCTCATGTTCTTCGTCTCATGTTACCATCTGTCCGATCTCACACTCGGGTCCCCCTACCCGAGGTCTGTCGGTTTTGAGACCAACATTGGTGCTTTCGTTGAGAGATCGATGTGTGATCATCATGACTGATGGCTCATCTGAGGTTCGACGGCAACATTGGCTATAGTGGCGCTTTTGTCCCGACCAACTTTTCGCCCTCGACGGTGTAGTATTACACGCCAGCTCCAGTGGCTATCTAGGCCGCATCGACACCTTCGCTCAGAATCATGTCATTATGTTCGGCAGTTTGGAGTACGTTGTTGACGCCTGTGGTGACCTAGTCCAATTGGGACAAGTAGCGGTTCAACCTGAGGAACTCTCGGGCGTCAACACCCCGGAACCAATCTCCGATCTAACCCATGAATCTGACATCCTTACAGAAGTAGCCCCAGAGATGGATCTGGGGGGCTATTGCATCCGACCCCGCTTGTGCCACCTCGGACAATCGCTCGGAGCCGAACTTCACTTCGCCTCCGATATCCATCCCCGAGAAGTCCGCCCCGATCCTCGAACTAGAGTTGGCCAACGAGGCCTCGGGTATGGGGCCAACCGCGGTTGGCCCGAACAAACTTTTGCGCATCAGCCCGGCCTACCGTCAGTCCTTGGATGAGGAAGAGCTCTCACAAATAAATAAGGTACTTGACCGGACCCAGAACCTGGTGATCTCGTCTACAGTTCATGAACAGATCGGTTGTAAGGTCGACGATCGGGAAATTTTCATCCCTCCACCACCCACCTAGTCTCCACGCTTGAACATCTAACCGACACGATGGACTACAGATCCGACAATGCCCTTGGTATGGGCGAGGAAGATCTCGACATATATGGACCAAACTCACCCACGACCATACCCCGGACAGGGAAGTGGACCCCCACATCTACCTACGATGTCTACATTGTCGACACTCCCAAGGAGGACCCCGACCAAAAGCCTGAGGGGAGTTTCAAGCGCCGTTGTCCGAAGAAGAAGCCCAAAGGCATCGATGGAAGCAATACCAAAATCAATGTTGCAGAAGACGATGACACCCCCAATACCGGCAAGAACGAGCATATCGAGCCCATACAACAGAAAGGCCCATGGAAACTCCTTCAGGAGATAAAGCCGAGGAGATGGAAGGCTCCTACAACGGATCGAACGGCGACTACATGCCATAATCCGAGGACGATCACAGCCTCGGACCCTTCGACTTTGAGGTACCCTAGGACCCATCACAACATGTACATTTCCACCGTCGGCTAGCTGTCACTGCTTGAAGCATGAAGTAGAAGCAGCAGGAGTTGTATTTGCATGAAGCCACCCTTAAAGACAAGTGGGAGAAAGTACTTGCGGCCGTAGCCGATCTGGAGGCACAACACACGGTGTCCAAATCATTTCCACACCGCCACCTGTTGCCCGAATTCGAGGACGAAGTTGTTGAATCTGACCCCCTCGGTTAACATTATAACGACCACGTTGACCATCCCCCCTAGAGGATGAGATCGGCCCACATGGGCTTATAAAGAACCCCCAACGAGACCCCATCCGCACGATAAGGACCTAGTCGAGCCGTACGACCTATGAACTAAGATACGCAGGGACAGATCACCTCCTCGACAAATCTAAGGAACCCGGGGCCACGTACCCGCAGGCCAGGATAGATATGACGCCTTTGGTGTTTGGATTCGATGACAATGACACATGTGCGTCATTCCTCTCCGAAGACATCGTTGTTGTAGAATCCTTCTCGTCATTGTACATTGTTTTTATCATTATTTTAGGTGCTTCACAGTTTTTCTCTTTTTACACTACCAAGACATTGCTTCGGTCTTGTTTAACTTTTGCTAGTTGGCGGTGTGTGTTTTTTGTGTGCATTCTAACTATGTAGAGACTGGGTATATGCTCATTGTGTTTGTATAGTCTTGATGCCACATTTGGAGGTAAGGAAAGTCATCATTCGTGGAACAAACACATGGGCCGACTCAGAAAAAACGGCTTTGCATATGGCTCGCTCGCTCCGGAAAATCTATCATTGTTTCGCTCAGGAAGAAAATCGGTTGTTTCCGGTTTCACAAAAAAATATCTATCCATTTTTTAATATTTTGAAATATATTGTTGCAAACAAAAAAAATTCAAAAGTTAATGAAAAAAAATCACAAATGCAAGAAAATATTCATGATTTTTAAAATGTCAGTGAATTTAAAAGATGTTCTTTAAAAAAATATTTATGATTTTTAAGAATGTCCACAAATTACTGAATTTTGCTTGAGTTTTCAAATAATATTCAGAAATTATCACAACAATTGTGAATTTTGAAAAATGGCCATGAAATGAAAACGAAAGTCAGGAAAAAAAATCCTAAAGAAGAAAGTGAAAATTAGAAAACCGGTTCAAAATCCTGGAAAAGGGAAAGAATAAATAAAATAAAATAAAACAAGAAAAGTCATGAACACAAAATGTTTTTTAAAAAAGGACCGTACTTACGGACACATGTCCGTATCATTATCGACATTTAATCTACACAATGTTTATTGACATCAATCTGCACAAACAATGCTGTAAACTCCACACGTTCAATCAACGCCCCATGCATGTATCCAAAAAAAATTGGGACACGAGGATGACCAAAACATCTTAGGTATCGTGAAGCAACCAACAAGGCTGGCCGGTTCACTGTCCAACTGGAGTATATATTTTCCCAACAAACAATCCAACGAATCAGCACTGAGCCTACGAAGAATGGCCACACGCAAAGCAAGCCAGCATCTTGGAAGCGAAGCCACTCCTCTTCTTCGACGGCGGCAACGGCGACGGCGACGGCGGCATGGTGGGGATGTGGGACCCGTCCTTGCCCGATTTCTTGCACCGCTCGCACTCGTCCTGGAAGGCCTTGAAGGCGCTGTTGCAGTATCTTGCCGCCTCCGCCACCGTCATGCCCTCCACCAGCTTGTGCGGGTACGCGTCCTTGGCGTGGTCACCGTTGAGCGCCGCGCCCAGCTGCACCAGCTCCGCCTGGAAGTCCGAGATCGGCGCGTGCTCCGCCGCCTCCGTTGGCCGGAGCTTCACCGGCTCAGGCAGCGTGCCTGCATGCATTGCGACCCCGATCGACAGAACATCCAATTAACACATGCATGCATGCATGAGCTGCAGTAATAAGATGCCAGGAGAGACGGGCATGGACAAACCAGGGCAGTCGGTGCGCGGGGTGTCGCGCGTGAGCACGACGTCGAATGTGCCGGCCCACGCGTCGCGCTTGGTCAGGAAGCTCCCGAGGTTGAAGATCTTCTTCACGGTGGCCGGGATGGAGGAGTGCTCGAACTCCGACGTCGGGTGCGGCCCCGACGGCCGGTGCACCACCGTCCCGGGCTCGATCCAGGGGGAGACGAAGAAGGCCGGGACGCGGACGCCCAGGCGGTCGAAGTTGAAGAAGAAGGGCGCGTCGCTGACGATGCCGTCGGGGCTGGGGACGCCGACGGCGGGGGTGGGCACGTGGTCGTAGAACCCGCCGTGCTCGTCGTAGGTGACGACGAGGAGCGTCTCCTCCCACTGCGGCCCCGAGCGCAGCGCCTCGTACACCTCCTTCACGAACCTCTGCCCCTCGGACACGTCGTGAGAAGGGTGGTCGTCGTTGCCGGGCAGGATCTTGAGGTCGAAGTACCGCTGCTCGACGACGACGTAGTTGGGCAGTCTGCCCTCGCGGCAATGGCGCCGGAACTCGAGGTCGAACGGGTGGAAGTTTCCGATGTACTTGAGCTGGCGGAGGTTCCGGTAGAAGAGCACCGACGGCGGGTACTGGTAGTAGATCCCGAAGGAGTGGCCGGCGTCGTGGAGGGAGTCGAAGATGGTGGTCTGCGGCAGCCCGGCGACGAGCGCCTTGGTGTTGTTGCTCACCAGGCCGTGCGACGTCGCCGAGTGCACGAACAGCCGGTTGGGCTGGGTGGACGCCGGGTTGGACGCGAACCAGCGGTCGCACACGGCGAACTCCCGGGCCAGCTCGCGGTACACTGGCACGGCGTCCGGCCTGAACCCGCTCATGACGGTCTCCGACATGCCCGGCTTCTCCCTCTCGGCCTGCTGCGCGAAGCCGCTCATCGGCGGCAAGGCCACGCCGGGCGGGGTGATGGGCGTGGCCTGGGCGTCAACGAAGGGCGTGCCGTAGACCTGCTCGTAGATGGCCTGGATGGAGTGGCCGGGGTCCGGGTCGACGTACTCGGAGCCGTCGCGGAAGGTGACGGCTTTGGAGCTCGGGTCGGCCACGACGACGCGGTTGGTCTCGACGCCGGTGACGCCGTCGATGTCCGGGTTGAGGGACTTCATCCAGCCCAGCATGTGGTCGAAGGAGCGGTTCTCCTGCACCACCACCACCACCGTCTTGATCTTGCCCGCCATTTCCCTGGTTGCTTGCTCTTGATCTCCCCGATCGATAGCTCTTGATCTGTGGCTTGCTAGCTCGCTGCGTGATGGAATGGAGAGAACCAAGACCAACAGTGTGCTTAAATAAATACGTATGATATTGAGTACGTACGTACGTAGCTGAGAGTGGAGTTGAGTGTGGAGATGGAAGAGTTCCAAAAGAGGCTCAATTTTGTTCCAACGGGATATTCCTTGGCAGACAAACCCATCACCCTGACACCTCAACGCACGAAAATTATACTAGTAGTTGAGTCTTGGCTGCCAAGCGTTCGATCTGGCGACTGCGCTGTGGTAGCGCTAGTTAAGCATTTGTTGAAGCTTGCTAGCTAGCTGCGTAAGCGAGATGGGGAGAACTGAGAGACGAACCCAGTGTATAAATATGAATATAAACAGTACGTAGCTGCCGCCTGCCTGAGAGTGGAGTTGAGTGTGGAGATAGAAGAGTTCCGAAAGAGGCTAAATTTTGTTCCCGTGGGATATTCCTTGGCAGAGAAATCCATCACCCGTGAACAAGAAAAATTGAACAGAAAACGAAAGGAGGACAGCGCTTGCCTGGCACCTCAACGTACGCATGTACATTATGGTTGATGCTTGGCTGCCAAGTGTTCGATCTGATGACTAGCTAATTATGCATTTGTTTAAGCTGCGCGTGCATGCTCAAGGGAGCTACGTAGATGGTGCGCGAGCAATCGAGTATTCCGCAGCCAACACATTTTCCCTTTCCAGGAAGTATTTTAAATAAGTATTTTGGATTACCTCACGCACAACGCAAATCATGCAACTACCGAAGATTATGCATGCAACTAGCTAGCACGAGTCATCGTCACGCCCCTTTAATTTTTCGTTGGCTTTGCTTCGGAATGATCCTAACCTACCTACCAGATACAGATACGCACCATCTAGTTGCCTGGGTAGAGCAGCAACACATCCAAGTCGAACGACACCAACTAACTAGCTTGATAAGTGTCATAAAACGTCTTATATTATGGGACGAAGGAAGTAGCTTATAGCCAGATCCTTCCTATTTCGTGCCCGATCATATCCCGGCCGTCGATCCATGACTTTACTCGTGCTCACGCATCCGGGGTCTGCAAACTGTGGAGTATCAGTATTGATCAGTTTTGTAGTTCCAGTTGCTACAAGTATATTAGTGAATGTCATACATCACCAAATTAACAAGACATGGGTGTAGGTGATAAATATGAAGACCACAACCCGTCGATAATTTAGATACATTATAACGGAGCACATTTCCTATCCTCTCAGGCCCTCCGCGTCCTCAGCCATCCGATCGTCAGTTCTGAGCATTTTCGGTCACCAAATTATTTGTGAATCGCAATTGATCAGGTTTCCTGCGCTATTAACGCGACCGCAAACTGTGCTGGGTCACTGCTGTAGCCACTTTTTTCGGCGTCTCGTGTTAATTTGGGCCTAATGGGCTTGTAGCAGCCGAAAAAGGGTGCACCTCTCCGACCGACCTTTGGCGTGGCGGCTCTTCCAATGGCCGCCCGAGGCCGCGACCTGTGTCCGACCGCTGCTAGAGCGACGGATCCCATCGCGGCCACGCTGGGTTCGCCTGGCGATGGCATGGGCTCTGTTCGACTGCTTTGATCCGTTCGGTTTCACGGTGCAATGGGTTGGTGCCGCCCTCCGGCCCGAACAACCAATTGAAGTTATGTCGTGAACGATCATTGATTTAGAGATTAATAACCCATTACTAGCACTCGATGGTCCGGCCATTGATTACTACACACGCTCAGTTACATATAGAGACTTATATTCTACATTCAATTAACGCACGTCATATAACCCCGACTGAGGGAGTCTTGAATTAAGAGGTCCTCGGATAGCCGACCTGTTTTTCATGGGCCGGATTATATGGGCCGCAGGGTGAGCATTGGATGACCGAGGGTCCCGTCGACAGGGTGGAAGCTTCAAGGAGCCGTGACGTGTCCTCCAAGTTGTCGATCGTAGATAGACATGTTTTTTTCCTTCGATGTACAACCGACTGTGTAAACCCTAGGTACCCTCGGCGTCTATATAAGCCGAAGGGTTTCAGGTTGTAGAGGACAGGACAACTTATATATATATATATATATATATATATATATATATATATATATATATATATATATATAGAAACTCTATTCATCATTCAGGGTGCAGAATAGGTTATTCTTCACCCGAGGTAATCTTACGAGCTTTTCATGAATAAATTACATTTGAAATTCAAATGGTTACATTTATATTGACCCACTATGTAAAATTTGGCATAAGAAAATAAAAATACAGGTCGTAAGACAAGAAAAAATTTATTTTATGTATATTTTACACTATGTTTTTATGTTTGTAATTTTACGTAACAAAAATATTTTTATGCTGATTATAATTTTTCTTACGGTCTCTTTTTACGTATGGAATAAAAAAATTACGTAACGTAAAATTACGGTGCATTGATGTCAAAATAGAGGGGGTGAAGAATAACTATTCCTCACCCAGGGTGACGAATAGCGCCTTCAATATATATATATGTATATATATATATATATATATATATATATATATATATATATATATATATATAGTTATTCTTCACCCCCTTCAATTTTAATATCAATGCATCGTAATTTTACGTCTCGTAATTTTTGTCTCATTTCATACGTAAAAAGAGACCGTAAGAAAAATTATAATCAGCATAAAAAATATTTTATGTCAGGTAAAATTACAAACATACAAAAATAGTGGAAAATATACAATAAATTCATTTTTCTGTCTTGTGACTTATATTTTTGTTTTCTTATGTCAAATTTTACGTCGTGATTCAATATAAATGTAACTTTTTATAGTACGAACATAATTTATTTATAAATTGATCATAAGATTATCTCGGGTGAAGAGTAACTTATTCTGCACCCTGGGTGATGAATATATATATATATATATATATATATATAATATTCACCATTCATATGCATTTGCCATCCATCATCCATATGCACATTTCAATACATATACAACAATAAAGCAACATATGTCATACTAATTTCCAATCCATACATATAAATTAATAAAACTTTAATTTTATCATCAAAACAACGGTGATACTACATCATATCATACTAAAAACATGAAACTAAAACAAATTTGGATAAATCTCAAACACCTAGGGTTGCACCTAGTGGCAAAGATAACTACAAAAATACAAATTTTTCGCGAAAAGTAATTGGAGAGATTGGAAGAGCTTACCGGCCTCTTCGTTTTGCCCCAAATAACTGCACAAATGGTGGAACAGAGAGGGAGATCGAAGGAGGGGATCGGAAGGAGAAGAGAGGCGTTGTCGGCCTCTATTCGTGCGAGGAGAGGTTAAAGAAACCTGTGATGGGTGGGTGGGGCCCACCCAAAAGGCCACGTGACGATTTGATCTAGGGACCCTACCGCCACTGCCTCCGACGGTAGGCAATGAAACCCTACCGCCACGACCTCTGACGGTAAGGTGCTGATCCACGTCAGCTGGCCAGACGGAGTCGTCCGGCCTGACGGGACCCAACCGCCATCGGAGCTGGCGGTAGCATGTGTTACCCTACCGCCACATCGGGTGACAGTAGGAAAAGGGTCAGATCCGAAAACAATCGGACCGGGGTCAGATTCGGCTAAACTTTGTCAAAAGGGTCAAAACAGTGAATTTCCCCACCAGAGGTGGCGGTAGTTCATGCGAACACATAGCCACAGTACAGACGAAGCATGTTTTGGCGAGGAAGATGAAAGCATTCCGTCCGTGCTTGCCAGAGGGTGTTTTCTACTCCCACTATAATGAAATATAAGAGCATTTACATCACTATTTTGGTGATCTCAACGCTCTAATATTATTTTTATGGAAGGAGTGCTTTTCTGGGCCCATGCCAAATGATGGACTGGCTGAGTGGCTGTAGCATTGCACACTGCACTTGACAGCCATACGTTGTATGGGCTGGGCCGCTGGGGTTAAATTAGTACATAATTGTAAGAGTGATATTTTGAATTCTATGTAACTGAATTATTCTTGCCTCAAAAAATGTGATTGAATTATTCCGACCAATTAGTTTCAAATTTTCTAACACGTGTAGATGCACGAGGTGACGACGATGATGATGATGATGATGATGATGATGATGATGATGATGATGATGATGATGATAATCATAAACATAATATAGGTAGAAAAATCTGACCATGCAAAACGTGCCACACGTTCTAAAGTAATAGAAAATAACGAATTCTGCTTTAAAAGGTGAGCAACTCCCAGCTAGTTAGAGAGGCAAAACATTGTTACTGCCAAAGTGGAGCGCATAGGAACCAGCAGGAGGCAGTGTCGGGGTGTAGGCAAAAGTGCTTCCGGAGACAGCGGCACGCGTATCGACGCGCCGGACAAGGGATCTACCACCTTGATGCCGTCGTGCTCGTGAAAGAAGCAGAGCACGCTGTTGCACGTGCCCAACAATACCGCCCATCTATCCACCGTGAACCTAGCCGCGAGCCTCCACTGCTCGTCGAAGAGGAAGCCATGGCCGAGCGTCTCCGCGACACCGCTGGCCCCCGCGTCACAACCCTTGTAGAACACGATGGCGTGGGTTGGGGCACGCCGCGGGCGGAGCTTGTGCGCATCCGTGATGATGTCGCGCCAGAGCTTGCAGACCCGGCGCAAGCGGCGGAGCTGGAAAGCCGGGAGGCGCAGCAGGATCTCCGATTGGACGTGTCGCGGGAGCCATGCCCAGGTGGTCGCCGCATCGCCACCGGCCGTTTTCTGCATCTCTGGAACCACGAACCAACTTGGCCGCCCTAACCCTAATTAAGGTGCTTATGGCTTATTGACAACTTTGGATCGTTTCATGAATTGCGGTAGTAGAGATTAGAGAATAATCACCACGTGTATAATCATATAGGTTTAGGGCTTTTTTTTTTACCATGAAAAAAAGGGCTTGTCCTCCGCAAAAAAGGGCTTGCTCTTTTTTTTTAGAAACGGAGAAACATAAAACAAGAAGCTTAGAGTATCTACAGCCGAGATGTTCTAAATCGGCTCATCAAATGCCTGTGGTCGGACGCGTCCGCAGGCACTGACCGGACATGCCTCATATTTTTGTCTTCACGTTCACGTATATCATATCCGGTATCTTATATTCATACTACACATGTAACGTTAATCTACTTTACATGTAAATCTGAGAACGGTTTCATAACTAAACCAAAACTAAATCATACCCGTACACTTATGTCTCCAAACCAAAACTGAACCATAACGATTTCATACCATTTTCAGCCCAACCAAAACTAAACCCAACATTTTTTCCACCCAAACCGGTTTAAACCCGGTACATAACCATGGGTTTAAACCCAATACAAAACCATATTCAACTTCAGTTTAAGAGTGACATGCCAAACAATAATTTAACAGTGAGATAACTGTTTCATCTATTTTCTACAGGATAATTTAACAAAATAAAGTAGAAAGTTCATCTATTTTTACGGGACAAGCAACTTGACAACACATTTGAATGTTCATTTGTTTCTTCTTCGCCGGCATATGTGAGATGACTTTGCTGCTTGATAAGCTCTTTAGCTCCCCCGGCCAAGCCACGACACTTTCGCACCACCATGCTAAACCACTGTTGCATCATATAGAGAGTTCTATCAAATCTCTTTAAAAAACAAGGCTGAACACTGAATTTTACCAACTATGCTGAACACTGAATTTACTCGCCATTTTACTATTTTTCGTTCCAAGCTGAACAGTGAATTTTAGCAACAGGGCTAAACAATGAATTTGTTCATATACAAATGAACACTGAATCTTTAAGCAATTTGTTCATATCAAATAGCTCAACAATATTTGACTCTGAATGTTGTTTATGCATATTCAGATTTTTCTTGTTATGCAGAACAACTCACCCTCCTTTGGTATGAACAACCAATCTTTAGCACAAACGAGCGCTTCTAGCATATCTGGGGTCAAAGAGCTTCTCAAGTCGTCAAGTATCCTTTTACCACAACTAAACACTGCTTCAGATGCCACTGTGCTCAACGGAATTGCGAGAAAGTCACGAGCCATGGAAGCCAATATAGGAAACTTCTCGGCATGCCTCTTCCACCAACCCAATACATCAAAGTCAGCACCATCCTCCTCGGATGCTTCTTCCAAGTATGCGTCAAGCTCGGATTTGTGTACACGTGTCCTCCGACGAGACTTGTGCTGGGCAAACTCTTCTTCCAATTTTCTTTTCCCTACAATAGGTGATCCAATAGTGGTATTGCCTTGACTAGAAGGTGTCGAGTGTGCAGTGCTTGTCGCTGCAAGTAGTTCATATTCCTTGACATACTTTCTCACCCATTCTAAAGCAACCTCCACTTGTTTTGAAACCTCCTCCTGGTTGGTAGACAACTTGCAGTAGAAGAAATCCAGGTAATCTTCTTTCCTCCTTGGATCCAGAAATGTAGCAATGACAAGTGCATGGTTGAAGGCAATGTCCTTGCTTTTTCTACGATGGCGAATACAAAGCACAACCGGCAGAAACTTATGTGCAGCTGGCTTCCTGTGAGCTGAAACAATTAAAGTAAGCTCTTCAAAAGCTTTTAGAAACTCACAAATAGCTTCTGCCCTCTTCCATTCTTCATCACTTGGAGATTCTATCATCTTTCGAGTGGCATAACTAGTGAGGACAGATTTGTATCTCAATGCTTCTACAAGCATTTTCCAAGTTGAGTTCCATCTGGTTGGTGTGTCAACAGAGATACCTTTCTTTGGAGGCAGGCCCATCCCAACTGCAATTGTATTGAATTCTTGAAGCCTTGAAGAAGAAGAGTCAATATATTTCAGCAGCTCACATATCTTGTCAATAGCTCCATGGATTATTTTCATTCCATCCTGAACCAAGAGATTAAGAATGTGTGCACAACACCTGACATGCAAATGTTGACCTTCAAGGAGCAACTCATGTTTGTGATATTTTATTAACTCATCACATGCATTAGTATTATTACTGGCATTATCTAGTGTCAAAGTGAATAGCTTGCCCCTTATGCCCATTCTGTTAAGCAACCAACGATTTCTTCTTCTATCGTATAGCCTGTGTGGGGATACTTCACGTCTGTGAAACTTATGATCTTCTTCTTGTAGTTGAATTCTGCATTGATATAATGGGCGGTGATGGACATGTAGCCCAAATTCTGTGATGATGTCCACATGTCAGATGTTAAGCAAATGCGAGAGTCCAAATTTTGGAGCTCAACTTCGATATCTTTCTTCATTCCCTTATACATCTTCAATGCGGCATCACGAATCGTGTGACGACCCTTGATTTGAAATGTTGGCTGCAATGAGTCAATCCATGGCTGAAGGTGTGGATCTTTGAACTTAAGAAAGGGGATCTCAGCATGGATGCAAAACTTGACCATTAGTTCACGACTAACTTTTTCATCAAACACAAATAGGTCTTCGGATGGCTTTTTTTTCATGGTCAACAGAAATCTCTTCCTGCAAGCATCCTCAATTGATCGGCAAGCCTCTGCAATATGGGTTCTCAAACTGCTAGTCCCAAACTTGGTGTGAAGTTGCACTCGACAGTATTTGCACACGGCCTTGGGGTCTCCTTCTACAACAACCAGTTCTTGTTCATAGTGCTCCCATACCTTGGACCTTCTAGCATGTGGTACTTGACTCGTATCCTCATCCATGGAATCGGTAGTCTCAGAACCCTCTAAGGTAGACATGCCTCAAATTTTTAGAGCACTCTGCATGGGAAAATACATGTGGATATTACTGTTAGAAAATGCAGTGAAAGGAAAAATGCAAGCACCATATTAACAGAGATTTGCAAAAAGAAACAACTAACTACTTGATGTACATTAAATAGTTCATCGCTAACTCAACATATTCTGACAAACAAATGGCAGAATAATAGGAATTTTATTCTGCTGAATCTAATCTAATCCAATCTGCACTTCTACGACACATCTCCGGCTCATGCGGCGACATCTCCGTGTGGTAGCGGCGAGCGGCGCAGTGATACTCTGGATTGAGGAGTGGATGGGAGGAGATGAGGATACTGGTGGCCGGCGGGAGGAGGTGGTGCGGGCGTGCGGCGGCCGGCGGGGAGGAGGCGTGCGTTGGGCGGGTGGCGGCCGAGCTGGGAGGGAGGACCGGGGTCCGAAGGAGGCGTGCGTGCGTGCGGCTGCCCTCAGTTGGAGCCTTGGAGGTCAGGAACCAGAGCAAGAACCGGGTTGTACCCACAGTTTGCAGCCCATAATACATCAAATGGTTTAGGCCCATAACCAACCATATCCAAACTGTTTTTTCAACAAAACCAAACCAAACCAAACTTAAAAAGCCTCAACCCAATAAAACCTAAACCAGTCAAGCTCAAAATAAAAAACCAAACCGTTTAAACCGGTTTTTCTAAAACCATTCTCAGATTTATTTACATGAACAAACATCGGACAACAAAAATCAGCCACAAACGAACACAAAATCGGCTTCAAATGGACATTAACAAGCTTTGCAGCATTCAAAAGATCTTATTAGTTCATCATCGGACAAGTTCTTAGAGCATCTACAACTAAAAACGATATAAACATATAGTAGGGGCGGGATCACCACTTCCTCGCCGGGCCTTTGCCCTTCCGGCCGCCGGCACAACCGTAGGCGTTCGTGGGTGGGGGGTCCTGGTCGTCGTCATCGGAGGTGTAGTTGCCGCGATCGCCGTTCTTGTCGTCGGAGTCGGAGTCGGAGAGGATGATGAGGCCCTTCATCCGACGGACTGCCCTGTCCTGCCCCGGCTTCCACTTGGAAAGCCAGGCCTTCTC
Source organism: Hordeum marinum (assembly GCA_022496015.1). NCBI lineage: Eukaryota > Viridiplantae > Streptophyta > Magnoliopsida > Poales > Poaceae > Hordeum > Hordeum marinum. The sequence goes on from CM039675.1 coordinate 7,830,297, forward strand.
CTCCGCCACGTCCTTCGCCTCTCGCTCTGACTGCTCGATAGCAAGTCAGGGCGCCTTGGCGTTCTTTCATCGGTGGCATCGAGCATCCGTCTCCGTTGTCATGAGAGACCGGCGGTAGACCCATGCGAGGAGACGTTTCTCCTTGCTAGGCTCCGCCTTCATCCCACGGCCGCGGATGTCGTACTTCTCCATCGCGTCTCTCTCCTATGCCCACTGCCTCTCGCGACGCACGGCGCATGCCTCAGATTCCGGAGCGCGCATGCGGGCCGGCGACGTGGGCACTAGCACCCAAAGCGGCACGCATGGAGGGGTTGTCGATGGGGAAGGAGACGACGCGAGGGCGGGGCGGACTACGCTGTCCTGGCGGAGCTGTGCGCGGGTCGGGAGGGTCTAGCTCTGTCGTCCGCGCTGCGCCGACGCGGGAGCTGCGGCTACGCTCCAGATTCGAAGTTTTCGCCGGTCTCCACCTCAGACCGCTCTAGTAGGGCCAGCTCCTCATCGGAGTCGAGGTCGGAGCCAGAGGCTCTGTCGGAGCTGGACATCGAAGTGGATGGAATCCGCCGTCGGAGAGGGCGAGGAGAGGACGGAGTGAGAGAGAGAGTGAGCTAGGGTTCGAATCGAGGCCCCCAGATTGAGGTTTTTTTGGAGCAGCTAGGGCTCGGTGGTGGGCCAGGCCTATCAGGCAGACGCGCCTGGGCGTGCCTGATACGTCTCCAACGTATCTATAATTTATGAAGTATTCATGCCATGTTTACAATAATTCTATATGATTTTGGTATGATTTTATTAGAACTAACCCGGACTGACGTTGTTTTTAGCAGAATTACCGTGGTGGTGTTTTTGTGCAGAAATAAAAGTTCACGGAATGAGGTAAAAATTTATGAAGAATATTTTCGGAAAATATAAAAAATACTGGAGTGAAGATTCACCCGAGAGGAAGGCCGAGGAGGCCACAAGCCCCAGGGGCGCGGCCACCCCCCTGGTCGCGGCCACCAGGCTTGTGGGCCCCTCGGGAGTCCACCGACCTCCCTCTCGGCTATATAAATCCTCAAATATTCCAAAACCTTTGGGGCATAGCCTAGGTCGGGTTTTCCGCTGCCGCACACCTCCAGAGCCACGAAAAACCAATCTTGGCCCTCTCCGGCACCCTGCTGGAGGGGGTCACCATTACCGGAGGCCATCTTCATCGTCCCGGAGGGGTCATCAACACCATGGAGGCCAAGGACCAGAGGGAGAACCTCTCCCCACAGAGGGGGGGAGGCCATGGAGGAGGAAGCACGAGGGGGAGAACCTCTCCCCCTCTCTCCCGGTGGTGCCGGAGTGCCATCGGGGGAATCATCGCTGCGGTGATCGTCTTCAGCAACATCACCTTCTTCATCACCATCCTCATCTCCTTTTAGCGGTCCACTCTCCCGCACCCCGTTGTAATCATCTACTTGAACATGATGCTTTATGCTACATATTATGATCCAACAATGTGTTGCCATCCTATGATGTTTTGAGTAGATTATTTTTGTCCTTTGGGTTGATTGATGATCTCGATTGGTTTGAGTTGCATGTTTTATTATTGGTGCTGTCATATGGTGCCTTCCGTGCCGCGCACACGTGAGGGATCCCTGCTGTAGGGTTTGCAATATGTTTATGATTCGCTTATGGTGGGTGGCATGAGTGATCAGAAGCACATACCCGAGTAAGTAGGTTGTTTGCGTATGTGATAAAGGGGACTTGATGCTTTAATGATATGGTTGGATTTTACCTTAATGATCTTTACTAGTTACGGATGCTTGCTAGAGTTCCAATCATAAGTGCATATGATCCAAGTAGAGAAAGTATGTTATCTTATGCCTCTCCCTCATATAAAATTACAATAATGATTTCCGATCTTGTTAACAATTTCCTAGGATAATTCCGCACACTGACCCATCATTATTCTACACTCGCTATTTGTAATATATTGCAATATCATGATAACAACATCTATATTTATATTTTAGTTCTCCGATATCATGCAAAGCTATCCTCTTCATACCCACAACGTAGTTTTATTTCTCGTTTCTAGATGGAAGCAAACGTTCGGTGTACGTAGAGTTGTATCGGTGGCAGATAGGACTTGAGAGAATATTGATCTTACCTTTCTCCTTATGGGTTTGACACTTCATACTTATCACTTCCACCTTTGGAAATTGCTACGATGATTCCTTACAATTGGGGATTATCAGTGCCCCGGTCGCCCCATATCCGTCCTATATTTGGGTTGGATATGAGAGGTGCCAGTCATCCCGGAAGTTTGTCCGCGGTTTGAGAGGCCTGGTAGGGCCGATTTTTTTGACGTGCTAGTGACTGGACCGCTTGCCCGGGCGTTTCAGACGGGTATGAAGGGTTCGGTTGTAGATACTCTTAGACATATGACATCATATTTACGACCATCTCACACGACCGAACTCGTTCCCGTTAGGTGACACGCAAAAATCTTGAAGTAGGGCACTGAGATACGTCAGCTCTGGGGAATCGTTAGCCAGAACTTGACCTCAACACAAACGAAAAACTATGCAGCTTCTCTCACTCCCGGTTCCCATATCCTCTCCTCTCTCACTCCCGGTTCCCCATGGCCCCATCTCATTCACATCTCCAGCGACGAGGTGGGCTACAGTGGAGGCGACGTTAAGGCGGATTGCGTAGGCCTACCATCGATGAGCGATGATGTGTGTGTGGTCCGGGAGGAGGTGGCGGCCATCCTTGTCGACTCACTCGCCTCCACACCGCCATCCGCGGCGAGCGCTCCTCACCATCTCCTCGTGCGGCCACGGGAGAAGCCTCATTAGATTGACAAGGAGGAGAGGTTCGGTGCTCCCTGTTGGCCATGGCGGGTGCAAGGAGGTCGCGACGCTCTATGATGGTCTTGCCCTTCGTGATGCGTGTCTTCATGTTGAGTCATGCGCAAATCAACATTTTTGCCATGATACATATAGTTGCCATGATACAAATAGTTCTTTATTCCTTATTTGCCACATTCTACATAGCTAATTTTCCACAAAAAATAAATCTAAATACAATTCCTTAAATTTTCATGTCAATTTAGGTTGTTTTTCAATACCATGATAATTTTCCTCAAAAACTAGGCATGTAAACAACATTTGACATTGTAATTTTGCCATTACTTAGAGAACAAATTTCTTAAAGTTTCTTACAAAGTCCCCTGACTATTTTACTACAATATAAGTCCCTAAATTTTCCATGTAAGAACTATTTTTTTGTAAAAGTTGCATGTTTTGTTAAAATACATACCACATGAAAAATGCATTGTACATACCATGGCAAATTTATTGTTCATGCCATGGCATTTGTACTTTATATGCCAACACAAAACTGGTTGGTTCTCTTTAATAGTGGGTTGACTAACAACTAGTTAGGTTTTGAAGTTAAGTCTGTCTCTTTTTCACCTTGATGGGCATACTGCAAGCTTTGAGCGCACCCCCCAGAGGACAGCTACTATTGAGGCCCGCGCGCGGCTAATTGGTTTTTTACACAAACTCGCGAATCTTTATTCAACCGTCACAATGTTTACAGGGACGAACAAAAGATCGCCGGGTGGCCTAACCAAACATGGCGACCGGTCCCCAGCGTTAACGCATGCTTCGCGAGGTTGTGAGCCTCAAAGTTCGAGGTCCGAAATTCATGGCCAAAAAAACTAGTAAAAGAACAAGCTCTCTCCACTATTTCAAGCACCACCGCTCCGTAGGATGCCGCTGTTCCCCTTCTGATTGCCTCAACAGCTACCTTGCAATCTAAAGCGACAAAAATTTCGTGTTCATAAAGGTCTTCAGCGAGCGCCAAAGCTTCCCTGGCTGTAGAACTTCCAGAACCTCCGGATCCTCTATGTTATTGAATATGACTGCCGAAGCCCCCAGAAAAACTCTCGCAGCATCGCGGCAGATCGCTCCCACGGCCCCGAAGCGACATACCCGTGATACTGCCGCGTCAACGTTAATCTTAACATGATCCTCTCGTGGCGGCAACCAAGAAGTTGGGCGTGTGGTAATTGCCGCCATTGTCCTCCCAACGGGCTTCCTTAGGTGTTGCAAATCTGAGACATAGCTAGTAATAAAACCAAGAACCGAGAAAGGAGGTTTGTACCCTCATGGATTATCTTCCTTCGCGTTGCCCAAATGGACCATAATGTCACAATCATGGTAGTGAACTCCTCCCAAGGAAGGGATTCGCTCATTACAAATAGCCATCTCTTCGCGTGTTCATCTCTCTGCATGCACATGTGTTGAACCATATCCTCCTTTGAGAGAGCCCACACACACCTAGAATAGTTGCAATCAATTAATGAATGGTGCCAATTGTCTTCTGCTCCGCATAAAGCACATACATGGGATGATGACATATTTCGGTGGTGCAATACATCATTGGTGGGAAGCGAATGACAAGCCAGCCTCCACGCGAATGTCCTCAACTTCGATGGTACATGCAAACCCCATATTGATGAACATCCCTTACAATCTACTTCTCCATTGACATGTCTTCGGTTTCCTCCAGCCAGGCTTCTCTTCCCATATTTATTCTATGAATCAGTTTATACGCTGAGTTAATAGAGAACCGACCCTTCGGGTCCCCCGACCATGCCCAGAAATCATCAACCTGTCTCGTACATAGGGGGATCTTCAGTATTGCCTCAGCGTCAACTGGCAGAAACACCTGTCGGACTAATTCCTCTCTCCAGGATGCCGACGTTGGATCGATTAGAGCACTCACCAACTGTGGGGGCGGTCAACCACCCGGGACGAAAAGGTTTCATTAAACCACTTCTGGGGATCCAATTATGATGCCAAACATTAGTCGTGGTGCCATCTCCAATGTGCCTAACAATCCCATGATTTAGAACATTCCTCCCATCGATAATGGAACGCCAAACCTGTGAGGGGTGAGGGCCGAGGTCTGCCTCCAATATAGTGATAGTTGGGAAGTATACTGCCTTCAGAATACGAGCACTGAGGGAATCTGGTTCTTGTAATAGTCGCCAGGCCTGCCTTGAGAGTAGTGCAACGTTAAAAATCTCAAGATCATGAAATCCCATCCCTCCTAGGTTTTTTGGCCTGGTCATCACATCCCAGGAGACCCAACACGGTTTCCTTTTACCTTGTTTGCTTCCTCACCAAAATTGTCGTATGATGGAGGTTACACTTTCACACACTCCTCTTGGAAGCCTGAAACAAGACATAGAAAAAACTGGAATTGCTTGCACCACTGACTTGATGAGGACCTCCTTTCCCCCTACTGACAACATTTTCTGCATCCATCCTCTCACCTTCTTCCAAACTCTATCCCGAAGGTACTGGAAGGTGCCATTTTTGGATTGTCCAACATCTGTTGGTAGACCCAGATATTTCACTCAAGGATTCATTTTGGACATTTAAACTTTGCATGACATCTTGCTTGAGTGATGATGGACATCCCCTGCTGAAGAAAACCGATGACTTCTCATGATTTATTCTCTGACCAGAGTCTGCACAATAAGTATGCAACAAGTTTGATACCACTTCTGCTCCCTCCACACTTGACTTAAATAGCAACAGGCTATCATCTACAAACAAAAGATGGCTAACAACTGGAGTAGTAGGGGCCACCTTGATGCCACCAAACGCGGATGACTGAGAACTGGACTTCAAAAGGCACGAAAGGCCCTCTGCTGCAAGTAAGAAAAGGTAAGAGGAGATCGGATCTCCTAGTCGAATACCCCTTGTGGGTTCTAATTGCTCTAACTTTTCACCATTCAACAACACAGAGAAGGATACTGATCTAACCATCCCCATGACAATATCAACCCAAGCTGACAAAAAACCAAGTCTTAGAATTATGTCCTGGAGGTAATCCCACTCAAGTCTATCATAAGCCTTCATCACATCAAGCTTCAGTGCACAACAGATGTTGGTTTTAGACCTGTTTCTCTTCATAAAATGTAAGCACTCATATGCACAAATAATATTATCTCAAATTAACCCGCCGGGGACGAAAGCTGATTGTTCTTCAGAAATAATGTTCGGAAGGATGAGTTTCAACATATTCTCTATGACTTTTGAGGCAATTTTATAGAGCACATTGCAAAGGCTAATAGGTCTGAACTGAGAGAGGTGAGTTGGACTTGTTACCTTGGGGGATCAACACCAGTACACAATCATTGATAATCTCTACACTCTCCTCTCCCTTAATAATGCGCATAACAACTGTTGTTACCTCCTCCCCGCATATATCCCAGTGGCGCTGATAAAAATGTGCGGGGAAACCATCCGGGCCGGGTGTCTTCGTTGGGAACATTTGGAAGAGCGTTGTCTTGACATAGTTACTGGTATACGGAGCACATAATGCTTCATTCATGGTTGGGGTAACCCTCCTAGGGACATGCGTGAGAACATCCTCCATCCCGGTCACTCCCTCTATGGTATATAAGGATTTGTAGAACTCTGTCACCATAGATTTTAATTCCACCGGGTCCTCTGTTAGCACCCCTAAGGAGTTATGCAGAGCTTTAATCATGTTGCGTTTACGCCTCATGCTAGCTCTCATATGGAAGAATTTTGTATTTTTGTCACCCGCTGATAGTCACTCCAGCCGCGACCTCTAACGCCATATTAATTCCTCTCGGTGGTAAAGCTCAACAAGGTTCTCATTAAGATTTAGCTCGATGTGAGTCGACCAGTACGTGTTGGATCACTGCGAAGCAGCTTCAACTAACGTTTTGCCTCCTTAACTTGCTTACAAACGCTTCCAAAAGTGTCCCTGCTCCATACCGAAAGATCTTTTGAGATTGCAAGCAGCTTGTCCCGAAAATCCCCCACACCGTAACCAGGCGCCACGGCATTCCACCTTGAGATAATCGTGTCCCGCCACTCATCATGTGATTCCCACATTACCTCATAACGAAACTGTTGTTCACTCGCCCTTCTCTGTTGTGAGTTGTTCATCTCCAGCAATATTGGGCCGTGGTCTGAAGTGGCTGATGTGATATGGCTAACATGTGCTAGCGGGAACCTTGCCATCCAACTCGAAGTTGCTAGTGCACGATCAAGACGAACCCGCATATATGAACCTCCTGTCACTTTCTTGTCAAATGTCCAAAACCGACCCTGATAGCTCAAATCCATCAACATGCAAATATCAACCGTGTCCCTAAAAGCTTGAATCCGTGCATTGCTTCGGTTGGCTATTCCTTGATGTTCTTCCGGACGTAAGACTTTGTTGAAATCCCCTAGACAAAGCCACGGCAGGTCATTCAAAAATGATAACCCTTTCATCAACTCCCACATCTGGCTCCTCAGATTAGTTTGAGCCTCACCATACACACAAGTGATCCTCCAAGGGTCTTGGTCAGCCTCTTTGACTATGGCATCGATGTGATAGACCGAGTCCCCCAAGATCTGAACATCTAAGGTGTTATTCCAGAAGATACCCATACCTCCGCTTCTCCCTTGGCTGTCTATAGCATACGAATGATCAAAACCTAGCGTATTTGCAAAAGCCTCGACACGTGCTCCACTTATTTGTGTCTCAACAATGCATAACACGCTAGGGTCAAACTTCCTCGCGAAATCACGAAGTTCCCGAACTGCCGCAGGTTTGCCCGCACCACGGCAGTTCCAACATAGGACACTCATTGGGATCGTCGGTGCTCCTTGAAGGAGCCCGCCAGATTCTTCACCGTTGAGTTCGTTCCATCTTTGCCGTGGTCAAATACCCTAGTTCTTTTTGGGTCTCTCTGTGGAGGAGGGCTTGCAAGAGTGTTCCCAGACACAATGGCAAGCTGAAGGCTACTTGCATTTTCGATGTGCGCCGTATCAGAAGGTAGCTGACTCATGTTCTTCTCCTGTCGGTCCTGCCTTTTTCTAGTAGGATCTTCCATGTCCACGTCGCCACCCCCACTAGCTGGATCCATTGGTTGGGTACCCCATCCCCTTCCAAAGGCCTATGAGTATTCATTATCGTCCTCAAACCAACCTCCTGAGCGACCCCCGTCAGAGCGGCCAACTGACCGGCCTCCACGGCGCCCGCCGCGACGTCGACGGCCCTCTCCAGGGCCCCTTCTACTGCGCATGAACCAGTCTGCACGGAGTTCCTTGAAAACTAGTGCAGAGGGAGGGTGAACACCATTACCATGCTTCTTATATAGATGACCAAGCATCCCACATACGGCGCACCAGTCGGGGAGTCTCTCATACATGACTTTGTATATCAGTCTCTTCCCTTCTCTAATCATGGATGCCACATTCTTGAGTGGCTTGTGAACGTTGATTCATACCAAACACGGTAAAAAATCCCCGTGAAATCATGGGACTGAGTTTCAGCAAAGAGGACTTCACCAACCTTGGCAGCAAGAGGCTGGATTAGATGAGCATACATGTCCGGCACATCATGGATCTGAATCCATATATCAATAGTCTCCAGTTTGATGGTTGAGGGTTTCGATATCCCATCATATGGTGCAAGGAGTACCGCATCTCCCCTGAAATTCCATGGCTCTTCTTGCATAACACGTTCCCAGTCCCCCAAGCAAGTAAACTGGACAGAGTACAGGTTATCCTCTAAAGGCTTGAATTTTGATTCCTATGCAATGTCCCACGATGAACGCATGTTCCTGAAGAACCATGTCTGGTTATAGGTTTTGTTGGTATTGACCTTTATCAGCGCGACCCACCTTGGCGACTCCGGCGGTGCCTCCTTCTCATCAAAGACTACGTCGTCCAGGTCCTCCTCACGAAGACCTAGTTCCATCATCATCTTCTCCGCATCGCTGAGTCTAGAGGAGCCCGAAGCTCCATCAGCAGCCATCTAGATCACTAACCCGAGGAAAAGCAGATCGGATTTTTGTGTGGTAACCCTAGACTCTGCCATGTCACGATCCTAGCCAAGAGCGTACAGCGATACCAGATCGCCCCTTGATCGCTCCGAGCCAAGAAGCGGGACGGGAAATCGGCGGTAGGGAAGAAAAGCTCGACGGCGGCGCCAGGACGCCCCGAGAGAACGAGAGAAACCCTAACTAGAGGGAAAAAGTCTCCGCGCGCGGCTAATTGTTGAACCTTTGCTGAAGGCAGCCATGAATGGGCCGGCCCGCGCACAAAAAAGGGATGTGCGTGCAAGAGCTCAAACTCGTGTGGTTTCGCTAGTGGATACTTGTCACTAACCAATACACCTGATGAGTACTAGTGTTGGTTTTGCAGCGTCGGAATTTAAGAACCAATCTACAATCAGTTAAAGTACTATGTACACCGACATACCCAACATTTCTTGAAAAAACATGAAGAATTTTCCTTCGAAGTTTTCAATAATGTTTGAAAATCATGAACAAATTTTGAAAATTGAACAAACATTCAAACATGAATAATTATTGAAAACATGAACTAATTTTTCTAAATAACAATAATATAAAAAAACATACATTGCACATTTTTGTAATATACACTGAATATTTTTAAACACATACTGGACATTTTTTAAATACATACTGAAACATTTTGTGACAAATGGTGGACAAATTTAAAAATGTACATTGACCTTTTTGTAATATATGCTGAATTTTTTTATATACACACTGTATTTTTTATACACTTAAAATTTTAAAATATACATCGAACATTTATGTAATAAACGCTGATCAATTTTTAACTACACATTGATAATTTTGTGATATACACTGAATAATATTTAAATACACATTGAACATTTTCATCATATACGCTCAACATATTTTGAATTGTGAACAAAAAATTAAAAAGTGCACAATGAAATCAGGAATAAAAATTGAAAAAACATCTTTATGAACAAAGGATAAAAAGACAAACCAAAAAGTATAAAATATAAAAAAGGAAAAAGCTAAAATAGAAAGAGAAATAGAAATAGAAAAGGGAAAAGAAAATAGGAAAAATCGGAAACTGACAAAAGTAAAAAAAAGTGGTTGTGAAAACTTTCCAAAAAGGTCCCAAAATCGATTTTCCTAGCATTACTTTAACGCTCGAAGTAGGCCGGCCCATCTCGCGCCGCTGGTCGGGCACTACAGCGAGGCCACAACAGTTTGTCGCTCGTGGGCGTCCTATAAGGTTCACCTTCTAGACAAACTTTTTGAGAATCTGCACCCTTTATTTAAAGCTCAATGTTCATGGGAATACAAATGATATTGGGAAAAGAGACAAGCCACACATGGTGCCTGGCAGAAAGAGAGGTACTCGGCTTGGCGAGAGCATGTGCCTCGCCATTGTACTGACATTTCTCATGAATGAACTGAACATCAACGAATGAGATTTGGCCTTGATTTCCTGTAGATAGTGACATATCGACATGGAGCGTCGGATGCAATATTAGCCTTCACTTCAGAGTAACCCCAAGCAACACACAACGAATCAATATGTAAGTCCAAAGTTAGAGTATGTGCTTCATTGCATGGACTTGCCTCCAAAGTAGCCGGATCAACAAGGCCTTCAAATGACCACCGCCGCCACCACTGCCGCTCTCCGAAAACAATAGCCGGGGCACCAAGAAAGAGGACACCTTTTGTCCCGACAAATGACCACTGCTGCTCCCCTGGTTCCATCTTGGCATAGCCCTCCATCGACATTCAATTTCACCTCATGTGCAGCAGGATGCAACCAACATCCCATAAGAGATTACATGCATGCCCGTTGCTGGATTAGAGCTGTGGATATGAACCAAGTTTAGATCCTCTAGAAACTTTGTGATACAGCAATTCGTACTCATAGGACTCTAGTATTCATCTTCATGGGTAGCTGCAATGATCTAATTAATACACTGCATTTTCTATATGTTGCTTTTTTTTTCCTTTTTTTAGGGAGTCCTATATGCTGGTTTGTGAGGCGGACTGTCATCATACTGAACAGACCTGGCGACCTCCTGAGTGTACTGGGCTGGCCCGTTAAGTGTTATACCGATCCCGGTTTTGAAGGAGATACCATTTGTTTTTTGTTTTTTGTTTTGTTTTCAAAAACCTCCAGAAAGCTGTAGATGATTTTTTCTTATTGGTCTTCCTTACTATTTTTGTGGTTTTCTATTATCCATTACTAAGAAAATTGAAATTCAAAAAGTTAAAAAAATTAAAGTATGTTCATATTTCAAAAAAATGTGCATCTTTTCAAAAACATTTCTTTTTTAGAAAAAAACTACTCACATTGTACCATAATAATTGAAGTTGGGGAGAACTAAAAACTAAACAAGTTCTCCCCAACTATAATTATTATGGTACAGAGGGAGTATAATTTTAAAAATTACTGAATTTTTCTTGCATTTAGAAAGAATGGAATTCCAAAAAATATTCAAAGGTTTTTTATTTTTTAAGAAATGTTAAGAATTTTGAATTCTTATTTTTGCTTTTCCAAAGAAACCTTGGAAATTTCAAATTTTGATGCAATTTTCCAAAAAAATGGTATTTAAAAATATATTAAGAGTGTTCTTATTTTTGAAATAATTTTTGCTTTTTCAACAGAAATGTTTGATTTAAAAAAACTGTTCTTATTTTTGAAAAATGAAATTTCAAAAATATTCATGTTTTCAAAAAATCTTTGCTTTTTGAAAAGAAATATTTTAATATTTTTTTAAAAAACATTCGCATTTTAAAAATATGTTTGGACTTTCAAAACTTTTTTGCTTTTCAAAAGATTCACTCTAGCAAGAACTCGTTACATTATCTCGCTTTGTTATAGTATGTTTGGCTACAGTGTTTGATTGCTTCAGCGCCTTGTACTCCCGCTCGGCGTTTGCTCGCTTCACTGTGTTGTGAATGTGTTGGCTAGGTCGGGGATGCACCATGTGCATCTAGCGCCTATTGAACACAAAACACAGCATGTGCAAGTACTCAGCTACCGAGGAGAATGTTAGGTGAGGAGGGGTGCTCATCCCCCCTTAGCTACACCACTACTTGGAGGCTTGAGTGCTGGATGGAGGGCATATCGGATTTTGGATGCCCTGAAACTTGCAGGTAGACTCCTAGCTAGGCATCTGTAAGAAACATTAGTTTCAATCTGGATCTTCCGAAGAGCCCTCTAGGCCACACAGAAAAGAAAAGCGGTTGGGATAAGTGCTTAAGGGGCTTTGTCTTGGCTTTCTCCGTTGCATTTTTGGGTGGAACTCTAGATGTGATACTGGGTTTATCAGAGAATAGTATTCCACTCCAAGTTAATCATGTGGCCCCTCTTTGTAGTAAGTGTTTCCTAAGACATCAATCGAAGGGAAAAAAAGAGATTCCTAGTTTGAATGTGTGGTCATTCTTCTCTGATTTAGAATTATGTGGGAGGGGGGTCGACTTCCACCTTTGCTTTCAACCTCTTGGACAAACAACATGTCTATATGCTTTGTAACCATATTAGTCCTCCAAACAAGGTTTATGTACACCAAAACCCACTCAGGAAATAAGATGTTCTTTCACGAGGACAGACATAGTTATCTTCTTGTTGTAGACAACTTTTGCTTCTTTTTCAACATGTATAATTGGATACAGGAGCATAGGTTTTTTGTTCACAAAATACGGGTTCAAGCTTCGGGTCATCCAAACACACTTTCGAAACCTTGTTAACAAAGTGAGAGGTTATCCATCATATATATGTTGGAAATATGCCCTAGGGACAATAATAAAATGGTTATTATTATATTTCCTTGTTTATGATAATTGTCTATTGTTCATGCTATAATTGTATTAACCGAAAACCTTAATACATGTGTGAATACATAGACCACAACATGTCCCTGGTGAGCCTCTAGTTGGCTAGCTCGTTGATCAATAGATGGTCACGGTTTCATGACCATGGACATTGGATGTCGTTGATAACAGGATCACATCATTAGGAGAATGATGTGATGGACAAGACCCAATCCTAAGCATAGCACAAGATCGTGTAGTTCGTCTGCTAAAGCTTTTCTAATGTCAAGTATCATTTCCTTAGACTATGAGATTGTGCAACTCCCGGATACCGCAGGAATTCTTTGGGTGTGCCAAACGTCACAACATAACCGGGAGGCTATAAACGTACACTACAGGTATCCCCGAAAGTATCTGTTGGGTTGGCACGAATCGAGACTGGAATTTTTCACTCCGTGTGATGGAGAGGTATCTCTGGGCCCACTCAGTAAGATATCATCATAATGAGCTCAATGTGACTAAGGAGTTAGCCACGGGATGATGTGTTACAGAATAAGTAAAGAGACATGCCGGTAACGAGATTGAACAAGGTATAGCGATACCGACGATCGAATCTCGGGCAAGTGTCATACAGGTAGACAAAGAGATTTGTATACGGGATTGATTGAATCCCCGACATCATGATTCATTCGATGAGATCATCGTGGAGCATGTGGGAGCCAAGATGGGTATCCAGATCCCGCTGTTGGTTATTGACCGGAGAGGTGTCTCGGTCATGTCTACATGCCTCCCGAACCCGTAGGGTCTACACACTTAAGGTTCGATGACGCTACGGTTATAGGGAAATTGTGTACGTGGTTACCGAAGGTTGTTCGGAGTCCCGGATGAGATCCCATACGTCATGAGGAGTTCCAGAATGGTCCGGAGGTAAAGATTCATATATAGGAAGTGAGGTATTGGTCACCGGAAGTGTTTCGGGCATCACCGGTAACGTACCGGGACCACCGGAAGGGTTTCGGGGTCCACCGTGTGGGGCCACCGGCACCAGAGGGCTGCGTGGGCCGAAGGTGAAAGGGAACCAGCCTCTAGGTGGGCTGGTGCGCCTCCCACAAGGGCCCAAGGCGCAGCACTAGGAGGAGAGGGGGCAAACCCTAGCGCAGATGGGCCCTAGGCCCACCTAGGGCGCCGCCCCTCCTCTCCCCTCTCTGGCTGCCGCCCCAAGGGCCATCTAGGGCTGCCGCCGGCCCTAGGGTGGGAACCCTAGGGGCTGCGGCCTCCCTCCTCCTCCTCCTATATATGTGGGGGTTTTGGGGCTGCCAATACACACAAGTCTCTCTCTCTCTCTCGGCGCAGCCTTACCCCTCCTCTTCCTCATCCTCCGTAGCACACTTGGCGAAGCCCTGTTGGAGTACCACGCAGCTCCACCGTCACCACGCTGTCGTGCTACTAGAGCTCTCCCTCAACCTCTCCATCCTCCTTGCTGGATCAAGGCTTAGGAGACGTCACCGGGCTGCACGTGTGTGGAACGCGGAGGCGCCGTTGTTCGCCGCTTAGATCGGAATTCACCGCGATCTAAATCGCTGCGAGTACGACTCCTCCAACTGCGTTCTTGTAATGCTTCTCCTTTGCGATCTTCAAAGGTATGAAGATGCACTCCCCTTTTGCTCGGTGCTGGTTTCTCCATAGATTGATCTTGGTGACACGTAGGAATTTTTTTGATTTACTACTACGTTCCCCAACAGTGGCATCATGAGCTAGGTCAGTGCGTAGAATCTATGCACGAGTAGAACACAAGCTGTTGTGGGCATCGATTTTGTTATTTTGCTTGCCGTTACTCGTCTTATCTTGATTCGGCGGCATTGTGGGATGAAGCATCCCGGACCGACTTTACACGAACGCTTACGTGAGACTGGTTCCACCGCCTGACATGCACTTGTTGCATAAGGTGGCTAGTGGGTGTCTGTCTCTCCCACTTTAGTCGGATCGGATTCGATGAAGAGGGTCCTTATGAAGGGTAAATAGCAATTGGCATATCACGTTGTGGTTTTTGCATAGGTAAGAAACGTTCTTACTAGAAACCTATAGCAGCCACGTAAAAACTTGCAACAACAGTTAGAGGACGTCTAACCTGCTTTTGCAGCATATGTCGTGTGATGTGATATGGCCAAAGGATGTGATGTGATATATGTGATGTATGAGATTGATCATGTTCTTGTAATAGGATTCACGACTTGCATGTCGATGAGTATGACAACCGGCAGGAGCCATAGGAGTTGTCTTTATTTATTGTATGACCTGCGTGTCAATCAACAACGCCATGTAATTACTTTACTTTATTGCTAACCGTTAGCCATAGTAGTAGAAGTAATAGTTGGCGAGACAACTTCATGACGACACTGATGGGAGACGTAGTAGTAAATCAAAAAAATTCCTACGTGTCACCAAGATCTATCTATGGAGAAACCAGCAACGAGTGAGGAGAGATTGCATCTTCATACCTTTGAAGATCACTAAGCGGAAGCGTTACAAGAACGCGGTTGGTGGAGTCGTACTCGTAGCGATTCAGATCACGGTAGACTCCGATCTTAGTGCCGAACAACAGCGCCTCCGCATTCAACACACGTGCAGCCCGGTGACGTCTCCTACGCCTTGATCCAGCAAGGAGGAAGGAGAGGTTGGGGAAGAGCTCCAACAACAGCATGACGGCATGGTGGTGGTGGAGCAGCAAGGTATTCCGGCAGGGCTTCGCCTAAGCACTACGGAGGAGGAAGAAGAGAGGTAGGGTTGCGCCGTGGGAGAGAGATCAAATTTTGTCTCAAAACAGCCAAAACCTCAAGTATATATAGGAGGAGGGAGAGGGAGGGCTGCCTTGGCCCCTCCTCCAAGGAGGAGAGCTTCGGCCCAAGCTAGGGAGGAGTCCACCTCCCACAAGGGAGGTGGATCTCTTCCTTTTGAATCTCCTTTAGCCTTATCTCCTTATCCCTAGCCGCATGGGCCTTTTCGGAAGGACTTGGCCAGACCAATAAGGGCTGGTAGACCTCCTCTAACAGCCCACGAAGTCCTTTGGTCGTCACACCCCTCCCAGGGGTCCTCCGGCACCCTCCCGGCATTCCTGGTACACTACCGATGAGCCCGAAAACTTTCCGGTGACCAAAACAGGATTTCCTATATATCAATCTTTACCTCCGGACCATTCTGGAGCTCCCCGTGACGTCCAGGGTCTCATCCGGGACTCCGAACAACCTTCGGTAATCACGTATACCATTTCCCTATAACCCTAGCGTCATCGAACCTTAAGTGTGTAGACCCTACGGGTTCGGGAGACACGTAGACATGACCGAGACACCTCTCCGGTCAATAACCAACAGCGGGATCTGGATACCCATGTTGGCTCCCACATGCTCCATGATGATCTCATCGGATGAACCACGATGTCAGGGATTCAACCAATCCTGTATACAATTCCCTTTGTCTACCGGTATGTACTTGCCCGAGATTCGATCGTCGGTATCCCTATACCTTGTTCAATCTCGTTACCGGCAAGTCTCTTTACTCGTTCTGTAATACATCATCCCGTGGCTAACTCCTTAGTCACATTGAGCTCATTATGATGATGTCTTACCGAGTGGGCCCAGAGATACCTCTCCGTCACACGGAGTGACAAATCCCAGTCTCGATTCATGCCAACCCAACACACACTTTCGGAGATACCCGTAGTGCACCTTTATAGCCACCTAGTTATGTTGTGATGTTTGGCACACCCAAAGCATTCCTACGGTATTCGGGAGTTGCACAATCTCATGGTCTAAGGAAACAATACTTGACATTGAAAAGCTTTAGCAGACGAACTACACGATCTTGTGCTATGCTTAGGATTGGGTCTTGTCCATCACATCATTCTCCTAATGATGTGATCCCGTTATCAATGACATCCAATGTCCATGGGAATGAAACCGTGACCATCTATTGATCAACGAGCTATCCAACTAGAGGCTCACTAGGGACATGTTGTGGTCTATGTATTCACACATGCATTACGGTTTCTAGTTAATACAATTATAGCATGAACAATAGACAATTATCATGAACAAGAAATACAATAATAACCATTTTATTATTGCCTCTAGGGCATATTTCCAATAGTATCCCACTTGCACTAGAGTTAATAATCTAGTTACATTGCGATGAATCGAACACCCATAGCATTCTGGTGTTGATCATGTTTTGCTCGTGAGAGAGGTTTATTCAACGGATCTGCGACATTCAGATCCGTATGCACTTTACAAATATCTATATCTCCCTCCTGAATGTAATCACGGATGGAGTTGAAGCGGCGCTTGATGTGTCTTGTCTTCTTGTGAAACCTGGGCTCCTTTGCAAGGGCAATAGCTCCAGTGTTATCACAGAATAGAGTCATCGGTCCCGACGCACTAGGAATTACTCCTAGGTCAGTGATGAACTCCTTCATCCAGACTCCTTCCTTTGCTGCTTTCGAAGCAGCTATGTACTCCGCTTCACATGTAAATGCCACCACAATGCTTTGCTTGCTGCTGCACCAGCTGACTGCCCCTCCGTTCAAAATATACACGGATTCGGTTTGCGACTTAGAGTCGTCTGGATCTGTGTCGAAGCTAGCATCGACGTAACCCTTTACGACGAGCTCTTCGGCACCTTCATATACGAGAAACATGTCCTTTGTCCTTTTTAGGTACTTCAGGATATTCTTGACCGCTGTCCAGTGTTCCGTTCCGGGATCACTTTGGTACCTTCCTACCAAACTTATGGCAAGGTTCACATCGGGTCTGGTACACAGTATGACATACATAATAGAGCCTATGGCTGAAGCATAGGGGATGACACTCATCTCTTCTCTATCCATTGTCGTAGTCGGGCATTGAGTCATACTAAATCTCACACCTTGTAACACAGGCAAGAACCCCTTCTTGGACTGATCCATATTGAACTTCTTCAATATCTTTTCAAGGTATGTGCTTTGTGAAAGACCTATGAGGCATCTCGATCTATCTCTATAGATCTTAATACCTAATATGTAAGCAGCTTCACCAAGGTCCTTCATTGAAAAACACTTATTCAAGTATGCCTTTACACTTTCCAAAAGTTCTATATCATTACCCATTATCAGTATGTCATCCACATATAATATGAGAAATACTATAGAGCTCCCACTCACTTTCTTGTAAATACAGGGTTCTCCATAAACCTGTACAAATCCAAATGCTTTAATCACCTCATTAAAGCGAATGTTCCAACTCCGAGATGCTTGCACCAGCCCATAGATGGAGCGCTCGAGCTTGCATACTTTGTTAGCATCTTTAGGATCGACAAAACCTTCCGGCTGCATCATATGCAGTTCTTCCTTAAGGAAGCCATTAAGGAATGTCGTTTTGACGTCCATTTGCGAGATCTCATAATCATAAAATGCGGCAATTGCTAACATGATTCGGACAAACTTTAGCATCGCTACGGGTGAGAAAGTCTCATCGTAGTCAACTCTATGAACTTGTCGATAACCCTTAGCGACAAGCCGAGCCTTATAGACGGTCACATTACCATCCGCGTCAGTCTTCTTCTTAAAGATCCATTTATTTTCAATGGTTCTCTTATCATCAGGCAAGTCCACCAAAGTCCACACTTTGTTCTCATACATGGATCCTATCTCGGATTTCATGGCTCCAAGCCATTTGTTGGAATCCGGGCCCACCATCGCTTCTTCATAGTTCAAAGGTTCACCGTTGTCTAACAACATGATCTCCAGGACAGGGTTGCCGTACCACTCTGGTGCGGAACATGTCCTAGTGGACCTTTGACGTTCAATAGTAACTTGATTTGAAGTTTCATGATCATCATCATTAACTTCCTCTCTAAATGGTGTAGGCTCCACAGAAACAACTTCCTGTGCTGCGCTACTCTCCGGTGCGAGCGGAGGTACAATTACCTCATCAAGTTCTATTATCCTCTCACTTACTTATTTCTAGAGAAACTCTTTCTCGAGAAAGGATCCATTCTTAGCAACAAAGACTTTGCCTTCGGATCTGAGGTAGAAGGTATACCCAATAGTCTCTTTGGGATATCCTATGAAAACACACTTTTTCGCTTTGGGTTTGAGCTTCTCAGGTTGAAGTTTCTTCACATAAGCATCGCATCCCCAAACTTTTAGAAATGACAGCTTAGGTTTCTTTCCAAACCATAATTCATATGGTGTCGTCTCAACGGATTTTGACGGTGCCCTATTTAAAGTGAATGCGGCAGTCTCTAATGCATATCCCCAAAATGATAGCGGTAAGTCGGTAAGAGACATTATAGATCGCACCATATCCAATAGAGTGCGATTACGACGTTCAGACACACCATTTCGCTGAGATGTGCTAGGCGGCGTGAGTTGTGAAACAATTCCACATTTCCTTAGGTGTGTGCCAAACTCATGACTTAAATATTCTCCGCCACGATCAGATCGTAGGCACTTTATTTTCTTGTCACGTTGATTTTCTACCTCACTCTGAAATTCCTTGAACCTTTCAAAGGTTTCAGACTTGTGTTTCATTAAGTAGACATACCCATATCTGCTCAAGTCATCAGTGAGGGTGAGTACATAACGGTAGCCACCCCGAGCCTCGACGCTCATTGGACCGCATACATCGGTATGTATTATTTCCAACAAGTCAGTTGCTCGCTCCATTGTTCCGGAGAATGGAGTCTTGGTCATCTTTCCCATGAGGCATGGTTCGCACGTGTCAAATGATTCAAAATCAAGAGACTCTAAAAGTCCATCAGCATGGAGCTTCTTCATGCGTTTGACACCAATATGACCAAGGCGGCAGTGCCACATGTAAGTGGGACTATCGTTATGAACCTTACACTTTTTGGTACTCACACTATGGACATGTGTAACATCACGTTCGAGATTCATCAAAAATAAACCATTGACCAGCGGGGCATGACCATAAAACGTTTCTCTCATATAAATAGAACAACCATTATTCTCAGATTTAAATGAGTAGCCATCTCGTATCAAGCGAGATCCAGATACAATGTTCATGCTCAAAGCTAGTACTAAATAACAATTATTAAGGTTTAAAACTAATCTCGAAGGTAGATGCAGAGGTAGCATGCCAACGGCGATCACATCAACCTTGGAACCATTCTCGACGCGCATCGTCACCTCGTCCTTCGCCAGTCTCCGCTTATTCCGCAGCTCCTGCTTGGAGTTACAAATGTGAGCAACTGCACCAGTATCAAATACCCAGGAGCTACTACGAGCGTTGGTTAGGTACACATCAATAACAAGTATATCACATATACCTTTAACGTTGTCGGCCTTCTTATCCGCTAAGTACTTGGGGTAGTTCCGCTTCCAGTGACCGGTACCCGTGCAATAAAAGCACTCAGTCTCAGGCTTGGGTCCATTCTTGTTCTTCTTCCCGGCAACTTGCTTACCGAGCGCGGCAACAGCTTTGTCGTCCTTCTTGAAGTTCTTCTTACCCTTGCCTTTCTTGAAACTAGTGGTCTTATTTACCATCAACACTTGATGCTCCTTTTTGATCTTGACCTCCGCTGATTTCAGCATCGAGTACAACTCAGGAATGGACTTCTCCATCCCTTGCATGTTGTAGTTCATCACAAAGCTCTTGTAGCTAGGTGGAAGTGACTGGAGGATTTTTTCAATGACTGAGTCATCCGGGAGATTAACTCCCAGCTGAGTCAAGCGGTTGTGTAGCCCAGACATCTTGAGGATGTGCTCACTGACAGAACTATTCTCCTCCATCTTAGAGCTGAAGAACTTGTTAGAGACGTCATATCTCTCGACCCGGGCATGAGCTTGGAAAACCAGTTTCAGCTCTTGGAACATCTCATATGCTCTGTGTTGCTCAAAACGCTTTTGGAGCCCCGGTTCTAAACTGTAAAGCATGCCGCACTGAACAAGGGAGTAATCATCGCAGCGTGAATGCCAAGCATTCGCAACGTCTTGCTCTGCTGGGAGAACGGATGTGTCACCTAGCGGTGCATCAAGGACATACAATCTTTTGGAAGCTATGAGGATGATCCTCAAGCTACGGACCCAATCCGCATAGTTGCTTCCATCATCTTTCAGCTTGGTTTTCTCTAGGAATGCGTTGAAGTTGAGGTTGGCATTAGCGTTGGCCATTGGATCTACAATATAGATTGTAAATACAATTTTATACTAAGTTCATGATAATTAAGTTTACATAATCAAATTATTTAATGAACTCCCACTTAGATAGACATCTCTCTAGTCATCCAGGTGACACATGATCCATGTCAACTAGCCCGTGTCCGATCATCACGTGAGACGGACTAGTCAACCATGGTGAACATCTCCATGTTGATCATATCTTCTATACGACTCATGTTCGACCTTTCGGTCTTCTGTGTTCCCAGGCCATGTTTGTACATGCTAGGCTCGTCAAGTCAACCTAAGTGTTTCGCGTGTGTAAATCTGGCTTACACCCGTTGTATGCGAACGTTAGAACCTATCACACCCGATCATCACGTGGTGCTTCGGAACAACGATCCTTAGCAACGGTGCACAGTTAGGGTGAACACCTTTCTTGAAATTTTATTGAGAGATCATCTTATTTACTACCATCGTTCTAAGAAAATAAGATGTAAACATGATAAACATCACATGCAATCAATATAGTGACATGATATGGCCAATATCATCTTGCTCCTTTGATCTCCATCTTCGGGGCACCATGATCATCACTGTCACCGGCATGACACTATGATCTCCATCATCATGATCTCCATCATTGTGTCTTCATGAAGTTGTCTCGCCAACTATTACTTCTACTACTATGGCTAACGTTTAGCAATAAAGTAAAGTAATTACATGGCGTTTATGATTGACACGCAGGTCATACAATAAAATAAGACAACTCCTATGGCTCCTGCCGGTTGTCATACTCATCGACATGCAAGTCGTGAATCCTATTACAAGAACATGATCAATCTCATACATCACAATGCATCACATCACATCCTCTTGGCCATATCACATCACAAGGCACATGCTACAAAAACAAGTTAGACGTCCTTTAATTTGTAGTTGCAAGTTTTTACGTGGCTGCTATAGGTTTCTAGCAAGAACGTTTCTTATCTATGCGAAAACCACAATGTGATATGCCAATTGCTATTTACCCTTCATAAGGACCCTTTTCATCGAATCCAATCCGACTAAGGTGGAAGAGACAGACACCTGCTAGCCACCTTATGCAACAAGTGCATGTCAGGCGGTGGAACCGGTCTCGCGTAAGCGTACGTGTAAAGTTGGTCCGAGCCGCTTCATCCCACAATACCGCCGAATCAAGATAAGACTAGTAGTGGTAAGCAAATTAACAAGATCGACGCCCACAACTGCTTTGTGTTCTACTTGTGCATAGATTCTACGCATAGACCTAGCTCATTATGCCACTGTTGGGAGACGTACTAGTAACAAAAAATTTCCTACGTGTCACCAAGATCTATCTATGGAGAAACCAGCAACGAGTGAGGAGAAATTGCATCTTCATACCTTTGAAGATCGCTAAGCGAAAGCGTTACAAGAACGCGGTTGGTGGAGTCATACTCGTAGCGATTCAGATCGCGGTGGACTCCGATCTTAGCGCCGAACAACGGCGCCTCCGCGTTCAACACACGTGCAGCTCGGTGACGTCACCTACGCCTTGATCCAGCAAGGAGGAAGGAGAGGTTAGGGAAGAGCTCCAACAGCAGTACGACGGCATGGTGGTGGTGGAGCAGCAAGGTATTCCGGCAAAGCTTCGCCTAACCACTGCGGAGGAGGAAGAAGAGAGGTAGGGCTGCGTCATGGGAGAGAGATCAAATCTTGTCTCAAAACAGCCAAAACCTCAAGTATATATAGGAGGAGGGAGGGCTGCCTTGGCCCCTCCTCCAAGGAGGAGATCTTCGGCCCAAGCTAGGGAGGAGTCCACCTCCCACAAGGGAGGTGGATCTCTTCCTTTTGAATCTCCTTTAGCCTTATCTCCTTATCCCTAGCCGCATGGGCCTTTCCGGAAGGACTTGGCCAGCCCAATAAGGGCTGGCACACCTCCTCTAACATCCCACGAAGTCCTTTGGTCGTCACACCCCTCCCAGGGGTCCTCCGGCACCCTCCCGACACTCCCGGTACACTACCGATGAGCCCGAAAACTTTCCGGTGACCAAAACAGGACTTCCTATATATCAATCTTTACCTCCGGACCATTCCGGAGCTCCACGTGACGTCCGAGATCTCATCCGGGACTCCGAACAACCTTTGCTAATCATGTATACCATTTCCCTATAACCCTAGCGTCATCGAACCTTAAGTGTGTAGACCCTACGGGTTCGGGAGACACGTAGACATGACCGAGACACCTCTCCGGTCAATAACCAACAGCGGGATCTGGATACCCATGTTGGCTCCCACATGCTCCACGATGATCTCATCGGATGAACCACGATGTCGGGGATTCAATCAATCCCGTATACAATTCCCTTTGTCTACTGGTATGATACTTGCCCGAGATTCGATCGTCGGTATCCCTATACCTTGTTCAATCTCATTACCGGCAAGTATCTTTACTCGTTCTGTAATACATCATCCTGTGGCTAACTCCTTAGTCACATTGAGCTCATTATGATGATGTCTTACCGAGTGGGCCCAGAGATACCTCTCCGTCACACGGAGTGACAAATCCCAGTCTCGATTCATGCCAACCCAACACACACTTTCGGAGATACCCGTAGTGCACCTTTATAGCCACCCAGTTACGTTGTGACGTTTGGCACACCCAAAGCATTCCTAAAGTATCCGGGAGTTGCACAATCTCATGGTCTAAGGAAACAATAGTTGACATTGAAAAGCTTTAGCAGACGAACTACACGATCTTGTGCTATGCTTAGGATTGGGTCTTGTCCATCACATCATTCTCCTGATGATGTGATCCCGTTATCAATGACATCCAATGTCCATGGTCATGAAACCGTGACCATCTACTGATCAACGAGCTAGCCAACTAGAGGCTCACTAGGGACATCTTGTGGTCTATGTATTCACACATGGATTACGGTTTCTGGTTAATACAATTATAGCATTAGTAATAGAAAATTATCATGAACAAGTAAATACAATAATAACCATTTTATTATTGCCTCTAGGGCATATTTCCAACAGACACGATGATGGAGATCATGGTGTCGTGTCGTTGACAATGATGATCATGGTGCCCCGAAGATGGAGATCAAAGGAGCAAGATGATATTGGCCATATCATGTCACTATATTGATTGTATGTGATGTTTATCATGTTTTACATCTTATTTGCTAAGAACGATGGTAGCTTAAATAAGATGATCTCTCACTAAAATTTCAAGAAAGGTGTTTCCCCTAACTGTGCACCATTGCTAAGGTTCGTTGTTCTGAAGCACCACGTGATGATCGGGTTTGATAAGTTCTAACGTTCGCATACAACGGGTGTAAGCCAGATTTACACACGCAATACACTTAGGTTGACTTGACGAGCCTAGCATGTACAGACATGGCCTCAGAACACGGGAGACCGAAAGGTCGAACATGAGTCGTATAGAAGATACGATCAACATGGAGATGTTCACCATTGATGACTAGTCCGTCTCACGTGATGATCGGACACGGGCTAGTTGACGTGGATCATGTGTCACTTGGATGACTACAGAGATGTCTATCTAAGTGGGAGTTCATTAAATAATTTGATTATGTGAACTTAATTATCATGAACTTAGTCTAAAATGTCTTTACAATCTATCTTGTAGATCCAATGGCCCACACTAATGTTGCCCTCAACTTCAACGCATTCCTAGAGAAAACCAAGCTGAAAGATGATGGAAGCATCTATACGGACTGGGTCCGTAGCTTGAGGATCATCCTCATAGTTTCCAAGAAATTATCTGTCCTTGATGCACCGCTAGGTGACACACCCATTTTCCTCGCAACTTAAGACATTATGAACGCCTGGCAGTCACGTTGTGATGATTACTCCCTGGTTCAGTGCGGCATGCTTTACAGCTTAGAACCGGGGCTCCAAAAGTGTTTTGAGCAACACGGAGCATATGAAACGTTCCAAGAGTGAGAATGTTTTTCCAAGCTCATGCCCGGGTCGAGAGATATTATGTCTCCGACAAGTTCTTTAGTTGTAAGATGGAGGAAAATAGTTCTGTCAGCGAGCACATACTCAAAATGCATGGGTTGCACAACCGCTTGTCTCAGCTGGGAGTTAATCTTCCGGATGACTCGGTTATTGACAGAATCCTCTAGCCGCTTCCACTTAGCTACAAGAGCTTTGTGATGAACTACAACATGCAGAGGATGGAGAAGTCCATTCTTGAGTTGTACTCGATGCTGAAATAAGTGGATGTCGAGATCAAAAAGGAGCATCAAGTGTTGATGATCAATAAGACCACTAGTTTCAAGAAAGTCAAGGGTAAGAAGAACTTCAAGAAGGACGACAAAGCAGTTGCCGCACCCGGTAAGCAAGTTGCCGGGAAGAAGAACAAGAATGGACCCAAGCCTGAGACTGAGTGCTTTTTTTGCAAGGGTACTGGTCACTGGAAGCGGAACTGCCCCAAGTACTTAGCGGATAAGAAGGTCAGCAACGTTAAAGGTATATGTGATATACTTGTTATTGATGTGTACCTTACCAGCGCTCATAGTAGCTCCTGGGTATTTGCTACCGATGTAGTTGCTCACATTTGTAACTCCAAGCAGGAGCTACGGAATGAGCGGAGACTGGCGAAGGACGAGGTGACGATGCGCGCCGGGAATGGTTCCAAGGTCGATGTGATCTTCGTCGGCACGCTACCTCTACATCTACCTTCGGGATTAGTTTTAAACCTTAATAATTGTTATTTAGTACCAGCTTTGAGCATGAACATTGTATCTGGATCTCGTTTGATGCGAGATGGCTACTCATTTAAATCTGAGAATAATGGTTGTTCTATTTATATGACAGAAATGTTTTATGGTCATGCCCCGCTGGTCAATGGTTCATTTTTGATGAATCTCGAATGTGATGTTACACATGTTCATAGTGTGAGTACCAAAAAGTGTAAGGTTGATAACGATAGTCCCACTTATATGTGGCATTGCCGCCTTGGTCATATTGGCGCCACATCGAGGAGCTCATCGACGCCGCCGACGTGCAACAGTGCCTGCTCGCGTCGGGCGGCACCGCCACTGGAGGCCCCCGGCTCGAACATGAGGGCACGGGAACCGCTGACCGTCAGCCGACTCAGCACTCCAGCTCCCCTCGCGTCTCCAGCTGCCAGGCCGGAACAAATAAACCCCGGCCCTCCCAGATGTCGGGGAGCGAGCAGCCGGCACACCAATGATCCACCTCACAGAGGTTGCCACCAAGAAGCGCCGGCATCCGGTAGACGGTGCAGCCACGGGCACACTCCACCCCCACGGGGCGAGCGGGAACGGATGGTTCCGCCCCAAGTTCTCGGCCCGGATCGGGCCGCGCGTCCCCCACAGCGAGAACGACGCCCGTAACCGCATCGACCACCTCACGCAGTCCGCCCTCCTCGAGGAGGAGGGCTCGATTGGTCCGGCCTGTTTCGGCCCTTGGATCCACAACAAGCCGTTCCCGACTGGCTTCACGCTCCCCCGAGACACCCCGAAGTACAACGAGGCTGCCAAGCCCGAAGATTGGCTGATCGACTACACCACCGCGGTTGGCATCGCCAGGGGGAACAAGCGCTTAGCCGTTTGCTACGCCTTCCTCATGTTGATCGGCTCCACCCGCACCTGGCTCAACAGCCTGGCGGCCGGCAGCATCAACACTTGGATGGACTTCGAGGAGCCCTTCGTCCGCAACTTCACCGGCACCTACAAGCGGCCTCGCCGTCCCCATGAGCTCGCCATGTGCGTTCAGGGGCCGAACGAATCCCTCTGCGACTACCTCACTCGATGGACCGAGCTCCGCAACTCCAACGAGGGGGTGCACAAGGTACAAGCCATGCGGTACTTCATCGAAGGCTGCCGAGACGGCACCCCTCTCAAGCACATGCTTCTCTGCTCCGAGCCGGCCACGCTTGCCGAGCTCATGACCAAGGCGAACAAGTACGCCATGGCTGATTCATCCATCTGGGTCAAGACGACCCCGCCCGCCAAGGCGACGACAACTCCGGCAGCGTCCCGGCCGGCTGCCGACAACCGGCAGTCGCAGAACAACAAACGCAAGAACGACCAGCCGGATCCCCGCTACGGGAGCCGACAGGTCAACACCATCGAGGAGCAGGAGCCGGCTACCTAGCCTTCTAGCCAGCGCCAGCGCACTGGCAAGGCTGCCTGGCAGCCGAAGCTCACCTTCGAGCAAATGCTCGATCTCCCTACAAGAACCACTCAGGCGCCAAACCCTCTACGCACATGCTCCGGCAGTGCAGCTTCTCACAGTGATTGGCCCGGGGGGATGGCCTTCCAGCTCCTCCCGCGTCGCCTGTCCGCGCACCGGCCCCGACCCCAGCTGCCGTCCCAATGCCGGCTCCGGCTCCGGCCCAAAACGATGGTCATCTAAACGATCAGTTCCCCAACCAGGACGGCTGCTACGTCGTCTTCACTAGTGAAGAGACGGGCAAACACGCTCAACGCCAGCTCCGTCGTGAGGTGAACGCCACCATGCCGGCAACTCCTCAGTTCATGCATTGGTCGGAGAAGCCGGTCATTTGGATCTAGGCTGATCACCCCGCCGTGATGCCAAATCCCGACAGCTACGCTCTGGTCCTCGACCCTACCATCTCCACCAAGGAACGAACTTGCCGCTTCTCGCGGGTGCTGATAGATGGCGGCAGTAGCATCAACATCCTCTACCTCGACACGATGCACAAGCTGGGCCTGAAGATAGAAGACCTACAGGCGAGCCGGACGGTCTTTCATGGCATCGTGCCCGAAAAGTTCTGCTCCCCTGTCGGCAAGATCACGCTCAATGTACTCTTCGGCGGACCCGGACACTTCCGCCGCGAGCCGGTGTTGTTCGAGGTCGTGGACCTCGCAAGTCCCTACCACGCGCTATTGGGCCGTCTGGCCCTCGTCAGCTTCATGGCGGTCCCCCATTACGCCTACCTCAAGCTCACGATGTCGGGCCGCAAGGGAATCATCACCATCACGGATGACTACAAGATGTCGCTCGAGTGCGCTCGAGACGGCAGCCAGTTGGCTGAGGCCCTGGAAATCGCCGAGGAGAAATGGCAGCTCGACCGGCTCGTGTCCCTTGTTGCCAGTCAGCCGGCCGTGCCAGCTCCTCCCCCGCAATCCATCGGCGAGGCCTCCTTCCAATCGTCCAAGGACACCAAGCAAATCCCGCTCGACCCGGCCAACCTAGCTCAGTGCGTCACCATCGGCTCCTGCCTCGACAGCAAATAGGAAGGCGAGCTCGTCGACTTCCTCCGTGAGAATCGGGACATATTCGCATGGTCCCCCAAGGACATGCCGGGTGTTCCGAGGAAGTTCGCTGAGCACACCAAGAAACCAGGCGTGTTCTACTGGCCTGACGAGGTGGACGAGGCCTTTCGTGGTCTCAAGAAGGCTCTCACCCGCGCGCCCATCTTGGCCGTGCCGGCTGAGAAGGAACCACTGCTCGCCTACATTGCGGTGACCACCTGCGTCATCAGCGTCGTCCTGGTGGTCGAGCGGCCAGAGGAGGGCAAGTCCCTGCCGGTCCAATGACCCGTCTATTACCTCAGCGAGGTCCTCTCCGCATCCAAGCAGAACTACCCCCACTACCAGAAGATGTGCTCTGGCATATACTTCTTCGCCAAGAAGGTCAAGCGGTACTTCTAGGAGCATGCCATCATTGTGGTGAGCACGGCCCCGCTCGATGAGATCATGAGCGGCCGGGATTCCACTGGACGGATCACCAAATGGGCCATCGCCCTCGCCGATCACGAGATCCGGTACGAGCCAAGAACCGCCATCAAGTCGGAGGCGCTGGCTGACTTCCTCGTTGACTGGGTGGAGACAGAGTTCGTGCCGCCTCCCCCAGACTCCACGGATTGGCGCATGCATTTCGACGGCTCAAAAATGAGGACCGGCCTGGGTGCCGGGATAGTCCTCTCCTCCCCAAAAGGTGATCATCTCAAGTACGCCCTCCAGATCCGCTTCGCCGCCTCCAACAACGTGGCCGAGTACGAGGCCATTGTCCACGGCCTTTGGCTCGCCAAGGAGATCGGCATCAGGCGCATCCTCTGCTTCGGCGACTCCGACCTCATGGTGCAGCAAGTCTCTGGCGAATGGGACGCCACGGATGCCAACATGGCTAGCTATCGCTTCCTCGTACAACAGCTCACCGGCTCTTTTGAGGGCTGTGAGTTCCATCACGTCCTGCAGGCGGACAACGAGGCGGCTGACGCACTGGCAAAGATCGGCTCCACCCGACAGGCCATCCCAGCTGGCGTCTCCCTCGAGCGGCTGCTCAAGTCATCGATCAAGCCTTCCTTAGAATCGAAGTCAATCTTTCTGCTGGCAGACGCCGCCGGCACATCAACGGCTCCGACTTCCCCCCCCCCCCCCCCCGGCACCTTCGCTGCCGGCTCCCGCAACATTGGCCGCCTTGCCGGCGCTCGTCGAGCCAGCCACACCCAAGCCGGCCGGCTCCAGCGACGCGGACGTCATGATGATTATCGACCACCCGGCCCGGGGGGCTGGCGAACCGGTCCCGGGGACTGATCATCCAGTCCCGGGGGCTCCTGAGCCGGTCCCGGGGGCTGGTCATCCAGTCCCGGGGGCTCCCGAGCTGACCCCCATCTCGGTCCCCTCATGGGTCCAACCTATCCTGGTGTTCCTTCTATGGGGAGAGCTGCCCCGGGGCGAGGCCTTGGAGAGGCAAATCCAACACTGGGCCACGACGTACAACATCATCAACAACGAGCTCGTCCATTGCAGCACCACCGACGTCTTCCAGCGATGCGTCGAGATGGAAAAGGGCCTGGAAATCCTCCTTGACATCCACCAGGGTGAGTGTGGGCATCATGTCACCTCCAGGACCCTGGTGGCCAAGGCTTTCCTCCACGGCTTCTTCTGGCCGACTGCTCTCGAGGCGGCCAAGAAGTTGGTCGACGAGTGCGAGGGCTGCCAACGCTTCAGGACGCAAAACCACCTGCCGGCAACAGCCCTCCAAACCATCCCCCTCTTGTGGCCCTTCGCCGTTTGGGGGCTGGACATGGTGGGCCCCTTCAAGACCGCTCGAGACAGCATGACGCACTTGCTGGTGGCTGTCGACAAATTCACCAAGTGGATCGAGGCATGACCAATCAAGAAGCTGGACGGCCCCACTGCCGTCTGGTTCATCGATGACACCACGGTTCGCTACGGCATTCCCCACAGCATCATCACCGACAACGACACGAACTTCGCCAAGGGTGCACTCGCGCGTTTCTGCTCCAAGCAAGGAATCCAGCTCGACCTGGCCTCTGTCGCCCATCCACAGTTAAATGGCCAGGTCAAGAGGGCGAACGGCCTCATCCTGTCCGGCATCAAGCCCCAGCTCATGACGCCATTGGTAAGGTCGACCAGCTGCTGGATCGACGAGCTGCCGGCCGTCCTTTGGAGCCTCAAGACCACCGCCAACCGATCGACCGGCTACACTCCTTTCTTCCTTGTGTACGGGTCCGAGGCGATCATCCCCACCGACATCGAGTTTGACTCACCTCGGGTCACCCTATACACGGAGAAAGACATGAAGGAGGCAAGGGAAGACAGCGTCGACCTACTCGAAGAAGCTCGCGAACTGGCCTTGAGCCACGGCCATCTACCAGCAGAAGCTCCGGCACTGCCACACCAAACGGATCCGGCCACTCACCTTTCACGAAGGAGACCTGGTCCTCAGGCGGATCCAGCAGACAGCCGGACAACACAAGTTGTCCTCCCCATGGGAGGGCCCGTTCATCATCAGCAAGGCACTGCACAACAATGCATACTACCTAATAGACGACCAGAAGCCGCAGAAGCGCAAAAGAGACGCCTCCGGCGAGGAGACGGAGCGCCCATGGAACGCGGTGCTCCTCTGCCCGTTTTACTGCTGAAAAAACCAATGTACGTATGTATCCCCACCCTTTTGGGCTTATGAATGCAATGGGTGCCCCAGGCCGGCTCTTGAGGCGTAAGCCCTGTTTCATTTCCCTCAAAGTTTCCCTCGCTCACCAGCTCCCCGACCTGGCTCCCGGGCCCGGGGGCTAGCCGACTGGTCCTAGGACGCTTCTGCCAGAATTTTGCTAAGTAATGTGAGCCAGACAAACCTCCCCACCCCTACCAGCTACAGAACCGGCTCCTGGCTGTCCGGCTGACGGGGCCTCGGGGCGGCAAGGCTCGGCTCACATGAAAGGTCAAACGAAAGGAGACCCCGGCTAGGCCTAGCTGGACCACCGCCTCGCCTCTACCACACTACTTATCCTGAAAAACCCTCGCGGTTCCTAAGTTCTGAACTGGCTCCCTCGAGGCGGACACCCCGACCCAGCTACAGACCGGCTCCCGACTGGCGGGCTGGCGGGGCCAAAACCGAAGGGGAAAAGGAGAAGGACCGAAAAAACCAAGATGGCGAAAATGGATAAGGACGAGCCGGCAAGAACAATAAGGAAAAAACGCTAAGTTTTCATAGCATAAACGTTAAAGACAAAAGTGGCCCACGACCAGCATGGTTCATTACATAAACACCCCCAGTGGGTGGACTCAAGCCTAACTTGCAGGAAAGAAAAAAGAAAGATAAAAAACTCCCGGGGGCTCAGGCCACCGGCGCGTCGCCAGCCAGCTGTTGGAAATATGCCCTAGAGGCAATAATAAATTAGTTATTATCATATTTCCTTGTTCATGATAATCGTTTATTATCCATGCTATAATTGTATTGATCGGAGACTTAAATGCATGTGTGGATACATAGACAAAACCATGTCCCTAGTATGCCTCTAATGGACTAGCTCGTTGATCAAAGGATGGTTAAGGTTTCCTAGCCATGGACATGAGATGTCATTTGATAACGGGATCACATCATTAGGAGAATGATGTGATGGAGAAGACCCAAACTACAAACATAGCATATGATCGTGTCAGTTTATTGCTATTGTTTTTTGCATGTCAAGTATATGTTCCTATGACCATGAGATCATGAAACTCACGGATATCGGAGGAGTGCCTTGTGTGTATCAAACGTCGCAATGTAACTGGGTGACTATAAAGGTGCTCTACAGGTATCTCCGATGGTGTCTGTTGAGTTGGCATGGATCGAGACTGGGATTTGTTACTCCGTGTGACGGAGAGGTATCTCAGGGCCCACTCGGTAATACAACATCACAACAAGCCTTGCAAGCAATGTGGCTAAGTGTTAGTCACGGGATCTTGTATTACGTAACGAGTAAAGAGACTTGCCAGTAACGAGGTTGAACTAGGTATGGAGATACCGACGATCGAATCTCGGGCAAGTAACATACCGAAGAACAAAGGGAACGTTATACGGGATTAACTGAATCCTTGACATAGAGGTTCAACCGATAAAGATCTTTGTAGAATATGTAGGAACCAATGTGGACGTCCAGCTCCCGCCATTGGTTATTGACCGTAGAGGTGTCTCGGTCATGTCTACATAGTTCTCGAACCCGCAGGGTCTGCACACTTAAGGTTCGGTGACGTTTCGGTAGTGTAGAGTTATGTATGGTGGTGACTGAAGGTTGTTCGGAGTCCCGGATGAGATCCCGGATGTCACGAGGAGCTCCGGAATGGTCCGTAGGTAAAGATTCATATATAGGATGTCCCAGTTTGGTCGCCGGAAAAGTTTCGGGCTCATCGGTAGTGTACCGGGAGTGCCGGTAGTGTACCGGGGGACCTCCGGGAGGGGTATTTCGACCCCAAGAGGTCCATGGTCTGTGGTAGAATAATAACCAGACCTTAGTGGTCTGGGAAACCAGCCACAAAGGCCCATGGTGCAGGAGAGAAAGTCCTAAAGCAAAAAGTGGAAAATCAGCCAATAGGAGGCAACCCTACTCCAACTAGGATTGGAGGTGAAGTAGGATTGCTCCCACCTCCTATTTCGGCCGACCCAAAGGCCTTGGCTGCCTCTCCTCTCCTCTCCTCCTATATATACTAGTGGATTGGGTGGTTTTTGGACAGAATTTCCGGCCACGTGCTACCCGTTCCATCGGTGCATAGTTTCTCCTCTAGATCGTAGTTCCGCAGTGCTTAGGCGAAGCCCAGCCGGAATTGCTCCACCACCATCACCGGAGCGCCGTCACGCTGCCGGTGAACTCTCTCTCCTCTCCACCTCCTCTTGCTGGATCGAAACGGTGGATATCGTCATCAAGCTGCACGTGTACTGAACGCGGAGGTGCCATCCGTTCGGCGCTAGATCGGAAGGACCGTGATCGAGATCGCGAGACGGTTTGTGATGAGATTGTGGAACGGATCATGATGAGTTCGCGGGACAGATCGTGATCAAGATCGTGAGACGGACCGTGATGAGATCGCGGGACGGATCGTGATGAGTTCACGAGACGGTTCGTGATGAGATTGCGGAACAGATCGTGATGAGTTCGCGGGACAGATCGTGATCAAGATCGTGGGACGGATCGTGATGAGATCGCGGGACGCTCGGCGATTTGGATCGCGAAGATGTTCGACTACACCAACCACGTTTCTTAACGCTTCCCGCTTAGCGATCTACAAGGGTACGTAGATCCACTCTCCCTCTCGTAGATGCTCATCACCATGGATAGGTTTGCGTGTGCGTAGGAAATTTTTTGTTTCCCATGCGACGTTCCCCAACAATGGCATCATGAGCTAGGTTGATGGTTCGATGAGATCTCGAGTAGAACACAAAAGGTTTGTGGGCGTTGATGCTTAGTTTGCTTCCTCCCTTGGTCGTGTTTTGGTTCAGCGGTATTGTGGGATGAAGCGGCCCGGACCATCCTTACTCGTATGCTTACGAGAGACCGGTTCCCTCAACTGCACTTGTTGCAACAGATGGCTAGCGGGTGTCAGTTTCTCCTACTTTAGTTGGATCGGATTCGACAAAGGCGGTCCTTGAGAAGGTTGAAAAGCAAACTAGTGTATCACCGTTGTGGTTTATGCGTAGGTGAGAATCGTTCTTGCTAGATACCCGTAGCAGCCACGTAAAACATGCAACAACAATTAGAGGACGTCTAACTTGTTTTTGCAGGGTATGTTGTGATGTGATATGGCCAATTACATGATGTCATATATGTGATGTATGAGATGATCATGTGATGTATAGAATTTCACGACTTGCACGTCGATGAGTACGGCAACCGGCAGGAGCCATAGGGTTGTCTTTAATTATTGTATGACCTGCGTGTCAATCATTAAGCGCTATGTAATGCTTTACTTTATCGCTAAGCGGTAGCAATAGAAGTAGAAGCAGGGCTGGCGCCACAACCCCAATGGCAGCACATTGATGGAGATCATGGTGTTGTGCCATTGACGATGGAGATCATGCCGGTGTTTTGAAGATGGAGATCTTAAACACAAGTTCATGGCCATATCATGTCACTTATGATTTGCATGTGATGTTAATCCTTTTTATGCACCTTGTTTTGCTTAGGACGACGGTAGCATTATAAGGTGATCCCTCGCTTAATTTCAAGATAAATTGTGTTCTCCCCGAGTGTGCACCGTTGCGAAAGTTCGTCGTGTTGAGACACCATGTGATGATCGGGTGTGATAGACTCTACGTTCACATACAATGGGTGCAAGCCAGATTTGCACGTGCAGAACACTCGGGTTAAACTTGACGAGCCTAGCATGTACAGACATGGCCTCGGAACACAAGAGACCGAAAGGTCGAACATGAGTCATATAGTAGATATGATCAACATAATGATGTTCACCATTGCAGCCAGCTCCACTCACGTGATGATCGGACTTGAGTTGGTGAATTTGGATCATGTATCACTCGAATGATCAGAGGGATGTCAATTTGAGTGGGAGTTCTTAAGTAATATGATTAATTGAACTCATTATCATGAACATAGTCAATAGTGTCTTTGCAAATTATGTTGTAGATTACTAGCTCGCGTTGTAGCTCCCTTAATTTTTTATATGTTCCTAGAGAAATAGAGTTGAAAGATGTTGGTAGCAATATTGCGGACTGGGTCCATGATCTGAGAATTGTCCTCATTGCTGCACAGAAGGCTTATGTCCTTAATGCACCGCTCGGTGCGCCACCCCCTCTAGCGTCGTCTGTAGATGTTGTGAACATCTGATAGGCACGTTTCGATGACTACTTGATAGTTTAGTGCGTCTTGCATTACGGCTTAGAATTGAGGCTCCGAAACGTTTTGAACGTCATGGAACATATGAGATGTTCTAGGAGCGGAGATTGTGATCTCAGGCTCGTGCCTGTATTGCGAGATATGAGATCTCCAACAAGATTCTTTGCCTGTAAGATGAAGGAGAATAGCTCAATCGTTGAGCATGTACTCAGATTGTCTGGGTACTACAATCACTTGAATCAAGTGGGAGTTGATCTTCCAGATAAGATAGTGATTGATATAGTTCTCCAAGTCAGTGTCACTAAAGCTACTAGAACTTAGTGATGAACTATAAAACACCAAGGATAGAAGTATTGATCCCTGAGCTGTTCGTGATGTTTGACACCGCGAAGGTAGAATTCAAGAAGGAGCGTTAAGTGTTGATGGTTAATCAAACCACTAGTTTCGAGAAGGGCAAGAGCAAGGAGGGAAACTTCATGGATAGCAAGTCAGTTGCTGCTCTAGTGAAGCAACCCAAAGTTGAATTCAAACCCGAGACTAAGTGCTTCTGTTATGAGGTGAGCGGTCGCTGAAGCGGAACAACCCTAGAAACTTGGTAGATAAGAAGGCTGGCAACGTAGACAGAAGTATATTTGATATACGAGTTATTAATGTGTACCTTGCTAGTACTCTTAGTAGCACCTGGGTATTGGATACTGATTCGGTTGCTAATTGTTAGTAACTCGAAATAAAAGCTACGGAATAAACGGAGAACTAGCTAAGGGTGAGGTGACGATATGTGTTGGAAGTGTTTCCAAGGTTGATGTGATCAACCTCGCACGCTCTCTCTACCTTCAGGATTAGTGACGAACCTAAATAAATGTTATTTGGTGTTTTGCGTTGAGCATGAACATGATTAGATCATGTTTATTGCAATACGGTTATTCATTTAAGTTAGAGAATAATGGTTATTCTGTTTACATGAATAATACCTTCAATGGTCATGCACCCAGTGAGAATGGTTTGTTGAAATCTTGATCGTAGTGGTACACATGTTCATAACATTGATGTCAAAAGATACAAAGTTAATAATGATAGTACCACATACTTGTGGCACTGCCGCTAAATGTCATATTGGTATAAAGCGCATGTAGAAACTCCATGCTGATGGATATTTGGACTCATCCGATTTCGAATCGGTTGAGACATGCGAACCATGCCTCTTGGGCAAGATGACTAAAAGACCCCGTTGGATGGAGCGGGCAAGTGATTCATTGGAAATGATACATATTGATGTATGCAATCTAGTAAGTCTTGTAGCGTGCAGTGGATATCGTTATTTTCTTACCTTCACTAATGATTTGAGTAGATATAGTGTATATTTACTTAATGAAACACAAGTCTGAATCGTTTGAAAGGTTCAAGCAAATTCAGAGTGAAGTTTAAAGATCATCGTGACAAGAAGATAAAAATGACCGCGATATGATCGTGGAGGTGAATATTTGAGTTACGAGATTGGCATACAACTTAAGACAATGTGAAATTTGTTTCACAACTAACGCCACCTGGAACACCATGGTGTGATGGTGTGTCCGAACATCATAGTCATGCTCTATTGATATAGTGCATACTGTGATGTCTCTTATTGTTTTACTACTATAATTTTTGGGGTTATGCATTACAGACAACTACATTCACTTTAAATTGGGCATCATCTAAATCCGTTGAGATGACACCGTGTGAATTATGGTTTGATAGAAACCTAAGCTGTCATTTCTTAATATTTGGGGCTGTGACACTTGTGTGGAAAATGTTTTCACCTAATGAGATCGAACCCAAGGCGGACAAATGCATCTTCACAGAATATCCTAAGATCGGTTGGGTGAACCTTCAATCTCAGATCTTAGTGCAAAGTGTTTGTTGCTTAAACGGATCCTTTCTCGAGGAAATGTTTCTCTCGAAAGAATTGAGTGGGAGGAAGATGGAACTTGATGAGGTTGTTAAACCTTTGTTCAACTAGAGAGTAGCGCAACGCAGAAAGATGTTTCTGTGAAGCCTACGTTAGTTGAAGAGGAAGTTAATGATGATGATCATGAAGCTTTAGGATCAAGTTACTATCGAACTTTGTGGGTCGACAAGGATGTGTACTGCTCCTAAGTGGTACGACAACTCTGTCTTGGAGATCATGTTGTTGGACAACGATGAACCTACGAGCTATGGAGAAGCGATGATGGGCCCGGATTCCGACGAATGGTTAGAGGCCATGAAATCCGAGATAGGATCCATGTATGAAAACCAAGTATAGACTTTGGTAGACTTGCTCGTTAGACAGCAGGTCGTTGAGTACAAATGGACCTTTAGAATGAAGACAGACATTGATGGTGAATGTCACCATTTGTAAAGCTCGACTTGTTGCAAAGTTGTTTGTGACAAGTTCAAGGAGTTGAATGCGATGAGGCTTTCTCACTCGTAGCGATGCTAAAAGTCTGTTGGAATTATGTTAGCAGTTGCTGCATTTTCAATTATGACATCTGGCAGATGGATGTCAAAACATCGTTTCCTTAACGGTTTACTTAAGGAAAGGTTGTATGTGATAGAACCAGAAGGTTTTGTCAGTCCTAAGGATGCTAAAAGATGAGCAAGCTTCAGTGACCCTTCTATGCACTAAAGCAAGCATCTCGGAGTTGGAATATGCACTTTGATGAGGTGATCAAAGTTTCTGTAGTTTATACAAAGTTTACGAGAAACTTGTGATTGCAATAAAGTGAGTGGGAGCACTGTAGAGTTTCTGATAAGTATATGTGGTTGACATATTGTTGATCGGAAATAATGTAGAATTTCCGGAAGGCATAAAAGGTTGTTTGAAAAGTGTTTTTCAAAGGAAGACCTGGATAAAGCTACCTAATTGTTGAGCATCAAAATCTATAGAGATAGATCAAGATGCTCGATGAGACTTTCAATGAGTGCATATCTTGACAAGATTTTGAAAGAGTTCAAAATGGATCAGCCAGAGAAATAGTTCTCGTCTGATTTGTAAGGTGTGAAGTTGAGTGAGACTCAAAGCTCGAATACGGTAGAAGAAAGAGAAAGGACGAACGTCGTCCCCTATGCCTTAGCCATAGGCTCTATATTATGCCACGTTGTGTACCGCACCTGTGTGTGCCTTGCCATGAGTCTGTCAAGGGGTACAAGAGTGGTCCAGGAGTGGATCACTGGACAATAGTCGGAATTATCCTTAGTAACCAGAGGACTAAGAAAATGATTCTTGATTATGGAGGTGATAAACAGTTCGTCGTAAAGAGTTACGTCGATGCAAGCTTTAACACCTATCCGGATGACTAGTAGTAGCAATCTGGATACGTATAGTGGAGCAGCCATTTGGAAATAGTACCAAGTGGAGTGTGGTAGCAGTGTTTACGGTTTGACATAGAGATTTTCAAAGTACACACGAATCTAAATATCGCAGAACCATTGACTATAAGACCACTCTCACATGCAAAGCATGATCGAGCCCCAGAACTCATTGGGTGTTAGATTCATAACAATGCGAATCACATGGTGATGTGAAC
This sequence comes from Hordeum marinum, assembly GCA_022496015.1. Classification (NCBI taxonomy): domain Eukaryota; kingdom Viridiplantae; phylum Streptophyta; class Magnoliopsida; order Poales; family Poaceae; genus Hordeum; species Hordeum marinum. The sequence goes on from CM039675.1 coordinate 7,868,747, forward strand.
TAGATTATTGACTCTAGTGCAAGTGGGAGACTGTTGGAAATATGCCCTAGAGGCAATAATAAATTAGTTATTATCATATTTCCTTGTTCATGATAATCGTTTATTATCCATGCTATAATTATATTGATCGGAGACTTAAATGCATGTGTGGATACATAGACAAAACCATGTCCCTAGTATGCCTCTAATGGACTAGCTCATTGATCAAAGGATGGTTAAGGTTTCCTAGCCATGGACATGAGATGTCATTTGATAACGGGATCACATCATTAGGAGAATGATGTGATGGATAAGACCCAAACTACAAACATAGCATATGATTGTGTCAGTTTATTGCTACTGTTTTCTGCATGTCAAGTATATGTTCCTATGACCATGAGATCATGAAACTCACGGATATCGGAGGAGTGCCTTGTGTGTATCAAACGTCGCAACGTATGGGTGACTACAAAGGTGCTCTACAGGTATCTCCGATGGTGTCTGTTGAGTTGGCATGGATCGAGACTGGGATTTGTTACTCCGTGTGACGGAGAGGTATCTCAGGGCCCACTCGGTAATACAACATCACAACAAGCCTTGCAAGCAATGTGGCTAAGTGTTAGTCACAGGATCTTGTATTACGGAACGAGTAAAGAGACTTGCCAGTAACGAGGTTGAACTAGGTATGGAGATACCGACGATCGAATCTCGGGCAAGTAACATACCGAAGAACAAAGGGAACGTTATACGGGATTAACTGAATCCTTGACATAGAGGTTCGACCGATAAAGATCTTCGTTGAATATGTAGGAACCAATGTGGACGTCCAGGTCCCGCCATTGGTTATTGACCGTAGAGGCGTCTCTGTCATGTCTACATAGTTCTCGAACCCGCAGGGTCTGCACACTTAAGGTTCGGTGACGTTTCGGTAGTGTAGAGTTATGTATGGTGGTGACCGAAGGTTGTTCGGAGTCCCGGATGAGATGTCGGACATCACGAGGAGCTCCGTAATGGTCCGGAGGTAAAGATTCATATATAGGATGTCCCGGTTTGGTCGCCGGAAAAGTTTCGGGCTCATCGGTAGTGTACCGGGAGTGCCGGTAGTGTACCGAGGGACCTCCGGGAGGGGTATTTCGACCCCAATAGGTCCATGGGATGTGGGAGAATAATAAACAGCCCTTAGTGGGCTGGGAAACCAGCCACAAAGGCCCATGGCGCAGGAGAGAAAGTCCTAAAGCAAAAAGTGGAAAATCAGCCAATAGGAGGCAATCCTACTCCAACTAGGATTGGAGGTGAAGTAGGATTGCTCCCACCTCCTATTTCGGCCGACCCAAAGGCCTTGGATGCCTCTCCTCTCCTCTCCTCCTATATATACTAGTGGATTGGGTGGTTTTTGGACAGAATTTCCGGCCACGTGCTACCCATTCCACCGGTGCATAGTTTCTCCTCTAGATCGTAGTTCCGCAGTGCTTAGGCGAAGCCCTGTCGGAATTGCTCCACCACCATCACCGAAGCGCCGTCACGCTGCCGGTGAAATCTCTCTCCTCTCCACCTCCTCTTGCTGGATCGAAACGGTGGAGATCGTCATCAAGCTGCACGTGTGCTGAACGCGGAGGTGCCGTCCGTTCGGCGCTAGATCGGAAGGACCGTGATCGAGATTGCGAGACGGTTCGTGATGAGATTACGGAACGGATCGTGATGAGTTCGCAGGACAGATCGTGATCAAGATCGTGAGATGGATCGTGATGAGATCGTGGGACAGATCGTGATCAAGATCGTGAGACGGATCGTGATGAGATCGTGGGACGGATCGTGATGAGTTCACGAGACGGTTCGTGATGAGATTGCGGAACGGATCGTGATGAGTTCGCGGGACAGATCGTGATCAAGATCGCGGGACGGATCGTGATGAGATCGCGGGACGCTCGGCGACTTGGATCGCGAAGTTGTTCGACTACACCAACCGCGTTTCTTAACGCTTCCCGCTTAGCGATCTACAAGGGTACGTAGATCCACTCTCCCTCTCGTAGATGCTCATCACCATGGATAGGTTTGCGTGTGCGTAGGAAATTTTTTGTTTCCCATGCGACATTCCCCAACACCAGCGTGCCCCCAGCCGGTGTGTCGCTGGGCGGCTTGACTCTCGCCTCGGAGGTGGTCGTGGCCTTCGGGTCGGCCTCCTTGGCCTTCAGGGCGGCCTCCTCGGTTCCGGCTGTCTCGCCGCTCGAGTCGGTGCTCTCGTCCACAACCACATCATCCGCTGGTCCTTGGGGGATGCCGAAGGATCTTCGGGAAATGGCTCGCCGTCCTTGCCAAGGGCCGGCAGGAACTCGTCCGCATCGACGTACGACGCGAGCTCGTTGGCCCGGCGGACAAGGGCCGGCTCACGAGCCTCCCGCTTCGTGGCTGGCTTGTCCCGCATGGTGGCCAACCGGCCCAGATCCACGCCGCGATACCACAACGTGATGAACCGGAGCGCCATCTGTGCTCTAGCTCGGGCGGCCTACGCCTTCGAGGCTTCGAGGCGGGGAACGGCATGCTCCAACCACTGGGCCACGCGGTTCGTCGGAGCTCCCCCGCGGCCCGGCCACAGAGCGGCAATGACCTCTTTGCCGGCTGTCTTCAGCCGCTCCATGCTCTGCTCAAGGTGGGTCTTCCGCATCTCGATGGCGAGCCCAATCTCGTCTGCGTTCCACGCGGCGTCCTCCTCGATGGAGTGCCTGCACTCCCGAAAGTACTCCCGGTGATCCTCAACGGCGCGCGCAGCACGGCGATGAGTTTCCGGGAAGTGCCCTAGAAGAAAGAAGAAGAGAAGAAAAGAAGGGCAAATGAAACACAAGAATCAACAAAGGAAAAAGCAACCGACTGGGGAAGAGGAAAATGGACACTTACCTTCAATTGCGTCGTCCACCCGAAGGGCGAAGCTGAGCGTCGCCTTCCGCTCCAACGCTAGAGCCACCTCCAATGCAGCGAGGGAGCCCTTGACCTCCTCGAGCATCCTATCGAGGCTGGTCACCTCGTCTTGGAGGGCGGCAGTCCTCCGGGCGGCGCCAGCCGCCTCCTTGACGGCCGTCTCCCGGGCGACCACCTCCTTAGCCGCCTCGGCCTAGAGCCGGTCCCGGACCGCCTCCCCGTCCGCCAGCAGCGCGGCCAACCGGTCTTTCTCATGCGTGGCCGCCTGGACGTCTTGCGCCAGTCGATCCCTCTCGGAGACGAGCCCGGTCTTCTCGTCCCGGAGGGCAGTGAGATCGCTTGCAAGGCAAGGCAGGCGTTAGCCGGCTCTCGAGGGCTACATACCCCTCCCACGAAGCTCAACTAACCTTGCACGCGCGCCAGCTCCTCCTCCAGGCGGTAGAAGCCGTGTTTTCCACGGTCGCGGATGGCGACCGCCTCCTCAAACAGCTTCTGCCGCAGGGAGGTTCCCTCCTGTCACGAAGAAGCAAAGATCAAGACGCGCTCAAAAGAGATCCGGCCCGGCTGCCCGTCAGCCGGTCAGCCGGCCCGCATCTCGGGGGCTACACCCAGTGGGTGCGCTTGCGCGCCCTCACTGAAGATTCTAAGTCAAAGAAATCGTGCTTACCTCTGCACGCTGCAGGGCAGCGTCTGCCACCCCCGCGAACCGGGCCAGCTCTTGCCGGCACCGGCCCAGGACATTGCCCAAGTCCCCGAAGGAGGGGACCGGGCTGCCCGCCTGGGGAGCCGATAGGGCCGGTGCGCGCGCCAGTGCCTCCCAGCCTCGGAGCACCTCCTGCATTGACCGCAGGGTCCTTCGGGCCCGGCCGCCGCTCCCACCCGAGCTCGCCGCGGTTCCAGCCGCCAAGGGCGGGTTGACGAAGGCAAGGGTCCGGGAGTCGCTTCCCACCGGCCCTTCGCCCAACGCCGTCGCCGCCTCCGCCTCCTGCCGCTCCGGTGCGACGATCGCGACGGAGGGCGCCTCCACCTCAATTGCCGCCACCTCTGGCGCCGCCTCTGACGCCCCCATCGGGGCCACCGGGGCCTCGGGCACGTCAACTCGGGCCGGCTCGGCCGCGGGCGAGGTCACGTCCAGCACCTCAGGCCGGGTCGCCTCGGGAGCCGGCTCCGTCGTCGTCTCCCTTGCCTGGGCCGCCTCCTCCGCGGACGGAGGCACTGGCGGATCCATGGCCTCCCCTCGCGGCTCACTCGACGGAGGCCTCGACATGCGGGTCGATTCCGCTGCCGAGTCCGACGCCCGCGGGGGATCTGCCGACCTCCTCCGCCTCTGGCTGCTCGAGTTCCCGGAGTGCGAGGCCCCTCCTCGCGTTCCGGACTTGGAGGCTCGCAGCTCCGCGAGCCTCCTCTTCTCCTCCCGTTGGGTGGCCGTGTGCTCGTGGGCCAGCCGGCTGGCGGCATCCGTCAGGTCCCCCACCGGTTCCCCCTCGTGCAGCTCGATGGGGTCACTACAGCGCCCAAGGACCGGTTATTTACCGGCTCGCGACCCGGAAGAAAAACTTACATGAGAAGGAAACTTACCCGATGACGAGGGGCAAGGCCCTCTTGGCGCGCGGCGGCGGCTTCCGCGCAGCCACCTTCACCCTCTTCGGGGCTGGCGACGGGGCCGTCGGCCCCTCCTGAGACGGCCTCTTCGCCCGGCTGGCTACTCCGGCCCCCAGGGCTTGACCCGGTCGCTCCTCGCTCCTCCGACCCTGGCACGCTGAGGGAGGAGGCTCGTTCAGAATCATTAAGTCATCGTCGTCATTATCGTCGTCGTCCGTCCAGTCCCTGATCGTGGGGGCAACAAGGAACTCACCCGCTCTGCTGGGCTCCTCGGCCATGCCGGATCCTCCGGCTCCGCTGGGGTCACCGGCTCATGGGTCAGCCGGCTCATCGGCTCCTCCCGAGGAGTCCACCCCCTCCTCCAGAGGGCCTCCCATCTTGTAGTCTTCGGAGTCAGAGTTTTCATGCTCCGCCTCGAAGATCTGAGGGTGCGGGCCGTCCGGCGTATTTTGTCACACCGGCAGCTACGTTCAGCACGATAAAAGTAAGTTCTCCAGCCGGCTGCCGGCTGGGGAGTATCAAACGAAGAAAGAGCCGCCTCGACGAAAGACTTACCAGGGAGGCGGTTGATGCGGTCGTATGGCTTCATGCCGAAGGACCATGACGTGGGTTTCAGCTTGAACATCGTAAGGGCGTTCACCCGCCTCGCCACCTGAGCCGGTGTCAGGTCGATAGTGGACAGCCGGCAGGGGTCGCATCGGCCGCACATGTCGCAGATCCAGTGCGATCTCAGCTGGAGGGGCAAGACCCGGCGCGAGATGAAAGCCGCCACCAGATCGGCGGCGACCAACCCCTCAGAGCTCTTCAGCAGCGCGAGCCGGCCACGCCGCACGGGGCAGACCCTAGCCAGTTCATTTGGGTGGACTGCGCGTCGATGAACGGCGGCAGCCGGATGTAGTCCATGTTCGGGTTGGTGTTCTTTACGTAGAAGAACGTCCGGTGCCACCCCTTGACGGAGTCAATGAGAGAAAGAGGTGGGAAGTGCACGACGCCGTGGCACCACACCACCGTGCCCCCGTAGGCGCCACTTTTCAACGGCTTGAGATAAAAGAGCCCGTTGAAGAAATCGATGAAGGGGAGGATTCCGAGATAACCCTCGCACAACATCAGGAACGCGGCGTGGTACAAGATTGCGTTGGGGCCAAGATGATGCGGCTGGAGGTCGAAAGTGTCAAGAAGTTGGCGAAAGAAAAGGCTCACCGGGAGCCCGAAGCCACATGAGAAATGCCAGAGGAACACGACGTGTTCCCCCGGCTGTGGAGCCGGCACCACCTCATCGCCCGGCGCGCGTGCGACCACCCGCTCCTCCAGCGGTAGCATACGCGCGCGGCGAAGCTCTGTGATGTATGCCTCAACCACGACGGAGCCAGCCCAGCTCCCGCTGCGCCCATCGGCCATCGCGGCGGCGGTGTGGCATGCGAGCGCGGTTGCGGGTTCGAGCGCAGTGTTGCACGAGGAAAGCAAAGAAGCAAGAAGGCGGGGCAGCGAGGGAGCGAGCAGAATTCGGGTATCTCCGCCCCTGCCCCTCCTCCTCTCTTTATAAGGGAGGCCACGACCGGGGGACGCGGGATCAATTGCGCCCACTCCCCCGGAAACCCCACGGCATGTGGGTGGCCCCAAACCGTAACGGCCGCTTCGGGGCACAGAGGATCCGGTCTACGCCCCGAGGCCTACTGGGCTACGCCCTGGGCCTAGCGGGCTAGGCCCAGGCCGACGTCCCGTCTCCCCGCGTGCACGGGGCCTGCCACATCATTACGCGCCACGTGGCGCGTGGCGGGCTGGCTTGGGTCTCGGGGCGACGCGCTGGTGCCCGTGGCGCCGGGCCTGTCGACCGAACCGGCTGCCCCTTCGGCTTTGCGCCGGAGGCGGGTACCGCTGGGGGAAGCCGCCGGCTCCCCTCCGTCTGCCGGAAGCAGGCCCCGCCGGCTTCGGGGACTACGGACGGGGTTGTTAACCCCAGGTAGGCCAAAGCAACGGGGTTATCCTCCTCCCTGCTTCGAAGGAAAACTACATGACCGGCTGCCCATGGCCGGCTAGAGGACGTCCGGCTCGAGCTACCGCTGGCTGGCGCCACGGACGGCTTGTCGAGGAGACGGCTCGACCCTCGGTCGGCTGCCTTTGGGCCGCCTCCTCCGTTGACCCTGGGACGGACATGCGACGTCCCGTCCCTCTGCGTGCTGGTACGACGACACGACGCGACCGGCACGACGGGCGGCCCTGTGGTTACAATGGCCGATGACGCACCGCGGCGCATGGCTACAGTCCAGCCGTCCAGGCCGCTGACCTTGTCGAGCGCGACCGGGCGAGGGAACAGTGCCGGCACGCCCTCGCCCACTCGATTACCTGCCTCGGCGTGGCTACAATGCGGCCAGCCGTACTGGAGACTTCAGCCGGCTGGCGCTAGACGACGCCTCGTGGGCGACCTGTGCCGCGGCAGGTGGGCGAGGGCCAATCACAGAGCCTGCTGGAGGGCCCCACAAGAGATGGGACCGCTCAGCCAGTGGACCCCACAGACGACGAGACGGCACGAAGGGTGGGACCCCTTGGCCAGCCGGAGAGACTGCCAGCCGGGTCCCTCCACCTCTGTACTTAGAACATATAATAAAGGTCGGGGGGTTGGCCTATAAAACCCTCCGAGCCCCCATGCAACGGGGACGGACGATCGCCCACACCCACACCCACATAGAGGTTCCCCCTCATGCCATCTCTAGTAGCAGAGGAAGACGAGCCGGCAGCTCCTTCTTCCTCCTCTAAACACAGCTCCAGGAGCACCCTTGTACTCGTACTCATCCATCCAAACTAGACCAAGCAAGACTAGGGGTGTTACCTCCCACGGAGGGCCCCGAACCTAGGTACATCGCGTGTCACCACCGCTTGTGCCCAATCTCGAACCCGGAGCCCGTCGGTGTCCTTTGGCCCTAACCACCTACGATAAGCCATCCTATGGCATATGTCATGAGAAAACGACGACATGAACCTTGCCATAAGTTTGGTAGGGAGGTACCAAAGTGATCCCGGAGCGGAACACTAGACAGCAGTCAAGAATATCCTAAAGTACCTAAAAAGGACCAAGGACATGTTTCTCGTATATGGAGGTGCCGAAGAGCTCGTTGTAAAGGGTTACATCGATGGTAGCTTCGACACAGATCCGGATGACTCCAAGTCACAAACCGGATACGTGTATATTTTGAACGGAGGGGCAGTTAGCTGGTGCAGCAGCAAGCAAAGCGTCATGGCAGCATCTACATGTGAAGCGGAGTACATGGCTGCTTCGGAAGCAGCAAAGGAAGGAGTCTGGATGAAGGAGTTCATCACCGGCCTAGGAGTGATTCCCAATGCGTCACGCCCTATGACTCTATTCTGTGACAACACTGGAGCTATTGCCCTTGCCAAGGAGCTCAGGTTTCACAAGAAGACAAGACACATCAAGCGTCGTTTCAACTCCATTCGTGATCACATTTAGGAAGGAGATATAGATATTTGTAAAGTGCATACAGATCTGAATGTCACAGATCTGTTGACTAAACCTCTCTCACGAGCAAAACATGATCGACACCAGAACTCTATGGGTGTTCGATACATCACAATGTAACTAGATTATTGACTCTAGTGCAAGTAGGAGACTCTTGGAAATATGCCCTAGAGGCAATAATAAAATGGTTATTATTATATTTCCTTATTTATGATAATTGTCTATTGTTCATGCTATAATTGTATTAACCGGAAACCGTAATACATGTGTGAATACATAGACCACAACATGTCCCTAGTGAGCCTCTAGTTGGCTAGCTCGTTGGTCAATAGATGGTCACGGTTTCATGACCATGGACATTGGATGTTGTTGATAACGGGATCACATCATTAGGAGAATGATGTGATGGACAAGACGCAATCCTAAGCATAGCACAAGATCGTTTAGTTCGTCTGCTAAAGCTTTTGTAATGTCAAGTATCATTTCCTTAGACCATGGGATTGTGCAACTCCCAGATACCGTAGGAATACTTTGGGTGTGCCAAACGTCACAACGTAACCGGGTGGCTATAAAGGTACACTATAGGTATCCCCAAAAGTATCTATTGGGTTGGCACGAATCGAGACTGGGATTTGTCACTCCGTGTGACGGAGAGGTATCTCTGGGCCCACTCGGTAAGACATCATCATAATGAGCTCAATTTGACTAAGGAGTTAGCCATGGGATGATGTGTTACGGAACGAGTAAAGAGACTTGCCGGTAACGAGATTGAACAAGGTATAGTGATACCGACGATCGAATCTCAGGCAAGTGTCATACCGGTAGACAAAGGGATTTGTATACGGGATTGATTGAATCCCCGACATCGTGGTTCATCCGATGAGATCATCGTGGAGCATGTGGGAGCCAACATGGGTATCCAGATCCCGCTGTTGGTTATTGACCGAAGAGGTGTCTCGGTCATGTCTACATGTCTCCCGAACCCATAGGGTCTGCACACTTAAGGTTCGATGACGCTAGGGTTATAGGGAAATTGTGTACGTGGTTACCGAAGGTTGTTCGGAGTCCCGGATGAGATCCCGGACGTCACGAGGAGTTCCGAAATGGTCCGGAGGTAAAGATTCATATATAGGAAGTGAGGTATTGGTCATCGGAAGTGTTTCGGGCATCACCGGTAACGTACCGGGACTACCAGAAGGGTTCCGGGGTCCATCGCGTGGGGCCATCGGCACCAGAGGGCTACGTGGGCCGAAGGTGGAAGGGAACCAGCCCCTAGGTGGGCTAGTGCGCCTCCCACAAGGGCACAAGGCGCATCACTAGGAGGAGAGGGGGCAAACCCTAGCGCAGAGGGGCCCTAGGCCCACCTAGGGCGCCGCCCCTCCTCTCCCCTCTCTGGCCGCCGTCCCAAGGGCCATCTAGGGCTGCCGCCGGTCCTAGGGTGGGAACCCTAGGGGCTGCGCCCTCCCTCCCACTCCTCCTATATATAATGGGGGTTTTGGGGACTGCCAATACACACAAGTCTCTCTCTCTCTCTCTCGGCGCAGCCCTACCCCTCCTCTTCCTCGTCCTTCGTAGCGCTTGGCGAAGCCCTGTCGGAGTACCACGCAGCTCCACCGTCACCACGCCGTCGTGCTGCCGGAGCTCTCCCTCAACCTCTCATTCCTCCTTGCTGGATCAAGGCGTAGGAGACGTCACCGGGCTGCACGTGTGTTGAACGCGGAGGCGCCGTTGTTCAGCGCTTAGATCGGAATCCACCGCGATCTAAATCGCTGCGAGTACGACTCCACCAACCGCATTCTTGTAACGCTTCCGCTTTGCGATCTTCAAAGGTATGAAGATGCACTCCCCCTTTGCTCGTTGCTGGTTTCTCCATAGATTGATCTTGGTGGCACGTAGGAATTTTTTTTATTAATACTACGTTCCCCAACAATATATGCCACATCATCTTCCTCCTTGCTTTTGAGGTTTATCCTAGGGCTCAAGCATTTGGGGAAAACCTCCGAGTTGTCGATCTTGACATGGTCGAGAGCCTTCGGGGACACTTCAACATTCTCAACATTTTTTTATCATAGCTACACCAAATAACATGATTTAAATAGAACGACACATAGTTCAAGAAAAGAAACGAACGGTTTGGATGGGACATTTACCCGCGGGAGAGACGAGACAGCGCTCCGCTTGGCGTCACAACTCTTTCGCCATCGTGTCCCCGTCAGCATCAGCCGTGCCATCTGTTTGCCACTTGGTGCCGCAAGGTTTTATAATGCCGCGGCTTGTAGGGATGGGGACCACCATATATAGCCGTGGCAGCGGGTGAACTCATCATTCCGTGGACTTTTTTTTGCGAGGGGAGACAAAGTCTTGTCTACACAAATTAAAATAGTACGTACCATTTTTGATAGCTGTTGCCACGTCACGCAGTTATAAAACGGATGAATAGGCCCGGTCTTGCATCTGGTTTTGCAAAAACTACACTCCTTCGGTGACAAACTCAACACAAAACGTTCAAGTCTTCTAGAAGACCAGAACACGGGGTAGGAGAAGTTGCGTTCGTGCGGACAGCGACCCTGCGTGCGTGCCGACCTGCCCCCATACGCCCAACCCAAGTCCAACTACCGACTGGATTCATAATACTGATTTCATTTTAATTAGGGAGGGAGGGAAGGAAGGGATCGAGATCAAGACAGCAAGTCGACGTGATTCACGCGCCCTTGGTCCTAGTCACGAAAACAACAGATGCCACGCCCCATTTTCATTTCAGATTCTTTTTTTACTCCTCATATATCTTTCTTGCTTGCTGCCGCATCGAATCATCTCAGCCGGACGAATTTTTGTTAAAAAAGTTGTTCTTCTTTCTTTTCCGGCCGACGCGTTGCACAGCGACGTGCGTGATGGGAGCGGCCAGCAGCGACTCCTACGTGTGTTTCGAACCAGCTGTCCGTCCGGTGACCGTTTATTCGGTCAGTTTTCGGCCGTCCTCTCGGCCTCGGCAGAGACGAAGTAGGAGTAGCTCGTGATCATGCTGGCTGGCTGTCGTGTGTGGTCAAACCAGCCGAAAAACACCACCGGATGAGGGACGATCGATGCTTCTCGCGCGCGCCACGAGGATGATGTGCCCACAGATCGACCCCAAGGATCGACAAGCGTCACGTCGTTGAACGATTGAGCACCGGGCTGACAAGTATTGCTCCAGGACGTTGCTTTTGCAACAGGTTGTTTAATTGCATTTTCAGTTCGATTAGGGCAACTCCAAACGCACTATCAGTCTACGCGGATAAAAGTGAAGGCTCGTTCGTTTTGCGTCTGTACGGACGCATTTTCGATCAAAAATATGATTGAAATGCGTTTTCGGGACATGAACCGGCCGTGTTCTCATCGCGTCCGCCTCGGATCCACGTGTCGGCCGCACAACTACCACCCACGGTCGTATTAAACGCGACCGACCACCAACCTCGGGCCCACCTGAGAGTGACAAAAAGCTACTAGTCGTCGTCATTTTTAATCCAAACGTGCGGCGGGGCCGGCCTCATTCACTTGCCCTTCCCGTCCACATCTTGCCACTTTTGCTCCCCCGACGACGACGAGGAAACCCTAGCCAGCTAGCATCACCGTCCGTCGTGGGCTTCTTCAGCAAAGGCAAGGGCAAGCTCACCCCGGGCGCAAGCTCGTCCCGGACGCTAGCGCCACCACGGGAGTGCCTGTACATCCCAGTCCACCAACGGGAGTGACACTGGCAGTACAGGCAACCTCTGCCCTGCAGTGCCGCAGTCTACGGACGCACCCGTAGAGGAGGTCCGCCGGCGGCGCGGGCTCCTCACCCCCGAGCAGCAGCGTGATCCGGCATACGCGGCCAACTTCCCTAACTCGGAGGCTTGGTTCGCCCTGGAGCATGAGCAGGAGTGTCTCCACGGCGTCCAGTTTGATGCGACCGTCCCACCGCCGCCCCCTAAGGTGAAGCCAGAGGAGGAGGAGGCTGCCTACCAGGCCGCCCTCAAGGAGGCACTGGCATATGCCATCGAGCAGAGCAGGAGCGACGAGGACGCACACTGGAAGGGCCTCGACGAAGCCCTCGCGTTGTCCGCGGCGGGCGACTGCGTCCTGCCTCCTCCTCTAGCTCCGCCGGCGCCTTCGGCGCTTCACGAGCTCAAGGTCGAGGCGGAGGAGCGCCAACCGGAGTGCTGCGAGTGGACCGGCCAGCTCCGGGAGTGGGTGTCCGCGCCTCCCATCTGTCTTAAGGCCATGCCGGAGCAGGAGACGGCGTATATGTATCTCCTGCACTGGAAGTTAGGCGCACTAGCGGTGGAACGTGCCAAGGGCGAGGCGCAGATGAGGCTGGAGCGTCGGTAGGCGCTGAAGGAGGAGGAGTGAGCCCGTCAGCCTGCGCTCCAGCCACCGGCGCTGCCCGCGCAGGACGCTACTCAGTTTTGGGAAGTGGTGTTCCCCTGGGCCGGGCGAGCGCCAGAGGTCATCGACCTCACCGACCCCCACGACGAGGACGATGATGCATAGGGCAGGCCGAGTGGTCGAGACATTTTTTTAATTATGTTTAATTAAGTTTTATGTGGACTTGGGCCGGTTTTGAGAGGTCATTTAATGTATAATTATGTTTAAATATCGTTGTTTGAGCAGTATTTTTTTAAAAGCGAGTTTGAAATTTGGATCCACGCCTGCGTTGGACGGACTAGCCGACCCGTCTGCAAAACCGAACATCGATGTTTGTTCGGCCGACCCAAACAAACAAAAGGCTGACAAACTACGCATCCGTTTGGATCATTGCGATGGAGTTGCTCTTAATTGATTTTTTTGTTCCATTTGTTATATTTTCTTTGTGCGAAAAAGACCCAAATCTACAACTGCTACAAAGATTGATAAGGAGTACAAAGCAACCAAAATATAATTAAACAAATACATTGAGGACCATGTACCTCCGAACGACCGATACCTTCATCAGGACGAGCCACCTGTAGTGCCTCCCTTGCCGGAGCCAGCTTCACCTTTTCAATGATGGTTGGAAAGTCTTCGCCCATGTGACCCTAAGGACCGGTGACCTAGAGCCACACTCATCGTCATTGAACCCTTGAAACGATCTAAAGCGCCTAACGCCAAATTTAGTTGTCGAGTACGCATGACAAGAAACCCACTCCTTCTCGCCTCAAGGAGAATCTATGTGAACTATGTCTCGATGGGCGAAGTTGAGGTGGATCGGACTTCGAAAGACCATCTTGAATATGGAACGCCGCCATCCGCCCGAACGTCTTCATCCGCCCGAAAGAATCCCCTCCCCACCACCGGACGCCTAAGCGGCCGGCAGAGGAGAGGTGGATCTATGTGCTCGTCGAAGAAGCTTGGAGTTCCATTTATTCATCTTTTGATAGCGGACCTCGATCTTTTTATGTTGCCGTATGGGAAACGAATAGGAATTTTGCTTGGGTTCGGCTACGAGTGTTGTTTACATAAAGAGGGTTGACGTTCAAGTGGGATGCACTCCGGCCCGGCGTCCTGGTCTCACTCTACAAAATTGAGCAATGTTCCGCTCCTCCTCCGAAGAGGAAAAGGAGAGAGACGCTAGTAAAATATTTGGGTTGAGTTGGTTCTCAAGGCACGAATAAACTTGGACAACACACTGCATGCACGTGTTAACACCAGCACGTACAACGGAGACGACCGAAAGAAACTTTGTAGAGCTGCCTTTGCCTTCACCATCACCGGCCGGGCTGCGATGTCTATGTGGTTCTTGGTCATCAGTCATCTCACTCACGTCCGGGCGCACTTCTATCCAAAACCGCCCGTCCTTGTCCCACCTCACAAAATGTTGCGCACTAGAAATAATCAAATCGTTCCCACCTCCCCATCATCCAAATCGCATCCCTTCTCCTCCTCCTCCTCCTCCTCCTCCTCCTACACGTACATTCATGCCCCAGCCGGAGCTAAAATCCGCGTTTCATTCGTGAACTCTTCTTGCCTCCGTGCCTGCGTCGTCTGTGGCCTCAAAGCTCAGCTCAGCTGGTGCTTGCTCCGATCATTCGTGAACTGAGGGCTTAGCTTTGGTGCTTCGATCATGGCGGGCGTGGCCGTGGCGCCGCGGTTGCTGGTTCTGCTGCTGGCCGTCGTCGGGCTCCCGGCGGCCGGGGCGCTCGGGGTGAACTGGGGCACGATGGCGTCGCACCAGCTGCCCCCCAGCACCGTGGTGCGGATGCTGCAGGACAATGGCATCAAGAAGGTGAAGCTGTTCGACGCCGACGCGGAGCCGCTGGGCGCGCTCGCCGGCTCCGGCATCGAGGTCATGGTGGCCATCCCCAACAAAATGCTCGACATGATGACCGACTACGACACCGCCAGGGAGTGGGTGCACAAGAACGTCAGCGCCTACAACTTCGGCGGCGGCGTCAACATCCGGTGAGCAGCCTCTGCTCCTCCTCTATGTATCCATGACGATCCTCTTCTCCCTTTGTTCTTCCATTCAGAATCTCCGATGCCCTCTCTGCTTATTTTGTGTTTCGTGCATATATCAGTTGGTCGATGCTTCTGTTGTCATCATGTTATAATTGCAGTTTCCATTATTTTTTATCGCGATGTTTATATTCTTCTTCTTCTTTTTCTTCTTTCTTTAAATGTACATATTGTGATGTTTAACCTTCTCGATCCGTGTACAATGATAGTGCTATTTTATGTCCTGATTCTAGATCTCAGTTTCCTTTTTCTTCTTCTTCCAAAAGCTTGAGTCTGAAGCATGGGGTCCAAAACCTTTACTCTATCTTGTTTGATAATGATAATTCACAGTGGGTGCCTAAACTACTTACCATAGGTATAGGATGATGTGGATACCCAATTTGCTGATCCATTCACTGGAAGCTTTTTGTCAGCAAAGTGGCAACCTTGGCATGCATCAGCTTATTGCAACATAAAGCTACCTACACATATCCATCGCATATTGGCATCTGTCCTCCTGCCCAGTTGATGTCTCAAGAATCTTACTTTCGGCACTTCTTATCTGCTAACTTGTTCTTGGATAGAAATTTCTGAAAACGATCTGTCATGCGTGCGCACTACTGAATTCTTGTCGCCTAAAAGGGATTAGTTATCTTATTACTAAAGCAGGGCCCTTGATCTGAGAATTTCAGTGGCCCTTCTTGGCGCCCACTAGACATCCACCAAGTATACTTGAGATAAAAATATTCTACAACATGGGCGCAAACTGTTTAGTGCAAAAAAAATTAAAAAAATCTTCCGTAATGGTGATCAGCTGGAGAAGAATCTTCACACATCATGCGATTTGTCCTGGCCCTGCATCATGCCTGAAAATTTGTTTGCGGGTGGAATTTGCCGTCCAAACTGAAAATTATTGTCTGTTAGTTAGTGTTGGGTGCGTGCATCTTTGCTACATGCAAAGAACCGGGTGTTGCTCATCATGTTTTTTATCCGCTTGATGCTATATTTTAATTTAATAAAAATGTTTTGTAAGGAAACAATCGTCTGGCTTAATGACGACATTGATACAAATTTGTTTTGATAACCATGGTGTGAAAATTGACAATGCATTCTCCTACCCGCAGATACGTTGCCGTCGGGAATGAGCCGTTTTTGTCTTCTCTGAATGGCACGTTCCTGAACGTCACGTTCCCGGCCCTGCAGAACATCCAGCGCGCGCTCGACGAGGCCGGCGTCGGCGACACCGTCAAGGCCACCGTGCCGCTGAACGCCGACGTCTACGAGTCCCCAAAGGACAACCCGGTGCCGTCGGCCGGGCGGTTCCGGCCGGAGATCGCCGGCCTGATGACGGAGATCGTGCAGTTCCTGAACCAGAGCGGCGCGCCCTTCACGGTCAACATCTACCCGTACCTCAGCCTCTACGGCAACGACGACTTCCCGCTGGACTTCGCCTTCTTCGACGGCGCCAGCAGCCCCGTGGTCGACGGCAACATCCAGTACACCAACGTGTTCGACGCCAACTTCGACACCCTGGTGTCGGCCCTCGCGAAAGCCGGCGTGGGCGGCCTGCCCGTGGTCGTCGGCGAGGTCGGCTGGCCGACCGACGGCGAGAAGCACGCCACGGCCGCCTACGCCCAGCGCTTCTACGCCGGCCTGTTCCGCAAGCTGGCGGGCAACGCCGGCACGCCGCTGCGGCCCAACCAGTACATCGAGATCTACCTCTTCAGCCTCATCGACGAGGACGTGAAGAGCATCGACCCGGGCAACTTCGAGCGGCACTGGGGCGTGATGCGGTACGACGGACAGCCCAAGTACGCCATGGACCCGACCGGGCAGGGCCGGAACACGGCGCTGACGGGGGCCAGGGGCGTGGAGTACCTCCCGCGGGTGTGGTGCGTGCTCAACACCAACTCGCCGCCGGAGAACATGAGCAGGCTCGGGGACAACGTGGGCTACGCGTGCACCAACGCCGACTGCACCTCGCTCAGCTACGGGTCGACGTGCAACGGCATGGACGCCGCCGGCAACGCCTCCTACGCGTTCAACGCCTACTTCCAGGTGCAGGACCAGGGCGAGGAGGCGTGCGGTTTCGACGGGCTCGCCGTGAGCACGCGACAGGACCCCTCCACGGGCACCTGCAACTTCACCATACAGCTCGAGACCACCTCCGCGGCGGGGCGCCGGCGCGGGCCGGCATTAATCTTGACGACAGCCCTGCTGGCGGCCTTGGTTCTTGCGGCCATGGTGACCACGCTCTGAGTCCGAATCTGAATCTGATTGATGCGGTGGTAGTTAGTGATTGGAGAAATTAATAACAACAGGTAGACACTTGTAGTTGTAGATATTCTTTTGGTTTGTATGTATACGCATTACGTTCTGTGTCTTGAGATTGTGCAGAGGTGTTTACTGTAGTATGATCACAGATTCACAGGAGCCCATGGACCATGGATTCCAAGGGTTTATGTGGATGAACAGTATATAGTAAGAAAGACTGAGCTACATTGATGTGCACGTCGTTGTCTTGCTCGTCCCTTGTGTTGTCCATCTCTGTGGGCGAGTCTATCGCGGTGCTCATGGCTCCGATGTTGTAGATCATGCCTGAGCGTTGCTATGACTTCTCTACTCTTGATCATGTCCGACGTCTTCTGCTCTTGTTAGGATTTCTTTGTGACGCACAATTACGTGATATGTGGTAGTCAGTTGGTTGGATATGTTTGTCAGGCGGATCGTATTGTCATGAGTTTCATGCTTTGTGAGTAGTGTGTATGTGCTTTATTTGTATCGATTTTTATCCTGATTTTATTTTAATTAATGAGCAATTTTCTTTTGCTTAATTATTGGCACTGTGTCTCGAAGAGGCCACGTTTGACGCACAGCGTTGCTGGTCTCCTCCAACTTTTAAAAACGACAGGACGCGACCATGAGAACGAACGAACGAACGTGGTGTGTGTCCGTGCACTCCATGCGTTTATCTGTTGCTTTCGTTGCCGTCAACGTCCCTCGTTTCCCCAGGAACGAACGTGTCGAGAGCTCTCTCACACAGTCACACCGGCCGATCTAGGTGCACAATAGCCGGCAAGCGTGTAAAAATGGCGTTGATCATCTCCGACGGAGCCAAATGCAACAAACAAACAAACACGGCGAGCGAATGCTGACTTGCTGGTACCAAATACAGCTAGTCCTCTATCGGGCAGGGACTAGCTAGGGAACGATGACTGGTAGGGCCATACACATTTTAGTTTGCTCTATCTGTTTCGGTGCAGGAGTGATTCACACAAAAGATTTTATTAGTATGTGAGAAATAGGAAGAGGTCATTGTACACGAAAATAGATATCGATGAGGAAATATAGGGATGCTCCAACACGGCGAAAACCGGCGACCCTCGCAGGATACGGTGTGGCCGGTGTGGTTCATCCCTGATCTCACGGCGGCGGGGGTGCTTGAATACCGGTTAGGTGAGGTGATCTACCGGGATGCATCGCGGCGGATCGCGCTACTTGACGAGGAGGGCTATCATATCGACTCGCGGGCGAGCAGTTGGAGCCGTGTACCATGGTCCAATTTCCGTGCAATGTGGCATGACTCGAAGACATCGGGGAGCTCTCCTCGGGCGGTGCGCATGGTGGGTGCGACTGTAATGGGTGTATTTACTCCTCGTCCCGCGTAGGTAGGGATTCCTCTATTAGAGATACGACACGCAATCTATACGATAAAGAACGAAAACAATCAAAAAGACACAAGATTTTAACGTGGAAAACCCCTCCAACACAAAGGGAAAAAACCACGGGCGCCAGCCAGCCAAACTTCAATATGATCGGGAAAGGTTACAAATGCCGGGGATTTACAATTGATCGACTTATCCCGTGCGGCGGCTTACAAGAGGTATATATAACACAGGTGTCCTAGGTTAACCCTGATCCATACCGCGGGGGGCTCCCCCCAGCACCTCCGCTTCGGTCCAAGCCTACCGACGACGGGCCTCGCTCCGCTCGCTCGTCAAAAGTTGGCCTTCCTCTTTATATTAGAATTTGGAGCATAACATAACAAACTCCACCTTGAGACAAATTCCATCTTGTAGCATGAATGAGAACCTTCTCCCTCAACAACAAAAAAACCACTTTCGGCGCCAAACAACTACTAGGGCTAATGAGTTATACCAACTAAGTCTGAGCAAAGATCAAACTTAGCAACATGAACTGGCTTTGTCAACATATCAACAGGGTTATCATGAGTACTAATCTTGCATACCTTCAGTTTACCTTGTTCAACAACGTCTCGGACAAAATGATATTTGACATCAATGTGCTTTGTTCTCTCATGGAACATTTGATCCTTAGTGAGGTATATGGCACTCTGACTGTCACAAAACAGATTAATGCAAGAATTATCTCCACCAAGCTTAGCATACAAACCTTTCAGCCAAACTGATTCTTTATATGCTTCCGCAATAGCCATGTATTCTGCTTCAGTGGTAGATTGAGCAACTACTGCCTACAATGTGGCCCTCCAACTCACGACACAACCACCAACAGCGAACACATAACCTGTGAGGGACCTCCTCTTGTCCAAGTCGTTGGAAACAAAATCTGAATCCACATAGCCAGCTAGTCCCTCACCAGTACTGCGGAATTTCAAACAAGCATTAGAAGTGCCACGAAGGTACCTGAAAATCCACTGAACAGCCTTCCAATGTTCTTTACTAGGGTTAGCCATATATCTACTAGCCAAACTCATTGCAAATGACAAATCAGTCCTAGAACACACCATGGCATACATTAAAGAACCGACAACACTAGAATATGGAACTCTTGACATATACTCAAAATCTTCATCCGTACTAGGACATTGAGAAGATGACAATTTGAAATGAGGAGCAATAGGAATGCTTACTGACTTAGCATCATGCATGTTAAAATGATGAAGAACTTTTTGAATGTAACTTTGCTAACTAGGAAATAACAAACCACAATTTCTGTCCCTGGTAATCTACATACCTAGAATTTTCTTAGCAGCACCAAGATCCTTCATGTCAAACTCACTACTTAATTGTGCCTTTAAAGCAGTGATCTCTCTCTTGCCCTTGGCAGCAATCAACATGTCATCAACATATAACAACAAGTATATAGGTGATCCATCAACAAATTTAATGTAAACACAACTATCATATGTAGACCTCTTAAATCCATGTGCAATCATAAATGAATCAAACCATTTATACCACTGCATCGGAAACTGTTTCAAATCATATAAGGACCTCTTTAACTTGCAAACAAAGTTCTCCTTACGAGGCACTATGAAACCCTCTGGTTGGTCCATGTAAATTTCCTCCTCTAGTTCTCCATGCAGAAAAGATGTCTTGACATCTAACTGCTCAAGCTCAAGATCATTCATAGCAACAATACCGAAAAATACACGAATGAAACTATGCTTGAGAACTGGAGAGAACACATCATTATAATCAATACTTGGTATCTGACTAAAGCCCTTAGCCACTAACCTTGCCTTAAACCTTGCGGGCTCATTAGGAGACAAACCTTCCTTTGTTTTGAAGATCCATTTGCAACGAGCGGTCTTCTTTTTTTTAGGCAAGCACACAACATCCCGTGTGCCATTTTTCTCAAGTGATTGCATATCTTCCTGCATAGCAGCAATCCACTTCTCACGGTCACCGGAAACAACGGCTTCAATGTATGTGGATGGCTCATGGATGTTCTCAACTTGTACCGCATAAATAAAAGCATAATGAACAATGTCACACTCCTCAATTAGGCGTTTAGGTTTGTTAATGGCTCTCTTTCTCCTGCCATCTACAAGAGACTGAATTTGTGGCTGCATAACACGGGGTGAGCGTTGCACCACATCATCATCAGAATCTTTGTATCTGGAGCATCATCAACATTATCATGAACCTGTGCGTCTCGAGCAGTAACATTATTATCAACAATTTCGTTTTCATCCTCATCAAAATGCTCCACCTGCACAGTAACTCGTTGTGGTTCCACATAAAAACTATCTGTGGATAGATCATCATGATACATAACAGATTCATTAAAAACAATGCTCCTGCTCACAAAAACCTTATTAGTTTCAGGATTCCATAACTGATATCCCTTAACTCCTGAACCATATCCAACAAACACACACTTAATAGCTCTAGGCTCAAGCTTTCCGTTATCAACGTGTGCATGTGCATTGCAACCAAAAACTCTCAATTGTGAATAATCAGCTGGTGTACCAGACCATACCTCAATGGGAGTTTTCTTATTAAGTGGAATGGATGGAGACCTATTGATGAGGTAGCAGGTGGTGGAGGCTGCTTCAGCCCAAAAACGTTTGCCCATGCGAGCCTTGGACAACATGGAGCGAGCCTTGGAGATGATGGTTCTGTTCATACGCTCAGCCACACCATTCCGTTGGGGACTGTATGGGACGGTTTGGTGCCTGACAATGCCCAAGTTTCTACAATACCTGTTAAAAGCTTTTGAACCAAATTCCATATCATTGTCAGTAAGTATTTTTACCTTCCTTCCGGTTTGCCTTTCTACCATAACTTTCCAATCCTTAAAGGCATCAAACACATCATATTTATTTTTTAGAAAATAAGGCCACACTTTTCTAGAGTAATCATCAATAATTGTAAGCATATAATGAGCACAGCAAGCGAGGGTTTACGGTAAGGTCCCCACAAATCAGCATGCACATAATCTGATATACCTTCTGTGGTATGAACAACAACATTGAACTTTACCCCCTTGTGCTTACCAAAGATGCAGTGCTCACAGAACTCCAAATCACTTATGTTGCAGCCATCCAAGAGTTCCCTCTTGGTCAGTTCTGCTATGCCAAGTTTACTCATATGCCCAAGGCGCATATGCCAAATATTAGTTTTACTGGATTTATCGGAAGTAACAGCAGCACCAACAGTACCAGTAATAGTGCTTCCTCTAAGAACATATAACTTGGAAGAATTCATGTCACCTATCATAGGAATGAGGGAACCTTTTGTTACCTTCAAAAATCCACCTGAACCGGAGTGTTTGTACCCTTTGACGTCAAGAGTACTCAGCGAGATGAGGTTTCTGGTCATGCCTGGTGTGTGCCTCACATCTGTCAACGTGCGTATCATGCCGTCATGTGTCCTGACCTGAACAGAACCAATGCCCACAATCTCACGTGGATTTTCATCTCCCATACGCACAATATATCCACTCTGCACAAACTCATAAGTACTGAACCAATCTCTGTTACAGCATATATGAAACGAACATGCAGAATCAAGTATCCATTCATCATGACATGAAACACAACTAGCAAAAACAACTAGAGCATCATCTGAACCAGATTTATTACCACATGTAACATTGACCTTACCATCACCTTCAGATTTGTTTTTAGGGTCCCACATACCATTCCTTTTCTCCTTATTTTCCAGCTTCCAACATTCATCAATGAGGTGACCCTGTTTCTTACAATACCTGCAAAACTTTTCTTTCCCAAATCCTCTAGACTTAGAATGACCTCTGTCGTTCTTACTTTTATCTCTATTGTTGGGGTTGTATGTTTTCTGCTCAGGCCTGCCTCGTACCTGCAATGCTTCTCCTTTGGAGGATGATTCCTCGGATTGCAACATATCTTTCATCTTTTCCTTCTGTTGAAGGGCCTCATGTACTTCCGCAACACTTAGTTCATCACGGCTATATAATAGCGTATCACGGAAATTTGCAAAGGAACTAGGCAGCGAGCATAAAAGTAGAAGACCTAAATCTTCAACTTCATACTCCACCTCCATAGACCGCAAGTCAGAAACAATCTCCTTGAAGATTGATAAGTGGTTTAGCATCGAACCACCTTCCTGCAACTTGTGCGTGAACAACTTCATCTTCATCTACATCTTACTCGTCAGATCCTTGGACATGAAGATCGATTCTAATTTAAGCCAGAGACCTGCTGCAGTTTTCTCTTCCAACACTTCTTGCAAAATATTGTTAGATAGATGAAGATGAATCAGAGCCATCGCCTTACAATCTTTACGCTTCTCATCGGTGGTCCAAGTCTTCTGTTCTTTACCGCCGAATCCATCGAGCTCCTCATCCAGATTGGGATGCGCCTACACTTCCCGCATCTTCACTTGCCACAATGAAAATCTGGTGTCGTAGTCCAGCAGCGGAAGATCGTACTTCATCGATGCCATGTCGTCGAAGAACCGTAAACAGAAACAAGGCTCTGATGTCACTTGTTAGAGATACGACACGCAATCTATATGATGAAGAATAGAAACAATCAAAGGGACACAAGATTGTAACGTGGAAAACCCCTCCAACACGAAGGGAAAAAAACCACGGGCGCTAGCCAGCCAAACTTCACTATGATCTGGAGAGGTTACAAACGTCGGGGGATTTACAACTGATCGACTTATCCCATGTGGCGGCTTACAAGAGGTATATATAACACATGTGTCCTAGGTCAACCCTGATCGCGGGGGGGCTTCTCCCCCCGCACCTCCGCTTCGGCCCAAGCCTACCGGCGACGGGCCTCGCTCCACTCGCTTGTTAGAAGTTGGCCTTCCTCTTTATATTAGAATTTGGAGCATAACATAACTCGCCTCCCTCTCCCACTTCATTTGTCCCATTCCACCAGAGACATGTATAGTGGAGGAGCGTGAAGATCTATGATGATGGTGGTGATTGACGAGCAGCGGTTGAGGAGGTTTACTCATGGCTCACCGATCGGAGGGAGATGAAGATTGAGGTGTAGGCGGACATCGATTCGCTATCAGAGGAGGAGGAGGAGGCATTGTTCAAACAGGAGGAGCGCAGGCATCCGCTGGAGGTGTTGCTCTATGGGGGGAGCGGATTCGACTAATCATGCTACGGCGATCAAATGGGCGACGGTCATGTCCTTCTCCACCACTCCATGGGCCCCGATGATGGCGGAGGGGGCGATGTGGGTGGACGAAGTGGTGATCGCGCTCCCGGCCCCTGACTCAACGCTGGCCCGATAGTGATTCAGGAACAGGCAGAGGCTATGAGGGCTCCAAGGCAGAGGAGGGTTGCAACCGGTGGTGACAGAGCCTTGTCGTTCACCAAGGTGTCAGCGGAGGAGTGTCGCTCGGCGTGCCTCACCCAACGTTGGAATTGAGGTCCGCCTTGGCTGGCAACCGCTTCTTGTTGCTGGCCGAGGAGGATTCTGAAGACGACTATGGCGAGGGGGTGGTTGTGTCTTCGGATTCTAGTAATAACTCTGAACTTTCTAGATATATTTAGTCCAGTGCTCAATTTGAGATAGGGATGGGTTCTGATGGTAATAGGAAAATCCGCAGAATTAGAACGGATTAATGAACAATCTAAGAGACATAAGAACCAACTTCCATACCATCATCCAAACACCATCTATTCATCCGCCTACCGACATTAAACAACATGTTACTTGGACTGGCCAGCATAGACTAATTATACGTGGCCATGCTCAGCAAGAGCCACATCACAAGTACGCTGGCGGTCTGCTCTGTGTACCACACCCACCATGACCTCGAACGTGAAAGCATTGTGTGATAGCCTCTCCATCGAATCATGCGTGTGTGGTGCATGCTCAATGCCAACTCGCCGCCGGACAACATGAGCAGGCTTGGGGACAACGTGGCCTACATGTGCACCTACGCCGACTGCACCTCGCTCAGCTGGTCGAGATGCAATGTCATGGACGCCGTAGGGAATGCGTCCTACGTCTTCAACGCCTACTTCCAGGTGCATGACAACAGGAGAAGTTGTGCGGCTTTGTCGGGCTCACCGTGCGCACATGACAACCCCCCCCCTCCAGGGCACATGCAACTTCAACCTCTGCTGCAGGGCAGACGACATTAGTCTTAACAATGACCCTACTGGCCTCGGTTCTTGCGGCCATGGTGACCACGCTCTGAGTCCAAATCTGAATCTAATTAATACCAAAAAAGGCTTTCGTCCCGCTTTATAGACAAAGCATTGACCAACAAGCAACCCAATACAAACACATGCCACCACAACACGCTCACACACCCAAGACTGGATACATAGGAGCTGAAATTAAGCAACACCACTTCGTATAACTTCAATCAAACAACTAATCTACAATAAGCAGTACTAACCATAAAAGCCACTACAAGACATGGGTTGCAAGGCAGTGCCTTCTAGAAGGGCACGATACCGAGGCGCTGCAACCGCCCGATCCAAAGGATGTAGATCTTCACCCGGAGCAACTCAAAGGATAGAAAATCATCACGACGGAGCCTTCAAGAAGGGTACGACATCCACAAACGCCACCACCGTCGGTTTGGCCAAAGCCTGACAAGGAATAACCTCACATAAGATTGTTCCTGAACATCACATTCCCCGCCCTGCAGAACACCCAACGGGTGCTCGACGAGGCCTACATTGGTGACACTGTCAAGGCCACCGTGTCATTGAATGCCGACATGTACGATTCCCCCAAGCCAACCCCGGTGCCATCAACCAAGCGATTCCGGATGGAGATTGCCGGCCTGATGACGGTGATCGTGCAGGTCCTGAACTACCAGAGTGGGGCACCCTTCAAGGTCAACATCTACCCGTACCTAAACCTCTACGACAATGATGACTTCTCTCTGGACGCCTTCTTCGACGGCGCAAGCACCCTTGTGGTTGACGTCAACATCAAGTACCCAACGTGTTCGACACCAACTTTGACACCCTGTTGTCGGCCCTCATGGCAACCAACGTGGTCGTCCTGCCCATGGTCCTCGGCGAGGTCGACTGGCCGACCAACGACGAAAAGCATGTTAAGGCTGCCTATGCGCAACACTTCTACGCGGGCCTGTTCCGGAAGTTGGCGAGCAACACCGAAACATCGATGCATCCGAACTAGTACACAACCAGTACACTGAGAAATACCTCTTCACCCTGATTGACGAGGACGTCAAGAGCATCTCGTCGGGCAACTTCGAGCGGCACTAGGGTGTGATGCGGTACGCCTGCAACCCAAGTACGCCATGGACCCGACCGGGTAAGGGAAGAACACGACACTCATGGGGTCTAGGGGCGAGGAGTACCTCCCGCGGGCATGGTTCATGCTCATCACCAACTCGTCGTCAGAGAACATTAGCAGGCTTAGGGGCAACGTGGGCTACGTGTGCACCTATGTCGACTGCCCCCCGCTCGGCTAGAGTGGACGTGCAGTGACATGGATGCCACGGGAACGCATCCTACATGTTCAATGCCTACTGCTGGGTGCAGGACCAAGAGGCGTGCGGCTTTGACGGGCTCGTCATGCACACGCGATAGTACCCCTCCACGAGCACCTGCAACTTCACCATACAGCTCGAGACCACTTCCACAGTGGGGCGTCGATGCGGACCGGCATTAATCATGATGGCCATGCTGGCCTCGGTTCTTGCGGCCATGTGACAACACTCTTGATATGAATCTGAATCTGATTAATGCGGTGGTAGTTAATGATTGGAAGAATTAATAACAACAGGTAGAGATTACACACATTTAGTTTTTGATATTCGAGATTGTTCAGAGGTGTTCACCGTAGTATGCTCACAGGAGCCCATGGACCTCATATTCCAAGGGTTTTTTGGGAAACGCTTAATTTCAACCGGATAAATTTTCTCTCCTGTAAGGGCCCGTTCAGATACTCTCCGACCGTGCGCTTCACCAGGTCCGCGTGTGGAGTCGTGCCCAGTCTAGCTCCGTGAAGCGAGCTTCAGGAAGCCCACCACCCGGCAGTGTAATTTTCTAGAGCAGCGGAAGCCTAGCTCCTCAAAACAAAAAAGTGGGAGTTGCATCAATTTACAAGAAAATGCCACTCTTAAGTGACTTGCATACTGTTTCGATCAGAAAAACACCCCCGAGTAGACAAGCAACCCCACAGTCAGACTACTACATGCCTCTCCTCTCTGTCGTTGTTGCCGAACACTTCACTGCTCTTGTGCGAAGCTGGCTTGGGATGGCTGGCTGAGAAGCTAGCTGGTTTGAGAAGCCAAAGAACTTCCGAATGGGGCCTAAACCGCTCTCTTCAATCACCTGTGTCCCTCTATGGGGGGCACCGATCCCTTCGCACCCTCCACCTCATCTTCTCAATGAAGTCCATCCTCCACCTGTATCTGCTCGTTTCCTTTTACCTTTCTCTTTCGTCACGCCGCAGAGCCCAGCAAGAACCACAACCCACAGCGAACGAGGAAGACTACCGTCGACGCCACCTTGATCCATACCACGCCGGGGGCTTCAATGGGGCGTCGTCACATGCTGCAAAGCATCTATCACGGTCGCATGTGCCGGGATGTAGTCCTCGCTGATGCTGCAATGGAGCCGTCGGTGCTTCAACGGAGCATCACCGAGGACCCGTCGGTGTTGCGATGAAGCCTCATCGAGCCGTCAGTGTTCCACTGGAGCATCGTCGTGCAGCGGGGGTGCTTCAATAGAGCGTCATCGGGGCGTGGGGTTGATGCGCGAGGAGAAAGACGCGCGGGGCTTCATTGTTGTGGGCATGAGATCGAACGACTATGCGCACTAGATCAGACGGGTAGCCAGGCGGCTGATTTGTAGCAGCTGCCTTATTTTATTATTTAGATGTATACTAAGAAGAAGGACTGGGATGTACTGATGTATACATTGTTGTCTGGCTCGTCCCATGCGTTGTCCATCCCTAAGGCCAACTCCAGCGCGCGACCCCATCCGGTCCGGGTCCGTTCGTTTGGGGTTAAACGAACGAATAGCGCGGCCCAATGCGCTGCCCCAAACGGACAAATGTTCGTTTTTCGTCCGTTTTCAATCCATTCCTAACCCAAACTTGCGCCGCGTTTGGGACGAAACGGACAACACGCCGACAGGAGGGACGCACGCCCTTGTCCTCCCCTGGCCCGCCTGTCGGGGACTCTGCCGATTCATCCACCCCCAAGCCTCCAACTGCCCCTCCCCGCCCAACCCCGCCGCCGGTGCCGCCACTATTATCCGGCCGCCTCCTCGCTGCTCGCCACCCAGCCGTCCATACCAAACCATGTCTCACCATGGCTGCCACCACGCTCATGCTTTGGTAGGAGTTTTGGCCGTCGTTCGGAGGAGTTTTGGCCGTCACCATAGGATAAGGTCGCAGATGGGATACAACCGCCACCGACGCCCATTGGCAACAACAGCTTTCGTCGGGGGTGCTACAGAGCGACCTATAGCCGGCCGCAACCCCCCCCCCCCCCCCCCCGGCTGCCTCGAGGTGATTCACGGACTCTTCGCTACCACGACTGCATTGTGTTTGACACTTTGCCCACAAAGTTATGGACAATGGAGATGATTTTTTCTTCAACCACTTCATTTGTTCATCGGATGATTTGTCCTCGGGTGACGAAGAACTTGTGGTGGCTGCACTCGTCGCTCATGACCACATTCAAAGGCAGCGGCCTCGGTACTGGGGGTCAGTGCCTGGCCGTGCGCCCAACCTGAATCGCCACACAGAGAGAGAGGCCACGCCTTGCTCTATGTTGATTACTTTGAGAATACTGCGCTCTTCAAACCGGAGAAATTCCGTCGCCGTTTTCGTATGTCAAGGCATGTGTTCAATCACATCCGGGAGGGAGTGGTTCAGTATGACCCATTCTTTGAGTGCAAAACGGATGCCCTTGGCAAGCTTGGATTCTCATTTTACCAGAAATGCACCGCCACCATTCGCATGCTTGCATATGGAATTCAAGGCGATCTTGTGGATGAGTACGTGTGCATGAGTGAGTCCACATGTCTGTTGTCAATGTACAACTTCTGCAAGACCGTGGTAGCGGTGTTTGGCCCCCGAGTACTTGAGGTAGCCAAATGCCGCTAACACAGAAAGGCTGTTGGTGAGGCTTTCCAGGCATGCTTGGCAACATAGATTGTATGCGCTGGGAGTGGAAGAACTGTTCATTTTCTTGGCAGTACCAGCACAAGGGGCATGTGAAAGCATGCACTATCATATTAGAAGCGGTGGCTTCGCAAGATCTTTGGATATGGCATTCTTTCTTCGGCATGGCCAGTTCTTACAATGAAATCAACATGCTGCAGTGTTCCCTAGTGTTCGCTAGGCTTGCAGAAGGCCACTCCCCACCTGTCAACTTTGAGATCAATGACCACCACTACAACAAGGGATGCTACCTGGCTGATGGTATATATCCTCGGTGGTCAACTTTTGTGAAGACAATCTCAAACCCCCAAGGAGAGAAGAGAAAGAGATTTGCCCAAATGCAAGAGAGTGCTAGAAAGGATGTGGAGCGTGCTTTTGGTGTGCTTCAATCCCGATGGGGTATCGTTCGAAACCCTGCACTGACATGGGATGAAAGGAAGCTTTGGAAGGTGATGACTGCTTGTGTGATCATGCACAACATGATCATCGAGGACGAGCGTGATGACTCCATATTCGACCAAGATTTGATTTTCAAGATAACAATGTTGAGCCCCTGCACCAAGAACCAGCCACGTTTGATCAGTTTACCCAATTTCATCGTGAAATCCGTGATTGGCACACTCATTTGGAGCTTCAAAATGACTTGGTTGAGCACATGTGGGATCATATTGGAAACCAATAGATGTATTGGTTAATTATCTTTATTCAAGACAATTTCGATTTGATTGTAAAATTATTTTATTCGAGACAATTTTGATTGGGTTGTAAAACTATTTTTATTCGAGACAATTGATATTTGAACGTGCAAACTTGTTTAAAACATTGATAAATATGAATATATGGACACATTGGCCGTGGCGGACACGATGCGGCCGCGCGTTGGGCGCACGGCCACCGCATCCCAGGACAAGACCGGACACGGCCACATTACCCGCCCCAAACGGACAGAATCCGGATCAAATGGACGTCCGGATGGGGTCGCGCGCTAGACTCTGGTCCTGCAGATTATGTCCGAGCTTCATTGCCACTAGTCCTAGATCACGTCCGATGTCTTCCGTTCTCGTCGGGGTTTCTTTGGGTTACATGATCGTTGTGCGTTGGATGTGTAGGTTATATGCTGATTGTGCGGTCATGAGCTTCATGCTCTGTGAGTATTCTGCATGTGCTTATTTTGTATCGGTTTTCATCTAATTTTTTCACTAGTTAACTGGGTATTTATTTATACTTAATTAATCGATGACTCAAACGCTGTGGGATCGATGCTTGCTGGCAGTGTGTCTCGAAGATGCCACGTTTGGCGCACAGCGCTGCTGGTCTCTTCCAGCTTCCAAGAACGACAGGACACGACCATCAGAACGGACGAACGAACGAAGGTGGTGTGTGTCCGTGCGATCGATACGTTTTCCTGTTGCTTTCGTCGCCGTCGACGTCCCTCGCTTCCCTCGGAACGAACGTGTCCACAGCTCGCTCATGCCGATCTAGCTAGGAGTAGAACAGCCAACGTGTAAACAAAATGCTGGTCATCTTCGACGGCTAGCTGCGAGGGACGGTGCCAAATCCCAAATGCAACAAACAAACATGCCATGCTGCTTGCTGGTACCCAACGCAACTAGTCCTCGGGTGGGTGGGACGTGGGAGTGAGCAGGGACTAGCTAGCTAGGGAGCGGTGACTGATAAGACCATACACATTTTAATTTGATCTATCTGTTTTGTTCGGTGCAAGAGCAGTGATTCACACAAAAGGTTTTATTAGTAGGTGCAGAAGTTGTAGAATTAATTTCACTTTCTATCTATTGCAAAATGAAATATACTTTTTCTATCCATAGTACTTACCGCTCAAACGGATGTATCTAACATTGAAATAACATGGATTTGGGGGGAGTATCAATTTTTTATCCCTAAATTCTACGTTTGTGGTAGGAAATACACCACTTAGCAGGATTTTCACATTTTTTGCTGCCAGTTTTAAACCATTTTAATATTTCGCTTCCGTTCTGATAAGCTGACCCTACAAACCAGTGCTTACTTCATGTGCAATATAGATGGTTTTTAAGGATACTATTTGACGCGGGTGTGCGTCAAGGAGCCACAGCTTCACTGAAGTGGGTCACCACTTTGGTCAGCCCATGTATGGATTTTGTGTGCTGTTTTCCTTCGCAGTTTTCTGTTTTTTGTTTTGTTTCTTCTATGGCTTTGAGCTTCCAAATTTTTTTCATTGCTTTGTTCCTTATTTTATGTTTTGGCTCGGTTTTTCTTTACGTTTTTTCTATTTTATGTTTCCTATTATTTTTCTTTTTTTCTCTTTGTTGAGTATATAAAAATTTCGCAGTGTATTACAAAAATATTCATCGTCTTTAGAAATTTTTCATCATATATTATGAATAGTTCACCATGTGTTATAAAAATGTCCATCGTACATTGTCAAATTGTTCATTGTATATTAAAAAATGTCCATTGTGTATTTAAAATTTGTTCAACATACATATAAAAAAATCAACGTACACTACAAAGTATTCATTGGGTATTTGAATTTTTTTTACAGTTTTTTTTACGAAAAGTTCACTGTATTTTAGAAAAAAATCAACGTATATTATAAATCTGTTGAAATAAAAGGACCTGCAGTTGTGTTTCATACTTTAAGCTTGGCGCTGCGTTTTACCCGTCCTCGGTCGCTAGCTCGGCTAGCCAGCCTTGTTAGAATCCAGAGTGAGGCCGGGAGTTTGATTCCCATTAGTGCGCTTTTACTTTTCATATCTTGGGCTGGCTCTTTGCGCTTCAAAGAAGCCGTGGCAATTGGACACACATGGGCGTATAGGAGCTCTCGTTTCTTCTGTCCCACCGGTTTTCTGTATGATTGGATTTGTTTTAGGTTTTTCTGTGCAGCCCACGCCAATGCAAGTCCTGGTTCAGCCCATGAAACACCCTCTCGTGTCCAGTGTCCACCCACACTATGGAAGAGGGTTTTTTCAGTGCATTTGTCCTCAAAGGAGTTATCAGCAAGCACAAGACTCAACAATGAAACAAAGAAATCTTCTATGTCTAAATAGTTAGTCCTCACTAACATATTTCTTTCAGCATGCAAGCATGTTATCTTACCATGTAACATGAATGGAAAAAGGCTCACCTCAATATGCGGTCATGCATAAAAAGCTCACTTCAACATGCAAACATGATTGATAATTTTCACTTTATTGTGCTATTTATATTTAATAAACATTTTGCATCTATACAATAATCAAACATAATAAATCATGTGTTCTTTTCGTTATAATTTTCTTATATTATTACTCCAAATATTAATTTTCATAAAACCAAATCGCATTAAAATGCATCAAAAAATACTCCCTCAACAATCTGCAAGATACCATCTAGTTTATACAACAACAAGAACCTTTTGCAATTAGAGAGTTCTAGTATGCAATTATGTGTGTGGTACCTCTTCTATGGTCCGCATGTCATATGTAACTGAATAATATGTATTTGCTTATCTTTACTCTTAAGGTGGTGGTGGTGATGGGGGTGTATGTGGTCGTAGTGATGATTAAACCTCAACACTCACCCTCGCATTAAAACTTACCTGCAAATGCATAGGGCCTACCAATGACTTTTTCTGATGTCGCGGTTTTGATTCTTTCCAATAGCACACACGCCTCGCCTTCCACCCGCTCGGTCTAGATCAAGAGTGGTCGCTACCCATATGTTCCTTGCGCTAGCCTGGAAATAGGGAGGGAGAGAGAGTAGAGAGGAGTGTGGCGATAGTGTCGATCGTGGAAGATATATGTATTAGAGATTGAGCTAGTGAGGGAGGGATATCATCCCTCTTCTCACCTTCCTCGCCTCCTTCAACACAACTTGGACACTACACGCGCGAAGGACTGGTCTTCACTGTTGTCAATGGCCCACTTACACGCGGAGGGCCCTGACCAGACGCTGACATATACCTTTTCCCTACTCCTCTATTCCCTTCAATGTCGCCTCTTTGCAATCACACTTCGCGATGTCCCCTACCGGCTTTCCCTCCCTCCAATGTTTACACATCTCCCTCTGACACCACCTCTCTCCATTGCAAGGACGCATCAAGATTGATCCCATCAACACGATGGCCTGGATGCTACCACCCAGACCCACTCATGACTACAAGAGGACCTCCACCTGGTCTGTCGCTATGGTGTCATATCCCACAGTGCCGACCTAAATGATCATATTATTACTTAGTAGCTAGGTGACCCATAGCATGAATCTTCGTGCTAGACTTTTTATAAAGCTCCGCATCCACTGGCCTCAAACACGACTGACCATCCTACATTTGATCAAAGAATGTCATCACTAGTCTTCCCATCACATGTAGCCATACTTCATGTTCCTATGATGCGGAACATCAGACGTTGGAAGATCAACGTGCTAACCTCCAAGTAAACAACGTAACTTTCGATGGTAGTCCATGCTTCTAGAGCTTAGTCCATGCCTTTTCTTCCTTTCGCAAATCAAGACATCAATATGTTCCCTCTAGCTAGGTCTCTTGCCGATTCCTTGTTTGTAAGAGCATACAATACGTCGGTTGCACTCGAAAACTCCCTGACTTATCATGACACAATGCCCCAAAATCAGTAATATTTTGCCTTTGATGGTCGCATTAGACGCACCGCACTTGCATCCATTGATAGCATATGATCATCAAGAGCATGGTTCTTCCAAACATGATTTTGGGATCAATTAAATCATCCACGGTCTCCAGCCCACCATTGTCGGTGCGATAGGCCACATCATAGTTTATTTTCGGAGCCAATGTCATTCCAAATATAAGTGGATTGGTCATCTCGAGATCTCCATAAGCCCCCTACATCGGCACTTCGTGCCTTTTCAACAGAGATCGTCAGAGGTGTTTTGGACTCACCTTTCTTCTAATTGTACGGGCCTCGTTGATTCAAAGGAGAAGTGGATGGAAAACTTAGGAATAAGACATTTTTTCCTATGGTAGTACTCCCTCCGAAAAAATTATATAAGAAACACTCTTATGTTTCGTTACAGGGGGAGTAATATTCATGCATTTGGTTCGGAGGAATGAGACAATGGAAAAATGGAAGAAAATTTCCTTTCATCTCATTGTCAGAGAAAAAACACTGGACCTCATTTATAAATTCTTATGCATGAAAAACAAGACGAAGATCCTTAATTCCGCAATAACATTATAACTATACATATTTATCTGATTTGACTTTAATTTGACCATGTCTATAGTATTCATTTTGACCATTTTCAGGTTAATTCGTTTTTCTTCTCTGTTTTTTAATAAAAAAATTCTCATATTTTTACAATATTCTAAATACAGGAGTATATTGCAAACCTAAAATTTAATTAACAAATTTAAAAATCATTAAATGGAAAAAATGCTAACACAATGTAAAACTGTTGTTAACATAATTTTAGAAAATGTTGATAGTATTACAAAAGAATGTTTGTGATATTTAAATAATGTTCACTTGTTTCAAAAAATGTACGCTGTTTTCTTATACTTTTTAATATAATTTATAAACTTTTTCATGTAATTCAAAAAAACGGTTCCATACCATTAAAAAATAATATTAGAAAAATATGTTCGTGACATTTAAAAAAATAGACGATGTATTTTTTCCCATAGTTGTAAAAAATGTTTCATACCATTTAAAAAAAGGCTTCCACATGTATTTTTTATTTGAAAACAAGTTAATCATGTCTTTTTTTAACATGTATAAAAATATCATGCCAAAACCATGAGTTTGTTGCGAGATCTTATGGGTTTCACCTCTAGCCTACCCCAACTTATTTGGGACTAAAGGCTTTGTTATTGTTGTATAAAAATATTGTGCCATACTCATATGTATACAAAATGTACAATGTGTATGAAAAGAAGTAGAAATCAAAACATATATTTGTAAGAAATGGTTAACGCATATAAAAATTGTACCTTGTGTATATGAAAAATGTACAATGTATATGAAAATTAGTCATGTGTTGGAGAAAAGGGAAAAAATAAAGAGAAGTTAGGAAAAAAAAGGAAAACGAAATGGCCCTAAAAAAAGAAAAAAATGAAAGGAAACCAACAATGAAAACCATTAAAACACAAAGAAACGAAAAGGAAAAAAAACTAGAGCCAGAGAGGCTGTGGTACCGGGTCGACTCACTCCCTCGCACCCATAGGCGAGACAGAGTTATATCTTAGTACGGGCGAGAACTAGCTCTCGTGCAACCAAACGAGCACTAAATAGCAGGCCACATTACTGGGCCCCGACCAGTAAAATGTTGGGGACTGGCGGAGGAAGGCTGGCGTGGTGTTGATGTCATGCGGCGGCGCTGTGTGCGAGAGCAAACACACACGTACTGCCTAACGGTTCGGTCCGCCGATTTCTTAGCATGGATGAAAAACCGGCCGGAGAAAAGAAAACAACCCAAGTTGCAAGGCAAGTAAGCACTGACATGTGGGGTCAATAAGTCAGAATGAAAAAAAATCCAAAGGGTGGAAAGTACAACAATTTGTTTAATTGAGTGAAATGTGAAAATTCTGCTAGATGAGGTATCTTCTGGCACAAACGTAAAACATAGGGGTAAAAGGTGGAATTAACTCAACATTCTACTATATACAATGCAACGCTAGTGTAAGCGAGGAATAGTTTTTTTTGTTAATTCCCAAACCTTCTAAAATTGCATTTACTTACTTATTTAAATACTAGTTAGATGACTCTTGGATAACCCACGGGCAGGAGCCTTCGAGGCTTCCCACTAGCATTTTCATAAAGCTCCTTGTCAACTAGTTCGCAAAACAACATTTTATCAAAGAGTGTCAACC
This sequence comes from Hordeum marinum, assembly GCA_022496015.1. NCBI lineage: Eukaryota > Viridiplantae > Streptophyta > Magnoliopsida > Poales > Poaceae > Hordeum > Hordeum marinum. The sequence goes on from CM039675.1 coordinate 7,903,844, forward strand.
CGAGTCTTTCCGCCACTTGCAATCATGTGCCATATTCCTATGATGCACAACATCGGTCATTGGAAGACTTTGACGTGCCAACCTCCAATTAAACACCTTACTTTCGTTGGTATTCCATGATTCAAAGCTTAGCCCACGCTCATTCTTCCTGTAGGCCTCCTTTGGTTTGTAGGATTTTTGTAGGAATTGTATGAGATAGGATTTTCAAAGGAAAAATTCCTTTGAATTTCTTTGGTTTGTAAGAATGGATTCCTATTGCTATGTAAAACAGGAACCAATCCTCACATTACAAAGAAGAAACACATTAGCCTAGACTCAATGAAAAAAATTCTATCTTATGCTTCAAATGATATCTATTTCTCTATAGGAATTGAGATATGTGTTCTCTCACTTCCTATGAGTTTCCTATTCCTATAACATTCCTATCCTATAAGCCAAGGGAGGTTTTAGCGGATCAGGACCTCCAAATGTTCCCTCTAACCAGGCCTCTCGTTGATTCCTAGTGTGTAAAAGCATACAACACGCCGATCGCACAGAAAAAGCCCCTGACTTCTTATGACTCCATGTCCAAAAATTAGCAATGGTTTACCTTAGGCAATGATATTCGATGAACCACATATGAACCCATCAATGGTGCATGATCATCAAGAACATTGTTCATCCAAACACAACTTATCAGATCAATAAAGTCATTGCGGTGCGCTTGGCCGCAGTCTCTCTTAGGAGCAAAATGTCATTCCAAATTTGAATGGCTAGGGCATATCCAATTCTCCTAATAAGCCATGTTTGAGCAATTCATGCCTTTCCAGTAGAGATCTAAAAAGGTGTTTACATGTTGAGGCGGTTACTCTGTAATCACTTTTTTTCCTAAGGGTCTCTTTGGTTCAAAGGAGAAGTGGAGGGAAAATGTATGATCCTTTCGATATGGTAGAATATTCATGCACTTAGTTCAAAAGAATGGTACAAAGGAAAATAGAGAAAATTTCCCTTTGATCCTTGTTTCAGACAAGATTTTAGCATATATGTGGACCTCAAATTATAATTTCTAATGTCTGAAAACGAGACTAATATCCTTACTCGTAGTAATAACATTCTAGCTATAAATTTTCATGGGGTTTGACTTTAATTGGACCATGTATGCATGACTTCGAAGCTTTTTCAATTCATGGCATCCAATTGACGGAAATCTAGTGTTTACCATTTTTTCTATTTTTTGAATCTTGACAACCAAATGAGCCCTACCAAGGGCTCCTTTTATTGAAAGGGTTTTCATAATTTTTTTGGAGGATTGGAATCCTTAGGAATATTTTCTATATCGGTTGTTTGATTCATAAAATTCCTATAGTATTTTTTTCTAAGGATTTCTTTGTACTACTTCTCATAGGATTTTAGCATTCACTCAAACCTCTTTGAAAGAATTATCTGCTGTTGTTTTCCCGTGAAAAAAATCCTTTGTTTTTTCTATGATGCAATCAAACGAACCAAACCCATAGGCTTGAGATGAACATGACATTCTAATCCTATGTTTTTTTTCCAGTTCTCGCGAATCAAATAGGCCCTAAACAGCAGGCCGCAGCATTGGGCCGTTTTGCTGGCCCGTACCCATTCCCCCAAGCGGCCCATGCAGGCTTGCGTGCGTCACTCCCGGCAAAACCCCCACCTTATCCCCTCGCTATCCCCCTGCCTCCTCCATTTCCAGCTCCACCACCTCTCGCCGGCTCCCCTCCCCCTCCCCCTCCTCTCTCGGCGGCCACCGCCGGGCCGCACAGAATGGTGGCGCCGGCTGCCATCTCAACCTTCTCCTCCCCCGCGTCTTCCTCTTCCGTCGCACCTAGGACCCACCGCCGCGGCCTCCTCGCGGGGCGTGCGCCGCTGCTGCCGGCCCGTACCGTCGCCTCCTCCCGTGCGCCGCTGGTCGTGTCCAGCCCGCCGCCCACTCCAGCTCCCGCGCCCGCGCCCGCTCCGGGGCAGGCCAAGGTCGACCGGTCCGGCCGCTTCTGCAGCCCCCGCGCCGCGCGCGAGCTCGCGCTGTGAGTGTGCTCCTTCCCCAGCCAGCTTTCTCCCTCAGCTCTTGTTTTGGTCTGCGGTGCTCATGTATGGATGCTGCAGGATGGTCTCCTACGCGGCGTGCCTGGAGGGTGCCGACGTGGTGCGGCACTTCGACCGCAGGGTGGCCGCCAGAAGAGGTAGCCCGCCTCTTAATCTCTGCTGCTGTAATCCGTGTGTGTGTGCCCGGCTGCTCGAATTCCTTGTTCATTTCGATTTACTGTGGATTTTAGTGAGCCAGCGGTAGCATCTATGTACTACAAGTTGGGTATAAGGTTTCGTTTGCGATCTGTCCTAAATTCTGAACTTTTTGCAGAGCCTGGCTATGTTTTCAACAAGGCGTGCGTGCAGAGTTACAATTTTATGAGCTTCTGTGGGGGGCCTCTGGAGGTTGCGACGGAGGAGGAGGCCGAGAAGCTCATGAGTCAGAATGAGAAGGATTCGGCAAACGGTAATAACTATGGCCATGCAACAACTTCACTTTTGAAATGCTAGTCTGATTGAAACTGGAGCGTTATGGAACGTTATGTAACTTGCTTCATTTTTTCTTTTCGCGAATTGCTCATATTGTGATCAGCTGTGTAATTATTTGTTAAAAAAAATGCTGTCACAAATGAACCACGAGGTTAAATTGCTGTATGGCAAAACTTGTATGGATTACCTCTAATCCTGATCTTCTGAACTCTTCAGAGAACTTGATCACTGGTGCAGATTCAATGTTAGCATTGGAAGACTATGTTCCTTTTATGTCCTAGGATAAGGACGTGTCGTGTGCTTTTCATGCTCTGTGCAGTATTGAGTAAATAATCATGTCTACTTGGATAAAGGTATAATAATACGCGCACACACAAAATAAGAAGGAAATGATGGAAAATTTCAAGTTGCTGCTGGGGTAAATTTTGAGCATTGAAAGTTGAAGATGGAAGAAAGATTGGACCATGACTGAAGATACCTAAAAAGTGTGTGCACCCTAAAAGCTTGCCTTAATCTGAATCTTGACATGTAATTGCTTCAAGGATTAAGGTTCAAGGATAAAATATAAAAGCAATATCATCTAGGCATCACCCTATCTGGCCCACTGGGCAGGGTTCCATTTGTTTTGCGATGCCAAGCGTTTTTCTCCTTGGAAGACAATATGTAACCTCCACTTTGTCTTGATCATATGATTACATTTTGGTTATGCTTTGAACCGAGATCAACCTAAAAATCGCAGGTCTTATTAGTATAGTAAGTATAGTAAAAGTTATCTGAAACAGTAGGAATTGACAAATTGCTTATTTCATGCTAGTAAGTTACTGATTTGGTCAATACTCCCTCCATTCCTAAATATAATACCTTCTAGAGATTCCACTAGAAACTACATACGGATGCATATAGACATATTTTAGAGTGTAGGTTCACTCATTTTGCTCCGTATGTAGTCCATAGTGAAAATCTCTAAAAGGTCTTATATTTAGGAACGGAGGGAGTACCTGTTAGGCTTCAATATGTCTTGTAGACATGAATCATAGCTACTGTGGTATACACACTTCATGTTATCAATTTTTTTTTGAAAAGAATGGAATATTTCGGAGCCTTCTGTACAAATTGCTCCAGTAGTGTTTACTTCTTTTGAAAGAATTTGGCATAAGTTGGCTTAATAGTTTTTCTTGTAATTCAGAAGCAGAAGTTCTTTCTGCTCCTCCAAGGCTGGTGTACAACAATTTTGTGTTACGGTATGATTAGATATAGTCGAATATCTATGTAATTCTTGTTCAGGTCTTGCAAAAAGTACCTTTCTAATTAGACATTTTCTGTTACAGATTGGCCCGGGACATGTTAGTGGCAGTTGCCAGTGGATGGGATCAGCATGTTGAAGTCATCAACAAAATAATTCCCCAACATTGGAAGGTTGATACTTGTTTCACAATTTGAATATGGCCCATCAAATCCCTCCCACATGTGCTCAAGTTGTTCATATGTTTATAAGTTCAGTCAAAAGGCATGTTACATGTATTATCAGGCGTCCAAGTTCAAATGTGTTTTACTAGTTTGTGACATCAAATGTTTTTGGCTCAGTGCATGAAAAAATCACGACACACACACACACACACACACCTGAAGTGAGTGAAACTGGATGGTTATTTATGATCATTTGTTTGCTTTTACCTATTCATTGTGTTGGAGTAGGGTCGCTCAATTTTCTTTTACAAAATTGGCATGATTTGTTATTTCTAGTAGACATAGTATGTGTGGTTATCCCAAGAATGTGCGAGTGATTCAATAAGCAATAGGAAGCTGAGGTGTGTGGCATGATGTTTGGTGCAACTACTTTCTTGAAATATCTGAACTATTGCCACCATTTTTTTTGACTCGCTCCTAAACCTCACCAGCTCAGTTACTTTATGTGAATAATGGCTTGCTTGCTGAACTTCTGCCTGTAATTTATCACCAGCTCACTTACTAATTTACCCATTCGTGTTTTGCACTCTGGTTTGCTTACCAAGTTGCATCAATATTCTTTTGCTCATTCATTGAACATTTCGTGGCAGGATGAACCTGTTGCAAGGATCCTTGAACTCTGCATTCTTCATATTGCCATGGCCGAGATGACATCGAAAGGAACTCCTCACAAAGTTGCCATTAATGAGGTTATTATTTTCTCTGTCTGTCCTTCATTTCTATATCTAAATAGCTAGTCCCCACTAATTTATTTCTCTCAACATGCACACATGCCACCTAAGCATGAATAAGAAAGGTCCACCTCAACATGCAAATATGCATGAGAAAAGACTCACCTTATAGTGAATTGTATGTATTTTAAATTTTGGTTCCTATATAACTCTTAATTTCAAAGCTCCTATCATGCAACCAAATCTAATCAAAATATATTGCAACCAATTCCCGCAGCAACGCTGTGGTATCATCCAGTATCTATGGTTCTGGCATACAAGCATTAAATATTTGTGCCCTCTTGTTCATTATTGTTCAGGCGGTAGATCTGGCAAAGCGGTTTTGTGATGGAGGTGCTCCTCGGGTAATCAACGGATGCCTTCGAACCTATGTAAAGGACCACATGAACAATGGCACTAGTCAGACAGCTGAATCAAAGCCATAAAGTTTCTGTAAATACGTATTACAAAGGCTGATGACATTGGTCCTGGCTTCAAAAAAGGATTGGCAGTTGAAACTACAGAAGCACGGATCCCATTCAGTTGTTTTCAGATTGAATGGTGAACCTGAAATTAGGAAAAGAAGCTGGACTCATGAAGGTCAAGAAATATCCTCAAATGTTTAACCGGCCCAGATGCACGACCTATATGCCGATGCTGCACACTCGCCCGAAGCAACCGAAGGGTACTTACTATTTCTAACAGCTTTTGCACTCGCTGAACCCTGTGGTTCATTGGATGACAAGTGTTGTAAACTTTATGTGAATGTAAGATTGTACATTTCCTGGACTCGCAGCACCACGCCGGTCCTGCTCAATAGTTAGAAAGGCGGAATTTAGAGAGAATATTTGGAACATACATGCATTCTAATGTTTGGATATGATAGTTTATAACTTCATTTGCTTGTGGGTTCTGTCATATTTTTTATAATTCATATGCCTTATAACCTGTTAGGTTTTCTGTTTCTTAATAAGTTTTAAAATGATTTTTTGGAAGATTGTTTCTTAATAAGATTGAAACAGGTGTAGGATGCAAACTAGCAAAACAGACAATTGTTGTGTTGGTTTATACGAGTTCTCGCATGCTTATTTTTTGGTGGCAAACCGTAGCCCCCCAAAGAGGGCTAAATCAATTAGCATCCAAGGCAATGTACAGACAGAAGTCTCCCAGTAGGGAGAGTCATGGCTTCAAGAGCCATTTTAGTTCTACATGAAGCTTCATTGCATCTGAAACTACAACAGGAGGTAGACTGTTGCCTAAAAGCTCTCTTGGCAAGAGAATGAGCTATCAGATCCAAAGTTGTAGGAATGTGAGAGACCTTGGAAGAATTCAGAGAAGAAGCAACATGAAAGAAATTTGCTATAACTGGCCAGCAGGTCATTGGCTTCAGGCGCCTCCGCCGAAAGTTTGCAATCTGTGAGAAATGAGACATAGGTCCAACTCAAAGCGTTGATAATAATAATAGATGTCAAGAGCAAACCATGATCTTCTGCCTGCAAAACAGAGCTCACATTTGCAAAGATGGCATGCACAAAAAATGCAGCGGTTAGAAGAAGGCAATTTCAGCCACTCTCCGTAGATTGCTAGATTATCTGCCTGGGAAGGGTCGAAAGCTGCGTCCACAAAACCCAATGGTCCTGCGGGGCAAATAGAAACATTGCAAGAGGAAGGAGAAACATAAGAAGTATTCTTGGGGGTCAAACATTTTCCCTCTATAGATTCATCAGTACATGCAGAAAGAAGAGATTTGGTAGCAAAGTGGATTTGCATGGGAGTCCAATTTCTTTTGTTAAAGAGAAAACCATTGCGAGCTTTTCAAGTATCTCAAAGAAGAGCTAACATCTATACCTACTAATAAAAGAAATATATATTCTCGGTCCGTCGTCACCTTTTACAAAAAAATCTTAATATTTACTAGAATCAACCCACCGTCAATTTAATTTAAAAGGGTTCGACCTTTCCGCAGAAAGAGTTCTTATACAACACGGAGATGACTATAAAGATCCCTATACTAATTCTAGACTCCCAAAAAATTACCACCTTAATCAGAAATTATGAGTCATACATTTGATGGGTCCGAGTTATTACGGTCTAGATTAAACCGAGTATAAAATAGAACAAAATAAAAGGTAGCATCCCATATAAAAAAGGCCCTTGATTTCTATAATCTGTGAAGGGTGGGAGAAGGATAAGAGAGATTGAATTATAGTAGAGGGGTAATCCTTCAGGCGATTGGATCATAAGCTACAGTTTACTTCTCCATTTGATAATCCCCTCCGGCGAGGTTGACGGGTGGGGTTGCTGGGGCCACTGGTCATTGAAATAACCCTGGGGCAAATCATCCAGCCCCTTGTAAAGTGGGGCAAATCATCCAATCCCTTGTAGGACGATTGGATCATAAGCCACACTTTACTTCTCCATTTGATAATTTGCCACCCCACCTGAGATTGACGGATGGGGCGGGACCACTGGTCATTGAAACAACCCTAGGGTAAATCATCCAACCCCTTGTAAAGTGGGGCAAATCATCCAAAGCATTATGATCAAAAGCATTTGTTTTAATCTCCCACTTGAAGCGGACAAGTCCAGCAAATGAATAGCGGAAGAACAAAAATATGAGAATCTGATTCAGGCATCTCGCATGTGTAATACTCCTTTTTTTTATATGAGTGGAGAATCTGGAACCTTGCAAACTAGAAGATATAATCATGCAAATAAGACGCCATGCAATTTTTTTTACTCTAGGAACCAAATATGTGTTCTTCCATACTTGTTTAGGTTAGCAGGTTGCAAGGCAAATAGCTTTCCATAGGTTCTTTGATAAGCTGCTAAGTAGCCATAGAGATTAAAGCTATGTTCATCAAGGAAATGTCTCTAATACCCAAACCTCCTTCACTAAATTGTTTGCAGAATTCTTCCCAGGCTCTAAAACAAAGGGATCTAGAAGCATTCGCATCTTGAATTCGGCCACCAAAATTTACAAACAATAGAGGTGAGCTTGGCTTTTTTGGCTTAGAAGCATAGAAGGCATGTAGTAGACTGGAATTAAAGAAAAAACATAATTTATTAAGGTTAGCCCGTCAGCATGAGATAATCCATTTGCATTGTAACTTGTTAACTTAGCCTTGAACTTGTCGATCGGAAACTCATAGGACTCATATCTTCTATTACTAGGAAGAATAAGAGTGTGACCTAAATGAAGGGTGCTGGAATTCATACAATGGGTCGCAAAGATGGATCTAATTGAAGATTTATGAGCATTATTAGTATGTTTGCTAAATAAAATAGTAGAATTTCCCCAATTGGGAGATTGACTTGAAATACTGCAAAAATTGACTAACAATTTCAGCAATAGTAGAAGCATCGTTGATATCTTATCTACCACAAACAATCAAGTCATTTGCAAACAACAACTAGTGAATAGGGGGACAAGAAGGACCCAGTTGAATACCGCTAAAATGATTCTCATTTAAGTTCTTGCAAGGAAAGAGATAATTCATTAACCACAAGAACAAAGAGGTACGACGATAAAGGACAACCTTGACAGATACCTCGGGATCGTTTGAAGTTGCCAAATGGTTTTTCATTAATGTTTACAACAAAAGAGGCGGTGGAGATGCATTAATATATCAATTTTATGAAATGACCATGTATCCCTTTACGTAACGAAGCCCTACAAATACAATTTCATTCTATCCTATCAAAAGTTTTAGCTAAATCAAATTTCAAAATAAAATATTTATACTTCCAAGAGGATAGCTAAAAAGAATGTGTAGGTAGTCTCTTGGGAGATGATAATATTATTGGAGATTCTTCTACCCCGAATGAAAGCTTGTTGGGTTTCATGCATATAATTTGGGAGCTAGATTTTGAGACTATCAACAAATGTTTTAGTGGTGATTTTATAAAAAAAATTGCACATGCTAATATGTCTAAAATCTTGGTGAGCTTTGTCTTTTTATTCTTTGGGAATTAGAGCCATTTAAGTTTAGTTAATATTAGGATGAAGGATACCTTGGTTGTAGAAGTCTTGGACTAATATGGTCACATCATCGTCTATCCAGCTCTAGACCCAACAATCTGGTCTTACTGAAAGTTGAACAACATGAGGGAGTATTGAGATGATATCTACTACACAACTTCTATTATATACTTTGTTGGGCCTCCAAGCTCAAAGTTTTGTAGGACACCATCAATTTTTCCTTAGGTGAATGACCTAAGATTTATTAATCTGCGAGAGATGTAGGATGATTGTATTCTCCTCTCAAGCAACCCTATAATATGATACAAGTAGTCTCTTGTGTCCTCAAGACACCTAATACAATTGTCAATTGTATAGATGCACTTTTCGAAGATATTGATAAATTGGATGGTATATAGATAATGTGGATGGCGGTAATATTTTTGTATTTTTTGGATATTTAAAAATAACAAGGCAACAATATGAAAACATGACTAAAACGAGCTTTGCAATGCTTGGAGACAAAGCCTAGGGGTCCATAAGTTTCACTACTGTCAACTCTCAACATGATAATATCATTGAGGTACATGATACAACCTCATTAAGTTCATTTCTATTGAATTAGTTCAGGTAGAGATAAGGTACGTATGGGTAGGCATACTTTTATGTTTGTCTTCCTAATATATAGGAACGCAACCCAAAATGTTATACCCCCCGACCCGAAATTACTTGTTGCGGAAATGGATGTATCTAGACATATTTTAGGTATAGATTCATTCATTTTTATCTATTTCTATGACAAGTAATTCGGGGTGGAGGGAGTAATAAACAATCACCTCAGGATATATATTATTTAGTATTTTTCTATTGAGTCGCCCAAATGTCACTACGTGTGTCTCCAAGGATTATACTAGATATGAATCACATAATCTCACTAAATCCATAAGTTCAAAATTATAAGATGAAAAGGATTCAATCCATAAAGGTACTCATTCCAAGAGGTACATCATACAAATCAACTTTCCATCAATGCCCAAGATCATAATCATGGTGGAAATTCATACAATCAAGAAAGAGATATACTTGACACATAGCTGTCGCCACAAACCCTCAACCTCAAAGGGGGGATACTCTCGGGTTGTGATGGGAATAACAAGAGTTGATGTAGTGGTTGAAGATGAAGGTTTCTCCTCCGATAGAGTGCCAACCTGAGAGAAAAGAAAGATTGCCTCGAAAATGTGATGATGTGTGAGAGGGAAAAACAATGGTAATTAGGGTCGAGTTTGGGGTTATTTATGGACCATCAGGCACCAGAGCCCGGTCATGGGGGCCCATGGACCATAGGCTCTCTAGGGCCCAGGGCACCTACATAGGGATCCTAGGCACTTGGGGTGCCACATGGGGTGGTGCATTAGCCCTCTGGTCTTTCTCCCGGCTTGAAACTTCACAAACCATTTTTGTATGATTTTTTCTTGGACTTGTTCCGTGACGTTTCCTTGAAATACCCAAAACAACAAAATAGAAACTGGCATTGGACACTAGATTAATATGTCACTCCAAACAAAAATGATCAAAATTATGCCCAAAGTGTGTGGAATTAATACCAAAGTAGCATGAATCGTACCAAAATTATTGATATGTTTGTCTTACGAAACTAACTCGAATGACGTTTGAGACGTACCAGTCTTAACACACAAGCTCGTATTTTTCGTGTGTTGAGTTATTCGGAATAAACCTCTCTGTTACCACACAAATGGCTAAGACATCATAACACCATGCCATCATTACCTCAAGTGGCGTACCTCATATTCAAAGGATGTTGTTGGGAGACGTAGTAGTAAATCAAAATTTTCCTACGTGTCACCAAGATCTATCTATGGAGAAACCAGCAAACGAGCGGGGAGAGATTGGATCTTCATACCTTTGAAGATCGCTAAGCGGAAGCGTTGCTAGAACGCGGTTGATGGAGTCGTACTCGCAGCGATTCAGATCGCGGTAGATCCGATCAAGTGCCGAACGGACGGCACCTCCGCGTTCAACACACGTGCAGCCCGGTGACGTCTCCTACACCTTGATCCAGCAAGGAGGGAGGAGAGGTTGAGGGAGAGCTCCGGAAGCACGACGGCGTGGTGACGGTGGAGCTGCATGGTACTCCGGCAGAGCTTCGCTAAGCACTACGGAGAAACGAGGAGAGGGAGGAGTAGGGCTGCACCAGGGAGGAGATGAACTCGTGTGTTGTGCAGCCCCAAATACCTCCACTATATATAGGAGGAGGGGAGGAGAGGTGCTGCGCCCTAGGGTTCCACCCTAGGGGCTGGCGGCAGCCACCAGATGGCATCTGGCCGGCGGCCAGGTCAGGGAAAGGTGGAGGCGCCCTAGGGTGGGCCTTAAGGCCCATCTAAGCCTAGGGTTTGCCCCCTCCACCCTTGCTGCGCCTTGGGCTGGGATGGGAGGCGCACCAGCCCACCTAGGGGCTGGCTCCCTCCCACTCTTGGCCCATGGAACCTTCCGGGGCAGGTGGGCCCACTTGGTGGACCCCCGGAACCCTTCCGGTGGTCCCGGTACACTACCGGAGACACCCGGAACACTTCCGGTATCCAAAACCTCACTTCCTATATATCAATCTTCGTCTCCGGACCATTCCGGGACTCCTCGTGACGTCCGGGATCTCATCCGGGACTCCGAAAAACCTTCGGTAACCACGTACACTATTTCCCTATAACCCTAGCGTCATCGAACCTTAAGTGTGTAGACCCTACGGGTTCGGGAGTCACGTAGACATGACCGAGGCACCTCTCCGGTCAATAACCAACAGCGGGATCTGGATACCCATGTTGGCTCCCACGTACTCCACGATGATATCATCGGATGAACCACGATGTCAAGGATTCAATCAATCCCGTATACAATTCCCTTTGTCTATCGGTATGGTACTTGCCCGAGATTGATCGTCGGTATCCCCATACCTTGTTCAATCTCGTTACCGGCAAGTCTCTTTACTCATTCCGTAATACATCATCCCGTGACTAACTCCTTAGTCACATTGAGCTCATAATGATGATGTCTTACCGAGTGGGCCCAGTCCGTCACACGGAGTGACAAATCCCAGTCTCGATTCGTGTCAACCCAACAGACACTTTCGGAGATACCCGTAGCGTACCTTTATAGCCACCCAGTTACGTTGTGACATTTGGCACACCCAAAGCATTCCTACGGTATCCGGGAGTTACACAATCTCATGGTCTAAGGAAACGACACTTGACATTGAAAAGCTTTAGCAAACGAACTACACGATCTTGTGCTATGCTTAGGATTGGGTCTTGTCCATCACATCATTCTCCTAATGATGTGATCCCGTTATCAACGACATCCAATGTCCATGGTCATGAAACCATGACCATCTATTGATCAACGGGCTAGCCAACTAGAGGCTCACTAGGGACACGTTGTGGTCTATGTATTCACACATGTATTACGGTTTCCGGTTAACACAATTATAGCATGAATAACAGACAATTATCATGAACTAGGAAATACAATAATAACCATTTTATTATTGCCTCTAGGGCATATTTCCAATAGTCTCCCACTTGCACTAGAGTCAATAATCTAGTTACATTGTGATGAATCGAACACCCATAGCATTCTGGTGTTGATCATGTTTTGCTCGTGAGAGAGGTTTAGTCAACGGATCTGCGACATTCAGATCCGTATGCACTTTACAAATATCTATGTCTCCCTCCTGAATGTAATCACGGATGGAGTTGAAACGGTGCTTGATGTGTCTTGTCTTCTTGTGAAACCTGGGCTCCTTCGCAAGGGCAATTGCTCCAGTGTTGTCACAGAGTAGAGTCATCGGGCCCGACGCATTCGGAATCACTCCTAGGTCGGTGATGAACTCCTTCATCCAGACTCCCTCCTTTGCTGCTTCCGAAGCAGCTATGTACTCCGCTTCACATGTAGATGCTGCCACGACGCTTTGCTTGCTGCTGCTCTAGCTCACTGCCCCTCCATTCAAAATATACATGTATCCGGTTTGCGACTTGGAGTCGTCCGGATCTGTGTCGAAGCTAGCATCGACGTAACCCTTTACGACGAGCTCTTCGGCACCTCCATAAACGAGAAACATGTCCTTTGTCCTTTTCAGGTACTTCAGGATATTCTTGACCGCTGTCCAGTGTTCCGCTCCGGGATCACTTTGGTACCTCCCTACCGAACTTATGGCAAGGTTCACATCAGGCCTGGTACACAGCATGGCATACATGATAGAGCCTATGGCTGAAGCATAGGGGATGACACTCATCTCTTCTCTATCCTTTGCCGTGGTCGGGCATTGAGTCGTACTCAATCTCACACCTTGCAACACAGGCAAGAACCCCTTCTTGGACTGATCCATATTGAACTTCTTCAATATCTTTTCAAGGTATGTGCTTTGTGAAAGACCAATGAGGCGTTTCGATCTATCTCTATAGATCTTAATACCTAATATGTAAGCAGCTTCTCCAAGGTCCTTCATTGAAAAACACTTATTCAAGTAGGCCTTTATACTTTCCAAGAGTTCTATATTATTTCCCATTATCAGCATGTCATCCACATACAGTATAAGAAATGCTATAGAGCTCCCACTCACTTTCTTGTAAATACAGGGTTCTCCATAAACCTGTACAAACCCAAACGCTTTAATCACCTCATTAAAGCGAATGTTCCAACTCCGAGATGCTTGCACCAACCCATAGATGGAGCGCTGGAGCTTGCATACCTTGTTAGCATCTTTAGGACCGACAAAACCTTCCGGCTGCATCATATACAGTTCTTCCTTGAGGAAGCCATTGAGGAATGCCGTTTTGACGTCCATTTGCCAGATCTCATAATCATAAAATACGGCAACTGCTAACATGATTCGGACTGACTTCAGCATCACTACGGGTGAGAAAGTCTCATCGTAGTCAACTCCTTGAACTTGTCGATAACCTTTAGCGACAAGCCGAGCTTTATAGGCGGTCACATTACCGTCTGCGTCAGTCTTCTTCTTAAAGATCCATTTGTTTTCAATGGCTCGCTTATCATCAGGCAAGTCCACCAAAGTCCATACTTTGTTCTCATACATGGATCCTATCTCGGATTTCATGGCCTCAAGCCATTTGTTGGAATCCGGGCCCGCCATTGCTTCTTCATAGTTCGAAGGTTCACCGTTGTCCAACAACATGATCTCTAGGACAGGATTGCCGTACCACTCTGGTGCGGAACGTGTCCTAGTGGACCTTCGAGTAGCAACTTGATCTAAAGCTTCATGATCATCATCATTAACTTCCTCTCTAGCCGGTGTAGGCTCCACAGAAACAACTTCCTGTGCTGCGCTACTCTCCGGGTCGAGTGGAGGTACAATTACCTCATCAAGTTCTATTTTCCTCCCACTTACTTCTTTCGAGAGAAACTCTTTCTCGAGAAAGGATCCATTCTTGGCAACAAAGACTTTGCCCTCGGATCGTAGGTAGAAGGTATACCCAATAGTCTCTTTGGGATATCCTATGAAGACGCACTTTTCCGCTTTGGGTTCGAGCTTCTCAGGTTGAAGTTTCTTCACATAAGCATCGCATCCCCAAACTTTTAGAAACGACAGCTTAGGTTTCTTTCCAAACCATAATTCATACGGTGTCGTCTCAATGGATTTAGACGGTGCCCTTTTTAAAGTGAATGCGACAGTCTCTAATGCATATCCCCAAAATGATAGCGGTAAGTCGGTAAGAGACATCATAGATCGCACCATATCCAATAGAGTGCGATTACGACGTTCAGACACACCATTTCGCTGAGGTGTGCCGGATGGCGTGAGTTGTGAAACAATTCCACATTTCCTAAGGTGTGTGCCAAACTCGTGACTTAAATATTCTCCGCCACGATCAGATCGTAGGCATTTTATTTTCCTGTCACATTGATTCTCTACCTCACTCTGAAATTCCTTGAACCTTTCAAAGGTTTCAGACTTGTGTTTCATTAAGCAGACATACCCATATCTGCTCAAGTCATCAGTGAGGGTGAGAACATAACGATAGCCACCGCGAGCCTCGACACTCATTGGACCGCATACATCGGTATGTATTATCTCCAACAAGTCAGTTGCTCGCTCCATTGTTCCGGAGAATGGAGTCTTGGTCATCTTGCCCATGAGGCATGGTTCGCATGTGTCAAATGATTCGAAATCAAGTGACTCCAAAAGTCCATCAGCATGGAGCTTCTTCATGCGTTTGACACCAATATGGCCAAGACGGCAGTGCCACATGTAAGTGGGACTATCGTTATCAACTTTACACTTTTTGGTACTCACACTATGGATATGTGTAACATCACGTTCGAGATTCATCAAAAATAAACCATTGATCAGCGGGGCATGAGCATAAAACATTTCTCTCATATAAATAGAACAACCATTATTCTCGGATTTAAATGAGTAGCCATCTCGCATCAAGCGAGATCCAGATACAATGTTCATGCTCAAAGTTGGTACTAAATAACAATTATTAAGGTTTAAAACTAATCCCGAAGGTAGATGTAGAGGTAGCGTGCCGACGGCGATCACATCGACCTTGGAACCATTCCCGACGCGCATCGTCACCTCGTCCTTGGCCAGCCTCCGCTCATTCCGCAGCTCCTGCTTGGAGTTACAAATGTGAGCAACTGCACCGGTATCAAATACCCAGGAGCTACTACGAGCGCTGGTCAAGTACACATCAATAACAAGTATATCACATATACCTTTAATGTTGCCGTCCTTCTTATCCGCTAAATACTTGGGGCAGTTCCGCTTCCAGTGACCGGTACCCTTACAATAGAAACACTCAGTCTCAGGCTTGGGTCCATTCTTGTTCTTCTTCTTCCCGGCAACTTGCTTACCGGGCGCGGCAACAGCTTTGCCATCCTTCTTGAAGTTCCTCTTACCCTTGCCTTTCTTGAAACTAGTGGTCTTGTTTACCATCAACACTTGATGCTCCTTTTTGATCTCGACCTCCGCTGATTTCAGCATCGAGTACAACTCGGGAATGGACTTCTCCATACCCTGCATGTTGTAGTTCATCACAAAGCTCTTGTAGCTAGGTGGAAGCGACTGGAGGATTCTGTCAATGACTGAGTCATCCGGGAGATTAACTCCCAGCTGAGTCAAGCGGTTGTGAAGCCCAGACATCTTGAGGATGTGCTCACTGACAGAACTGTTCTCCTCCATCTTACAGCTAAAGAACTTGTCGGAGATATCATATCTCTCGACTCGGGCATGAGCTTGGAAAACCAGTTTCAGCTCTTGGAACATCTCATATGCTCCGTGTTGCTCAAAACGCTTTTGGAGCCCCGATTCTAAACTGTAAAGCATGCCGCACTGAACAAGGGAGTAATCATCGCAGCGCGACTGCCAAGCGTTCGTAACATCTTGGTCCACTGGGAGAATGGGTGGGTCACCTAGCGGTGCATCAAGGACATACAATCTCTTGGAAGCTATGAGGATGATCCTCAAGCCACGGACCCAGTCCGCATAGTTGCTTCCATCATCTTTCAGCTTGGTTTTCTCTAGGAATGCGTTGAAATTGAGGTTGACATTTGCGTTGGCCATTGGATCTACAATATAGATATTAAAGGCAATTTTTAGACTAAGTTCATGATAATCGAGTTCACATAATCAAATTATTCAATGAACTCCCACTCAGATAGACATCTCTCTAGTCATCTAAGTAACACATGATCCATGTCAACTAGCCCGTGTCCGATCATCACGTGAGACGGACTAGTCATCCATGGTGAACATCTCCATGTTGATCGTATCTTCTATACGACTCATGTTCGACCTTTCTGTCTTCCGTGTTCCGAGGCCATGTCTGTACATGCTAGGCTCGTCAAGTCAACCTAAGTGTTTCGTGTGTGTAAATCTGGCTTACACCCGTTGTATGCGAACGTTAGAACCTATCACACCCGATCATCACGTGGTGCTTCGGAACAACGATCCTTCGCAACGGTGCACAGTTAGGGTGAACACTTCTCTTGAAATTTTAATTGAGAGATCATCTTATTTACTACCGTCGTTCTAAGCAAATAAGATGTAAACATGATAAGCATCACATGCAATCAATAAGTGACATGATATGGCCAATATCATCTTGCTCCTATGATCTCCATCTTCGGGGCACGATGATCATCATTGTCACCGGCACAACACCATGATCTCCATCATCATGATCTCCATCATTGTGTCTTCATGAAGTTGTCTCGCCAACTATTACTTCTACTACTATGGCTAACGCTTAGCAATAAAGTAAAGTAATTACATGACGTTTATGATTGACACGCAGGTCATACAATAATATAAGACAACTCCTATGGCTCCTGCCGGTTGTCATAGTCATCGACATGCAAGTCGTGAACCCTATTACAAGAACATGATCAATCTCATACATCACAATGCATCACATCACATCCTTCTGGCCATATCACATCACAAGGCATATGCTGCAAAAACAAGTTAGACGTCCTCTAATTTGTAGTTGCAAGTTTTTACGTGGTTGCTATAGGTTTCTAGCAAGAACGTTTCTTACCTACGCCAAAACCACAACGTGATATGCCAATTGCTATTTACCCTTCATAAGGACCCTTTTCATCGAATCCAATCCGACTAAGGTGGGAGAGACAGACACCCGCTAGCCACCTTATGCAACTAGTGCATGTCAGGCGGTGGAACCGGTCTCACGTAAGCGTACGTGTAAGGTTGGTCCGGGCCGCTTCATCCCACAATACCGTCGAATCAAGATAAGACTATTAATGGCAAGCATATTAACAAAATCGACGCCCACAACTGCTTTGTGTTCTACTCGTGCATAGATTCTATGCATAGACCTAGCTCATGATGCCACTGTTGGGAGACGTAGTAGTAAATCAAAATTTTCCTACGTGTCACCAAGATCTATATATGGAGAAACCAGCAAACGAGCGGGGAGAGATTGGATCTTCATACCTTTGAAGATCGCTAAGCGGAAGTGTTGCTAGAACGCGGTTGATGGAGTCGTACTCGCAGCGATTCAGATCGCGGTAGATCCGATCAAGTGCCGAACGGACGGCACCTCCGCGTTCAACACACGTGCAGCCCGGTGACGTCTCCTACGCCTTGATCCAGCAAGGAGGGAGGAGAGGTTGAGGGAGAGCTCCGGCAGCACGACGGCGTGGTGACGGTGGAGCTGTGTGGTACTCCGGCAGAGCTTCGCTAAGCACTACGGAGAAACGAGGAGAGGGAGGAGTAGGGCTGCACCAGGGAGGAGATGAACTCGTGTGTTGTGCAGCCCCAAATACCTCCACTATATATAGGAGGAGGGGAGGAGAGGTGCTGCGCCCTAGGGTTCCACCCTAGGGGCTGCGGCAGCCACCAGATGGCATCTGGCCGGCGGCCAGGTCAGGGAAAGGTGGAGGCGCCCTAGGGTGGGCCTTAAGGCCCATCTAAGCCTAGGGTTTGCCCCCTCCACCCTTGCTGCGCCTTGGGCTGGGATGGGAGGCGCACCAGCCCACCTAGGGGCTGGCTCCCTCCCACTCTTGGCCCATGGAACCTTCCGGGGCAGGTGGGCCCACTTGGTGGACCCCCGGAACCCTTCCGGTGGTCCCGGTACACTACCGGAGACACCCGGAACACTTCCGGTATCCAAAACCTCACTTCCTATATATCAATCTTCATCTCCGGACCATTCCGGGACTCCTCGTGACGTCCGGGATCTCATCCGGGACTCCGAACAACCTTCGGTAACCACGTACACTATTTCCCTATAACCCTAGCGTCATCGAACCTTAAGTGTGTAGACCCTACGGGTTCGGGAGACACGTAGACATGACCGAGGCACCTCTCCGGTCAATAACCAACAGCGGGATCTGGATACCCATGTTGGCTCCCACGTACTCCATGATGATATCATCGGATGAACCACGATGTCAAGGATTCAATCAATCCCGTATACAATTCCCTTTGTCTATCGGTATGGTACTTGCCCGAGATTCGATCGTCGGTATCCCCATACCTTGTTCAATCTCGTTACCGGCAAGTCTCTTTACTCGTTCCGTAATACATCATCCCGTGACTAACTCCTTAGTCACATTGAGCTCATAATGATGATGTCTTACCGAGTGGGCCCAGAGATACCTCTCCGTCACACGGAGTGACAAATCCCAGTCTCGATTCGTGTCAACCCAACAGACACTTTCGGAGATACCCGTAGCGTACCTTTATAGCCACCCAGTTACGTTGTGACGTTTGGCACACCCAAAGCATTCCTACGATATCCGGGAGTTACACAATCTCATGGTCTAAGGAAACGACACTTGACATTGAAAAGCTTTAGCAAACAAACTACACGATCTTGTGCTATGCTTAGGATTGGGTCTTGTCCATCACATCATTCTCCTAATGATGTGATCCCGTTATCAACGACATCCAATTTCCATGGTCATGAAACCGTGACCATCTATTGATCAACGAGCTAGCCAACTAGAGGCTCACTAGGGACACGTTGTGGTCTATGTATTCACACATGTATTACGGTTTCTGGTTAACACAATTATAGCATGAATAACAGACAATTATCATGAACTAGGAAATACAATAATAACCATTTTATTATTGCCTCTAGGGCATATTTCCAACAGATGTTACATCATTGCTCAACTTGATGACATGATATCAAGAAGAATATCCAAAAAATCATCCATAGATGATACGTTTTCAAGGGATCTATAATTTTTGATTGTTTCATTCCATCATATTATCATTCTTGTATGCTTTATATGTCATTTTATATTATTTTTATGGACTAACCTATTAACTTAGTGCCCAGTGGCAGTTCCACTTTTTTGACTATTTATTTATTTCATAGAAAAAACATACCAACGAAGTTCAAACACGATGAAACTTTACGGTGATTTTTTGGGACTATGAGTGATCCTAGAAGCTTCAGAGAGAGACTAGAAGATGTACGAGGGAGTGACAAGCTCACACAACATGCCCCAGGGGGTAGCGCACCATCGACACTTGGGGGGGGGGGCGCACGTGGCTCCGTTTGACCTAATTCATGTCCTATAATCTCCCAAATATTTCAGAACCCCAGGAGCATGACCGGAAACAATTTTATCGCTGCTGCAAGTCTGTGTTCTTCCAAGATCCCATCTAGAGTTTTTGTTGGGTACTATGTCAGAGGGGAAAACCATTGAGGAGGTGATCTTCATCAACCTTGTTGCCTCCATGATGATGTGTGGGTAGTTCCTTTAGGACCTATGGGACCATAGCAATAGTTAGATGACTTTCTCTCTCTCATTTTGATCTTCAATACAATGATCTCTTCAGAGATCAGTTTGATGTAATTTTTTGCAGTGTGTTTGTTAGGATATGATGAATTGTGGGTTTATGATCATATTATTTCTTGAAATTATTTAAGTTTTTTGAGATCTATTTATGTGTGATTTTATAGCTATGTATGATTTTCAATCTATAAGTGTTTTTGGCCAATTAGATAAGTAGATCTTCACATCGAGTGGTGTGTAGTAGTGGGTTCAATCTTGCGGTGTCCTTACTCTTTGAAAGTAGGGGTTGCAAGACACATATTGTATTGTTTCTACTAAGGATAAAATGGCGGGGTTCGAATATATTGCTTGATCTTACTGTGTCTACATTATGTCATATTGTTTAATGCGTTACTCTCTTTTTCATGAAATTAATACTTGTTGGGAGACGTAGTAGTAAATCAAAAATTTCCTACGACCAGCAAGATCAATCTATGGAGAAACCAACAACGAGTAAGGGGAGAGTGCATCTTCATACCCTTGAAGATCGCTAAGCGGAAGCGTTACTAGAACACGGTTGGTGGAGTCATACTCGCAGCGATTCAGATCGCCGTGGAATCCGATCTTAGCGCCGAACAGCGGCGCCTCCGTGTTCAACACACGTGCAGCCCGGCGACGTCTCCTACGCCTTGATCTAGCAAGGAGGAAGGAGAGGTTGAGGGAGAGCTCCGGCAACACGACGGCGTGGTGGCGGTGGAGCTACGTGGTACTCCGACAGAGCTTCACCAAGCACTACGGAGGAGGAGAAGGAAGAGGGATGGGGCTTCCCGAGAGAGAGAGAGAGAGAACTCGTGTCGTGTGTTGGCAGTCTCCAAAACCCCCACTATATATAGGAGAAGGGGAGGGGAGGGACTGCGCCCTAGGGTTCCCCTTAGGGGGCTGGCGGTAGCCCCAGATCTCATCTGGGCGGCGGCCAGAGGGAGGGAGAGAGGGGGGCGCGCCCTAGGGTGGGCCTAGGGCCCATCTGCGCCTAGGGTTAGCCCCCTCTCCTCTCTGCTACGCCTTGGGCTGAGGTGGGAGGCGCACCAGCCCACCTAGGGACTGGTTCCCTCCCAGTCTTGGCCCATGAAGCCTTCCGGGGCTGGTGGCCCCTCCCGGTGGATCCCCGGAACCCTTCCGGTGGTCCCGATACGTTACCGGTGATGCCCGGAACACTTCTGGTGACCAAATCCTCACTTCCTATATATGAATCTTTACCTTCCGACCATTCCGGAACTCCTCGTGACGTCCGAGATCTCATCCGGGACTCCAAACAACCTTCGGTAACCACATACACTATTTCCCTATAACCCTAGCGTCATCGAACCTTAGGTGTGTAGACCCTACGGGTTTGGGAGGCACGTAGACATGATCGAGACACCTCTCCAGTCAATAACCAACAGCAGGATCTGGATACCCATGTTGGCTCCCACATGCTCCACAATGATCTCATCGGATGAACCATGATGTCGGGGATTCAATCAATCCCGTATACAATTCCCTTTGTCTACCGGTATGATACTTGCCCGAGATTCGATTGTCGGTATCCCTATACCTTGTTCAATCTTATTACCGACAAGTCTGTTTACTCGTTCCGTAACACATCATCCCGTGGTTAACTCCTTAGTCACATTGAGCTCATTATGATGATGTCTTACCGAGTGGGCCTAGAGATACCTCTCCGTCACACGGAGTGACAAATCCCAGTCTCGATTTGTGCCAACCCAACAGACACTGTCGGAGATACCCGTAGTGTACCCTTATAGCCACCCAGTTACGTTGTGATGTTTGGCACACCCAAAGTATTCCTACGATATCTGTTGGGGATATCACCCCACGGTATGACCCGCCCTGGAGGCTCCGGGTTATGTTGTTGGCTCGTGAGCCGGCCCAAAGGTGAGCCGTAAGACTCGTGGCCCAGGAAGATAGGCGGCTCAAGGGCTGGGCCGTACAACGGCCGGACGGAGAAGACCCGGGCGTTCAAGCCGACTCAAAGACAACTTGGACAAGAAGATAGAGAGAGACTCGGTTAGCAATTGTAACGACCCGGTAGTCCTGACCTCTTATATAAAGGCAGACCCCGGGCGACTTAGGGGACAGGTGATCGAGAACTAGGTCAAGCTTCTAGCTCCTTGTAATCGATACACGAGCAATACAAACACAAGCAGGACGTAGGCTATTACCTCGACTTGAGGGGCCCAACTTGGGTAAATCCGTGTCTTTCGTCCCGACTATCCCCTTTGAGTCCACCCCGTTAGCGATGGCCTCTAATCTAAGTCCGTTCACCTGGACATCTGCCGTGATAAATCCACGACAGTTGGCGCCCACCGTGGGGCTAGCGCTTGGTGGTGTTGAGTTCTCAAAGGGCTCTCTCCCAGGGCTCGAAGGATACGTGGTTGGAAGGATGAGCAAGAGTCGCCGCGGCCGGCTCTACATCGACGACGCCGGCTGGGGGCTTGATGCTTATGCGGTGGAGTATGGATTCCGGGTTCCATTTGGTGGGATCCAGGTTTTCATTGGAAAGGTTGATGGATCTACACCCGGACCGGACATCTGCACCAACATCGTCGAGCCGGCTTGGCGTCTCCAATCTGCGAGTGGTGAGCGGCCTGCCCAGGCCCATCTAGGTCAAAAGCATGTTTTCGTGGGCTTCACTCAAGGTATGGATCTAGAAGCGCCCGGGTTACAGGGAACTCTTGTTTGCTCGGAAGATGAGTCCTCCAGTGGGGAGACAGAATCAGTATATCAGCTCAGTAACGGTGGCCTTGGGGGCTACTATGACCCCTATTGTGAGGTAGAGGGCTTTGAGTCGGATGCTCCGAGACCCCCGGTTCATGCAGCGGTGTTCATGGCAGGATCGGCTCCAGCCGCCGGTGATACAGCTACGGGAGCCGCCGTAGCGGGTGATAGCCCGCCGCCGCCGGCTCAGGTTCTAGTGGAATTGATGGACGAACTTACAGCTCTCATGGCCACGGAAGTAACACCGGATAATCAAGCAGCCAGGAATCTAGAGGTGGCACGGATTAAGGATTGGATGGCAGAGTAACGACAAAGGATGGCCGAGCTGAAGATCCGGATGGAGGAAGAAGCGGAGCGTATCAAGGCAGAGGCTTTCCATCTGGAGCTGGAACAAAGGTCAGCAGCCGCGGTGCACCGGAGGAGGCATCAGTCCCGTGTGCCAGAACGTTACAAAGCGAGGAACCTGTTTAACACCCCTGGTGCAGGGCGGGTTACGGGCGCGCCGGAAAGCCGCCCGGTGGCTCATCCACCCCAGCATAACCGAATTTCACCTAGAGCTTTTCCAACACCGGCGGGTCATTACTCCAACCCGGCCGAGAATATGGTGGCGGCGGCCGCCCGGCTTGAGACGATTCCCATCCCGTATGAAGCACCCTTTGCGGAGGACGTGCGAAACGCCATTGGATATTTACAGACGGCCATGGACCAGCAAGAGAGGTATGCTCACAGCCGGAGCTGAGTTCACTCTACCCTCTCCCCAGTCGAAGTTTTAGCCGGTGCTACGAGTCGCCGGCATGTTCCAGCAGTCATCCACGTCGTGGACCACCGGAGGACGAGCGGGCGACTCTAGATGCACAAGCCCTCGCGGACCAAGCGAGAGACAGGCGAGAGGCGGAGATTGCGGCAACCCGTCTAGAGCTGGCGCTTTCTGTCTCAATGGGAGTAGTTAGTACCAAAGCCGTAGGGGTGCCATGTTTAACTCCGGCTCTGAGAAGTGAACGACTACCGAAAGATTTCAAGGGGCCTCGAAAGGTTCCGAATTACACAGCTGATCTACCCCCTGAGGCGTGGGTTGAGAGTTACGAGCTGGCCATGGAGATGCTGGATGTCAGTGAGGCAGTCTGTGCAAAATATTTCATCATGATGCTTGAGGGTCCGGCTCGTACATGGCTGAAAGGTCTGCCGCCTAACACGATAAGCTCATGGGCGGAGCTGAGAGCGAAGTTTATTAAGAATTTACAGGGGACCTGTAAGCAGCCTATGACCATTGTCGACTTGGACCATTGTGTTCAATAGGAGAATGAGTCGTCCCATCATTGGGTCCGGCGGGTGTCGACCATTATTCACTCTCCAGAGCAGATCACGGCGGCTCAAGCGGTGCTTATTTTAGAAAAGAACTGTCATTTTGTTCCATTGAAACAGAAGCTCGGCCGGCTCAAGCGCACGTGTCAGGACATGGGAGAACTCATGACGGCCTTGACAAAGTATGCCGACTCAGATAACACCAAGGATCCAGGCTCGGATGATGAGAAAGCCAATCAAGGGAAGAAAAACAATCAAGGAAAAGGTTTTGTGAACAATGGGAATCAGAATAAGCGGAAGAGCGCTGATGGCGGGTCAGAGCTAGTGGCAAACACCAACACAGGACAGAACCATCCCAAGGGGAATGGAAAATTCAGGCCGTTTCACCTAAGGAACAGAGGCCCTTTCAATTTAGAAGAAGCGCTTAGGAAGCCTTGTCCGGAGCACAGCACGCCTGACAAGCCGGCGTTGCATGCGTGGGATGATTGCTTTATCATGCAGAGATTCAAAAACCAGCATTCCCAACTGCGTAATAACCAGGGCGGTGGCCCGCCTGGTGGCTCAGGGCACGGCGGATCAAGGGCTGGATTCGGCGTCGGCGGTTCAGGAACCGGGCATCCGGGTCAGAATAACCAAGGGGGCACCAACAGCATCCTAGCAACAACAACAACAGTAACAACAATCAGCAGCAGCGCAATCAGTCCAGGTTTCAGAGTAACCCGAAGCAGCTCAGTTCTGGACAGTATCAAGTATTCACGACCGGTCACAGTAAACGAGACGAGAAGTTGCGGAGGCGAGCAGTTAATGCGGTTGCTCCGGCTCTCCCGCGATATTTACCATGGTCTGAGTATGACATAATGTGGAGCCGGGAGGATCACCCGCCGCGGGTAGATGACCCGGGCCGGCTGGCTCTAGTTGTGCCCCCAGGTGAATGGCTATATGGTGAATAAAGTGCTTATGGACGGAGGTAGCAGCATCAACATCCTTTACTATGACACTTTCCGGCGGATGAAGTTGCTTGACAAAGATCTTAAACCTTCCTCCACCGTCTTTCATGGTGTGATCCCGGGTAAATCGGCATACCCGGTGGGCTGGATTTCATTGGAAGTAGCTTTTGGCGATGAGCATAATTACAGGGTGGAGTCCTTGTGGTTCGAGGTGGTCAAAATCAAAAGTCCCTATAATGCGCTGTTTGGGAGGCCGGCTTATGCCAAATTCATGGCTAGGCCTTGCTATGTTTACTTACAACTCAAAATGCCCGGCTTAAATGGTACAATTACCATTCACGGTAATCGGAAAACGGTTCTCGAGTGTGAGGAAGGAGATTCGGCGTATGCAGAGTCTAGTTGTGCCCAGGAGGAGTTGAACTTCTATAAGGAGAACGTTGACCCGGAGGATATGACCCCGCTGAAGAAACCTACTACGGAAGTTGAGCCGCCACTCAAGTTTTCAGCGGATGATACCAAGGCAGTAGATTTCAATCCGGGCGAATCATCCAAGCAGTTCATCATTGGGGCTCACATGGATCCCAAATAGGAAAGCGCGCTCATCGAATTCATCCGTGAGAATCGGGACATCTTTGCATGGAAGCCTTCTGACATGCCGGGTGTACCGAGAGAGTTTGCTGAGCACAACCTTAATGTGAGTCCAAAGTTTAAGCCGATAAACAGTTTCTACGACGGTTCAACAAAGAGAGACGTAAAGCTATTGGGGAGGAAGTTGCCCGGCTCTTGGCTACAGGCTTTATAGTGGAAGTTTTTCACCCGGAGTGGTTGGCTAACCCGGTGCTAGTGCTAAAAAAGAATGGCACTTGGCGTATGTGTATAGATTACACGGACCTTAACAAGGCTTGCCCGACTGACCCTTTTGCACTCCCTCGTATCGATCAGATTATTAATGCTACAGCCGGATGTGAAAGTTTATGATTCCTGGATGCATATTCAGGTTATCATCAGATCAAGATGGCAACGAAAGATTAGGAGAAGACATCGTTTATTACACCTTTTGGGGCGTTCTGCTACGTCTCCATGCCTTTCGGGCTCAAGAGTGCCTAGGCGACTTACCAACGATGTGTGCAGAACTGCCTTCACAATCAGATTGGCCGAAATGTTCATGCTTAGGTAGACGACATCGTGGTTAAATCCAGAAAGAATGAAACTCTCTTAGAGGATTTGAAAGAAACCTTTGACAATCTCCAGGTCTACAAAATGATGCTTAACCCGACGAAGTGTGTCTTTGGTGTTCCAGCAGGAAAGCTTTTGGGCTTCTTAGTCTCTGAGCGGAGCATCGAGGCTAACCCAGATAAAATTAAGGTTATCACTTCTTTAGGGGAGCCGACGTGCATTAATGACGTTCAGCGCCTTGCAGGACCGATTGCTGCGTTAAGCCGGTTCATAAGCCAGCTTGGGGAGAAAGCCATTCCCTTATATCAGATGATGAAAAAGACAGACAAGTTTAAGTGGAGCAAAGCAGCAGCCGAGGCACTTGAAGCTCTAAAAAAACAGTTGACTGAGCCGCCAGTATTAGCCGCTCCGGTTGAGAAAGAACCATTGCTCCTTTATGTGGCAGCTAACAATAGAGCGGTCAGTGTAGCAATTGTGGTTGAGCGCAAGGAGGCAGGGAAGGAGTATCCTGTGCAAAGGCCGGTTTATTATATCAGTGAAGTTTTGGCAGAGTCTATGCAGAGGTATCCGCATTGGCAGAAGTTGGTATGTGGAGTTTTCATGGCCAACCACAAGTTAAAACACTACTTTTTGGGGCACCAGATAACAGTGGTCAGTTCCGCCCCACTGGGAGATATCATTCAAAATAGAGAAGCTACAGGGAGGATTGCCAAGTGGGCCTTAGAGCTGGGTCCTCTTAACATCAAATATGTTCCTCGTACATCAATTAAGTCTCAAGCTTTGGTGGATTTCGTAAATGATTGGACATAATGTCAGGCCCCTGAAGAGAAGCCGGATAACACGTATTGGACCATACACTTTGATGGGTCCAAACAGCTAGAGGGGTCCGGTGCAGGAGTTGTTCTCACCTCCCCCAAGGGTGACAAGTTTTGTTATGTGCTCCGGTTAATGTTACCTTGTACTAATAATGCAGCTGAGTATGAGGCGCTGCTCCATGGTCTCAGAGTCGCTAAAGAGATGAATTTAAGCCGGGTCAGATGTTTAGGCGACTCAGATCTTGTGGCTCAGCAAGTTTCAGGTACTTGGGACTCCAAGGATCCGCGGATGGCGGCTTATCGACAGGCGGTTGATATAATTGCCGGTCACTTCAAAGGGTACCAGGTGGATCATATTGATCGTCACAGGAATGAGGCGGCTGATGCTTTATCACGGTTAGGTTCTCAATGAAAGCCGGTACCACCTAATGTTTTTCTGGATGTATTGCATCATCCGATTGTCAAGATACCCTCTGAGGAGGATCTGGCTATTCCTGACCCGGAAGCGGAATTGGTGGCGGCTCTACATGCCATCCTAGACTGGACTATGCCTTATCTGGCATATCTGAAACGCGGCGAGTTACCTCAGGAGGAGGGTCTGGCTAGGAAGATCACCCGACATTCTAAATCTACGACGATTATCAATGGTGAGTTGCATAGGTGTAGTGTGATAGGTGTCTTTCAGCGCTGCGTCTCACCAGAGGAGGGCCGACAGATCTTGAGTGAAATTCATGCTGGCGATTGTGGATATCATGCCGAGTCAAAATCTTTAGTGGCCAAGGCTTTTCGACATGGATTTTTCTGGTTGACAGCTCACAAGGATGCAGAAGACTTAGTCCGTAAGTGTGACGGCTGTCAGAAGTTTGGCCGACGTGCTCACGTTCCGGCTCAAGAGTTGAGGATGATACCAATCACTTGGCCGTTTGCGGTCTGGGGGCTTTATATGGTAGGACCCTTCAAGAGATCCAAGGATAAGAAAACACACCTTCTGGTAGCAATTGATAAATTTACTATGTGGGTAGAGGCAGAGCCGGTCGGTAAATGTGACGCGGCTACAGCGGTCAATTTATTAAGAAGCTGATTTATCGCTTTGGTTACCTGCACAGTATCATTACGGACAATGGAACAAATATATCCAAAGGAGCTATGAAAACGTTTTGTGAAAAGGAGCATATCCGACTTGATGTTTCAGCCGTGGCACATCCACAGTCTAATGGTCAGGCAGAGCGAGCCAATCAGGAAATTTTAAGAGGTGTCAAACCACGGCTCATGGTTCCTTTGAAGCGGACACCCAAATGTTGGGTTGAGGAGTTGCCTTCTATCTTATCGAGCATCAGAACTACCCCTAACAGATCTACAGGTTTCACGCCTTTCTTCATGGTGTATGGTGTTGAGGCGGTTCTACCCAGTGATATCCGGCACGACTCACCAAGGGTGGCGGCTTATGTTGAGACGGACAATGAGGTAGCACGCCAAGATGCGTTGGACGCCCTGGATGAAGCACGAGAATTAGCAGCAGCCAGGTCGGCAATTTATCAACAAGACTTGCGACGCTATCATAGTCGCAGGGTAAAGACCCGGACGTTCCAGGAAGGTGACCTGGTGCTCCGGTTGATTCAAGACCAATCTGGAATGCATAAGTTATCTCCACCATGGGAAGGGCCTTTTGTGATCAGCAGAAACCTTAACAATGGGTCATATTACCTCATTGATATCCGAGATGAGTCAGAAACCGCGGGTCGAGAGACGTTGCAGCCATGGAATGTCGCACATTTGCGACCATACTTTACTTAGCAGGCATTGGAAGCCGCTATCATTGTATATATCATGCTCACATGAGTAAAAGCTAGCATCCCCGTAGAGACTGGGGCCTCTGCTCCTATTTATACCTTTGTGCAATCAAGATGAAATTTTTTCGGCTCAAAAATTTAAGTTAAAGTGGTTTGTTCACCGTCAAAACGGCTGATCCGGCTTTATGCCTTATCAAGCGCTGTTGCAGGGAGGCTTCTTGCCTTCGGGTATAGCTCACATCTCCCCTGCACAGTCTGCTTTTACGCTGTTGCAAGGAGGCTTCTTGCCTTCGGGTATAACTCACATCTCCCTTGCACAGCCGGCGTTATGCCCAATTAAGCACTGTTGCAAAGAGGCTTCTTACCTTCGGGTATAGCTTACATCTCCTTTGCATAGCCAGCTGTTATTAAACTGTTGCAAGGAGGCTTCTTGCCTCCGGGTATAGCATACATCTCCCTTGCACAGTTGGCTTTATGCCTAGTTTGGTTACATTAAGCACTGTTGTTAATGGAGGCTTCTTACCTTTGGTATAGCTTACATGACCCTAAGGCAACAGCGTGTACACCAAATTTCAGTTGCTTATCAACTGCGGCCATCGAAGGGGGCTTACCGACGGGTATCGCTTATCTCACC
Organism: Hordeum marinum; assembly: GCA_022496015.1. Taxonomy (NCBI): domain Eukaryota; kingdom Viridiplantae; phylum Streptophyta; class Magnoliopsida; order Poales; family Poaceae; genus Hordeum; species Hordeum marinum. The sequence continues at coordinate 7,933,236 of CM039675.1, forward strand.
CTATTGGCCGACTTTATGCCATTTCCGATTACTTATTAACCGCGGTTGTCAAAGGGGCCTTCTTACCGACGGGTTCGCTTATCTCACCCTAACAACCGGCGTTTACGCCAAAACTCAGTTGCTTATCAACTGTAGTTGTTGAAAGAGGCTTTTTGCCTTCGGGTATAGCTTACATCTCCTTTCAAACAGCCGGCTTTATGCCGTCTCAAGCTAATTATTAGCCGCGGCTGTCGATGGAGGCTTCTTGCCTTGGGGTATAGCTTACATCTCCCATCGACAGCTGACGTTCACTGTACTCTTACCAGTCAATCTCGCCTAGAGACCCTGAGCCGGTTCAAGAAATTGACGGCCAATCTCGCCTAGAGACCCTGAGCCGGTTCAAGAAATTGACGGCCAATCTCGCCTAGAGACCCTGAGCCGGTTCAAGAAATTGACGGCCAATCTCGATAGAGATCCTGAACTAGTATGAGTTCAACCATTCGAATCCACGCAGAAGAACCGTCATATGAGTTTTTTGAGGAAACAAAGATCAACATCACATATTGTATCATGCCGGCTTATCAAGCCAGGTCAGAGCAAGGCAATTATAAGTCCCAGGTTGCTACAGGCAGAACTACCTGGCACTTGGGGGCTACACAGCCGCAATTCTCCTCAAAAGTTCCGGTTCATCAATAGCCGCAGTTGTCGATAGAGGATTCTTACCATCAGGTATAGCTTACATTATCCTAAGACAACCGGCTCCTTAATGGATTCATCCGACAAGAGCCGGAGCCATGTTGCTCCGGTTGAAAAAATTCAAGTTTTCAAAGATATTATCCGACTCTAATATTCTGGAGAAGGAATGGCGTCTTCAAAGACAGGCACCCCTCATCAGAAAAGCTCAAGGTATATCCATGGAGAGCCGGCAACGCATTAAATTGAAACACAGAAAGAAGGAAAGTGCACACAGAGAGATGAAAATATATACAACCGCCAAACGGCGGGGTCATGCTTACTCTATTACAAAAACTACTCTCATAAGGAGCAAAAGGCATTGTCAACCGCTCACGATGGGTCATTACATGAGTCTGTGCTCAGAAAGGTTAAAAGAACAAAGTTCAGTTATTGGCCGGCTCATCCTGCTCCGGGTCTTCTGCTGGCTTTATCTGGAGATTTCCCAATTCCCAATTACAGTCAGCCAGAGCAGCGAAAGACCCTTCAAGGAAAGGGGACACGTCAAGCTCACAAGGGAAGAGATCCTTACTACGGGCAGGTGTCAGATCCTTCCACTCGTAGAGAGGCCCGCCGATCCTATTCTCCTCTGCGTCATAAGCCGCCTGATAAATGCTCAAGTCAGCTTCATTTGCTAGTACAGAGGCCAGATAACGCGACTCTTTGACACATCGAATGTAATCTTCTTCGGCGAATTCTGAGCCGTCATCTTTTTTGGATGGGTAACCATCCATCATTTCCGCCGGCGTTAGCTCGGGAGCGAAGGCCAGAGCCCAGCTCAATCCAGCGACGGCTCCTTGGCGGAAGGAGGACTTCTTCAGCTCTTCTATCTGCTTGGGCATTATGGAGAAGAGTTCCAGGACACCTTTTAGAGCGGTGGGGATCTTCTCCTTGTATTGAACCGTCTTAATCGTGAAAATAGCGCCGTAGTAAAGCTGTTCTGCAAAGGTGTAAATAGCCTTCAGGGGTAAAAGGCTATCTACAGCCAATTACCAGCTTCTAGGGCCTGTAAAGGTCAAAACAAAGCAAGATGAGTCGCCATCACAACAGATGAATGAGACATGCTGGAAACATGAAGTGAGTAAGAACTTACCAAAGAGGGCGACGGCCATCTTGCTTATATGACACTTTAGGCCTTCAAGCTCATCCGCCACGGCTGTCAGCCGCTGGTCGGCATCATCCGCTCGTTTGGTCAATGCAGCTTTCTCCAACTCAGTAGATTCTTTTAAAGAAGCAAGCTCCGCCTTAATATGAACCAGCTCTTTAGACAGCAGCCGGCACTTTTCGTTAGAGACGCTGCGGGCCTCTTGTTGAACCGCTAAGTTTGCCTTCATTTCAGACAATTGAGAGCCGGCTTCGTTTAAAGCTTCCTATAATACATCAAAAAACAGGATAAGTCGCCAAAATACAGGACGAGTGTTAAAAGCAAATTTATACAAGTCTCAAACAGATTGCAAGCAATATATTTGACACTTGGGGGCTAATGTATATTTGATCTTTCAGCATGCAGTGCAGTTGCGGATCATCTTCTTCAAAGTTAAACTGGAACCTGGGGGCTACACTATGGCTCTTCAAATTACTTCTAATAGAAGATCCGACTCAACTTCATCAAGATTGAGCCGGCCCTTGGGGGCTACGACCGGCGGTTTAATTTATCTAAAGAAAGATCCGACTCAGTTTTGGCAAATTAAGCCGGCTCTAGGGGACAATGACTATAAATTTGTTCTAACAGAAAGTTAAACAAAGACCCGGTTCAGCGATTGAGTACATTAAACCGGCTCTTGGGGGCTAAGTAAGGATATGGTAAGAAGGAAAGGTACCTCATATTTTGTCTTCATTAAAGAGACCAGCCCAAGTTCTAGATCCCGGCTGGTGGTAACCCGGTTTATATACCCGGCATGGAGCTCTTCGACTGTCATGTTCTCGCACGAAGAGTCAAAGTTCAGCTTCTTCGAGGCTTCAGCCAGCTCTGTATGCTTGGTCAACACATGAGCCGGAGGAGTTTGATGACCAGACCCGGTGATAACAACATTTGGAGTTTCAGGGGTCTTGGCAGGAGTCGCCGGTTTTGAAGGAGCCCTTGGAGAGCTCTCCATGATGATATCAGCAGCAGTCGGCTCTGTGAAGGCAGCCGGTGGATTTTCTTCTGCTTCAGCCTCCTCCGATTGTTCGGGCTCTGGCTCTTGGATAACTGGGCCGGAGGAGGGTTTGTTGGTCTTGCGACGTTTAGCTTGAGCACTGCAAAATAGAAGGATCAGTAGTTGAAGATGTTGCTATTAACTGGATGTCCGGATATCATAGTAAGAAATGCTTACAGCGGATTGATCTTGGGCGGTGGTAGAATTGACGCCGAAGAGTCGCCGGAGGAAGGTGATTTCTAAGAAGAATAAAACAGAAAGGTGAAGAAAGTGTCAAGTTTGTAAAGGAAAGTCAAAGGAAAAATAGAGACTTAAACCTCGGCGGGACGTTTCTTTGGAGCTGGAGAATTTGGTAACCCGGACATGAGTTCAGTAGAGCCGGTGCTTCGGGTTTGTCAACGCTCAGCCTGTTGTTGCTTTTTCAAGAGAAAATCAGGAGCCAGATAAGCAAGAGGGTGAGAAAGAGGAACTTTTCTGATAACTCGCCGCGGCTTTCGGGGGACAAAACATTCTGAGCCGGAAGAAACATAATTTACCTCAGGAGCATTGGCGCGGCTGATCTCCACTTCATCCTGTGAATAAAACAAGCATTAATAAAAGTAGGAAGGTAAAAGATCAAACAAAGAAAAATATTACCTCTGATCTGGATGATGGTGGCGGGTCAAGCAAATTCTCTTGCGGGACATCTTTTCCTGGATTTCTTGGGAGGGGCAATGTATTCCTTCTTCCACAAGTCTGAGTCGGCCTATAGGAATTACCCGAAGAATGAATAACAAATCAACAAAGTACAAATGACATCTAAGAGGCGGATGGGAAGAGATTAACTTACATCGGGAGCCGGATTATTGACGGAGAAAGGCGCCAGGCCGATGGAACTGCATGAGCCGGAGGCCTCGTGGACAAGGCTCCAGATGGTAGTGGTAATATCATCCTCTGTTAGTGTTGATTCGCTGAAACACAACGAGCTGTCATATTTCCCTTCATACTCACACATAAGCCGACCTCTGCGGCTTAAAGGCATGATCCGCTAGGAAATCCAGCAGCGGATCAAATCCAATCCTATTAAACCGTTGGCTAGGAGCACTTTGATCTTCGCCTGGAACGGTTCGTATCTGGCACACTCCGAGGCTGAGAGCCGGCAGGGAAGCTCAGTGTCTGTCCTAAGACGGGAGGGGCGGTAACCCGCCAATGAGTGATCTTTTTCAGGAGAGGTCTCTAGGCAATAGAACCACGTCTTGTTCCAATCTTTGGGGTGACTCGGCATTGGAGTAGCAGGAAAAATGATGTCTCGGCGGCACTGAATAGAAATGCCACCCAGCTCCAGACTCGGACCACCTTTCATTTCAGTTTGGCGGTTTGCATAGAAGAACTCTCGAAAGAACCCCACAGACGGCTTAGTTAGCAGATAAGCTTCGCAGAGAACTTGGAAGTTGCAGATGTTTGAGACGGAGTTGGGTGCCAAATCTTGAGGATGCAGCTTGTAGAAATGAAGCACATCTCGGAAAAACTTAGAGCCGGGGGCACAAATCCTCTCTCAATGTGATCAGTGAAGACTACTATCTCTCCCTTTTGGGGAGAAGGCCGGGTCTCGTCACCCGGAACCCGCCAATTGAGAACCTCTTTGGGAGGGAGAGTACCCGCTTCAACATAACCTGCTAAGTACTCCTCCGTAACGCAAGAACCAACCCAGTTGCATGAGTTGGACGCACGAGACATATTGGCGGCTTAAGTGTTGTGCAAGGTAAAAGGCGTGATGAGTCAAAGCGTAAGCAAATGTTTTTGACGGCTTAAAGGTTTAAGGGTTCTACGGATAAAGTGGAAAGATCCGGTTGATGAGAGCCAGAGAAGCCTAGCGATTCAATAGAGGAAAGGAAGATTAAAAATCGGCTAAGTCCTAAAAAACAGATTCCGCAAACTATTACTATGGCTACGGATCTACAAAAGCAGCGAAAAAGGATTTAAATCCAGACCTAGTGATGAACAGCAGAAAGAAAGAAACTGGAGTGGAGCTATCGTGGTCCACGCATTACGCGCGGCCGGCCCGCGAGCAGCGGCATGGCGAGAGCGCGATCTAAAGGCAACAACGGCGTCGAGATATACGCGCGGTGGCGGAACCCTGCTATGGTGGAACCCTACTACGGCGGTGGGCGATCTAAAGAAGAAGGAGAACTCACCAGAGATGTTGCAGCGGCGGCGGAAGAAATCTGGTCCGTATCAGGGTGATGCAGCGGCCCGGTCGGTGCAGATGCGAAGACGGCGCCGGACGACAAGGACGCTGGAGCGGTGGCGACAGGAAGAAGAAGAAGAGGCACGAGCGGGAGGATGGAAAACTCCGACCCGCACGGGTCATATTTAAAAAGGGATTAAGGAAGGCGCGAAAATCCAGGCGACGACACCGTTTGACCGAGGCAGACGCCTCGATTCTCGGGATGACAGTTAATGAAAGATTCGGTGGTACGTCAGCAAGATCTCATGACGTCACGCCGAGTCATTTCCGGGCGACTCGCCAAAATCGGAAGAGAAGGATGAAGTGAGCAAGCTCAATTTAACCTGGGGCCTAATGTTGGGGATATCACCCCATGGTATGACCCGCCCTGGAGGCTCCGGGTTATGTTGTTGGCTCGTGAGCCGGCCCAAAGGTGAGCCGTAAGACTGGTGGCCCAGGAAGATAGGCGGCTCAAGGGCTGGGCCATACAACGGCCGGACGGAGAAGACCCGGGCGTTCAAGCCGACTCAAAGACAGCTTGGACAAAAATATAGAGAGAGACTCGGTTAGCAATTGTAATGACCCGGTAGTCCTGACCTCTTATATAAAGGCAGACCCGGGGTGACTTAGGGGACAGGTGATCGAGAACTAGGTCAAGTTTCTAGCTCCTTGTAATCGATACATGAGCAATACAAACACAAGCAGGACGTAGGCTATTACCTCGACTTGAGGGGCCGAACCTAGGTAAATCCGTGTCTTTCGTCCCGACTAACCCCTTTGAGTCCACCCCGTTAGCGATGGCCTCGAATCTAAGTCCGTTCACCTGGACATCTGCCGTGATAAATCCATGACAGTAGCCGGGAGTTGCACAATCTCAGGCTCTAAGGAAATGATACTTGACATTGGAAAATCTTTAGCAGACGAACTACACGATCTTGTGCTATGCTTAGGATTGGGTCTTGTCCATCACATCATTCTCCTAATGATGTGATCCCGTTATCAACGACTTCCAATGTCCATGGTCATGAAATCGTGACCATCTATTGATCACCGAGCTAGCCAACTAGAGGCTCACCAGGGACACATTGTGGTCTATGTATTCACACATGTATTGCGGTTTTCGGTTAACACAATTATAGCATGAACAATATACAATTATTATGAACAAGGAAATACAATAATAACCATTTTATTATTGCCTCTAGGGCATATTTCCAACAGTCTCCCACATGCACTAGAGTCAATAATATAGTTACATTGTGATGAATCTAACACCCATAGCATTCTGGTGTTGATCATGTTTTGCTCGTGAGAGAGGTTTAGTCAACGGATCTGCGACATTCAAATCCGTATGTACTTTACAAATATCTATATCTCCCTCCTAAATGTAATCACGGATGGAGTTGAAGCGGCGCTTGATGTGTCTTGTCTTCTTGTGAAACCTAGGCTCCTTTGCAAGGGCAATAGCTCCACTGTTGTCACAGAATAGAGTCATCGGGCCCGACGCATTGGGAATCACTCCTAGGTCGGTGATGAACTCCTTCATCCAGACTCCTTCCTTTGCTGCTTCCGAAGCAGCTATGTACTCCGCTTCACATGTAGATGCTGCCATGATGCTTTGCTTGCTGCTACACCAGCTGATTGCCCCTCCATTCAAAATATACACGTATCCGGTTTGTGACTTCGAGTCATCCGGATCTGTGTCAAAGCTAGCATCGACGTAACCCTTTATGACGAGCTCTTCGGCACCTCCATATACGAGAAACATGTCCTTGGTCCTTTTCAGGTACTTCAGGATATTCTTGACCGCTGTCCAGTGTTCCGCTCTGGGATCACTTTGGTACCTCCCTACCAAACTTATGGCAAGGTTCACATCAGGTCTGGTACACAGCATGGCATACATAATAGAGCCTATGGCTGAAGCATAGGGGATGAGACTCATCTATTCTCTATCCTTTGTCATGGTCGGGCATTGAGTCGTACTCAATCTCACACCCTGTAACACAAGCAAGAACCCCTTCTTGGACTGATCCATATTGAACCTCTTCAATATCTTTTCAAGGTATGGGCTTTGTGAAAGACCAATGAGGCGTCTTGATCTATCTCTATAGATCTTGATGCCTAATATGTAAGCAGCTTCTCCAAGGTCCTTCATTGAAAAACACTTATTCAAGTAGGCCTTTACACTTTCCAAGAGTTCTATATCATTTCCCATCAACAATATGTCATCCACATATAATATGAGAAATGCTACAGAGCTCCCACTCACTTTCTTGTAAATGTAGGGTTCTCTATAAACCTGTATAAACCCAAATGCTTTAATCACCTCATTAAAGCGAATGTTCCAACTCCGAGATGCTTGCACCAGACCATAGATGGAGCGCTGGAGCTTGCATACTTTGTTAGCATCTTTAGGATCGATAAAACCTTCCGGCTGCATCATATACAGTTCTTCCTTTAGGAAGGCATTAAGGAATGCCGTTTTGACGTCCATTTGCCAGATCTCATAATCATTAAATGCGGCAATTGCTAACATGATTCAGACGGACTTCAGCATCGCTACGGGTGAGAAAGTCTCATCATAGTCAACTCCTTGAACTTGTTGATAACCCTTAGCGACAAGCCGAGCCTTATAGATGGTCACATTACCATCCGTGTCAGTCTTCTTCTTAAAGATCCATTTATTTTCAATGGCTCGCTTATCATCAGGCAAGTCCACCAAAGTCCATACTTTGTTCTCATACATGGATCCTATCTCGGATTTCATGGCTTCAAGCCATTTGTTGGAATCCGGGCCCGCCATCGCTTCTTCATAGTTCGAAGGTTCACCGTTGTCTAACAACATGATCTCCAGGACAGGGTTGCCGTACCACTCTGGCGCGGAACGTGTCCTAGTGGACCTTCGAATAGCAACTTGATCTGAAGTTTCATGATCATCATCATTAACTTCCTCTCTAGCCTGTGTAGGCTCCATGTAAACAACTTCCCGTGCTGCGCTACTCTCCGGCTCGAGTGGATGTACGATTACCTCATCAAGTTCTATTTTCCTCCCACTTACTTCTTTCGAGAGAAACTCTTTCTCGAGAAAGGATCCATTCTTGGCAACAAAGACTTTGCCTTCGGATCTGAGGTAGAAGGTATACCCAATAGTTTCTTTGGGGTATCCTATGAAGACGCACATTTCCGCTTTGGGTTCGAGCTTCTCAGGTTGAAGTTTCTTCACATAAGCATCGCATCCCCAAACTTTCAGAAACGACAGCTTAGGTTTCTTTCCAAACCATAGTTCATACGGTGTCGTCTCAACGGACTTTGACGGTGCCCTATTTAAAGTGAATGCGGCAGTCTCTAATGCATATCCCCAAAATGATAGCGGTAAGTCAGTAAGAGACATCATAGATCGCACCATATCCAATAGAGTGTGATTATGACGTTCAGACACACCATTTCGCTAAGGTGTGCCAGGCGGCGTGAGTTGTGAAACAATTCCACATTTCTTTAGGTGCGTGCCAAACTCGTGACTTAAATATTCTCCGCCACGATCAGATCTTAGGCACTTTATTTTCCTGTCACGTTGATTCTCCACCTCACTCTGAAATTCCTTGAACCTTTCAAAGGTTTCAGACTTGTGTTTCATTAAGTAGACATACCCATATCTGCTCAAGTCACTAGTGAGGGTGAGAACATAACGGTAGCCACCGCAAGCCTCGATGCTCATTGGACCGCATACATCGGTATGTATTATCTCCAACAAGTCAGTTGCTCGCTCCATTGTTCCGGAGAACGGAGTTTTGGTCATCTTGCCCATGAGGCATGGCTCGCACGTGTCAAATGATTCAAAATCAAGAGACTCCAAAAGTCCATTAGCATTGAGCTTCTTCATGCGTTTGACACCAATATGACCAAGGTGGCAGTGCCACATGTAAGTGGGACTATCGTTATCAATCTTACATCTTTTGGTACTCACACTATGGACATGTGTAACATCACGTTCGAGATTCATCAAAATAAACCATTGATCAGCGGAGCATGACCATAAAACATTTCTCTCATATAAATAGAATAACCATTATTCTCAGATTTAAATGAGTAGCCATCTCGCATTAAACAAGATCTAGATAGAATGTCCATGCTCAAAGCTGGTACTAAATAACAATTATTGAGGTTTAAGACTAATCCCGAAGGTAGATGTAGAGGTAGCATGCCGACGGCGATCACATCGACCTTGGAACCATTCCCGACGCGCATTGTCACCTCGTCCTTTGCCAGTCTCCGCTTATTCCGCAACTCTTGCTTGGAGTTACAAATGTGAGCAACTGCACTGGTATCAAATACCCAGGAGCTACTACGAGCGCTGGTTAGGTACACATCAATAACAAGTATATCACATATACCTTTAACATTGTCGGCCTTCTTATCCGCTCAGTACTTGGGGCAGTTCCGCTTCCAGTGACCGGTACCCTTGCAATAAAAGCACTCAGTCTCAGGCTTGGGTCCATTCTTGTTCTTCTTCTTGGCAACTTGCTTACCGGGCGTGGCAACAGCTTTGCCGTCCTTCTTGAAGTTCTTCTTACCCTTGCCTTTCTTGAAACTAGTGGTCTTATTCACCATCAACACTTGATGCTCCTTTTTGATCTCGACCTCTGCTGATTTCAGCATCGAGTACAACTCAGGAATGGACTTCTCCATACCCTGCATGTTGTAGTTCATCACAAAGCTCTTGTAGCTAGGTGGAAGCGACAAGAGGATTCTGTCACTGACCGAGTCATCCGAGAGATTAACTCCCAGCTGAGTCAAGCGGTTGTGCAACCCAGACATTTTGAGTATGTGCTCACTGACAGAACTATTCTCCTCCATCTTATAGCTGAAGAACTTGTCAGAAACGTTATATCTCTCGACCCGGGCATGAGCTTGGAAAACCAATTTCAGCTCTTGGAACATCTCATATGCTCCGTGTTGCTCAAAATGCTTTTGGAGCCCCGGTTCTAAACTGTAAAGCATGTCGCACTGAACGAGGGAGTAATCATCACAGTGTGTCTGCCAAGCGTTCATAACGTCTTGCTCCGCTGGGAGAATGGGTGCATCACCTAGTCGTGCATCTAGGACATACAATATCTTGGAAGCTATGAGGATAATCCTCAAGCTACGGACCCAGTCCGCATAGTTGCTTCCATCATCTTTTAGCTTGGGTTTCTCTAGGAACGCGTTGAAGTTGAGGGTGACATTAGCGTTGGCCATTGGATCTGCCATATAGATTGTAAAGACAATTTTAGAATAAGTTCATGATAATTATGTTCACATAATCAAATTATTTAATGAACTCCCTCTTAGATAGACATCTCTCTAGTCATCCAAGTGATACATGATCCATGTCAACTAATGTCCCATCATCACGTGAGACAGACTAGTCATCCATGGTGAACATCTCCATGTTGATCGTATCTTCTATACGACTGATGTTCGACCTTTCGGTCTTCCGGGTTCCGAGGCTATGTTTGTACATGTTAGGCTCGTCAAGTCAACCTAAGTGTTTCGTGTGTGTAAATCTAGCTTACACCCGTTGTATGCGAACGTTAGAACCTATCACACCCGATCATCACATGGTGCTTCGGAACAACGATCCTTAGCAATGTTGCATAGTTAGGGTGAACACTTTTCTTGAAATTTTATGGAGAGATCATCTTATTTACTACCGTCGTTCTAAGCAAATAAGATGTAAATATGATAAACATCACATGCAATCAATATAGTGACATGATATGACCAATATCATCTTGCTCCTTGATCTCCATCTTCGGGGCACCATGATCATCACTGTCACCGACACGACACCATGATCTCCATCATCATGATCTCCATCATCGTGTCTTCATGAATTTGTCTCGCCAATTATTACTTCTACTAATATGGCTAACGTTTAGCAATAAAGTAAAGTAATTACATGGCGTTTATGATTGACACGCATGTCATACAATAAAATAAGACAACTCCTATGGCTCCTGCCGGTTGTCATACTCATCGACATGCAAGTCGTGAATCCCTATTACAAGAACATGATCAATCTCATACATCACAATGCATCATATCACATCCTTTGGCCATATCACATCACAAGGCATATGCTGCAAAAACAAGTTAAACGTCCTATAATTTGTAGTTGCAAGTTTTTCACGTGGCTGCTATAGGTTTCTAGCAAGAACGTTTCTTACCTATGCCAAAACCACAATGTGATATGCCAATTGCTATTTACCCTTCATAAGGACCCTTTTCATCGAATCCGATCCGACTAAGGTGGGAGAGACAGACACCCGCTAGCCACCTTATGCAACAAGTGCATGTCAGGCGGTGGAACCAGACTCATGTAAGCGTACGTGTAAAGTCGGTCCGGGCCGCTTCATCCCACAATACCGCCGAATCAAGATAAGACTAGTAGTGGTAAGAAAATTAACAAGATCAACGCCCACAACAACTTGTTCTCTACTCATGCATAGATTCTACGCATAGACCTAGCTCATGATGCCACTGTTGGGAGACGTAGAAGTAAATCAAAATTTTCCTACGACCACCAAGATCAATCTATGAAGAAACCAGCAATGAGTAAGGGGAGAGTGCATCTTCATACCCTTGAAGATCGCTAAGCAGAAGCGTTACTAGAACGCGGTTCGTGGCGTCATACTCGCAGCGATTCAGATCGTGGTGGAATCCGATCTTAGCGTCGAACAACGGCGCCTCCGCGTTCAACACACGTGCAGCCCGTTGACGTCTCCTACACCTTGATCCGGCAAGGAGGAAGGAGAGGTTGAGGGAGAGCTCCAGCAGCACGACGGCGTGGTAGCAGTGGAGCTACGTGGTACTCCGGTAGATCTTCACCAAGCACTACGGAGGAGGAGAAGGAAGAGGTATGGGGCTGCCCGCGAAAGAAGAGAACTCGTGTCGTGTGTTGGCAGCCTCCAAAAACCCCCACTATATATAGGAGGAGGGGAGGGGAGGGGCTGCACCCTAGGTTTCCCCTTAGGGGGCCGGCGGCAACCCCAGATCTCATCTGGGCGGTGGCCAGAGGGAGGGAGAGAGGGGGGCGCGCCCTAGGGTGGGCCTAGGGCCCATCTGCGCCTAGGGTTAGCCCCCTCTCCTCCATGCTACGCCTTGGGATGAGGTAGGAGGCACACCAGCCCACCTAGGGGCTGGTTCCCTCCCACTCTTGGCCCATGAAGCCTTCCGGGGCTGGTGGCCCCTCCCGATGGACCCCCGGAACCCTTCCGGTGGTCCCGATACGTTATCGGTGATGCCCGGAACACTTCCGGTGACCAAATCCTCAGTTCCTGTATATGAATCTTTACCTACGAACCATTCCAGAACTCCTTGTGATGTCCAGGATCTCATCTGGGACTCCGAACAACCTTTGGTAACCATGTACACTATTTCCCTATAACCCTAGCGTTATCGAACCTTAAGTGTGTAGACCATACAGGTTCGGGAGGCACGTAGACATGATCGAGACACCTCTCCGGTAAATAAACAACAGTGGGATCTGGATACCCATGTTGGCTCCCACATTCTCCATGATGATCTCATCGGATGAACCATGATGTCAGGGATTCAATCAATCCCGTATACAATTCCCTTTGTCTACCGGTATGATACTTGCCCAAGATTTGATCATCGGTATCCCTATACGTGTTGGAAATATGCCCTAGAGGCAATAATAAATTAGTTATTATCATATTTCCTTGTTCATGATAATCGTTTTATTATCCATGCTATAATTGTATTGATCGGAGACTTAGATGCATGTGTGGATACATAGACAAAACCATGTCCCTAGTATGCCTCCAATAGACTAGCTCGTTGATCGAAGATGGTTAAGGTTTCCTAGCCATAGACATGAGATGTCATTTGATTAGCTGAATCCTTGACATAGAGGTTCAACCGATAAAAATCTTTGTAGAATATGTAGGAACCAATATGGACATCCAGGTCCCGCTATTGGTTATTGACCGTAGATGTGTCTCAGTAATGTCTACATAATTCTCGAACCCACAGGGTCTGCACACTTAAGGTTCGGTGACGTTTCGGTAGTATAGAGTTATGTATGGTGGTGACCTATGGTTGTTATGAGTCCCGGATGAGATCCCGGACGTCATGAGGAGCTCCGGAATGGTCCGGAGGTATAGATTGATATATAGGAAGTCCTATTTTGGTCGCCGGTAAAGTTTTGGGCTCATCGGTAGTGTACCGGGAGTGCCGGTAGTGTACCGGGAGACCATCGGGAGGGGTATTTCGACCCAAGAGGCTACATGAGCTGTGGGAGAGTGAATACCAGCCCTTAGTGGGCTGGTGGAAGTCCCACACAAGGCCCATGCGGCTGGGAGAGAAAAGCCCAAAGAGAAAAGGTGGAAAAAGGCAAAAAAGGCAAAATAGGAAGGAGTCCTAGTCCTACTAGGATTGGAGGAGGATTCCTCCTCTCCTCCCAAGTCGGCCGAAGCCTAGAGGGCTTTGCCCTTGAGCCAAGCCTCCTCCTCTCTTCCTCTTATATATACTAGAGGTTTTAGGGGTTTTGCACTTGATTTTCAGCCACGTGCTACCCGTTCCTCTAGTGCATAGTTTCTCCTCTAGATCGGGTTTCTACAGTGCTTAGGCGAAGCCCTACCGGTATTGCTCCACCACCATTACCGCGACGCCATCACGCTGCCGAAGAACTCATCTACCTCTCCGCTCCCTCTTGCTGGATCAACAAGGCGGAGATCGTCATCGAGTTGTACGTGTGCTGAACGCGGAGGTGCCGTCCGTTCGGTACTAGATCGAAAGAACCGTGATCAAGATCACAAGACGATTCGTGATTGGATCGTAGGACGGATCGTGATGAGATCGTGAGACGGATCGTGATTGGATCGCGGGACGCTCGGCGATTTGGACCGCGAAGACGTTCGACTACACCAACCATGTTTCTTAACGCTTCCCGCTTGGGGATCTACAAGGGTATGTAGATCCACTCTCCCTCTCGTAGATGCTCATCACCATGGATAGATCTTGCGTGTGCGTAGGAAATTTTTTGTTTCCCATGCAACGTTTCCCAACAATACGTTGTTCAATCTCGTTACCGGCAAGTCTCTTTACTCGTTCCGTAACACATCATCCCTTGTCTAAGTCCTTAGTCACATTGAGCTCATTATGATGATGTCTGTTGGAAATATGCCCTAGAGGCAATAATAAATTAGTCATTATCATATTTCCTTATTCATGATAATCATTTATTATCCATGCTATAATTGTATTGATCGGAGACTTAAATGCATGTGTGGTTACATAGACAAAAACCATGTCCCTAGTATGCCTCTAATAGACTAGCTTGTTGATCAAAAGATGGTTAAGGTTTCCTAGCCATTGACATGAGATGTCATTTGATAACGGGATCACATCATTAGGAGAATGATGTGATGGACAAGACCCAAATTACAAATGTAGCATATGATCGTGTCAGTTTATTGCTGCTGTTTTCCGCATGTCAAGTATATGTTCCTATGACCATGAGATCATGCAACTCACTAACACCGGAGGGATGCTTTGTGTGTATCAAACGTCGCAATATAATTGGGTGACTATAAAGGTGCACTATAGGTATCTCCGAAGGTGTTTGTTGAGTTGGCATGGATCAAGACTGGGATTTGTTACTCCGTGTGACGGAGAGGTATCTCAGGGCCCACTCGGTAATGCAACATCACAACAAGACTTGCAAGCAATGTGACTAATATGTTAGACACGGGATCTTGCATTACGGAACGAGTAAAGAGACTTGCCGGTAACGAGGTTGAACTAGGTATGGAGATACCGACGATCGAATCTCGGGCAAGTAACATACCGAAGAACAAAGGGAACGTTATACGGGATTGACTAAATCCTTGACATAGAGGTTCGACCGATGAAGATCTTCGTAGAATATGTAGGAACCAATGTGGACGTCCAGGTCTCGCCATTGGTTATTGGCCGTACAGGTGTCTCGGTCATGTCTACATAGTTCTCGAACCCGCAGGGTCTGCACACTTAAGGTTCGGTGATGTTTCGGTAGTGTAGAGTTATGTATGGTGGTGACCGAAGATTGTTTGGAGTCCTGTATGAGATCCCGGACGTCACGAGGAGCTCCGGAATGGTCTGGAGGTAAAGATTCATATATAGGAAGTCCCAGTTTGGTCGCCGGAAAAGTTTCGGGCTCATCGGTAGTGTACCGGGAGTGCCGGTAGTGTACCGGGAGACCTCCGGGAGGGGTATTTCGACCCAAGAGCCTACATGGGCTGTAGGATGGTGAATACCAGCCCTTAGTGGGCTGGTGGAAGTCCTACACAAATCCCATGAGGCTGGGAAGAAAATACCAAAAGGAAAAAAGGTGGAAAAAGGCAAAAAGGGGCTACATAAGGAAGGAGTCCTAATCCTACTTGGAGGAGAAGGAAGAGGACTCCTCCCTCCTTGGTTTGGCCGACCCAAGGGATGCCTTTTTGGCAGCCAAGCCTCCTCCTCCTCTCCTCCTATATATACTAGAGGATTTTAGGGTTTTGGCACAAGATTTTCAGCCACGTGCCACCCATTCCTCTAGTGCATAGCTTCTCCTCTAGATCAGTTTTTTCCAGTGCTTAGGCGAAGCCCTGTCGGAATAGCTCCACTACCATCGCTGGAGCACCGTCACGCTGCCGGAGAACTCTTCCTCCTCTCTGCCTCCTCTTGCTGGATCAAGACGGTGGAGATCGTCATCAAGCTGCACGTGTGCTGAACGCGGAGGTGCCGTCCGTTCGGTACTAGATCGGAAGGATCGTGATCAAGGCCACGGGACATTCGTGGGATGAAGCGGCCCGGACCAACCTTACTCGTACGCTTACGAGAGACTAGTTCCCTCAACTGCACTTGTTGGAAAAGATGGCTAGCGGGTATCTGTTTCTCCTACTTTAGTTGGATCGGATTCGACAAAGGCGGTCCTTGAGAAGGTTGAAAATCAAACTAGTGTATCACCGTTGTGGTTTATGCGTAGGTGAGAATCATTCTTGCTAGATACCTGTAGCAGCCACGTAAAACATGCAACAACAATTAGAGGACGTCTAACTTGTTTTTGCAGGGTATGTTGTGATGTGATATGGCCAATTACATTATGTGATATATGTGATGTATGAGATGATCATGTGATGTATAGAATTTCACGACTTGCACGTCGATGAGTACGGCAACTGGCGGGAGCCATAGGGTTGTCTTTAAGTATTGTATGACCTACATGTCAATCATTAAGCGCTATGTAATGCTTTACTTTATCGCTAAGCGGTAGCAATAGAAGTAGAAGCAGGGCTGGCGCCACAACCCCAATGGCAGCACGTTGATGGAGATCAAGATGATGGAGATCATGGTGTCATGCCGGTGACGATGGAGATCATGCCGGTGTTTTGAAGATGGAGATCTTAAACACAAGTTCATGGTCATATCATGTCACTTATGAATTGCATGAGATGTTAATCTTTTTATGCACCTTGTTTTGCTTAGGACGACGGTAGCATTATAAGCTGATCCCTCATTTAATTTCAAGATAAATTGTGTTCTCCCCGAGTGTGCATCGTTGCGAAAGTTCGTCGTGTTGAGACACCATGTGATGATCGGGTGTGATAGACTCTACGTTCACATACAACGGGTGCAAGCCAAATTTGCACGTGCAGAACACTCGGGTTAAACTTTACGAGCCTAGCATGTACAGACATGGCCTCGGAACACAAGAGACCGAAAGGTCGAACATGAGTCATATAGTAGATATGATCAACGTAATGATGTTCACCATTGCAGCCACCTCAACTCACGTGATGATCGGACTTGAGTTGGTGAATTTGGATCATGTATCACTCGAATGATCGGAGGGATGTCAATTTGAGTGGGAGTTCTTAAGTAATATGATTAATTGAACTCATTATCATGAACATAGTCAATAGTGTCTTTGCAAATTATGTTGTAGATTACTAGCTCGCGCTGTAGCTCCCTTAATTTTTTATATGTTCCTAGAGAAATAGAGTTGAAAGATGATGGTAGCAATATTGCGAACTGGGTCCATGATCTGAGGATTGTCCTCATTACTGCACAGAAGGCTTATGTCCTTAATGCACCACTCAGTGCGCCAACCCCTCTAGCGTCGTCTGTAGATATTGTGAACATTTGAAAGGCACGTTCTGATGACTACTTGATAGTTTAGTGCGTCATGCATTACGGCTTAGAATTGAGGCTCCAAAAACGTTTTGAACGTCACGGAACATATGAGATGTTTCTAAGAGCTAAAATTAGGATCTCAGGCTCGTGCCCGTGTTGCGAGATATGAGATCTCCAACAAGATTCTTTGCCTGCAAGATGAAAGAGAATAGCTCAATCGTTGAGCATGTGCTCAGATTGTCTGGTTGTTACAATCGCTTGAATCAAGTGGGAGTTGATCTTGCAGATAAGATAGTGATTGATATAGTTCTCCAAGTCACTGTCACTAAAGCTACTAGAACTTAGTGATGAACTATAAAATGCCAGGGATATAAATATTGATCCCTAAGCTGTTCGCGATGTTTGACACCACGAAGGTAGAAATCAAGAAGGAGCGTCAAGTGTTGATGGTTAATCAAACCACTAGTTTCGAGAAGGGCAAGAGCAAGGAGGGAAACTTCATGGATAGCAAGTCAGTTGCTACTCCAGTGAAGCAACCCGAAGTTGAACTCAAACCCGAGACTAAGTGCTTCTGTTATGAGGTGACCGGTCGCTGAAGCGAAACAACCCTATATACTTGGTAGATAAGAAGGCTAGCAACATCGACAGAAGTATATTTGATATACGAGTTTTTGATGTGTACCTTGCTAGTACTCCTAGTAGCACCTGGGTATTGGATACCGGTTCGATTGCTAAATGTTAGTAACTCAAAATAAAAGCTACAGAATAAACGGAGAACTAGCTAAGGGTGAGGTGGCGATATGTGTTGGAAATGTTTCCAAGGTTGATGTGATCAACATCGCACGCTCTCTCTACCTTCAGGATTAGTGACGAACCTAAATAAATGTTATTTGGTGTTTTGCGTTGAGCATGAACATAATTAGATCATGTTTTTTGCAATACGGTTATTCATTTAAGTTAGAGAATAATGGTTATTCTGTTTACATGAATAATACCTTCAATGGTCATTCACCCAGTGAGAATGGTTTGTTGAAATCTTGATCGTAGTAATACACATGTTCATAACATTGATGTCAAAAGATACAAAGTTAATAATGATAGTACCACATACTTGTGGCACTGCCGCTAAATGTCATATTGGTATAAAGCGCATGAAGAAACTCCATGCTGATGGATCTTTGGACTCATTCGATTTCAAATCGGTTGAGACATGCGAACCATGCCTCTTGGGCAAGATGACTTAAAAAACCCGTTGGATGGAGCGGGCAAGTGATTCATTGGAAATGATACATGTTGATGTATGCAATCAAGTGAGTCTTGTAGCGTGCAGTGGATATCGTTATTTTCTTACCTTCACTGATGATTTAAGTAGATATAGTGTATATTTACTTAATGAAACTCAAGTCTGAATCGTTTGAAAGGTTCAAGCACATTCAGAGTGAAGTTTAAGATCATCATGACAAGAAAATAAAAATGACTGCGATATGATCGTGGAGGTGAATATCGGAGTTACGAGTTTGGCATACAACTTAAGATAATGTGAAATTTGTTTCACAACTAACGCCACCTGAAACACCATAGTGTGATGGTGTGTCCGAACATCATAGTCATGCTCTATTGGATATGGTGTGTGCTATGATGTCTCTTATCGTTTTACTACTATAATTTTAGGGTTATGCATTAGAGACAACTACATTCACTTTAAATAGGGCATCATCTAAATCCGTTGAGATGACACCGTGTGAATTATGGTTTGATAGAAACCTAAGCTGTCATTTCTTAATATTTGGGGCTGCGACACTTGTGTGGAAAATGTTTTCACCTAATGAGGTCGAACCCAAGGCGGACAAATGCATCTTCATAGAATACCCTAAGAATAGTTGGGTGAACCATCTATCTCAGATCCAAGTGCAAAGTGTTTGTTGCTAAAAATGGGTCCTTTCTCGAGGAAAAGTTTATCTCAAAAGAATTGAGTGGGAGGAAGATAGAACTTGATGAGGTTGTTAAACCTTTGTTCAACCAGAGAGTAGTGCAGCGCAGAAAGATGTTTCTGTAAAGCCTACGTTAGTTGAAAGAGGAAGTTAATGATGATGATCATGAAGCTTCAGGATCAAGTTACTATCGAACTTCGTAGGTCGACAAGGATGTGTACTGCTCCTAAGTGGTACGACAACCCTGTCTTGGAGGTCATGTTGTTGGTCAACGATGAACCTATGAGCTATGGAGAAGCGATGATGGGCCCGGATTCCGACAAATGGTTGGAGGCCATGAAATCCGAGATAGGATCCATGTATGAAAACCAAGTATAGACTTTGGTAGAATTGCTCGTTGGACGGCAGGTCGTTGAGTACAAATGGATCTTTAAAATGAAGACAGACACTGATGGTAAATGTCACTATTAGTAAAGCTTGACTTGTTGCAAAGATGTTTGTGACAAGTTCAAGGAGTTGACTACGATGAGACTTTCTCACTAGTAGCGGTGCTAAAGTCTGTTTGAATTATGTTAGCAGTTGCTGCATTTTTCAATTATGAAATCTGGCAGATGGATGTCAAAACATCGTTCCCTTAACGGTTTAATTGAGGAAAGGTTGTATGTGATACAACCAGAAGGTTTTGTCAGTCCTAAGGATGCGAAAAGGTGTACAAGCTTCAGTGATCCTTCTATGGACTGAAGCAAGTATCTCGGAGTTGGAATATACGCTTTGATGAGGTGATCAAAGTTTTGATGTTTATACAAAGTTTACGAGAAACTTGTATTTACAATAAAGTGAGTGGGAGCACTATAGAATTTCTGATAAGTATATGTGGATGACATATTGTTGATCGGAAATAATGTAGGATTTCTGGAAAGCATGAATGGTTGTTTGAAAAGTGATTTTCAAAGGAAGACCTGGATAAAGCTGCCTAATTGTTGAGCATCAAAATCTATAGAGATAGGTCAAGATGCTTGATGAGACTTTCAATGAGTGCATACCTTGACAAGATTTTGAAAGAGTTCAAAATGGATCAGTCAGAGAAATAGTTCTCGTCTGATTTGTAAGGTGTGAAGCTGAGTGAGACTCAAAGCTTGACAACGGCAGAAGAAAGAGAAAGGACGAACGTCGTCCCCTATGACTTAGCCATAGGCTCTGCACAGTATGCCATGCTGTGTACCGCACATGTGTGTGCCTTGGCATGAGTCCGTCAGGGGGTACAAGAGTGAACCAGGAATGGATCACTGGACAGCGGTCAAGATTATCCTCAGTAACTAAAAGACTAAGGAAATGTTTGTCTATTATGGAGGTGATAAAGGGTTCGTCGTAACAAGTTACGTCGATGCAAGCTTTAACACTAATCCGGATGACTCTTAGTAGCAATCTGGATACATATAGTGGAGCAGCCATTTGGAATAGTACCAAGTGGAGTGTGGTAGCAGTGTTTATGGGTAGATATAGAGATTTGCAAAGTACACACGGATCTGAATGTTGAAGACCCGTTGACTATAAGACCTCTCTCACATGCAAAGCATGATCGAGCCCCAGAACTCATTGGGTGTTAGATTCATAGCAATGCGAATCACATGGTGATGTGAACTAGATTATTGACTCTAGTGAAAGTGGGAGACCGTTGGAAATATGCCCTAGAGGCAATAATAAATTAGTTATTATCATATTTCCTTATTCATGATAATCGTTTATTATCCATGCTATAATTGTATTGATCGGAGACTTAAATGCATGTGTGGATACATAGACAAAAACCATGTCCCTAGTATGCCTCTAATAGACTAGCTTGTAGATCAAAAGATGGTTAAGGTTTCCTAGCCATGGACATGAGATGTCATTTGATAACGGGATCACATCATTAGGAGAATGATGTGATGGACAAGACCCAAATTAGAAATGTAGCATATGATCGTGTCAGTTTATTGCTGTTGTTTTCCGCATGTCAAGTATATGTTCCTATGACCATGAGATCATGCAACTCACTGACACTGGAGGGATGCTTTGTGTGTATCAAACATCGCAACGTAACTGGGTGACTATAAAGGTGCACTACAGGTATCTCCGAAGGTGTTTGTTGAGTTGGCATGGATCAAGACTGGGATTTGTTACTCCGTGTGACGGACAGGTATCTCAGGGCCCACTCGGTAATGCAACATCACAACAAGCCTTGAAAGCAATGTGACTAATATGTTAGCCACGGGATCTTGCATTACGGAACGAGTAAAGAGACTTGCCGGTAACGAGGTTGAACTAGGTATGGAGATACCGACGATCGAATCTCGGGCAAGTAACATACCGAAGAACAAAGGGAACGTTATACGGGATTGACTGAATCCTTGACATAGAGGTTCGACCGATGAAGATCTTCATAGAATATGTAGGAACCAATGTGGACATCCAGGTCCCGCCATTGGTTATTGGCCGTAGAGGTGTCTCGGTCATGTCTACATAGTTCTCGAACCCGTAGGGTCTGCACACTTAAGGTTCGGTGACGTTTCGGTAGTGTAGAGTTATGTATGGTGGTGACCGAAGATTGTTCGGAGTCCCAGATAAGATCCCGGACGTCACGAGGAGCTACGGAATGGTCTGGAGGTAAATATTCATATATAGGAAGTCCCAGTTTGGTCGCCGGAAAAGTTTCGGGCTCATCGGTAGTGTACCGGGAGTGCCGGTAGTGTACCGGGAGGGGTATTTCGACCCAAGAGCCTACATGGGCTGTAGGAGGGTGAATACCAGCCCTTAGTGGGCTGGTGGAAGTCCTACACAAAGCCCATGAGGCTGGGAAGAAAATACCAAAAGGAAAAAAGGTGGAAAAAGGCAAAAAGGGGCTATATAAGGAAGGAGTCCTAATCCTACTTGGAGGAGAAGGAAGAGGACTCCTCCCTCCTTGGTTTGGCCGACCCAAGGCCTGCCTTTTTGGCAGACAAGCCTCCTCCTCCTCTCCTCCTATATACACTAGAGAATTTTAGGGTTTTGGCACAAGATTTTCAGCCACGTGCCACCCGTTCCTCTAGTGCATAGCTTCTCCTCTAGATCGGTTTTCTGCAGTGCTTAGGCGAAGCCCTGTCGGAATAGCTCCACCACCATCGCCGGAGCGCCGTCATGCTGCCGGAGAACTTTTCCTCCTCTCTGCCTCCTCTTGCTAGATCAAGACGGTGGAGATCGTCATCAAGCTGCACGTGTGGTGAACGCGGAGGTGCCGTCCGTTCGGTACTAGATCGGAAGGATCGTGATCAAGGCCACGGGACGTTCGTGATCGGATCGCGGGGCAGATCATGACGAGATCGCGGGACGGTTCGTGATTAGTTCGCGGGACGGTTCGTGATTAGATCGCGGGACGCTCGGCGATTTGGATCCGAAGAAGTTCGACTACACCAACCGCGTTTCTTAACGCTTCCCGCTTAGCGATCTACAAGGGTACGTAGATCTACTCTCCCTCTCGTAGATACTCATCACCATGGATAGGTTTGCGTGTGCGTAGGAAATTTTTTGTTTCCCATGCGACGTTCCCCAACAATGTCATCCCGTGGCTAACTCCTTTTATGCAGCTTGTTTTGCTTAGGATGACGGTAGCATTATAAGGTGATCCCTCACTTAATTTCAAGATGAATTGTGTTCTCCCCGAGTGTGCTCCATTGCGAAAGTTCATCGTGTCGAGACACCACGTGATGATCGGGTGTGATAGACTCTACGTTCACATACAACGGGTACAAGCAAGTGTTGCACATGCAGAACACTCGGGTTAAACTTGACGAGCCAAGCATGCACAGACATGGCCTCGGAACACAAGATACCGAAAGGTCGAACATGAGTCATATAGTACATATGATCAACATGATGATGTTCACCATTGAAACCACCTCAACTCACGTGATGATCGGACTTGAGTTGGTGAATTTGGATCATGTATCACTCGAATGACCAGAGGGATGTCAATTTGAGTGGGAGTTCTTAAGTAATTTGATTAATTGAACTCATTATCATGAACATAGTCAGTAGTGTCTTTGCAAATTGTGTTGTATTACTAGCTCACGCTGTAGCTCCCTTGTATTTTTATATGTTCCTAGAGAAATAGAGTTGAAAGATGATGGTAGCAATATTGCGGACTGGGTCCATGATCTGAGGATTGTCCTCATTGCTGCACAAAAGGCTTATGTGCTTAATGCACCGCTTGGTGCGCCAACCCCTCTAGCGTCGTCTGTAGATGTTGTGAACATCTGACAGGCACGTTCTGATGACTACTTGATAGTTTAGTGCATCATGCATTACGGCTTAGAATTGAGGCTCCAAAACATTTTGAACGTCGCGGAACATATGAGATGTTCTAAGAGCTGAAATTAGGATCTCAGGCTCGTGCCCGTATTGCGAGATATGAGATCTCCAACAAAATTCTTTGCCTACAAGATGAAAGAGAATAGCTCAATCGTTGGGCATGTGCTCAGATTGTCTGGGTGCTACAATCGCTTGAATTGAGTGCGAGTTGATCTTCGAGAGAAGATAGTGATTGATATAGTTCTCCAAGTCACTGTCACTAAGCTACTAGAACTTAGTGATGAACTATAAAATGCCAGGGATAGAAATAATGATCGCTGAGCTGTTCGCGATGTTTGACACCGCGAAGGTAGAAATCAAGAAGGAGTGTCAAGTGTTGATGGTTAGTAAAACCACTAGTTTCGAGAAGGACAAGGGCAAGGAGGGAAACTTCATGGATAGCAAGTCAGTTGCTGCTCCAGTGAAGCAACCCAAAGTTGAACCCAAACCCGAGACTAAGTGCTTCGATTATGAGGATAGCGGTCGCTGAAGCGGAACAACCCTAGATACTAGGTAGATAAGAAGGCTGGCAACGTCGACAGAAGTATATTTGATATACGTGTTATTGATGCGTACCTTGCTAGTACTCCTAGTAGCACCTGGGTATTGGATACCAGTTCGGTTACTAAATCTTAGTAACTCGAAATAAAAGCTATGGAATAAACGGAGAGCTAGCTAAGGGTGAGGTGACGATGTGTGTTGGAAATGTTTCCAAAGGTTGATGTGATCAACATCGCACGCTCTCTCTACCTTCGGGATTAGTGACGAACCTAAATAAATGTTATTTGGTGTTTTGCGTTGAGCATGAACGTGATTAGATCGTGTTTATTGCAACACGGTTATTCATTTAAGTTAGAGAATAATGGTTATTCTGTTTACATTAATAATACCTTCAATGGTCATGCACCCAGTGAGAATGGTTTGTTGAATCTTGATCATAGTAATACACATGTTCATAACATTGATGCCAAAAGATACAAAGTTAGTAATGATAGTGCCACATACTTGTGGCACTGGTGATAAATGTCATATTGGTATAAATCGCATGAAGAAACTCCATGTTGATGGATCTTTGGACTCATTGGATTTCGAATCGGTTGAGACATGCGAACCATGCCTCTTGGGCTAGATGACTAAGGACCCCGTTTTCCAATTTGATAGAGCAGGCAACTGATTTATTAGAAATAATACATGTTGATGTATGCAATCCAATGAGTCTTGTAGCGTGCGGTGGATAACATCATTTTCTTACCTTCACTGATGATTTGAGTAGATATGGTGTATATTTACTTAATGAAACACAAGTCTGAATCATTTGAAAAGTTCAGGCAAATTCAGAGTGAGGTTTAAGATCATCGTGACAAGAAGATAAATATGTCCGCGATATGATCGTGGAGGTGAATATCTGAGTTACGAGTTTGGCATAAAACTTTAGACAATGTGAAAGTTGTTTCACAACTCATGCCACCTGGAATACCATAGTGTGATGGTGTGTCCGACCGTCATAGTCGTGCTCTATGGGATATGGTGCGTGCTATGATGTCTCTTATCGTTTTGTTACTATAATTTTGGGGTTATGCATTAGAGACAACTACATTCACTTTAAATAGGGAACCATCTAAATCCGTTGAGATGACACCATGTGAATTATGGTTCGATAGAAACCTAACCTGTCATTTCTTAATATTTGGGGCTGCGACGCTTGTGTGGAAAATGTTTTCACCTAATGAGCTCGAACCCAAAGCGGACAAATGCATCTTCATAGAATACCCTAAGAACAGTTGGGTGAACTATCTATCTCAAATCCAAGCATAAAATGTTTGTTGCTAAAATCGGGTCCTTTCTCGAGAAAAAGTTTCTCTCGAAAGAATTGAGTGGGAGTAAGATAGAACTTGATGAGGTTATTGAACCTTTGTTTCAACGAGAGAGTAGCGCAGAGCAGGAAGATGTTTCCGTGAATCCTACGTTAGTTGAAGAGGAAGTTAATGATGATGATCATGAAGCTTCGGATCAAGTTACTATCAAACCTCGTAGGTCGACAAGGACGTGTACTGCTATTGAGTGGTATGACAACCCTGTCTTAGAGGTCATGTTGTTGGACAACGATGAACCTACGAGCTATGGAGAAGCAATGATGGGCCCGGATTCCGACAAATGGTTAGAGGCCATGAAATCCGAGAAAGGATCCATGTATATAAACCAAGTGTAGACTTTGGTAGACTTTCTTGTTGGACGACAGGTCGTCGAGTACAAATGGACCTTTAAGATGAAGACAGACGCTGATGGTAAATGTCACCATTTATAAAGCTCGACTTTTTGCAAAGAAGTTTACGACAAGTTCAAGGAGTTGACTGTGATGAGACTTTCTCACTCGTAGCGATGCTAAAGTCTGTTGGAATTATGTTGGCAGTTGCTGCATTTTTCAATTATGAAATCTGGCAGATGGATGTCAAAACATCGTTTCCTTCCTTGAGGAAAGGTTGTATGTGATACAACGAGAAGGTTTTGCCAGTCCTAAGGATGATAAGAGGTGTGCGAGCTCCAGCAATCCTTCTATGGGCTGGAGCGAGCATCTCGGAGTTGGAATATACGCTTTGATGAGGTGATCAAAGTTTTTGAGTCTATACAAAGTTTATGAGAAACATGTATTTTCAGTAAAGTGAGTGGGAGCACTATAGAGTTTCTGGAAAGCATAAAGGGTTGTTTGGAAGGAGTTTTTCAAAGGAAGTCCTAGATAAATCTACCTAATTGTTGAGCATCAAGATCTATAGAGATAGATCAATATGCTTGATGAGACTTTCAATGAGTACATACCTTGACAAGATTTCGAAAGAGTTCAAAATGGATCAGTCAGAGAGAAGTGTTCTCGCCTACTTTGTAAGGTGTGAAGTTGAGTGAGACTCAAAGCTCGACCACGGCAGAAGAAAGAGAAAGGACGAATGTCGTCTCCTATGCCTTAGCCATAGGCTCTGTATAGTATGCCATGTTGTGTACCGCACCTGTGTGTGCCTTGCCATAAGTACGTCAAGGGGTACAAGAGTGGTCCTGGAGTGGATCACTGGACAGCGATCAAGATTATCCTTAGTAACTAAAAGACTAAGGAAATGTTTCTCGATTATGGAGGTGATAAAGAGTTCTTCATAAAGAGTTACGTCGATACAAGCTTTAACACTAATCCGGATGACTCTTAGTAGCAATCCGGATGCATATAGTGGAGCAGCCATTTGGAATAGCTCCAAGTGGAGTGTAGTAGCAGTGTTTACGGTTTGACATAGAGATTTGCAAAGTACACACGGATCTGAATATCACAGACCCGTTGACTATAAGACCTCTCTCACATGCAAAGCATGATCGAGCCCCAGAACTCATTGGGTGTTAGATTCATAACAATGCGAATCACATGGTGATGTGAAGTAGATTATCGACTCTAGTGCAAGTGGGAGACTGTTGGAAATATGCCCTAGAGGCAATAATAAATTAGTTATTATCATATTTCCTTGTTCATGATAATCGTTTATTATCCATGCTATAATTGTATTGATCGGAGACTTAGATGCATGTGTGGATACATAGACAAAACCATGTCCCTAGTATGCCTCTAATAGACTAGCTCGTTGATTGAAGATGGTTAAGGTTTCCTAGCCATGGACATGAGATTTCATTTGATAACGGGATCACATCATTAGGAGAATGGTGTGATGGACAAGACCCAAACTACAAACATAGCATATGATCGTGTCAGTTTATTGCTACTGTTTTTTGCATGTCAAGTATATGTTCCTATGACCATGAGATCATGCAACTCATTGACACCAGAGGAGTACCTTGTGTGTATCAAACGTCGCAACGTAACTGGGTGACTATAAAAGTGCTCTACAGGTATCTCCGAGTGTGTCTTTTGGGTTGGCATGGATCAAGACTAGGATTTGTTACTCCGTGTGATGGAGAGGTATCTCAGGGCCCACTTGGTAATACAACATCACAATAAGCCTTGCAAGAAATGTGACTAAAGTGTTAGTCATGGGATCTTGTATTACAGAACGAGTAAAGAGACTTGTCGGTAACGAGGTTGAACTAGGTATGGAGATACCGACGATCGAATTTCGGGCAAGTAACATACCGAAGAACAAAGGGAACATCATACGAGATTAGTTGAATCCTTGACATAGAGGTTCAACCGATAAAAATCTTTGTAGAATATGTAGGAACCAATATGGACATCCAGGTCCCGCTATTGGTTATTGACCGTAGATGTGTCTCAGTAATGTCTACATAATTCTTGAACCCGCATGGTCTGCACACTTAAGGTTCGGTGACGTTTCGGTAGTATAGAGTTATGTATGGTGGTGACCTAAGGTTGTTATGAGTCCCGTATGAGATCCCGGACGTCATGAGGATCTCCGAAGGTAAATATTGATATATAGGAAGTCCTATTTTGGTCGCCGGAAAAGTTTCGGGCTCATCGGTAGTGTACCGGGAGTGCCGGTAGTGTACCGGGAGACCATCGGGAGGGGTATTTCGACCCAAGAGGCTACATGGGCTGTGGGAGAGTGAATACCAGCTCTTAGTGGGATGGTGGAAGTCCCACACAAGGCCCATGCGGCTGGGGGAGAAAAGCCCAAAGAGAAAAGGTGGAAAAAGGCAAAATAGGAAGGAGTCCTAGTCCTACTAGGATTGGAGGAGGATTCCTCCTCTCCTCCCAAGTCGGCCGAAGCCTAGAGGGCTTTGCCCTTGAGCCAAGCCTCCTCCTCTCTTCCTCTTATATATACTAGAGTTTTTAGGGTTTTTGCACTTGATTTTCAGCCACGTGCTACCCGTTCCTCTAGTGCATAGTTTCTCCTCTAGATCGGTTTTCTGCAGTGCTTAGGCGAAGCCCTGCCGGTATTGCTCCACCACCATCGCCGCGGCACCGTCACGCTGCTGGAGAACTCATCTACCTCTCCGCTCCCTCTTGCTAGATCAAGAAGGCGGAGATCGTCATCGAGCTGTACGTGTGCTAAACGCGGAGGTGCCGTCCGTTCGGTACTAGATCAGAAGAACCGTGATCAAGATCGCGAGACGATTCGTGATTGGATCGTGGGACGGATCATGATGAGATCGTGATGAGATCACGAGACAGATCGTGATTGGATCGCGGGATGCTCGGCGATTTGGATCGCGAAGACGTTCGACTACACCAACCGCGTTTCTTAACGCTTTCCGCTTAGCAATCACAAGGGTATGTAGATCCACTCTCCCTCTCGTAGATGCTCATCACCATGGATAGATCTTGCGTGTGCATAGGAATTTTTTTGTTTCCCATGCAACGTTTCCCAACAATACGTTGTTCAATCTCGTTACCGGCAAGTCTCTTTACTCGTTCCGTAACACATCATCCCGTGGCTAACTCCTTAGTCACATTGAGCTCATTATGATGATGTCTTACCGAGTGGGCCCAGAGATACCTCTCCATCACACGGAGTGACAAATCCCAGTCTCGATTCGTGCCAACTCAACAGACACTTTCAGAGATACCCGTAGTGTACCTTTATAGCCACCCAGTTACGTTGTGACGTTTGGCACACCCAAAGTATTCCTACGGTATCCGGGAGTTGCACAATCTCATGGTCTAAGGAAATGATACTTGACATTGGAAAAGCTTTAGTAGACAAACTACACGATCTTGTGCTATGCTTAGGATTGGGTCTTGTCCATCACATCATTCTCCTAATGATGTGATCCCGTTATCAACGACATCCAATGTCCATGGTCATGAAATCGTGACCATCTATTGATCAACGAGCTAGCCAACTAGAGGCTCACTAGGGACACATTGTGGTCTATGTATTCACACATGTATTACGGTTTCCGATTAACACAATTATAGCATGAACAATAGACAATTATCATGAAGAAGGAAATACAATAATAACCATTTTATTATTGCCTCTAGGGCATATTTCCAACAATACTTTCATATGCATGCCGGATAGCGGTCTTGGGGTGGAGTAATAGTAGTAGATGCAGTTGGATTAATGGTCTACTTGTCAAAAATGTAATGCTTATATATGATTCATGCCATGAAGAATCATATTGTAACTATGCGTTATTCAGTGAATTTCCCAATGGTAATTTGTTTACCTCGATGATATGTTTATGAGAGAGATGCATCTAGTGAACCTATGGTCCCCGAGTCCATTTTCCATTATTACTAAAACCTACAATAGCTTGCTTTTTTTAGTTCTATTTATTTTATTTTATTTGCATACCTATCACTATCAGATTTAGTCCTTGCAATTGGCGAGAACAAGGGGATTGACAACCCTCTTGCCTTCGTTGGGGACAAGCATTTGCTTTGCTTTTTTTGTGTGTGTAGATACTGTTCATGTTGTTTGTGTGTCGTGCGTATCGTCTCCTTCTGGTTCAATATACCTTGGTTATTACCTGAGGAGAATACTATCTGATGCTATACTACTTCACCCTTCCTTTTCAGGGAACCCCAATAGCTATAAAGAGAGCAGCAACAACTCATGGCTAGGCAGTGTCCATTTATTGTTCCGTGGTGAGAAATAATGTTATAATGTTTGAATACTATGCATTGGTTAAAAAACATTGACAAATCGATGCACTTGCTAATGTGTGAAAACGCATGCAATAATTCATTGTTACAGTGCCCTTGCATGCCTTTTGGAGCACATGCTGGACTTGAACAAAAGACACCAACAAAACATAAGAAGTAGGAACATATTTTTTATTGCAGTAGATGGTTGAAAGGCTAATCAAATAAGAAGGATGATACTGCTACCATCAAATTTCACATATAACTCAAGATACAAAGCCTAGTACTAGAAGATGCAACAAGAATATGTTGATGGGTCGAACATGGTAATCTATTTGTAGCACTCACGTGAAACACAACTCGTATGTAGATTCAATTTTATTCTAGAGGAAATAGTGGTAATGACATAGACTTGACATTATTGGACAACCTCGCCACATAAAACTAAAGGACTTCATAAAATACATGAAGGCAAGTAGATTTTTTGTGAACACTCGCAAGTAATAACATGCTGACTCATTATCAACATTAAATTACCCTACTTTAGCATATTCACCTTTAATTCCATTCATATGCACAATAGAGTTACAAAAAAGATCTCACACCCATGTAGTCATATTTCTCCAGAAGAGATAAAGAACAAACTAATATCTAGAACATGTCGAAGTAGATAACAAGTGTTAATATCCCACGCAAAGACATTGGCCGTGAATGATATGCAATTGTTTGATAACTTCATGATGAAGGACCGTTTGGTCGGTTCAATCATAACTCAACGTGCATGGTTGATAATAGATGCATACGAAAGTTCCCAATAATCATGAAAAAACAACCAATAATGGTGTCTTTCCAACATGTTCACTCATCTCGAACAACACTTCACCGCTACAAAGAGGGCTAAGACAATATAACATGCTAGTGACTACTAGAGTCCCAATACTTTTGTCATCAATAAAACAATAGATAAAAAGTTTTATTGTGCATGGCTAGGTATGATACCGAGAAGAATATTTAAAAACAGTATGCCATTCATGGCAAGCCAAAAAATCAATTCATAGGATTTTATTCGAACCCATGAAGAATAGATTGCGAAGAGTTGGCTAAGAAGCGCAAGAAAGGTAGTCATGATCTAAGACACTTAAAATAAATTATGAGAAAATAAAGACAAGCACATGCAAGAAAAAGATAACCAATAAGTGTGACAACAACATCAGGCAACATCAACTAATCTCCAGCCAACCGAATGGAGAAACACTACGCTCATACACATGTGGATATGCATGACCACCATCTCTGTGCCTTATTTTTCCTTCTTTGTATTTGTATTTTGTTCTTGCGGGTCTAGTTAACACCATATTGGTTTAGGTGTGACGAGTGCTTGAGAGGCATGTTGCATGGCTTGATCGGATGGTGGTAAATGTAATGTAATGTGTGACATATCACATGGATCTTGTGATGTTTTAACATGTTACATTGCACGATGCTTGTAATAAGAATGTGTGTCACATTAGATTTGATACAGTTGCTGGTAGCACGATGACACATAGTGCCCCTTATTTTCATGTTACTTTTTATGTGGTTTATCTGTTCATCTCTGGACGTAACACTGGAATGAACATTATGAAATTGATTGAGTTGATTTTTGTTTTGGGAAACGGCGAACATGAAGCCTGAAAACTATGCAAGCTTGCGAGCCTTCAGATCTTCATTGTCACACCCTATTTCTAAATAGGAGCATGAGATCATAACTGTAATTGGAACGATGGAAAAAGTACAAGCAAGGGTCCTCTTTGTTCATAGTTCATCGGTTTTAAAAGTTATTTTCTTTTCCTGTTTTGCCTGTATGTTTGCTCTATTTTCATTTTTTGATCTATATAATCTTGGTATCTATTTAACAAATAGATAAAAAAATCCCATAGAAACATCCAATGATCGTTGGGTACTACAAACATGTCCCATCACATTTAGAATACACACACACACGCACACACACACACACATACACGGAGAGATAGAGGCCCATGTTTGATATTCTACTCAATTTGTCCCCTTTACGTTGCACGAGGCACATGTGTCCTTTGAATCCTTGCTCTTCTACATGCTCATGTTAGTTAACTTTGCGAGATATGTATTGTCCTACCTTGTCCAGGTCCTTATGATCATAGTGCAATATGAACTTTTATATTCTTTGACACAAAATGGAATGGTTAGTTCCCGATACCTCTCATTTCTAGACAATGTAATGTGTTTGAGCATTCAAGATCGGATGAGGGGAGGGTAGAGGAAGAGAGATAGTCTTATTCAAAGCTAGCTAGTTATGTAACTGAAGAATGTCGAGGATGTAGTGGATATTATATATCCATGAGAGGAGAGGCTTATTTTCTAAACATAATATAAATATGTAACTTCGAAATGAACATTTGTAGGTGCAATCTTGGTATCATAGATATGGAAGTTGCACAATACGTGGGGCCAATGACAAGTCTACAACATTCAATGAAAGATAGTCATCATTGGGAAATAAATGACATATGGTTTGCTTCCTTTCATTTTTTGAGAGATGCATGCCGTTAGGGAACGTTGCATGGGAAACAAAAAATTTCCTACGCACACGCAGATCTATCCATGGTGATGAGCATCTACAAGAGGGAGAGTGGATCTACGTACCCTTGTAGATCGCTAAGCGGGAAGCGTTAAGAAATGCAGTTGGTGTAGTCGAACGTCTTCGCGATCCAAATTGCCGTGCGTCCCGCGATCGAATCACGATCCGTCCCGCGATCCAATAATGATCCGTCCCACGATCCGATCACGATCCATCCCACGAACTTGATCACGATCCGTCCCACGAACTTGATCACGATCCTTCCGATCTAGCGCCGAACGGACGGCACCTCCGCGTTCAGCACACGTACAGCTTGATGACGATCTCCACCGTCTTGATCCAGCAAGAAGGAGTGGAGAGGAAGAAGAGTTCTCTGGCAGCATGACGGTGCTCTGGCGATGGTGGTGGAGCAATTCCGGCAGGGCTTCGCCTAAGCACTGCAGAAATCCGATCTAGAGGAGAAACTATGCAGTGGAGGAACGGGTAGCATGTGGGTGAAAAACTAGTGCAAAAACCCTCAATACCACCAGTATATATAGGAGGAAGAGAGGAGGTGGCTTGGCCCAAGGGCCAAGCCACCAAGGAGTCGGCCGAACCAAGGGTGGAGGTGGAGTCCACCTCCAATCCTAGTAGGACTAGGATTCACCCTCTTTTTTGCCTTTTCCACTTTTTCTCTTAGGACTCTTTTCTTCCAGCCGCATGGGCCTCTTGTGGATGTTCCACCAGCCCACTAAGGGCTGGTTTCCACTCTCCCAAAGCTCATGTAGCCTCTTGGGTCGAAATACTCCTCCCGGAGACCTCCCGCTACACTACCGGCACTCCCGGTACACTACCAATGAGCCTGGAACTTTTCCGGCGACCAAAACAGGCCTTCCTATATATGAATCTTTACATCCAGACCATTCCGGAGCTCCTCCGGGACTCCGAACAAACTTCGGTCACCACCATACATAACTCTATACTACCAAAACATCACCAAACCTTAAGTGTGCAGACCTTGCGGGTTCGAGAACTATGTAGACATGACCGAGACACCTCTACGGTCAATAACCAATGGCGGGACTTGGATGTCCACATTGATTCCTACATATTCTACGAAGATCTTTATCGGTTGAACCACTATGTCAAGGATTCAATTAATCCCGTATGATGTTCCTTTTGTTCTTCGGTATGTTACTTGCCCAAGATTCGATCGTCGGTATCTCCATACCTAGTTCAATCTCGTTACCGGCAAGTCTCTTTACTCGTTCCTTAATACAAGATCCCGTGACCAACATTTAGTCACATTGCTTGCAAGGCTCATTGTGATGTTGTATTACGGAGTGGGCCCTGAGATACCCCTCCATCACATGGAGTAACAAATCCCAGTCTTGATCCATGCCAACTCAATAGACACCCTCGGAGACACCTGTAGAGCACCTTTATAGTCACCCAGTTACATTGCAACGTTCGATACACACAAGGTACTCCTCCGGTGTTTGTGAGTTGCATGATCTCATGGTCATAGGAACACATACTTGGCATGCAGAAAACAGTAGCAATAAACTGACACGATCATATGCTACGTTTGTAGTTTGGGTCTTGTCCATCACATCATTCTCCTAATGATGTGATCCCATTATCAAATGACATCTCATGTCAATGGCTAGGAAACCTCGACCATCTTTGATCAACGAGCTAGTTCACTAGTGGCATACTAGGGACAGTGCATTGTCTATTTACCCACACATGTAATGTGTTTCCAATCAATACAATTATAGCATGGATAATAAACGATTATCATGAACAAGGAAATATAATAATAAACACTTTATTTATTGCCTCTAGGGCATATTTCCAACAGTCTCCCACTTGCACTAGAGTCAATAATCTAGTTCACATCACTATGTGATTCACATGGTAATGAATCGAATACCCATGCAGTTCTGGTGTTGATCATGTTTAGCCCTTGGAAGAGGTTTAGTCAACGCGTCTGCAACATTCAGATCCGTGTGCACTTTGCGAATATTTATGTCCTTCTCCATGATGTAGTACCAGATGGAGTTGAAGTGTCGCTTTATGTGTCTGGTCCTCTTGTGAAACCTTGGTTCCTTGGCTAGAGCAATGGCACAAGTGTTGTCACAGAACAGGTTCATTGGATTCAGCGCACTAGGCACTACTCCAAGATCTGTCATGAACTGCTTCATCCAGACACCTTCCTTCGCCGCCTCCGAGGCTGCGTTATACTCTACTTCGCACGTAGAATAAGCTACCATGCTTTGCTTGGAACTGCACCAGCTTACCGCTCCCCCGTTAAGAATAAATACGTATCCGGTTTGCGACTTAGAGTCGTCCGGATCAGTGTCAAAGCTTGCATCGACGTAACCCTTTACGACGAGCTCTTCATCACCTCCATAAACGAGAAACATTTCCTTAGTCCTTTTCAGGTATTTCAGGATATTCTTGACCGCTTGCCAGTGCTCCATACCACGATCACTTTGAAACCTTCCGGCCATACTAATGGCAAGACTGACATCGGGTCTTGTGCACAGCATTGCATACATGATAGAGCCTATGGCTGAAGCATAGGGGATGACACTCATCTTTTCTCTATCTTCTGCAGTCACTGGGCATTGAGTCTTACTCAACTTCACACCTTGTAACACAGGCAAGAACCCCTTCTTGGACTGATCCATTTTGAACTTCTTCAAAACTTTATCAAGGTATGTGCTCTGTGAAAGTGTTATTAAGCGTCTCGATCTATCTCTATAGATCTTAATGCCTAATATGTAAGCAGCTTCTCCTAGGTCCTTCATTGAAAAACTCTTGTTCAAATATTCCTTCATGCTTTCCAGCATTTCTATATTGTTTCCAATCAGCAATATGTCATCCACATATAATATTAGAAACGCTATAGAGCTCCCACTCACTTTCTTGTAAATACAAGCTTCTCCATCAACTTGTATAAACCCAAACGCTTTGATCACCTCATCAAAGCGCTTATTCCAACTCCGAGATGCTTGCACATGTCCATAAATGGATCGCTGGAGTTTGCAAACTTTGTGAGAATTCTCTGGATCGACAAAACCTTTGGGTTGCATCATATACAATTCTTCCTCAAGGAAACCGTTGAGGAACGTTGTTTTGACATCCATCTACCAAATTTCATAGTCGAAATAAGCAGATATTGCTAACATGATTCTGACAGACTTAAGCATCGCTACGGGTGAGAAAGTCTCATCGTAGTCAACTCCTTGAACTTGTGAAAAACCCTTTGCCACAAGTCGAGATTTATAGACAGTGACATTACCGTCCGCGTCTGTCTTCTTCTTAAAGATCCATTTGTTCTGAATGGCCTTTCGCCCTTCAGGTAATACTTCCAAAGTCCATACTTTGTTTTCATACATGGATCCCATCTCAGATTTCATGGCCTCTAACCATTTCTCGGAATCTGGGCCCATCACTGCTCCTCCATAGCTCGTAGGTTCATTGTTGTCCAACAACATGACCTCCAAGACAGGGTTGACGTACCACTCAGGGGTAGTACGTGGCCTTGTCGACCTACGAGGTTCAATAGCAGCTTGATCCGAAGCTTCATGATCATCATCATTAACTTCCTCTTCTACTGTCGTAGGTTCCACAGAAACATCTTTCTGTGCTGCGCTACTTTCTAGTTGAAGTGAAGGTTCAATAACCTCATCAAGCTCTATTTTCCTCCCACTCAATTCTTTCGAGAGAAACTCTTTCTCAAGAAATGTTCCGTTCTTAGCGACAAACACTTTGCCTTCGGATCTGAGATAGAAGGTATACCCGACTGTCTCTTTCGGGTATCCTATGGGGACGCATTTCTTCGCTTTGGGTTCCAGCTTTTCAGACTGAAGCTTTTTGACATAAGCATCACATCCCCAAACTTTAAGAAACGACAACGTTGGCTTCTTTCCAAACCATAGTTCATATGGCGTCATCTCAACGGATTTTGATGGTGCCCTATTTAAAGTGAATGCAGCTGTCTCTAATGCATAACCCCAAAACAATAGTGGCAAATCAGCAAGAGACATCATAGAACGCACCATATCTAATAAGGTTCGATTACGACGTTCGGACACACCATTATGCTGTGGTGTTCCGGGCGGTGTCAACTGTGAAACAATTCCACATTGTCTTAAGTGACTGCCAAACTCATAACTCAGATATTCACCTCCTCGATCAGATCGCAGGAACTTAATCTTCTTGTTATGATGATTCTCAACTTCACTCTGAAACTGCTTGAACTTTTCAAACGTTTCAGACTTGTGTTTCATTAAGTAAATATACCCATATCTACTTAAGTCATCAGTGAAGGTGAGAAAATAACGATATCCACCACGCGCTGTAACATTCATTGGACCGCACACATCAGTATGTATGATTTCCAATAAGTCACTTGCCCGTTCCATTGTTCCAGAGAACGGCGTTTTAGTCATCTTGCCCATGAGGCATGGTTCACATGTGTCAAGTGATTCAAAATCAAGTGACTCCAAAAGTCCATCAGCATGGAGCTTCCTCACGCATTTTACACCAATATGACCTAAATGGCAGTGCCACAAGAAAGTGGTACTATCATTATCAACTCTACTTTTGGCATCAATGTTATGAACATGTGTATCATCACTATCAAGATTCAATATGAATAAACCTCTCAGATTGGGTGCATGACCATAAAAAATATTACTCATATAAATAGAACAACCTTTATTCTCTGATTTAAATGAGTAACCATCTCGCAATAAACAAGATCCAGATATAATGTTCATGCTTAACGCAGGCACTAAATAACAATTATTCAGGTTCATCACTAATCCCGATGGTAATCGAGGAGAGAGCGTGCCGACGGCGATCACATCAACCTTGGAACCATTTCCCACGCGCATCATCACTTTGTCCTTTGCTAGCCTTCATTTATTCTGTAGTTCCTGCTTTGAGTTGCAAATATGAGCAACCGAACCGGTATCAAATACCCAGGCACTACTACGAGAGCTAGTAAGGTACACATCAATAACATGTATATCATATATACCTTGTTTGTCGTTGGCCGCCTTCTTGTCAGCCAGGTACTTGGGGCAGTTCCGCTTCCAGTGACCAGTTCCCTTGCAATGAAAGCACTCAGTTTCTGGCTTGGGTCCATGCTTGGGCTTCTTTACAGGAGTAGCAACTGCTTTGCCATCCTTCTTGGTTTTACCCTTCTTGCCCTTGCCCTTGACTTTGCCATTTTTCTTGAAACTAGTGGTTTTATTGACCATCAACACTTGATGTTCTTTCTGGATTTCAGACTCAGCGACTTTTTGCATCACAAATAGCTCGACGACTGACTTGTTCATCCCATGCATGTTATAGTTCATCACAAAGCTCTTGTAACTAGGTGGAAGTGATTGAAGAACTCTATCAGTGATCGCCTCTGGCGGAAGGGCAATTCCCAACTCCGCTAGACGAGTTGAATACCCAGACATTCTGAGTATATGTTCACTGATAGACCCGTTCCCCTCCATCTTGCAAGCATAGAACTTATCGGAGGTTTCATACCTCTCGATCCGGGCGTTCTTCTGAAAGATAAACTTCAACTCCTGGAACATCTCATATGCTCCATGACGTTCAAAACGTCTTTGAAGTCCCGGATCTAAGCCATACAATATTGCACACTGAACTATTGAGTAATCTCCAGTACGTGCCTCCCAAGCGTTCTTAACGTCTTCGGAGGTCATGTCTTCTGGTTGGTCACCAAGCGGTGCAACATGGACATATGATTTCTGGGAAGCCGTGAGGATAATCCTCAGATTATGGGCCCAGTCAACAAAGTTACTTCCATCATCTTTCAACTTAGCTTTCTCTAGGAACGCATTAAAATTCAGGGGTGCTACTGCGCGAGCCATTGATCTACAACATAAATATGCAAAGTTTACTTAGACTATTGTTCAAGATAATGAGTTTAGTTAATCAAATTACTAAAGCTCCCACTCAAATTGACATCCCTCAGGTCATCTGAGTGTCACATGATCCAAATCCACCAACTCAAGTCTGATCATCACGTGAGTTGAGGTGGCTTTAATGGTGAACATCATTATGTTGATCATATCTACTATATGACTCATGTTCGACCTTTCGGTCTCTTGTGTTTCGAGGCCATGTCTGTACATGCTAGGCTCGTCAAGTTTAACCCGAGTGTTCTGCACGTGCAACACTGCCTTGCACCCATTGTATGTGAACGTAGAGTCTATCACACCCGATCATCACATGGTGTCTCAACACGACGAACTTTTGCAACGGTGCACACTCGGGGAGAACACAATTTATCTTGAAATTAAATGAGGGATCACCTTATAATGCTACCGTCTTCCTAAGCAAAACAAGGTGCATAAAAGTATTAACATCACATGCAAATCATAAGTGACATGATATGGCCATGAACTTGTGCTTTTGATCTCCATCTTGAAAGCACCGGCATGATCTCCATCGTCACCGGCAAGACACCATGATCTCCATCAACATGTCGCCATCGGGGTTGTCACACCCAACATGCTTCTACTACTATTGCTACCGTTTAGCGATAAAGCAAAGCATTACATAGCGCTTAATGATTGACACGCAGGTCATACAATAATTAAAGACAACCCTATGGCTCCTGCCGGTTGCCGTACTCATCGACATGCAAGTCATGATAATCTATACATCACATGATCATCTCATACATCACATATCACATCATGTAATTGGCCATATCACATCACAACATACCCTGCAAAAACAAGTTAGACGTCCTCTAATTGTTGTTGCATGTTTTACGTGGCTGCTATGGGTATCTAGCAAGAACAATTCTCATCTACACAAAATCCACAACGGTGATACACTAGTTGCTTTTCAACCTTCTCAAGGACCGCCTTTGTCGAATCCGATCCAACTAAAGTGAGAGAAACTGGCACCCGCAAGCCATCTATGCAACAAGTTGCGGTCGAGGAAACCGGTCTCTCGTAAGCGTACGATTAATGTTGGTCCAGGCCGCTTCATCTCACAATACCGCTGAACCAAAATCCGACCAAGGGAGGAAGCAATCTAAGCATCAACGCCCACAAACCTTTTGTGTTCTACTCGAGATTTCATCTACACATAGACCTAGCTCATGATGCCACTATTGGGGAACGTTGCATGGGAAACAAAAATTTT
Source organism: Hordeum marinum (assembly GCA_022496015.1). Classification (NCBI taxonomy): domain Eukaryota; kingdom Viridiplantae; phylum Streptophyta; class Magnoliopsida; order Poales; family Poaceae; genus Hordeum; species Hordeum marinum. The sequence goes on from CM039675.1 coordinate 7,973,059, forward strand.
CCTACGCACACGCAGATCTATCCATGGTGATGAGCATCTACGAGAGGGAGAGTGGATCTACGTACCCTTGTAGATCGCTAAGCGAGAAGCGTTAAGAAACGCGGTTGGTGTAGTCGAACGTATTCGCGATCCAAATCACCGTACGTCCCGCGATCCAATCATGATCCGTCCCACGATCCGATCACGATCCGTCCCGCGATCCGATCATGATCCGTCCCACGAACTTGATCACGATCCTTCTGATCTAGCGCCGAATGGACGACACCTCCGCGTTCAGCACACGTATAGCTTGATCCAGCGAGAAGGAGTGGAGAGGAAGAAGAGTTCCCCGGCAGCGTGACCGTGCTCCGGCAATGGCGGTGGAGCAATTATGGCAGGGCTTCGCCTAAGCACTGCAGAAATCCGATCTAGAGGAGAAACTATGCACTAGAGGAACGGGTAGCACGTGGCTGAAAAACTAGTGCAAAAACCCTCAATACCACCAGTATATATAGGAGGAAGAGAGGAGGTGGCTTGGACCAAGGGCCAAGCCACCAAGGAGTCGGCCGAACCAAGGGTGGAGGTGGAGTCCACCTCCAATCCTAGTAGGACTAGGATTCACCCTCTTTTTTGCCTTTTTCCACTTTTTCTCTTAGAACTCTTTTCTTCAAGCCGCACGGGCCTCTTGTGGTTGTTACACCAGCCCACTAAGGGATGGTTTCCACTATCCCACAGCCCATGTAGCCTCTTGGGTCGAAATACTCCTCCCGGAGGCCTCCCGGTACACTACCGGCACTTCCGGTACACAACCGATGAGCCCGGAACTTTTCCGGCGACCAAAACAGGACTTCCTATATATGAATCTTTACCTCCGGACCATTCCAGAGCTCCTCGTGACGTCCGGGATCTCATCCGGGACTCCGAACAAACTTCGGTCACCACCATACATAACTCTATACTACCGAAACGTCACCAAACCTTAAGTGTGCAGATCCTGCGGGTTCGAGAACTATGTAGACATGACCGAGACACCTCTACGGTCAATAACCAATGGAGGAACCTAGATGTCCACATTGATTCCTACATATTCTACAAAGATCTTTATCGGTTGAACCTCTATGTCAAGGATTCAATTAATCCCGTATGGTGTTCCTTTTGTTCTTCGGTATGTTAGTTGCCCAAGATTTGATCGTCGGTATCTCCATACCTAGTTCAATCTCGTTACCAGCAAGTCTCTTTACTCGTTCCGTAATACAATATCCCGTGACCAACATTTAGTCACATTGCTTGCAAGGCTCATTGTGATGTTGTATTACCGAGTGGGCCCTGAGATACCTCTCCATCACACGGAGTAACAAATCCCAGTCTTGATCCATGCCAACTCAATAGACACCCTCGGAGACACCTGTAGAGCACCTTTATAGTCACCCAGTTACCTTGCGACGTTTGATACACACAAGGTACTCCTCCGGTGTCCGTGAGTTGCATGATCTCATGGTCATAGGAACACATACTTGACATGCAGAAAATAGTAGCAATAAACTGACACGATCATATGCTATGTTTTGTAGTTTGCGTGAGTTACCGGCAAGTCTCTTTACTCGTTCCGTAATGCAAGATCCCGTGGCTAACATATTAGTCACATTGCTTTCAAGGCTTGTTGTGATGTTGCATTACCGAGTGGGCCCTGAGATACCTCTCTGTCACACGGAGTAACAAATCCCAGTCTTGATCCATGCCAACTCAACAGACACCTTCGGAGATACCTGTAGTGCACCTTTATAGTCACCCAGTTACGTTGCGATGTTTGATACACACAAAGCATCCCTCTGGTGTCAGTGAGTTGCATGATCTCATGGTCATAGGAACATATACTTGACATGCGGAAAACAGCAGCAATAAACTGACACGATCATATGCTACGTTTGTAATTTGGGTCTTGTCCATCACATCATTCTCCTAATGATGTGATCCCGTTATCAAATGACATCTCATGTCAATGGCTAGGAAACCTCGACCATCTTTGATCAACGAGCTAGTTCACTAGTGGCATACTAGGGACAGTGTATTGTCTATTTACCCACACATGTAATGTGTTTCCAATCAATACAATTATAGCATGGATAATAAACGATTATCATGAACAAGGAAATATAATAATAAACACTTTATTTATTGCCTCTAGGGCATATTTCCAACACACGCATCATAGCTTGCGAAGAACAAGACGAATAGATGATATTTAAGACCCGCTAGTGCTAGGGACATACCTAGAGTGAAGATAAACTAGCCCCCTATATAACTCACACATATTTCCCACTTACATTTGAAGTGTCACAAACTATTCATAACACAACAGGTAAAAGGAAAATAACTTTGACTCTAGTGTCTTACGTACCATAGAAGAACCTAGCTAGGTACATCCATGGCTACCGCTCCTCTGAGGCTAGTGTCTTTCACGTGTTTTGATTCATTTTGAGGGACACCTCTCAACTACTACATAAGGGTGAAGGCATTATAACATTATGCCACCATCATATGATAATGGCAACCCTTATTATCAAATGGTGTGGCATCATTGTTCAGTAAGAAGGAATGAGGCAACGAAGAATACTTGAAAACAATCCATAGTTCATGGCTAGGTAGTGTCCATTAGCTATTCCCCGTAGATAAAACACCAAGCGTATTAAGTTAAGGTGCACAATGCAAGAGAAGACATGTTGTAACTTACAAAAGAAGGGGGAGGGGAAGGTGAGAGTGTGAATCAAAGGAGAGAGAAAGCACGTTCGAGAAGTTGTTCGTCAAAAGTGCACGTCAACTTGTGGAACAACGAGTGTTGATACAAAGCTCCATGGGTCTAGTTTTCGAGGATTGGTCTCCATCTTCTATAGAGTGGATGAGGAAACAAACATTTTGTTGACAGGATGAACCTACTTCAACGGTCCTTAACTATGGATTCTTTATTGCCACTACAAAGATGACACTGAAAGGAATTCCTCACAAAGTTGCCATTAATGAGGTTATAATTTCTTTTGCGTGCACTTCATATATGTTTGGTTTTGGAACACAAACATCAGATATATCTGCCCTCATGTTCATTACCGTTTAGGCGTGGCAAAGGGGGTTTGTGATGAAGGTGCTCCTTGGGTAATCAACTGATGCCTTCAAACATATGTAAAGAACCATATGAACAATGTCATTAGTCAGAAAACTCGATAAAATCCATAGAGTTTCTATAAATATGTGTTAAAAGGGTGGTTGAAACTGATCCTTGCTTAAAAAATGAATGGTAATTGAAGCTACAGGAGCATGGAGAAAACCTAGCTCTATTTTGCCAATCCCGTTCAGTTGTTTTAAGATTGAATGTTGAGCCTAAAATCAGGCAAAGAAGTTGGGCTCACAAACAATATGCTAATGACACACACTCATCTAAAGCGACTGAAGCATAACATTTTCCATAAAAAAATTGCACTTGTTGAACCATGTGGTTCATTGGATGAACAATGTTATAAAGTTTATGAATGTAAGATTGTACATCTCCTGAACTCACAATACCATACCGGTCCTGCTCGATGGTTAGAAAACAAAATTTAGGGAGGATACTTGGAAGATGCATGTATTCTAGATTTGGATATGATAGTTTATAACTTTATTTTTTATGGGTTCTGCCACATCTTCTACTCTTTATGCCCCTAAACCTTCTAGTTGTTTTGTTTCTAATAAGTTTGCATGAAAGGACTGCGCATTTGAAACATGTATAGGATGCATACTAGCAAAGCGTGTGTGTCAATTTATACGAGTTCTTCCACAATTGTGTATTTTAGAGAACTTCTCTGAGCTTTATTAGTTAACAACGGTGTTCACAAGAACGCTTACGAAATCATGCGACGCTCCAAGACAAACATGGAAATTTATGAGCTTCATGGTTACTTGCCATTCATTCATGGGCAAACCGGCATTCTAAAAATCGGTTGCATGCCCATTCATCTCCTTGGTTATTGCACCATGTCACCCACTTGCCTTTTTAGCTGTACCGTTTGTACTACCAAACAATCCAAAATAATGAAAGGTTGTATGTAGTTGCCACTGGAGAACTTTGAATGTGTAGGGAGGCTCAACAAAGTTGTTTTCCTTTTGGGGCAAAATTAAGCTGAAGTAAATCTCAAAATGGGCAATTCATACCAACCGAAAATTTTCAAGCTTATACGTGCCTAACATGTTGATCTCATCTATAAAAGTTGCATGACTAAAAAACCTATGAAAATTGTAGGATTCGATGAAAGATAACTACCATATGGATGATAAATGATATATGGTTTGACGCCTTCCATGTTTTGAAAGATGTATGTAACGATCGATAGAGATAGAAAAAATTATTTTAAGCCCCCCTAGTCTTACCACACTTGGTCGCAGGACACCAATGCTCCTCCCATGGTGTATTTACGATGTGTTGAGTTATTTGGAACACCATTTCTCCATTACCACGTAAAGGCTGAAGAAATCACAACATCGTGCCTTCATTATTTGAAGTGGCAACCCTCATTGTCAAAGGAGGGCCCATCATTGTTCAGTTTAATGACATGAGGACAAGAAGAGTCCAAAAAATAGTGACCTTCCAAGGACAAGCAATATCCATTTTGTTATCCTCTTTGATAAATAATAGTTTAATATTTTAATATCATGCATTGGTTAAAACAACATTGACCAATTGATGCACTCGCTAATGTGTGATAATCTTACACACAAATTCATTGTTCCCTTCCATGCCTTTTGCAGCACATGCTAGCTGGATTGGATCAAAATACATTAGGGAAACATAAGCTGTGAGATAAATATATATTGAATTACATGACACAATTGCAAGGATAGATACAAGGTAACTAATAAAATAAGAAAGATGATACCACTACCATTTACTTTTGCATAAATCTCAACATTACACACAAAAATATAAGATGAAATGGCAATATATTGATGGACTGGACACCGTAACCTATGTGTAGCATTATGTGAAACACAAGTGGTAGATTCACCTTTATGATAGAGGAAGTAGTGTGGACAACATATATTTACATAGTTGACCGAGGTTATCACATAAAACTACAAGAGTTCATTAGGTACACGAAGGAAGGAGTAAATTAAATAAAACTTGCAAGTAATAACATGTTGACTTATTCTCAACTTTGAATTACTCTTATTCAAGTACATCTATATGCATAACATTATTTCAAAAAAGGGCCTCTTGCATGTCCACGTAGCACTTTTCTCCACAAGACATAAAGGATAAAAAAATATCTAGAACCGACCAAGGTTGATAACAAGTGTTGATATCCCATGCAAAGACATTGATTGTGAAAGATATGCAATTGTTTGATAACTTCATGATGCAAGGACCATTTGGCCAAGTCAACCCGAACTCAACATGCATTGTCGATAACAGATGCATAGAAAAGTTCCCAATAAGAATCAACAACAATCAACCAATGATGGTGTGTTTCTAGCATGTTGACTCATCTTTAACAACACTATACCACTTCACATAAGGGTAAACAACATAAACATGACATCGACGTCTAAAGTGCAAGACCGTCGTCAACATCACAACATGAAATAAAAAGGATGCATTGTTCATGGCTAGGCATGAATCCGAGACTAATGTATGAAAATAATCCAAAATTAACGACTATGTAATTATTTTATGTAAATTGGAGGATTTTATTCAGAAAACACTAAGAATAGACTGCAGAGTCGCAAATGGGACTCTCAAGAGTTATTAGTTGGTTGAGAAGAGCAAGAAAGGTAGTCATGCTTTGAGATACATCAAGAATAATCATGAGCAAATAATGGTAAACACAATCCATAAAAAGATAATCAACTGACATGGCCACGACAGTAGGGGGCATCAATTAAGCTCCAACAACCGGATGGGGACACATCGTGCTTGTGCGCGTGCGAATATGCACGATCCCAATCTATTTGTTTTCTTTCTCCGTGTTTGTGTTATCTTATTATTATTGGCTCTAGTATAAGAACATACTAATGTAGGCGCGAAAAGTACTTTCGAGATGTGTGGCATGTTCCATCATTTGCCCATGTGGTGGTACTTGCCATGTAAAAGTTTAACACGTCTCATAGACCTTATAATGCTATAACCAATTGCACTGCACAATGCTTGTACTAAGAGCATTTATGATGGTCGATTTGATATACCATGGCTGGTTTTCCCCCATGGCACATAGTGTACGATATTTTCGAGTTGTTTATTCTCCGTTCGTCTTCAGGGGTGCGCTGAAATGAACATTATGAAATTTTCAAGTTGATTTTGTTTTGGAGAATGATGAAGGCTTGAAGCCTGAAAACTAGGCATGCATGAGAGTCTTTAGATTTTCATAAGTGTGCCATTTTGTACTGAGATGAGCACAAGATCCTAACTAAAACTGAAAATGGTAGGGAAAGTCCAAGTAGTCGTTCTCTTTCTATTTAGTTTATTGGTTTCAAAAGTTGTTTCATTTTTGACTTTTTCTTATAGGTTTGCATTTATTTTTCATTTTTATGGTTCATAAAATCTTGGTATCCTTTTAAGGAATATAAAAAACAAAATTTCTCATAAAAACATCTAATGACTACATGTTAGCGGAAACATGTCCCATCACATATAGAATATACCCCATGTCTCCCTCTAAGAGGTGACTTGGGGCCATGTTTGATAAGTTACTCATTTTAGCCCCTTTACATTGCAAAGGGATTAAGGTGAATGGCCTTCAAAACCTTCCACTTCTACTTGCTGGTGTCGCTTCACTTAAAGATTGACGTACTATGACACAAGTTCCACCTCCTTATTAGCATAGTGCAAAGTCAAATCTTCTATCGTTCAACACATAATGGACGGGTTTGTTCCCAAGACCTCTCATTTCTAGGTAGTGTAATCTGTAGATTGAATATTTAACATCTGATGATGGGTGGGTAGAAGAATAGAGATCATCTTATTCAAATCCAGCTAGTAATGTGATTGAAGTAGACCAAGGAGGTAGAGGGTGTTATATATCCAGAAGAGGGGTTACTTCTTTTCCATAAGATAAGAAATACGTAGTGTCAAATCTGAAAAATAGGTGGATGGAACCTTGATATGACATTATGAAACCTGTAAATCACGTGGAGTGTCGAGAAGGTTTCATGCCGATTCAATGACAAATATTTACCGCTAGGACAAGAAATGACACATGGCTTGATGCCTACAATTTTCTACAAGATGTACGTAGTCATAGGTAGAGAGAGACGAACATGATGACATGACTGAGTTTTCAAGGCCCTCTCACTTGCCTGTCACCGGCACATGACATAGCCAAAGCAAAAATAGACCAGTGTCCTTGTATAAACCACACACACGTGCCTCACACAAATTTGGAATGTCACAAAACTATTCATATAACACAAAATATAGTACTATGTAGGAATATAAAAAAACAGAATTATTTGTAAAAACATCCGGTGATTACATGCTACTACAAGCATGTCCCATCACATACAGAATAGACCCACATGTTACCCCGAAGAGATGAGTCGGGGCCATGTTTGACAAGCTACTAAATTTTGCTCATTCACATTGCAAGATGGTATGACGCGCGCTCATTGAAAACTTTAACTTCTACATGTAGGTATTGAAAGACTTGAAGATCCTTGTATTGCAGCACATTGTCGCATTTTCTCTCAACATAGTGCAAAGTCAACTCTTATATTGTCCGACACGTAATACCATGGTTTGTTCCCGAGGCCTCTCATTTCCAGATAGTGTAATGTGGTTGAACATTCAACATCCGACAATGAGTGGGTGGAGGAAGAGAGATCATCTTAATCAAAGCTAGCTAGTCGTGTGACTCAATCAGATCAAGGAGGTAGGGAGTGCTATATATCCATGAGAGGGGATGCTTCTTTTCCAAATATAATAAATACGTAGTGCCAAATCTAAACATGGGTGGGTGAAACCTTGATATGATATTATGAAAGCTGCATAACATGTGAAGTATCGGGAAGGTCTCGTGTCGATTCAATGAAAGATAGCTACCACCACTAGGGCAAGAAATGACACATAATTTGATGCCTACCATTTTTTATAAAAGATGTACCTACTCATAGGAAGTATTAATGAAAAAGATTACGCAACAGGGTTTTGAGACTCTCTTACCCGCCTGCCGCCGACACCAAAAACATACCTAGAGCCTGCCATCGACACCAAAAACATACCTAGAGCAAAAATATGCTAATATCCTTACCCCTCCCCCCTCACACACACAAGCCCCACACACATTTGGAGTGCCGCAATTTTCTTTGTTTCTTTTGAGTTCGTCACAAAAGTATCCATTTAAGACAATATTTACTAGATTTCTTTAGACAACACAACTGGTGTATGGGAAAATAACCGTGACCGGCCACAGGGGGTCACCTCGCTCCCCGTATAAATACCCAAGCCGCCTGACCCACCGGCCACACACAACCACATCCCACCCCACCCCTCGCCTCACCTTCCCCCCCACATCTCCCCTCCCCTCCCGCGAGGCAGACAAACCCCTCCCTCGCTCCCTGCTCCCCCTGCTTCGATCTCTATAAAAGACCTCGAATTTCGAAATTTCCCCCCGACCTTCCCTGCCCGCGCGCCTCTTCCCGCCAATGTCGTCCTCGGATCCGCTCTGATTTGGTCGGCCGGACTCGTCTGTCGCCATGGCGGAGGCGACACTGGAGGGGAGCGAGCCGGTGTATCTATCCAAGCACCCCTCCGTCATCATCCCCACGCTCCAGTAAGTGCCCGATCCCTGAGAGGGAATGCTTCTTTTCCAAAGATAATAAATACGTAATGACACATAGTTTGGTGCCTATCATTTTGTACAAGACGTACGCGGTCGTAGGTGCAAAGACGGACATGTGACGTAGCGATTTTTCAAGAACCTCTCACTCGCCTGCCACTGATGCCAGGGACATACCTAGACTGAAAATATCCTAGTATCCTTGTACGAACCACACACACATGCCTCACACAAATTTGGTGTGTCACAAAACTATTCATATAACACAACAATGTTGTACTACATATGAATATAAAAAAACAAAATCGCTCGTGCAAACATCCGGTGATTACATGCATCTGCAAATATCTCCCATCACATTTAGAATAGATCCCATGTTTCCCCCGAAGAGATGAGTTGGGACCATGTTTGATAAGCTACTTAATCTAGCCCATTCACATTACAAGAGGCCATGTTCTCTGCCCTATGAAAGCTTCAACTTCTACCTGTAGGTGTTGAATGGCTTGAAGAGCTAGATCCAAATGTCCCCCCCAAAGAGATGAGTCGGGGCCATGTTTGATAAGGTACTCAATCTAGCCCATTCACGTTGCAAGACGGCATGGTCTATGCCCTTTGAAAGCTTCAACTTCTACTTGTAGGTGATGTAGAGCTCGAAGAACCATGTCTTGCATCGCATTGTCGTATTTCTTCTCAGCACGGTGAAAAATCAACTCTTGTATTGTTCGACATGTAATGACATGGTTTGTTCCCGAGGCCTCTTATTTCTAGCTATTGCAATGTGACTAAACATTCAGCATCCAATGATGAGTGGGTAGAGGAAGATAGATCATCTTATTCAAATCTGCCTAGCCGTGTAACTGAAGCAGGCCAAGGAGGTAGGGGGTGTTATATATCCATGAGAGGAGACACATCTTTTCCAAAGATAATAAATACGTAGTGCCAAATCTGAACATGGATGGATGGAATGGAACCTTGATACGATATTATGAAACCCGCGCAACACTTGGAGTGCTGAGAAGGCTTCATGTAGATGCAATAGCAGATAGCTACCACTGGTACACATAGTCTAATGCCGACCATTTTCTATAGATGTACGTAGTCCTAAACGCAGAGACGGACACGATGATATGTCAGAGGCTTTAACACCATACCACTAGCCTGCTACTGTGCCAGGGACGTACCTAAAGCGAAAATAGCTATGCATCTTGTATAAACACACACAATGCCTCACATAAATTTGGAGTGCCACAAAAAAAATTCGTATAACACAAAATGTACTACACTATATAGGAAAATAATTATTATTCGCAAAATAAAAGGAAAATAATTATGACCGGCCACAGGGGGTCACCTCGCTCCCCGTATAAATTCCCAAGCCACCCGGCCCACCGGCCACGCCCAACCTCATCCCACCACAAGTCCCCACCCCTCGGCTCCTCCGTCGCATCTCCCCTCCCCTCCCCTCCCGCGAGACAGATCTCCGCTCCCCGCTCCCCGCTCCCCCTGCTTCCGATCTCTATAAAAGACCCCGAATTTCGAAATTTCACGCCGAACCTTCCTGCCCGCGCGCCTCTTCCCGCCAATTTCTGCCTCGGATCCGCTCTGATTCGGCCGGCCGGCCGGAGTCTGGGGGCTCGCTTGTTGCCATGGCGGAGGCGACGCTGGAGGGGAGCGAGCCGGTGGATCTGTCCAAGCACCCCTCCGGCATCATCCCCACGCTCCAGTAAGTCCCCGATCCGCCCCGTCCTCCTGGGTCGCCGCCGGCAACGGCAAGCCAAGGTCCCGTCCTGGGTCGCCGGCCGGCCGGCTGGCTTGCTCGTTGACCCGATTTCCGATTTGGTTTAGAATGCTTTGGATACGGACGGTGCTTGCTGGTTCGTGTTCTCCCTCTCTCCCTCTCTCTGGAGAGTGGGCGATAATTGATGGTGGGTGTACGATGGGGGCGATTAATTGATTAGTCTAACCGGTCTGAGTAGTATCACATGCAATTTTGCCCCGGATGTTACGATTTGGGCTGGATCCGTCACGGTGAGGGGGAGATCAAAGGGTTTGCTCTGTCTCTGCCCCAACCAACAACCATGCCTAAATTTGTCCCTTGTTTGCACAGATTGGGATAGTTTCTTGGCCCTCGCCCACTTACTATGGAGTTTCTTGCCACTCCTCGGCCAAACTTGGGCCACCAAAACCTTGGCCAGCGTCGGTTTCTGCACTAGAAGCAGCATGAGCTTGTGTGGTGTGGCGATGGAGTTATCTCACTGTTGGTGCGAGCTGAACATTTTTTTATTTGACATGGTCAAGAAAGCTAGACAATTATACCGGTTTGATCCATGCCTAGCAAATCATACTTGTACTACTAGCCAGCACGTGAAAACTTAATCCATGATTAGCATGCCGTACTTGCTGGCTGGGTGGCTGGTGTGCATTCACAAGCGAGGAATGTTTATTGGTGTCGGCTTATATTGTTGGATTGCCTTGTTATGTCGCTGTGCTAGGAATTCTAGTGTTCTAGATGATGTGTGTTTTGCTTATGACCTATTTTTGCTATTCCCTATGAGAAACTGAGTTCATTGTTTGTCAATCGTCTTGTTTTTTGGCAGGAATATTGTGTCAACAGTCAATTTGGATTGTAAATTAGACCTCAAAGCAATAGCTCTGCAAGCACGCAATGCAGAGTATAATCCAAAGGTATGACGATATGAAATCGGCCTGTGTGTTCTTGTGGGCATGTTTCCCCTTAGAAGTTTTTTTATTTGCCTGCATCACTGTTTTCTAAGGTTATTTGTGCTACCATGTAACACATATATAAAGCCAGCATTCCCAAGGTCTTTGAATGATGTAATTCGATGTTGCACCCGGAGTACATGCTTCTGGTTGATTTTTTCCTTTTAAATGCCAAAAAGCTATAATTTCTTTTGCACATGTACATGTTCATGTACTTTGTGTTGCATGTAAATTTTCCTGGAAAAAAAGACAAGTTTTGTGCCCCTGCTTCAAAGAACAAATTTAGATCTAAAAAGTTGTTTTTTAAGGCACAATTTTTTTTGCCCTGAGCGCAAAACTGTTCTTTTCCCCATGTTTTCATTTTGATAGGGTATTGCTAAGGGAAGATAGTAAAGATGCACCCCACAACCAGCTTGTAACATAAATAAAAAATCATTTTCCCTACAAATAAGAATTGCCAACTGATGCTTAGTGCTGCAGTTACCAGATAAAGCTTGACTGTAGTGGGAGTATGTCGAATTGAATGTAATGTCTTAAGCTGAATGTACGCTATTGAGTTTGCTATCCAGGAAGTAAATGGTGAAAGAGTTGTATACAGAGTGTATGCATATTAGCAACTTGATTATCTGCCTATCTTCTGGTGATACGTCGTGTTTTATGTAACTTAGTTGTTCTGTCCCATGTTTAATGCTTTTGTTTGTTTACTCTTCTCTCCATACAGCGTTTTGCTGCAGTTATCATGAGAATAAGAGAGCCAAAAACTACAGCACTGATATTCGCGTCGGGTAAAATGGTACTGCCCAACTTCACTTTAAGCACTTAAGCTTGTACATGTTCTTGACTATTAGAATGCTTATTTTCATGACCTCCTGTTGCACAGTTGCACTGTCACCTGTTAGAATTGTTTTATTAAGTTTTCAGTCGCTACATGGTACATGCACCACATTAAAAAAACTATACCTAATTTGTACTCTTCTATAAATGTGCAAGTTAACATTCCCATGTACAAGAAATTATGTTCTTATTTTCGGAGATAACTAATTACTCTGTTCCTATGGTATATACTAATGGAATGAGCAGTTACCCATAGCTTAATTTCATTGCCGGCCAGCATCATCAAAATCTCTTGTTTATTCGTAATAGATGAACCCTAAAATAATTTACTCCAGTATCCGTGGAAGGATAATTTGCAATGAAAGACGACTTTGAATGTTATTTGGATCGAAATCTTTATTCAAATAAGCTTTCTTGGTTATCATCACTGATCTTATGCCAATTTGGCTGGAAGAAAGATATTTATTTTTTGAAGAAAGGAACTTTAGTTCTGTCTTATTGATTGAAAAGTGTATAAGTTTCAGACAACTACTACCATGTATACAACTAGCCGTCCATGTTTACTTTTGTTAACACAAGTCCTGTTGCAGGTATGTACTGGAGCAAAGAGTGAACAGCAATCCAAGCTTGCAGCAAGAAAGGTATGACATTGTTTGCTTCGACTATTTGATCTATGCTGGCTGGGAGGTTTCTGAAGTCTAACACACAATGTTGTTCCCAGTATGCTCGTATTATTCAGAAACTTGGCTTTCCAGCTAAATTCAAGGTAACTAACTATTCAAGGCATGTATAGTTCTCATGAGTACACATGTGCTCTGACCAATTTCATCCCGTGAGACAGTCCTAACATTTGTGCTATATCAGGACTTCAAGATTCAGAATATCGTGGGCTCTTGTGATGTCAAATTTCCAATTAGACTGGAGGGCCTTGCATATTCTCATGGTGCTTTCTCAAGCGTAAGTTGAATGATTCTATGTTTCTTTGAGGACCTCTATGTGTGCATGTTGCTGTCATTCTCGAGTGTAAGCTGAATGGTGTGTCCCTTATCTTTTTGTTCAACAGTATGAGCCAGAACTTTTTCCTGGTCTGATCTATCGAATGAAGCAACCGAAGATTGTTCTTCTGATTTTTGTTTCAGGCAAGATTGTCTTGACCGGGGCGAAGGTAGCAGTCTTTTTACTGTATATACTTCCATTGGCTATTCTTTTCGTACATCTGAAAGACACTAAAACTGTTGTCTTTCCAGGTGAGAGAAGAGACATACACTGCCTTCGAAAATATATATCCTGTACTCACAGAGTTCAGAAAAGTTCAGCAATGGTATGCACGATTATCGATAATGTTATGCTTTCCGTGTGCTAGAAACCTAGTAAAATAAGGAGATCTCTTGCTCAGTAATTAAAAGTTTGAGCATTTTGGTGGATAGTTGCACTTGATATGTGTATGTGCCATATGGTGGTGAGAAACCTTTTGGATAGTTTTTATAGTATAGAGCAACTGTATATTGCAGATTCTTGCAATATATTTGAATTTTCAAATTCTTGAATATTATGATTGTAGTTGGTCATTTAATCTGCCTTCTTGTGGAGCAGCACACTCATGCTTTTCTGTGGACTTGTAATGTTTTCTTGAATGGTTGATGAGAACGTTTTTCATCTTGGGGAAAGCTTACTTTCCAGGGCCCTTAATCTCTCTATTTAGGTTACTGCTATTGGCTTAGATTATATGTGAGCAATTGTTGTAATAATAAAATCCTGTCTGGTTAATTGACTGACTGCCATGCGTCCTTTTCCTTGCAGATTTTGGGTGCATTTTTTTTCTTTTCGATTTGGAGTAAAACTGATTGTTTCTTGCTTGTCTCCGCTTGCAGATTGACTTACCTGATTCACAACTAGAAGGTCGGTCCCCTGGGATTTTGCGACCTTGTGAGCCGTGACTGCTGCTAATTTTAACTGTACATATAGTCTGGAGGATCCCATAGCATGTTGCAATTTGATGCGAGCTTTGACGTGTCATGGTCTGGCGGGTGTCCATGATGTTGTCGTGGATCGAGGCCTGAGACGCCTTATCCATTTGGTCTCTTGACGATGATAATAGGTCCACCATGGGATCGATTTAAGAGTTGGTCGACAAAAGGGGTCTTTAATTCTGAAAGTAGAGTTTATATATCTGTGACCTGCACTGAAGGCAATGTGCAACAAAGCAACTTGGGAGACAAGAGCTCTAGTTTGTGATCTATATAGAAGAAAGGAGTCTTCTCTGAGTGCTTTCAGCAAGCCGCACTGCATGGTGTTATGAGTTTTGGTGATGTATACAATGATGAGAAGGCTGAAAATGTTGACAGACAATGTATGTATTTACTGTTGGACCTGTGTATGTAGCTATGTTTGTCATTTTACCGTTTGTAGTATGTATTCGTTGAGATGTTTCGACTTGCATGATTGAGGATTAATGGCGAATACTGTTGTGTGTGCTGCTTGATTTCTTGGTTTCCCTCTTGTGTTTGCTGCATGCATAGCCATGGTGCTTTCTTGCCTGCTTCATCGAAGAACCCTAGGGTGGGCCGGGTAGCCGCGTTGTCGCCATTGATTTAGTCCGGCCGAGCCACAGCGGGAAGGTGTGTTGTGGGGTGGTCGCCGGCCGGCGTTGAGGATGGTGGGCAGAGAGAAGGTTGGGGGCAGGGTGGGGATGCAAGGCGCTCGCAAGCCGTTTGATTCTGATCGGACGGATCAGCATGGTCCTAATAATAGTCGGCTGTGGAGTGGCGCCATGAGGATGAGGGCAAGCAAAGAAGAAGGCTGCTTTCAAGAGTCAAACTCGACGATCTGATCCACTTGTGTCACATTTGGCCTCAGGTGTCACTGCTAATTAATGGCGATGCACTCGCGGCCTCAGGAAACGGAGTTGAACAAATCGTACTACTACTACATGAACTACTAGTACTAACTAGTCGCAGCAGTGCGACCGCTGAACTAGCCAGCTACTGGAATGGATGCGTGGTCATCACGTTGACCACAGATGATGATAATCTGCCACCTGAAGTAACCATCCATCGACGGCCGCGTTGCGCCGGCACTCCCACCGCCGGCCATGCGTCCATCTGGCGCGCGCTGCCGTGCGTCGCCGGTGGCCTGGTCTGGCTCTGGTCACTGCGCCTGCGGCGTGGGAGCCCCGCCGCCGAAGTACTGGGCGCTGAGCTCGTACCGGTTGCCGTCGCCGTCCTGGCCGTTGGACGACGTCGACGGGGAGCCGTGCTGGTGCGCGCCGTCGTAGACGACGCGGACGCTGGGGTCGCCCGGCTGCCACTCCACCTTCTTCTTGGCGCCGCACCGCCTGTCGCGGCACCGGAAGTAGCTCCTGCGTGCGCAATGCCTTCGTCTTCGTTACCTCGTTCAAATCCAATCAGGAGCAAGAATTTTCTACGTGCGTACCTGATTTTCTGGATGTTCTTGATGAACTTCTGCCCGTACTTCTTCCACTGGTACCCGTCCTCCGGCATCACCAGCGGCTGGCTACCGCCGTCTGCCTCCTCCGGCCAAGTCGCCTGCTGCTGATCCTGCTCGTCGCCATGACGACCTCGCTCACCTCTTTCGTCCCCTCTGAAAACCAATACATACAAAAGCATATAATTAACCCATGGATCGTAGCGTACATAAATGAACGAGCACTTGCAATCATTAATCTGGGTAAAGAAAACAGGGGCATGCATGAATCTAGGCTAGCTACTAGCTAAAATAAAAAAGACAACATTCGGCGAGTCAGATTCAGAGCACACAAGGACCTGGAGCAGATTATCAAGGGAGGATATATGCATGAATGAATGGTTCCAACGAAAGGGACGCCTTTGTTTTGCTCCGCGGCTCGGCCGGCTCCGTGTGGATATGTTTGGAGAAACCGTAAATGATCGACCACGACAACAGATTGATTAGGTTAGTCATAAAACCGAAATGGTTTAGCCAAAAATCCAACACAAATTAAGATGGATATCTTCACATAGAGATCTAGAGAGCGAGCGAGCGAGCGAGCGAGCGAGAGAGAGAGAGAGGTGAGGGGCGTCATACGTTGTGGCGGACAGTGAGGTTGAGGCCATGGCGGAAATGGACGAGGCTGCAGCTAGCTGGTCGATCGCCGGAGTGCTTCCATGCTCATGCTGTTGCAACCTAGCTAGCTACATGAACTGATGGGGGGCACTGGTCCTGTGAGCTCCGGCTACCTGTGCTGCAGAAGAGAGTGTATATATACACGAGGGAGAGGGAGGGGATCGGAGTACTAGTGGAAGAGAAGCTCTCGAGGTTATTTTGTTCAAATGGAAACTTCAAGGATGCAACTTGTGCGTGTTAACGTCGTCGAGACGAAGAAGAAAGCTTTGGGTCGCAACTCACACGCTGCCCTACCCAGCTGACTCAGTAACACTAGTGTGACGTTGTGCACGTAGTAATTAGCAAACTAAATTCGGGCTTTAGTTTCAAAGTGCGCTAGCTAGCTAGTGATTATATGTATAGCCTAGTGAACTCGTTCTTTTAAGCGACGTTTTTTATTGTTATTCCCGATTCGACGCTAGCTTTTCAACCATTTTCTAAAAATATATTTAAAATCCAGTTTATAATTAACGGTTTTACTAGAAATCAGTCGCGAAGTCTAAGTCGATACTATAATCCGTTGATCTTGCATCAAGATTCGTGCAAACAATTTTTTTTCCTTTTTTTCCTTTTTGCATACTAGTATATCACGAAGTCTTAGTCGGCTGAGACCTAGACACATCCTATAATTAAACACGGAAAACAAAGTACACACACGTGTGCGTGCGGAGTCAACCAAAAGCATTAGCTGCGGCACATGAAAAATTTCAATGTCGCCTCGCTATCGACGGGTCTACTAGCCCAAAAATATTACTCCTACCCACCATAAGAGCTGATCTACAGAACATAGATACTGCTGCATCCATTGAACCAGGCACGGCAACTGGCCATATGTTAATTCACAAGTGCCACCGTGCGATGTGATGAGATTCGTATAGGCGATCCGTTGGCATAAGTATATGAAGACTCGTGGATGCATGGCGGGCAAATTCAGCCATGGATCACATCATCACAAGGAGGCCGACACTGCCGTGGGGGTTTTCCGTTAGCAAACGCCCGTGCCCATCAGCGGCCTGACGTCGGCTGCGGTGCGTCATGCATGGAAAGCTTTCCTGGCCATGCATGGCGCGCGCGCTCGCTCGCTTGTTCCGAGAAGCTGCCTCGGTGATCAGCTTCGGCCGATTAGTTTGGTGTGATTGATGGTGGCGCTGGATCCAACGGCAACGGGTTTCGCTTCAGCTTCCTTCCTTCCATGCTGCCCACATGGGCGCTTCCTCTTGTCTCGGTAAAAATCTTCTTCTACCCGAGTAGTTTTCTTCTTCTTCTCCTTCTTTTTAATCCCTATGCCGAATAAGTCTAAATTTGGCTTTAAAATTAGTCCATAAAAGAGTCTACTTCTTTTTTCCAATGTATTTTAAAATAGAAAAAATGTTTCTTTCTCATCGCATGGTAATCAAGACCAACAACATTTTAAACATGGCTTCTTAATTTTTACATGCACTTAGCTTATTGGGGCTTGGGTGATTAAAGAAGAAAGAGACGGTGGCTTACACCTTCTCAATGCATTTTTTACTCCACTTCATAATTTGTTTTAAGATTTCTATATGTACACTCATTCGTGAACAGAGGAAATATATAGGAACTGTCATGGCTGGTGAAAACAAGGAGTGCTATTGGTTCCCTCCTTTTCGGTTTATAGAGCCAACGCATGCATCCCTAGATCAACAATTTGACCAACATAATACGAAAGTTATATTACAAACAGTTAATAGAAATTTTATTAAAGTAAAGTTTGTTAGTTTCGCTATCATTGCTTCAACCCCTTTCATTGATTCTTTCAAACCATAGGATAACTCTCATTATTAGTATTTCCAAACCGACCCCCACCTCCTCGTTGCCGGGAAAAGAAATCCCTTTCAAAGCAATCAACAAAAATCAAATAAAGTGCCAAATAGCAAGAAATCCCTTGCAAGCAAACATCAAAAAATCAACTGACGTAGTTGTACGTACATAATCTCAATCTCATCGTATCGTTCCTTATATTTGCTTATCGATTCTCTTCCCACAACATATCTCAATCTCAACCAATCAAAATTATCCTAAGTTGAACCACTAGAATAAAGTTGCCCCTGTTACAACGCATGAGTGTTTAGCTAGTATGTTTTGTGATATACAATTTGCATCACATCACGTGACCATAAGCGAAGTAGTCCGCAATGGGTTTTTGTAAGGGTGTGTCCTATTTAATATACGACCTTTGCTTTTTTCGTGAAAAAGAAAGGAAGAAGAAGTAGAGTAAGGGCCTGTTTGGATACACTCTACTCCAGCAAATCCTTAGCTCCACTCTCAGCTCCGAGGTTGCTGGCTCCCCACGGAAAATCAGGAGCAGATAACCTGTTCGGCAACTAACTCCCAGCTCCTAGGTTACTGGCTCCCCACACAGATCGAGCTTGTTTTGACACTGGTCAATATGCTGCTGTTTTCACTCGTTCTGACAAGGAATTCACAAAATTTGAACAAACGAGCTTGGGTTTGAAGATAAGTTTTGCCAAAATAATTCACAACCTGTTTCACAAAATTTGAACAAGCCTCTTCTCATAGTTCCCAATATTGCACAAATATGCTGAGTTTATTGAAAATAATGCTGACATTTTGCAAATTTGACACATAATTTCGTTGCGCAAAATTTCACACATAATGACATTTATCGCACAAGAACACTTCAGCATGAGTTTCCTGAAATTATAGGATTTTAGCAACATAAGCATATAGGATTTTTCAGATGACAAACACGAACAAAAGCCGCATAAACACATATGTATTTTGTAGACATCAATCTAGTTCTATTGAAGCTCTTGCGGAAACATTTTTCAACGCATGAAAATATTTGTGCACAGCTTGTGATTGCTTGAATAGAACCAAAAACAGATATGCTCTGCTTCATATGATTTCACCTACAAAAAATTACGACATTTGTTAATAGGTACTAGCATAATCATGTAGTCACTGAACTAGCTAACAACATCTTCAGGGTTCTAGACTGATGCATCTTGTCACAAGGAAATAAATGACAAGTTATCTATGAGAAAGCATGAATTTATCAAGCAAGGTAAAAACTATAGGACTGTAACAAATATAAACACATACATGGGGTAGGAACTAGTGTGTACTCACATTTATAATAGGAGTGAAAGTCACCAACCAAGAGCAATATCAGTTGCTAGTCTGTTACGAAACCGGTCCATGTCTTTATCGCCAGCCTCTGAGGTTGACGCGTCTGATGCATTTGGAGGGATGGCATACCGTTGATACCTTGAAGGAATGGTTGGGACATAGTTGGGATCTCTGTCGACTCGAAGAAAGTGAAGATCCCCTTTATCATGATATCGAACATAGTTGTGAAGGGTCATAGTTGCAGCCACAATCATCTTCTGAGTTTCGACTGAATAATTGGGCATCTTTAGTAAAATCTGCCACTTCATTTTCCACATGCCAAACGCTCTCTCGATCACATTACGTTTGGATGAGTGTAGCTTGTTAAGTTTTTCCTTAGGTGTTCTTGGCGTCACACCTCGTTGAAAATCAGGCACATGGTACCTCTCTCCCTTGTAAGGTGCCAGATATCCAGGTCTATTAGGATAGCCTGCATCCACAAGATAGTACTTACCTACAAACAACAAGCAGATTGCATGTAAGGCCTATAATTTGTTTGCAGAATATGAATAAACAAAATTATTATAGGAACTACTAACCCTTTGGAGGATGAGGAAAGGTATCTTTATCAGCTTCAATTGCATGATACAAGACACTGGTATCATGCATAGAACCAGGTTGAACAACTGATGCGTACATGAAATGCATGTCAAAATCACATATTGCCAGAACATTTTGAGTTGTTGATCCCGACCTTCCAATGTATCCAACTTGGTCGCCAGCAGGAATACAAGCTCTCACATGAGTACCATCTAGTGCACCGATGCAGTCCTTAAGATGTGGATAAGCCCTTCTATCCTTTCGAATCCTTGGGTGCACACTACTAAAGTTTGGGTCCTTAGGTTTGAGGTAATCTGTTGCCATCTTAATCACACAGAGTAAAACCTCATGAAACTTCCGGTGGATTGTATCACCCGAGTGTTGAAACGATTTTGTGTTCTCCTATTAGACTCGCAACCCCCTAAAGTCCACAAAAACATTGCAAGTGCCTCATAACTGCTCATGAAACAGGTTGATTTGAAGCCATACCTTTCTACCAACAAATCATGCAATTGAAAGAAGAGGCGAGCGTTCATCCTTAACATGGTATATGTTTCTCCAGGTGTTGACACTGTCTCCTACAGCCATCCGAACCCACTGAGAATAGAAGTCCTTGGGTCTACCTTGATCAAATAGTTGTCGCAGTACTTCCCTGCAAGTGGTGATGCACCGACATAGATGTTGGA
The DNA here is from genome assembly GCA_022496015.1 of Hordeum marinum. NCBI lineage: Eukaryota > Viridiplantae > Streptophyta > Magnoliopsida > Poales > Poaceae > Hordeum > Hordeum marinum. The sequence goes on from CM039675.1 coordinate 7,993,910, forward strand.
CATTGATTGAACATGGTGACATACCCTCTTCTTCCTTTCTTCATAATTATCACTGTCATTGTCACTATCCGATGACATCTGAACATACACAAGCAACAACAATTAGTACTTAATTCAAGACAAGATGAGTAAGAATGTAATACTAACATCAAAGACAAGATGAGTCATAGCAACAACATAAGTAAGATTACAAGTAATATTACCAAGATTGAAGACACATGGCTAAATCAAGGTAAATGAAGGCACACAACCGAAACAAGGGAAGAATAGAAATAACAAAGTAATGTTATAACCCAAATAGTCTTACAAGTAAACCATAGAGTACATAATTAAAGTTCAAGCTTTAAATTAGTATTACATCCCAAAAAGCACAAACAACATCAGTAGCATCTAATGCCCATACTTGGTGTTGTATTTCCTACGCAACCAATCAAAACGAGCAACACTTTCAGTCATGTGCAAGAACATCTCTCTCTGCTCTCTCTTCACAAATAGTTCACTAGCAATGAAATATTCGGCACTGCCGACTTTTGCACCGCACTCAACAACCAAATCCATTACAGAAGAAATTGATGAACTTTCTTCTTTCTTCATGAATGACTCAAACCTGGATTGCGTCCTCTCTGCTATATCTCCAACCCTCGTTATTTGCTCTTGTATAACAAGTGATGTCTTCGACTTCTTGTTACTGCCATCCACAAACTTGCCAAGTCTCTTCCCTTTTCCATCAGCATGTGACTCGCCTGTTTGGGTCTCCTCCAGATCAACATCTTGAATGTTCTCCACATTGAAAACTGAAGTTGCACTGCTAGACTGGGGAATGGTGCCTGAAGCAGGATTCCAATGATCCGTACCATCACTTGTGATGTCAGCAAACATGATAGATAAGTTATTCTCATTTCTAAGTCCACGCTTTTGGAACTTGCCACAACCAGGGATGTCCTGAAATACAACAAAACATAGCTTAATTAGCATCACTACTCATAGAACAATTGATTATATGGTAAGAACAAATAGGAAAAGTCACGACTCACTATCTTTGCTTTCTTCCACCATTCAGCATCTTGTTTGACGGTGTTTCTCTCATAGTCCCACCCACCACCAGTCTCCTTCAACTTGAGTTTTCTGAAATTGCTATAATTAGTCTTCAACTTATCCCACTTGTTCTTCAGTTGGAGCCTCATATACTCCAGACCTGTTCTGACTTTGAAATCTTTTGCAACTTCCTCATAAGCATTTGGAGTCAAGTGCTTGTGTGGCCTATTGCCAGCACGAACTTGTTGGACAAAGAGCTCGGTCAAGATCATAGTGTTATCGTCACTCCAATAGGCCGACATTCTTCAAGAAAATTACACGTTAATTGCAAGCATTACAATTTAAGACATATCGATGAATAATCATCAACCAGGCTCCTAGTTACATACTAGTAAAGACCATGGTGAAAAAGAATCAGCAAAGGTACTGTATTACAAACAAATAATAATGTCTTGAGAAAATCCTAAAACAAATAATATTGTCTTAATCAAGTATCAATACTAACAGATTTCAAAGCCAATTAATATTGACTTAAGTGGATACACACAGCTCGACGGAATGCGAACTCGTCGAAGGGGCAAATATAAAAAAACAGAGCATCACTAGAGTTATGAGCATTGGAGCAGATATCATATCACATTCACTCGCCAAAAGAAGAAGAGTAGTTGCAATAATATACATATGATTCTTTTTGTATGTTCATATATGTTCACAACATCCACAATAATTAACCGATTCTTTTTTGTATCAACTTTCACTACTAATCCTTGCTGGAATTGTGGACATGTAGAACTAATCCTTGCTGGAATCAAGAACACACTAATCCTTTCTGGAATCAAGAACACACCAATGCTTTCTGGAATCAAGAACACATAGAACTAATCAGGTATATGAATCAAGAATACACCAATCCGTTCTGGAATCAAGAACACATAGAACAAATTAGGGATACGAATCAAGAACATATGGAAGAACAAGGGTGCAGAGGGGATATGGATCTCACCTTGCTGAATGTGACGTTGGCATGGATGTAGACCTTGCTGACGATGAATCCAAGCTTCCAGGGACGAGGACGAGGCCCTGTTGATCTTAGCCGCCGGAGGCCGAACAGAACAACCGCCTTGAGGAGGGGGACGAGTAGATGGCGAGGTCGCGGGCACCTTGAGGAGGGGGATGAGGAGATGGCGAGGTCACAGCCGCCTTGAGGAGGGGGCGAGGAGATGGCGAGGTCGCAGCGGAGGGGGCACCGGTAGCGGTGGTAGCGGCAGCGCAGCGCTAGGGTTCCGTGGCAGGTCGAGGAGATGGCAAGGGCAAGGAGATGGCAGATCGAACCGGTAAGTTTTGTGGAGGGGAGAGGGGAGGGAGTCGCGGGGATCCCGACTAGCGACTCCGCGAGATCCAACTGCGATCGGCTCCGCTCCACTCTTTCGACTCAGTGGAGTTGTAGCGTTCGACGCGCTCCTCCCGCTCCCGGAGCGGAGTTTGTGGAGTGGAGTGGATCCGAACATGTCCTAAGACGGTGGGCTCTTTGTTACTCACATAGCGAGGAACCATTTGCTGACAACCTTTCTCGCGCTGCCGGTGCAAAAGAGCCCCTGCCTCAAGGCGCCTTACTTGAAATCACCAAAACCCTTCCATCAAGGAGGACATCCCGATGAAGTAGGAATCGGAGCTCGGGATACCCAAGGTGGTGTTTCATTGTGCACACTAGATTGTCCACCACCTGGAGGTGCTAGAGCTGGTTCTTTTGTTGGAAAAATTGTAGCAATGATCTACCATTGATTTCCTAGCCATGCGATAAATTCTAAATTTCATTTCCTATTCAGAAAAAGGCAGGTCTAAAGTGACTCTATCTGAATCAGATAGCCTATGTTGTTCCTCCCATAAATTATCATCAAGCCAAGCAGGTTACCATTGCCTAGATCAAATAAGTTTTTATAAAAACCAGTTGCATGCTTTAGGATATCATCAGTCCCTTTCACCTTGACATCCTTCTTGAGAGTGCACACCATTTTTTTATTGTCCTTTCATTAGTAATTTTGTACAAGTATATTTAGTACTTGCATCACCTTGCAAGAGCCATTTCTCACCGTATGCACTATGCCAGTATATATATGCATCAATGTCCCCTCAACAAAGCTCTTTCTCTCAAAATGCTCACTATATAGTTCTTGTATTTCCTCAAGCACCTCCAAAATTTCTAACTCTGACCACAGTTATGATGGGGAACGTTGCATGGAAAACAAAATTTTTCCTACGCACACGCAGATCTATCCATGGTGATGAGCATCTACGAGAGGAAGAGTGGATCTACGTACCCTTGTAGATCGCTAAGCGAGAAGCGTTAAGAAACGCGGTTGGTGTAATCGAACGTCTTCGCGATCCAAATCGCCATGCGTCCCGCGATCGAATCACGATCCGTCCCGCGATCCAATCACGATCCGTCCCACGAACTTGATCACGATCCGTCCCATGAACTTTATCACGATCCTTCCGATCTAGTGCCGAACGGACGGCACCTCCGCGTTCAGCACACGTACAGCTTGATGAAGATCTCCGCCGTCTTGATCCAACAAGAAGGAGTGGAGAGGTAGAAGAGTTCTCCGGCAGCGTGACGGCGCTCCGGTGCTCCGGCGATGGTGGTGGAGCTATTCTGGCAAGGCTTCGCCTAAGCACTGCAGAAAACCGATCTAGAGGAGAAACTATGCACTGAAGGAACGGGCAACACGTGGCTGAAAATTCTGTGCAAAAACCCTAAAACCTCCAGTATATATAAGAGGAAGAGAGGAGGAGGCTTGGCACAAGGGCCAAGCCTCCAAGGAGTCGGCCGAACCAGGTGGAGGAGGTGGACTCCACCTCCAATCCTAGTAGGACTAGGATTTACCCTATTTTTGCCTTTTTCCACTTTTTCTCTTTAGGCATTTTTTCCCAAACCGCATGGGCCTTGTGTGGGACTTCCACCAGCCCACTAAGGGCTGGTAAAAACTCTCCCACAGACCATGGAGCCTCTTGGGTCGAAATACCCCTCCTGATGGTCTCCCGGTACACTACCGGCACTCCCGGTACACTACTGATGAGCCCGAAACTTTTCCGACAACCAAAACAGGACTTCCTATATATGAATCTTTACCTCCGGACCATTCCGGAGCTCCTCGTGACATCCGGGATCTCATCCGGGGCTCCGAACAACATTCGGTCACCACCATACATAACTCTATACTACCGAAACGTCACCAAACCTTAAGTGTGCAGACCCTACGGATTCAAGAACTATGTAGACATGACCGAGACACCTCTATGTTCAATAACCAATAGCGGGACCTGGATGCCCATATTGGTTCCTACATATTCTACGAAGATCTTTATCGGTCGAACCTCTGTGTCAAGGCTTCAGTTAATCCCGTATGATGTTTCCTTTGTTCTTCGGTATGTTACTTGCACGAGATTCGATCGTCGGTATCTCCATACCTAGTTCAACCTCGTTATAGGCAAGTCTCTTTACTCGTTCCGTAATACAAGATCCCACAACTAACACTTAGTCACATTGCTTGCAAGGCTTATTGTGATGTTGTATTACCAAGTGGGCCCTGAGAAACCTCTCCGTCACACGGAGTAACAAATTCCAGTCTTGATCCATGCCAACTCAACAGACACCCTCGGAGATACCTGTAGAGCATCTTTATAGTCACTCAGTTACGTTGCGACGTTTGATACACACAAGGCACTCCTCCGGTATCCGTAAGTTGCATGATCTCATGGTCATCGAAACATATACTTGACATGTAGAAAACAGTAGCAATAAACTGACACGATCATATGCTACATTTGTAGTTTGAGTCTTGTCCATCACATCATTCTCCTAATGATGTGATCCCGTTATCAAATGACATCTCATGTCAATGGCTACGAAACCTTGACCATCTTTGATCAACGAGCTAGTTCACTAGAGGCATACTAGGGACAAAGTGTTGTCTATTTACCCACACATGTAATGTGTTTCCAATTAATACAATTATAGCATGGATAATAAACGATTATCATGAACAAGGAAATATAATAATAACCACTTTATTTAATGCCTCTAGGGCATATTTCCAACAAGTTATTTCTTATTTATATTATTGTATCCCCTAATATTTCCCCCCAACATTTCAAACTTTCCTTTCCTTTCTTCAGTTTTAACAAAATCCTGCTCAAAATATCCTTTGTTGAGATAGGAGCCATGCAAGCTAGCTCCACCCCACTAAGGAAATTTGGATGAGTTAGCCAACTGGATTCTCTGGTTTTTTGCTTCCGCCTCTTCACATGTGTCCGCAACCAAAGGGTTGTGATCGGATGTATATCTAGGCATTTTTTTGAACAACGATCAAGGGGAACAATTGTTCCCATCCATCACTGATAAGTACCTTGTCAAGCTTCTCCAGTGTGGGGTTTCTTTGTTTACTGGACCATATGAATGCACCACCATACATATATATGTACCTCTGTGAGAGGATGAAAACTGATAATGGAATTGAACAAATTAGAAAAAAATTCGAAGCCCCCCTTTTTTTAATTCTTCTCCTCGGAGAATCTCACATTGTTGAAATCACCCCCAATCAAGAGAGGGGAACTTTGATCAGAACACAAACCAGCTAATTCAACCAAGAAATCTTACTTATCTTTCACTTGAGCAACCCCATATAGCATAATAAAACTAGTTTCCTTGTGTACCTTCTTATCAAGAACAAATGCTTTAACAAAATATCTCCCTACACTAGAGTTCAAAATATCAGATCTCTAGAGGATTTTATGCCACAAAGGATTTCACTAGATTCCCCCATGGAGGAGGCCAATGCCAATCGAAAACATTTCCTTGCTCAAGATTCCTCCGGAGATAAGGACCCAACTTCATTCTCATAGTTTCGTGTAGACCCAGAAAATCCAGAGTATTCCTACAAAATATCTTTCAAACAAAGGGCCAAACCTTGCTTGCCCAAACCCCTACAATTCCAAATAAGGCCTATCATTTGTATTTGTTGTTTTTGAACCTAGTTCTGGGTCCTGGTAAAATGACCTCCTAAAACGTATGGTAAGAACACTGTGCCAGAGACCCATGATGGCATCCTTATGTACCATGAGAAAGGGTGTCTCCTTACCCTAGACATCTCAGTTAGTAAATCATCCTGCAAACTAATCTCTCAGAATTCCATCATGAATATCCTTGTTCCAACAAATATGTTTTGTTCACAAAAAACAATGATTTTACCCAAAACCCCTAATTGATGACATACTTTTTCACAGGGTAATTGGTTTTGTACTCGTGAAATTGTATTACTATTAATCTAGATTAATTGAAATTGTATATTTCTCCCTTTTTCAACAAAGTGTGGATTCTATTGACTTAAAATGCAGCATTAAGAGGACACAAACACAATGAGCCAGCAAATACAAAGTCATATAAAACCAAAACTATGCCTAGACGAGGAAAAAAGAAAAACCTCAAAGCGATTAATTAGATCCGCGATCTACAAACTACAACAATGACCATATCCGCATTAATTATCTCATGACACCACAAGGGCGACGAGGTTCTTCAATAGCAACACCTCCAGGAAGGGAGCCCCGTACACGTGACACCGTCGTCAGATCCAACCATCAGAGAACACATTCTAGGTTTTCACCTTGAAAACCCTGCCCGAGCATATCCGAGAAATGCATTCAACAATGTAACGCCCCAAAAACATCACCATTGCCATAAGTCAACCTTTTTTTTTAAGTTTGATGAAATATATAAAAAATTATGCGAAAATCTACAACGTTAAGCATGCATAGTATGGAAATATTTTCTATAAGGAATTCAATGAAACTAGATTAACTCTGGTGATGCCCCCCGCTCCATGCGATCTACAGCAAATTAAATGGCATATGGATGCATCTGTCCATCATTGAACGTCCAGGAAACTTTTCCTCTTTAGCTAAACGGGAGCACTATGCAGCAAGGTACGTGTTGCTTTTCTGCCGGCTCTCGGTCTCAAAGGAGCAGTACCAAATTAGCCACAGCAGTAGCAGCGATGTGTTTCTTCCATTCCATGCACGAAGATTCGTCGTCTCCTCGTGCTGTGCTGCCCCCCGCTCGCAACCCAACAAAGCAAGCCCCGTTTCGTCGTTGCTGCCCTGACGACGGAGAGAAATCGCCGGGAAAGCTCCGCCGAGCGAGTCCGGCCGGTCGTCGGGGTCGTCAAGCAGAGGCGTCGGCTTCTGCGTGCTCCCTCCCCGCGGGCGACGCCACAAGTGCCGCCGCCAGGGGCGCGGGCCGGCAAAATGGCGCCGCTATCTTCAACCCTTCAACGCACGACGACGGCGACGGCGTCCGCGCGGCTAGGTAAGGTGAGGTTTGCGAGTCGCACTGCAGCAACTTGCAAGTCGTCCGTGTCCCCGTCCTCGTCCTGCTACCGCCTACCGGGCATGCCGACCTGAAAAGGAGCGGCCGGCTCCTCCGTCCGTCTTCCGGCGAAAGGTCGGGTCAGAATGCCGCAACTGGAGTGGGAAGGAAGGAAATTAATGGCGGCGCTGGCGCAAGAAGGCATGGCAGCGACTCAGGAGGGAGACTACGAGGTAGCTGAGCTTGGCTCGATCGGTGACAGCCAAGGAGCTCGCTCGCTACTTTTCTTGGAGTAGAACTCTCGTTGACTAGCTTGTCAGTGACGGCCGCACTAGACAGGCAAACTTGCAGTACGGAAGGAACAGTGACGGGATATCAAGAACGTTCAGCCATGAACGCTGACTTTTTGTGCGCGTGGAGAACAACATGCGGATATACACACAAGTTTATGAAGAATCAGATATTTTTTAGTTTCACACATTGTTGGATATGAAGTGGATATACATGTTTACCTCTGGATTGAAATATGTCCATCAACATGCTGGCATTAAAAATGGATTACTTCACGTACGAGAATCAGCTATGTCCGATTTACACAGTACACAATTATGTATGCATGAATGATTTTTTTTTTAAAAAAGGAGTGTGACCTTCGGCCTCTGCATCAGCATGATGCATACGGCCATTTTATTAATTATTCACAGAGATCATACAAGGTAATATATCAGTCAGCCTGAAGCCACCATCTAGGCAACACATGTTGCTACTTCTATCCCCATGATGAAGGTGTGTCGAATATCCGGGCCTAATACCAAACGGACATCGCACCAAACCCTAACATCTAAAGCCGGATGCCTCAGACCAGCCACACATCGGGACTGGGTCCCATACTGGACCGACGCACTCTCAAAGGCTGTCGCCGCCGTCTTCCACCAGTCCATCTCCAGAGCAGAAACTGACCCATCGACCTTGCCTGGCCTGCCGTCGACACCACCACGACGCCAGACAACTCCACCATCCTGCACGTATCCGTCCACACGCGCCCATCGTCGAACCTCCGCGGCACCATGCCACCGGGATCCACCGTCGGCCTTGCGGTGGATGAGATACCGCTCTTCTGCTTGTCCCGTTCAACCAGCACATGCTCCAAAACGATGCCCTCAAGAGAGACAACGGCATAAAAGATACCGTCATCGTTCGATCCGGGAGACCCAGATCTAGGGTTTCCCCCGAAACATCTCGATCTTGGTGACACGACCTGCATTGACGATGCCTCGAGAAGGGAACGACGTCGAAGACGCCGCCATCGTCCGCCAAGGCCGCAGCCAGCGTGGTTTTCACCGGAAGCCACATCGCCCAAATGTCGCCGTTGGATGGATCCGCGAGCACTCTCGCCCCGAGGACGAACTGCGCCGACGGCAAGACGGTAGAGGACCAACGCTCCCCACACCGGCCTCATCTCGCGCCCCGGCCAGCCGAAGCCACGCCCGGACGGATCTGGCCGAGATGCCAGGATCCACGGCCAGCCGAAGCCACGCCCGGACGGATCTGGCCGAGATGCCAGGATCCACGGCCAGCCGAAGCCACGCCCGGACGGACCTGGCCGTCGTGCACGACGCCCTCCCGAGGCGCCCTAGTCACGCCCGGTGGTGGCCGCCACATCCTCCTGCCCTAGCGCCTTTGACGCTAGGCGCCGCCGCCGCCGCGGCCAAGGCTAGCAGCAACGGCGGCAATCTTCACTGGCCGAGAGGGGAGGGTTGGAGGAGCCGGGATGGATTCCCCACGGCGTCACCCTTGGGTCGGGGAGAGGGGCATTCACTCAGTCAAATATTTTGTTTACAGTCCCCTTCCATTTTGCCTAACTAATGATAAATCGAAGAGATACTTTGCATAACTACAACTATGATAAGAAATGAATGTAGTTTTTTATTTTTTGCGGGTGAACTTAGCTTTTCTAAACATGAATGAATGAGATAGATGAAAGCACCACAATGCTCGAGCACGAAGTTGCTCCGGAATAGAAATAATTGTTTGCCGTGCGACTTAGAAATAGTGAGAGCAATTATTTCTAAGTCGGCATGTGAATTTTCTAATGCTAAACCAATCATCCTAAACGTTTGGTTGATGTAATTTTTATTGCTTCTGGTGTTCCTTATACGGCCATGACCGATGATAAATAGATCGAAAGTTTTCTCGTAACAATATAATTTGAATGATGTGTAACTTTACGTTTGAAAATGGAACAATTTGATAACTAAAGTTGCACAGAACTTATTTAATGCCATGTCAGGCTTCAAGATGTCAAACTTGATGGTTTAGATATAAGGAGTGAAGGGCATACGTGATTCTTTTTTGAAGTTTGTCACTTTTGTACCCCTATCCAAAGTGCAATCGTGACAAGTACATAACCAAAATAAAATAAAATCTAGGCAAAAGAATAAAACAAATATAAATAGGTAGTTTAGAAAAGTAATTAAACCACACTAAAAATTATTGAATCTTGGAAAAAAACATACATTCCTTTTCAGCAATTAAGGCAAGAAGAATTATTTCCCAGACGATTTAGACATGGTGGACCTTCTTTTAAAGATCAGACAACCTATCATTTTTTTTGTCAGGATACTTCAAAGTACTTTAAAAAAATGTTATAGCTCTAGCTCCGCATTTCAGGATGCACACATCCATCATATTATCAAATAAGGGCAGGCCAACATGGCCGAAACACCGTGCAATGTATTTGAAATTACCAACATAGGTCGGCCCATTACAAGATGACAATAAACATCTACAACCAACTCGCCATCTTTCATGGCAAACATCTCCAAGAATGGAGTACACACTTGAGGCAACAATGCTGAGTCCAATGAAGGAGAAACAGTAGGTTTACACTTCTGACGTGAAGTGGTGTTCTAGTCATGCCATCTTGGTGGTAGATCATCCAATAGTGGATCCACTCATCCAATATCAAGATCCTAGAGGAGGCGGGTGATCATAACAGAGCAATCAGGTCACACCATCGCTGGCCGAACCCCAACTTGGACATGAGCTCGAGCAGGTAACTCCAAGATGCATTATAAAAAGCACTCACAATATCCAATTTCAGCGGCAATGCCAGCTCTGTGTTCTTGTGCAACTTATGCAAAGCATTCCTGACATAAAAAAGTTGGCCTACATCGAGCGGATCTTCGGTTTTACTCCCTACGTTTCTTTCTAGTCTGCATATAAGGTTTGGTCAAAGTCAAGCTTTATAAAGTTTGACTAATTTTATATTAAAAAGATATAAACATTCACAACATGAAATCAATATTGTGAGATGCATCACGAAATGTATTTTCATATTATATAGTTTTAGTATTGTATATGTTCATATTTTTTCATATAAATTTGGTTAAACTTTGTATTATTTGACTTTGACCAAATCTTATACGTGAAGTAAAAAAGAAACGAAGGAAGTACTGTTCAATCAAAAGAGCACTTTCAGTAACTATGTCCCTTATTGTCTTTCTGTCACAGTATGTACTTGTTGAGATGTTTCAACTTGCACGATAGTGGACGGCCAAAATTGTCGTGTGTGCTGCTAGACTTCTTGGTCGCCCGGCCCCATTGTGTTTGCTTTATACCCGTGGTGCTTGATTGAAGAACCATGTGCAGTGCCACCCTAGGGTGAGGCGGGTAGCTGCGTTGTCGCCATTGATCAAGCTCAAGCCAAAGATGACGATGATGATGTAGGCGAGGCGGATGCTTTGCAACTTCGCGTGTGGGCGGGTCGTGGGGTGGTCGCTGGCGTTGAGGATGGTGGAGATTAGAGAGAAGGTCGATCGGCGCTGAGGCTCTCAGCCGTACGATTCTGATCAAACAGATCAGAACATGGTGTGGTGTTTTTTTTAGAAAAAAAGGATTATTTTCGGTCTCTGCATCATGATGATGCATGCGGCTCTTTTATTAACTAAAAAAATAAATAGTCCATGGTTTCGAAGAAGCTTTTAATGAGCTAAAAAACAATATGGTGTGGTGTTGGCGCCACGAGGACGAGGGCAAGCAAACAAAATGGGTTTGAAGAGTCAAACTCACCGATCAGATTCAGATCCACTTGTGCTACTAGTAGTAGAGTATGACATTTGGTGTGACACTGTGACAGCCACCTTCAGGTGTGTTACTGCTAATCAATGGTGGTGCACTCGCGGCCTCAGGTACTCCTACCGACCGGAGTTGAACCAATCGTACGTACTACTAGTCGCACCAGTGCGACTGCTAGTGGATGCGTTCATCACGTTGACCACAGATACTGGGCGCTGAGCTCGTACCGGTTGCCGACGCCTTTCGAGGACGACGACGGGGAGCCGTGCTGGTGCGCGCCGTCGTAGACGACGCGGAGGCTGGGGTCGCCCGGCTGCCACTCCACCTTCTTCTTCGCGCCGCACCGTTTGTCGCCGCACCGGAAGTAGCTCCTGCACGATGCGCCGCACCCTTCGTCGGTTCGTTTAAATCTATCGAAGATTTTTCACAAGGCGTCGGCCGTGCGTACCTGATTTTCTGGATGCTCTTGATGAACTTCTGGCCGTACTTCTTCCACTGGTACCCATCCTCCGGCATCACCAGCGGCTGTCTCCTCCGGCCAAGTTGCCTGCTGATCCTCCTCGTCGCCATGACGACCTCGCTCACCTCCTCCGTTCCCTCTATACAAGATATAAATCTGACCCATCATTGTGTACGTTAATGAGAACGAGCTAGCAATTAACAATGCATTACACGATGCCTTAGGACCCATGCATGAATTAATCTGGCTATCTAAGGCCCAGTTCTTTTGAGCATACTATCGAGAATCTCGGTCTCGAAAATCCCAAGCGAAAAGAACTCGACTGAACTTCCAAAATCTCAACTGGATTCTGCAAAATCCTAGTGCAATTTTAAAATCTCAAAATAACTGGTTTCTCTCACAATCTCAGGATTCTGACTAGTCCCACAAAAGAAAACCCTTCGAAATATAGCCATACCCCTATTGTATCACGTAATTACGATCAAAATGCCACCGCGTAGTGCAGCCCAGGATCCCCAAAAACGAGCGGACGGACCCGTCGCTCGTCTCGCACCCGCTCGCTCGCTCGTTCCGCATCGGGCAGAGGAGCGTCGAGGCAACCTCCCCCGCTGCCGGCAACCCCGCCCCCGTCCCGGCCAGGCCGACCCCGGCCCCGCCGGCCAGCCCGCCCCCGCTCCCGCCGCCAGCCCGCCCCCGCCTGGTCTGCCCCGCCCTCCCCGCCCTGTCCACCCGCCCCCGCCAGCCGGCCCGCCTCGGCTAGGGTTAGTCGTGCCGCCGACGACCAGGCCAAGCTGGCGCCGCCCTCGCCGGCCATTTTCCTGCCGCACCTCGCTCCACAGCTTCCAGGCCAAGCCGACGCCGCCTCGGACCTCAACCCCGTCGTCCAGGTTTCCTCACGGTGAGCCCTCTTTTTTTTCATCCTTGTGTTTCTTCATTTGTAATGCAAAATAGATAGATGAAATTGATGCTAGCTTGAATTTGTTAGATGGATGGAAGGATTGATGCTTAAATTTTTTTAATGCTTGCTGATGTCAATGCTAATGTGATAATGTTGAATGATAATTTTAGATGGAGAAAGTGAAAAAACCCAAAGCAAATTGGAATAGTGCTGCTCATACAATTTTTATGAATGCTTGCGTAGAGGAGGTTCCAGCAAATAATCGCAACGGTGGTTTTTTGTCGGACATAGGGCAAACTAATTTGCATAAAAAGTTCAATGAACGCTCTAAAAGAAACTATTCAGCCCGACAAATCAAAAATAGGTGGAGCGTGTGTAGGAGCGAGTACAACACATGGAAGACATTGATCCAACAAGCATCTGGCCTAGGAAGAGATGAGCATCCGAAGACTATTGTGTTGGAAATATGCCCTAGAGGCAATAATAAAATTGTTATTATTGTATTTCCTTGTTCATGATAATTGTCTATTGTTCATGCTATAATTGTGTTAACCGGAAACCGTAATACATGTGTGAATACATAGACCACAACATGTCCCTAGTGAGCCTCTAGTTGACTAGCTCGTTGATCAATAGATGGTCACGGTTTCATGACCATGGACATTGGATGTCGTTGATAACGGGATCACATCATTAGGAGAATGATGTGATGGACAAGACCCAATCCTAAGCATAGCACTAGGTCGTGTAGTTCGTTTGCTAAAGCTTTTCAATGTCAAGTATCGTTTCCTTAGACCATGAGATTGTGCAACTCCCGGATACCGTAGGAATGCTTTGGGTGTGCCAAACGTCACAACGTAACTGGATGGCTATAAAGGTGCACTACGGGTATCTCCGAAAGTGTCTGTTGGGTTGGCACGAATCGAGACTGGGATTTGTCACTCCGTGTGACGGAGAGGTATCTCTGGGCCCACTCGGTAAGACATCATCATAATGAGCTCAATGTGACTAAGGAGTTAGTCACGGGATGATGTATTATGGAACGAGTAAAGAGACTTGCCGGTAACGAGATTGAACAAGGTATAGAGATACCGACGATAGAATCTCAGGCAAGTATCATACCGATAGACAAAGGGAATTGTATACGGGATTGATTGAATCCCCGACATTGTGGTTCATCCGATGAGATCATCGTGGAGCATGTGGGAGCCAACATGGGTATCTAGATCCCGCTGTTGGTTATTGGCCGGAGAAGTGTCTCGGTCATGTCCACGTGTCTCCCGAACTCGTAGGGTCTACACACTTAAGATTCGATGACACTAGGGTTATAGGGAAATGGTATACGTGATTACCGAAAGTTGTTAGGAGTCCCGGATGAGATCCCGGACGTCACGAGGAGCTCCGGAATGGTCCGGAGGTAAAGATTGATATATAGGAAGACCAGTTTTGGTCACCGAAATTTTTTCGGGCTCATCGGTAGTGTACCCGGAGTGCCGAGAGGGTGCCGGAGGACCCCTGGGAGGGGTGTGACGACCAAAGGATTTCGTGGGCCCTTAGAGGAAGTGTGCCAGCCCTTTTTGGGCTGGCAAAGACCTTCTAGAAAGGCCCATGTGGCTGGAGATAAGAGATAGGGCTGAAAAAGGATTCAAAAGGAAGAGATCCACCTCCCTTGTGGGAGGTGGACTCTTCCCTAGGGTCGGCCGAACCTCTCCTCTTTGGAGGAGGGGCCAAGGCAGCCCTCCCTCTCCCTCCTCCTATATATATGCAAGGTTTTGGGCTGTTTTGAGACACGACTTCTTTCTCTCTCGGTGCAGCCCTACCCTTCCTCTTCCTCATTCTCCGTAGCGCTTGGTGAAGCCCTGCCGGAGTTCACGTAGCTCCACCGTCACCACGCCGTCGTGCTGCCGGAGCTCTCCCTCAACCTCTCCTTCCTCCTTGCTGGATCAAGGTGCGGGAGACGTCACCGGGTTGTACGTGTGTTGAACGCAGAGGCGCCGTTGTTCGGCGCTGAGATCGGAATCCACCGCGATCTGAATCGCTGCGAGTACGACTCCACCAACCGTGTTCTTGTAACGCTTTCGCTTAGCGATCTTCAAAGGTATGAAGATGCAATCTCTCCCCTCTCGTTGCTGGTTTCTCCATGGATAGATCTTGGTGATCGTAGGAAAAATTTTGATTTACTATTACGTCTTCCAACAGTGGCATCATGAGCTAGGTCTATGCGTAGAATCTATGCACGAGTAGAACACAAAGCAGTTGTGGGCGTCGATTTTGTTAATTTGCTTACCACTACTAGTCTTATCTTGATTCGGCGGTATTATGGGATGAAGCGGCCCAGACCGACTTTACACGTACGCTTACGTGAGACTGGTTCCACCGCCTGACATGCACTTGTTGCATAAGGTGGCTAGCGGGTGTTTGTCTCTCCCACCTTAGTCGGATTGGATTCGATGAAAAGGGATCTTATGAAGGGTAAATAGCAATTGGCATATCACGTTGTGGTTTTTGACGTAGGTAAGAAACGTTCTTGCTAGTAACCTATAGAAGCCACATAAAAACTTGCAACTACAAATTAGGGGACGTCTAACTTGTTTGTGCAGCATATGCCTTGTGATGTGATATGGCCAAAGGATGTGATGTGATGCATTGTGATGTATGAGATTGATCATGTTCTTGTAATAGGATTCACGACTTGCATGTCGATGAGTATGACAACCGGCAGGAGCCATAGGAGTTGTCTTATTTTATTGTATGACCTGCGTGTCAATCATAAACGCCATGTAATTACTTTACTTTATTGCTAAACGTTAGCCATAGTGGTAGAAGTAATAGTTGGCGAGACAACTTCATGAAGACACAATGATGGAGATCATGATGACGGAGATCATGGTATCGTGCCGGTGACAGTGATGATCATGGTGCCCCGAAGATGGAGATCAAAGGAGCAAGATGATAATGGCCATATCATGTCACTATGTTGATTGCATGTGATGTTTATCATGTTTACATCTTATTTGCCTAGAACGACGGTAATAAATAAGATGATCTCTCACTAAAATTTCAAAAAAAGTGTTCACCCTAACTATGCACCGTTGCTAAGGATCGTTGTTCCGAAGCACCACGTGATGATCGGGTGTGATAGGTTCTAATGTTCGCATACAACGGGTGTAAGCCAGATTTACACACGCAAAACACTTAGGTTGACTTGACGAGCCTAGCATGTACAGACATGGCCTCGGAACACGGAAGACCGAAAGGTCGAACATGAGTCGTATGGAAGATACGATCAACATGGAGATGTTCACCATGGATGACTAGTCCGTCTCACGTGATGATCGGACACGGGCTAGTTGACATGGATCATGTGTCACTTGGATGACTAGAGAGATGTCTATCTAAGTGGGAGTTCATTAAATAATTTGATTACGTGAACTTAATTATCATGAACTTAGTCTAAAATTATCTTTACAATCTATATTGTAGATCCAATGGCCAACGCGAATGTCACCCTCAATTTCAACGCGTTCCTAGAGAAAACCAAGCTGAAAGATGATGGAAGCAACTATGCGGACTGGGTCCGTGGCTTGAGGATCATCCTCATAGCTTCCAAGAAATTGCATGTCCTTGATGCACCACTAGGTGATCCACCCCTTCTCCCAGCAGAGCAAGACGTTGCGAACGCTTGGCATTCTCGCTGCGATGATTACTCCATTGTTCAGTATGACATGCTTTACAGTTTAGAACTGGGGCTCCAAAAGCGTTTTGAGCAACACGGAGCATATGAGATGTTCCAAGAGCTGAAACTGGTTTTCCAAGCTCATGCCCGGGTCGAGAGATATGACGTCTCCGACAAGTTCTTCAGCTGTAAGATGGAGGAGAATAGTTCTGTCAGTGAGCACATCCTCAAGATGTCTGGGCTACACAACCGCTTGACTCAGCTGGGAGTTAATCTCCCAGATGACTCGGTCATTGACAGAATCCTTGAGTCACTTCCACCTAGCTACAAGAGCTTTGTGATGAACTACAACATGCAAGGGATGGAGAAGTCCATTCCTGAGTTGTACTCGATGCTGAAATCAGCAGAGGTCAAGATCAGAAAGGAGCATCAAGTGTTGATGGTAAATAAGACCACTAGTTTCAAGAAAGGCAAGGGTAAGAAGAACTTCAAGAAGGACGGCAAAGCCGTTGCCGCGCCCGGTAAGCAAGTTGCCGGGAAGAAGAAGAACAAGCATGGACCCAAGCCTGAGACTGAGTGCTTTTACTGCAAGGGTACCGGTCACTGGAAGCGGAACTGCCCCAAGTACTTAACGGATAAGAAGGACGGCAACATTAAAGGTATATGTGATATACTTGTTATTGATGTGTACCTAACCAGCGCTCGTAGTAGCTCCTAGGTATTTGATACCGGTGCAGTTGCTCACATTTGTAACTCCAAGCAGGAGCTGCGGAATAAGCGGAGGCTGGCAAAGGACGAGGTGACGATGCGCGTCGGGAATGGTTCCAAGGTCGATGTGATCGCCGTCGGCACGCTACCTCTACATCTACCTTCGAGATTAGTGTTAAACCTTAATAATTGTTATTTAGTACCAGTTTTGAGCATGAACATTGTATCTGGATTCGCTTGATGCGAGATGGCTACTCATTTAAATCTGAGAATAATGGTTGTTCTATTTATATGAGAGAAATGTTTTATGGTCATGCCCCGCTGGTCAATGGTTTATTTTTGATGAATCTCGAACGTGATGTTACACATGTCCATAGTGTGAGTACCAAAAAGTATAAGGTTGATAACGATAGTCCCACTTACATGTGGCATTGCTGCCTTGGTCATATTGGTGTCAAACGCATGAAGAAGCTCCATACTGATGGATTTTTGGAGTCTCTTGATTTCGAATCATTTGAGATGTGCGAACCATGCCTCATGGGCAAGATGACCAAGACTCCGTTCTCCGGAACAATGGAGCGAGCAAATGACTTATTGGAAATAATACATACCGATGTATGCGGTCCAATGAGTGTTGAGGCTCGTGGTGGCTACCGTTATGTTCTCACCCTCACTGATGACTTGAGTAGATATGGGTATGTCTACCTAATGAAACATAAGTCTGAAACTTTTGAAAGGTTCAAGGAATTTCAGAGTAAGGTAGAGAATCAACGTGACAGGAAAATAAAATGCCTACGATCTGATCGTGGCGGAGAATATTTAAGTCACGAGTTTGGCACGCACCTAAGGAAATGTGGAATTGTTTCACAACTCACGCCGCCTGGCACACCTTAGCGAAATGGTGTGTCTGAATGTCGTAATCACACTCTATTAGATATGGTACGATCTATGATGTCTCTTACCGACTTACCGCTATCATTTTGGGGATATGCATTAGAGACTGCCGCATTCACTTTAAATAGGGCACCATCAAAATCCGTTGATACGACACCGTATGAATTATGGTTTGGAAAGAAACCTAAGTTGTCGTTTCTAAAAGTTTGGGGATGCGATGCTTATGTGAAGAAACTTCAACCTGAGAAGCTCGAACCCAAAGCGGAAAAGTGCGTCTTCATAGGATATCCCAAAGAGACTATTGGGTATACCTTCTACCTACAATCCGAGGGCAAAATCTTTGTTGCCAAGAATCGATCCTTTCTCGAGAAAGAGTTTCTCTCAAAAGAAGTAAGTGGGAGGAAAATAGAACTTGATGAGGTAATTGTACCTCCACTCGAACCGGAGAGTAGTGCAGTACAGGAAGTTGTTTCTGTGGAGCCTACACCGGCTGGAGAGGAAGTTAATGATGATGATCATGAAACTTCAGATCAAGTTACTATTGAACGTTGAAGGTCCATTAGGACACGTTACGCACCAGAGTGGTACGGCAATCCTATCCTAGAGATCATGTTGTCAGACAACGGTGAACCTTCGAACTATGAACAAGCGATGGCGGGCCCGGATTCCAACAAATGGCTTGAAGCCATGAAATCCGAGATAGGATCCATGTATGAGAACAAAGTATGGACTTTGGTGGACTTGCCTGATGATAAGCGAGCCATTGAAAATAAATGGATCTTTAAGAAGAAGACTGACGCGGATGGTAATGTGACCATCTATAAGGCTCGGCTTGTCGCTAAGGGTTATCGACAAGTTCAAGGAGTTGACTACGATGAGACTTTCTCACCCGTAGCAATGCTGAAGTCTGTCCGAATCATGTTAGCGATTGCCACATTTTATGATTATGAGATCTGGCAAATGGACGTCAAAACGGCATTCCTTAATGGCTTCCTCAAGGAAGATCTGTATAT
Organism: Hordeum marinum; assembly: GCA_022496015.1. NCBI lineage: Eukaryota > Viridiplantae > Streptophyta > Magnoliopsida > Poales > Poaceae > Hordeum > Hordeum marinum. Next base: position 8,013,035 of record CM039675.1, read on the forward strand.
GATGCAGCCAGAAGGTTTTGTCGATCCTAAAGATGCTAACAAGGTATGCAAGCTCTAGCGCTCCATCTATGGGCTGGTGCAAGCATTTCGAAGTTGGAACATTCGCTTTAATGAAGTGATTAAAGCGTTTGGGTTTGTACAGGTTTATGGAGAACCCTGTATTTACAAGAAAGTGAGTGGGAGTTCTGTAGCATTTCTCGTATTATATGTGGATGACATACTGATAATGGGAAATGATATAGAACTCTTGAAAGGTGTAAAGGCCTACTTGAATAAGTGTTTTTCAATGAAGGACCTTGGAGAAGCTGCTTACATATTAGGTATTAAGATCTATAGAGATAGATCGAGACGCCTCATAGGTCTTTCACAAAGCACATACCTTGAAAAGATATTGAAGAATTTCAATATGGATCAGTCCAAGAAGGGGTTCTTGCCTGTGTTACAAGGTGTGAGATTGAGTACGACTCAATGCCCGACCACGGCAAAGGATAGAGAAGAGATGAGTGTCATCCCGTATGCTTCAGCCATAGGCTCTATTATGTATGCCATGCTGTGTACCAGACCTGATGTGAACCTTGCCATAAGTTTGGTAGGGAGGTACCAAAGTGATCCCGAAGCGGAACACTGGACAGCGGTCAAGAACATCCTGAAGTACCTGAAAAGGACAAAGGACATGTTTCTCGTATATGGAGGTGCCGAAGAGCTCGTCGTAAAGGGTTACGTCGATGCTAGCTTCGACACAGATCCGGGCGACTCCAAGTCGCAAACCGGATACATGTATATTTTGAACGGAGGGGCAGTAAGCTGGTGCAGCAGCAAGCAAAGCGTCATGGCGGCATCTACATGTGAAGCGGAGTACATAGCTGCTTCGGAAGGAGCAAAGGAAGGAGTCTGGATGAAGGAGTTCATCACCGACCTAGGAGTGATTCCAAGTGCGTCGGGCCCGATGACTCTATTCCGTAACAACACTGGAGCTATTGCCCTTGCGAAGGAGCCCAGGTTTCACAAGAAGACAAGACACATCAAGCGCCGCTTCAATTCCATCCGTGATTACATTCAGGAGGGAGATATAGATATTTGTAAAGTGCATACGGATCTGAATGTCGCAGATCCGTTGACTAAACCTCTCTCACGAGCAAAACATGATCAACACCAGAATGCTATGGGTGTTCGATTCATCATAATGTAACTAGATTATTGTCTCTAGTGCAAGTGGGAGACTGTTGGAAATATGCCCTGGAGGCAATAATAAAATGGTTATTATTGTATTTCCTTGTTCATGATAATTGTCTATTGTTCATGCTATAATTGTGTTAACCGGAAACCGTAATACATGTGTGAATACATAGACCACAACATGTCCCTAGTGAGCCTCTAGTTGACTAGCTCGTTGATCAATAGATGGTCACGGTTTCATGACCATGGACATTGGATGTCGTTGATAACGGGATCACATCATTAGGAGAATGATGTGATGGACAAGACCCAATCCTAAGCATAGCACTAGGTCGTGTAGTTCGTTTGCTAAAGCTTTTCAATGTCAAGTATCGTTTCCTTAGACCATGAGATTGTGCAACTCCCGGATACCGTAGGAATGCTTTGGGTGTGCCAAACGTCACAACGTAACTGGGTGGCTATAAAGGTGCACTACGGGTATCTCCGAAAGTGTCTGTTGGGTTGGCACGAATCGAGACTGGGATTTGTCACTCCGTGTGACGGAGAGGTATCTCTGGGCCCACTCGGTAAGACATCATCATAGTGAGCTCAATGTGACTAAGGAGTTAGTCACGGGATGATGTATTATGGAACGAGTAAAGAGACTTGCCGGTAACGAGATTGAACAAGGTATAGAGATACCGACGATAGAATCTCAGGCAAGTATCATACCGATAGACAAAGGGAATTGTATACGGGATTGATTGAATCCCCGACATTGTGGTTCATCCGATGAGATCATCGTGGAGCATGTGGGAGCCAACATGGGTATCTAGATCCCGCTGTTGGTTATTGGCCGGAGAAGTGTCTCGGTCATGTCCACGTGTCTCCCGAACTCGTAGGGTCTACACACTTAAGATTCGATGACACTAGGGTTATAGGGAAATGGTATACGTGATTACCGAAAGTTGTTAGGAGTCCCGGATGAGATCCCGGACGTCACGAGGAGCTCCGGAATGGTCCGGAGGTAAAGATTGATATATAGGAAGACCAGTTTTGGTCACCGAAATTTTTTCGGGCTCATCGGTAGTGTACCCGGAGTGCCGAGAGGGTGCCGGAGGACCCCTGGGAGGGGTGTGACGACCAAAGGATTTCGTGGGCCCTTAGAGGAAGTGTGCCAGCCCTTTTTGGGCTGGCAAAGACCTTCTAGAAAGGCCCATGTGGCTGGAGATAAGAGATAGGGCTGAAAAAGGATTCAAAAGGAAGAGATCCACCTCCCTTGTGGGAGGTGGACTCTTCCCTAGGGTCGGCCGAACCTCTCCTCTTTGGAGGAGGGGCCAAGGCAGCCCTCCCTCTCCCTCCTCCTATATATATGCAAGGTTTTGGGCTGTTTTGAGACACGACTTCTTTCTCTCTCGGTGCAGCCCTACCCTTCCTCTTCCTCATTCTCCGTAGCGCTTGGTGAAGCCCTGCCGGAGTTCACGTAGCTCCACCGTCACCACGCCGTCGTGCTGCCGGAGCTCTCCCTCAACCTCTCCTTCCTCCTTGCTGGATCAAGGTGCGGGAGACGTCACCGGGTTGTACGTGTGTTGAACGCAGAGGCGCCGTTGTTCGGCACTGAGATCGGAATCCACCGCGATCTGAATCGCTGCGAGTACGACTCCACCAACCGCGTTCTTGTAACGCTTCCGCTTAGCGATCTTCAAAGGTATGAAGATGCAATCTCTCCCCTCTCGTTGCTGGTTTCTCCATGGATAGATCTTGGTGATCGTAGGAAAAATTTTGATTTACTATTACGTCTTCCAACAGTGGCATCATGAGCTAGGTCTATGCGTAGAATCTATGCACGAGTAGAACACAAAGCAGTTGTGGGCGTCGATTTTGTTAATTTGCTTACCACTACTAGTCTTATCTTGATTCGGCGGTATTATGGGATGAAGCGGCCCAGACCGACTTTACACGTACGCTTACGTGAGACTGGTTCCACCGCCTGACATGCACTTGTTGCATAAGGTGGCTAGCGGGTGTTTGTCTCTCCCACCTTAGTCGGATTGGATTCGATGAAAAGGGATCTTATGAAGGGTAAATAGCAATTGGCATATCACGTTGTGGTTTTTGACGTAGGTAAGAAACGTTCTTGCTAGTAACCTATAGAAGCCACATAAAAACTTGCAACTACAAATTAGAAGACGTCTAACTTGTTTGTGCAGCATACGCCTTGTGATGTGATATGGCCAAAGGATGTGATGTGATGCATTGTGATGTATGAGATTGATCATGTTCTTGTAATAGGATTCACGACTTGCATGTCGATGAGTATGACAACCGGCAGGAGCCATAGGAGTTGTCTTATTTTATTGTATGACCTGCGTGTCAATCATAAACGCCATGTAATTACTTTACTTTATTGCTAAACGTTAGTCATAGTGGTAGAAGTAATAGTTGGCGAGACAACTTCATGAAGACACAATGATGGAGATCATGATGACGGAGATCATGGTATCGTGCCGGTGACAGTGATGATCATGGTGCCCCGAAGATGGAGATCAAAGGAGCAAGATGATAATGGCCATATCATGTCACTATGTTGATTGCATGTGATGTTTATCATGTTTACATCTTATTTGCCTAGAACGACGGTAATAAATAAGATGATCTCTCACTAAAATTTCAAAAAAAGTGTTCACCCTAACTATGCACCGTTGCTAAGGATCGTTGTTCCGAAGCACCACGTGATGATCGGGTGTGATAGGTTCTAATGTTCGCATACAACGGGTGTAAGCCAGATTTACACACGCAAAACACTTAGGTTGACTTGACGAGCCTAGCATGTACAGACATGGCCTCGGAACACGGAAGACCGAAAGGTCGAACATGAGTCGTATGGAAGATACGATCAACATGGAGATGTTCACCATGGATGACTAGTCCATCTCACGTGATGATCGGACACGGGCTAGTTGACATGGATCATGTGTCACTTGGATGACTAGAGAGATGTCTATCTAAGTGGGAGTTCATTAAATAATTTGATTACGTGAACTTAATTATCATGAACTTAGTCTAAAATTATCTTTACAATCTATATTGTAGATCCAATGGCCAACGCGAATGTCACCCTTAATTTCAACGCGTTCCTAGAGAAAACCAAGCTGAAAGATGATGGAAGCAACTATGCGGACTGGGTCCGTGGCTTGAGGATCATCCTCATAGCTTCCAAGAAATTGCATGTCCACGTGTATTATGGAACGAGTAAAGAGACTTGCCGGTAACGAGATTGAACAAGGTATAGAGATACCGACGATAGAATCTCAGGCAAGTATCATACCGATAGACAAAGGGAATTGTATACGGGATTGATTGAATCCCCGACATTGTGGTTCATCCGATGAGATCATCGTGGAGCATGTGGGAGCCAACATGGGTATCCAGATCCCGCTGTTGGTTATTGGCCGGAGAAGTGTCTCGGTCATGTCCACGTGTCTCCCGAACTCGTAGGGTCTACACACTTAAGATTCGATGACACTAGGGTTATAGGGAAATGGTATACGTGATTACCAAAAGTTGTTAGGAGTCCCGGATGAGATCCCGGACGTCACGAGGAGCTCCGGAATGGTCCGGAGGTAAAGATTGATATATAGGAAGACCAGTTTTGGTCACCGAAATTTTTTCGGGCTCATCGGTAGTGTACCTGGAGTGCCGAGAGGGTGCCGGAGGACCCCTGGGAGGGGTGTGACGACCAAAGGATTTCGTGGGCCCTTAGAGGAAGTGTGCCAGCCCTTTTTGGGCTGGCCAAGACCTTCTATAAAGGCCCATGTGGCTGGAGATAAGAGATAGGGCTGAAAAGGATTCAAAAGGAAGAGATCCACCTCCCTTGTGGGAGGTGGACTCTTCCCTAGGGTCGGCCGAACCTCTCCTCTTTGGAGGAGGGGCCAAGGCAGCCCTCCCTCTCCCTCCTCCTATATATATGCAAGGGTTTAGGCTTTTTTGAGACACGACTTCTTTCTCTCTCGGTGCAGCCCTACCCTTCCTCTTCCTCGTTCTCCTTAGCGCTTGGCGAAGCCCTGCCGGAGTTCACGTAGCTCCACCTTTACCACGTCGTCGTGCTGCCGGAGCTCTCCCTCAACCTCTCCCTCCTCCTTGCTGGATCAAGGTGCGGGAGACGTCACCGGGCTGTACGTGTGTTGAACGCGGAGGCGCCGTTGTTCGGCGCTGAGATCGGAATCCACCGCGATCTGAATCGCTGCGAGTACGACTCCACCAACCGCGTTCTTGTAACGCTTTCGCTTAGCGATCTTCAAAGGTATGAAGATGCAATCTCTCCCCTCTCGTTGCTGGTTTCTCCATGGATAGATCTTGGTGATAGTAGGAATTTTTTTGATTTACTACTACGTCTTCCAACATATTGCTGCTACAAATGAGTGGTGGGCATTGGAGATAAAGGTATTGTTGTTGTCATGTCATTTTTAAATAATGAGTCATGTTGCTTCATTTTGTTATTAACATGTGGTGGCTTATGATTACAAGCTTCATTTTGCCAGTATTTGTTATGAACTGTGTTTTATCTAATATTACCTTGTGTGCATGTTGTCGTGGCAGATGGATATTTCCAAAAAGATTGCCAAAAAGAAACAAGATGATAAAGAATTTGAGGCGGCCATGGTTGCAATTGCAATGGATGTGGCGTCGTCAAGTGTGACACTGCCATATGCACCAAGAAAGTTACATCTTGTTATAGGCCTCCAATGGGTAGAAGAGAAGGAAAAAGATGCTAAAGCTTTTTATGCTATGTTCAGAATGAGGAGGTCAGTGTTTCGCACATTGCATGATCTGCTAGTTGAGAGCTATGGGTTAGAGTCAACTTGCAACATATCATCTAAAGAAGCATTGGCACAATTTTTATGGACTTTGGGTACATGTCAGACCACTGATAATGTCGCGGATCGTTTTGCACATAGTCGTTCAATCATTAACAAAGAAATTCACGAGGTTTTGGAGTGTGTAGACCGCATGACTGGCGATTACATTAGACCAGTTGATCCAACTTTCTCTGAACCGCACCCAGTACTTACAAAAACAAAGTTTTGGCCTCATTTTGAACATGCTATTGGAGTCATTGATGGAACACACATTAAGGTCATTGTGCCCAAGGAGTTGGAACCTCAACACAGGAATAGAAAAGGTTACACAAGTGAAAATGTTATGGCAGTGTGTGATTTCGATATGAGGTTCACGTTTGTTGTTCCCGGATCGCCCGGATCTGTTCATGACACACGTTTATGGAGCGATGCCATAGTTCGTTATGATCACTTTCCACAACCCCCCACAGATAATCTCACTAATGTGTCCACATAGTTATATTCAAGATAGTGTGTTGTAAATTACTAATGTGTTATGTTGATGTCCCACTGTAGATAAATATTATCTTGTCGACTCCGGATATCCAAACAGGGTTGGTTATCTAGCACCATACAAAGGGCAACGATACCATGTACCAGATTTCCAACAACACCCGCCAGTTGGGAGATATGAGACATTCAACCATCGGCATTCTTCTTTGCGAAATGTCATCGAAAGAACATTTGGTGTTCTCAAGATGAAATGGCGAATTCTCGAAGGCATACCTCGGTACAAACCGGAGACCCAAAAGATGACTGTCACTGCATGCATGTATCTCCACAATTGAATCCGTGATAGCAAGTTACGTGATGAACATTTTGACAAGTTTGACAATGATGCATACGTGCAACCTCCATTGCCATTTACAGGTGCCAACGCTATACCACCAGAAGATGATGGTACCATGAACGCAATACGTGAGGCGATTGCTGCTAGTCCCGTACCTTAAAATTATTATTTTTAAAGTATGGAAATTTTTATAATGAACAAAACTTTAAATCCATTGTAATATTTAGCACTCTTTATCACATTCGTGAATCACTTTTGTTATTGTTAACAATTCATGGAACAACTTTTGTTTAAAGGATAGTCTAGACATTTCAACATACAACACTTTCCAGAATCTCAAACTAGAATCTCCAAAAAAAACTCGACGACAGATTCTGGGAGAAACAGATTCTAGGAGAATTTTCTTGAATCTGGATTTTGTAGAATCCTGGGTGAAAAGAACTGGGCCTAAAAACTCGAGACAACAGAGCACGCAAGGATTTGGAGCAGTGCAAGGGAGGATGAATCAATGGTTCCTACGACGAAAGGGAGTAATATCTCCCTTGTGGATATGTTCGGATCGACGACTCCGGACATGCTTGTGGGTATGTAGTATGTACACTATGAATTCAAAACCCGAAACGACCACGACAACAAATTAATCAGCCACAAGCATGCTAACCCTAAAGCCGAACTGGTTTAGCCAAAAAAAAAAAAGATACTACGTACAAGCTTGAGGTTGAGATGCCGAGAAAGAGATACTAGATGTGAGAAGGGGGTAGGGGGTAGGGGTGTCATACTCGTACGTTGTAGGCGGCTGTGAGGTTGAGGCCATGGCAGAAATCGGCGAGGCTATGGCTAGCTGGTCACCGGAGTACCACTCCCATGCTCATGCTGTTGCTACCCTACCCACATGAACGGATGGTGGCCTTGGTCATGTGAGCTCCCTCTACTTGCAGAAGAGTGTATATTTATACGAGAAAGAGAGGGGGCCGAGGGAGGGCTAGTGGAAGCTCTTGGGCCGATATATTTATCGAGGTTGCTTTGGTCAAATGGAAGCTTCAAGGATGGTGGGGAATACGGGAATATGGAGAGAGATGGTGGATGTAGGGGTCGTGTGCTGTAGGGGTGGCTGCTGGAGAAGATCGGACATCTCATCTCCCATATTCTCCTGTCTCTGGCACCTCTCGTCTCATCCATGTCAGGGCCTTGCCCTCGTTGGCCACCTGCGACCTCCCTGTCCTCCTTACCGCGTGGTGGATTACGTGAGCAGGGGGCGTCGGATCCATGTTGATTCATCTTCCCCAACATAATTTAGTTGTTCCCCCCATTGCGAGTAACCATATGTATCATGCTCCATATGCTACTGTGTTCTAAAATTACTCCGAGAAATCTGAAGAGAATCTTAACGAACCAAACTTAGGTTATATATATAGTTGACATGACGGAAGATTAGGATCATCAGTAATCGGTCTAGCACGTTACACCTACTGTTGTGCAATCTGAATCTTTACCCTCTCTCCAGGACCTCATCTAACTGACAATTTGCCATGAAACACATACCAACAGAGAACACCGATTTAGCAAAAGCATGTTTCTATATAGCGCGAACAACACTAGCTTCAGCAAAGCAGAAGCTGCACATGGCTAGGTGCAGACCTTTTATTGTTTTACTGCGTGTGTTGCGGTTGGTAAGTGACTAACTTATGAGGCATCATTCTTCTGTTATTCATGTTTTACAATGTTCATTCTCTTATTTGCTATTGTCTCTATGCTTGTTAGAGGGTCAGCTGGAGATTATTGTTCAGGAAATTTAAACATGGTTCGAGCAGTCATCGATAAGGTATTTTTAGTGTAACTAGCGTAAATGTTGCTCCTCAATATTGATTCTTTATCATCGCTTACCATGCTTGTTTTGACTTCATAAGATGGTGATTTAATTTTTTATGTACAAATTTAGTATTTATGTTATGCATATTTGGTCTAACATGCTCTGTTCTCAGCGATATCCTATATAGTAGCATTTTTTATTTAGAATTATGGTGCAATGCACTGTGTAAAGAACAACTATTTTGGTGTTTTCTTAGCCCAGCTATACCAACCAATGAAGATCTTTATACTGGAGCTCTTTTTCTATTATTTCTTTCTACGCTGTCCTTAATAGCGAGTTGGTTACATCTACAACCCAAATGGAAACCAAGCCTTTCGTGGTTAAAAAACGCGGAATCTCGTCTCAATCATCATTTGTCAGGACTTTTCGGGGTAAGTTCTTTGGCTTGGACAGGACATTTAGTTCATGTTGCTATTCCCTATGTCTGTTTCTCCAGGCAATCAGGACCTACAACTTCCGATGCTATCAAGATTTCATGGGAAGTTGACCCAAAAGGTATGACTTTGTTGCAGCTGGTTTGGTGAACTGCATTTTGGTAATGTGGTTAGTGTCATATTATGTTCTCTGTCACTAATGTATTATAGAGCTTACTATCAGGGGTTCTTTACTTTTAATATGTTACAAAGCTTCGCACTATGTTATGTTCAGCTTATTTATTGGACCAATAGGACACATAACGATAAACTGTTGAGACCTATACTTTGTAGTTTATCTTTCTGGATATCAACCATATTATATTAGCAAGCACTATTTGATTTGATATGTTTGATTTGTATATGAACCTATTGTGGTCTAACTCTGTTGATGAAAACGAAAGCTCACATATAAAATTGCCGTAATTTTGCCATAATTTTGCCGTAATTTTACTCATTTCTGAGTTTGGACTTTACTTTTTTTCAGGAACCTTTGGTGTCCTTGCAAAAATTGATTTAATGGAAAAGGGTACTGATGTTATTGACGTAAGTCTGGACCAGTTAACAAATGCTAAACACTTGTATGTGTCTTCGTATAGTTATTCTCAGTTCTGCAACTTCGCATTTGGTCACAAGTTATCCTGGAAAGGTAACTTATATTGGCTTGTTAATGTAGACACTCAAATGTTGTGCTTATTTAGATTGATACACCGACGCCCTTATGTAACACTAGGATCTTGCTGCCGGACACGCAGTCAACAATGCCCAACGACAGTCGCTGATGTTTTAATTTGTGAGTTTTGACATTCTTCATTAAGCGTGTATACAACCTATTTCTGAACCTATATGCGATGCACAAATTTAGTATCACCGGTCTGCAAGTTGTATTAGCCAGTTCAACGCTTTTCATGTTAATCTTTTTCTTAATCATATCACTTACATGAAACATGCTTAGATGATATCTTGTCAGGAGTCTCTAGTATACTGAGGAGCTTGAGTAAAGAACTAAAGACTAACCAGTACATCATTTTTTTTGGGAAAGAACTGTACCATATATTTCATGGCATGATGGCAACATAACAAATTACCAACAACAACACCTTTTTAAATCTTTTTCCCCACAGGACTGATAGTTGCAGTTACGTTTGCTAAAATCTGAAGCATATGACCTTTTTTAATATGCTCTAGATCCTGATAACACAATAGAAAGTTGAATTTTTATTAGAATGAAATGGTATAGTTGTGTCTATAAGATTTTGGTATCGTTTTACTTCTGGTTATATACGTCCTCCTGAAGGGTTGCTTGTTGGACTCTTCTATCTTTTCTCAAACAATAAAAAAGTGCTTGTAGTCTGTATGATGTCCAGCTTATGGTTTCTTCTAAATGTTTATTAGAACTCACAATGATTCCTTGTATTGTGTCGTAATCAGGTGTTGAATAGTTTCCACTATTGATTGGTTTACAATATTGATATGCAAACTAATAGGTAACGAGCAAAAACTGTGGAGTTGTTAGTCCGGAATGCGGCTAAGCTACAAGGAAGCCGAGGAAGCGTTGATTGTTGCCAGATGTGTGGAAGCCTATCCAAGGCCTCTGCAGTGCTTGGCGAAATGTTAAAGAAGACCAAGCAAGGGTTTCTAGATATATATTATTTGTATCCCAAGTTCTTCGATTGTGAATGTAATCTTTGAACCTGACTGCATACTAATTAAGCAAAATAAGACCACATCCGTTTGCTGCATTTCTTGCCTAATTTTCTTGTTGGTGACTGCATAAAGAATTAGTGAGCCATTTAATTTTCTCACGAGCTGTCCACGCAATGTTCATATACATGATGCCAGTAGCTAAACCATGTGTATAACCAGGATGGGAGCGCATAAGCCCACCTCAGGTGGCGCCACCAGGTGACGCCCCAGCAACTAGTATCACATGGAGCTACTGCCGTGGCCCGCATGCATACAGCGCGTTCTCATCAGCGGCTTGACGTCGGCTGGGGTGCGTCACCGAGTGAACTTTTACTGCCGCGCGGGCTCTCTAGCTTTGTTCCCAGAAGCTGCCTCGGTGATCAGTTCGGCCGATTATTAGTTTGGCGTGGTGCCGGCTCCGGATCCAACGGGCTTCGCTTCAGCTTCGATGCTGCCCACACGGTGCTTCCTCTTGTCTCGGTAAAAAATCTACTCCTATCAAGTTTTTCAGTTGCTACTATATAACTGTGTTTTTGGTGGAGGCTATAAGATTTTTTTTTGCATCATAATATGTCTCTTATTTATAGAATAAGATCAAGTTACATGGCACGTAAATACCGACCTTACAAGGCTGAAAAGATAGAATAATCCTACGTAAAATACCATCGCTTGTCCCTCTCCGTCGATACCATCAAAGCGGCCACCAAAAGGAAAGAAACAAGGTCACCTCTTAACCCGAGCTCGACGCGGCTCCATCGCTGATCTATAGCTTTACGGACCTCCAAAGTAGTTTGCCAGAAGCAAAACCATCGCCGTTATAAGAATCAGACCGGGGCAACATGTCCCCGGACATGCCATCAAACTCTAGATCCGACACCCCCACATGACGACAACGTCGGAGGAGAAAACCAGAACTGCCATCCACCGACCACAAACCCAACAAACACTACTAGGAAAAACCTTATATGCAGAAGCTTACCAGTAGCGCTTTTTAAAAGGAGGCGCTGCTGCTACTTAGCAGTAGCACGTGAACAACATCGCTACTAATAAACACATATAAGTAGCGTGTCACGTATAAAACGCGCTACTACTATAATTGCCGCCACACCATTCCCGACAGGCTAGGTATAGTAGTAGCGCCCTTCCTCAAGCAGCGCTACTGCTATTCTACTTAGCTGTAGCGTTTGGTACCAACCCACGCTGCTGCTATGCCAACCTTATCCACCCCGTGCGCTCTCTCTCTCTTCCTCACTCCCCCCTCATACTGTCGCTCCCTCTCTGCCCCCGCCGCTCGCCGTCGTCGTCGCCTACCCTCCTTCCTCTGCCGCCGTCACCTCCCCCTCCTCCCTGGACTTGGTAATCCCCCCCTCCTCCCTCCTCCCTGCCCCACCTCCTCGTCCTCCCTCCACTCCTTCATTCACCGCCGGCCGGCCCCTCCTCGCTCCGCCTTCCTCCTCCGTCCTCCTTCCTCCTCCCTCCTTCAGTCGCCCCTCCTTCTCCCTCCTCCCTCCACTCCTCCATTCGCCGTCGGCCGGCCCCTCCTCGCTCTGCCTTCCTCCTTCGCCCTCCTTCCTCCTCCCTCCTTTAGTCGCCCCTCCTTCTCCCTCCTCCCTCCACTCCTTCATTCGCCGCCGGCCAGCCCCTCCTCGCTCCGCCTTCCTCCTCCGTCCTTCTTCCTCCTTCCTTCTTCAGTCGCCCCTCCTTCTCCCTCCTCCCTCCTCCATCCACAACCCCTCCTCCCTGCTACATTTTGATTTGGTAGGCTAGTTGATATTTTCTTGTTTATATGCAACATTTTGATTTACTTAATAGTTTGTAGTTGATATATAACAATTTTGATTTAGTATGATTAACCGATTAGTAAAAATTTAGATATTGTTGATAGTTTTTAGTTGATATAAGCCTCTGTTCATATATAACACTTTGATTTAGGATAGTTTCTAGGGTTTAGTTGATAGTTTTTCCGGAATGTTGATTTATTTCCGTTCCGGCAAATTTCAGACGCTCGATATGTCCTATTTTTAGTAAAGGTCATGCCAAATTTTTTTTCATGAATTTTAGCAAGACTTGTGCTACAATGTAGGACATATCGAGTGCTTATGATTTGCCAAAACGGGAATTCAATGATATTCTGGCAAAACATAGGACATTTTTTCTATGTCATTGCTTGATATATGGAACGGGTTGACTTTAGGTCTGTTTCGGCTCCTTGTGTATCTTTCAATGAGGGAGAGTGTCCACCATATATATATATCCCGACTGTTGTCGTGGGGGTCGCTTGTCCTTCTTTTCCTTGTGCTAGATATTTGTAATGCACTAGGGAAAGGAGGAATAGCAACAATCACCGATGGTTGAAATATGAGAGAGGAAGAATCCCGACTGTTGTCGTGGGGGTCGCTTCTCCTTCGTTCCCGTGTGCTAGACATTTTGGTGTAATGCACTCGGAAACGAATGGAGGAGCCACCATCACCGACGGTCGCAATATCAGAGGGAGTGCCCACCATGTACGTGAGATGAGAGTTTAGGAAGGAAAGACTCGACAAAATTAAAGTCAACCCGTTGCATATTAAGTAATAATGATATGTGTGTTGATCAGTTTCCTGATAGTTGCCTTCGATCGATTTTAAATATTTCAACTATGAACATAGGAAATGTCTGACGATGAAAGGAAATTCGTTATGTGCGAATACTGCGAAGACGAGCGCGGCCTGTGCGACAAGCCTCACCTAGTTGATGGTAGGTGCTTCAACATCATGTTGGATGAAACCTTCGAAGTGGATACAGTAAGTCACAACGACAAGTCTTTTTTCGTAATTAAGCATGACTTCTGCTTCTTTTGCTTCAACTTATAATTTTAATTTTTTACTATTCTACTAGTGTATCCCTTGCCATGCAAGAATTTATGTCTTGGATAAGATTGGTTTCGATACTAAAAAAAAGTATGGAGGTAAAGAGAATTCACTTGAGGACCCATCATGGTTATACTTTTGCCGTAAAATTGTACAATGCAGACACCTACTCCTATTTTGAATGCAAAAGTTGGAGAGCACTATGTAAGGCTTATGCATTTGAGCCTAATATGCTTATCACCTTTGATATTCGTCCGGAAGATGAAATTGAAGGTAATATCGACATCTGGGTCGATGTGTAGACGCCTCCAGTTCTATCATTATGTGAGTTTCTCAACCATATTTATTAAGTAATTTATATTGTTTATTTAAAAATAGTTGACAACTAATTTCTATTGACAGCTTATTTCCATTCAAGCAAACATGTCCAGCGCTTGGTAGACAGCATCTACTACTGTCCCGGGGCTGAACTAAACTGCGAGGAGATAGGTCATTATGTTTCATGACTTGAAGATCTTGGTGCTGTCAAGACAGGTTATTTTCCTGGACTTCGAGATATTAGTAATCAAAACATGCGACCACTAGTATGCGTATTGAACTACGGTCACATCTATCTTGGAAAGATGGTAAGATTTTTACTATTTGTCATCAGTGCATCTTTTGCATACATTATTTTTTAAGCTAAACTTCATTGCTAAGTATGTTACTACGATGTTTTCCAATAGGGACTCCCGATGAGTGTTGTGCCTCGTTGGATCGAGTCTAAAGATCGCATGGCAATGGTTAGCTTACAGCCAAGATATCTTATACTGCACATGAGTGCATTCATCATTTCTCGAAGCGAGGAAGTCTTAATAGTCAAAGACTAGAGCAAAATTGTGAAGGATCGCAGAGAAGTACTAGGGGTAGCAACCAGAAGCGCAACCCACAATTAGGAGACAGGTTCATATGCATTCTCCAATATGATGAAGAAGAAGTGTGCTATTTTACCTGAGAGAGAGCAGCACGAGTAGGTTCTAGGTATTAAGAACAATTAGTTAGTGCGGATTATATATGACTAGTGACCTAGTGACCAAGTTGATGCCCAAGTTGATGAGGAGGAGGAGGAGTTGTTATATGATGATGATTATGAGTTGTTATTATAACTAGTGATCAAGTTGTTATATGATGTCTCATGGGCGAAAATGATTATGAGGAGGAGTTCTTATATGACAATGATGTATTATGATGATCTGATGAAACTACTATTTAGAGCCTGTATAAATACATCACAAATACGTAGAGGGGGTATGAATCTGTGAAAGCAGTAATACTAGCAGCAGCGCTGGAAGCCATCTAGCAGGAGCGCTGGATTATCAGCAGCACTTGCCTCTCTGCAGCGCTACAGATAGTTAGTAGTAGCGCTGGTAAGTGCAGCGCTACTGCTAACAAGACTTAGCAGTAGCGCTGCACCAACCAGCGCTACTGCTATAACTTAGCTGTAGCGCCTTAGCAGTAGCGCTGGACCCAGCGATACTACTATAGGTTTTTCAAGCGCTACTAGTAGGGTTTCTCCTAGTAGTGAAAAGATGCACCATCTTCAGGCTATCACTTGCGTAGAAAACTATCTGCACGTACTCCTGAACAACAAAACCTCCCTACTCCATCATGACGTCGGAGACAACGCCGCAACAACGAGGACATAGCAGAAGGAGAGACATACCTGATGGAGTCGCCGTCGCCACCTCGCCGACACCATACATGAAACCTAACGCTGCCGATTTGAAGGATCGACAAAGACATGATGTCATCAACTCCAAGACGCCGCCATGAAGGACACCATCGGTATGGGTATGCTTATAAGAATTGTTGTGGATGGTGTAAACAAGTCGCATTATTGCTACCTCCTCTTTGTTTGTAAGCCTCACTCACGTATATCTCTAACACAGACAACGATTTGACCAACATGATACACGTTAAATATCAGCATTTTACTTGACAAAATAAAAATATTGGTACAAAATAATTTTATAAAACAACAAATATATTACGTTTTTGGTGACACAACTTTTCTCATATGAACTACACTACGATGAACATAAATGAAGTACCTCGTGATGGGTTGAAAAAGAAGACCAAGACGCTGCTACAATAAGCATCCACCCGATGAGGCGGACATCTTTGACTTCCCCAAGGTCTCCAGAAGCCCTAGCTATCATTGGTTTGCCAGAATCGGTAGATCATTGTCCACTCTCAACTTGACGAGTTGACTCCCAACACGTCGAGTACATCTTGTACACCATCATTGTAAACCATTTGTGATATAATCACAACAAAGCAGGAGTGTGATTCTTACTCACATTGTGAGGGTTCAAATATGGGTAAAATCAGTGTCCTATGTCCATCCGTTAACCTAAGGTGACGTCCCACAGTTATACAAATCACGCATGACTTCACATTGTTGTTAGGTACATTGTGAACACCACCTTGACAATACTTGGAGGAAACATGAAAGATGGAGCATCATTTCTCGTCCTCGAGGCACGACCCATAACTCGCGTCGAGAACCACTGGGCTAACAACCTCACCTGCACTGTCGGTTCAAAAGATCCCTGACCTCAAGGCTCCTTCCTCGAGATCATCAAAACCAAAACCATCGAGGATGACACCCCAATGAAGGTGGAACCAAAGCTTGGGACACCAACACTAGTGGAAAAAGGCCCATTTGTCTCAGTTCCAGAGGCCCATCTGTCCCGGTTCTGGAACCGGGACTAAAGCCCATGACCTTTAGTCCTGGTTCGCTTACGAACCGGGACAGATGGGGCTACACGTGGCCGCTCCGCCGAGCCCAATCAGGAGGGACTTCGGGACCAAAGAGCATCCACGCGTCACGCTAGTTAATAAGCAAATGAAGAAAACCATTAAGTACACAAAAGATCGTCATGAACATATATATACAGAGAGAAGTGATCGACCTCCTCCTTCTCCGAGAGATTGGTCAAACAACAAGTTTTCGTATATCTATCCTATGTTACAATCCCTAACATCTAATTTCAGGTTCCATATGGTATTCTCCGACTTTATTGGTGACGTGGTCAATAAAGAATCTCGTCAATTCCTCTTGAATTGCTCGTATGCGATCTTGTGGTAGGAGTTCATCCTGCATCCGCCACATCTAAATTGAAGAAGAGGGTCAATACATGTATATGAATGAAACTCAACACAAATGATGGTAATAAAATAAAATTGTGAATATTTTTGCTTACGCACTTCATATACTTTTTCAGTGTAGCCCCGCTTATTAGGATTCATCGCGTTGTAGATGAACTCGTAAACGTAGTATCCACAAAAACTAGTCCCGTGTTCCTGAAACAAGAACTATACGAGAAATAGAGGTCAATCAAACTAATAAGCAAGCATGCTAAATGGTATATATTGATGAAACTAGCTAGAATCAATGGGAGATGGGCGGAACTAGGTAGTATATATTACTTACTTTTGGGTGTCTGAATTGCAGCTCGGTAGGTAGTCCCAGAGCAATTTTGGTGAAATCTTTCCAAACACTGCCAGACAAAGAAAATAATTACTTGATATATATCAGGAAATGAACAAAGTTGCCGATATGGTGCGATAATGATCGACTGAACTTACCTCTGGAGCATTTCAATCAGGTTCGCATACGACTCGGGGTTATTTCGTCTCGAGTCTAAGAAGGTTACTACTCCCCTCTCAAGCTTAATCTCTAGTAGAATAAAGTGGTGGCTGCGCACACATGCATAGCTCATCAATTACATTACTATACCCTCGAGTAATAAGGGAGAAACCCAATATGCGCAAGACAGTAACACTCACTTGAAGTTGTAAGGAAAGAGTATTTTGTCTTTGTATTGATTTTTAACCATCGATTCTAGCAAGTTCTCCTCGGTTTGTTCGGGATAGTTTTGAACCGTCACTTCATGTATGATATTTGGGTTAATGAACCCAATGTCATACATTGCTGCTTTTTTGCATTCGACGATCTTCAATCTGTATAATATAGTGATGAGGATAATTATATATATACATGCAATGAAAGAGGTGAGCTATATATAGAGACTTAATTACATAAATACTTACAGACAGTAGCAAGTCATGATTTGTATGTCGACGTCATTTTGATTGTAGAACTGGAAAAGCTTCAACACTAATCACCTCCTGGCCATGGAAGTCGTGCTTCTCTTTAATACTCATCATCAAACAATCAAGCCCAAACTCGCGGCAGGTTTCCATGTAGCAATCATGCAATTGTCTCATCATCGTTCCTAGAGGAGGACTTCCATCTTTGACGAGAGGCTTCCTATCGTGGTTTTCTCACGACAGATGTCTGGGTGAATGGACTTGGATTCGAGGCCATCGCTAAGGTGATGGACTCAAAGGGGTTGATTGGGATGGAGGACACGGTTTTACCCAGGTTCGGCCCCTCAAGTCGAGGTAACAGCCTACGTCCTGCTTGTGTTTATATTGCTTGGTGTATCGATTACAAGGGAGCTATTGCTTCACCTAGTTCTCGATGGTTGCCCCCTCTAAGTCGCCCCGGGTCTCGCCTTTATCTAGGAGATCAAGACCACGGGTCATACAAGTCGTAACTGACTCTCACAATCATGTCTGAGTCTATCTCTACCTTATCTTGCCTTCTTGGTCAAGTTGTCTCCGGGCGGCTCACCCGCCCGGGTCTTCATACCTTCTCTGACGGGCCATGTCCTGGCCCATCTTGGCAAGCCGCCAAACGCCTTGGGCTTAAGTCTTCATGACCCGCTCTTGGGATGGTGTACGAGCCGCCTGGTGTGACCCGGAGCCTCGGGGGCGGGCCTCACCGTGGGGTTATATCCCCAACATTAGGCCCCAGGTTGATTTGAGCCCGCTCACTTCAGCCTTCTTCTTAATCATCGGCGAGTCTCACTTATGTCACCTGAAAGTAAATAACAACCCGCCGTGACATCACGTTCAAATCTGTCAGAAAGATCCTCTGTCGTCCGCAACGAATCTTCCCTTATTAAATGGACGGTCCGAGAATCGAGGCGTCCGCCTCGATCAAATAATATCCGTCGCCTGGATTTTCGCGCCTGTTTCCACCCTTGCCTGTTAAATAGGACTGCGAAGGGTGGCATTTGTTTTTCTCCCCGCTCGCTCTTCGTCTTCTTCCGTCCGACGCCGCCGCTCCAGCACACCTTGCTCCGGTGACGTCTTCACACCGTCGTCGTCGAGGCCGCTGCATCAACCTGTTTGTTCCAGAGTTCTGCCCGCGTCCGCTGTGCCGTCTCCGGTAAGTCCTTCCTCCCCTAGATCCGTAGCCATTTCGGTAGGGTTTCACGGAGTTCTTCTGCCGCTTAAAATACGAGCCTCTCTCCAATGCCAGCCATGCTTTCTCCATAAAAACTCGATGACATGCTTTCCCCATTGCGGCGTTCTGTAGAAAACCTGATAGCAGCACTGCGTATCTCCGCAATTGCTCCGCCTGCCGTTTTCAAACTTTGGCCATTCCGACAGTTCGTCGCTAGGTTTGAAATAAAACCATTTTTCTTTGTTTTGTAGATTCGTAATCTCAGCGATATGTTGTGAAACCTGTTTTCCACACTTAGCAAAATTTTGCCTTGTCTTCTCATAAACTTGACTCGCCATGTAATTCTGGCTCTCACCAACCGGATCCTGGCGGCTTAATCTTATAAAATTTTAGGCTTTTAACCGCCCGTAGACGTCTGCCGTTCCCTAACTCGACATACATTGTTACCTTGCGCAGTTTTGAACCGCCGCCATGTCTCGTGCATCCAACTCATGCAATTGGGTCGGCTCTTGCATCACTGAAGAATTCTTGATGGACTTTGTACACGCGAGCACCATTCCCGCCAAAGATGTCATCCATTGGCGGGTTCCGGGTAATGAACTAAAGCCCGTTCCTCAGGAGGACGAAGTAGTTGTATTTTCCGATCACGTTGAACGTGGGTTTGTACCCCCCCGGCTCAAAATTCTTTCGGGATGTTCTTCACTTTTACAAGCTGCACCCTCAAGACCTTGCTCCCAACTCTGTTTCCAACATCTGCAACTTCCAAGTGCTCAGTGAAGTCTAATTGCAAACAGAGCCATCCGTCGACCTCTTTCGTGAGTTTTTTTTATGCAAACCGTCAGACGGAGGTGAAGGCCGGCCCAAGTTTAGAACTTGGCAGGATTTCTATTCAGAGGTGCCGAGACATAACCTTTCCGGCTGTTCAGATGCCAAGCCATCCAAAAGACTGGAACAAGACTTGGTTCTATTGTAAAGATACCTCCCCAGAAGGAGAGCATCCCCTGTCGGGTTATCGCCCATCCCGGCTCAAAACAACCTCTGAGCTTCCTGGCCGGCTGTCAACTGCTGAATGGGCGAAGCACGCCCTGGATCATGCCAAGATTAAAGCCCTTATGGCCAACGGATTGACAGGACTAGATTTGATCCGCTGTTGGATTTCTTGGAGGATCATGCCCTAGAGCCGGCGAAGTCGCCTTATGTGCGAATATCCAGGCCAGTATGACGACTCCCTCTGTTTCAGCCGAACAACGTTATCAGAGGGTGATATCACCACTGTCATCCGGAGCCTTGTCCACGAATCTTCAGGAGCTTGCAGCGCCATCGGCTGGCACCTTTCTATGCCGCAAACCCGGCCCCAGATGTAGGGAGACTCTTTATACTCTCTTTTCTGTATTAGTTATATCTTGGCAATCTTTTTACCTTTTGCCGGCTTATATTTTCAGGCTAATTCCGACTTCTGGAAGAAGAAATATGTTCCTCCTTTGAAGAAATCCAAGAAGAAAACCGCAGCCTGGAAGAAGAAGACCACTCCTCAGGAAAAATGGTTTGAACAACCGGAATCAAACGGCTCAGAGGTATAACTTGACTATTTTTTGCCGCCTCTTTATTCACCTTATTGACAACAACCATTCACAGGATGAGACAGAGACCAGACACAACAACGCCCCTGAGGTAACTTATGTTTCGTCCGACTCAGACTACTTTGTATCCCAGAAGATACGGCAGGTCGTTCAAAAAGTTCCTCTTTCTCATCCTCTCGCTTACTTAGACCCCCAATTTCTTTTGTAAAAGCAACAGCAAGCCGCCCGACGCCAGACCCGGAGCGCTAGTTCTAGCTTTCTCATGTCTGGGTTGCCTAATTCTCTGGCTCAGAGGAAACATCCAGCTGAGGTAGACATTCCTTCTCTGCTTGATTTTACTAATCCTTCCTTTGTAATTCCAAAATTGCTTTATGTTAATTGAACTGTTTTTCAGGGATCATCTCCTTCGTTTGGCGATTCTACGGCCACTGCTCTGCCGCCTCCAAAGATTAGCCCGCTGTATGTTCTTTTCATGCCTTATGCCCGAGTCTTTGGTAGTTGTAAACCTTGGGCTCTGATCTTTATGCTTTTTCAGGGCTCAAGCTAAGCGAAGGAAAACCAACAAGTCCTCCCCTGGCCTGAATGCTCAAGACCCGGAGCCTGCCAATTTGGATGCTCCCATGCCGGATGTTGATCCCTTGGCGGATTCCAAAGAGGCGCCTAAAGAGACTTGCCCTTCTGCAGACCCGTCGGCTGATGATATGATTCCTGAGAATCCTCCGAAGGACCATTCCAAGGCGCCAAGCCCTGCAAAGGTTGTTGATGAAGCAACTACTCCAGACGTCTTGAATACTGGCATCGGCTTCCACTCTCCTCAACCTCATGTGCTAACAAAGCATAGTGAGATGGCTGAGGCCTCCAAGAAGCTGGAGTTTGAGCTCCCTGTCTTTGAGAAGATGAAAACTGATGAAATTCATGCTGGTTATTTGAGCCGCCTATCCACAAGCCAGGACTTGGAGCTCAAGCTTGTTAATTTAATGAAGAAGAAATATGAGGTATTCTTTACTCTCCTTATACCCTTACGTAGCCCCCAAGAGCCGGGTTAATATTGGCTGATGATAATCCGGCTCTTCAAAACCTGTTAGAAATAGAAATGCTTAGCCTGTAGGCCTCAACTTATTTAGAAGTAATCGCAAATCATCGGTCGTAGCCCCCAAGGGCCGGCTCAAATTTGATAACATTGAGCCGGAGCTTTATTGAAGATAGCTAGTAGAGCCAATTGTAGCCCCCAAGGGCCGGCTCAATCTTGTTAAATTTGAGTCGGATCTTTTCCCTGGAAACCAGTTGAAAAGCCAAAGTGTAGCCCCCAAGTTCCGGGTTAACTTTCATAAAGATGATCCGGAACTGCCTTTTAATCTAGGAGATCGAATGGACATTAGCCCCCAAGTGTCATACATATTGCTTGCAATCTGTTTGAGTCTTGCTGAATCTTTTAAACTTCTCCTCCTGATGGCTCATTCCATACTTTGATATGTCACAGGCAGCTTTAAACGAAGCCGGGTCAGAAGTGGCCGACTTAAAAAATAATCTAGCCGCGCAGCAAGCCGCCTGAAGTGAAGTTGATGAAAAATGTCGGCTCCTCTCCGAAAAACTGACCAATATCAAGGCCAACTTTGCAACCTTCAAAGAGTCTGCTAAAGCTGAACAAGACACCCTGACTCAACGGGCGGATGATGCTGACCAGCGGCTGATGATCGTATCTGGTGAGCTGCAGTCTTTGAAGCGCCATATTAAGAAGATGACAACCGCCATCTTTGGTAAGTATTTGAAAGCTTAACCCAATTTGTATATGTCTTCTTGTACTGGCAACTTATGACAAATAATCCGTCTTATGTAGGTCCAAGGAACCGCCAACTTGCTTTTGGACAGCTTGCTGCCCCTGAAGGCGATTTACACTCTGACGAAACAACTTTACTGTGGGGCTGTTTGCACGATCAAGGTTGTGCCCTATAAGGATACCACCCCCTTAACTATGAAAGGGGTCCTAGAGATTTTTTCCACGCTGCCGAAGCAAATTGTAGAGTTGAAGAAATCAGCCGCCCGACAGGGGGCTATCGCAGCTATAAGCCGGGCACTGGCCTTTGCTCCGGAGTTGACTCCTGCAGAGATGATGGACGGGTTTCCCTCAAAAAGAGATGATGGCTCTGAGTTTACGGATGCTGACTATGCACGGTGTGTGAAGGATTCCAAAGTCCTTGCCTCCATGTTAGCATAAGAGGTCAACTTGGCGCCTTATCAGGCGGCTTACAACGCAGATCAGAAGAGAATCCGTGGCCCCCTCTTTGAGTCCAAGGATCTGACACCCGACCGCAGTAAGCACCTTTTTGCTTCTGAACTTGACCCGTCCCCCTTCTTTGAAGAAGGAAACTTTGCAGCTTTAACCCACTGCAACTGGGACTTGGACCATCTTCAGATCAAGGAGGTGGAAGACCCGGAGCAGGGTGACCTGCCAACCAGCTAAAGGAGTTGTGAACGCCGTTGATAGACGGCTCTTTGTGACCCACCATGAGCGGTGTAAAAAGCTTTAAGATATTTTTTGGGCTCCACAGAGAGCATATGTAATAGACTGGTAGTAACTTTGCCTTTGCTTGAACTATGCCATCGTGCACATATTAAATAGTCCGGCTTAATGTATATATATATCATCTTCCTTGCACTTCATATTGGATGCTTACCAACTCCTGGCAGCTTAATTGACCTGCAAGAATAGATGTATCTTGATATTATTAGGAGGGTGGCTTAAAAGCATAACCCAAAAGATTATATATCTTCCTAACATGTTTTTCAAAAACGGCTCATGTGCCGGTTCTACTAGGCTGACTCACCACATAAAAACCAATCAAGATGGTGTGTAAGCTACACCCGGCGGGTGAGAAGCCCCCTAGACGATCAAGTTGACTTGACAACTTTTTGGCTAAAGAGCCGGCCGATAGGGTTTGATAAGCTACACCCAGAGGGTGGGAAGCCCCCTGTACGGCTATGTTGACTTGTCAACATTTTTGGCTTAAGAGCCGGCTGACAGGGTTTGATAAGCTACACCCGGAGGGTGGGAAGCCCCCTGGACAACCAAGTTGACTTGTCAACTTTTTGGCTTAATAGTCGTCCGATAGGGTTTGATAAGCTACACCCGAAGGTTGGGAAGCCCCCTGTACGGCTATGTTGACCTGTCAACATTTTTGGCTTAAGAGCCGGCTGACAGGGTTTGATAAGCTACACCCGAAGGATGGGAAGCCCCCTGGACAACCAACTTGACTTGTCGGTATTTGAAATCGTCCACCTACAACGGCTCAAACAGTACATCATCACTCATGTAATCGGCAGGATTGGTACCGGGCACCATCCCCGGATGATCAGCGGCGATATCGGTAGACACCTTCAGTGGGGGGGCACGATTGGTTAGCATGTTCGCCGAGCTGAGGAGATTTTTTCCCACTTCTTTGTTTTGTTAACCTCTCATCACTGGAAGTAGTTCCCGTCCGCACCGCATTTTGATATGCCTTTTTAGTAGCGCGGACATAGTTGGTATCCAGCGGAGGCGGTGGTGGTCGCTTCAGGGCCTCGACAGTGCGCTTCGCTACCACTGGATCTATGGTCTGCTTCGGAGGTGGAGATTTCTTTACAAAATGGGCCCTCACATGGTCTTTAGAGATCTTCGCGGTTTCCTCCGCGGTCCTCTCGTATGGCAACTTTTCCAATGGCTTGAGAGACTTAGGACCGTATTCGTATGGCCTCCCACTGGCTGTACTACTAGAAGCCGGAGCAACGACGTCTCTCTTCCGTCGTTGCTTAGTGCTCCGACGCGCCAGAGGAGGAGGCGGAGGAGGAGGAGGAGCGGCAGCGGCTGTCTTCCGCTGTTGCTGAGGAGGCGGAGGAGGAGGCGGACTGCTCGAACGCGCCGGAGGAGGCGGAGGAGGAGGCGAAGTGCCTTGATCGTCGAAGTCATGCGCCGGACGATGCGAAGGAGGAGGCGGAGTGCCTTGATCCCTCACCGGAGGAGGAGGAGGCAGAGTGCCTTGATCCCTCGCCGGAGGAGGAGGAGGAGGAGGATGAGTAGTGCCTTCATCACTCGTCGGAGGAGGAGGAGGAGGAGGAGGAGGCGGAGGCGGCCAGTTCGGAAGCTTGATGTGCTCCTTCCGCCATAGACATGTACTCCTCAGAGAAAATCTCAACTGAGTCTCCCCTTCACCTGTGGGGTGGTTAAGCTGGAGCTCCTCAAATCCCGCCATTATTTCATCCACTTGCACAACAGCATGGTCATGTGGAATCTGACCATGGTGAAAAGTTCCGTCGATTCGAGGAGGTGCAACAAAGCCGCCAGCCGCCTTGAAGGTGAGGTTAACGCATTTCGTCATAAGCTCGCAATGTTGGCCATCTGTGATAGCATCCACGGGGTAGCTAGGAGCCGTGAAGTCAGGCTGCTGAAGGAGCTCCATGGAAGCCACGCTGCTTATCCGCTGAGATGGCGGGGTAGCTTCTGGGGTAGCTTCGTGCCCCTGAACAAGCTGCTGGTCGGGAGCTCGCTGGCTCATAACTTCTTCCTCTAGCCTTTGTACTCTTGCATTGAGCTCCTGCACAATGCTCAGCTCATGTTTCCTCTTCCTCTCCCGGCTTTTGTAACCGCCTGCGCCGGGAAACCCATGCTTCCACGGAACGGAGCCTGGCGTGCCTCATGTTCGTCCAGGGTGCTCACGATTCCCGAGGGCCTCAGTCAGCTCGTCCTTCTCTCTGTTGGGAATGAACCTCCCTTCCAGCGCTTCCTTGATAACTTGCTGAAGCTTCTTGACGGGTATTGCAAGTTGCTCGTCCGTCCAAACGCACTTCCCTGTTTCAGGGTCCAAAGTTCCCCCAACCCCGAAGAACCAAGTCCTTGAACGGTCTGGCCACTTCACTGTCTCTCCTTCGACCCCTTTAGCTCGCAGGTCATCCTCCCATTTGGCCCACAATGGCCGGGCTCTGAGGTAGCCACCTGACCCCGTGTGATGGTGATACTGCTTCTTCTCAGCATTTTTCTTGTTTATCGCTGACATTTTCTTACTCTTTTCAGAAGTCTTGTAGGCCACGAACTCGTCCCATTGATCTTTTATCCCCGCATATTGGCTAACGAATACTGGAGTCTTCTCTTGGTCGACAAACTTAGCTTTCAACTCATTCTTCCACCTCCTGAAAAGGTCTGTCATCTTCTTAAGAGCACACGACCTGACCAGTGGCTCTATAACTGGATTACTCTCATCCTCCTCTAGCGGTAGGGTGAAATTTGCCTTCAGGTCCTTCCAAAGATCTTCTTTCTGTCTATCGGTCACATATGAAACTTGAGGGTCATAGTTCTTAGAATTCTTAGCCGGATCATTCCATTGTTGGATGTTGATCGGGATGTTGTCCCTGACAATAGCTCCACACTGAGCAGAAAATGCATCCTTGGTCTTCTTCGTTTCAATCGGTTGGCCATCGTTTGCGATTAAGGTGACCGTGAACTTTTCTTCCTTGCTCAACCTTTTCTTCGGGCCTTGTCTTGTTACCGAAGTTTGGCTCGATCTGGAGGGCTATATAAAAGAAGAAATAAGAGTTAATATATGTACATACCAAAACAATTAATGCATCAATTAGTCAACACAGGCTTAATTAATATATATACCTAGCCAGACGACTTTGCAACAGCTCCCTCCGTTCGGTCACCGGAGCCGTCATCATGGTCTCCTTCTTCCTCCGGCTCTCGGTCACCAGAGCCGTCATCATGGTCTCCTTCTTCCTCCAGCATTCGGTGACCGGAGTCGTCATCATCATGTCCTAGCTCTTTTGTGTCATAATTGATTAACGACAAGAAATCAATGCCGCCACGGATCATGTACCCCAACAATGCTTCTCCTTCAAAGTCTCTGTTCATGGTTGGATCCATGGTTGGATCCATGGTTTCTGCAAATATTACAACATGGAAATTAATATACAAACATGAGAGATGGATATATTAATTAGTGGCAAACATAGACAAGGGATCATATTAGTGGCCTCGATGCTTCTACAGTTTGGGATGGCCTCGACAACGCTTCTAGGGATTGGGTGGCCTTGACGCTTCTAGGGTTTGGGTGGCCTCGACAACGCTTCTAGGGTTTGGTCAGGCGAGAGGGGGTTGATCAAAGTAACCGGAGTTTTCTTCTAGTAGTTTGGGTGGCCTTGAGAGTTTGTCGGGTAGGGCGAGAGGGGGTAGGAGATCGACAACGCTTTTTTAGTCCCGGTTTAGGCGGACTCGAGAATTGGTCGGGCGAGAGGGGGTTGATCGACGTCCCCCCTCATGTTGAAATTACTAAAGTATTCTATATGAACAAAAAAAGGCCGGTCGGACATATCATCACGAGGCGGCGGTAACAAAAAGTGATGCACATAACTTGCATGAACAAATATATATATATATATATATATATATATGAACACATACATACATATATACACACACATACATATATGCTCACGTATAGGGGAGGAGGATGTGGCCGGAGCGGGGCGGCTGGAGCGGGGCGGGGCGGCCGGAGCGGGGCGGGGTGGCCGGCGCGGGGCGAGGTCGGCGCGGGGCGAGGTCGGGGCAGGGCGGCCGGCACGGAGCGAGGTCAGGGACGGCAGACAGCGGCGGTGACGGCGATAGAGGGCGCGCGCGATTTGGGCAGCCTGACGGCGTGGGTGCGGATCTGGCCTTCGGGAGAGCGAATGGGTCGAAAACTGCTAAGTGTTTGCTTATATACAGGGAGCATTGGTCCCGGTTCGTGCCACCAACCGAGACCAATGCCCCCCTTTAGTCCTGGTTGGTGCCACCAACCGGAACCCCCTTTGGTCCCGGTTGGTGGCACCAACAAGGACTAAAGGGGTGCCTTTAGTCCCGGTTGCTGCCACCAACCGGGACCAAAGGCCTGGCGCAGCGGTGTCAAATGTTTAGTCCCACCTCGCTAATCGAGGGAAGACCGCACCTGTTTATAAGCCCCGATGTGCTTGACTTGTCGAGCTCCTCTCATAGTGAAAATAGATGACCTTATACATGAAATTCGACCTAAATTCAAAATGCTAGTTAGGCGCCTAACTAGCACTTTGAATTTAGGTTGAATTTCAGTGTAAGCACATCTATTTTCACTTTTGCCATTTTTATGTTATTTCTTGGCTATTTTTCCTCCTATTTAATATTACTTTGTTTTAACATTATATTCAATTTGGTAATTTTTAGGTTATTATAAATGGTTGTTTAAATCAAAAACAAATTTTGTTATTTTAGTTTGCTATTAAAGTTTCTAATAAAAAATTCTTTTTGCTAATATTACTTTGTTTTAACATTATATTCAATTTGGTAATTTTTAGGTTTTATGTAATTTTAGTTTCAAAAATACTAGAGGTTTATAAAAGCTTTTAGAGTTTCTTTTTGCTATTAGAGTTTTATATAATCTTTTTAGTTGATTATTTTTGCTATTGAAGAATATTATAGTTCATAAAATAATATTTAAATTGATTATTTTTAGTTCATTTTTTTTGTTGGATGCACTTCATGTACAAAACGGATAGTCTCTTTCGAAGTATCAGGGTTTCGGACGAAAAACTCATCTATTACAAAAGGCATTTCATTTTCTTGAACTTATTTGAACTCTAGGCTTTTTGTGTGTTCAAAATGCACCATTCAAACCCACATAATCAATTTTCAACCCTTTCTGACTTCATTTGTTATTTTGCATGCAATTATTGATTTTTTGAGCTAAATGACCCTAAAATTGAAAAACACTATAAATGAACTCTAAAAAGGTTGAAAGTTGGCATGGTATCATCATTTCACCCACATAGCATGTGCTAAAAAGTTGAGAGGGTTACGGCAAAAGCTGGATGCACTTCATGTGTAAAACGAACAGTCTCTTTCGAAGTATCAGGGTTTCGGACGGAAACTCATTTGTTACAAAAGGCATTTCATTTTCTTGAACTTATTTGAACTTCAGGCTTTTTGTGTGTTCAAAATGCACCATTCAAAACCACATAATCAATTTTCAACCCTTTCTGACTTCATTTGTTATTTTTCATGCAGTTATTGATTTTTTTGAGCTAAATGGCCCTGAAATTGAAAAGCACTACAAATGAACTCTAAAAAGGTTGAAAATTGACATGGTATCATCATTTCACCCACATAGCATGTGCTAAAAAGTTGAGAGGGTTACGAGAGTAGCTAAATGCACTTCGTGTACAAAACGGACAATCTCTTTCGAAGTATCAGAGTTTCGGACGGAAACTCATCTGTTACAAAATGCATTTTATTTTCTTGAACTTTTTTGAACTCCAGTCTTTTTGTGTGTGCAAAATGCACCATTCAAAGCCACATCATCAATTTTCAATCCTTTCTGACTTCATTTGTTATTTTTCATGCAGTTATTGATTTTTTGAGCTAAATGACCCTGAAATTGAAAAACACTACAAATGAACTCTGAAAATGTTGAAAGTTGGCATGGTATCATAATTTCACCCACATAGCATGTGATAAAAAGTTGAGAGGGTTACAGCAAAAGCTGGTTGCACTTCGTGTATAAAATGGACAGTCTCTTTCGAAGTATCAGGATTTCGGACGGAAACTCATCTGTTACAAAAGGCATTTCATTTTCTTGAACTTATTTGAACTCCAGGCTTTTTATGTGTTCAAAATGCACCATTCAAAGCCACATCATCAATTTTCAACCTTTTCTGACTTCATTTGTTATTTTTCATGCAGTTATTGATTTTTTGAGCTAAATGACCCTGAAATTGAAAAGCACTACAAATGAACTCTGAAAAGGTTGAAAGTTGGCACGGTATCATCATTTCACCCACATAGCATGTGTTAAAAAGTTGAGAGGATTACGGCAAAAGCTGGATGCACTTCGTGTACAAAACGGACAGTCTCTTTCGAAGTATCAGGGTTCCGGACGGAAACTCATCTGTTACAAAAGGCATTTCGTTTTCTTAAACTTATTTGAACTCCAGGCTTTTTGTGTGTTTAAAATGCACCATTCAAAGCCACATCATCAATTTTCACCCCTTTCTGACTTCATTTGTTATTTTTCATGCAGTTATTGATTTTTTTTGAGATAAATGACCCTGAAATTGAAAATTACTACAAATGAACTGTGAAAAGGTTGAAAGTTGGCATGGTATCATCATTTAACCCACATATCATGTGCTAAAAATTTTAGAGGGTTACGGCAAAAGATGGATGCACTTCGTGTACAAAACGGACAGTCTTTTTCGAAGTATCAGGGTTTCGGACGGAAACTCATCTGTTACAAAAGGCATTTCATTTCTTCACATGTAACTGTAGTGATATTCTTTATAAAAGGCATCATCATAATAGTTGTTACCGTACATTCATTGTCGGTTCATCTGCGTGCATTATATATAATTAAGTGTGTCAAAAACCATTACAGAACATCAGGAATACAGAAGTGACCAAATTAATAGAAGTTCATCATCACATTAGAACCAAAGTAGATATATAGTTCTCGTTGACCAACATATAGCTCTCGAGAGCATCTAATTAAACCATACATTGAAACTATTTAAAACATTTCTATGCAACAACAATTGCGATCATAATTAGAACTAAGGTAACAATTGATCCAACGGCATAATGATACCAAGCCTCTTTATCAATGACATATTTTCTAATGTTTCTAAACTTCAAGCGCATTGCATCCATCTTGGTCCTATGATCATCGACTATATCGGCAACATGCAACTCCAATCTCATCTTCTCATCTTCAGTTCTTTTCAATTTTTCTTTCAAATGATCGATTTCTTTTTCAGCTTTAGTTAACTTGTTGAGCAGAATTGCATAGTCGGTATCCATTTCTGGTTCAACTACTTCCTATAGATAAAAACATTTACGTCAAGTTGGTGGCATAATTAATTGTCATAGACATTAGATGTGTGAAATAGTTAGAAAAGATAATATACCACATCTGAATCATAGACTGGACGAGGGCCGACGTGGGCGGATACCATAACCATGGCACTATATAATAACAAACAATAATAAAAGTAAGAAAATCATACGAGTAAGTATATTTTTTTAGAAAGAAGATAAGATCAAAAGGCTCACCACGCGCGGGCAATCGACGGCGGTTTCAGGACGGGGACGGGACAGGACGGATCGCCAAACCTAGACAAATCTTGACAAAAATAAAGTTTGGACAAGGAGCTTCGAGAGGAGAAAGCTTAAGTGTGACTCGGGCATTTCATCGAACACCTCATGTGCATAGGAGGTGAGCTAGAGCATCACAAAGCTCTAACACCGTTGTCCTGGAAAAACAGAGCACTCCACGGCTCTGCGAGGGGCGGGCGAGGGTTTGTATAGGCAGCTCATTGGTCCCGGTTCGTGGCTGGAATCAGGACCAATGGCCCATGTGGCCCGGCTAGCCCCCTGGGCTCACGAATCGGGACGGTTGCCACCATTGGTCCCGATTCGTGAACGAACCGGGATTAATGGGATTAGGAGGCCCGAACCAATGTCCTGTTTTCTACTAGTGCAAGGTGGTTTTTTAGAGAGGGGGGGCGACGGTAGCTTGTGTGCAAATTGGAGATGCATGCTTTGGATCTTTTGTTGGCAACTGTAGCAATGAACTAGTCGATGTATTTTGCAGGCCAATAAGTATTTCTTGCATGCTAGGGAGCCTTGTATACCCAGTTTGACTTAATTCTACAAATTCTTTCCCTTCAGACTTCCTATACCTTTCCAGGGTTTTGACATATAACTGAATGAACTTAAGTTCCAAGTTCGTGGTATCCACTGACTCAGAGTGGTCAGTCATGCATAATTTCTTTATGCATCCTGAACTTGGAGCAGTTTAAAGACAACATGAGGAGAGGAGGACATTAGGGCTGGAATTGGTGCAAGTGTAAGATCTGATAAAGGATAGGATACCGGAGAAAAAAGCAAGCTAAAGTTTGATTTGAAGACTGTTATCAGGAAAGTTCGCATGATGGAGGAAGACAGGGTCAGGTACTTTGCTTTGAGGACTATTGAGGACAAGAAGTTACTTGACTTGGAAGGTCATAAGAGGAAGCTGGAATTGGAAGTGAAAAAAATCAACAAGAATTGTTTTTCTAAGAACACACAAGTTGTGCATCTTCTGAATTAAGATAAAAATTATAAAGTACTGCATCTTAGCTCAGAAGGTTAGTCAGAGCGAAGAGATGGATAAGAAGATTGTTGATCTAGCTGAACGTATATGGAGAATGGAAAGACGTGCAAAAAAACCATATGGGCTCGGACTTCTAGCCAAGTGGCCAGAGAGCGGTTGTGTCTCCTGGCTGATGTGGATTCGAGCCTCGATTCGGACATCACTATCTCACATTCTCCTCTTAAGTAAAAAACTGTAGGGGCTCGTTCCCCTATTATTAATCTAGTTATCAAAAAAGTACTGGTCTAGTATAAAAACGAATGTATGTGCTCCTGAAAAAATCAGTTGGAAAGGTGGGCTTGCGCAGGGGCGTCCAATGACAAACCAAGCATTCGGCGGCGTGTCCGGATCGGTCGGCGGTGGTGCAGCCGTATCTAGGCCTAGGCGCAGGTTGGTCACCAGGTTGTGGTCGTCACGGTGACAGGTATGACACGTCGGCAACTGGACGGATCTTTTCTACCTTGTCTAGTCCTTGACAGTATGGGTAACTCCGGGACAAACCCTAAATTCCTTGGGATCTAGAGATAGCGGTGCTTTTGCGTCATAGTCCCTCTTAAGAGCATCGTTTCTGGAGTTCGCTCCGATTGAAGGGACCAGCGATGCTGGCGACGCACGCCTGATAACGCAACTGCCGATGAAAATTGCGCCGACTACTGTCATGGCGGACGATGGTTGTGTCTCCGATGCCGTTTCCCTTGTCGAGGCATCGTCGTTGCAGTTTGCCTCATCATGATCGGGATGCTCATGAGGAAACCCTAGGTCTGGGTCTTCTGGATTGGACGATGACGGCATTCTCAGTGTCACTTTCCCTCCTGGGGGCATCGTTTTGAAGCAAATGTTGGCTGAACGGGGCAAGAGGAGGAGCGGTGTTACATCTATCACAAGGCCGACGACGGATCCCGGCGGCATGTCGCTACAGAGTTTCGACGACGGGCGTGTGTGGATGGATACGTGCAGGATGGTGGTGTTGCCTGACGCCGTGGTGGTGTTGATGGCAGGCCTGACAAGGTTGATGCGTTAGTACCTCCTCTAGAGATGGATCAGTGCAAGACAGTGGCGGCGGCCTCTGAGAATGTGTCGGACCGGTGTATGACCCAGTCCCAGCATTGTGGCTTTGTTAGGGCATCTGGCGTTAGATGTTTGGCTTTGGTGCCATGTATGTTTAGTATTAGGCTCAGATATTTGACACCTTTCATCAAAAGGATAGGCGTAGCGACAGGCGCGTTGGTAAAATGATGGCTTCAGACATACTAATGTATTGCATTATAAGAATTTATGAATAATTAATAAAATGACTACATGCATCGTTTAGATGCGGAAGTTGAGGTATATCCTCCTTTTCTTGGAAAAAAACATAGGTTGATTAATTTTCCGGCCGTCGTGCGTCGCATCTAGCCAGTACGTACTCATGTACATATGTCAGCTTGTGAGGGCTGCCCTCAGCCACTCGCCATCGTAACTAACATCGGTTTGTTCGATGATTAAGGCCCTGTTTGGAACCATTTAGATTATAATAATGCAGGTTATATAATTTATATTATTTTCAGACAGGACAGATTATATTGTAAATTATAAAAATCAGATGGACAAATTATTAAAATCTCATAATCTACTCTACCCAGCTAAAACCAGATTATGGAATCCTAATGACCCATTACCCTTGTACAGTTGGATGTAATTACAAATGTATGCCACCGCCACCTCCTCTCTTTTTTCTCCTCAAGCAAAGGGCACACAGGTCATTATGCAATGTAAAAACCGGATTGCAGTTTATATAATCTGGCCTCCAAACATGCCCACCTAGATTATTTTTATAAGCCGGATTATACAATTTATCTTCATAATCCAGATTATCATAATCTATTGTGGTTCCAAACAGGGCCTAAGTTTGTGACTGCAGGAAACCGAACGTAAACCCAAAACAGAGTAGCAAACGAAGTCGTCACAGAACTGAACAACCGTACACCGAATAAACAGACAAATCAATTAAATCGGTTCCAGTTTGGTCTTTTGGTTTTCGGTGTAACAGTGACCAGCCCTACTTATGATGATCGATATAGAGTCCGTTTTATGAAATGTCTGTTGGATCAAAAGAAAATAAGAAAGAGAGATGGGGTTTATCCATCACTAAATAGATGAATCTTTTGTTTTAGATAGAAGAAATGATTCTTCTATCTAAAATATTAGATAGAATTCACAAGCATCACATTTAGGGCCAGACCATGGTAAAAGATGCGAGGGCCTAGGGCCCATCTTAAATAAGGACTTAATACATGTACATTATAAGAAATAGTGTATACACAAGGTCATTTCCAAAGGTGATCCTAAATGCTTTAGTATATGTGGATTGCATTATCCGGATCATTTGTCTTAACTTTTGTCATCCAAATCCAATGAAGACCTGGTTCACGAGGTGATACAAATGTCCTTTTTTCCGCAAATTGAAACTAAACTGGGAGAGCTATGATGGAGTCCGAACATGTAAGCCCCCACGTGGTCTCTCTCTTCTCTCTCTCTCTCTCTCTCAACCGGAAATTTGTGAATAACGTTGGATGGCTCCCTCCCACATCATATCTGGGACCACATCTGAACATAAAAACGGATATTTATGGCGCCCGTTTACTGGTCAACGTTGAAGATGCCCCAACATAACATCAGTAATATTCTGGGATGGACATAAGGGCATTCCCCCCCCCCCCCCCAACTTCTCCATGTTATATTTATTCAATAATTTTCTTTGAGTGAGCACATGTATCTTATAAGGGCAGTGTTATGCGCTTGTCGAGTGATAACTTCATTAGACCAGTGTCCATACTGTCGGAAACAGCCGTTGGGCATGCCTCCACCCATGCTGCTGGAAGCTTTATTTCTGAAACAAGACCCGGTTACAAAAAAAAACTTCACCGATGAACCATTTTTTTTCTTTCTAGAACAAGATGTGTATTGCATACATTCTGAAACAAGACCGGAAAAGGAACTTCAACACCGAACCGTTTTTTCTTTCCGAAACAAGATCTCTGTTGTAGAAAAAAACTAGTTGCGTTGGACTTGTGACTTAGCTCTCGACCAGGATTGATCTGACGGCTACGCAGGTAGTGGGCGCATCAGTCAGGCTGAAGGGTAACGTTTTTCATCTTATAATCATTATTTTCATCATGTAATCACATACGCATGGTGTATTAAAACTTTATTTGCTAAGTAAAATTATTTTTTCGATGTTTATGTTGCTAGAATAATTTTCATGATGTGCAATATATAATAATGTTACTTTGTGTATAGCTATTACATTCATGGTATCTCCTTCGCACAAGGGCATCCATGCTAGGGCCTGCCCTGATCCATACCTGGACATGGGAAGCTTGATCCAAAAAAAACATCCCGAAAAAGCCTGACCCGGCCTGGCCCACAGGCCAGGCATGGGCCTAAGTTTTGAGCCTGATGGTCGGGCCGGGCTTGGGGTTGTCATGTTTGTGTTTTAAGAAAGAGGCCCGACGGGCTTTTCGACTAACGGTCGGCCTAGGTTTTTTGCTTCGGGTTTTATTAGGTCCTGTCTGGCCCGGCCCGGCTTATGGTCAGGTATATACCCTCTGATCACATCCACGAACGATATGGTTGGTTTTCTTCCATGCAGGAATAGTCTTCTCCTCGTGCTGCCCGGCCGATGCCAGCCGCCGGCTGGCTCGCTCGGAACAAAGAAAGCATCGTTTCCTCGTTGCTGCCCTGCCGCGCGCTTTTCTGCATGCAGAGCCGACGACGACGACGGAGAGAAATCGCCGAGAAAGCTCCGCCGATCGAGTCCAGTCGTCGGGGTCGTCAAGCAGAGGTGTCGGCTTCTGCATGCTCCCTCCCCGCGGGCGACGCCACATAACGCCAGTGCCGCGGCCAGAGTGACAACAGGACAAGGTGGCTGGGATGCCGGCAACATGGTGTGCAACAGTTGATTCAGTTTTGATTCTTCAACGCATGCAAGACGGCGATGGCATCCTCGAGCCCAGGTAAGGTAAGGTTGCGAGTCGTACTGCAGCAAGCTGCAAGTCGTCCGAGTCCCTGTTCTGCTACCGCCTGCCGGGCATGCCGACCTCCATTTTCCGGCGAAAGGTCGGGTCAGAGTGCTCGTGAATATGGCAACTGGACGGACGGGGAATGAATGGTGGCAGGCGTCCGTTGAGCTCGGACGACCCCGGTCGGTGTTGGCGCAAGAAGACGACGACATTGGGAAAATCTAGCAGTACGTGCTTCGGTGACAGCCAAAGAATGTGTGCGTGTTTCCTACTTTTCTTGGAGTGGAACTATCGTTGACTACTTTGCTAGTGACATCCGACGCTTGACGAGCACACTGGCAGTACCCAGGGAACAGTGACGCGGAGAACATTCTGCTGACTTGTTGTGCGCGTGGGTGCTTTGAAACAGTGAAATGAGAGCAGCATGTATGTACACAAGTTTATGAAGAACCGGATTTTATTCCGTTTTAGTTTCGCTTTCACATTATAGTAGCGGTACATGATTTTGTATGCGCATTTTAAATCAAAAATCAAAAGGAAAATAACTTCACACAACTTCAAAAATCAAAATCAACAAAACTTTTGCCAACATGAAATGGACAAAAGCAGCCCAATGCTCGAGCATTCATGTATAGCAAAGTTTGTCTGAATTGAGATGTTTTTTTCTTGGCGACTTAGAAATACCGATTGAGAAAAATTAATGTTAATTCGGAGATCCTAAGAGTCGGTCATTTATGTTTTATTGTTTCACAATGTGTGATCAAACAATTGAACTGTTGTACAACTAAAGTTGCACGCAACTTTGCTTTGTATGCAACGTTAAGTCTCATGATGTGAGAGTTGACGTTTTGGAAATACATAACAGTCCCCGAAAAAGAAGGGGATCGCCAAAAAATCTGATGTCGTGTTTTTAGATCTCCGGCATGAACGCCCTTCTGGTTGTTGGATGGCATCACGAATCGTAAAGCACTGCACTGCACATTGCCCTTCCAGACGTTTGCGCTCGTGAGATCATGAAAAAATTTTCTTTCAAATTTTCGCTATACGTAAACTTTTTTTTCTCACATGGCAAATGAACAAGCAACAAAACCTACAACCATTGTGTATATTGGGCAAAATTGTGTGTTTTGGTCATATGGATTTTTTTTGGAAAAAGTGTGTCTCTACATCATAGCAAAATTCGAAACCTATTTTGGATAGTCACATGACAATTGTATGATTTTTCGGTCTTCATAACATGCTACCTTCTAAATGTAGCATGGTAGGTTTATTTGTATTGCCATGGCAATTTTCACTTTGTAGCATGGTAGGTTTATTTGTATTGACATGGCAATATTACTTTGTAGCATGGTAGATTTATTTGTATTGCCATGACAGTTTTTACTTTTATTTGCCATGACAAACCTTTTATTTCCATGGAAATTTTATCTTTTATTGCCATGGAAAATTTATTTTAAAATACATGGCAATTTTAGTTTTATCGCTCGTGGCACATTTACTTTACCATGGAAAATTTCCTTTCATTGTCATGGCAAATTTAATTTACATCCATGGCAAGTTTTACTTTTTATCGTCACGGGAATCATTGCTTATGTAGACCATGGTAAATTTACTTTTATGAAGCATGGCAATTACCGCTAAACAATAGCTGATACATTTTTTGTGTTCTACACGATGGTAATTTTTAATCCACATTTTTGCCACCATGTAGAGATACAAATTGCCAAGACTCTTTTATTTTGTGACATTGCAACAAAATAATTGATCATGGCAAAATTTGATTTTAAAGACGATGGCAGTTTATTTTAATGAATCATGCCAAAAAATGAACCATCGAAAAAAGGTTACTAAGCAATTCTCTATCATGGGAAATTTATTTATTTTCCCTTTATTGTTTGGACTATGACATTTTTTATAGCATCGCAAAAACTGGGCTTTATTAGTCACAGCAAAACTAGGCTTTATTTTTCCTTTATTTTGCACCGGCGCACACACCACGCCGTCTTGGGCTTGGGCCATTTAGCTTTTTTATTAATATCTTCCGACTTCAAAAAATGGGTGTCTACATCCTTGAGATTCGATTCCTAGACCTCATGATTAAGTAATAACGGTCAAAACAAACTTGAACAACTCACCTTCAATAACCACTTTTTATGTCAAATTGTAACGCTAAAAAAGAGGACTTTGTTTTTCTTTTTCTTTCGTTTTTGTTTGGTCAGTTTTCTCCGATTTTTATTTTCTGTTTTCACTTTTCTCGTTTTTTTTAAAGTGAACTTTTCCAATTTTCAAGAACTTTTTACAAAGCAATGAACATTTTTTTTGTTTTTGCTAACTTTCATGTGAAGTTTTTCGATTTTTTGTAAAACAAATAGTGAACATTTTTCCAAATATTTAAAATTTTCCCATTTTTTGCAAATGTTTTAGTTAACTTTTCTTCAAAATCCGTGAATTGTTTTTAATCATGGATGAACTTCTTTCAAAATCCACGAACTTTTTACAAATTCTGGAATTGTTTTCCAACATCAATGAGAATAAAATCTGTGTTTTCCGAATTTTGAACTATCTATGTGGTCAACTGCGAGTGGCAAAGGTTCAATTGTGAACAAATCCTGCGAGAATCGAACAAGCCAGCGATTTTGTTTTTGGTCGAGTGATCGGTTTATGCTAAATGTTCCGGCCCAAAATGACCTTCACGTGAGAGCCGGTTGGCAAGCTGGCGCATATGGCGCCAACAAGGAGCTCTGCCCCCACCCCTCTGAAAACTAATAAAAAAAGACACTGATAAGTGTCACACATGTAGGCTAAAGGAGGTCGGGCTGAACACCCTTCGGGCCATCTATTGCGCCACGTCAGTCTTTTTGTTTCTTCCATGCATGAAGTAAAGATGGACAAAGTAGATGATGTCAGTGGAAATCTTTTGGGTTTTTTAGCTTTTAAATGTTTTCTCTTTAAATAAGAAATCCGATTGAAAATCCGTGTTTACCATTAAATCCGTCGCGACAAGATATTCATAACTAGATCTCATATCGATATGTTTTGATAATCGTTTTTTTTTGTTTAAAATTTGTCATGTCTATTGCATATAAATTATCATGGTGCTTACACTGAAGTTGTCATGTTATGTTTTAACTACATTTTTCTTCTAGTTTAAACTAAATATTGACATGTTATAAAAAAGAATGGAGAAATTAAACTTTGCATGGTGAATTGCAAAAAATAAATCATGATCCATGAACTAATTTTGACATGATTCATAATTAAAAAGAAAATAATTGTCAATTACTTTAAATATGCATGGTCAATGGCTTAAATTTGTCATGAACGATAAACTAAAATTGTCATGATGAATTACTTAAATTTTCCATGATACATGCACTAAAATTTGCCATGGTTCATACAAAAAAAATCCATGATCACAATATTAGAATTGACATGGTCAAAATACTAAAATTGGCATGATCTATAAACTAAATTTGCCATGATGAACTACTAAAAATTGCCATGTTCCATGAATTAAATTTGCCGTGGTTAATTACTAAAAATTGACATGCTCAATTAATAATATTTCATGAAAAGTAGTTGAAATACAATGATAGCTTTAAATCTAGAAGAAAAAACTAGATGTAACATATCATGACAACTTTAGTGTAAACACTATGACAACTTTAGTGTAAACATCATGAAAATTTTTGCCCCCCCCAAAAAATCTTCGCAATATATCAATATGGGATCTAATTTTGAAGATCTCGTTGAGACGGATTTAATAATGAAAACGGATTTTAATCAGATTTTTTATTTGAGAGATAAAGCATTTTTAAGTCCGAATAACCAAAAAGATTTCGCTGATATCATACGTTTGATGTGGCAGGATGAATGGTAATGAGGGTGTTTGAATCATGTTGCTTCGTGTCACACCTATGTCACTTATCATTTGGGTAAAAAATGGTAAATTTACCCGGTAGGCGATAGTAGGACCGGGGCATGGACGGAAGTATTTTTCCCATACGATTTAGACATGGTGGGCCTACTTTAAAAGATTATTAGTCAACATATCGCTGTTTTTGTTTGTCAAGGATACTTCAGAGTGTTTTTTCTTTGAAAAGGGTTGTTATAGCTCTGTGACTCTGCATTTTAGGATGCGCGTATCCATCATATTCTCTAATCAAGGCAAGCCAACTAAAACACCTTATAAATCATTAAATTACCAACATGGGTCGAAGCATTACAAGATGACAAAAAAACATCTATGACTTAAGTTGTCATCATTCGCGGCATACACCTACAAGAAGGGAGTACATACTTGCGCCAACGTCGTTGAGTCTAGTGAAGTCCAAATCATAGGTTTTCATTCTGAAGCATGGGCGGCGCCATCTTGATGGTTGATCATCCTGTAAACTATGGAAGCGTTCCTACTCTCCAACAGGGAGAGCCGCGTGGTATTTATTGATCTTAGGGCGAGAGGAGTCTCGTGGCTTTACATATATAGTTGTTAGCAAAACAACCGAAGATATTACAATAGAGGAAGAAGATATAGAAAGATAAACACAATCCAATATTCTCCAACTACCTCTACGTAGGGTGCAAGCAATATCTACCGTAACAATATGTTTAACCCACCCCATAATCAAAACCGTGCTAGGTTGGAAACTCTTCAAAGTTTCTAGTAGGAAGGGCCTTGGTAAACCCATCTGCAAGTTGATCTCTGGAAGGAATGAATCTGATTTCAAGTTCTTTGTTTGCAACTCTTTCTCTGACAAAATGAAAATCTATTTCGATGTGCTTGGTCCTTGCATGAAAGACTGGATTAGCAGACAGGTAAGTTGCTCCAAGATTGTCACACCAAAGACAAGGAGTTTGTGTTTGTGCTACTCCAAGCTCCTTTAGTATTGCCTGTATCCAAATAACTTCAGCGGTAGCATTTGCTAATGCTTTATATTCTGCTTCAATGCTAGACCTAGAGACAGTAGCTTGTTTCTTTGCACACCAAGAAATTATGTTAGGTCCATGAAAGATGACAAATCCCCCCGTAGACCTTCTATCATCCAAGCAACCGGCCCAATCCGCATCAGAGAAGGCACTAACGCGACTGGAGGAGGATCTGTTGATACATAGACCCATATTGACTGTATTCTTAACATACCTCAAGATACGTTTAGCTGTTGTCCAGTGAGCCGTGGTAGGGGCGTGCAAAAATTGACAAACTTTATTTACTGCAAATGAGATATCAGGTCGAGTAAGGGTTAGATACTGAAGTGCACCAACAATACTTTTGTAACTAGTACTGTCATCCTGATTTAGGAGTTCTCCCTCTGTCAAGGAAAGAGTCTCTGAACTAGAAAGAGGAGTTAGTGAAGGCTTGCAATCCTGCATGCCAATTCTGCTCAAAAGATCCGTCACATACTTTCCTTGGGATAAATGAATGCCATGTTCAGTTTTCTAAACCTCAATGCCTAGAAAATAGTGCAAATCTCCTAAATCTTTGAGAGCAAAGTCTGACCTGA
Source organism: Hordeum marinum (assembly GCA_022496015.1). Lineage (NCBI taxonomy): Eukaryota > Viridiplantae > Streptophyta > Magnoliopsida > Poales > Poaceae > Hordeum > Hordeum marinum. The sequence continues at coordinate 8,054,242 of CM039675.1, forward strand.
GATCATTTAATAATGCAGTGACTGCTTCACTGGAAGAGCTAGTGACAATGATATCATCAACATATATAAGGACAAAAATGGTGGTTTTGAACTTATTGTAGATAAACAATGATGTGTCAGATTTTGAAGGAACAAAGCCAAGTGCTTGCAGTTTCAGACTTAGCCGAGAGTACCAAGCTCGAGGGGCTTGCTTTAGTCCATAAAGAGCTTTATCAAGCTTACAGACATGAAAGGGTGCATTTTTATTCTCAAACCCAGGAGGTTGCTTCATGTAAACCTCTTCTTCGAGAACACCATGAAGAAACCCATTTTGTACGTCTAGCTGTCTAAGAGTCCATCCCTTGGAAACAGCAAGGGAAAGAACAAGGCGAATTGTTGCTGCTTTGACCATGGTTCTAAAGGTGTCCTCGTAGTCAATACCATATCTTTGATTAAAACCTTTGACTACTAACCGAGCTTTGTAACAATTAATCATACCATCAGATTTTCTTTTGATGCGATAGACCCATTTGCAGTCAATGAGATTTATACCTGCACGACAAGGGACGAGGTGCTACGTCTTGTTGCGTTGTAAAGCTGAAAATTGTTCCTCCATAGCTTGTTTCCAACATGTATCTCCAAGGGCATCAGCTAGTGTTTTTGGTTCACGACGTTCTCCTGTCAAACAACTAAGACCATATTTGGAAATATTTGAATAATTAAGTCTGTTTGTAACCCCTCTTTGTAACCTGGTGCATGGTGGTGTAACAATTTCTGGTGGAGATGCCGCCATAGAGGATCCGGGCGTTGGAGGAGAAGCTGCCAGACCAGATCCCGAAGGCGATCCGGGGTCGTTGTCCGCTCCTGACTCCGAAACCGCGTCGTCTGACGCGGCAGATGAGGCTACCCGTGACGCAGGCTGGCGCGCCTCAGAACCAAGCGGGCCGGGCCGTCCAACGGCCGGATCAGAGGAGGCTGTCGCGTGAGTGGAGGGGCCAGGCACAGTGGGCTGACACGCGGAGTCTGTAGGTTGGCCAGACCGGCGTGGAGGCGGGGTGGAGAAGCCTGGCAGAGGCCCTGCAGATGTTGTCGCGGCTGGCACGGGCACCTGGGTGGAACCCGAGGGGGATGGCGCTGCAATGCGGGGGGATCCCAAAGGACATGCGCCAGGAGGGTTTGTGCACATAAAATGTTGCACTGTAGCTGCATTTTCAATGCAGTTTTCTGTACTTCATGCGTTGGGGTTTATAGAAACAGGAAACTTAGGCAAATGATTAGTGGATTTAGGAAATATTGTTCATTGCAATTATTTTCATCCTCGGGAACAAGACCGGACAGGTGGGAAGGTAAAAGGAGGATTTCTTTTCGGAGAAGAGCCCCGACATTAGGATGGAGAGTGGCAAAAGGAAATTGTGTTTCATCAAACACCACATCATGAGAAATATAGACACGCCCGGTGGAGACATCGAGGCACTTAACCCCCTTGTGTTGAGCACTATAACCAAGAAAAACACACTCCTTGGAACAAAACATAAGTTTACAATTATTATACGAACGAAGGTTGGGCCAACACGCACATCCAAACACACGAAGTGGAGCATAAGTTGGTTGAATATGCATGAGACGCTCGGTGGGTGTTTCATTCTTGATTACTCGACTGGGTAGGATATTGATAAGATGCACAACCGTAAGAAAGGCTTCATCCCAAAACTTTAATGGCATGGATGCGGCAGCAAGTATTGCAAGGCCTACTTCGACAATATGTCGATGTTTCCGTTCTGCGAAACCATTCTGTTGATGTGCATGAGGACATGAAACGTGATGAGAGATACCCAAGCTTTGAAAAAAGGAGTTAAGTTTTTCATATTCACCTCTCTAGTCAGACTGGACAGCTAAGATTTTGCTATCAAATTTTCTTTCAACAAGTGCTTGAAAGTTGTGAAAAACTTGAAACACATCGGATCGTTTCTTAAGGAGATATATCCAAGTATATTTGCTGAAATCATCTATGAAGCTAACATAATATGCATGTCTACCAACCGAAATTGGAGCACGACCCCATACATCAGAAACTATGAGTTGCAAAGGCTTGGTAGAGACACTAGTTGAAATAGGGTATGGTAATTGATGACTTTTGGCTCTTTGACAAGAATCATAAACTGTTTCTAAATTATGCTCTCCAACAAATGAGAGTTTATTTTTGCTAAGTACTGTTGGGGAACGTTGCATGGGAAACAAAAAATTTCCTATGCACACGCAGATCTATCCATGGTGATGAGCATCTACGAGTGGGAGAGTGGATCTACGTACCCTTGTAGATCGCTAAGTGGGAAGCATAAAGAAACGCGGTTGGTGTAGTCGAACGTCTTCACGATCCAAATCGCCATGCATCCCGCGATAAAATCACGATCCGTACCACGATCCAATCACGATCCGTCCCGCGAACTTGATCACGATCCGTCCCACGAACTTGATCACGATCCTTCCGATCTAGCGCCGAACGGACGACACCTCCGCGTTCAGCACACGTATAGCTTGATGACGATCTCCGCCGTCTTGATCCAGCAACAAGGAGCGGAGAGGAAGAAGAGTTCTCTGGCAGCGTGACGGCGCTCCGGCGATGGTGGTGGAGCTATTCCGACAGGGCTTCGCCTAAGCGATGCAGAAAACCAATCTAAAGGAGAAACTATGCACTGGAGGAACGGGCAGCACATGGCTGAAAAATCTATACAAAAACCCTAAAACCTCCAGTATATATAAGAGTAAGAGAGGAGGAGGCTTGTCCCAAGGGCCAAGCCTCTAGGAGTCGGCCGAACCAGGTGGGAGAGGTGGAATCCACCTCCAATCCTAGTAGGACTAGGATTCACCCTATTTTTGCCTTTTTCCACTTTTTCTCTTTGGGTTTTTTCTCCCTAGCCACATGGGCTTTGTGTGGGACTTCCACCAGCCCACTAAGGGCTGGTATTCACTCTCCCACAGCCCATGTTGCCTCTTGGGTCGAAATACCCCTCCCGATGGTCTCCCGGTACACTACCGGCACTCCCGGTACACTACCGATGAGCCCGAAACTCTTCCGGCGACCAAAACAGGACTTCCTATATATGAATATTTACCTCCGGACCATTCCGGAGCTCCTTGTGACATACGGGATCTCATCCGGGACTCTGAACAACCTTCGGTCACCACCATACATAACTCTATACTATCGAAACGTCACCAAACATTAAGTGTGCAGACCCTGCGGGTTCGAGAACTATGTAGACATGACCGAGACACCTCTACGGTTAATAACCAATAGTGGGACCTGGATGACCATATTGGTTCCGACATATTCTATGAAGATCTTTATCGGTCGAACCTCTATGTCAAGGATTCAGTTAATCCTGTATGATGTTCCCTTTGTTCTTCGGTATGTTACTTGCCCTAGATTCGATCGTCGGTATCTCCATACCTAGTTCAACCTCGTTATCGGAAAGTCTCTTTACTCGTTCCGTAATACAAGATCCCATGACTAACACTTAGACACATTGCTTGCAAGGCTCATTGTGATGTTGTATTACCGAGTGGGCCCTGATATACCTCTCCGTCACACGGAGTAACAAATTCCAGTCTTGATCCATGCCAACTCAATAGACATCCTCGGAGATACCTGTAGAGCACCTTTATAGTCACCCAGTTACGTTGCGAAGTTTGATACACACAAGGCACTCCTCCGGTATCCGTGAGTTGCATGCTCTCATGGTCATAGGAACATATACTTGACATGCAGAAAACAGTAGCAATAAACTGACACAATCATATGCTACGTTTGTAGTTTGGGTCTTGTCCATCACATCATTCTCCTAATGATGTGATCCCGTTATCAAATGACATCTCATGTCAATGGCTAGGAAACCTTGACCATCTTTGATCAACGAGCTAGTTCACTAGAGGCATACTAGGGACAAAGTGTTGTCTATTTACCCACGCATGTAATGTGTTTCCAATTAATACAATTATAGCATGGATAATAAGCAATTATCATGAACAAGGAAATATAATAATAAACACTTTATTTATTGCCTCTAGGGCATATTTCCAACAGTCTCCCACTTGCACTATAGTCAATAAGCTAGCTCACATCACTATGTGATTTACATTGTAATGAATCGAACACCCATGCAGTTCTGGTGTTGATCATGTTTAGCCCTTGGAAGAGGTTTAGTCAACGGGTCTGCAACATTCAGATCCGTGTGCACTTTGCAAATATTTATGTCCTTCTCCTTGATGTAATCGCGGATGGAGTTGAAGCGTCGCTTTATGTGTTTGGTCCTCTTGTGAAACCTTGGTTCCTTGGACAGAGCAATGGCACCAGTGTTGTCACAGAACAGGTTCATTGGATTCAGTGCACTGGGCACTACTCCAAGATCTGTCATGAACTGCTTCATCCAGACACCTTCCTTTGCCGCCTCCGAGGCTGCGATGTACTCTGCTTCACATGTAGAATCGGCTACCACGCTTTGCTTGGAACTGCACCAGCTTACCGCTCCCCCGTTGAGAATAAATACGTATCCGGTTTGTGACTTAGAGTCATCCGGATCAGTGTCAAAGCTTGCATCGACGTAACCCTTTACGACGAGCTCTTCATCACCTCCATAAACGAGAAACATTTCCTTAGTCCTTTTCAAGTACTTAAGGATATTCTTGACCGCTGTCCAGTGTTCCATTCCAGGATCACTTTGAAACCTTCCGGCCATACTTATGGCAAGGCTGACATCGGGTCTTGTGCACAACATTGCATACATGATAGAGCCTATGGCTGAAGCATAGGGGATGCCACTCATCTTTTCTCTATCCTCTGCAGTCACTGGGCATTGAGTCTTACTCAACTTCACACCTTGTAACACAGGCAAGAACCCCTTCTTGGACTGATCCATTTTGAACTTCTTCAAAACTTTATCAAGGTATGTGCTCTGTGAAAGTGCTATTAAGCGTCTCGATCTATCTCTATAGATCTTAATGCCTAATATGAAAACAGCTTCTCCTAGGTCCTTCATTGAAAAACTCTTGTTCAAATATTCCTTCACGCTTTACAACATTTCTATATTGTTTCCAATCAGCAATATGTCATCCACATATAATATTAGAAACGCTATAGAGCTACCACTCACTTTCTTGTAAATACAAGCTTCTCCATAAACTTGTATAAACTCAAACGCTTTGATCACCTCATCAAAACTCTTATTCCAACTCCGAGATGCTTGCACCAGCCCATAAATGGATCGCTGGAGTTTGCAAACTTTGTCACCATTCTTTGGATCGACAAAACCTTCTGGTTTCATCATATACAACTCTTCCTCAAGGAAACCATTGAGGAACGCTGTTTTGACATCCATCGACCAAATTTCATAGTCGAAATAAGCAGGTATTGCCAACATGATTCTGACAGACTTAAGCATCGCCACGGGTGAGAAGGTCTCATCGTAGTCAACTCCTTGAACTTGTGAAAAAAACCTTTGCCACAAGTCGAGCTTTATAGACGGTGACATTACCGTCCGTGTCTGTCTTCTTCTTAAAGATCCATTTGTCCTGAATGGCCTTTCGCCCTTCAGGTAATACTTCCAAAGTCCATACTTTGTTTTCATACATGGATCCCATCTCGGATTTCATGGACTCTAACCATTTCTTAGAATCCGGGCCCATCACTGCTCCTCCATAGCTCGTAGGTTCATTGTTGTCCAACAACATGACCTCCAAGACAGGGTTGCCGTACCACTCAGGAGTAGTACGCGGCCTTGTCGACCTACGAGGTTCAATAGTAGCTTGATCCGAAGCTTCATGATCATCATCATTAACTTCCTCTTCTACCGTCGTAGGTTCCACAGAAACATCTTTCTGCGCTGCGCTACTTTCTGGTTGAAGTAAAGGTTCAATAACCTCATCGAGCTCTATTTTCCTCCCACTCAATTCTTTTGAGAGAAACTCTTTCTCAAGAAATGTTCCGTTCTTAGCGATAAACACTTTGCCTTCGGATTTGAGATAGAAGGTATACCCGACTGTCTCTTTCGGTATCCTATGAAGACGCATTTCTCCGCTTTGGGTTCCAGCTTTTCAGGCTGAAGCTTTTTGACATAAGCATCACATCCCCAAACTTTAAGAAACGACAACTTTGGCCTCTTGCCAAACCACAGTTCATATGGCGTCGTCTCAACGGATTTCAATGGTGCCCTATTTAAAGTGTGCAGTTGTCTCTAATGCATAACCCCAAAACGATAGTGGCAAATCAGCAAGAGACATCATAGAACACATCATATCTAATAAGGTTCGATTACGACGTTCGGACACACCATTACGCTGTGGTGTTCCGGGCGGTGTCAACTATGAAACAATTCCACACTCTCTTAAGTGACTGCGAAACTCATAACTCAGATATTCACCTCCTCGATCAGATCACAGGAACTTAATCTTCTTGTTACGATGATTCTCAACTTCACTCTGAAATTGCTTGAACTTTTCAAACGTTTCAGACTTCTGTTTCATTAAGTAAATATACCCATATCTACTTAAGTCATCAGTGAAGGTGAGAAAATAACGATATCCACTACGCGCTGTAACATTCATTGGACCGCACACATCAGTATGTATGATTTCCAATAAGTCACTTGCCCGTTCCATTGTTCTAGAGAACGACGTTTTAGTCATCTTGCCCATGAGGCATGGTTCACATGTGTCAAGTGATTCAAAATCAAGTGACTCCAAAATTCCATCAGCATGGAGCTTCCTCATGCATTTTACACCAATATGACCTAAACGGCAGTGCCACAAGAAAGCGGTACTATCATTATCAACTCTACATCTTTTGGCATCAATGTTATGAACATGTGTGTCATCACTATCAAGATTCAATATGAATAAACCCCTAACATTGGGTGCATGACCATAAAAGATAACTCATATAAATAGAACAACCTTTATTCTCTGATTTAAATGAGTAACCGTCTCGCAATAAACAAGATCCAGATATGATGTTCATGCTTAACGCGGGCACTAAATAACAATTATTCAGGTTCATCACTAATCCCGATGGTAATCGAAGAGAGAGCGTGCCGACGGTGATCACATCAACCTTGGAACCATTTCCCACGCGCATCGTCACTTTGTCCTTTGCCAGCCTTCGTTTATTCCGCAGTTCCTGCTTTGAGTTGCAAATGTGAGCAACCGAACCGGTATCAAATACCCAGACACTACTACGAGAGCTAGTAAGGTACACATCAATAACATGTATATCATATATACCTTGTTGGTCATTGGCCGCCTTCTTGTCAGCCAGGTACTTGGGGCAGTTCCGCTTCCAGTGACCAGTTCCCTTGCAATGAAAGCACTCAGTTTCTGGCTTGGGTCCATGCTTGGGCTTCTTTACAGGAGTAGCAACTGCTTTGCCATCCTTCTTGGTTTTACCCTTCTTGCCCTTGCCGTTGACCTTGCCATTTTTCTTGAAACTAGTGGTTTTATTGACCATCAACACTTGATGTTTTTTCTGGATTTCAGACTCAGCGACTTTTAGCATCGCAAATAGCTTGGCGACTGACATGTTCATCCCGTGCATGTTATAGTTCATCACAAAGCTCTTGTAACTAGGTGGCAGTGATTGAAGAACTCTGTCAGTGATCGCCTCTGGCGGAAGGGCAACTCCCAACTCCGCTAGACGAGTTGAATACCCAGACATTCTGAGTATATGTTCACTGATAGACCCGTTCTCCTCCATCTTGCAAGCATAGAACTTATCGGAGTATTCATACCTCTCGATCCGGGTGTTCTTCTGAAAGATAAACTTCAACTCCTGGAACATCTCATATGCTCCATGACGTTCAAAACGTCTTTGAAGTCCCTGTTCTAAGCCATACAATATTGCACACTGAACTATTGAGTAATCTCCGATACGTGCCTCCGAAGCGTTCTTAACGTCTTCGGAGGTCATGTCTTCTGGTTGGTCACCAAGCGGTGCATCAAGGACATATGATTTCTGGGAAGTCATGAGGATAATCCTCAGATTATGGGCCCAGTCAACAAAGTTACTTCCATCATCTTTCAACTTAGCTTTCTCTAGGAACGCATTAAAATTCAGGGGTGCTACTGCGCGAGCCATTGATCTACATCATAAATATGCAAAGTTTACTTAGACTATTGTTCAAGATAATGAGTTTAGATTGATTATTAATCAAATTACTAAAGCTCCCACTCAAATCGACATCCCTCAGGTCATCTGAGTGTCACATGATCCAAATTCACCAACTCAAGTCCGATCATCACGTGAGTTGAGGTGGCTTCAATGGTGAACATCTCATGTTGATCATATCTACTATATGACTCATGTTCGACCTTTCGGTCTCTTGTGTTCCGAGGCCATGTCTGTACATGCTAGGCTCATCAAGTTTAACCCGAGTGTTCTGTGTGTGCAACATTGGCTTGCACCCGTTGTATGTGAACGTAGAGTCTATCACACCCGATCATCACGTGGTGTCTCGACACGACGAACTTTCGCAATGGTGCACACTCGGGGAGAACACAATTCATCTTGAAATTTAAGTGAGGGATCACCTTATAATGCTACCGTCGTCCTAAGCAAAACAAGGTGCATAAAAGGATTAACATCACATGCAATTGATAAGTGACATGATATGGCCATGAACTTGTGCTTTTGATCTCCATCTAGAAAGCACCGGCATGATCTCCATCGTCACTGGCAAGACACCATGATCTCCATTATCTTGATCTCCATCAACGTGTCACCATCGGGGTTGTCTCGCCCAACATGCTTCTACTACTATTGCTACCATTTAGCGATAAAGTAAAGCATTACATAGCGCTTAATGATTGACACACAGGTCATACAATAATTAAAGACAACCCTATGGCTCATGCCGGTTGTCTTACTCATCGACATGCAAGTCGTGATAATCTATACATCACATGATCATCTCATACATCACATATATCACATCATGTAATTGGCCATATCACATCACAGCATACCCTGCAAAAAAAAGTTAGACGTCCTCTAATTGTTGTTGCATGTTTTACGTGGCTGCTATGAGTATCTAGCAAGAACAATTCTCATCTACGCAAAAACCACAACGGTGATACACTAGTTGCTTTTCAACCTTCTCAAGGACCGCCTTTGTCGAATCCGATCCAACTAAAATGAGAGAAACTAGCACCCGCCAGTCATCTATGCAACAAGTTGCGGTCGAGAGAACCGGTCTCTCGTAAGCGTACGAGTAATGTTGGTCTGGGCCGCTTCATCTCACAATACCGTTGAACCAAAATCCGACCAAGGGAGGAAGCAATCTAAGCATCAACGCCCACAAACCTTTTGTGTTCTACTCGAGATCTCATCTACACATAGACCTTGCTCATGATGCCATTGTTGGGGAACGTTGCATGGGAAACAAAAAATTTCCTATGCACACGCAGATCTATCCATGGTGATGAGCATCTACGAGTGGGAGAGTGGATCTATGTACCCTTGTAGATCGCTAAGCGGGAAGCATTAAGAAACGCGGTTGGTGTAGTCGAACGTCTTCGCGATCCAAATCGTCGTGCGTCCTGCGATCCAATCACGATCCGTCCCATGATCCAATCACGATCTGTCCCGCGAACTTCATCACGATCCGTCCCACGAACTTGATCATGATCCTTCCGATCTAGCGCCGAACGGACGGCACCTCCGCGTTCAGCACATGTACGGCTTGATGAAGATCTCCGCCGTCTTGATCTAGCAAGAAGGAGCAGAGAGGAAGAAGAGTTCTCCGACAGCGTGACGGTGCTCCGGCGATGGTGGTGGAGCTATTCTGGCAGGGCTTCGCCTAAACGCTGCAGAAAACTGATCTAGAGGAGAAATTATGCACTGGAGGAACGGGCAGCACGTGGCTGAAAAATCTATGCAAAAACCCTAAAACCTCCAGTATATATAAGAGGAAGAGAGGAGGAGGCGGAGTCGGCCGAACCAGGTGGGAGAGGTGGAATCCACCTCCAATCCTAGTAGGACTAGGATTCACCCTATTTTTGCCTTTTTCCACTTTTTCTCTTTGGGTTTTTTCTCCCTAGCCGCATGGGCTTTGTGTGGGACTTCCACCAGCCCACTAAGGGCTGGTATTCACTCTCCCACAGCCCATGTTGCCTCTTGGGTCGAAATACCCCTCCCGATGGTCTCCCGGTACACTACCGACACTCCCGGTACACTACCGATGAGCCCGAAACTCTTCCGGCGACCAAAACAGGACTTCCTATATATGAATCTTTACCTCTGGACCATTCCGGAGCTCCTCGTGATGTCCGGGATCTCATCTGGGACTCCGAACAACCTTCGGTCACCACCATACATAACTCTATACTATCGAAACGTCACCAAACCTTAAGTGTGCAGACCCTGCGGGTTCGAGAACTATGTAGATATGACCGAGACACCTCTACGGTCAATAACCAATAGCGGGACCTGGATGCCCATATTGGTTCCTACATATTCTACGAAGATCTTTATCGGTCGAATCTCTATGTCAAGGATTCAGTTAATCCCGTATGATGTTCCCTTTGTTCTTCGGTATGTTACTTGCCCGAGATTCGATCATCGATATCTCCATACCTAGTTCAACCTCGTTATCGGCAAGTCTCTTTACTCATTCCGTAATACAAGATCCCATGACTAACACTTAGACACATTGCTTGCAAGGCTCATTGTGATGTTGTATTACCGAGTGGGCCCTGAGATACCTCTCCGTCACACGGAGTAACAAATTCTAGTCTTGATCCATGCCAACTCAACAGACACCCTTGGAGATACCTGTAGAGAACCTTTATAGTCACCCAATTACGTTGCGACGTTTGATACACACAAGGCACTCCTCCGATATCCGTGAGTTGCATGATCTCATGGTCATAGGAACATATACTTGACATGCAGAAAACAGTAGCAATAAACTGACATGATCATATGCTATGTTTGTAGTTTGGGTCTTGTCTATCACATCATTCTCCTAGAATGATGTGATCCCGTTATCAAATGACATCTCATGTCAATGGCTAGGAAACCTTGACCATCTTTGATCAACGAGCTAGTTCACTAGAGGCATACTAGGGACAAAGTGTTGTCTATTTACCCACACATGTAATGTGTTTCCAATTAATACAATTATAGCATGGATAATAAACGATTATCATGAACAAGAAAATATAATAATAAACACTTTATTTATTGCCTCTAGGGCATATTTCCAACAAGTACTTGCTTAACAATTAAAAAAGAAGGGTGGCCTAAATGTGCATGCCATCTTTCTAATGACAGTCTAATGACACTACACACTTGCTTATTGAATCTGCTAACTCTAGGAATTAATGGGTAGAGTCCATCCACACATGTACCTCGATACGGAATTTGCTTCGTGACCCTATCCTTGATCAAAAACAAAAATGGGTGAAATTCCAGAAAAAACATGATTGTCAAGAGCAATACGATGGACAGATAGGAGATTTTTTGATGAACTAGGACAATGATGAATATTGTTGAGGTGGATATTTTTATGAGGAGAGTGAATAACTAAATGACCAATATTGCATATCTCCATACCTGTTCCATCTGCATTGAGAACTTGATCATGTCCTTGATATCTCTTATGGCTTGTGACCTTCTCAAGCTCATGGGTGATGTGATCAGTTGCACCAGAGTCGGCATACCAATTGGTATCGACCCCATAAGATGTGTTGGCTGCCGCATCAACGTTTTTCTTTTGAGAATTTTCCTCATAGCGCCGGTTGCAATCTTTAGCTATATGGTTAGTTTTCTTGCAAATATGACGTTTTCCTTCATATTCATCATACCCACGAAAGGCGTTGGTGTTGGTGTAGTTTCTCTGGCCGCCCCTATTGTTGTTGTAGAAGGGTCAACCACCTTGCTGGTTGTAGTTGTTGTAGTTGTGACCGCCGCCGCCGCCACCACTACCGCTGTTGTGTCCGTAGTAGCCTCCGCCGCCACCACCATTGTAGCCATGTCCACCATGGCTGGTGTCACGACGAGGGCTGCCACCCCCATCACCTCGGTGTTGCTGACCGCTGCCGCTGCCGCGATAACCTTTGGTCAGGCCACCACGGTTGCGTGATGCGGCGTTGGCCGATGACTTGAAAGCACCATGCCGAAGAGCTCATCAACGGTGACATCATCTGTGCGCACATCAAGAGCTGATATTATAGGTTGATAATCCATATCGAGACCGGCTATGATGTGGGAAACCAGCTCATTTTCTGAGATGGGTTTTGCTGTGGCAGCTAGTTCATCGGCAAGACTGCGCATGTGACCGAAGTACACAACGGCAGATTGGGTTCCTTTCTGGGCATTGGTGAGAGACATGCGGACATGGTTGGCTTTGGATCTGGACTGGGCGGAAAACATATTGGCAAGGGATATCCATATGGCATGGGGTGTTTCAAGGGATGCAACCTGAATCAGCACTTCCTTGGAAAGATTGCGGAGTAGGTATGCTATGATCTGCTGATCCTGAATCAGCCAAGGTGCATAAGCAGGGTTTCGAAATTGCTAGTATTTGCCCTTAGCAGTTTTGGTGATGATGGTTTTTGGTGGTTCGGCTAGGGTTTTGTCGACATACCCAAAGAGACCGGCCCCATGATCTGGGAGCGAGCTTGAGCACTCCAGAGGATATAGTTTGATCTGGTGAGTGGTTCGGAGACATTGTTGTTGAGGCCGGAGGAACCTACTGAGATGGATGTCGACATAGTCGAGTTTGATGGAGGAGAGGGTAGCTATACGAGGTGGAAGAAGATAGCTCTAATTACCATGTAAACTATGGAAGCGTTCCTACTCTCCAATAGGGAGAGCCGCGTGGTATTTATTGATCTTAGGGCGAGAGGAGTCTCATGGCTTTATAGATATAGTTGTTAGCAAAACAACCGAAGAGATTACAATAGAGGGAGAAGAGATAGAAATATAAACACAATCCAATATTCTCTAACTACCTCTATGGGATGCAAGCAATATTTACCGTAACAATATGTTTAACACATCCAATAGTTGATCCGCTCATTACCCTGGGGATATCCACCGTCGTGTACTCTAGAGCTAACCACCAAGGACACATCTGGAACACCCCTTGGTTGTACACCTACTCGGCCAAGATCACCACCAATCAGATTGAATCAACGGCCATCCACCTCGTACGACTGGACTCAATGTCAGCGAAGCGAAGAGGACGATTGTGATGAGTGGTCACCAAGATATGTTGATCTAGTTGCATGTCTGTGACAGTGGCAAATCTCACTGTCACATCTTCACAAAAAGAGCGCATGTGATGGAGAGTGAGTCACCGCTCGTACCACCTCTAGAAGAGGAAAGCTCCACTGCCACCTGCGGGTGCATAAGGGACACGTCTAACGTGTGTCAGATATGACCACCCTAACATGTTGAGATAAGATCGCAGACATGTTGTCACATAATTATTCAACACCAAAGCATCACCGTCATGTTCATCGCCCACAAGAAAATGTCTGATAAACAACACGATCATGCGTGGAACTGGAACGCCAGCCAAACAATGGCTCACGGTCCTCATGGACATAGCACATCCACCGCTCGTGTGTTTTGGCCATTGTAGCCCCGAAACACGGCAAACCGACGTCACTGCTCTAGTGGGATGAAGACCCCATATTCCTTTAGATCGACACCTCGGAAATATCACAGTCGGGGCAAAGAGTAGGTGACCAGAAGGTTGGAGGCTCATGATTGGACTTTCTCTTGTTTTCCTCCTCTAACCCTAGGCAACTAGGACAAACTATTCCCTTCAAGCTTCACCTCTGAGCCCGTAGATTTGCCTCCCCTTTGCATGCCGCTCCGGCGACTGATGACGGAGAGGGGAATCTCGATGCCTTCAGTCCGGTTAGTGGTTTAGGTTGGGGATTTAGTCCTCGCAGGTGCGGCACTCGCGTAGATGGTCTTCTTCAAGGTTTGTCTTCCAGGCTTCTATCTTCCTCAAGGACATAGTTAACGAAGCTCCTGCATAGATTTCTGCCATCTTCTTCGGATGATAAGGTTAGGGCTTACAGTGCTTGCAGTTGTCGCTAGATGGTCCAAGGACCTGGATGTATATTTTATGTCTGATGTTTTTGTACTAACTAGACAGTTGATGAATAGATTAGAAGTTTACCTCGCAAAAACAAAACAAAAAATCCATGTATATCCCATGAGTCGGATCTAGCGGGTAAGAATGGATCCAGGAAGAAAATGAGCGGCCGTGATGACACCAAGGCAAAGCGAGACGGCACAGCACATCAGCGCAGCGCCTTATCCTCTAGCACACCGCCTGCCCTGCCGCGCGCACACAGACGCTGAAGCTGGACCGGACTCCGCCATGGCCGCCGCTTCGCTGCTCCACCTCGCCGCCTCCATCTCCTCCCCGCGCCTCCACCTCGGCCACAGAAACGCCTCCACCGGCCCTCTCCGCCGGCAGCGTCGGCTGAGGTCGGCGGCGCCGCTGCGGGCTTACCGGGTGACGATCGAGCACGGCGGCGAGTCGCGGGTGGTGGAGATGGAGGAGGACGAGAACATCCTGGAGCGGGCGCTGGAGGAGGGGCTGGAGGTGCCGCACGACTGCAAGCTGGGGGTGTGCATGACGTGCCCCGCGCGGCTGGTGTCCGGCAAGGTGGACCAGAGCGACGGCATGCTCAGCGACGACGTGGTGGCGCAGGGGTACGCGCTGCTCTGCGCCGCCTACCCGCGCTCCGATTGCACCATCCGCGTCATCCCCGAGGACGAGCTGCTTCAGGTCCAGCTCGCCACCGCCAACGACTGACCCACCCCTCATCATCTCGTCTTGTACAATGCATTTCACCAGCCATTACAATAAGATGTCATCTTTTTTGCCTGATATAATCAGTTGCTTCAGTTGTTGCATGAACGATCTTTGCATTCTTGCTTGCTGTGCTTGAAATTGATTGGTTCCGCGATAACCGGAACATTAGCGAATCGAAAGATTTCATCCGAAGGCGAATCAACAGATTTGATGGGCAAGAGTGGAGTACTAATTTAACTTGATGTTTTAACACACAGCACAGGTTCAGTCTTCAGTCTCAGACATACATATCCATATTACACGAAGGGGGAGCAGAGATAGGCACAGTAAGTCCATTATTTATAAGGTACTAAAGCATGATCCTGGAAGTTTTCTCAGATTCTGCAGCTTCCATCATCTCAGTCCGAGGTGGGTATCACTACCTGCAACCAAACAAGCAAAATTTATTGGATCAGTATAACTATATAGTACTCATATGTGCAGAAAGAAGAACTCACAGTACTTCAACATAGCAGCTCCCTGCTTAGTATGCAGCAGCAGCGAAAAAACGTCGTTACAATTTAAGCTCAGGAAATTGATTTCGGAATTGGCACGGGCACAGCTTGCAGTGGATTTTCAACTGCAACATCAGTTACTACTTACATGGGTATCGCAGAAGTAGAAGGTGTTTGCTGCTCCTAGCAGGTTACTTATCGCTATCGCCTGGGCTCAAGCTTGTAACTTCTAGACCATTGCCTGCGGTGGAAGAAGAACCAAACTGTCAATGATGGTTGAGGTGTCGACGTTGTTCGAATGGAATACAGTACAGATTATATGCAACGAGCATGAAAAGACAGATAAAAATGCAGTCAATTTATTGTTCGCATTTTTTTGTTTCAGACATCAGAATTCGAAAGTGTTTTACTAGTACACAGGAAATTCATTGCTGACAGAGTAACAATGCATAAAACTTCTGGATTTAAATCTAAAAGCATGATATTAGTCATGACATATGCCATCTTTCGGTTTGTATTACAGTTACACTCAAAAGTGGGTACGACAAGATTCACAAACCAGTCACAGGTTAAAAGGAAAAAGAAATATAGCATACTATGAAGAATGGTCCGATATGCAAAGAAATCAATAGAATCCATTATATATAGCCCATAGATTTGGATAGTTCATATGTATCAGACTGTCGGCTCATAATCAGCTTTGCTAACCAGAACACACGGCTTTATCTTTGGAGCCTAAACACGTGATAAAGTAAGCCCTAGCTAGCTCCAGACAGCGATTTACTATTTTCACTCTCCTGTTGGAAACATATAATTGCAGCACTACTTACGAAAAAGCAAACCCAGTCTGTCCCTGCCCAAGATTTATCATCAACCTAGGAATGGCTTGCTATCCATTTATGGTAATGATATGTTGTTTCTGTTAATTTGCTGGAACTGATAGCGTAGAAGTCGTTTTCAGATCCCTACTTATAACACTACTGAAATACCAATATGTCTAACTGCAACATAGTCGGTAGGTTTAGGATACTAACAAGTGAAACAAAAGCATTTACCAAACAAGTATCATACTACAAACTGATCGATCTGGTCATAATCAAGCATGCAACACACATACTGAATGGCAGTCTATAAGAAAAATTGTATTATATGCTGCAGAAATAAAATGCATAATACTGAACTAGTCCTGTCCCAAAGACAAGCATGATAAGCTAACATCACTGCTACTACTACTACCTGTCAAAAGTTATCCTAAAGAGGAGATAGAACATGTGTAAACCCAACAGGATCTCTGCCTGAAGAATAAGATCACCACAGGGACACTGCAAGTTCACAGATAGCACAGGTGATGGGATTGTGACGAAGCAAACAAGGGCCAGGCCACTCGACCAGAATTCGTCCATAGACAAAACATAAATTGTGAATGCACAGGTGATGGATCAGAATAACCCTCCCGTTTCAAGCAGCCACTCCTGGATTGCACACTGTTTTGTAGTAGTTCTACTACAAAAGGATCTCTCTCAGAATTTCGTCAATTAGACACAATATTACTCAAATGCCGCAGTGAGCGAGCATAGATCGAGCAACAGAGACCTTACCAAGATACCAGCAAAGTTCAATTCGACAAATTATATACAAATCTAAAAGAAAGCTGGGAAAATAGGACGGAGAAGGAAGGGAGGGATCCTTGACTCGCTCACCGTCGGGGTCGAAGAAGAAGACCTGGCGCGTGCGGCCGTCGGGCTGGGTCTTCTCGAACAGCTCGGTGCCGCGGGTCCTGAGCCCGGTGAGGAACCCGTCGAAGTCGGCCACGGAGAAGGCCAGGTGGTGCCGCCGGGGGAGCTGCGCGGGCGGGGCGCCCGCGGCCCCCGGGGAGACGGAGGCGGCGACGGCGGGGTCCCGCTCGATGATGTGGAGCGCGACGTCGGGGGAGCCCGGGAGGCGGAGCCAGGCGACCTGGAAGCCGGCGTAGGTGTGGGACGGGACGCGCTCGAAGCCCAGCACCTCCTCGTAGAAGGCGGCCAGGCCGCGCACGTCGGCCGTCTCCCGCGCGATGTGGTTCAGCTGCAGCGTCGCCATCGGCTCCGTCGATCAGGGAAGTGGGAGTGGGAGTGGAAGCGGGGAGCGGCCGGCGAACGGGGGAAGAAAAACGTGCCGTGCGGGTGCGGCCGGCGACGTGTGCTGCGCGGCTTCTCGCCGAGGCCAGCGCACCGCACACGTGTCACCCACACGAGGAGGAGGGGGAGGAGAATTTCCCCACTCCATAAGAAAAGTCTAGAAACCACGTAACACATGTGGTAAGCAAACCCAATTATTTATAAACAAACAAAAATAAAAATAGTGTAGAGTAACCTCTTTATTCTTATCAATCAATCATGCAAATCAAACTACTTTAGTAATCTCATGAAATAAACAGTGTTTTACGGTTTTACGTGGGTCTCTATCCATTCCTCTCGGCTGGTGCGGCCGTTATTTTCCTGACAAATTGAATGCAAACGGAGGGCATTGCGGAAACACGGACAATCGTCACGTAGGACTCGTTCTCTTTCACTCCGCCGACACCCCCGGCCCAATGAAACCCCCCTCGCGGTCCCATTCTCTTTTACTCCGCGCTTGCCCCTGCTTTGCATTCGCGTCCTCCTCCTCCGACGCCATCGATGTACCTCTTCGGCCGCCAGTCATGCATAGTCGAACCTCCGCAACCACCACCCACGAGCCGATTTGCCTTGTACTACGACGTCGTCCACCCAGGTTTGATCTATCCTTGAAAAACTTTTTCAACATCCGGTTTTTGAACTATTATTGTCCTAGACATAGGTGCATGCTTTTTATGGATAGTTTACTCTATTTTCTATCAAACTTTGATAAAATTTTATTGCGTTTGATGAAATTCGTCCATATAGTTAAAACCCGGTTTGAAATGTATGTCGGTGGAGATGCCCAAACACATCACGTCGGCGACTCCCGCATCTGTCCATTTTACGGATTAGCGTTGGGAATGCCCTAACACATCACGTCGATGACATGCCACATTTGAATCTATGAACACCCACGAGTCTGGGTAGACACATCAGATTGGAAGTGGATCAGATCGTTATTGTGGAGAAGAAAGCTACAAAGAGGCAGTGGCGGAGCTATGGGCCAATTGTTGGGTGGGCCGGACTCAAAACTTACACACATCACTTGATCTTCAGGCCCATTTTTTATGTCTTCCTTGCCTATTTTGTGCTGGCTGGGCAGGCCAAGGCCCAGTTTTGCCCCAACGTAGCTCCGCCCCTGCAAAGAGGATAGGACAATCATCACAGATCCATCCAGACATAACCGGGAAGGCATAACCTCACTAGCTTCCAGACGGTGTTTCCTATTTGGCGCTTCAGACGCTCGTTAGTATGCATTTTGCAAACGGGTGCACGAGACCCCCCCCCCCCTCCTCCGCCACCTAGCCCAATCCGTTAACTTACCTATTTTCTTCTTCTTTCTTGTTTTTCCTCCTTTTTCCCCTTTTTTTTGTTTTTTCCTCTTCCTAGTTCGATGATTTTTTTTTCAAATTCGTGAAACTTATCTTCAGATTGATGAGATTTTTTCTATTCAATCCGATGATTTTTTTTTCATTTTTGAAAATCCATGAACTTTTTTCAATTTTGATGAACGTTTTCCAACTTTGATGGAAAAAAACAAATTCGATGAACTTTTTTCAAAATCCATGAATTGTTTTTACAAATTAATGAACTTTTTTTCAAAATACGTGAACAGTTTTGAATTCACGATTTTTTCCTTTTCCACTTTTCTGAAATACTTTCAAATGTGATCTAGCGCTCGCACCTACATGGGTCCGGCCACCAGCATTGGCGCGTGGGCGCAGGGTGCTTCCTTGACGCCTGAAGCGTCGAATAGGAGCTCCCCTTCCCAACATCATCCTTCGTCGTAAGGATCATCTAGGTGGCCAAAACACGAGTCAATACCTAGCCCTGATCAAAGCTTCATATGCCATTTGCTGACAGCAATTAGCATCATTGAAACGGAAACATGATGGGTAGATTTTATTCCACATCCTTGGCGACACTGTTGGCTAGTCACCTAGGATGAACCCTAGGCTACGACAACTCACATATACACACAATTTATCCGCACCATAAGGCCTCGTTCGGTTAATCCTCCTCCCAAGGGGATTGCAGAGGATTGAAAGGAATTTTGACTTGTTAGGGATTTAATCCCCTCAATCCCTGCCAAATCATCTTTACTTCCCTATCCACCGAACAAGGCCTAAGGCACCTGCAGGCGAGAGGAAACCGGCAGCGGGTTGTTCTTTTTTCACACGCGTGGTTATGGTCATGTGTGTAGTATAAAGTTGGGGTTTATATACAATTTAGTCAGAATCTATAGTAAAATAACTCATTTATTCTGTTAAAATAACAATAAACTATTTTAGAGCGTCGTTTTGGCTTCGAGGATGAATAGTAAATATTTTTAAATCTGTTTTTTCCACTTTCACGGGATATCAGTGTTTTTTCGGTGAAACAAAATTGAGTGGTAACATTTGAAGGTGATACTTGGTGTTTGACTTCTTTTGCAAGTCAAAATGCTTAAGCTTTTTCCCTAAAAACTTGCAGGTAGCATTTTTGGATGTGAATATGAATACATTAAAAAATGTTCTTTTACATTCGAAAAATGCATTTTTGGCATGCAGGAGCATGTGCTCCTAGGAGCCTAGTTGGATTTTTGTTATCATGTGAAGCAGGGTATCAGTGTTTTGACAGTGAAAAAACAAAATTGAGTGTAACACTTTTTTTTAGGGGAATTGAGTGTAACACTTGGGAGGTAATATTTGGTGTTTGGCCTGCTCCTTTTTTTACAGGGCAAAACACTTAAGCTTTTCAGCTAAAAATGTGCAGATAGCATTTGGATGTGACCAAACATTTGAGAAATACATTTTTGGCATACAGGAGCATGTAGGACCCAAATTGGATTTCCATTATTTTTATGATTGCTTTATAACATATATGCACGGTTCATCTACCATCTCTGCAGATTTCAAATCCAAATTTGATTTGTGTGTCAAGATTCAAGACACATTATTCACAATTTAATTTGTTTCTGAGATTTAGATAGCTTTAGGTCATATGAAAAACGATCAAATACAAAAAGTAAAAAGAAGACACACATTTCGATCCGAAATGCATATAATAACTCAATAGCTAGCTGATGATAATTTCATTTATTTATCTTGGTAATAACAATCCATTACAGAGGAAGAGATCTGGAAACTCTCATATATATTACAATCCCTGGTATAATGATGGTTTAACATTCTGCAAGAGGAATTATCCTCCGCTTTCTGAGACATATACAATCAAGAGTAGTAAAACAAGTCTCATCAGCAAAGCGTTGGACATCAGCAATGCTGCAACAAGTCATCCATCTTTATTCAGAACCTAGCATCCATGGCGACCGATGATCATCGTCCCCACTTCCTCTTGAAATTCTGCTCATCGTCGCTATCATCGTCGTGTCTGAGGCTCCGAGAATTGTTTCTGGACCTCTGCATGCTCTCTGTATCATCATCAACTGCAGAAGACGCCCGCATTCTCTTCCTGTCATGGTGATCCGCGTGGTAGTCACTGGAACCTCTATCGGAACGCCCATGGTCCCTACTCCTCGCCGATCTTGACAGGGTCATATCCCTCGACTCTCTGCCGTGAGGAGAACCCGAGCGCTGGCTGCGCTCTGATGGTTTAGATCTTGACCGGGACCTGTCCCTGGACTCTCTGCCGTGAGGAGAACCCAAGCGCTGGTTGCGCTCTGATGGTTCAGGTCTTGGCTGGGGCCTGTCCCTCAACTCTCTGCCTTGAGGAGAACCCATGCGCTGGTCGCGTTCTGATGGTCTGGGCCAAGCACCAGAGTCCTTTGGCCTCTCGGTCTGCCTTGATCGCGCAGCAGCTTCAGTGTTTTTGTCGGAGACCTGCCTTGAGCGTGCAGCAGCTTCGGCATCACGGTGTGCTCTGGCCTGGGTTTCCCAGCTAAAAAGAAAGAAATGAAATGCTTTAGTATTCAAACTCAAATGGAAAAAGGAGATACAATGACTACCGCTGAGCTTAACTAAATCGTTCCACTGACCAGAGTTATGTCTGAATGAAGAAACAAGATTTGTAACTGATAATATACACACCTTTGATAGTTTGGCAGATAGCCTTGCATGGCAAGAGCCTGCGGCGGAATATTGCCGAAGGGATCGACGCCAAATGGACCCATAGGGTAACCGCCATAGGGCATGCCCATTGAGCCATACATGTATGGTTCAGCTACACCAAATTGACCCATGGCATATCCACCGTTGAATGGGTTGCAATATGCAGGGTCAAATGGAAAGTTGTTTGGATGAACAGCCTTAGATGAGTCTGCCTTCTTCCGCTTCTTCTTCAACTGATCAGGCCTAGCAACTTCTGATTCTAAGGTCCCTGAAATAGTACCGTTCTCCAAAGTTGATTCACTTACATCCTTCAGTTTGGAGGGGTTAGCACTAGGTACGGCCTTCTCCACCGACCGCCCTGCAGAGCCCTCAGTGTTATTCTGCAGATCAGAATTCTTCTGAGGCCGGTCGACTTGATCACCTACCAGACCGACCTGGAGGCGGGCATCAGGAGAAGCTGGCGGTAATTGCTTCGTGTCCGTTTCCAAAGCAGACGGAGTGGTGCGGCTCTGTGATTTGGGATCAGGGTTGCTTCCTGAAGAACTTTGCGTCCCTGTGCCGCTGCCAGTGCTGCAACTTCTTGTTCCTAGCATATAGCTGATTGTGCTCCTAAGTGTGGGGTTGGGGATGAGGGAATCTGCAAGTACCTTGACTCCACAAACACACTTCGATTGTGTAATAATGTGATCTCGAATACCTGAGGGGGGAAACAGACGGTTATTCCTCATCCGATTTAAAGCAGCATAATAAACTCATGAAAATGATAGTACAAACTATTGTGAATGAAGAACTAAAACAAAGTTGGAGCAAAAGCACACTCCGAACATCTGAACATTGGTTCACCACAGAGCAAGACATCTAAAGATTGATACAGACGGGATATAAGGAAACCGCTTACATTTATCGCAGAAACTGACGAAGCAGCACTTGCTTGTTACCACCGCATCTGCCATCACCTTATTACAGAGTTGGCAGTGGAGTTCTGCTGGCAAGTCATCAACTTCACTCGCAGATGCAGCTGGAGCAAGCGCGGATAGAACGTCATCAACAGGATTCAGAGGTATGACCGGGGCAACAGGACGAGACATTTTGTAGTTGTCAAATTTGGGATCGCCGATAGTTGGGCAATGCTGAATAAAATGCCCTGGAATCCGGCATCTGTGGCAGGTATAGCCAGGTGGAGGTGTCTGGTTTTTCTGCGGGCAATGTTGAATGAACCTTCCAGCAGCTCGTCCTCTATCAGATGACTGCTCTTCCCTGCATGCACCATTAAATATGATCATTAGAGAGGGTACTAAAAAATCTAGCTGCTCATTTAGCAAGAGAAGGAAATGTTGTAAGAAGTATTCGAACCATTTGAGTCCAGCTGCATCAATCACAGCTGAGATCGCAGCATCTTCTTTCACTTCTGTGGAGGAACAAGATTTTGAGACCGATTCAGTGACCACTGAAGGTATAGAACCATCTTCTATGACTTTCCGCCTGCAATTAGCCAATTAGTGGTAACAATACAAGTATATGCAAAAAAAAGCATCTCCTTAGCCATTAGTTAATGCCCTACAGGGTCTAAGCTGACACAGGTTCAGCTTAACCAATCAAGCTAAAGACCTCCCAAAGTGAGACCAAAGTTAAAATCTGTTTGGAGAAAAATAGGCATATAGAACATCCAATGTAAAACAATGTGCATATCATTTTGGTTCGTTCTTTGATGGAAACAGGCAGAAACGGAAGAGAGAGTGCCTTCGTCGGCCTCTGTTTTCATTACCAACACCAATTGTTAAGAACGTAAGATTTGTCTAAGCAGAGAAGATAATCAATCAACAAAGTTAAAGGTGGCAGATTTCACATGTAATCTCAGTTCCATCCCTTAAATTTCCTACTATGAATCCTCCCCCCCCCTCCCCGACTGCTCTGTCCAGACAGAGATATAGTGACTTACAAGGAGAACACGACAATATTCTCTGACGCTTGCCCAGCAGTTCGACGGACCAGCACAGTTACGTTTTGCGGTATCATTGCATTTTC
Organism: Hordeum marinum; assembly: GCA_022496015.1. Lineage (NCBI taxonomy): Eukaryota > Viridiplantae > Streptophyta > Magnoliopsida > Poales > Poaceae > Hordeum > Hordeum marinum. The sequence goes on from CM039675.1 coordinate 8,077,758, forward strand.
ATCTGCATATTCTGCATTCAAGATTAAGAACACAAAACAATATGTCAAAGCCAGTAAAACAGTACCCATCTAGCTTCTGAGTGTGAAATAAAACCTTCTCCAGTATAACCAAAATCTGCAATCAGATAGCAACACTACCATGTTTAAATTGAAACTAAGATCTTCAAATAACAGAACAACAATAAAAAAAAGCAGCACAAGAAAATTGCAGGATGGCAAAATAGATAGAAGAGGATTAACCGCAATCACGATTTGCAAATTGAACAATACATAGTATAGGGCATCTCTCGTGCTATAGAAGCATATCACAGGGACATGGTAAAGAGCAAGTATAGCAGCTCTTCGACCACAACAACAGTATGTCCTAGTACATCTTGAAGATACCTCATTACAGTCATAGTACATAAGCAAATACCATTACAGTCATTACCATCATGCTGAGGGGCGCACGATTTGCACAACAGTCACACGAACACAACCACAGCATAACTGACCATCAATATATGTACATAAACAGTACATCAGAACAAGCTGAAGTATGGAATACAAACAAAAAAACAAGCTGAATCGACATTACACATTATAAAGTTACTGGCCACCAAAGCAACAAAGATTTATAGGCTTCGTCCAGAGCAAAAGCAAGATATCCACCATTGCTTTGTTCCAAGCTGAAGCTCAGCTGCGCACTTGAAACCCACGTTTAAACTGAAATATGATGGAGCAGACAGAAGGACGCATCTCGGCGTCAAACAAAACGAACCTTCGCCGGTCTGGGCGTTGGAGAGGGCGATATCCTCCCGGGGGCCGCGGCCGCGGTTACGGCCAATGCCGTGCCGCTTACTCGTCAAGATGAGCTGCTTGAGTTCAGACACAGATATGAAAGAATGGGGCAACTGCACAGGGTAAGATTCCTTTGCACTCTTATATTTGTAATATAAAACACCCATGATCAATTGAAGTCTGTCTCTTCGGGCCTCTCGTTTGTACACACACACACACACACACACACACGCACACACACACAATTCACGAGAGGTCCGGCGAGAATTTTTCACAGATCAATCGGATACACAGATTCGAGTTACAGATAGGATTCGATCTAACGCAAACGGCGGGCCGCGGATCCCTTGGAAGCAGCACCGAGTCGTCGAATCCCTCGGACCGGCGGGGCGCGGCGCGGATCCTGGCGACGTGGACGGAGGGGGGAGGCGGTCGGCGGGGTGGATGACGCCGAGCAGCGCCGGGCTTCCGAAGCGTGGCGCTGGGGAAGGGGCGAAGCGCCGATTCCGATGGAGGAGGCGTCCCGATCTGCAAGTCGCGCCGGAGGAGACGTCCCCCGATCTGCAAGTCGCGCCGGAGCTAGGGTTCCGGTTCCGGCGGCTGGCGCGGCGGTTGCTGGCGATTTGGGATTTTGGTTTATGGCGGTGGTGGGTAGGGATCGGGGGAATCAGAGGTGGTCTATATGATGCGTGCGGTCCGACCCGTGGTGGGTCACGCTTTTCCTTTTCCTCCTCGTTTTCCTTTTCCTTGGCCGGTGATGTATATTTTCTCAATTTTTGATTCGACATAGATTATATTTGACCTAATTTTGGCGTTTATTCTGGAGGAAATACAATCTAGCGCTAGATAGATACATCCGTATCTAATAGAAAATCTAAGACAAATAATTTGAGATGGAAGGAGTGATATTTATTACTCCCTCCGTCCCATAATATGAGAGCGTTTTTACATTAGTGTAGTGTTAAAAACGTTCTTATATTATGAGACCCATAATATGAGAGTGTTTTTTACATTAGTATAGTGTCAAAAACGCTCTTATATTATGAGACGGAGGAAGTATAATATTTTCTGAATTTTTTAAAAATGTATAAACTTTTGAACTAAATATTTGGTACTATCCATTTAAACAAATAGTATCTGCCAAACCAGTGCCCAAAATATAGAAATGTATGCCAAGTCACGAATGGCAAGCCATTTGTTCAAATTAGCACCATTTGTTAGTGATACAACAATTAGGCCCGATAGCTTTGTTTCGTCCTTTCAAGAGACTAGATGACCCGTTGCGTCAATTGACGCACAGGCCAACCGAGGATCGAAAGTTAAGCGAACTACTTGAAGGACTATTTCTTAGTTGTCTGTAAGTGATTATGTTCATGATGGATCACTAAGTATGGACTTGATTCTAAAATAGTCGTCAACTTTTTATAAATTTTTTGCTGCTCATATTGATCGAGAAGTGGTTGATGGCTCTATATTTTACGCATTTTAAGAGCTCATTTGTTGCATGTTCTATTTATATAGCATGTCTCATTGAACCAAAAAGTTGTCAATTATGCATGATTACCGGTATTTATGTTTTCCCTTCCGGGCATTGCACATTTAGTATTTTATTTAGTTTTTATTAGTTATCTTTGTTTTCTTGTGTCCACACGTGTTTTGGAGCAACATAGGACCAAGCACGATGAAAGAATCAAGGATGGGTTCGATACGGGATCACCAAGAGGCGAGACTTACTTGTTTTTGAGGTCAGAAAAGTGATTTTCAAAAGTTCTCCAAATCAATATCCAAGACCAGGAATGGATCGACGATGTTCATATGAATCAAACGAGCCAAACAACATCAAATTCCAGTTCGTATGAAGAGTTGGCGACCTTTTTACCGGAGAAGGTCAGAACAAAGACGACGTTCCATGGGACCGCACGCGGTCGTTTGATGAGCAAACAACTCCGAAAGTTGCCATTCCAGATGGGATTCTTCACCAATTTCGTCCCTTTCGATCTCACGAGATCATTGCCTCGTAATGAGGAGATTGGGAGAGGATTTGGCTCATCTAAAGCCCTTGGATGAAGCCCATCAAACAAGGAGGCTAGGGAGGTTCCTTATATAAGATATCCTCAATCCTAGCCGTTGTCAACACATCTCATTCACCAAAACACCTTCATCCCCATCTCCATTATTTCTCCATCCACCACCATGGAAGAGGGACAAGATCATCGACGGAGATATGTGTGTTAAGGGGGGGCATGCCCCCACCCAAGATTAGACAAATCCTTGAAGAAATTTTCATTAGGTGTTAAGATTAAAGATAAGTGTAGTCATTTGCCACCCTTGCCCCCCAGCCATGCTCAGCTAGCTTCGCCAGTGGACAAGATCAAGAGAAAGAAGAGGAGGCTCCAACACGTGAGCACCGGCCTTCGGGTTGATGCCCTCTCCACCGCGTCAACGCCCTCAACACCACCATCTTCACTACGCCGCTGCCGCTATCATCACCACTATCATGACTTCTCCCTTCATCGGCGGTATGTCAGCTTGTAATTTGGACATCACCTCTATGTGTACCATTAACTTGTTTGAGTAATTTTACTAGTTCTTGAGGATATGGTTGAATCCTATATGATTCTTGGTGTGATCCAATATCTTTTGTTCATGATTTGTGTTAGTATTCTCATGACTGTTGAGAGGAGGCCTAGCTCACACTATTGTCATGATTGGCCAAAGAGGAGCTATTGTCGATGTGAAGGGTTGGGGCGTTGGGGTAATTCCAGGTGACAGTAAAAGCCTTGATTCCTCGCCATCACAAATGATAGGGGAATTACGGAGAACCCTTAGAGAGGCCCCGTCCAGACAGTAAACCCTTAATTATCATAAATTGTAACCCTATGAGGGAGACTATGATGATGGCGTGCGTGATATGAAGTCCGCATTAGAGTAGAATGTGTTATGTACCCGACTTTGCCAACTCATGCACTTGACCAGTGAATAGAGGATATGATAGTTCATATATGTGACAATGATTCCGTAACCCTCAAGGACGTCTTACTACTCAAGCACTTCCACAACTAACTTAGTATATTTTTATTACTGTTTTCACCTTCTTGTTCTTAGTGTAGTAACACCTTTTATTCAGTTTTCCTAGCAACCTAGAGAGTAGAGTATTTCCAAACTCTGGTTTGGGTGCGTACATACTTGTGTTAAGTGACATCATAGTTACAGGATTTGTAGTGCCTTCCTATCGTCTTCTTGTGGGTTCAACACTCTACTTATCACGAAAGTGCTACGACAACCATGTGCGCTTGCAGGTCATCAGTGGTTCATGTTGGAAATATGCCCTAGAGGCAATAATAAATTGGTTATTATCATATTTACTTGTTCATGATAATTGTTTATTATCCATGCTAGAATTGTATTGATCGAAGACTCAGATACATGTATGGATACATAGACAACACCATGTCCCTAGTGATCCTCTACTAGACTAGCTCGTTGATCAGAGATGGTCAAGGTTTCATGACCATAGACATGATTTGTCATCTGATAATAGGATCGCATCATTAGGAGAATGATGTGATGGACAATACTCAACCGTAAGCATAACATTTGATCATGTTAGTTTATTGCTACTGTTTTATCCATGTCAAGTATCTGTTCCTACGACCATGAGATCATGCAACTCCCCGACACCGGAGGAATGCCTTGTGTGTATCAAACATCACAACGTAACTGGGTGACTATAAAGGTGCTCTACACCTATGTCCGAGGGTGTCTGTTAGGTTAGCGTGGATCGAGACTAGGATTTGTCACTCTGTATGATGGAGTGGTATCTCTGGGCCTACTCGGTAATATAGTGCTAGCAATGTGACTACGGAGTTAGTCACGGGATCTTGTATTACGGACTGAGTAAAGAGACTTGTCAGTAACGAGATTGAACTAGGTATGGAGATATCGACAATCGACTCTTGGGAAAGTAACATACCGATGGACAAAGGGAACTATATACGGGATTGATTGAATCCTTGATATCGTGGTTCGATTGATAAAAATCTTTGTGGAATGTGTAGGAACCAATGTGGGCATCTAGGTCCTGCTATTGGTTATTGACGGGAGAGTCTTGATGACCCACAAGTATAGGGGATCAATCGTAGTCCTTTCGATAAGTAAGAGTGTCAAACTCAACGAGGAGCAGAAGGAAATGCTAAGCAGTTTTCAGCAAGGTATTCTCTGCAAGTGCTGTGAGTAACAGTAGTAGATAGTTTTGTAGCAAGATAATTCGTAACAACTAACAAGTAACAATAGTAACAATGGTGCAACAAGGTAGCCCAATCCTTTTTGTAGCAAAGAACATGCTTGAAAGTACTCTTATATTAAGCAAGTGCTCCTGAGGACACATGGGAATTTCTGCCTAGTGATGTTCATCATGTTGAGTTGATTCGCGTTCGCTACTTTGATAATTTGATATGTGGGTGGACCGGTGCTAAGGTGTTGTTCTTACTTGAACTAAAAACCTACTTATGATTAAACCCTCTCGCAAGCATCCGCAACTACGAAAGAAGAATTAAGATAAATCTAACCATAGCATGAAACATGTGGATCCAAATCAGCCCCTTATGAAGCAACGCATAAACTGTGGTTTAAGCTTCTATCACTCTCGCAACCCATCATCTACTTGTTACTCCACAATGACTTCCCTCAGGCCGATAACATAGTGAAGTGTCATGTAGTCGACGTTCACATGACACCACTAAGAGAAGTAACAACATACATATCATCAAAATATCGAACGCATACCAACTTCACAAGATTACTTATAACAAGACTTCTCCCATGTACTCAGGAACAATAGTAACTACTCACACATCATCAACATGTTCAAGATCAGAGGTCTAATAATGGTAATTAAGGATCTAAACAAAATATCTTCCACCAAGTAATCCAACAAACATCAATTACGAGATATAATCAACACAACTAGTAGCCCACTAGTACCAATATGAGGTTTTGGAACAAAGATTGAATACAAGAGATGAACTAGGGTTGGAGATGAGATGGTGCTAGTGAAGATGTTGATGAAAATTGGTCCTCCCATGAAGGAGGACGCATTGGTGATGACGAGGGCTTCGATCTCCCCCTCCTAGAGAGGGATTTCCCCGGTAGAATCTGATTGCCCGAGTGCAAAAGGGCCTCTACCCAGGTTTCCGCCTCGAGACGGTGGCGCTTTGTCCCGAGAGATTGCTTATGATTTTTTATAGGCTAAAACACATCATATAGGAGAAGAGGGGCGTTGAAGGACCAACAAGGGCCCACAAGCCATCTGGCCGCGCCACTAGGGGGCGTGGCCTCTTGGCTTGTGGCCTGGTAGCAGCCCCCTTTGGTATATTTTTGCTCCAGAAATTCTTAAATATTCCAAAAATATTCTCCATAAATTTTCAGGTCATTCTCAGACTGGTTATTTTTCTTCCTTTTCTCGGTTTTTCGGTATAGAATTCCAGTTTCCAGATATTTCACTCCTTGTGATGTACCTTGCATATTCAGAGAGAAAAGTCATAAGAATTGTCTAATAATGTGGAATAATAGACAAGAATAAGTTAAATAGTAGTAAGAATTCATGATGCAAAATGGACGTATCAACACCCCAAGCTTAGACCTCACTTGTCCTCAAGTGAAAGCAGAACTCTAAAGTAATGACCACATAATTTGAGAGAGAGGTGTCGATAAAAACAAAATACGGACATAAGAGCATCATGATCATCATCATAGAAGCAAATTGTGAACCATATAGCCTCTCATGAAAAAGTAACAATCTATTCACAACTGAAGAAATATGAAGCATAATCTTTATTGAGAACCAACAAGCAATACAATTAGTCCTTGAGGTAATCATAGCTTTTGCAATCGAGAGAAGAGTCTATGTAAGAGATTTGTATTTCTAGCAAGTTCACATATTCAACTATGATGTAGCCTTCTAAGATGGCTAACATACATTGCATATTTTTGGAACCAAGTGACTCCATGGGACACATAGGAAGATGGGGGCTTTAATGTTCTTGCCACCCAACTTATTTACCTCAAGGATAATGTCAACAATAATGGGACATGATCATCTACATTCAGCTGGATATATTTGTTTGAATCTTTCCTCAACACATAATGCTTGCCACTAAATGGTTCAAAGAATAAGAACAAGGGAAATACTATTGACTCTTGCATGAAAATACAACTTGTAAGAATGTAAAAGATAGGCCCTTCGCAGAGGGAAGCGGGGCTTGTCATGAGTTTTTATTTGTTTCATTTGTTCAATCTCGTAATGCAAAGGAACATCACTTTATATTGCTCCTTGTGATAGTAAACTTTATTATGCACTCCATCGCTTTTATTGCTTCACCATCACAAGATCGTACAAAGCTTACTTTCTCTTGCAATAAAATATCTTACATGACTAGAGGAAATTTTTATTGCCTTGTGCAACAATTACAACTTACTTGAAGGATCTTATTCAATCCATAGGTAGCTATGGTGGACTCTCATGGCAAGAAACTAGGTTTAGTGGTTATGGATGCACAACACAAGTAGTATCTCTACTTGGTGTGAATCTTTGGGCTAGCAAAAGGTACTAAGCAAGCATCACATGTTAAATAATTCAATACCATATAACTTCTATGCAAATATAGACAAACATGATCATTATGTTCTCTTCCATGTCCCGCTTCAACACTTGGTCATTATGTAATATTTTGATGGAAGCTCACAATTATAGAAGATGTTCAAGATAGTATATTTATATGTAAATATCCTCTTCTCTATCTTACTTTGGCATAAATCATATCAATTACTAACATTATGTTTGTTAGTTTTCAACACTTCTCATTGCTTATACCTCTTTTATAAGTGAAGTCATTACTTCTCAAGAGATAGGCATATGATTCTTTTCTATTATTTTTATTCCCATGCTAAGATGATGGATGCAAGAAAATAAGAGGCACACAATCCCAACTAAATTTATGATATAACTCTCGCACTCGATTACAAGGATAAGTAGAACTAAAAGCAAAACTCTAAACAAAGCAAATCTTAAAGTTTAACTTCCTAAATCGCGAAAACTAAAGATCAAACTAAGATAGATAATGGTGATGAAAAAGTCACCACTGGAATAAGAAGATTTGCCGTCTGCCACATCTTTGCCGTCTGCTAGCGGACGGCAAAGAGTGGCTTTGCCATCAGCTAGCAGAAAACAGACGGCAAAGAGCTAGCACACGGCAAAGGGTGGCTTTGCCATCAGCAAGTTCTTTACCGTCTGTCAGCTGATGGCAAAGATTCTTTGCCGTCTGCTGGCAGATGACAAAGAGGTGGGGTGGGGGCCTAGTGGAGGCTAGCTTAGGGCAATGGCCCACCCCACCTCTTTGCCATCCGCTAGCGGACGACAAAGAACTTCCTATCTAACGGCCCGTTACCCCTCCTCTCTTCTCTCTCTCTCCCCCCGACCGCCCGCCGCCACCGCCCCCGACCCCACGCCGCTCCGGCCCGCCGCCCGCCGCCACCGCCGCCCCGCCGCTCAGCCCCCCCCCCGCCGATGCCCCGATCCCCACCGCCACCGCCCCGCCCCTCCCCTGCCCTGACCTCCTCCACCGGCCCTGTCCTACACCCTCCCCTGCCCCGGCCTCCTCCACCGGCCCCGCGCCCGCCCCCTCCCCTGCCCCGACGTCCTCCATCGGCCCTGCCCTGCCCCCTCCCCTGCGGAGACGCCGCCCCCTCCCCCGCCCCCTCCACCGGCCCCCTCCACCGGCCCCGACCAGGCCGCCCCGCCCACCGACACCGACGCACCGCCGCTGCCGCACCCCCGCCGCCACCCCGACCCCCACCGGTGAGTTTAATTAGGTTTAGTTTTCTTTTCCGTTTTTCCTTTTTTTAGATTTTTATGATTTTTAGATTTAGGTTTAATTAGTTTAGTTTACTTTATTAGGTTGGGAAAAAAATAAGTTAGTTAGTTAGTTTTTCTGTTAAGTTAGTAAGTTAGTTAGTTAGTTAGGAGGAGGAGGAGAGGAAATGAAGAAGAAGAAGAAGAAGAAGAAGAAGAAGAGAGAAGAAGAAGAAGAAGGCGAAGGCGGGGAACCGCCCAAAGAATTCGGAGAGAAGAAAAAGAAAAAGAAGAAGAAAGGAGGGGAGGAGAGAAAAGGCCACCACCTCCTTAGCTCCTAAGAGGGATGAGGTCTCAGGGGGGAAGGATAAGACCGCCTAAAGGAGAATCTGCTAAGAGAAGAATAAAAGAAAAAAACGGGTCGAGGATCGGTGACGGCGTGCGTCGGCACCGACGCAACCGGGTCAAGGATCGGCGGCGGGGTGCGTCGGCGCCGACGTAATCGGGTTGAGGATCGTCGACATGACACCCCCGACACCCCGATCCCCGACACGACACCCGACACCCCGACACGGCACCCATGCCCGACACAAACACCCCCCTTACCCGACACGACACCCCCGGACACCCTGACCCCTGACATGACACCCCAACACCCTGACACGGCACCCCAGACCCCGACACAACACCCCTACCCCGACACGACACCCCCGACACCCCGACCCCGACACGACACCCCCGACACCCCGATCCTGAAAAAGGTGCTCTTCGGCCTTCCAGAGGCCGACGGGTCATATATTTGTGAATTATAAGTGAGGTCATATATTATTCAATTTTGTTATACAGAACATCATATTTATGTTGATCAGGTGGATTTAAATGTGCAGTTGTTTCGCCGCTGCGAGGGTCTGATGTTCGATGACCTCCCCGTGCGTTCGATGAGATCCGCCCCTGTGTTTGTGGGTGAGCACAAATGACATCTCCTCTTACCCCCTTCATTTCCTCTGTTTCGGTCTTCGTGCCGATGACACTTGCTAGCTATAGGTGTCTTCAATCATCAGTATGCGTGACCACTATGTGTCTCCCGTTCGAAAGGGTTGCATCTATAAATATGCATTCATTAGCATATTTATAACCGTGATTCTTTCGAATTGTCCAACGTTATCCATGGACAGCCCGAGTATGTGTAGATTGGGTTCGTTTTCCCATATGCCCTGCTCCAGATCCGATGCAGAATTTCGTCAGTGCCTCCCTGTTGTTCTTCGGGTACACATCCTCTCTGCTTATTACCGAGATGTGTATAAGGAGAACAACGGGGAGGTGCTGCCGAAATTGTGCGTCGGATCCGGAGCAGACCATGGGAAAACGAACCCAATCTACACATACTCGGGTGGGATTAGGACCTATCTTTACCTACTAGCGTCTAGGTTGCATCGACGTAATAAAACTGACAAACTCTATTAACTGATGAATATGGTTTGCTGAATTATGTATATATTTTTTGTGTGTCCAGTAGCTAGGCAAGATGAGTGATCGTGGGTGGATGTACACCGGTCACACTAGTCAGAAAGACATGACCCGTGAATGGATAGCAAAAACCAAGGAGTTTGTGAGAGTCGCATTTGCAAATGGACAGAAAACAACCTGGTGCCCTTGTGTCGATTGCGACAAGTGTAAGAAGAAGTCAGAGTTTGAAATGATCAAACACCTGTAGAAGTGGGGTTTTACGCCTAATTATACGGTCTGGACATTTCATGGTGAGTCTGCCCAACGTGCCATAGCTGAGGTGACCGACGAGCATGGTATCGGGATCGAAGACATGGTGCAAGACTTTGATGATGCTCGGGATTCGGACGATGAGATGGAGGAATCTGCAAAGGCCTTTTATGAAATGTTGGAGTCTTCAAAACGTCCTCTCCATGAGCACACTGAGCTTTGTCAGCTGGATGCCATCGTGCAAGTAATGGCTCTGAAGGCTCAGTTCAACCTGGGCAGAGAATGCTACGACGCGATGATGATGATATTTGGACGCTTTCTACCCAAAGGCCATGTATTTCCACCAAACCTGTACTAGTCGGACAAAATCCTACATGCGCTTAAGATGCCCTATGAGAAGATAGATGCCTGTGAGAATGGATGTGCCTTATTTAGGCTTGAGTATGTGGGATTGAACTATTGCCCCATTTGCAATGCTTCCAGGTATGTTCTGGTAGACAACGGTATGGGTGAGAAGAGTCAGACCAAAATCCCCATTAATGTTCTTCGGTATCTGCCAATCATACCAAGATTTCAACGTCTTTTCATGGTCGAAGAGACGGCCAGACAGATGACGTGGCATAAATTGGGCAAAAGAACAGAACTAGATGCAGATGGGAATCCGATGTTGGGACAGATGCTTTTGCATGGAAGCACTTCGATGCATTACATAAGGATAAAGCGGCAGACCCAAGGCATCCTCGAGTTGCCATCAGCACGGATGGGTTCAATGTGTATGGTATGACGACAACACAATACAGTTGTTCGTCTGTATTTGTCATTCCACTCAATCTCCCCCAGAGAGATTATGAAAAGAAAGAACATTTTCCTGACATTGATAATTCCAGGGCCCAAATATTCGGGGAAGAATATGAATGTGTACATGCAACCACTTAAGGATGAATTGCAAGAAGCCTGGGATAATGGGATCAAGACATACGACGCCGCTACAAAAAAGAACTTCAAAATGCATGTGTGGTACATGTACTCGATGCATGACTTGCTGGCGTATGCGCTATTCGTTGGCTGGTGTGTGCATAGAAGGTTTCCGTGCCCCCACATGCAAGGTAGCTCTTCAGTTCCGTTGGCTAGAGGTGGGTCGCAAGTTTTCTTGCTTCGACATGCATAGACAGTTCCTGGATCCTGACCATAAGTTCAGAAAAGACAATAAGAATTTCATCAAAGGTAGAGTTGTCAAAAACACTGCACCACCTGCGTTAACAGGCCAACAGATCCTGGATCAGATAAATGCTCTTGAGCCGGATCCAAATCGTCCAGGGTATTTCAAAGGGTATAATAGGGAACACGCCTGGACTCACAAGATATGTTTGTGGGATTTGCCTTACTTTAAAGACCTCCTTTGCCCACACAACATCGACATGATGCACACTGAAAAGAATATCGTGGAAGCCCTTTTTGGTACATTGTTCGGCATAGAGGGTAAGTCGAAGGATAATCCTAAGGCTAGAGTCGACCAGGAGGCTCTATGTGATAGACCGTTACAAAACATTCGACAACCGAAAGGAAAGAAGAACTGGAGCAAGCCAAAGGCATGGTTCAATCTTGGAAGGCCAGCTATGAGGGAAATGATCTTGTGGGTGAAAATGTAGTTGATGTTCCCCGATGGGTATGCAGCGAATCTAAAGAGGGGAGTGAGTCTTGACAAATTGAAAATATTTGGTCTCAAGACTCATGATTGGCACATATGTCTTGAGCGGGTAATGTTGGTGATGTTGCGTGGCTTTATCCCTGAGGATGAATGGCTAGTACTGGCAGAGCTGAGCTATTTCTTCCGTGCTCTTTGTATGAAAGAACTATCGCCTGACGTGCTAGACGAACTGGAAGAGTTGGCGTCGAAGTTGATCTGCAAGTTAGAAAAGATCTTTCCATCAGGCTTCTTTAATCCAATGCAGCATTTGATTTTGCATCTCCCGACCGAGGCAAGATTGGGGGAGCCCATGCAAAATCGTTGGTGCTTCGCAACTGAGAGGATGCAGAAGACACTTCAAGAAAAATGTAAAAATAAACGTAGAGTTGAAGCATCGATGGCCGAGGCATTCATTATTGAGGAGGCGGAAAACTTCGTGACAGCACACTACAAAGCAAAGAATCATCATTTGCATAATCCGAAGCCTTGGTACAATGATGGCGACCGTGAAAAAGGTCGATCAAACCTCAGCCTATTCAAAGGGAAGCTCACACCAGCTGGTGCTTTGAAATCAATAGCGTTGGATGTCGAAGAATGGCGGACCATTTCGTTGTATATGTTCAACAACCTAACAGAAGTGCGGCCGTACATCGAGTAAGTTCTCGGTACATTGTTTCGCAACTTCTAATTCCTTTGAAATGCTCTTATTCCCAGATATGTGATACAGTCGATACGTCGCCAAATTCTTGGATGGAGTGGTGATCCAAAAGGATTCCATCAAAGAGTATGAGCTTCTGGCAAGGCATGGAGGCGGCTATCCCGGTTTCATTTCTTCACCTAGTTTTCGGCTAATGCAACAATCCTTTCGTATTAAACTTGTAGGCTAATGTAGAGTCTATGGACTCCGAATTGAGACAAGTCGCTAATGGTTTTGACTATAAGGTCCGTTCATTTGACAAATACGACATCAATGGGTATCGCTTTCGTACTTTTGGCAAAGAGCTATCTATGGCCGACCGAAAGTCTACAAATTGTTGTGTCTCTGCTGTCGGCGAAGGAGGGGTCGAGTATTATGGAAGAGTTGAAGCAATTTATGAACTTACATTCTTTGGTGAAAACCCACCAAACGTCGTAGTCTTCAAAAGTTATTGGTTCCAGCCGAAGGAGACTAGAAGGACTCATGAACATATAGGGCTAGTCAAAATCAAACAAAGCACCCATTTAGATGTTCCCGATGTCTATATTACGGCTCAACAGGCGACCCAAGTTTTCTAGGTACCGTGGGCCTGCCAAACGGATCCAAATTTGAAAGGTTGGGATGTCGTTTATGATGTGCCGCCACATTTTCGACCACCTCCCCTCAATGAAGATGATTATGAACCTCACATTAACCCAGACACATATGAAGGAGAATTCTTTCAAGAAACACGTGTTTCCAAGAAACGTTTCAAGAACTGCTCTACTTCACCCTAGAACATTTAGGTCGACAGCGACAGTGAAACCGACTTCACCCCTGAGCCGAAACAAGAAGAGACGGAAGAAGAAGAGGTTACTGTTGCAGATGACCTGACAATGTGTGACCGATTACATAGAGTCCTTCCACATGTTGATGCATTTATTGATGATGCTGATGAGCACATCATTACTGATATTGATGATGATTATGCATTTATTGATCCCGGAGCATATATAGACGATGAAGATTAATATTAGTAATGTGAGGTATTCAATTATTATTATGTACATATATATTATTAATTAGTTCATGTTATTAGGTATTCAATTTTTTATGTTGAACTAATTTCGTTCACTCTTTGTAATTGCAGGTGTTGACAGATGGTGGGCTCGGGTCGAGAGGGATCTAAGCCTCCTTCCTCGGCGCATACTGGGAGGGGTGCTATTATTCCACCACAGCAACTCTGGAGAGTGCTGGTACACTACATGCAGACACCGGCGAGCGCTTCTTCTTCGACCGGGAGAGGTCGGGGGAAGACGAAGAGAGGTGCTAGAGGTAGGAAGGTTGCTGCGCCTTCCTCACCGCCACCCCCAGCTGATTCTCCCGACCACAGGAGTGCTCCATCTCAGGTGGACCCGTCTGACTTGGACCCATCTCGGACTCCAGTCCATGAGCCTCGGGTCGACGAGCCTCGGGTCAACGAGCCTTCGTCCCAGGAGACTCCGGTCCTAGAGTCTTCGTCCCAGGAGACTCGGGTCCCAGAGTCCTTGTCCCACGTGACTCCGGAGGCTAGTGGCCATGCTCATGGTGGCGAGGACAACTTGTCTGAGGACACCTATAGCAAGGGAGAGCTGGTTGAGGAGGGCAAGAAGGTCTACCAGCGTGGTTGTACAAAGCTCCCGCCTATGCCGACGACCCACGAGTAGAGGTGGTTGATTGTGCCTAATGCGGAGAAGTAAGTGCATTTACTCTTTTTTAACCTTTTTCCTTCATGTTTCTTCAAATTAATATCTAATGTGTTAGCCTTGTCATACTGCAGGGGTTGGAAACACGAGCGTGGTGTCCGCAGGCCCAACCAGGTCCTTGGTGTGCTTTTCCAGCACCACTTCCCGGGGAAGGTCCAGTTGCCCGATGAGGGTGAGGCTCCATAGGTAGCACTGACCTGGGAGCTGTACATGGCTGCCCCGGCCCTGCCGGAGGAGATGGTCAATGGTGTCTTGTGCGAGACGGTGGCTGACATTGTGATCCATCGCTTTTGGGTAATTTCTCCTTTACAGAATTAAAAATCAACAACACCTAGTCATTATACTAATCAGTGTTGTCTTGTTTGATTGCAGACCTTCTACAGGTGTCTTGAGGAACACGAGGCGAAAGCGGTTGTTGTTCTCGAAGCCGAGTGCAAGCGCCTACTTCAGAACTTATGACACGAGGCTCGGGTGTAGGCTATTCGAGACTACTACGCCTCGACTAACACTAAGAGGGCCAAGAAGAAGTGCCGCAAAAATTATCTGAGTAAGGAGAAGTTAATGAAGGTAATTCTCTATTGTTAAGGCCTTGTACTTAGTTTCTTTGATTTGATTCGTAGGTGTAGCGCTAAAATTTCTCTTGTCTAACTTAGGTGCCCCCGAGATGGTGTGCGGATAGGATGGACTGTTGGGAGGCATTGGTGGATGAGTGGTGCTCTCCCGAATGTCTAGCCAAACACAACAAGGCCAAGGATAAGCGTGCCCAAATGAGAGGTGTGCCACACCATCAAGGGAGATCCAACCTGTTTGAGTACGGGGATCACTGGGTATGTGGTTTGCTTCATGATTCATGCAATTTCATTCTTCATGCTAGCTTGAGCCCTTAACTAATATTTTGTTCCTCTCTTTTAGGCACGAGAAAACAAGAAGGAGGTGCCACCTCTGTTCGACCTCTATGCCATGGCCGATACTGCCTCGTACAAGAAGGCCAAGGCGTTCTCTGAGGATGACCTCGATCATCCAGAGAGCTTCAGCAACATCTCCTCCCACAACAAGCTTGTGAGGTACAGAGATGAGGGGAAGGCGAGGAAAGGGGAGGACTTCAACCCGAGCCAGAGTCCTTTTGATCCAGAGCTCGTGATGATATCTGGTGGCGGGAGGCCCCATGGCTCGATAGCCATTGGAGATGGACTGATACGTTGTCCTAGAACTCTCCCGAAGATCAATAAGTGCCAGACGAGCTCTGATCCTGAGATAAGGCCTCGTCCACGGCCAATGGAGCTCGCCATTAAGGCTAGGGCCTAGGAGCTTCTGGCGGAGGCAAACAGGTAGGCAGTGTAGAGGGAGAGGGACATGGAGGAGAGGACGGCTAGGCTCTTGGAGGAGGAGAGGAACCAGAACAACGCATCTCATCGGGCCCTATACGAGCTCCTCGTGGTAAGTTTCTCCTCCATATTAGCCAAATCATGCACGTAATGTTCGTTTCATCACTAACTAATATGAATGACTCGTGAAAACAAAATGTGCAGACCGTGTGCCAGAACAATGGTCAGACCCCTCCGTCGATGCCCCATATTTCTATAGCACCCACGGTGAGTTTCGTTCGAATGGTCATTAGTTACTAGTATTCACATTTGAGTTGCATCATGCTAAGGAGACATTGCTTGCAAATGATCTTTGGTCCAGCGTGCCTCCCGACAATCATCGACCGATCCTTCTGTGTCTGCCACAACCCCGACCGGTCCTTCTACGTCTCACCCTGGCGCAAACCCGACCGGTCCTTCACCTCCGTGATGATGGTAATTTTTCCCAAGTGTTTTGCTTAACAAATGCATACTTATCTTAAGAAATGACCTAATTAGCTCCAAAATGAGCTATACTTAGCTTATTTTCCTCAAAAATGACATAATAACCTTACTTAGCTCCAAAATGATATATTCTACCTAGGATAGCTATAAAATGACCTATACTTAGCATTTTTTCCCTCCAAAATGACTTGATATGCTTAGTTAGCTAGAAAATGGCATAACTACCTAGGATAGCTCAATAATGATCTATAGCTAGCTTAGCTAGTTCATTTATGACATAATTAGCTCACTTAGGTACAAAATGGCATAACTACCTAGGATATCTCAATAATGATCTATAATTAGCTTAGCTAGTTCATTTATGACATAATTAGCTCACTTAGGTTAAAAAATGGCATAATAACCTTGGTTTAGCTCCAAAATGACCTATACTTAGCTTATTTTCCTCAAAAATGACATAATAACCTTACTTACCTCCAAAATGATATATTCTACCTAGGATAGCTATAAAATGACCTATACTTAGCATTTTTTTCTCCAAAATGACTTGATATGTTTAGTTAGCTAGAAAATGGCATTAATACCTTGGAGAAGAGGAGAGGAGAGGATTAAAAGAAAGAGAAGATAGATTCTTCTTCTTATTATTATTTTTCTTCTTTTTCTTCTAGCTAGTCTTCTTATTCTTCTAACTTTTATCTTTCCTAATTTGCAGATTTGCTATAGATGAGGAAGCTTGCATTGATGGAGTGTACTCTTCTACTTGCTTCCTTTTTGTTTATGGAAACTTGTTTTGGATATGTATGTATGGATATGTTGTTGGAAACCATTGTATGTTGGATATGTTGTTGGAAACTTGTCTGTTGGATATGTTGTTGGAACTTATTGTTGGTATGCTTGTTGAAACCTATTGTTGGTATGCTTGTTGGAAACTTGTATTGTCGATATGTTGGATATATATGTGAAATTCTATCAAATTGAATGATTTTAAGAAAAAACAGAAAAAACAGGGGCTATATAGCTACTTTGCCATCTGTTGGCAGACGACAAAGGTCTTTGCCATCAGCTAGCGGACGGTAAAGCTGCCACATGGCAGCTACCTATGCAAACTGGGGTAGCACTAGGCTGGCCTAGGTGGGTTCTTTGCCGTCTGCCAGCGCACGGCAAAGAACCCACCTAGGCCGGCAAAGAAACAGGTGCTTTGCCGTCAGTTGGCAGACGGCTAAGCATGCCGTTAAGCCCTTAACGGAGCTAAGTTGCCACATGTGCCGTCCATGCCCTTTGCCATCCGCTGGCAGACGATAAAGATGCAAAGGTCTTTGTCGTTCGCCAGCGGACGGCAAAGCGCCCTTTACTGTGGCTTATTCAGCCGGACAGTTGGCCGTCTACTGGCAGACGACAAAGCCTTTGCCGTCCGGCATGCATGCCTTTGCCGTCTGGGATGGCTGACGACAAAGTGCCTGATTCCTGTAGTGAGTGATGATGATACGATACCGGGGAACCTCCCCCAAGCTTGGAACAAGCCAAGGGTGGCGCCCATACCCATGTAATCAAGTGTTCTTCGGTGAGGGCGGTGGTGTATGGTAATCCTCCATCTTCCAAGGCATAGATTCCCCATCAAAGAAAGAAACCCTTGTCTCCAGAGTCCTGAAATTGGCAGCGAGCCTCATCTTTTTAAACCTAGATTCATACTCACAGTTTTGGAGTTGGAGTTCATAGAGTTGATCATGGAGATGCTCAATCCGCTCTTGAAGCCTGAAGAGAGCCTCCCCCACACTATTTATGTCCATCTTTTTTCCCCAGATGAAGTCCGTGATCATTGAGTGATTAGCACTCAAACCACGTTCCACCATCCCTTGGCACTTAAAGATTTCTTGCTCCACTTTTGCAAGCTTGGCCTTCTCGCTTCCCTCCTTCTTGGGGCCTTGAACATCCTGGATGTGGATCACCCCCCTCACGCATCTCAATGGCTTGAGGGTGCTTCATCACCTTCAACAAGTAGGGATTGATGACCTCCTTGAAGAACTTGTCCTTGGTTGACGTAGGGGGATTCATGGCGATCTAGATTTGTCAAAAAAAAGCATGAAACAAGAATAGAGGAGAATCTTGCGATGCGGTGGTCAAAACATCTAGGAGTATATATAACCAAAAAATTAGGTCAGAATGTGTGTTACAGAAGAAGTCGGAGTCTGGAGGCCACACGAGGGACCCACAAGCCATCTAGCCGTGCCACCAGGGGGCACGGCCTATTGGCTTGTGCCTCCCCCATGGGTCCTTTCGACTCTATTTTATTTTTTTATTTTTCTAGAATACCAAAAACGCCTAAAATATTATCTTTAAGCATTTTAATAAAGGTGTTATGATCAGCACTACTAGTTGGAATAGCTTCTACCCACTTAGTAACATAATCAACAACAACTAGAATATGAGCATACCCATTTGAGGAAGGAAAATGATACATAAATTCAAAACCCCAGACATCAAATGGTTCAATAGAAAGTGAATAATTCATAGGCATTTCCTAACACTTACCAATGTTATCGACTCTCTGGAATTCATTGCATGAAAGGGCATACTTACGAGCATCTTTGAAAAGAGTAGGACAATAAAAACCAGATTGTAATACCTTGTGTGCAATTTTGTCAGCGGCACGGTGTCCTCCATAAGCTTCGAAATGACACTTCTGATGAATTTTTTCATGTTCATGCTCAGGTACACACCATCTAATAATACCGTCTACTCCCTCTTTGTAAAGATGTGGGTCATGCCAAAAGTAATGTCGTAGGTCATAGAAGAATCTTTTGTTTTGTTGACAAGTGAAGCTAGGTAGAATGTATTTAGCAACAATATAATTAGCATAATCAGAATACCAAGGAGCAGTACGTGAAGTATTTATGGCAACAAGTTGTTCATCAGGAAAACTATCATTGATAGGAAGTGGGTCACCAAGAACATTTTCCATCCTAGACAAGTTATCTGCTACGAGGTTTTCAGCTCCTTTTCTATCAATGATATGCAAATAAATTCTTGAAGTAAAAGTACCCATCAAATAAGTCTAGGTTTAGCATCCTTCTTTTCCATAAGGTATTTAATAGCAGCATGATCGGTGTGAATAGTTACTTTGGAATCGACAATGTAAGGTTTATCACAAGAAAAAACAACTGCTAAAAATTCCTTTTCAATGGTAGCTAATTCCTTTGAGAAGAGTCTATATTTTTACTAGCATAATGAATAACATTTAATTTTTTATCTACTCTCTACCCTAGAACAATGCCAATAGCAAAATCACTAGCATCACACATAATTTCAAACGGTAGGTTCCAGCCAGGTGGTTGAACAACAGGTGCAGAAATTAAAGCCTTCTTAAGTATTTCAAAAGCTTCTAGACAAACATCATCAAAAACAAAAGGAACATCTTTTTGAAGAAGGTTAGTTAACAGCCTAGAAATCTTTGAGAAATCTTTAATGAAACGCCTATAAAAACCAGAACGACCAAGGAAACTTATTATACCTTTTATATCTCTCGGGCATGGCATTTTCTCTATCACATCAACTTTAGCCTTGTCTACCTCAATGTCTTGTTTAGAAATTTTGTGGCCAAGCACTACACCTTCATTTACCATAAAGTGGCACTTCCCACAGTTCAAGACAAGACTAGTTTCTACACATCTCTGCAAAACTGGATCAAGGTTGCTCAAGCAATCATCAAATGTAAGTCTCGTAAATGAAAAAATCGTCCATGAAAACATCAAAAATCTTTTCACAAAATTTAGAGGATATAGCAGTCATACATCTTTGAAATGTAGCAGGTGCATTGCATAAACAAAAAGGCATACATCTATAAGCATAAGTTCCAAAAGGACAAGTAAAGGTAGTTTTTTCTTGATCTTCTTTTGATACAGGTATTTGAGAAAATCCAGAATATCCATCAAGAAAGCAAAATTGTGTATGCTTAGATAATCTTGCTAACATTTGATCAATAAAAGGCAAGGGGTAATGATGCTTTTTATTAGATTTATTTAATTTTCTAAAATAAATTACCATCCTATAAGCAGTTACAACTTTTTGCGGAATAAGTTCATTCTTATCATTAGGAACAACAGTGATACCTCCTTTCTTAGGGACACAATGAACATGACTTACCCACCTACTATCAATAATAGGGTAGATTATACATACCTCCAGAAGCTTTAGTATTTCAGTTTTTACCACTTCTTTCATTTTAGGATTTAAGTGGCGTTGATGATCAACAACAGGTTTAGCATCTGGTTCCATATTAATCTTGTGCTAACATAGAGTGGGTCTTATGCCTTTTAAATCGTCAAGAGTATATCCAATAGCAGCCATGTGCTTCCACGGAGTTTTAAGTAATCTTCTTTCTTCATGTTCTGAAAGGTTAGCACTGATAATAACATGATATTTCTTCTTTTCATCAAGATAAGCATATTTCAGAGTATTCGATAAAGTTTTTAATTCAAACACGAGATCTCCTTTGGGTGGAGGAGGATCCCCTAAAATATCAACTGGTAAGTTGTGTCTGGTAAGTTGTGTTTGTGGATAGGTGTTTGTTCGAGGAGAATCTTATCTATTTCATTCCTTTCATCAATTTGCATATCATTCTCATGGTATATTAAATATTGCTTTAAAGGATCAGTAGGAGGTACAGCAATAGAAGAAAGACCAATCATTTCATCCTTTATAGGTAACTCCTTCTCATGTGATTGATTAGTAAACTTGGAGAAATTAAATTCATGAGACACACCACCAAAGCTTACTCTAACCTTATTAGTAACACAATTGATTTCAGCATTAACGGTGTTTAAGAAAGGTCTACCAAATATAATCGGACAAAAGTTATTTTGTTTCGAACCAAGTACTAGGAAATCATAGGGGTACTTGACCTTACCACGCAGAACCTCAACATATCTAACAATCCCAAGTGGCGAAATAGTGTCCCGGTTTGCAAGTTTAATAGTGACATCAATATCCTCCATAGTAGAAGGTGTTATGTCATTCATAATTTCTTGATATAAGGTATAAGGTATAGCATTAACACTAGCACCAAGGTCACATAAACCATGATAACAATGTTCTCCAATTTTAACTAAAACAACAGGCATACCAACTACCGACTTATTTTTTTCTAACTCATCATGTTCGCTTCTACTGAGTTTCGCAATCCTAGCAGCTTCCCCACAAAAATAAAGAACCTAGCCCTAAACATTATTATCTAGAAGATATTTAACCATGGCAACATTAGGTTCAACATTTATTTGTTCAGAAGGTATAGGTGTTCTAATATAAATTTTATTAACCACAGTCGTTGTCTTAGCATGTTCCCTTATTCTAACAGGAAAAGGGGGTGTCTCAATGTAAGCAATGGGAACAACAGGATCAACGTGACTAACAATTATTTCTTCTTTCTCAATTTTAATTGGTTCCTCTAATGGTGGTTCGATGGGAGGATGATATTTAAACCACTTCTCTTTGGGAAGATCTACATGAGTAGCAAATGATTCACATAAGTAGCTACTATTTCAGAGTCAATACCATATTTGTTCCTAAACTCATGGAAGGTGTTGGTTTCCATAAAAGATTTAACACAATCAAAATTAAGTTTTATACTTGACTCATTACCTTTGTCGAGCTCCCAATCTTCAGAGTTGCGTTTAATACTTTCCAAAAGATCCCATCTAAATTTAATAGTTTCATTCATATATGAGCCCAAGGAAGAAGAATCCAATAATATTTGATCATCATGAGAAAGCCGAGCATAAAATTTTTGTATAATCATTTTGTATAAGCGTCCCCCAATCTTGAGCGATGCTTTCTCCCGTACGAGGCCAGCGGTTATATATATAATTCCGATCACGGTGAACTAGATCCATTGGATAAAAATTCTGATAAAATTCCAACTTCAAGCGATTCCAATCCCATGATTCCATATTATCCAATTGCCTATACCACATCAATGCTTTTCCCTCCAAAGATAAAGGGAAAACTTTCTTCTTAACCTCGTCCCTAGACAAACCTGCAAGGTGAAACAATCCACAAACCTCATCGACGAATATCAAATGGAAATCAGGATGAGTCGTACCATCATAAGGATCATACAATAGTTTTTCAAGCATACCCGAAGGAGTCTCATAATAAATATTTTCAGTAGGTGCAGTAGGTGGAGGAACAATGTCCCCATCTTACGTTCGGGGCGAAGATGCCCCGAACAAGTCACTCAAAGGGTGACCATTCCTAGTGACAAGCAACAGTAAATTTCAGCACATATAGAAAATGTTTCCTTACCAATTTCCACTTACCAAAGGCGCTTCACTCCCCGGCAACGGTGCCAGAAAAGAGTCTTGACGACCCACAAGACACAAGTATAGGGGATCAATCATAGTCTTTCCGATAAGTAAGAGTGTCAAAACCAACGAGGAGCAGAAGGAAATGATAAGCAGTTTTCAGCAAGGTATTCTCTGCAAGTGTTGTGAGTAATAGTAGTAGATAGTTTTGTAGCAAGATAATTCGTAACAAGCAACAAGTAACACTAGTCACAATGGTGCAGGAAGGTATCCCAATCCTTTTTGTAGCAAAGGACATGGCTGAAAGTACTCTCATATTAAGCAAGTGCTCCCGAGGACACATAGGAATTTCTGCCTAGTGATGTTCATCATGTTGAGTTGATTCGCGTTCGATACTTTGATAATTTGATATGTGGGTGGACCGGTGCTAAGATGTTGTTCTTACTTGAACTAACAACCTACTTACGATTAACCCATGTCGCAAGCATCCGCAACTACGAAAGAAGAATTAAGATAAATCTAACCATAGCATGAAACATGTGGATCCAAATCAGCCCCTTATGAAGCAACACATAAACTTAGGTTTAACCTTCTGTCACTCTCGCAACCCATCATATACTTGTTACTCCACAATGACTTCTCTTAGTCCCATAACATGGTGAAGTGTCATGTAGTCAACGTTCACATGACACCACTAAGAGAAATAACAACATACATATCATCAAAATATCAAACGCATACCAACTTCACAAGATTACTTATAAAAATATTTCTCCCATGTCCTCAGGAACAATAGTAACTACTCACACATCATCAACATGTTAAAGATCTGACATGAAATAACAGTAATTAAGGATCTGATACGGGGCAAGACCCGTGGTGGTCAATCTTTCACGAATTGGAGGGAGTAAACACGAAGAACACTGGGAGGAACGAGAGGAAACACTCAAGAGCAAACCCAATCACACATCAACTAGGTCCATAACATCACAAGAGGTACAAGATCCCAAATCAAACGAAAAAAGTATCGGTAGTGTCTCTCACTCCGGAGGAGGAGCCTTGAATCCATGGGGGATCTTCCCTCTAGAGGGGCCTTGGCTTCACTTGGATCTAATCCAAAAGGAGGGCAAACTCCCTACGAGAAGCAAGTAATGGGGATAAGCTTGAGAGAAAACATTAGCTAACCCTAACTCGAGGTGAAAGAAGAGTATTTATAGTCTAGTGGCGAAGGCGTAAGTGAAGAAGTACATGGGCCTCAGGCCCGAGAGGCATCACTCTGTGAAGGCCAGAAGTTCCGGGCTAGGCCGAAGGTTCTGGGCTCCGGAAGTTCCATGCGGGTTCCGGGATTTTCTAAGTGTTGGCGCGGGCTTCAGTGGCTAGGCTGATGGAGGGCCGGAAGTTCTGGGCCGGTCGGAACTTCCATGGGGCGGACGCTCCGGGAAGGTTCCGGGCTAACCCAAAAGTCTGCATCCCTGGACTTGGCCTTGGGTCGACGGTGGTCCGGAAGTTCCGGGCTATCCGGAGACTTGCCATTGGTGCTAGCTCCTTCTCCTCCTTGGCCTTGGTCTTGGGGATGTTTCTTTGGCCCTTCAAGGTTGTCTCCCTCGTACCTAAGGATACACAGGGTTTCATTGTGAGGTAGCAGCCAAGTTCCTTTGCCGTCACAGTCATACTCGAAGAGGAGTGAGTTCACCTTAGCTTCAATGTTGCGTGCGCGTGCTCTTGTCATAGGGCCACTTGGGGGTTGGATTGATGGTGTAGTCTTCATGGGGATGATGGTGGGATGCTCTGCATCATCTCCCCCTGGGGAAGATCTATCCTCGGATCAAGATATCCATCACCATGAAATGGGGATAGGTGGGAGACGTTGAAGATATCGCTCATGTTGTACTTGTCGTGTGGAATGTCGATCTTGTAGGCATTGTTGTTGTAGTGTTCCAACACCTTGAATGGGCCATCAACTCGAGGTAGTAGCTTGTACTAGCGCTCATTGGGAAAACGCTCCTTCCGGAGATGTGGCCACACAAGGTCACCGGGCTCGAACACCATGGGGTGTTTGTTGGTGTTGCGCTTGGCAGTGGTGCGTTCCACTTGGCGCTCGATGGTGTTCCTTGTATCTTCATGCATCTTCTTGATGTAGCTTGCCCTTGCACTTGCATCCATGTTGACGCGTTCTTGTAGTGGTAGCGGGAGAATATCCAATGAGGACAAAGGGTTGAAGCCATAGACCACCTCGAAGGGAGACTTGTTGGTCGTGAAGTGTCGTGCGCGATTGTAGGAGTACTCGGAGATGGGAAGGCAATCTTCCCATTCCTTCATCTTCTTCTTGATCAACACGCGGAGGATAGTGCCAAGTGTCCGGTTCGTCGCTTCAATTTGTCCATTGGTTTGTGGATGGTAGGCCAAAGAGAAGAGTAACTTGATGGCGAGCTTGGCGCAAATAGGCTTCCACAAGTATCTCAAGAACTTGATGTCGCGATCCAAGACAATGGTCTTGGGTACTCCATGTAGGCGTAAGATGTCCCTACAAAATAGATTGGAAATATGTAAAGCATTGTCTATCTTGTGTCAAGGAATGAATTGAGCCATTATGAAAAAATGATCCACAAAAAAAAATTGTAATCATGGCCATTCTTTGTTCGTGGCAAACCAAGCACAAAATCCATGCTAATATCTTCCCAAGGTTGAAATGGTATAGGAAGAGGCATGTAAATGCCATGGGATTGAGCTTTTGACTTAGCTTTGCGGCATGTAGAGCATCGATTGGTGAAGCGTGCGACATCACAAAGCATCTTTGGCCAATAGGACTTGTCGGAGAGGGTGGCATATGTCTTGTCGCTTCCAAAGTGACCCATTAGTCCTCCACCGTGAGCCTCTTGCAAAAACAACAAACGAAGAGAAGACTTGGGAATACAAAGTTTGTTAGCACGCATAAGATAGCCATCTTTTCATATAGTAGTTTTCCCAACAAGGTTTCACTTGACAATAGGCATATGGAATAGAAAAATAAACATCATGCTCATACAAATCTTTTATATGCTCAAAACCGATAACATTCAATTCAAGTTGAGTAACGAGCATGCATTTGCGGGAAAGAACATCCATCACAACATTTTCTTTGCCCTTATGTATTTGATGACATAAGGGAAAGACTCAATAAATTCACTCCATTTAGAATGTCATTTGTTCAACTTAGTTTGACCCTTTAGGTACTTGAGAGTTTGATGATCGGTATGAATGACAAATTCATGCGGTCGCAAATAATGTTCCCAAGCTTGTAATACTCTCACCAATGCATACAATTCTTTGTCATAGATAGGATAATTGAGTTGAGAGACGGAAAGTTTCTCACTAAAATACGCAATTGGGCGCTTTTCTTGCATAAGCATGCCTCCTATGCCATTACCACTAGCGTCACAATGCACTTCAATTTTTTTGTCAAAGTTAGGCAAGGCAAGCAGTGCATGAGTGAGCAAATTCTTAAGTTCTTGGAAAGAAGTGTCTTGGAATGGTACCCAAACAAAAGGTGTATTTTTTTGCTCAAAGCGTGTAGAGGACTGGCAATGGTGCTAAAGTCCTTCACAAACCGACGGTAGAAACCGACTAGTCCTAAGAAACTATGCACTTGTTGCAAATTGGTGGGTGTAGGACAATTTTTAATTGCCTCAGTCTTAGTTTCATCAACATGGACACCCTTAGAGGAAACCACAAATCCTAAGAAAACAACTTTGTCAACACCAAAAATGCATTTGTCCATGTTTACATAAAGTTTTTATTTACGATGAGTTTGCAAAATGTCCCTAACATGTGTGGCATGTTGTTCTAGAGAGTTTCTAAAAACAAGGATGTCATTGATGTCTACTACACAACCTTCTTCTTGTATAGTCGTGTTGGGCCTCCAAGCGCAGACTTTTGTAGGAAAGTAGCAATTTTCCCTCAAGTGGATGACCTAAGGTTTATCAATCCATGGGAGGTGTAGGATGAAGATGGTCTCTCTTAAACAACCCTGCAACCAAGTAACAAAGAGTCTCTTGTGTCCCCAACACAATGGTAAATTGTATAGGTGCACTAGTTCAGCGAAGAGATGGTGATACAAGTGTAATATGGATGGTAGATATAGGTTTTTGTAATCTGAAAATTTAAAAACAGCAAGGTAGCAAGTAACAAAAGTGAGCAAAAACAGTATTGCAATGCTTGAAAACAAGGCCTAGGGTCCATACTTTCACTAGTGCAAGTTCTCTCAACAATACTGACATGGTTGAATCATATGTAAATACCTCTCGTGCGACAAAGAGTTCACTCCAAAGTCACAAATAGCGGAGAACTACCGAAGAAATTATTATAGGGTACGAAACCACCTCAAATTTATCTTTTCCTATCAATCTTATGAGCTATCCCTATAAGTGTCACGAACAACCCTAGAGTTCATACTAAAATAACACCTTAAGATACACATCAACCAAAACCCTAATGTCACCTAGGTACTCCAATGTCACCACAAGTACCCATGGGCTTGATTATACGATATGCATCACATAATTTCAGATTCACCATATTCAATCCGACACAAAGAACTTCAAAGAGTGCCCCAAAGTTTCTACCGAAGCTTCAAGATGAAAACATGTGCCAACCCCTATGCATAGATTCCCAAGGTCACGGAACCCGCAAGTTGATCACCAAAACATACATCAAGTGGATCAATAGAACATCCCATTGTCACCATGGATATCCCATCGCAAGACATATATCAAGTGTTCTTAAATCCTTAAAGTCTCAATTCGATAAGAAAACTTCAAGGGAAAACTCAATTCATCACAAGAAGATAGAGAGCGGAAAACTCCATATTATTCATTTATATCAATAAAGCTCGCGATACATCAAGATCGTGCCATCTCAAGAACATGAGAGAGAGAGAGATCAAACACATAGCTACTGGTACATACTCTCAGCCCCGAGGGTGAAATACTCCCTCCTTGTAATGGAGACCATCAGCATGATGAAGATGGCCTCTGGTGATGGTTTCCCCCTCCGGCAGGGTGCCAGAACGGGCTCCCGATTGGTTTTTCGTGTCTCTGGAGGCCTGCAACGGCGGAATTCCTGATCTAGGTTTCTTTTCGGAGGTTTCTATATTTATAGGAATTTTTGGAGTCGATCTCACGTCAAGGGGGGCCACGAGGCAGTGTCAAGCCTGCTAGGCGCGGGTTAGGGGGTGGTCACGCCTAGCAGGCTTGCCACCTCCTCATGGCTCTTCTCGCCCAGCTCCAATGCTTCGGGGGTTTCTTTTGGTCCACAAAAAATCATACTAAATTTTCAACCCATTCCGAGAACTTTTATTTTTGCACAAAAAACGATAACATGATAGTTCTCCTGAAAACAACATCAGTCCAGGTTAGTTCTAATAATATCATACCAAAATCATATAGAATTATTGTAAACATGGCATGAATACTTCATAAATTATAGATACGTTGGAGATGTATCAGCATCCCCAAGCTTAATTCCTGCTCGTCCTCGAGTAGGTAAATGATAAAAGAAATAATTTATGAAGTGTGAATGCTAGCAAGTGCACAAGTTTGATCAATGATAATTCCAATCACCTTTTCTAGTATCATTATGTATCATAAATAGTAGATCATCTCATAAAGCTTCTCATGGTGAAGTAACAAGCTATTCACATGTTAAAGTATAGACCATAAAGTTTCTTGAAAACTAAGAATCTATGCTTTTAGTCACTAAACAATTGCAATTCATCTTATTTTCAGGAAGTGTCTATGTAAGAGCTTTGATTTAGCAAATTCCACATACTCAACTATCATATAGTCTTCCATGATTGCTAACACTCAAAGCATATTTTTAGAGCAAATGGCATCCGTCGAACACAGAGGAAGATAGGGACTTAAAGTTTTGCCTCCTAACTTATTTATCGTATAGATAATTGTCAACAATAATAATTCATGATCAAATATATTTGAATGACCATATATGCCTAGATCATTCCTGTTGGGGAACGTCCCATGGGAAACAAAAATTTCCTACGCACACGCAAACCTATCCATGGTGATGAGCATCTACAAGAGGGAGAGTGGATCTACGTACCCTTGTAGATCGCTAAGCGGGAAGCGTTAAGAAACGCGGTTGGTGTAGTCGTACTACTTCACGATCCAAATCGCCGAGCATCCCACGATCTAATCACGAACCGTCCCACGAACCAATCACGAACCGTCCCACGATCTCATCACGATCCGTCCCGCGATCCGATCACGAACGTCCCGTGGCCTTGATCACGATCCTTCCGATCTAGTGCCGAACGGACGTCACCTCCGCGTTCAGCACACGTGCAACTTGATGACGATCTCCACCGTCTTGATCCAGCAAGAGGAGGTGGAGAGGAGAGAGAGTTCACCGATGGCGTGACGGCGCTCCGGTGATGGTGGTGGTGGAGCAATTCCGGCAGGGCTTCGCCTAAGCACTGCGGAAAACCAATCTAGAGGAGCACCGGTGGAACAGGTAGCACGTGGCCGTAATTTCTGTCCAAAACCCCTTTATTCCACCAGTATATATAGGAGGAGAGGAGAGGAAGAGGGGCTGGCACACAAGGCAGCCAACCAGACCCTTGCGCCAAGGAGGAGAGGAATCCTATTCCTCCTCCAATCCTAGTTGGACTAGGATTGCTCCCTATTGGCTGATTTTTGGGCCTTTTTCCTTTAGCTTTTTTTCTCTTGCGCCATGGGCCTTCTTGTGGCTGATATACCAGCCCTCTAAGGGCTGGTTATTATTGTCCCACAGCCCATGGTCCCTCTAGGGTCGAAATACCCCTCCCGGAGGTCTCCCGGTACACTATCGGCACTCCCGGTACACTACCGATGAGCCCGAAACTTTTCCGGCGACCAAACTAGGACTTCCTATATATGAATCTTTACCTCCGGACCATTCTGGAGATCCTCGTGATGTCCAGGATCTCATACGGGACTCCGAACAACCTTCGGTCACCACCATACATAACTCTACACTACCGAAACGTCACCAAACCTTAAGTGTGTAGACCCTACGGGTTCGAGAACTATGTAGACATGACCGAGACACCTCCACGGTCAATAACCAATGGCGGTACCTGGACGTCCACATTGGTTCCTACATATTCTACGAAGATCTTTATCGGTCGAACCTCTATGTCAAGGATTCAGTTAATCCCGTATAACGTTCCCTTTGTTCTTTGCTATGTTACTTGCTCGAGATTCGGTCGTCGGTATCTCCATACCTAGTTCAACCTCGTTACTGGCAAGTCGCTTTACTCGTTCCGTAATACAATATCCCGCAACTAACAATTAGTCACATTGCTTGCAAGGCTCATTGTGATGTTGTATTACCGAGTGGGCCCCGAGATACCTCTCCGTCACACGGAGTAACAAATCCCAGTCTCGATCCATGCCAACTCAACAGACACCATCGGAGATACCTGTAGAGCACCTTTATAGTCACCTAGTTACGTTGCGACGTTTGATACACACAAGGTACTCCTCCGATATCTGTGAGTTGCATGATCTCATGGTCATAGGAACATATACTTGACATGCAGAAAACAATAGCAACAAACTGACACGATCATATGCTACGTTTGTAGTTTGGGTCTTGTCCATCACATCATTCTCCTAATGATGTGATCCCGTTATCAAATGACATCACATGTCAATGGCTAGGAAACCCTAACCATCTTTGATCAACGAGCTAGTTCACTAGAGGCATACTAGGGACACAGTGTTGTCTATTTACCCACACATGCAATGTGTTTCCAATCACTGCAATTATAGCATGGATAATAAACGATTATCATGAACAAGGAAATATAATAATAAACACTTCATATATTGCCTCTAGGGCATATTTCCAACAGTCTCCCACTTGCACTAGAGTCAATAATCTAGTTCACATCACTATGTGATTTACATGGTAATGAATCGAACACCCATACAGTTCTGGTGTTGATCATGTTTAGCCCTTGGAAGAGGTTTAGTCAACGGGTCTGCAACATTCAGATCCGTGTGCACTTTGCAAATATTTATGTCCTTCTCCTCGATGTAGAACCGGATGGAGTTGAAGCGTCGCTTTATGTGTCTGGTCCTCTTGTGAAACCTTGGTTCCTTGGCTAGAGCAATGGCACCAGTGTTGTCACAGAACAGGTTTATTGGATTCAGTGCACTAGGCACTACTCCAAGATCTGTCATGAACTGCTTCATCAAGACACCTTCCTTCGCCGCCTCCGAGGCTACGATGTACTCCGCTTCGCACGTAGAATCAGCTACCATGCTTTGCTTGGAACTGCACCAGCTTACCGCTCCCCTGTTAAGAATAAATACGTATTCGGTTTGCGACTTAGAGTCGTCCGGATCAGTGTCAAAGCTTGCATCGACATAACCCTTTACAACGAGCTCTTCATCACCTCCATAAACGAGAAACATTTCCTTAGTCCTCTTCAGGTACTTAAGGATATTCTTGACCGCTTGCCAGTGCTCCATTCCAGGATCACTTTGAAACCTTCCGGCCATACTTATGGAAAGGCTGACATCGGGTCTTGTGCACAACATTGCATACATGATAGAGCCTATGGCTGAAGCATATTGGATGACGCTCATCTTTTCTTTATCTTCTGCAGTCACTAGGCATTGAGTCTTACTCAACTTCACACCTTGTAACACAGGCAAGAACCCTTTCTTGGACTGTTCCATTTTGAACTTCTTCAAAACTTTATCAAGGTATGTGCTCTGTGAAAGTGCTATTAAGCGTCTCGAACTATCTCTATAGATCTTAATTCCTAATATGAAAGCAGCTTCTCCTAGGTCCTTCATTGAAAAACTCTTGTTCAAATATTCCTTCACGCTTTCCAGCATTTCTATATTGTTTCCAATCAGCAATATGTCATCCACATATAATACTAGAAACGCTATAGAGCTCCCACTCACTTTCTTGTAAATACAAGCTTCTCCATAAACTTGTATAAACTCAAACGCTTTGATCACCTCATCAAAGCGCTTATTCCAACTCCAAGATGCTTGCACCAGTCCATAAATGGATCGCTGGAGTTTGCAAACTTTGTCAGCATTCTCTGGATCGACAAAACCTTCGGGTTGCATCATATACAACTCCTCCTCAAGGAAACCATTGAGGAACGCCGTTTTAACATCCATCTGCCAAAATTCATAGTCGAAATAAGCAGCTATTGCCAACATGATTCTGACAGACTTAAGCATCGCTACGGGTGAGAAAGTCTCATCGTAGTCAACTCCTTTAACTTGTGAAAAACCCTTTGCCACAAGTCGAGCTTTATAGACAGTGATATTACCGTCCGCGTCCGTCTTCTTCTTAAAGATCCATTTGTTCTGAATGGTCTTTCGACCTTCAGGTAATACTTCCAAAGTCCATACTTTGTTTTCATACATGGATCCCATCTCGGATTTCATGACCTCTAACCATTTCTCGGAATCCGGGCCCATCACTGCTCCTCCATAGCTCGTAGGTTCATTGTTGTCTAACAACATGACCTCCAAGACAGGGTTGCCGTACCACTCGGGAGTAGTACGCGCCCTTGTTGACCTACGAGGTTCAATAGTAGCTTGATCCGAAGCTTCATGATCATCATCATTAACTTCCTCTTCTACCGTCGTAGGTTCCACAGAAACAACTTTCTGCGCTGCGCTACTTTCCGGTTGAAGTAAAGGTTCAATAACCTCATCAAGCTCTATTTTCCTCCCACTCAATTCTTTCGAGAGAAACTCTTTCTCAAGAAATGTTCCGTTCTTAGCGACAAACACTTTGCCTTCGGATCTGAGATAGAAGGTATACCCGACTGTCTCTTTCGGGTATCCTATGAAGACGCATTTCTCCGCTTTGGGTTCCAGCTTTTCAGGCTGAAGCTTTTTGACATAAGCATCACATCCCCAAACTTTTAAAAACGACAACTTTGGCCTTTTGCCAAACCATAGTTCATATGGCGTCGTCTCAACGGATTTCGATGGTGCCCTATTTAAAGTGAATGCAGTTGTCTCTAATGCATAACCCCAAAACGATAGTGGCAAATCAGCAAGAGACATCATAGAACACACCATATCTAATAAGGTTCGATTACGATGTTTGGACACACCATTACGCTGTGGTGTTCCAGGAGGTGTCAACTGTGAAACAATTCCACATTGTCTTAAGTGAATGCCAAACTCATAACTCAGATATTCACCTCCTCGATCAGATCGCAGGAACTTAATCTTCTTGTTACGATGATTCTCAACTTCACTCCGAAATTGCTTGAACTTTTCAAACGTTTCAGACTTGTGTTTCATCAAGTAAATATATCCATATCTACTTAAGTCATCAGTGAAAGTGAGAAAATAACGATATCCACCGCGCGCTGTAACATTCATTGGACCGCACACATCAGTATGTATGATTTCCAATAAGTCACTTGCCCGTTCCATTGTTCCAGAGAACGGCGTTTTTGTCATCTTGCCCATGAGGCATGGTTCACATGTGTCAAGTGATTCAAAATAAAGTGACTCCAAAAGTCCATCAACATGGAGCTTTCTCATGCGTTTTACACCAATATGACCTAAACGGCAGTGCCACAAGAAAGTGGTACTATCTTTATCAACTCTACATCTTTTGGCATCAATGTTATGAACATGTGTGTCATCACCATCAAGATTCAATATGAATAAACCCCTAACATTGGGTGCATGACCATAAAAGATATTACTCATAAAAATAGAACAACCTTTATTCTCTGATTTAAATGAGTAACCGTCTCGCAATAAACAAGATCCAGATATAATGTTCATGCTTAACGTAGACACTAAATAACAATTATTCAGGTTCATCACTAATCCCGATGGTAATCAAAGAGAGAGCGTGCCGACGGCGATCACATCAACCTTGGAACCATTTCCCACGCGCATCGTCACTTTGTCCTTTGCTAGCCTTCGTTTATTCCGTAGTTCCTGCTTTGAGTTGCAAATGTGAGCAACTGAACCGGTATCAAATACCCAGGCACTACTACGAGAGCTAGTAAGGTACACGTCAATAACATGTATATCATATATACCTTGTTTGTCATTGGCCGCCTTCTTGCTAGCTAGGTACTTGGGGCAGTTCCGCTTCGAGTGACCAGTACCTTTGCAATGAAAGCACTCAGTTTCTGGCTTAGGTCCATGCTTAGGCTTCTTTGTTGGAGTAGCAACTGCTTTGCCGTCCTTCCTGGTTTTACCCTTCTTGCCTTTGCCCTTGCCATTTTTCTTGAAACTAGTGGTTTTATTGACCATCAACACTTGATGTTCTTTCTGGATTTCAGACTCAGCGACTTTGAGCATCGCAAACAGCTCGGCGACTGACTTGTTCATCCCGTGCATGTTATAGTTCATTACAAAGCTCTTGTAACTAGGTGGCAGTGATTGAAGAACTCTGCCAGTGATTGCCTCTGGTGGAAGGGTAATTCCCAACTCCGCTAGACGATTTGAATACCCAGACATTCTGAGTATGTGCTCATTGATAGACCCGTTCTCCTCCATCTTGCAAGCATAGAATTTATCGGAGGTCTCATACCTCTCGATCCGGGCGTTCTTCTGAAAGATAAACTTCAACTCCTGGAACATCTCATATGCTCCATGACGTTCAAAACGCCTTTGAAGTCCCGGTTATAAGCCATACAATATTGCACACTGAACTATTGAGTAATCTCCAGTACGTGCCTCCCAAACGTTCTTAACGTCTTCGGAGGTCATGTCTTCTGGTTGGTCACCAAGCGGTGCATCAAGGACATATGATTTCTGGGAA
This sequence comes from Hordeum marinum, assembly GCA_022496015.1. Taxonomy (NCBI): domain Eukaryota; kingdom Viridiplantae; phylum Streptophyta; class Magnoliopsida; order Poales; family Poaceae; genus Hordeum; species Hordeum marinum. The sequence goes on from CM039675.1 coordinate 8,112,129, forward strand.
GCCGTGAGGATAATCCTCAGATTACGGGCCCAGTCAACAAAGTTACTTCCATCATCTTTCAACTTAGCTTTCTCTAGGAACGCATTAAAATTCAGGGGTGTTACTGCGCGAGCCATTGATCTACAACATAAATATGCAAAGTTCATTTAGACTATTGTTCAAGATAATGAGTTTAGTTAATCAAATTACTAAAGCTCCCACTCAAATTGACATCCCTCAGGTCATCTGAGTGTCACATGATCCAAATTCACCAACTCAAGTCCGATCATCACGTGAGTTAAGGTGGCTTCAATGGTGAACATCGTTATGTTGATCATATCTACTATATGACTCATATTCGACCTTTCGGTCTCTTGTGTTCCGAGGCCATGTCTGTACATGCTAGGCTCGTCAAGTTTAACCCGAGTGTTCTCCGCGTGCAACACTGGCTTGCACCCGTTGTATGTGAACGTAGAGTCTATCACACCCGATCATCACGTGGTGTCTCAACACGACGAGCTTTCGCAACAGTGCACACTCGGGGAGAACACAATTTTATCTTGAAATTTAAGTGAGGGATCACCTTATAATGCTACCGTCGTACTAAGCCAAACAAGGTGCATAAAAGGATTAACATCACATGCAATTCATAAGTGACATGATATGGCCATGAACTTGTGCTTTAGATCTCCATCTTGAAAGCACCGGCATGATCTTCATCGTCACCGGCATGACACCATGATCTCCATCATCTTGATCTCCATCAACGTGTCGCTATCGAGGTTGTCACGCCCTGCATGCTTCTACTACTATTGCTACCGTTTAGCGATAAAGTAAAGCATTACATAGCGCTTAATGATTGACACGCAGGTCATACAATAATTAAAGACAACCCTATGGCTCCTGCCGGTTGCCGTACTCATCGACATGCAAGTCGTGAAATTCTATACATCACATGATCATCTCATACATCACATATATCACATCATGTAATTGGCCATATCACATCACAACATACCCTGCAAAAACAAGTTAGACGTCCTCTAATTGTTGTTGCAAGTTTTACGTGGCTGCTATGGGTATCTAGCAAGAACGATTCTCACCTACGCAAAGCCACAACGGTGATACATAGTTTGCTTTTCAACCTTCTCAAGGACCGCCTTGGTCGGATCCGATCCAACTAAAGTGAGAGAAACGGTCACCTGCAAGCCATCTAAGCAACAAGTTGCATCGAGGGAACCGGTCTCTCGTAAGCGTACGAGTAATGTTGGTCCGGGCCGCTTCATCTCACAATACCGCTGAACCAAAATACGACCAAGGGAGGAAGCAATCTAAGCATCAGCGCCCACAAACCTTTTGTGTTCTACTCGAGATCTCATAAAACCATCAACCTAGCTCATGATGCCACTGGTGGGGAACGTCGCATGGGAAACAAAATTTTCCTACGCACACGCAAACCTATCCATGGTGATGAGCATCTACGAGAGGGACAGTGGATCTACGTACCCTTGTAGATCGCTAAGCGGGAAGCGTTAAGAAACGCGGTTGGTGTAGTCGTAGTTCTTGGCGATTTTCCGAGCGTCCCGCGATCTAATCACGAACCGTCCCGCGAACCAATCACGAACCGTCCCGCAATCTCGTCACGATCCGTCCCGCGATCCGATCACGAACGTTCCGTGGCCTTGATCACGATCCTTCCGATCTAGTGCCGAAAAGACGGCACCTCCGCGTTCAGCACACGTGCAGCTTGATGACGATCTTCACCGTCTTGATCCAGAAAGAGGAGGTGGAGAGGAGAGAGAGTTCACCGGAAGCATGACGGCACTCCGGTGATGGTGGTGGTGGAGCAATTCCGGCAGGGCTTCGCCTAAGCACTGCGGAAAACCAATCTAGAGGAGCACCGGTGGAACGGGTAGCACGTGGCCGTAATTTCTGTCCAAAAACCCTCTATTCCACCAGTATATATAGGAGGAGAGGAGAGGAAGAGGGGCTGGTGCACAAGGCAGCCAACCAGCCCCTTGCGCCAAGGAGGAGAGGAATCCTATTCCTCCTTCAATCCTAGTTGGACTAGGATTGCTCCCTATTGGCTGATTTTTGGCCTTTTTCCTTTAGCCTTTTTTCTCCTGCGCCATGGGCCTTCTTGTGGCTGATTTACCAGCCCACTAAGGGCTGGTTATTATTGTCCCACAGCCCATGGTCCCTCTAGGGTCGAAATACCCCTCCCGGAGGTCTCCCGGTACACTACCGGCACTCCCGGTACACTACCGATGAGCCCAAAACTTTTCCGGCGACCAAACTAGGACTTCCTATATATGAATCTTTACCTCCGGACCATTCCGAAGCTCCTTGTGACGTACGGGATCTCATCTGGGACTCTGAACAACCTTCGGTCACCACCATACATAACTCTACACTACCGAAACGTCACCAAACCTTAAGTGTGCAGACCCTACGGGTTCGAGAACTATGTAGACATGACCGAGACACCTCCACAGTCAATAACCAATGGCGGGAGCACCATCGGAGATACCTGTAGAGCACCTTTATAGTCACCCAGTTACTTTGCGACGTTTGATACACACAAGGTACTCCTCCGATATCTGTGAGTTGCATGATCTCATGGTCATAGGAACATATACTTGACATGCAGTAAACAATAGCAATAAACTGACACGATCATAAGCTACGTTTGTAGTTTGGGTCTTGTCCATCACATCATTCTCCTAATGATGTGATCCCGTTATCAAATGACATCACATGTCAATGGCTAGGAAACCCTGACCATCTTTGATCAACGAGCTAGTTCACTAGAGGCATACTAGGGACACAGTGTTGTCTATTTACCCACACATGCAATATGTTTCCAATCAATGCAATTATAGCATGGATAATAAACGATTATCATGAACAAGGAAATATAATAATAAACACTTTATATATTGCCTCTAGGGCATATTTCCAACAATTCCCCACCACATGATGCTTGCCAAGAGAAAAAAGGCAAAATATAGGAAATGGTGAAGATCACCATGACTCTTGTAAAAAGGTAAGTACTAGAAAGTAAAAGATAGGCCCTTCGCAGAGGGAAGCAGAGGTTGTCATGCGCTTTTTGTTTTTGTATGTGCAAACTCTTAATGCAAAGGAACATAATGTTGTATTTCCCTTTGTGATAGCAACCTTTATTATGCAGTTTGTCGCTTTTATTTCTTTACCATCACAAGTTCGTACAACGCTTATTTTCCTTTACAATAAAAGATCATACATATTTAGGAACACTTTTTATTGGTTTTTGCACCAATGACAACTTACTTGAAGGATCTTATTCAATCCATAGGTAGATATGATGGACACTCATGGCAAAACTGGTTTAAGGGTGTTTGCATGCACAAGTGGTATTTCTACTTGGTGCAGAAGTTTTGGCTAGTATGAGGTAGAAGCAAGCACCACATGTTGGAGGATCCATAATAATATAACTTCTATACAAATATACCCAAGCATAACTCATTACATTGTCTTCCTTGTCCAACTTCAACCAATTTGCTCAAGTATGAAAATAATTAATGGGGCTCACAATCATAAAAGATATCCAAGATAGTATATTTATATGTGAAATGTCTTTTCGTTCAATATTTTTTCATGAATTGTTCAAGTGACCAATGCGGTGTTTGCTAACTTTCAATAAATTTTACCACCTATACTTATTATATGTGAAGTCATTACTCCCCATGGGATAAGCATATAAAACATATATAATTTAAGATTTATGATATTCAATTAATTCAACCATTTACTCATAGTATATAAGTGAAGCACGAGAGTAAATGAAAAAACTACTCCAAAACATATAAGTGAAGATCAATGAGTAGTCAAACAATTAAGTGGCTATGTGACAACTTTTTCTCTCTATCTCTCTCAATAAAGATTTGAAGATTTGAGTATTTTATTTAAACATCAAGAAAAATAAAAATAGCACTCCAAGAATAGCACATATCATGTGAAAGAATAAAAATTTAGGCTCAACATAGGCTAACCGATAATTGTTGATGAAGAGAGGTGGGACGCGTAGCATCAAGCTTAGATGCTTGAGACTTCTTGAAATATTTACTTGGGTTGCCTTGGGAATCCACAAGCTTGAGATTTTGTATCTTTTTCAATCCTCTCATATCCCGGTTTCACCTATTCTCAAAAGCTTCATCCACACAAAACTCAAAAAGAACTCGTGAGATGGGTTAGTACACATAAGAACAAATCAACACTTCATGTACTTCCAAGACAAGTTGCACAATAATTTTAAAACTTTAGGTACTGTATAATATCATTTCCACAATTTTATCTACCAATATAGGCTATGGAAACTATAGGATAACTAGATAACAAAACTATGACAACAATTTGTCCAAACAGAATAGTCTGTAGAAATTTATGAAAACAGTGTACTTATGTAACTCAAAAAATTATGAAAATTTAGGATATGATATAAAATTTATATTAAAACACCGTGTAAAAATTTCAGAAACTTTCCACGTTCCAGTAATATGCGAAAATTCAAACACTACAGCAGAAGTTTCTGTTTTTACCCAGCACATATCAAAACATGCAATGCAAGCATCCTAAGGCAATTCTTGAAACTTTTTATTATAAAACAAGATTATAAATAACACCTAACCGAGATAAACAAAATAAAATTATGCGCCAAGAAAAACTCATATTATGTGACGAATAAAAATATAGCTCCAAGTAAGATATACCGATAGTGTTGAAGAGGAAAAAGGGGATGCCTTCCGGGGCATCCCCAAGTTTAGACGCTTGAGTCTTCATTGGATATTACCTTGGGGTGCCTTGGGACTCACCAAGCTTAGGTTATTGTCACTCCTTATTCTCCTCATATCGGTGTCTCACCCAAAACTTGAAAACTTCAATCACACAAAATTTAACAGAACTTTGTGAGAAGGGTTAGTGTAATAAAGATAGATCATTCACTTCGGTACTATCAAGACAAGATTCATAATTATTACCGAATGATAACCACTGTATTCCATCATTCTAACAATTTATATTACTCAATATAAGCTATAGGAACACTTGAAACAAGCAAACTATGCATGCAAAACAGAATCTATCAAAAACAGAACAGTTTGTAAAGATCTGAATGATCACCATACTTCCCTGACTCTAAAAATTCTTAAAAATTAGTAAAATTCAAGGAATTTGCATATAAATGTTGTCAAAATTTTGTGACGCTCCATTAAAATTATATAATTCATATAATGGACGCAAAACTTTCTGTTTTTGCATAGAATCAAACAAGCGAGTGTCCACACTATCCCAAAGGCTTTACTTGGCACTTCATTGAAATAAAAACACAAAACATGATTACTGCAGTAGCTTAATCATTTGAACACACAAAACAGAAAGTAAAAGTGTTGGGTTGTCTCCCAACAAGCATTTTTCTTTAATGCCTTTTAGCTAGGCATGATGATTTCAGTGATGCTCGTATAGGAATAATAATTGAAACATGCAAAAGAGCATCATGAATCTCATGACAAGCACATTTACGTCTAACCCACTTCCTATGCATAGGGATTTTGTGATCAAACAATTTATGGGAGCAAGAATCAACTAGCATAGGAAGGCAAAACAAGCATAAGTTCAAAACTTCGAACACATAGAGAGGAAACTTGATATTATTGCAATTACTACAAGAATATGTTCCTCCCTCATAATAATTTTCAGTAGCATCATGAAGGAATTCCACAATATAACCAGAACATAAAGCATTCTTTTCATGATCTACAAGCATAGAAATTTCTTCACTCTCCCCATAAGCAATTTCCTTGTCATTCATAATAGTGGGAGCAAACTCAACAAAATAACTATCATGAGATTCTTGATTGACATCACCACTTCGAATATTAAAATCATGATGACCAGTTTCATGGTTGTCGTTACTCTTTATAGCATATGTGTCATCACAATAATCATCATAGATATGAGGCATGTCATAATCATAATAGTTTTGCTCATCAAAACTCGGGGGGGGGGGCTAAAAAAATCTTCTTCATCAAACATAGCATCCCCAAGCTTGGGACAAACAATTGCAGCGAATAAATTCTCAAACATGTCATTTTCATCAAACAAAGCATCCCCAAGCTTGTGGCTTTGTATATCAGAAACATAATCACTCTCATTATTAATGGTATGAATAGCACCAATAGTATAGCAATTATTATCATCATCCTCCAAGTTGGTGCCATAAATATTTTCAAAATTATAAGAAGTATCATTATCTTCCCAATCATAATTACCACAACAAGCAACAGGCATAACAAAATCATCCTCGAGTGTATCATCTTCCACAACTATTTTTGAGTAATTCTCACGAGGGCTATCTATAATTGGAGCAACATTATTTCGGAGAGATACCTCTTTACCTTTAGTTTTCCTTCTTTTCTTCTTCTTCACCACATTATGTGTGGGTTTATTTACTTCCTCCAAGATTCTTTTTGAAGATGTTGGTTGAATAAAAAGCTCCTCCTCGTTACCTGATTAATCATAATAAAAAATAGGAGGATATTGGGAAACCTCTTCCCCTTCATTAGTATTCTATTCCTCCTCTATTTGTTTTCTTGTCTTTAAGTAATTGGCAACATAAGGATTCTCAAATTTTCCACGCAATACATATAGATTTCATTTAAATCTAAATCAATCATTTTCGTGAGAACCCAAGCTGGAACGTCCTTAGTTTCATGTTTGATTTCTTCATACCCCAAGAATATACTAAGTTTATAATGATGCTCAAGGGTAATGAGGTTATCACATTTTTTGGACACAATTCGATCATGAAATAATTCACATTGGAAATTAAAATGACCACTTTCATTGCAAAGTTCACAAGGACGGCGAGAAATATTAAGTCTTTCAGCACAAACATATAGCCTCTCTTGCAAACATTTAGTTTCTAAATACTTATGCCTCTTACAAAATCTATCTTCCCTTTTAGGCATGTCTTGACAAACTCTATGCACTCCACAAAAATTTACATGCTTATAAGAAATATTTTTATCATGACTAGTGCAATCATCATTAGTGCTATGGATATTCAAAGAATTCATACTAACAACATTGCAATCATGATCATCACTCAAAGATTAGTGCCAAACATTTTAATAACTTCTTCTTCTAACTCTTGAGCACAATTTTTCTTTCCATCATTTTCACGAAAGACATTGAAAAGATGAAGCATATGAGGCAACCTCAATTCCATTTTTTGTAGTTTTCTTTTATAAAACCAAACTAATGAAAAACAAGAAACTAAAAGATTTGATTGCAAGATCAAAAGATATACCTTCAAGCACTCACCTCACCAGCAACAGCGCTAGAAAAGCGTTTGATGTCTACTACACAACCTTCTTCTTGTAGACTCGTCTTGGGCCCCCAAGCGCAGAGTTTTGTAGGGCAGTAGAAATTTTCCCTCAAGTGGATGACCTAAGGTTTATCAATCCGTGGGAGGTGCAGGATGAATACGGTCTCTCTCAAACAACTCTGCAACCAAATAACAAAGAGTCTCTTGTGTCCCCAACACACCCAATACAATGGTAAATGTATAGGTGCACTAGTTCGGTGAAGAAATAGTGATACAAGTGTAACATGGATGGTAGCTATAGGTTTTTGTAATCTGAAAATATAAAAACAGAAAGGTAGCAAGTAACAAAAGTGAGCAAAAACGGTATTGCAATGCTTGAAAACAAGGCCTAGGGTCCATACTTTCACTAGTGCAAGTTCTCTCAACAATACAGACATGGTTGAATCATATCTAAATACCTCTCGTGTGACAAAGAGTTCACTCCAAAGTCACAAATAGCGGAGAACTAATGAAGAAATTATTGTAGGGTACGAAACCAACTCAAAGTTATCTTTTCCGATCAATCTTATGATCTATCCCTATAAGTGTCACGAACAGCCCTAGAGTTCATACTAAAATAACACCTTAAGATACACATCAACCAAAACCCTAATGTCACCTAGGTACTCCAATGTCACCACAAGTACCCATGGGCTTAATTATAAGATATGCATAACATAATTTCAGATTCATCATAGTCAATCCAACACAAAGAACTTCAAAGAGTCCCCCAAAGTTTGTACCGGAGATTCAAGACGAAAACATGTGCCAACCCATATGCATAGATTCCCAAGGTCACGGAACCCGCAAGTTGATCACCAAAACATACATCAAGTGGATCAATAGAACATCCCATTGTCAGCACGGATATCCCATCGCAATACATACATCAAGTGTTCTCAAATCCTTAAAGACTCAGTCCAATAAGAAAACTTCAAAGGAAAACTCAATTCATCACAAGAAGATAGAGAGGCAGAAACTCCATATGATTCATATATATCAATAAAGGTCGCGGTACATCAAGATCATGCCATCTCCAGAACACGAGAGAGCGAGAGAGATCAAACACATAGCTACTGGTACATACCCTCAGCCCCGAGGGTGAACTACTCCCTCCTCGTCATGGAGACTGCCAAGATGATGAAGATAGCCTCCGATGATGGTTTCCCCCTTCGGCAGGGTGCCAGAACGGGCTCCCGATTGTTTTTTCATGGCTTTGGTGGCTTGCGGCGGCGAAAGTCCTGATCTAGGTTTCTTTTCGTAGGTTTCTATATTTATAGGAATTTTTAGCGTTGATCTCACATCAAGGGGGGGCCATGAGGCAGCGGCAGCTGCCTCCTCATGGCTCTTTTGGCCCAGCTCCAATGCTTCGGGGGTCTCTTTTGTTCCACAAAAGATCATACTAAATTTTCAGCCCATTTCGAGAACTTTTATTTCTGCACAAAAAACGACACCATGCTAGTTCTGCTGAAAACAACGTCAGTCTGGATTAGTTCTAATAAAATCATACCAAAATCATATAGAATTATTGTAAACATGGCATGAATAGTTCATAAATTATAGATACGTTGGAGACGTATCAGTCATCAAAGTAGACCACAACACAATATCCAATGTAGGGGCGCAAAACATGATGCATCATGTGCATGAACGTACCCGGTGCTTCTAATAAACCCATGGGCATTACTAACCATTCATAGAGACCAAATTAGGTTTTGAAATCCATTTCCCACTCATCACCCTCTTGTATGTGAATTTGGTAGTAACCACTTTTCAAGTCTATTTTTGAAAATATAGTGGCACCTTTAAGTTCATCTAGCATATCATCTAAGCGTGGGATAGGGTGATGGTAGCGAATGGTGATAGCATTTATAGGGCAACAATCGGAACACATGCGCATACTACCATCTTGTCTAGGTACTAGGATTACGGGAACCGCACAAGGACTCAAACTCTCACGTACAGGCCCTTTATCGAGGAGTTTTTGGACTTGCCTTTGTATCTCCTTTGTTTCGCTGGGGTTGCCGCGGTAGGGAGCCTTGTTAGGGAGCCGTGCGCTAGGGATGAGGTCGATGCGGTGTTCAATCCCTCATTTTGGTGGTAGTCCCGGAGGTAGATCATCAGGAAAACATCGTGAAATTCCTGCAACAATTGAGATAACACGAGAGGAAGATGTTGTGAAGGGTTAGGCCAGGTAACATCATCCTTGCACACTATCACGTAGTGAAGGACGGTCGATGGGCTCTCACTCACATACCTCAAATCTCTTTTGGTGGCAAAAAGGACTAGGTCCCTCATGTCCCTCATCATGGAGTCACTCAATTTTGGCTTGTGGCTCTAACTTGCTTTGAGGTGGATCACTCTCTCACTTTTCTCTCCACGATGGGATGAAGCTTGTGTTGGAAATATGCCCTATAGGCAATAATAAAGTGATTACTATTATATTTCCTTGTTCATGATAATTGTCTATTGTTCATGCTATAATTGTATTAACCGGAAACCGTAATGCACGTGTGAATACATAGACCACAACATGTCCCTACTGAGCCTCTAGTTGGCTAGCTCGTTGATTAATAGATGGTGACGGTTTCATGACCATGGACATTGGATGTTGTTGATAACGGGATCACATCATTAGGAGAATGATGTGATGGACAAGACCAAATCCTAAGCATAGCACAAGATCGTGTAGTTCGTCTGCTAAAGCTTTTATAATGTCAAGTATCATTTCCTTAGACCGTGAGATTGTGCAAATCCCGGATACCGTAGGAATACTTTGGGTGTGCCAAACGTCACAGCATAACTGGGTGGCTATAAAGGTACACTACAGCTATGCCCAAAAGTGTCTGTTGGGTTGGCAAGAATCGAGACTGGGATTTGTCACTCCGTGTGACGGAGAGGTATCTCTGGGCCCACTCGGTAAGACATCATCATAATGAGATCAATGTGACTAAGGAGTTAGCCACGGTATGATGTGTTACGGAACGAGTAAAGAGACTTGCCGGTAACGAGATTGAACAAGGTATAGGGATACCGACAATCCAATCTCGGGCAAGTAACATACCGGTGGACAAAGGGAATTCTATACAGGATTAATTGAATCCCCGACATCGTGGTTCATCGGATGAGATCATCGTGGAACATGTGGGAGCCAATATGGGTATCCAGATCCCGCTATTGGTTATTGACCGGAGAGGTGTCTCGGTCATGTCTACATGCCTCCCGAACCTGTAGGGTCTACACACTTAAGGTTCAATGACGCTAGGGTTATATGGGAATAGTGTACGTGGTTACCGAAGGTTATTCGGAGTCTCAAATGAGATCCCGAACGTCATGAGGAGTTCCGGAATGGTCCGGAGTTAAAGATTCATATATAGGAAGTGAGGATTTGGTCACAGAAAGTGTTTCGGGCATCACCGGTAATGTACCGGAACCACCGGAAGGGTTCCGGGGTCCACTGGGAGGGGCCACCGGCCCCGAAAGGCTACATGGGCCAAGAGTGGGAGGGAACCAGCCCCTAGGTGGGCTGGTGCGCCTCCCACCTCAGCCCAAGGCACAACAAAGGGCGGAGGGGGCAAACCCTAGGCATGGAGGGGCCCTAGGCCCATCCTAGGGTGCCGCCCCTCCTCCCCACCTCGGTCACTGGCCCTCCTGGACATCTGGGGCTGCCGCGCCCCCTAGGGTGGGAACCCTAGAGGGGGCGCACCCTCCTCCCCTCCTCCTATATACAGTGAGGGTTTTTGGGGCTGCCAAAAGACAACTCTCTCTCTCTCCCTCGGCGCAGCCCTACCTCTCCACCTCCTCGTCCTCCGTAGTGCTTGGTGAAGCCCTATCGGAGTACTGCGCTGCTCCACCACCACCACACCATCATGCTGGTATTGGAGTTGTCTTCCCCAACCTCTCCCTGCTCCTTGTTGTATCAAGGCACGAGAGACGTCATCGGGCTGCACGTGAGTTGAACGGAGAGGCGTCGTTGTTCGGCGCTTAGATTGGAATCGACCGCGATCTGAATTGCTGCAAGTACGACTCCACCAACCGCGTTCATAGTAATGCTTCCGCTTAGCGATCTTCAAAGGTATGAAGAAGCTCAAACCCCTTACTCGTTGCTGGTTTCACATAGATTGATCTTGGTGATACGTAGGAAAATTTTGAATTATTACTACGTTCCCCAACAGTGGCATCATGAGCTAGGTCTATGCGTAGATTCTATGCACGATTAGAACACAAGTAGTTGTGGGCGATGATTTGGTCAATTTGCTTGTCGTTACTAGTCTTATCTTGATTCGGCGGCATTGTGGGATGAAGCGGCCCGGACCGAGTTTACACGTACGCTTATATGAGACTGGTTCCACCGCCTGACATGCACTTGTTGCATAAGGTGGCTAGAGGGCGTCTATCTCTCCCACTTTAGTCGGATCGGATTCGATGAAGAGGCTCCTTATGAAGGGTAAATAGCAATTGGCACATCACCGTTGTGTCTCTTACGTAGGTAAGAAACGTTCTTCCTAGAAACCCATAGCAGCCACGTAAAACTTGCAACAACAATTAGAGGACGTCTAACTTGTTTTTGCAGGGTATGCTATGTGATGTGATATGGCCAAAAGAATGTGATGTGATATATGTGATGTATGAGATTGATCATGTTCTTGTAATAGGAATCACGACTTGCATGTCGATGAGTATGACAACCGGCAGGAGCCATAGGAGTTGTCTTAATTTATTGTATGACCAACGTATCAATCAAAAACGCCATGTAATACTTTACTTTATTGCTAACCGTTAGCCATAGTAGTAGAAGTAATAGTTGGTGAAACAACTTCATGAAGACACGATGATGGAGATCGTGGTGTCATACCGGTGATAATGATGATCATGGTGCCCCGAAGATGGAGATCAAATGAGCAAGATGATATTGGCCATATCATGTCACTATATGATTGCATGTGATGTTTATCATGTTTTACATCTTATTTGCTTAGAATGACGGTAGCTTAAATAAGATGATCTCTCACTAAAATTTCAAGAAATGTGTTCCCCCTAACTGTGCATCGTTGCTGAGGTTCATTGTTCCGAAGCACCACGTGATGATTGGGTGTGATAGGTTCTAACATTCGCATACAATGGGTGTAAGCCAGATTTACACACACAATACACTTACGTTGACTTGACCAGCCTAGCATGTACAGACATGGCCTCGGAACACGGGAGACCGAAAGGTCGAACATGAGTCGTATAGAAGATACGATCAACATGGAGATGTTCACCATTGATGACTAGTCCGTCTCACGTGATGATCGGACACGGGCTGGTGGACGTGGATCATGTGTCACTTGGATGACTAGAGAGATGTCTATCTAAGTGGGAGTTCATTAAATAATTTGATTATGTGAACTTAATTATCATGAACTTAGTATAAAATGTCTTTACAATCTATCTTGGAGATCCAATGGGCCACGCTAATGTTGCCCTCAACTTCAATGTGTTCCTAGAGAAAACCAAGCTGAAAGACGATGGAAGCAACTATACGGACTGGGTCCGTAACTTGAGGATCATCCTCATAGCTTCCAAGAAATTATATGTCCTTGATGCACCTCTAGGTGACGCACCCGTTTTCCCAGCAACTCAAGACGTTATGAACGCTTGGCAGTCGTGTAGTGATGATTACTCCCTGGTTCAGTGCGGCATGCTTTACAGCTTAGAACCGGGGCTCCAAAAGCGTTTTGAGCAACACGGAGCATATGAGATGTTACAAGAGCTAAGAATGGTTTTCCAAGCTCATGCCCGGGTTGATAGATGTGAAGTCTCCGACAAGTTCTTCAGTTGTAATATGGAGGAAAATAGTTCTGTCAGGGAGCACATACTCAAAATGTCTGGGTTGGACAACCGCTTGTCTCAGCTAGGAGTTAATCTTCCGGATGACTCGGTTATTGACAGAATCCTCCAGTCGCTTCCACCTAGCTACAAGAGCTTTGTGATGAACTACAATATGCAAGGGATGGAGAAGTCCATTCTTGAGTTATATTCGATGCTAGAATCAGCGGAGGTGGAAATCAAAAAGGAACATCAAGTGTTGATGGTAAACACGACCACTACTTTCAAGAAAGGCAAGGGTAAGAAGAACTTCAAGAAGGACGGCAAAGCAGTTGCCGTGCCCGGTAAGCAAGTTGCCGGGAATAAGAACAAGAATGGACCCAAGCCTGAGACTGAGTGCTTTTATTGCAAGGGTACCGGTCATTGGTACTTTGGAAGCGGAACTGCCCCAAGTACTTAGCGGATAAGAAGGCCGGCAATGTTAAAGGTATATGTGATATACTTGTTATTGATGTGTACCTTACCAGCGCTCATCGTAGCTCCTGGGTATTTGATACTGGTGCAGTTGCTCACATTTGTAACTCCAAGAAGGAGCTGCGGAATAAGCGGAGACTAGCAAAGGACAAGGTGACGATGCGCGTCGGGAATGGTTCCAAGGTCGATGTGATCGTCGTCGGCATGCTACCTCTACATCTACCTTCGGGATTAGTTTTAAACCCTGATAATTGTTATTTAGTACCAGCTTTAGCATGAACATTGTATCTGGATCTCGCTTGATGCGACATGGCTACTCATTTAAATCTGAGAATAATGGTTGTTCTATTTATATGAGAGAAATGTTTTATGATCATGCCCCGCTGGTCAATGGTTTATTTTTGATGAATCTCGAACGTGATGTTACACATGTTCATAGTGTGAGTACCAAAAGATTATGGTTGATAACGATAGTCCCACTTACATGTGGCACTGCCGCCTTGGTCATATTGGTGTCAAACGCATGAAGAAACTCCATGCGGATGGACTTTTGGAGTCCCTTGATTTTGAATCATTTGACACGTGCGAACCATGCCTCATGGGCAAGATGACCAAGACTCCATTCTCCGGAACAATGGAGCGAGCAACTGACTTGTTGGAGATAATACATACCGATGTATGCGGTCCAATGAGCGTTGAGGCTCGCGGTGGCTACCGTTATGTTCTCACCCTCACTGATGACTTAAGAAGATATGGGTATGTCTACTTAATGAAACACAAGTTTGAAACCTTTTAAAAGTTCAAGGAATTTCAGAGCGAGGTAGAGAATCAACGTGACAGGAAAATAAAGTGCCTACGATCTGATCGTGGCGGAGAATGTTTTTGGAAAATATGCCCTAGAGGCAATAATAATTTAGTTATTATCATATTTCCTTGTTCATGATAATTGTTTATTATCCATGCTATAATTGTATTGATCAGAAACTCTGATACATGTGTGGATATATAGACAACACCATGTCCCTAGTATGCCTCTAATAGACTAGCTCGTTGATCAAAGATGGCTATGGTTTCCTAGTCATGGACATGAGATGTCATTTGGTAACGGGATCACGCGTCATTAGGATAATGATGTGATGGACAAGACCCAAACTACGAACGTAGCATATAATCGTGTCAGTTTATTGCTACTGTTTTCTGCATGTCAAGTATATGTTCCTATGACCATGAGATCATGCAACTCACTGACACTAGAGGAGTACCTTGTGTGTATCAAACGTCGCAACATAACTGGGTGACTATAAATGTGCTCTACAGGTATCTCCGAGGGTGTCTGTTGGGTTGGCATGGATCAAGACTGGGATTTGTTACTCTGTGTGACGGAGAGGTATCTCAGGGCCCACTCGGTAATACAACATCACAATAAGCCTTGCAAGCAATGTGACTAAGTGTTAGTCACGGGATCTTGTATTACGGAACGAGTAAAGAGACTTGCCGGTAACGAGGTTGAACTAGGTATGGAGATACCGACGATCGAATCTCGGGCAAGTAACATATCGAAGAACAAAGGCAACATCATACGGGATTAACTGAATCGTTGACATAGAGGTTTGACCGATAAAGATCTTCGTAGAATATGTAGGAATCAATATGGGCATCCAGGTCCTGCTATTGGTTATTTACCGTAGAGGTGTCTCGGTCATGTCTACATAGTTCTCGAACCCGCAGGGTCTGCACACTTAAGGTTTGGTGACGTTTCAGTAGTAAAGAGTTATGTATGGTGGTGACCGAAGGTTGTTCGGAGTCCCGGATGAGATCTCAGATGTCACGAGGAGCTCCGGAATGGTCCGGAGGTAAATATTGATATATAGGAAGTCCTATTTTGGTCACCGGAAAAGTTTCGGGCTCATCGGTAGTGTACCGGGAGTGCCGGTAGTGTACCGAGGGACCATTGGGAGAGGTATTTCGACCCAAGAGGCTTCATGGGCTGTGGGAGGACTAATACCAGCCCTTAGTGGGCTGGCCAAAGTCCCACATAAGGCCCATGCGGCTGGGGAAGAAATTCCAAAGCAGAAAAGGTGGAAATAAGGAAGGAGTCCTAATCCTACTAGGAGTGGAGGAGGAGGATTCCTCCTCTCCCACTTCGGCCGAAGCCTAGAGGGGCTGGCCCTTGCGCCAAGCCTCCTTCTCCTCTACTCCTATATATACTAGAGGGTTTTAGGGTTTTGGCACAAGATTTTCAGCCATGTGCAACCCTACCCTCTAGTTCGTAGTTTCTCCTCTAGATCGGTTTCAGTTGTGCTTAGGCGAAGCCCTACTGAGATTACTCCACCACCATCGCCGCAGCACCATCACGCTGCCGGAGAACTCGTCTACCATTTGTAAAGCTCGACTTGTTGCAAAGTAGTTTACGACAAGTTCAAGGAGTTGACTGCGATGAGACTTTCTCACTCGTAGCGATGCTAAAGTCTGTTGGAATTAAGTTAGCAGTTGCTGCATTTTTCAATTATGAAATCTGGCAGATGGATGCCAAAACATCGTTTCCTTCCTTAAGGAAAGGTTGTATGAGATACAACCAGAAGGTTTTGTAAGTCCTAAGAATGCTAAAATATGTGCGAGCTTCAATGATTCTTCTATGAACTGAAGAAAGCATCTCGGAGTTGGAATATACACTTTGATGAGGTGATCAACGTTTTTGAGTCTATACAAAGTTTACGAGAAACTTGTATTTGCAATAAAGTGAGTGGGAGCACTATAGAGTTTCTGATAAGTATATATGGATGACATATTGCTATTCAGAAATGATGTAGAATTTCTGGAGAGCATAAACGGTTGTTTGAAAAGAGTTTTTCAAAGGAAGACCTGGATAAAGCTACCTAATTGTTGAGCATCAAGATCTATAAAGATAGATCAAGATGTTTGATAAGACTTTCAATGAGTACATACCTTGACAAGATTTTGAAAGAGTTCAAAATGGATTAGTCAGAGAGAAGTGTTCTCACCTGCTTTGAAAGGTATGAAGTTGAGTGAGACTCAAAGCTCGACCACGGTAGAAGAAAGAGAAAGGATGAATGTCGTCCCCTATGCCTTAGCCATAGGCTCTGTATAGTATGTCATGCTGTGTACCGCACCTGTGTGTGCCTTGAGTCCATCAAGGGGTACAAGAGTAATCCAGGAGTGGATCACTGGACAACGGTCAAGATTTTCCTTAGTAACTAAAACTAAGGTGATGTTTCTCGATTATGGAGGTGATAAAGAGTTCGTCGTAAAGAGTTACGTCGATGCAAGCTTTAACACCAATCCGGATAACTCGTAGTAGCAATCTGGATACGTATAGTAGGAGCAGCCATTTGGAATAGTACCAAGTGTGGTAGCAGTGTTTACAGTTTGGCATAGAGATTTGCAAAGTACACACGGATCTGAAGGTCCCAGACCCGTTAACTATAAGACCTCTCTCATATGCAAAGCATGATCGAGCCCCAGAACTCATTGGGTGTTAGATTCATAACAATGCGAATCACATGGTGATGTGAACTAGATTATTGACTCTAGTGCAAGTGGGAGACTGTTGGAAATATGCCCTAGAGTCAATAATAAATTAGTTATTATCATATTTCCTTGTTCGTGATAATCGTTTATTATCCATGCTATAATTCTATTGAATGGAAACACATTACATGTGTGGTAAATAGACAAACACTCTGTCCCTAGTATGCCTCTAGTGAACTAGCTCGTTGATCAAACATGGTCAAAGGTTTCCTAGCCATTGACATGTGATGTCATTTGAATAACGGGATCACATAATTAGGAGAATGATGTGATGGACAAGACCCAAACTACAAACGTAGCATATGATCGTGTCAGTTTATTGCTACTATTTTCTGCATGTCAAAGTATGTGTTCCTATGACCATGAGATCATGCAACTCACTGACATCGGAGGAGTACCTTGTGTGTATCAAACGTCGCAACGTAACTGGGTGACTATAAAGGTGCTCTACAGGTATCTTCGAGGGTGTGTGTTGAGTTGGCATGGATCAAGACTGAGATTTGTTACTCCGTGTGACGGAGAGGTATCTCAGGGCCCACTCGGTAATACAACATCACAATAAAGCCTTGCAAGCAATGTGACTAAGTGTTAGTCACGGGATCTTGTATTACGGAACGAGTAAAGAGACTTGCCGGTAACGAGGTTGAACTAGGTATGGAGATACCGATGATGAATCTCGGGCAAGTAACATACCAAAGAACAAAGGGAACATCATACGGGATTAACTGAATCCTTGACATAGAGGTTCGACTGATAAAGATCTTCGTAGAATATGTAGGAACCAATGTGGACATCCAGGTCCCGCCATTGGTTATTAACCGTAGAGGTGTCTCGGTCATGTCTACATAGTTCTCGAACCCGCAGGGTCTGCACACTTAAGGTTTGGTGACGTTTCGGTGGTATAGAGTTATGTATGGTGGTGACCGAAGGTTGTTCGGAGTCCTGGATGAGATCCCGGACATCACGAGGAGCTCCGGAATGGTTCGGAGGTAAATATTCATATATAGGAAGTACTATTTTGGTCACCGGAAAAGTTTCGGGCTCATCGGTAGTGTACCGAGAGTGCCGGTAGTGTACCGGGGGACCATCGGGAGAGGTATTTCGACCCAAGAGGCTACATGGGCTGTGGGAGGGTGGAAACCAGCCCTTAGTGGGCTGGTGGAAGTCCTCTAAGAGGCCCATGCAGCTGGACTTGGGAAAGAGAGAAAAAGGCCAAGGTGGAAAGAGATTCCAAGTAGGAAAGGAGGAATCCTAGTCCTAATAGGATTGGAGGAGGATTCCTCCTCTCCTCCTTGCGCAAGAGTCAAGGTAGGGCTGCCTTGTGCGCCAGACCTCCTCCTCCCTCCCTCTTATATATACTGGAGGTATTGGGTATTTTGCACTTGATTTTTACGGCCACGTGCTACCCGTTCCACCGGTGCTCCTCTAGATCGGATTTCCGCAGTGCTTAGGCGAAGCCCTACCGGAATTGCTCCACCACCATCACCGGAGCGCCGTCACGCTGACGGTGAACTCTTCTCCCTCTCCACTTCCTCTTGCTGGATCAAGACGGTGGAGATCGTCATCAAGCTGCACGTGTGTTGAACGCGGAGGTGTCGTTCGTTCGGCGCTAGATCGGAAGGACCGTGAACAAGATCGTGAGACGGTTCGTGATGAGTTCACGGGACAGATCATGATGAGATCGGGGACGGATCGTGATTGGATCGCGGGACGAATCGTGATGTGATCGCGGGATGCTCGACGATTTGGATCGCGAAGATGTTCGACTACACCAACCGCGTTTCTTAACGCTTCCCGCTTAGCGATCTACAAGGGTATGTAGATCCACTCTCCCTCTCATATATGCTCATCACCATGGATAGATCTTGCGTGTGCGTAGGAAAATTTTTGTTTCCCATGCAACGTTCCCCAACACGGGTGTGATAGACTCTACGTTCACATACAACGGGTGCAAGCCAGTGTTGCACATGCAGAACACTCGGGTTAAACTTGACGAGCCTAGCATGTATAGACAAGGCCTTGGAACACAAGAGACCGAAAGGTCGAACATGATTCATATAGTAGATATGATCAACATGATGATGTTCACCATTGAAACCACCTCAACTCACATGATGATCAGACTTGAGTTGGTGAATTTGGATCATGTATCACTCGAATGACCGGAGGGATGTCAATTTGAGTGGGAGTTCTTAAGTAATATGATTAATTGAAGTCATTATCATGAACTTAGTCAGTAGTGTCTTTGCAAAATTATTTTGTAGATTACTAGCTCACGTTGTAGCTCCCTTGAATTTCTATATGTTCCTAGAGAAATAGAGTTGAAAGATGATGGTAGCAATATTGCAGACTGGGTCCATGATCTGAGGATTGTCCTCATTGCTGCACAGAAGGGTAATGTCCTTAATACATCGCTCGGTGCGCCACCCCCTCTAGCGTCATTTGTAGATGTTGTGAACATCTAACAGGCACATTCCGATGACTACTTGATAGTTTAGTATGTCATGCATTACGTCTTAGAATTGAGGCTCCAAAACGTTTTGAACGTCACGGAACATATGAAATGTTCTAAGAGCTGAAATTGGGATCTCAGGCTCATGCCCATGTTGTGAGATATGAATCGCCAACAAGATTCTTTGCCTGTAAGATGAAGGAGAATAGCTCAATCGTTAAGCATGTGCTCAGATTGTCTGGGTGCTACAATCGCTTGAAACGAGTGGGAGTTGATCTTCCAGATAAGATAGTGATTGATATATTTCTCCAAGTCACTATCACTAAGCTACTAGAACTTGGTGATGAACTATACAATGCCAGGGATAGAAATAATGATCCCTGAGCTGTTCGCGATGTTTGACATCGCGAAGGTAGAAATCAAGAAGGAGCATCAAGTGTTGATGGTTAGTAAAACCACTAGTTTCGAGAAGGGCAAGGGCAAGGAGGGAAACTTCATGGATGGCAAGTCAGTTGCTGCTCCAGTGAAGCAACCCAAAGTTGAACCCAAACCCGAGACTAAGTGCTTCTACTATGAGGTGAGCGGTCACTGAAGCGGAACAACTCTAGATACTTGGTAGATAAGAAGGTTGGCAATGTCGACACAAGTGTATTTGATATACGTGTTATTGATGTGTACCTTGCTAGTACTCCTAATAGCACCTGGGTATTGGATACCGGTTCGGTTGCTAATTGTTAGTAACTCGAAGTAAAAGCTATGGAATAAACAGAGACTAGCTAAGGGTGAGGTGACGATGTGTATTGGAAATGTTTCCAAGGTTGATGTGATCGACATCGCATGCTCTGTCTACCTTCGGGATTAGTGACGAACCTAAATAAATGTTATTTGGTGTTTTGCATTGAGCATGAACGCGATTATATCGTGTTTATTGCAACACGGTTATTCATTTAAGTTAGAGAATAATTGTTATTCTGTTTACATGAATAATACCTTCAATGGTCATGCACCCAGTGAGAATGGTTTGTTGAATCTTGACCATAGTAATACACATGTTCATAACATTGATGCCAAAAGATACAAAGTTAATAATGATAGTACCGCATACTTGTGGCACTGCCGCTAAATGTCATATTGGTATAAAGCGCATGAAGAAACTCCATGTTGATGGATCTTTGGACTCATTCGATTTCGAATCGGTTGAGACATGCGAACCATGCCTCTTGGGCAAGATGGCTAAGGACCCCGTTTTCCGGATTGATGGAGCGGGCAAGTGATTTATTGGAAATGATACATGTTGATGTATGCAATCCAATGAGTCTTGTAGTGTGCAGTGGATATCGTTATTTTCTTACCTTCACTGATGATTTGAGTAGATATAGTGTATGTTTACTTAATGAAACACAAGTCTGAATCATTTGAAAAGTTCAAGAAAATTCAGAGTGAAGTTTAAGATCATCGTGACAAGAAGATAAAAATGTCTGCGATATGATCATGGAGGTGAATATCTGAGTTACGAGTTTGGCATACAACTTTAGACAATGTGAAAGTCGTTTCACAACTCACGCCACCTGGAACATTATAGTGTGATGGTGTGTCCGAACGTCATAGTCGTGCTCTATTGGATATGGTGCGGGCTATGATGTCTCTTATCATTTTGCTACTATAGTTTTGGGGTTATGCATTAGAGATAACTACATTCACTTTAAATAGGGCACCATCTAAATCTGTTGAGATGACACCGTGTGAATTATTGTTTGATAGAAACCTAAGCTGTCATTTCTTGATGTTTGGGGCTGCGACACTTATGTGAAAAAATGTTTTCACCTAATTAGCTCAAACCGAAAGCGGACAAATGCATCTTCATAGAATACCCTAAGAACAGTTGGGTAAACCTTCTATCTCAGATCCAAGCATAAAGTGTTTGTTGCTAAAACTGGGTCCTTTCTCGAGAAACAGTTTCTCTCGAAAGAATTGAGTGGGAGGAAGATAGAACTTGATGAGGTTGTTGAACCTTTGTTTCAACCAGAGAGTAGCGCAGCGCAGAAAGATGTTTATGTGGAACCTACGTTAGTTGAAGAGGAAGTAAATGATGATGATCATGAAGCTTCGGATCAAGTTATTATTGAACCTCGTAGGTTGACAAGGACGCGTACTGCTCCTGAGTGGTACGACAACCCTGTCTTGGAGGTCATGTTGTTGGACAATGATGAACCTACGAGCTATGGAGAAGCGATGATGGGCCCGAATTCCGACAAATGGTTAGAGGCCATGAAATCCGAGAAAGGATCCATGTATGAAAACCAAGTATAGACTTTGGTAGACTTGCTCGTTGGACGGCAAGTCGTCGAGTACAAATGGACCTTTGAGATGAAGATAGACTCTGATGGTGAATGCCACCATTTATAGAGCTCGACTTGTCACAAAGAAATTTCCGACAAGTTCAAGGAGTTGACTGCGATGAGACTTTCTCACTCGTAGCGATGCTAAAGTCTGTTGGAATTATGTTAGGAGTTGCTACATTTTTCAAATTATGAAATCTGGCAGATGGATGTCAAAACATCGTTTCCTTAATGGTTTACTTGAGGAAAGGTTGTATGTGATACAACCAGAAGGTTTTGTCAGTCCTAAGGATGCTAAAAGGTGTGCAAGCTCCAGTGATCCTTCTATGGACTGGAGCAAGCATCTCGGAGTTGGAATATACGCTTTGATGAGGTGATCAAAGTTTTTGAGTCTATACAAAGTTTATGAGAAACTTGTATTTACAATAAAGTGAGTGGGAGCACTATAGAATTTTTGATAAGCATATGTGGTTGACATACTATTGATCAAAAATGATGTAGAATTTTTGGAAAGCATAAATGGTTGTTTGAAAAGTGTTTTTCAAAGGAAGACCTGGATAAAGCTACCTAATTGTTGAGCATCAAGATCTATAGAGATAGATCAAGATGCTTTATGAGACTTTCAATGAGTACATACCTTGATAAGATTTTGAAAGAGTTCAAAATGAATTAGTCAGAGAAAGAGTTCTCGCCTGATTTGTAAGGTGTGAAGTTGAGTGAGACTCAAACTCGACAACATCAGAAGAAAGAGAAAGGACGAACATCGTCCCCTATGTCGTAGCCATAGGCTCTGTATAGTATGACATGTTGTGTACCGCACATGTGTGTGCCTTGCCATGAGTCCATCAAGGGGTACAAGAGTGATCCAGGAGTGGATCATTGGACAGCGGTCAAGATTTCTTAGTGACTAAAGACTAAGGAAATGTTTCTCGATTATGGAGGTGATAAAGAGTTCACCGTAAAGAGTTACGTCGTTGCAAGCTTTAACACCAATCCGGATGACTCTTAGTAGCAATCCGGATACGTATAGTGGAGCAACCATTTGGAATAGCTACAAGTGGAGTGTAGTAGCAGTGTATACAGTAAGACATAGAGATTTGCAAAGTACAGACAGATCTGAATGTCGCAGACCCGTTGACTAAAAGACCTCTCTCACATGCAAAGCATGATCAAGCCCCAGAACTCATTGGGTGTTAGATTCATAACAATGCGGATCGCATGGTGATTTGAACTAGATTATTGACTCTAGTGCAAGTGGGAGACTGTTGGAAATATGCCCTAGAGGCAATAATAAACTGGTTATTATCATATTTCCTTGTTCCTGATAATCGTTTATTATCCATCCTATATTTGTATTGATCGGAAACCCAGATACATGTGTGGATACATAGACAACACCATGTCCCTAGTATGCCTCTAATAGACTAGCTCGTTGATCAAAGATGGCTATGGTTTCCTAGTCATGGAGATGAGATGTCATTTGGTAATGGGATCACACGTCATTAGGAGAATGATGTGATGGACAAGACCCAAACTACGAACGTAGAATATGATCATTACAGTTTATTGCTACTGTTTTTTGCATGTCAAGTATATGTTCCTATGACCATGAGATCATGCAACTCACTAACACCTAAGGAGTACCTTGTGTGTATCAAACGTCGCAACGTAACTGGGTGACTATAAAGGTGCTCTACAGGTATCTCCAAGGGTGTCTGTTGGGTTGGCATGGATCAAGACTGGGAACTGTTACTCCGTGTGATGGAGAGGTATCTCAAGGCCCACTCGGTAATACAACATCACAATAAGCCTTGCAAGCAATGTGACTAAGTGTTAGTCACGGGATCTTGTATTACGGAACGAGTAAAGAGACTTGTCGGTAACGAGGTTGAACTAGGTATGGAGATACCAACGATCGAATCTCGGGCAAGTAACATACCGAAGAACAAAGGGAACATCATACGGGATTAACTGAATCCTTGACATAGAGGTTCGACCGATAAATATCTTCATATAATATGTAGGAACCAATATGGGCATCCAGGTCCTACTATTGGTTATTTACCGTAGAGGTGTCTCGGTCATGTCTACATAGTTCTCGAACCCGCAGGGTCTGCACACTTAAGGTTTGGTGACATTTTGGTAGTATAGAGTTATGTATGGTGGTGACCAAAGGTTTTTAGGAGTCCCAGATGAGATCCCAGATGTCACGAGGAGCTCCGTAATGGTCCGGAGGTAAATATTGATATATAGGAAGTCCTGTTTTGGTCGCCGGAAAAGTTTTGGGCTCATCGGTAGTGTACCGGGAGTGTTGGTAGTGTACCGGGGGACCATCGGGAGAGGTATTTCGACCCAAGAGGCTTCATGGGCTGTGAGAGGACTAATACCAGCCCTTAGTGGGCTGGCCAAAGTCCCACACAAGGCCCATGCGACTGGGGAAGAAATTCCACAGGAGAAAAGGTGGAAAAAGGCAAAAAGGTGGAAATAAGGAAGGAGTCTTAATCCTACTAGGAGTGGAGGAGGAGGATTCCTCCTCTCCCACTTCAGCCGAAGCCTAGAGGGTCTGGTCCTTGCGCCAAGCCTCCTCCTCCTATCCTCCTATATATGCTAGAGGGTTTTAGGGTTTTGGCACAAGATTTTCAGCCACGTGCAACCCTACCCTCTAGTCCGTAGTTTCTCCTCTAGATCGGTTTCAGCTGTGCTTAGGCGAAGCCCTGCTGAGATTACTCCACCACCATCGCCGTAGCGCCATCATGCTACCAGAGAACTCATCTACCTCTCCGCTCCCTCTTGCTGGATCAAGAAGACGGAGATCATTATCGAGCTGTACGTGTGCTGAACGCGGAGGTGTCGTCCGTTCGGCGCTAGATCGGAAAGACCGTGATCAAGATCGCGAGACGGATCGTGATGAGATCATGGGACGGATCGTGATGAGTTCGCGGGACAGATCATGATGAGTTCACCAGATGGATCATGATTGGATCGCGGGACGAATCGTGATGAGATCGCAGGACGCTCGGCAATTTGGATCGCGAAGACGTTCGACTACACCAACCACGTTTCTTAAGGCTTCCCGCTTAGCGATCTACAAGGTTATGTAGATCCACTCTCCCTCTCATAGATGCTTATCACCATGGATAGATCTTGCGTGTGTGTAGGAAATGTTTTGTTTCCCATGCAACGTTCCACAACAAATATTTGAGTCACGAGTTTGGCACGCACCTAAGGAAATGTGGAATTGTTTCACAACTCATGCCGCCTGGCACACCTCAGCGAAATGGTGTGTATGAACATCATAATCGCACTCTATTGGATATGGTGCGATCTATGATGTCTCTTACCGACTTACCGCTATCATTTTGTGGATATGCATTAGAGACTGCCACATTCACTTTAAATAGGGCACCGTCTAAGTCCGTTGAGACGACACCGTATGAATTATGGTTTGGAAAGAAACCTAAGCTATCGTTTCTGAAAGTTTGGGGATGCGATGCTTATGTGAAGAAACTTCAACCTGAGAAGCTCGAACCCATAGCGGAAAAGTGCGTCTTCATAGGATACCCCAAAGAAACTGTTGGGTATACCTTCTACCTCAGATCCGAAGGCAAAGTCTTTGTTGCCAAGAATGGATCCTTTTTAGAGAAAGAGTTGCTCTCGAAAGAAGTAAGTTGGAGGAAAATAGAACTTGATGAGGTATGTTCCTCCACTCGATGAGGTATGAGAACAAAGTATGGACTTTGCTGGACTTGCCCGATGATCGGCGAGCCATAGAAAATAAATGGATCTTTAATAAGAAGACTGACGCGGATGGTAATGTGACCATCTATAAGGATCGGCTTGTCGCTAAGGGTTATCGACAAGTTCAAGGAGTTGACTACGATGAGACTTTCTCACCCATAGCGATGCTGAAGTCCGTCTGAATCATGTTAGCAATTGCCACATTTTATGATTATGAGATCTGGCAAATGGACGTCAAAGCAGCATTCCTTAATGGTTTCCTTAAGGAAGAACTATATATGATGCAACCGGAAGGTTTTGTCGATCCTAAAGATGCTAACAAAGTATGCAAGCTTTAGCGCTCCATCTACGAGCCGGTGCAAGCATCTCGGAGTTGGAACATTTGCTTTAATGAGGTGATTAAAGCATTTGGATTTATACAGGTTTATGGAGAACCCTGTATTTATAAGAAAGTGAGTGGGAGCTCTGTAGCATTTCTCATATTATATGTGATGACATATTGTTGATGGGAAATGATATAGAATTTTTGGAAAGCATAAAGGCCTACTTGAATAAGTGTTTTTCAATGAAGGACCTTGGAGAAGCTGCTTACGTATTAGGCATCAAGATCTATAGAGATAGATCGAGACACCTCATAGGTCTTTCACAAAGCACATACCTTGACAAGATATTGAAGAAGTTCAATATGGATCAGTCCAAGAAGGGGTTCTTGCCTGTGTTACAGGGCGTGAGGTTGAGTACGACTAGATGCCCGACCATGGCAAATGATAGAGAAAATATGAGTGTCATCCCCTATGCTTCAGCCATAGGCTCTATTATGTATGCCATGCTGTGTACCAGACCTGATGTGAACCTTGCCATAAGTTTGGTAGGGAGGTACCAAAGTGATCCCGGAGCAGAATGCTGGACATCGGTCAAGAATATCCTGAAGTACTCGTATATGGAGGTGCCGAAGAGCTCGTTGTAAAGGGTTACGTCAATGCTAGCTTTGACACAGATCCGGATGCTTCCAAGTCACAAACCGGATACGTGTATATTTTGAACGGAGGGGCAGTCAGTTGGTGCAGCATCAAGAAAAGTGTCATGGCAGCATCTACATGTGAAGCGGAGTACATAGCTACTTCGGAAGCAACAAATGAAGGAGTCTGGATGAAGGAGTTCATCACTGACCTAGGAGTGATTCCCAATGCGTCGGACCCGATGACTCTATTCTATGACAACACTGGAGCTATTGCCCTTGCCAAGGAGCTCAGGTTTCACAAGAAGACAAGACACATCAAGTGTCGCTTCAACTCCATTCGTGGATATGTCCACGATGGAGATATGGACATTTGTAAAGTACATACAGATTTGAAAGTCACAGATCCGTTAACTAAACCTCTCTCACGAGCAAAACATGATCAACACCAGAACTCTATGGGTGTTCGATACATCACAATGTAACTAGATTACTGACTCTAGTGCAAGTGGGAGACTGTTGGAAATATGCCCTAGAGGCAATAATAAAGTGATTATTATTATATTTCCTTGTTCATGATAATCGTCTATTGTTCATGCTATAATTGTATTAACTAGAAACCGTAATGCATGTGTGAATACATAGACCACAACATGTCCCTAGTGAGCCTCTAGTTGGCTAGCTCGTTGATCAATAGATGGTCGCGGTTTCATGATCATGGAAATTGGATGTCGTTGATAATGGGATCACAGCATTAGGAGAATGATGTGATGGACAAGACCCAATCCTAAGCATAGCACAAGATCGTGTAGTTCGTCTGCTAAAGCTTTTCTAATGTCAAGTATCATTTCCTTAGACCATGAGATTGTGCAACTCCCGCATACCGTAGGAATCCTTTGGGTGTGCCAAACGTCCCAACATAACTGGGTGGCTATAAAGGTACACTACGGGTATCCCCGAAAGTATCTGTTAGGTTGGCACGAATCGAGACTAGAATTTATCACTCCGTGTCACGGAGAGGTATCTCTGGGCCCACTCGATAAGACATCATCATAATGAGCTCAATGTGACTAAGGAGTTATCCATGGGATGATGTGTTACGGAACGAGTAAAGAGACTTGCCGGTAATGACATTGAACAAGGTATAGGGATACCGACGATCGAATCTCGGGCAAGTAACATACAGGTAGACAAAGGGAATTCTATACGGGATTAATTGAATCCCCGACATCGTGGTTCATCCGATGAGATCATCATGGAACATGTGGGAGCCAATATGGGTATCCAGATACTACTATTGGTTATTGACCAGAGAGGTGTGTCGGTCATGTCTACATGCCTCCAGAACTCGTAGGGTCTACACACTTAAGGTTTGATGGCGCTAGGGTTACATAGGAATAGTGTACGTGGTTACCGAAGGTTGTTCAGAGTCCCAGATGAGATCCCAAATATCACGAGGAGTTCCATAATGGACCGTAGGTAAAGATTCATATATAGGAAGTGAGGATTTGGTCATCAGAAGTGTTTCGGGCATCACCAGTAATGTACCGGGACCACCGGAAGGGTTCTGGGGGTCCACCGGGAGGGGCCACCGGACCCAGAAGGCTACATGGGCCAAGAGTGGGAGGAAACCAGCCCCTAGGTGGTCTGGTGCGCCTCCCACCTCAACCCAAGGCGCAGCTAAGGGTGGAGGAGGGCAAACCCTAGGCATGGAGGGGCCCTAGGCCCACCCTAGGGTGCCGCCCCTCCTCCCCACCTCAGCCGCCGGCCCTCCTGGCCATCTAGGGCTGCCGCACCCCCTAGGGTGGAAACCCTAGAGGGGCGCACCCTCCTCCCCTCCTATATATAGTGAGGGTTTTTGGGGCTGCCAAAACACAACTCTCTCTCTCCCTCGGCGCTTAGATCGAAATCAACCGTGATCTGAATCGCTGCGAGTATGACTCCACCAACCGCGTTCATAGTAACGCTTCTGCTTAGCGATCTTCAAAGGTATGAAGATGCTCAAACCCCTTACTCGTTTCTGGTTTCACATAGATTGATCTTGGTGATACGTAGGAAAATTTTGAATTACTACTATGTTCCCCAACAGCTTGCTTGTCGACGCTTACTTGACTTGGAGACATAGGGCGAAGCACATATTCGGTGCCCTTCATATTGAAGCTATATTGATTTGTGTGCCCATTGTGTATGACACCATGATCTAATTGCCACAGTCTCCCAAGGAGTAAGTGGCGAACGGACATGGGCACCACATCACACTCCATGGTGTCTTCGTAAGCTCCAATCTTGAAGGAAACTTGCACGGTGTGGTCGACTTGTATTGTGTCGGAGTCACTTAGCCATTGGACCTTGTAGGGTCGAGGATGTTTTTCTTGACCAAGTGCAACTTGGAGTAAAATGCCTCACTTGCCAAATTGTGGCAACTTCCTCCATCGATGATGACCTTGACGGATCTTCCTTGGATACCGGCCTTGGTGTGGAAGATGTGGCAACGTTGGTCCTCGTCTTGTTGTTGTTGTAGAGTCAATACCTTTGAGACAACGAGAGCGGGGATCGGATCGTTATCACAAAATATTTGAGTCTTCATCTTCATTGACCTGTCGGTGCATAGCCACATGTTCCAAAGCTTTCATCTCATCTTCACTCATGGAGTCATAGGAACCGTCATCTTGAAGGATCATGGTCCGCCTTGTAGGACACTCATACATCTTGTGTCCTCGGCCTTGGCACGTGAAACACTTGATGGAGATTTTTTTCGCGTCATCCGGTGTTGGTTTAGAGGATGACTCTCTTGTTTTGCTTGTAGGAGTGATGCGGGATGATGAAGACGACTTGCCCTTGTAGCTTGACTTGTCATCTTTTTTTGAACCATGAATGTTTGTAGGAGAGTTTCCTACACTCTTTTATATTAATATAAAGGGGTAAACAAGAGCACAGTCAGAGTACAAGGGGAGGGGGTGTTAGAAAGTGAAAAGGAATACTATCTAATATGAGTTAGTATGGCTAAAAATAAAAAGTCTACGGGGGGTCGTAGATTTTGTCCATGTGGCGGCAGAAGGAAAGCCCAAGCCTAGCTAGGAGTCTCTTTTGTTGTGTTCAATGGATACTAGCAGTGAAGGATGCAATGAAGTCGTGCGCTCCTTCCTTTGATCGATGCTTCAAAGCAGTGAAGTCTTCTTTAAACCTCCTCAACCGGGACACGCGGGAAGGCGGTACATGTTTGAAAATCAGGTCGTTCCTCTCTTTCCATATGGACCAGGCCGACACTATAAAATTTCCATGAACATGGGCCGGGCCCAATTACTCTTTCCGCTCACCGGCCATTCAAATCTTCCATCTCCTGCCCTGCCCCTAGTCAATCTGCAGGTCAGACCATCTATTCCTCGAGAATGAGCATGTAAAAAACAGATGTTTGAGCGTCTCTTCTTGTTGATCTTGGCAGAGGACACAGTCATGCGCGCACGGTCCCTACCCTCCAACCACAAAGCGTCGACGGTGAAACACGTTTTTTGTATTGAGACGATCCACGAGCAGTAACCATGTGAAGACTTTCAGCTTCATCATGCATTTGGATTTCCATGTCCATTTTAAGGAGTCATGGAACGAGATTTCTCTGAAGCAATATTGGTAGAACTTGGACGATGTGTATTTGCTTCCCTAGTCGTACACCCAGACATCATCTTGTGTTTCCATAACTTGCACTTCTGCAACTTCAGGCTGCATCCGGCGAACCTCTACGAGCGCCTGCGGTGACAGCACCAAATGGAAATGGTCTCCAAGCGAGTTTGACAACAGGAGCTCATGAGTACACACATCTTCGTCGACCGCGAACGAGAATGCCCTCGGATAATGCTCGGATAAAACTTGATCGTATCGACGATCCTTTCAAAATAGTGTTGTTAGGCCATGATCCAAGATGATCAAGTATGATATGCAAATTTGGCGATGCTATTGCTCTTTTTTCCTTGCTTAAAAGCTTTGCTTCTCTTTATTTTAGCAATGATACTTTGATTGTCACTATGTGGGACGTGCTCACCAAGATAGCAATTATGTATGTGGGTACTTTGCAACACAAGAGATGGTACTAAGATGTATATGCATGCAATTGTAGCTATGCGGAGTATGTATCACTAATGCGCACAAATAGCATGCCCCGACAATACTCAATGGCTAGTCTCGATGGGCAAGTAACGCAAATAGGCTTGGGGTAACAATGCAATGGCAAGGGTATAAGTAAAGAGTGTCGTCGCGGTTACCGTCCTTGCTTACGGTGTGGTGTCAATGAAGAGTTGGTTGGCGACGATCCGGGGCGATGATGGGCGGTGATGTCGATGAAGAACCACTCCTAAGTAGCCGAAACACCTTAGGAAGTGTCAAGGGTCGCGACTCAAAATCTCAAATGCAAATGGGTTGCGGAAGAAATGGTGGAAGTTTGTGAAAAATCTGTGGTGGGAAAAACCAAGGAAAATGAAAACTACCGAGTGGAAATGTTCTGTAAAGGCCGGAAGGTGCGGGTCGGCCGGAGGTTCCAGGGGCCGGTAGGTCCGGGAGGGCCGGAGTGTCCGGTGGCCGAAAGGTTCAGTTGGAGATGGAAGTTCCAGGGATCGGGAAAATTGGGACGAACCCTAATTTCCATATCTTGGACTTGGGCAGAAAATCTTGAGGAAAAACCCAAATCTGACGGTGAAAAGGAAAAATTGGTGGGGGTTGGCTGGATGGAAATCTAGATTCACACGTCCACAACGAAATTCACACATCCAAATCAACAAATCTCATCAAATCCAAAAAATCCAAAAAATTGGGTAAGGTTGTTTTTGTGGAGATTTTCGAAATTGGGATGGAATCAAACAAACTTAGGCTAGAAACGAGGGGAGGGGGCTCCAAATTCGTGATCAACGTGGATAATGATACCATATGATACGGGGCAAGACCTGTGGTGGTCAATCTTTCATGAATTGGAGGGGGGAAACACGAAGAACACTGGGAGGAACAAGAGTAAACACTCAAGAGCAAACTCAATCACACATCAACTAGGTCCATAACATCACAAGAAGTACAAGATCCCAAATCAACAGACGAAACAAGTATTGGTAGTGTCTCTCACTCTGGAGGAGGAGCCTTGAATCCACGAGGGATCTTCCCTCTAGAGGGGCCTTGGCATCACTTGGATCTACTCACAAAGGAGGTCAAACTCCCTAGGAGAAGCAAGTAATAGAGCTCAGCTCGAGAGCAAACATTAGCTAACCCTAACTCGAGGTGGAATAAGAGTAGTTTCAGTCTAGGGATGAAGGGATAAGTGAAGGAGTACATGGGCCTCGGGCCCGAGAGGCATCACTCTACGAAGGCCGGAAGTTCCGGGCTAGGCTGGAGGTTCCGGGCTCCGAAAGTTCCGGGCTGGTTCCGGGCAGGTTCTCGGCTTTTCCGAGTGTTGGCACGGGCTTCAGTGGCTGGGCAGATGGAGGGTCGGAAGTTTCGGGCTGACCAGAAGTTCCGGGGGCCGAACGCTCCGGGCAGGTTCCGGGCTAACCCGAAAGTCTGCATCCCTGGACTTGGCCTTGGGTCGACGATGGTCCGAAAGTTCTGGGCAATCTAGAGACTTGCCCTTGGTGCTAGATCATTCTCCTCCTCGACCTTGGTCTTGGGGATGTTTCCTTGGCCCTTCGAGGTCGTCTCCCTCGTACCTAAGGATACACAGGGTTTCATTGTGAGCCAGCATCCAAGTTCCTTTGTCGTCACAGTCATACTCGAAGAGGAGTGAGTTCACCTTAGCTTCAATGTCGTGTGCGCGTGCTCTTATCATAGGGTCATTTGGGGGTTTGCTTGATGGTGTAGTCTTCATGGGGATGATGGTGGGATGCTCCAGATCAGGATCTGAACACAATCTCTTCCACCAAGTAATCCAACAAGCATCGACTACGAGATGTAATCAACACAACTAGTAACCCACATGTACGAATCTGAGGTTTTGGAACAAAGATTGAATACAAGAGATGAACTAGGGTTGGATATGAGATGGTGCTGGTGAAGATGTTGATGAAGATTGGTCCTCTCACGAAGGAGAAAACGTTGGTGATGACGATGGCTTTGATCTCTCCCTCCCGGAGAGGGACTTTCCCGGCAGAATCTGGCTGCCAGAGTGCAAAAGGGCCTCTGCCCAGGTTTCTGCCTCGAGACGACGGTGCTTCGTCCCGAAAGATTGATTATGATTTTTTCTAGGGAAAAACCCACCATATAGGAGAAGAGGGGCGTTAGAGGACCAGTAGGGGGCCAACAAGCCATCTGGTCGAGCCACCAGGGGGTGCGGCCTGTTGGCTTGTGGCCTGCCCCCTCCTGTATATTTGTGCTCCAAAATTCTTAAATGTTCCAAAAATATTCTCCGTAAATTTTTATGTCATTCTAAGATTGGTGATTTTTCTGCCTTTTTCTCGGTTTCCAGTCCAGAATTCCGGTTTCTAGATATTTCACTCCTTATGATGTACCTTGCATATTCAGAGAGAAAAGTCATAAGAATTGTGTAATAATGTGGAATAATAGACAAGAATGAGGTAAATAGTAGTAATAATTCATGATGCAAAATGGTCGTATCAAATTTCTCGGTCATGTCTACATCATTCTCGAACCCGCAGGGTCTGCACACTTAACGTTCGGTGACGATATAGTATTGTTGAGTTATATATGTTGGTGACCGAAGGTTGTTCAGAGTCCCTTATGAGATCCCGGACTTCACAAGGAGTTCCAGAATGGTCCAGGTAAAGATTTATCTATAGAAAAGTGATATTCGGGTTCTGGAAGAGTTTCTGGTGTTTCCGATATAGTACCAGGAGTGCCGAAAGGGTTCCGATGGTCCATCGGGGGGCACATGGGCTTAAGAGGGAGCGCACTAGCCCATGGTGGGCTGGGCGCCCCTTCCTTAAAGGCCCATGCGCCTGGTGGTAGGTGGGGGAGGTGCCTTGGGGAGGAAGGACTCCTCCCCTAGGGCGCCCACCTCCCTTGTGGGAGGTGGACTCCGTCCCCCTTGGCCGGTCAGCCCTCCCTTGGATTAGGGGCCAAGGCTGCACCCTACCTACCCCCTCCTCCTATAAATAGATAGGGAGAGGGAGGGCAGCCGCACCCCAAGCCATAGGTGCATCCCTTTCTCTCTCTCTCCCTAGATCTGTTTTCCTCCAAACGCATGCGGCAATGCTTGGCGAAGCCCTGTTGAGATTTCTCCACCACCACCGTCACAACGTCATTGTGCTGGATTGAGGAGGCAGAGACGTCATCGAGATGTACGTGTGTTGAATGCGGAGGTGTCGTCCGTTCGGCGCTAAATCATGATTGGATCCCAGGGCGGGTCATGATTGGATCATGAAGACGTTCGACTACATCAACCGTGTTTCTTAACGCTTCTTTCTTAGCGATCTAAAAGGGTATGTAGATCCACTCCCCTATTGTAGGCTCGTAGCTATACATCTCCATAGATAGATCTTGGGTGTGCATAGGAATTTTTTTGTTTCCCACGCAACGTTCCCACATTGTGGTATAAGAGCTAGGTCTATGCTTAGATGATATGCATGAGTAGAACACAAAAGAGTTTGTGGGCGTTGATGTTCAGATTTCTTACATACTTAGTCTTATCTTGATTCGGCGGTATTATGGGATGCAGCGGCTCGGACCAACCTTACTCTTCCACGTACAAGAGATGGTTCTATCGACCGACATGCAACTTGTTGCATAAAGATGGTTGGCGGGTGTCTGTCTCTCCCACTTTAGTTGAATCGAATTCGACCGAGGTGGTCCTTGTAGAAGGTTAAAAGGCAACTTGATTATCACTATTGTGGCCTTGCGTAGGTAAGAACGGTTCTTACTAGTTTCCCATAGCAGCCACGTAAAACTTGCAACAACAAAGTAGAGGACATCAAACTTGTTTTTGCAGGGCATGTTGTGATGTGATATGGCCAAAGA
This sequence comes from Hordeum marinum, assembly GCA_022496015.1. NCBI lineage: Eukaryota > Viridiplantae > Streptophyta > Magnoliopsida > Poales > Poaceae > Hordeum > Hordeum marinum. The sequence goes on from CM039675.1 coordinate 8,146,775, forward strand.
CATGATGTGATATATGTGATGTATGAGATGATCATGTTTTGTATATATTATCATGACTTTCATGTCCATGAGTACGGCAACTGGCAGGAGCCATAGGGTTGTCTTTAATTTATTTTCGCCTTTTGCTTTACTTTATCGCTATGTGTTAGCAATAGTTGGCACGACAACCACATAACGACACGATGATGGAGATCATGGTGTCATGCCGGTGACGATGGAGATCATGTTGGTGCTTTGGAGATGGAGATCAAAACCACAAGATGATGATGGCCATATCATGTCACTTATATGATTTGCATGTGATGTTAATCCTTTTATGCATCTTATTTTACTTAGGATGACGGTATCATTATAAGATGATCACTCACTAAAATTTCAAGATAAAATTGTGTTCTCCCCAAGTGTGCACCGTTGCGAAGGTTCGTCGTTTCGAAGCACCACGTGACGATCAGGTGTGATAGACTCTATGTTCGCATACAACTGGTGTAAGCCAGATTTTCACACGTGGAATACTTGGGTTAAACTTGACGAGCCTAGCATGTACAGACATGGCCTCGGAATATAGAAGACCGAAAGGTCGAACATGAGTCATATAGTAGATATGATCAACATGGAGATGTTCACCATTGAAGCCACCCCATCTCACGTGATGATTAGACTTGGGTTGGTTGATTTGGATCATGTTACACTCGAACAACCAGAGGGATGTTGATTTGAGTGGGAGTTCTTTAGTAATATGATTAATTGAACTCATTATCATGAACATAGTCAAAATATCTTTGCAAATTATGTTGTAGATCAATATCTCGTGCTATAGCTCCCCTATATTTTGATATGTTCCTAGATAAAAACTAAGTTGAAAGATGGTAGTAGCACTTATGTGGACTGGGTCCGTAAATTCAGGGTTGTCCTCATTGCTGCACAGAAGGCTTATGTCCTTGATGCACCACTCGGTGAGCCAACCCCTCAAGCGTCGTCTGTGGTTTTTGAGAACATCAGACAGACACATTTTTTATGACTACTTGATAGTTGAGTGTGTCATGCTTTATGTCTTAGAATTGAGGCTCCAAAGACGTTTTGAACGTCATGGAGCATATGAGATGTTCCAAGAGCTGAAACTGGGACTTCAGGCTCGTGCCCGTGTTGAGAGGTATGAGACCTCCAACAAGATTCTTTGCCTGTAAGATGAAGTAGAATAACTCAATCGGTGAGCATGTGCCTAGAATGTCTGGGTGCTAAAATCGCTTGAATGAAGTGGGAGTTGATCTTCCAGATAAGATAGTGATTGACATAGTTCTCCCAAGTCACTGCCACCAAGCTGCTAGAGCTTCGTGATGAACTATAACATGCTAGGAATGGACAAGATGATCACTAAGCTACTCGCGATGTTTTACACCGCGAAAGGTAGAAATCAAGAAGGAGCATAAAGTGTTGATGGTAGTAAAACCACTAGTTTCGAGAAGGGTAAGGACAAGAAGGGAAGCTTCAAGAATGGCAAAACAGTTTCCAGTGAAGAAACTCAAGGTTGAACCCCAAACCCGAGACTATGTGCATCTATTGTAAGGGGAATGGTCACTAATAGCGGAACTACCCCAAATACTTGGTAGATAAGAAGGATGACAATGTCAACAAAAGTATATTTGATATACGTGTTATCGATGTGTACCTTACTAGTACTCCTAGTAGCACCTGGGTATTAGATACTGGTTCAGTTGCTAATATTGGTAACTCGAAATAAAAGCTATGGAATAAATGAAGACTAGCTATAAGGTCGAGGTGACGATGTGTGTTAGAAGTATTTCCAAGGTTGATGTGATCACCATCGCACGCTCCCTCTACCTTCGGGATTAGTGTTAAACCTGAATAAATGTTATTTGGTGTTTGTGTAGAGCATGAAAAATGATTAGATCGTGTTTATCGCAGTATGTTATTCATTTAATTCAGAGAGTAATGGTTATGCTATTTTCATGAATAATACCTTCAATGGTCATGCACCCAATGTGAATGGTTTATTGAATCCCGGTCGTAGTGATACACATGCTCATAATATTGATGCCAAAAGATGCAAAGTTAATAATGATAGTACCACATACTTGTGGCACTACCACTAAGGTCATATTGGTGTGAAGCACATGAAGAAACTCCATGTTGATGGATCTTTGGACTCACTCGATTTCGAATCGGTTGAGACATGCGGACCATGCCTCATGGGCAATATGACTGAGACCCCGTTTTTCGGTATGATGGAGCAGGCAAGTGACTTATTGGAAATGATACATGTTGATGTATGCGGTCCAATGAGTGTTGAAGCGTGAGGTGGATATCGTTATTTTCTTAACTTAACTAATGATTTGAGTAGATATGGGTATATCTACTTAATGAAACACAAGTCTGAAATGTTTGAAAATTTCAAGCAAATTCAGAGTGAAGTTTAAGATCATTGTGACAAGAAGATAAAATGTCTATGATATGATTGTGGAGTTGAATTTCTGAGTTACGAGTTTGGTACGCAACTTAAGACAATGTGGAAGTTATTTCACAACTCACGCCACCTGGAACACCATAGTGTGATGGTGTGTCTGAACGTCATAGTCATGCTCTACTGGATATGGTGCATACTATGATGTCTATTACCGATTTGCCACTATCGTTTTGGGGGTATGCATTAGAGACAAATACATTCACTTTAAATAGGGCACCATCTAAATCCGTTGACATGACACCATATTAATTATGGTTTTGCAGAAACCTAAGTTGTCGTTTCTGAGAGTTTGGGAATGTGATGGTTATGTCTGATAAGCTCGAACCCAGAGTGGAAAAGTGCATCTTCATAAGATACACTAAAGAAACAATTGGGTATACCTTCTATCATAGATCCGAAGGCAAGGTCTTTGTTGCCAAGAATGGATCCTTTCAAGAGAAGTATGTTCCTCGAAAGAAGTGAGTGGGAGGATGGTAGAACTTGATAAGGTTATCCAACCTTCACTTGAATTGGAAACTAGCGTAGCGCAGAAAGGTGTTCCTATAATGCATACACCAATTGAAGAGGAAACAAATGATGATGGCCATGAAGCTTCAATCAAGTTACTACCAAGCCTCGTGGGTCGATAAAGACTCATACCGCCCCTAAGTGGCACGACAATCCTGTCTTGGAGGTCATGTTGTTAGACAACAGTCAACCTATGAGCTATGAAGAAGCAATGGTGGGACCGGATTCCAGCAAATTTCTAGGAGCCATGAAATCCTAGATAGGATCCATGTATGAAAACCAAGTATGGACTTTGGCAGACTTGCCCGATGAACGGCAGGCCGTTAAGTACAAACGGATCTTTAAGAAGAAGACAGACGTTGATGGTAAATGTCACCATTTATCAAGCTCGATTGTCGCAAAGAAGTTTCCGACAAGTTCAAGGAGTTGACTACGATAAGACTTTTCTGACCCGTAGTGATGCTAAAGTCTATTGGAATTATGTTAACAGTTGCTACATTTTTCGATTATGAAATCTGGCAGATGGATGTATGATATGTCTCCAATGTATCTATAATTTTTTATTGTTCCATGCTGACATGTTGTCATTCTAGGATAGTTTTTTGATATTTATTTACCAATTTATAATATTTTTTAGCACTAACCTATTGACACAATGCCCAGTGCCAATTCCTATTTTTTGCGTGTTTTTTCCTTTTCAGAGTTACCATACCAAACGGAGTCCAATTGCCACGAAACTTTTTTGGTGATTTTTTCTGGACCAATACAAGACCTAGAAGCTTCGAAGGAGGGCCAAGAGGTGCACCACAGACCCACCACATATCCAGCCACCGCCTAGGGGGATCGTGGCCAGATATGTGGTGCCCCCTGGAGCGTCTCCCGACGTCGTCTCTGGCCTATAAATTCACATCTACCCTAAAACACCAGAAGCGCTCCCGAAACACTTTTTCCGCCTCCGCAAGTCCCTGTTCTAGCGGGAGGCCATCTATACCTCCGTTCCGGCACCCTGCCGGTGGGGAGATCGATTACGAAGGGCCTCTTCATCAACCTTGCCGCCCTCACCATTATGTGTGAGTAGTTCACCACAGACCTACGGGTCCGTACGTAGTACCTAGATGGCAATCTCTATCTCGATCTTCAATACAATGTTCATAGCATCTTTGCCTTCATCTATCCGTTGTAATCCCTTTGTATGGTGTGTTTGTTGGGATCCGATGAATTGTGAGTTTATGTTCAGATTATTCATGAAAAGTATTTGAGTCAAACCTGATTACTATGATTCTTATTTGCATGATAATTATAGCTTCGTAATGCTCTCCGATCTATTGAGATAGTTTGGCCAACTAGATTGATATTTCTTCAGTGAGAGTGGTGCGTTGTAGTAGATTCAACCTGACGAGTTTCTATATCCCAGCGACAGAAGGGGACAAGTTGCGTCTTTGTGTTGTTGCTACTAAGGATAAAATGATGGGGTTTATTCATATTAGTTGAGTTTACTTTGTCTACATCATGTCATCATTCTCCAAGCATTACTCCATTTGTCATGAACTTAATATGTAGAGACGCAAGCATAGAAGTGCTCTTGAAGTGGAGTAATAGTAGTAGGCGCAGGCAGGAGTCGTCCTATTTGCTTATGGACGTGATGCCTATATACACATGATCAGTGTCGTGAACACCACATAATTATTCGATTTTCTATCAATTGACCAACAATAATTTGTTTACCCATTGTATTCTTTGCTTATGAGAGATGTCACTAGAGAACTCTACGGGCCCAAGGTCTATTCACTTATAAAGTCACAAACGCTATCATTACCTTGCTGTTATTTATTACCTTTTATTTTATTTTGAACTTTAATATTATCCACAATTATCTACACAACTCATTTTCTTGCAAATAATGAGATCAAGGGGATTGACAACCCTCTTGCCGGCATTGGGTGCAAGTTGTTGTTCTTTTGTGTGCAGCCGCTGAAGACGGTTGAGGATTGGTATTCATATTGGTTCGATAAACCTTGGTTTCATAACTGAGGGAAATACTTACCCACTTTGTGTTGGGATTACCCGTTCCTCTTCATGGAAAACCCAACGCGGATCACGAGTATCAATTTCAAAACAACGGTTCCTCAATGGTTTCCTTGAGGAAAGGTTGTATGTGATATAACTGGAATGTTTTGTCGATCCTAAGGATGCTAAAAGGTATGCAAGCTCTAGAAATCCTTCTATGGACTGGAGAAAGCATCTTGGAGTTGGAATATGCGCTTTGATGAGGTGATCAAAGCTTTTGGGTTTATGCAAAGTTTATACGAAACTTGTATTTACAAGAAAGTGAGTGGGAGCACTATAGAATTTCTGATAAGTATATGTGGTTGTTGATCGGAAATAATGAAGAACTTCTAGAAAGCATAAAGGGTTGTTTGAAAGGATTTTTTCAAAGGAAGACCTGGAATGAAGCTACTTAAATATTGGGCATCAAGATCTATAGAGATAGATCAAGACGCTTGATAAAACTTTCAATGAATACATACCTTGACAAGATTTTGAAGGAGTTCAAAATAGATCAGTCAAAGAAGGAGTTCTTGGTTGTATTGTAAGATATGAATGTCAGTAAGACTCAAAGCTCGACCACGACAGAAGAAAGAGAAAGGACGAAGGTCGTCCCCTATGCCTTAGCCGTAGGCTCTATATAGCATGCCATGCTATGTGACACACCTCGTGTGTGCCTTGACATGAGTCTGTCAAGGGGTGCAAGAGTGATCCAGGGAGTGGATCACTGGACAACAGTCAAAATTATCCTTAGTAACTCGAGAAATAAGAATTTTTTTCGATTATGGAGGTGATAAAGAGTTCGTCGTAAAGGGTTACGTCGATGCAAGCTTTGACACCAATTCAGATGACTCTAAGTAGCAATCCGGATACGTGTAGTGGAGCAGTCATTTGGAATAGCTATGATACGTCTCCAACGTATCTATAATTTTTTATTGTTCCATGCTATTATATTATCAATCTTGGATGTTTTACAATAATTTTATAGCAACTTTATATCATTTTTTTGGACTAACCTATTGACATAGTGACAAGTGCCAATTGTTGTTTTTTGCTTGTTTTTTACTTCGCATAATAGCAGTACCAAACGAAGCCCAAACACCGTGAAACTTTTTGGAGACGGCCAAAGAAGTGCCAGAGACGAGGGCCAAGGAGAGCACAAGACACTAGGGCGCGCCAGAGGCCCCAGGCATGCCCTGGTGGGTTGTACCCACCTCGGGACGCCTCTCCACCGCCTATCAGCTCTATAAATACCCAAATACTCCAATAATCCTAGGGGAGTCGACAAAACACAATTCCAGCCGCTGCTAGTTCCAGAACCACAAGATCCAATCTAACACCATCACGGAGGGGTGCATCGTGTTCAGGGATGCCTCTCCGGTGATGCGTGAGTAGTCCACTATAGACCTACGGGTCTGTAGGCAGAAGCTAGATGGCTTTCTCTCTCTCTCTCTCTATTGATTCTCAATACAATGGTCTCTTGGAGATCTATTTGATGTAATGACTTTTTGTAGTGTGTTTGTTGGGATCCGATGAATTTTGAGTTCATGGTCAGTTTCTATCCATGAATATTATTTGAGTCTTCTTTGATCTCCTATATGCATGATTACCTATAGCCTCGTATTTCTTCTTCGAATATTTTGTTTAGTTAGGCCAACTAGATCGATTTTTCTTGCCATGGGAAGAGGTGCTTTGTGATGAATTCAATCTTGCGGTGTCCTTTCCCAGTGACAGAAGGGGCAGCAAGGCACGCATGTATCGTAGTAATTAAGGATAACAAGATGGGGTCTATTCCTACATGAATAGATCTTACATACATCATGTCACCATTCTTATTGCATTACTTCATTTTTCCATGAACTTAATACACTAGATGCAGGCTGGATAGAGGTTGATGTGTGGAGTAATAGTAGTAGAGCAGAATCGTTTTAGTCTACTTATCTTGGACATGATGCCTATATAAAGATCATTGCCTTGGATATCGTCATGATTATTTATCTTGTATCAGTTTCCCAACAGTAATTTGTTTACCCGTTGTGTGCTATACTCATGAGAAAATCCACTAATGAAACCTACGACCCCTGAGTCTACTTTTCCAACATGTTGCTTTCCGATCTATCTTTTTGCTGTGATTGTTTTTAGATCTATTAATCCAAAAACCCAAAAAATACATGGCTACACTTTTTATTTAATTCTTTTATTTTGTGTTCTTGTGAGATCTATTTGCCCAACCTATTACAATCTAATATATCTTTTTATGGTTGAGAGATTGACAACCTCTCTTACGTGTCGAGTTGCAAGTATTTGTTCTTTGTGTGCAAGTGATGTTTACATAGCATTGCATGGTCTTCCTCCTTGGATTGATACCTTGGTTTCTTAACAGAGGGAAATACTTACCGTAGTTGTGCTACATCATCCCTTCCTCTTTGGGGAAATACCGACTTAGTCTCAAGCCACGTCAAGCTCCAAGTGGAGTGTGGTAGCAACATCTACAGTATGACATAAAGATTTGCAAAGTACACACGGATCTGAATGTTGTAGACCCATTGACCAAAACCTCTCTCACAAGCAAAACATGATAAAAACAGACCTCATTGGGTGTTGATCCCATGGTGATGTGAACTATATTATTGGCTCTAGTGCAAGTTGGAGACTATTGGAAATATGCCCTAGAGGCAATAATAAATTGGTTATTATCATATTTCCTTGTTCATGACAATCATTTGTTATCCGTGCTAGAATTATATTGATCGGAAACTCAGATACATGTGTAGATACAAAGACAACACCGTGTCCCTAGTGAGCCTCTACTAGACTAGCTCGTTGATCAGATATGGTCAAGGTTTCCTGACTATAGACATGAGTTCCCATCCGATAATGGGATCACATCATTAGGAGAATTATGTGATGGACAACACCCAACCGTAAGCATAGCATTTGATCGTGTTAGTTTATCGCCACTACTTTATCCATGTCAAGTATTTGTTCCTACGACCATGAGATCATGCAACTCCCTGACACCGGAGGAATGTCTTGTGTGTATCAAACGTCACAACATAACTGGGTGACTATAAAGATGCTCTACATGTATATCCAAGGGTGTCTGTTGGTGTGGATTGAGACTGGGATTTGTCACTCCGTATGACGAAGAGGTATCTTTGGGCCTGCTACTTCTCGAGCATGCGTTGGTTTCCGTGAAGAGGAACAAGTGATGCAACAAAGTAGATAAGTATTTCCCTCGGTTTTTGAGAACCAATGTATCAATCCAGTAGGAGATACAAGCAAGTCCCCGATAGGTGTACCTACACAAAGAATCAAACTCTTGCACCCAACGCTATAAAGGGGTTGTCAATCCCTTCACGGTTACTTGCAAGGATGAGATCTGATAGAGATAGATTGCTTAAACGGGAAGTAAAACAAAAGGGTAAAAGTAATGCAGTAAAGTATTTTTGGTATTTTTGGTTTTAGATCTGAAAGTATAAGATAGAAAATAGACACGGGGGGCATAGGTTTCACTAGAGGCTTCTCTCATGATGGCAAGTATTACGGTGGGTGAACAAATTACTATCGAGCAATTGATAGAAAAGCGAATAATTATGAAGATATACAAGGCAATGATTATGAATATAGGCATCACGTCCATGTGAAGTAGACCGAAACGATTCTGCATCTACTACTATTACTCCACACATCGACCAACTCCTGCCTGCATCTAGAGTATTAAGTTCATGAAGAACAGGGTAACACATTAGGTAAGATGACATGATGTAGAGGGATAAACTCAAGAAATATGATGAAAACCCCATCTTGTTACCCTTGATGGCAACAATACAATATGTGCCTCGCTACCCCTACTTTGTCTCTGGGTGTGGACACCGCAAGATTGAACCCAAAACTAAGCACTTCTCCCATTGCAAGAATTACCAATCTAGTTGGCCAAACCAAACCAATAACTCGAAGAGACTTGCAAAGATATGAAATCATGCATATAATAATTCAGAAAAGACTCAAATAATATTCATGCATAATCTGAACATAAACCCATAATTCATCGGATCTTGACAAACACACCGCAAAAGACTATTACATCAGATAGATCTCCATAAAGATCATGAAGAACATGGTATTAAAGAGCAAAGAGAGAGAATAAGTCATCTAGCTACTACCTATGGACCCGAAGGTCTATGGTGAACTACTCACGCATCATCGGAGGGGCAATGGAGTTGATGTAGATGCCCTCCGTGATCGAATCCCCCTCCGGCAGATTACCGAAAAAGGCTCCAAGATTGGATCTCTCAGGAACGGAGGCTTCTGGTGGCGAAAAAGTGTTTTCGTGGCTCATTCTGATATATAGGGAATATTTGGGAATTTATAGGCCAAAGATTAGGGTTAGGAGGGCTGCCGTGGGCCCACAAGCCTGCAGGGCGCGCCCTACCCCCCTGGGCACGCCCCTAGGGCTTGTGGCCCCACGGCGGCTCTCCTGTCTTGGTCTCCAAGCTTGGTGGTTTCCTTCCGGTCCAGAAAAAATCATTCCAAAGGTTTTATTTCATTTGGAATCCATTTTATATTCCTTATCTGCAATTCTCAAAAACAAGGAAAAAAACAGAAACTGGCACTAGGCTCTAGATTAATAGGTTAGTCCAAAAATAATATAAAATAGCATATTAATGCATATAAAACATCCAAAACATATAATATAATAGCATGGAACGATCAAAAATTATAGATATGTTGGAGACGTATCAGCATCCCCAAGCTTAATTGATGCTCGTCCTCTAGTAGGTAAATGATAAAAACAGAATTTTTGATGGGGAATGCTACCTAACATATTTATCCTTGTAATATTCTTTATTGTGGCATGAATATTTAGATCCGTAAGATTCAAAACAATAGTCTAACATTGACATAAAAACAGTAATACTTCGAGCACACCAACAAGGCAGTCGTGTCCTTTCAAAATAACATGGCCTTAGAAAGTTATCCCTACAAAATCATATGGTCTGGCTATGCTCCATCTTCCCCACACAAAGTATCTAAATCATGCACAACCCCGATGAACAAGTCAAGCAATTGTTTCACACTTTTGGTGTTCTCAAACCTTTTCAACTCTCACGCAATACATGAGCGTGAGCCATGGATATAGCACTATAGGTGTAATAGAATATGGAGGAGGTGCAAGGAAAAAGGGAGAAGATAGTCTCACATCAACTAGGCATATCAATGGGCTATGGATATGCCCATCAATAAATATCAATGTGAGTGACTAGGGATTTCCATGCAGCAAATGCACTTAGAGCTATAAGTGTATGAAAGCTCAAAAAGAAAACTAAGTGGTCGTGCAAGATGAATATCCACTAGTTATATGAAAGTGACAAAATAGGAGACTCTCTATCATGAATACCATGGTGCTATTTTGAAGCACAAGTGTGGAAAAAGATAGTAGCAATTGTCCCTTCTCTCTTTCTCTCATTTTTTGGGTGGGCATCTTTGGCCTCTTTTTTTGTTTGGGCTTCACTGGCCTCTTTTATTTTTTGTAAAGTCCGGATACTCATCCCAACTTGTGAGGGAGTCATGGCTTCCATCATCCTTTTCTATCACGGGACAATGCTCTATTAATTAAAACCATCACACCTTTATTTACTTATAACTCAAAAATAAAATTACAACTCGATACCTATGACAAAGTATGACTCTATATGCAAGATGAAGTTGTGGTGCATGTCATGAAAAAAACTACATGGTGGAAGTTGCATGGAAATATATCTAGGAATGGCTATGGAAATGCCATAATAGGTAGGTATTATGGCTGTTTTGAGGAATATATGGTGGTTATTTTGAGGAAGGAGGGTTTGATGTACTGGCGAAAGTTGTGCGGTACTAGAGAGGCTAGCAAAGGTGGAAGGGTGAGAGTGCGTATAATCCATGGACTCAACATTAGTCATAAAGAACGCACATACTTATTGCAAAAGTATATTAGTTATCAAACAAATCATTAGACGCATGCTCCTAGGGGAGAGGTTGGTAGGAGTTAACCATCGCGTGCTCCCGACCCTCACACAAAAGTTGACAATCATTAAACAAATCATGCTCCCACTTCGTTACATAACGGTTCACCATACGTGCATGCTATGAGAATCACAAACTTTAACACAAGTATCTATTCAAATTCACAACTACTCACTAGCATGACTCTCATATTACCACCTCTATTGTCTCAAAACTATATGCAAGGAATCAAACTTCTCATAGTATTCCATGCAGTTAATATGAAAGTTTTTATTATATCCCTCTTGGATGCCCATTATATTAGGACTAAATTCATAACCTAAACAAATTACCATGATGTTTTAAGAAACTCTCAAAATAATATAAGTGAGGAACGATAGTTCATTGATTTCTATAAAATATAACACCACCATGCTCTCAAAAGATATAAGTGAAGCACTAGAGCAACATTGCCTAGCTCAAAAGATATAAGTGAAGCACATAGAGTATTCTAATAAATTCATGATTCAACGTGTCTCTCTCAAAATATGTTTGCATAAAGGATGATTGTGGAAAACTAAAAAGCAAAGACTCATATCATACAAGACGCTCCAAGCAAAACACATATCATGTGGTGAATAAAAATATAGCCTCAAGTAAATTTACCGATGGATTGAAGACGAAAGAGGGGATGCCTTCCAGGGCATCCCCAAGATTAGGATTTTTGGTATCCTTGAATATGGCTTGGGTTGCCTTGGTCATCCCCAATATTAGGCTCTTGCCACTCTTTATTCCATAGTCCATCAAATCTTCACCCAAAACTTGAAAACTTCACAACAGAAAACTCATGTGATCCGTTAGTATAAGAAAAATAAATTACCACTTTAGGTACTGTTGTGAACTCATTCTTTATTTATATTTTTTTAATACCTACTGTATTCTAACTTTTCCATGACTCATACCCCCCGATACAACCCATAGATACATCAAAATAAGCAAAGAACACAAAGAAAACAGAATCTATCAAAAACAGAACAGTCTGTAGGAATCTGTAGACTTCGAATACTTATGAAACTCTAAAAATTCTGAAACATTAGAAAAATCAGGTAAATTTGTATATAAATCTTGTGTAAACATTTCAGATCAATTTGACGCTCTGAAAATTTTAGAAAATTCCTGGACCGAGCGCAAAAGTTTCTGTTTTTCAGCAAAATCAAATCAACAACTACCATAGATCACCCCAAAGGTTTTACTTGGCTCAAACACTAATTAAAACACCAAAATACAATTACTACAGAAGTAATAATGTGCAAAACACACCAAAACAGAAGCAAAAAAACAGAAAGCAAAATAAAATTGGGTTGCCTCCCAACAAGCGTTATTGTTTAACGCCCCTAGCTAGGCAAAACGCAATAGATCTAGGTATTGTCATCTTTGGTATGCAATCCATAAGTAGCACGCTTGCGGACCCTAGGATATTCTGTAGTTATATCAATAATCACACTCCTAGGCAAAAAGTCAAGAAATTCTTTTGTAGCAATAGGTTCCCGAACAATATTGATAAAGTTAGGGTGAACACTCATCACCTTAAGATCTTCGTCCCCTTTACTAGAGGATTCACCCTTATTCTTGGGAACATAAACAAACTTGGCAGCCTTAGAAAGAGGAAATTTTGGAGTGGTTTGAACAGTGGCAAAAGCGGAACCCAAGTTGGTAATAATGTCCTCTAGCTTTCCTATTCTAGAGGAATCTTGGTCCAATTTTTCATTAACTATGGGTTCCTTTTCCCTTAGGGTTTTTAGAGTAACTCCTACCTTAGATACATATTTGAGTGATATGATTATGGATATTTTTATCCAAGTTTTCAATGAGCTCTATAGTAGCAACTTTATTTTCCATGATATCTAGCCTTCGCATAACATGTTCCAAAGTTAAGATTGTTTCATTAACCATGAGAGGGGGTGAGCCTACCAAATTTATCATAGCATTATAGGAATCAAAGGTATTGCTTCCCAAGAAATTCCCTCCCATGATGGCATCCAAAACATACCTATTCCAATGAGAAACACCCACATAAAAATTGCGAAGGAGAACGGTAGTAGATTGCTTACGAATATATCTATTTTGAGCATTGCAAATTCGATACCAAGCATCCTTTAAGTTTCACCCTCCCTTTGCTTAAAGTTAAGAACTTCATTCTCGAGAGTAATAGCGATAGTAGCAAGGCTAGCCATGAGTTTAAGCGATCTAACACACAAGCAAGTGAAAAGAAGAACGGAAAAGGGCGAGTAAAAAGGAAAATATTTTTGGTATTTTCTGAAAATCATTTTAGAAGTGGGGGAGAGGAAAACGAGAGGCAAATGGCATATAATGTAAATGCAAGAGATGAGTTTGTGATTGGTACTTGGTAGGCTTGATGTAGATCTCCCCGGCAACGGCGCCAGAAATTGGCAAGTTGACGGGAGAGTTCTTATCCTGACTTGCTATGTATCTCCCCGCCAACGGCGCTAGAAATCCTTCTTGCTACTTCTAGAGCATGTGTTGGTTTCCGTGAAGAGGAACGGGTGATGCAGCAAAGTGGATAAGTATTTCCCTCAGTTGTTGAGAACCAAGGTATCAATCCAGTAGAAGATACAAGCAAGTCCCCAATAGGTGTACCTACACAAAGAATCAAACACTTGCACCCAATGCTATAAAGGGGTTGTCAATCCCTTCACGGTTACTTGCAAGGATGAGATCTTATAGAGATAGATTTCTTAAACGGAAAGTAAAACAAAAGGGTAGAAGTAATGCAGCAAAGTATTTTTGGTATTCTTGGTTTTAGAACTGAAAGTATAAGATGGAAAATAGACCCGGGGCCATAGGTTTCGCTAGAGGCTTCTCTCATGATGGCAAGTATTACGGTGGGTGAACAAATTACTGTCGAGCAATTGATAGAAAAGTGAATAATTATGAAGGTATCCAAGGCAATGATTATGCATATAGGCATCACGTCCCTGTCAAGTACACCGAAACGATTCTGCATCTACTACTATTACTCCACACATCGACCGACTCCTGCCTGCATCTAGAGTATTAAAAGAACAGAGTAATGCATTAGGTAAGATGACATGATGTAGAGGGATAAACTCAAGAAATATGATGAAAACCCCATCTTGTTATCCTTGATGGCAACAATACAATACGTGCCTCGTTACCCCTACTTTGTCACTGGGTGAGGACACCACAAGATTGAACCCAAAACTAAGCACTTCTCCCATTGCAAGAATTACCAATCTAGTTGGCCAAACAAGTGTTGGAAATATGCCCTAGAGGCAATAATAAAGTGATTATTATATTTCCTTGTTCATGATAATTGTCTATTGTTCATGTTATAATTGTATTAACCGGAAACCGTAATACATGTGTGAATACATAGACCACAACATGTCCCTAGTGAGCCTCTAGTTGGCTAGCTCATTGATCAATAGATGGTCACGGTTTCATGACCATGGACATTGGATGTCGTTGATAATGGGATCACATCATTAGTAGAATGATGTGATGGACAAGACCCAATCCTAAGCATAGCACAACATCGTGTAGTTCGTCTGCTAAAGCTTTTCTAATGTCAAGTATCATTTCCTTAGACCATGAGATTATGCAACTCCCGGATACCGTAGGAATACTTTGGGTGTGCCAAACGTCACAACGTAACTGGGTGGTTATAAAGTTACACTACGGGTATCCCCGAAAGTGTCTATTGGGTTGGCACGAATCGAGACTGGGATTTGTCACTCCGTGTGACGGAGAGGTATCTCTGGGCCCACTCGGTAAGACATCATCATAATGAGCTCAATGTGACTAAGGAGTTAGCCACAGGATGATGTGTTACGGAACGAGTAAAGAGACTTGCCGGTAACGAGATTGGACAAGGTATAGGGGTACCGACGATCGAATCTCGGGCAAGCAACATACCGATAGACAAAGGGAATTGTATACGGGATTTATTGAATCCCCGACATCGTGGTTCATCCAATGAGATCATCGTGGAGCATGTGGGAGCCAACATGGGTATCCCGATCCCTCTGTTGGTTATTGACCAGAGAGATGTCTCGGTCATGTCTACATGCCTCCCGAACCCGTAGGGTCTACACACTTAAGGTTCGATGACGCTAGGGTTATAGGGAAATAGTGTACGTGGTTGCCAAAGGTTGTGAGGAGTCCTAGATGAGATCCTGGATGTCACGAGGAGTTCCGGAATGGTCCGGAGGTAAAGATTCATATATAGGAAGTGAGGATTTGGTCACCGAAAGTGTTTCGGGCATTGCCGGTAATGTACCGGGACCACCGGAAGGGTTCCAGGGGTCCACCAGGAGGGGCCACCGACCCCGGAAGGCTACATGGGCCAAGAGTGGGAGGGAACCAGCCCCTAGGTGGGCTGGTGCGCCTCCCACCTCAGCCCAAGGCACAGCCAAGGGTGGAGGGGGGCAAACCCTAGGCGTGGAGGGGCCCAAGGCCCACCCTAGGGCGCCGCCCCTCCTCCCCACCTCGGCCGCCGGCCCTCCTGGCCAATCTAGGTCTGCTGCACCCCCTATGGTGGGAACCCTAGAGGGTGCACACCCTCCTCCCTCTCCTATAAATAGTGAAGGCTTTTGGGCTGCCGACACAACAGATCTCTCTCTCTCTCTCTCAGCGCAGCCCTACCCCTCCTCCTCCTCGTCCTCCGTAGTGCTTGGCAAAGCCCTGCGGAGTAACACGCAGCTCCACCGTCACCATGCCGTCGTGCTGCCGGAGCTCTCCCTCAACCTCTCCATCCTCCTTGCTGGATCAAGGCGTAGGATACGTCACCGGGCTGCACGTGTGTTGAACGTGGAGGCACCATTGTTCGACGCTTAGATCGGAATCCACCGTGATCTGAATTGCAGCGAGTATGACTCCACCAACCGCGTTCTAGTAACGCTTTCGCTTAGTGATCTTCAAAGATATGAAGATGCTCTACCCCTTTGCTCGTTGCTGGTTTCTCCATAGATTGATCTTGGTGACGTAGGAAATTTTTTGATTTACTACTACGTTCCCCAACAACCAAACCAATAACTAGAAAAGACTTGCAAAGATATGAAATCATGCATATAAGAATTCAGAAAATACTCAAATATATTCATGGATAATCTGAACATAAACCCACGATTCATCGGATCTCGACAAACACACCGCAAAAGAGTATTACATCGGATAGATCTCCATGAAGATCATGAAGAACATGGTATTGAAGAACAAAGAGAGAGAATAAGCCATCTAGCTACTAGCTATGAACCCAAAGGTCTATGGTGAACTACTCACGCATCATCGGAGGGGCAATGGAGTTGATGTAGATGCCCTCCGTGATCGAATCCCCCTTCGACAGATTACGGGAAAAGGCTCCAAGATTGGATCTCTCGGGAACGGAGGCTTCTGGCGGCGGAAAAGTGTTTTCATGGCTCGTTATAATATATAGGGAATGTTTCGGAATTTACAGGCCGGAGATTAGGGTTAGGAGGGTTGTCGTGGGCCCACAAGTCTATAGGGCGCGCCCTACCCCCTTGGGCACGCCCCTAGGGCTTGTGGACCCACAGTGGCTCCCTGCCTTGGTCTCCAAGCTTGGTGGTTTCCTGCCGATCTAGAAAAAATTATTCCGAAGGCTTTATTCCGTTTGGACTCCGTTTAATATTCCTTATCTGCAATTCTCAAAAAAAGGAAAAAAAAGAAACTGGTACTAGGCTCTAGATTAATAGGTTAGTCCCAAAAATAATATAAAATAGCATATTAATGCATATAAAACATCCAAAACGGATAATATAATAGCATAGAACAATCAAAAATTATAGATACATTGGAGACATATCAGGGCCCACTCGGTAATACAGCATCAGAAGAAGCTTGCAAGCAATGTGACTAAAGAGTTAGTCACGGGAACTTGTATTAGGGAACAAGTAAATAAACTTGTCGGTAATGAGATTGAACTAGGTATGGAAATACCGATGATCGAATCTCGAGCAAGTAACATAAGATAGACAAAGGGAACTGCATACGGGATCGATTGAATCCTTGACATTGTGGTTCGACTGATAAAGATATTTGTGGAATGTGTAGGAACCAATATGGGCATCCAGGTCCCTCTAATGGTTATTGACCGGAGAGTGTCTCGGTCACGTCTACATCATTCTCGAACCCACAGGGTCTGCACACTTAACGTTCGATGAGGATATAGTATTGTTGAGTTATATATGTTGGTGACCAAAGGTTCTTTGGAGTCCCGTATGAGATACCAGATGTCACTAGGAGTTCCGGTATGGTTCGAAGGTAAAGATTTATATATATGAAAGTGGTATTCAGGTTCCGAAAGAGTTTCCGGTGTTTTCGGTATAGTATCGGGAGTGCCGAAAGGGTTCCGAGGGTCCACCCACCCCGGGGGGCACATGGGCTTAAGAGGGAGGCGCACCAGCCCCTGGTGGGCTGGGGCCCCCTCCCCTAAAGGCCCATGCACCTGGTGGTAGGTGGGGGAGGTGCTTGGGGAGGAAGGACTCCTCCCTAGGGCGCCCACCTCCCTTGTGGGAGGTGGACTCCTTACCCCTTGGTCGTCCATCCCTCCCTTGGAGGAGGGGCCAAGGCTACGCCCTACCTACCCTCTCCTCCTATAAATAGAGAGGGAGAGGGAGGGCAGTCGCACCCCAAGCCATAGGTGCAGCCCTCCCTCTCTCCCTAGATCTGTTTCTCCTCCAAACGCATATGCGGTAGAGCTTGGCAAAGCCCTGCTGAGATTGCTCCACCACCACTGCCACCACAGCATTGTGCTGCCGGAGAACTCGTCTATTGCTCCGCTCTCGCTCGCTGGATCGAGGAGGCAGAGACATCATCGAGCTGTATGTGTGCTGAACGCGGAGGTGTCGTCTATTCGGCGCTGGATCGAGACGGATCGTGATTGGATCGCGAAGACGTTCAACTATATCAATCGTGTTTCTTAACGCTTCCCGCTTAGCAATCTACAAGGGTATGTAGATCCACTCCCCTCTCATAGCTATACATCTCCATAGATAGATCTTGGGTGTGCGTAGGAATTTTTTTGTTTCCCATGCAACGTTCCCCAACAGTTCAACTGGATTTTTGTTACTCAAGATTCCCTAAGGAGAATTTGTTCAAATTTCATGAACCCATTGAAGGCAGTTGCAAGGAAAGTATAATTACTAATAGGAAATGGCAAGTTCACACTGTACTCTATTTTACCTGCTACTTATATTGAGAAACCAAATTTTCCTATTAGGATTAAGAATGCTCAATGATGTCAACAGAGGTTAACGAAAGTCATAAACATTGCTATCAAACTAAAGTTCAACCTCAAATACGACCGTGTGGGCGGTTCGCTTTGTTTCCTTCTGCTTATGTGATTCCGGGTGAGGTTCTTAGTCTGAATGCTTACCATGCCTTCCTGGCGCCCTGTCGTCCCGGAGGGATTGCGTGTTTCTTTTTCCAAATGGTGGGGTCTGATGAGGACATTGCACGTTGTCAACACATGTTGCCTTTGTTCGTATGTAGAGGACCCTAGCCTTTCCGGACCCTGTTCGCCATGGGCCCTACTCGAACAACAGTCGTTGGATGCTTTCAACTGATGGCCTCAGTCCGACGAAGAGGTGGACTTTCCCACCCAACCTCTTGTAATCATGGAGCCTGACCAGCTAGCCCATTTGGCACGTGTATGTGACTTTTGGACGTTGCGTGGTCCATAGGCCGAGCAAACGTGCTTTGTGAGCTTGCTCCCGGGCACACGCTCTTTCCAACAGACAACCAAGGCATAAGTCAGGGAGAATAATATGGAAGTTCCCAAAAAGCTAAGTAGATGGTGATTAGGCCCAAGTGCTTGGGGGGGCCTCTGTGATACATGCAAACAAAAAACCCGAGGGACTAGTGTTACATGCCTCCATGTTTGATGCATCACACGCATAATAGAATGTGCATAAAAACAATTAGAACAAGCTCCATCTGAAAGGACTTGGCTCAATTGGTTTTGCTTGCCTTAGGAAAACAACATTAAACACATCGGAGAAGGGAAGTTGACCAAATGGAACATGTTTTATGCATTGCACCCTTTGTACAAAGACTGTTATCATAGATAAAGTTTGCCCTTTCTACTAAAGAGGTCTAGTTTTAAAAAGGGGAGGAATGCCCCCAACCTCTACTCAAGAGGTACTTAACATGTAGTAGTACCTAAGAAGCATAATTTGAGGATAGCATGGCCAAGGATCTGCAAGACGGAATGTCCTCAATGAACAGGAAAAGCCCGTCGATGTCTTTGTAAAGCATGAGTATAACGTTGACAACATTTTTCAAATATGAATTGGCTGCCATTACGCCTGACCACCTATTAATGAGAATGCTTCCATTTCTAGGGAAAATGAAGTACCTTGTCATCATCTTGTTCTTGCCAATAGCTAGTGTGATTGATAAGAACGGGTAATCAATTCAGGAATAACTGTAGTTGGCAATAGTTGTTGCAAGATGAATAGCACACTCTAACATCGCATGAAGCAATAGCTTATTAAGAGCATGTATAATAGAAAATACTACATGCCAGTTTTTGTGAATGATACAATTGATCATATCCAACGTATGCACTAGTGGCACACATATTCCCCTTATGTGTCCAGCATTGAAACGCTTAGCAAGGAAGTGAAGATTATGAACAAATTTGACAACATGCTTCAAGTCTTGCTAGTGAAATATTGAATAGGAGTAACCCGCATCTCGTCAACCACACATTTAACAAACCCTTCATGAAAATAATGGATTGTCATGAAATATTGCATATAGTTTAGTAATTATAACCATAGGAATATGGTTAGAAAAGAAACCCGCGGTCGGCTGCTTAAGGTCCGGGTGAATACTAACTTTGATTATCGGTCCACCAAAGGATCTCCTTTGGTAAGGCCACATGGGTGATAAAGCCAGCTCGTGTTATATCCACTAACACTTTAGTGCCAGTCCTCAGTAGGTTATACATAGCAAACTCTTTTCACACGCCCGAATAAAAATAGGAGCGACCGTCATCATCAATACCGAGACAAACTCAGAACATATATTCATGGTTTGTCTCCATGCAACTTCAGTAGTGTTGGAAATATGCCCTAGAGGCAATAATAAATTGGTTATTATTGTATTTCCTAGTTCATGATAATTGTCTATTGTTCATGCTATAATTGTGTTAACCGGAAACCGTAATACATGTGTGAATACATAGACCACAACGTGTCCCTAGTGAGCCTCTAGTTGGCTAGCTCGTTGATCAATAGATGGTCTCGGTTTCATGACCATGGACATTGGATGTCGTTGATAACGGGATCACATCATTAGGAGAATGATGTGATGGACAAGACTCAATCCTAAGCATAGCACAAGATCGTGTAGTTCGTTTGCTAAAGCTTTTCAATGTCAAGTATCATTTCCTTAGACCATGAGATTGTGTAACTCCCGGATACCGTAGGAATGCTTTGGGTGTGCCAAACGTCACAACGTAACTGGGTGGCTATAAAGGTACGCTACGGGTATCTCCGAAAGTGTCTGTTGGGTTGACACGAATCGAGACTGGGATTTGTCACTCCGTGTGACGGAGAGGTATCTCTGGGCCCACTCGGTAAGACATCATCATTATGAGCTCAATGTGACTAAGGAGTTAGTCACGGGATGATGTATTATGGAACGAGTAAAGAGACTTGCCAGTAACGAGATTGAACAAGGTATGCGGATACCGACGATCGAATCTCGGGCAAGTACCATACCGATAGACAAAGGGAATTGTATACGGGATTGATTGAATCCTTGACATCGTGGTTCATCCGATGAGATCATCGTGGAGTACGTGGGAGCCAACATGGGTATCCAGATCCCGCTGTTGGTTATTGGCCAGAGAGGTGTCTCGGTCATGTCTACGTGTCTCCCGAACCCGTAGGGTCTACACACTTAAGGTTCGATGACGCTAGGGTTATAGGGAAAAGGTATACGTGATTACCGAAGGTTGTTCGGAGTCCCGGATGAGATCCCGGACGTCACGAGGAGCTCCGGAATGGTCCGGAGGTAAAGATTGATATATAGGAAGTCCAGTTTTGGTCACCGGAAAGTTTTCGGGCTCATCGGTATTGTACCGGGAGTGCCGGGAGGGTGCCGGAGGACCCCCGGGAGGGGGTGACGACCAAAGGACCTCATGGGCCCTTAGAGGAGGTGTGCCAGCCCATATTGGGCCAGCCAATACCTTCTAGAAAGGGCCCATGCGCCAGGGATCTGGAGATAGAGGCAAAAGGGATTTAAAAGGGGGAGATCCACCTCCCGTGTGGGAGGAGGACTCTCCCCCCACTTCGGCCGAATCCCTCCTCCTTGAAGGAGGGGCCAAGCCAGCCCTCCCTCTCCTTCCTCCTATATATATGCAAGGGTTTGGGCAGGTTTGAGATGACGAACTCTTTCTCTCTCGCTGCAGCCCTATTCTGCTTCTTCCTCCTCCGCAGTGCTTAGGCGAAGCCCTGCCGGGATACCTTGCTACTCCACCACCACCACGCCGTCGTGCTGCTGCTGGAGCTCTTCCCCAACCTCTCCTTCCTCCTTGCTGGATCAAGGCGTAGGAGACGTCACCGGGCTGCACGTGTGTTGAACGCGGAGGTGCCGTCCGTTCAGCACTTGATCGGATCTACCGCGATCTGAATCGCTGCGAGTACGACTCCATCAACCGCGTTCTTGTAACGCTTCCGCTTAGCGATCTTCAAAGGTATGAAGATCCAATCTCTCCCCACTCGTTTGCTGGTTTCTCCATAGATAGATCTTGGTGACACGTAGGAAAATTTTGATTTACTACTACGTCTCCCAACAAGTAGAGTCTTCATTTAAGCAGAGGCCAAACTTCTCTACCACATGCTTTGCTGCAAAGCAAGGGATATACTGCGAAAATTCACAGAAAAAAATATATGTGTTAACTCTGAAAGGGTAATGTGTCATTCAACGAACAGAAAGATACAAACCCATAGTTTATGTGGTATTCAAAATTGTGCTATCCACGATATGCAAGAGATATTTTGCTAACTAAACACACACATTATTTCGCACACGCAAATATGAAGGTGGCGTGAGTGGAAAAGGTGCAACCATGTGCATAATTTTATCTATCGATGCAAATAAGAATTCTGACATAGTTGTACCATAAAATCTTGCCTAATATGGCAAAATCTTCACTTTAGCGTCATTGGTGCTTGCCACCTTTTATCCAAACTAGATGAGTCGTTGCGTCAATTGGCACGGAAATCAAACTGCAATCCGAAAGTCAAGTAGATTATTTCAAACGTAAAATTAAAATTAAGTGAACTGTTTGAAGAGACCAACTGCAACCATTATTGCGAACGTAGTCCCCCCGTTTCATTTTAGTCCCCATATAAGATTTGTCTTAAGTCAAGCATGGTAAGGTCTGACTAAGATTAGCGGAAAAAATATCAACATTCACAATATAAAATCGATATCATTAGATGCATCATTGAATTAACTTTCATATTATATATCTTTATTATTGTAGATGTTGATAATTTTGTCTATAAGTTTGGTCAAACTTTATAAAAGTTGACTTAAGACAAATTTTATATGTGATAAAATGAAACGAAGGGAGTATCTCTGTTATTACGCTGGGTGTAATGAATGACAAAGAAGATGAGTCGTTGAAGTAAGTACATGCATTTCTTAGTTTTGTGTCTTCAAGTCTAATAGCGTTCATGTATGCATTGATACTATTATTTTAGCATAGTTGTTATCAGGGCGTCTTGAAACATACCATATTGGTAAGAGAGAGAAAAGCACAACGATAGCACTATATCCGAGAGGGGATTGCCCAAGTCGGTCGTTCCTTTCCATGTGTCACCGTATGAGTCTCTGTTCAAACTCCCAAGCACGCATTGTTTTGAGCAACTATGGCTTGGCCACATGTCCTTTCAGTCCAGGTAATGACCGGCCAATCCCACGAAAAACGCTAATGACAACATTGCAACGTACCCAACTGGGTTGAGCAGCCACCTACATAGGGTAAGGTAGTGTCCAGGTTGCCCGAAGTCCGAGAAAGCGCCGCCCGCACACCCGGGACGGATGCAACAAGCCGGGTCGGTCATGTCTATACTTTACTAAACATGCGGGGTTACATGCTTAAGGGTCATCGATCTGTTGGATACTAGATGCGTTAGGAGCTTGAGAGAAATTTATCAGAAAAGGATTTGGGAATGTTGAAAATGTTTCGAAGAGAGAACGAGAAGTGTTTCGGGAAGAAACGAAAGTGTTTTGAAGAAAACTGGAAAAGTTCCGAAGGAAATAAAAGAACCACCAGAAGGCATAGAAAGGTTCCGGAATTTTTCGAAGCCTCTCGAAGATGTTTAGGGCGCATGGGCAAGCCGCAAGGCCAGACCCAAGTGGGAGGGCAGCCTCATGGGCCCATATCCCCCCCCCCCCCTACACATAACTTTGGCCAAGCCACTTGGGACGACTAGGGTTTTGAGGTGGGACTCCACCTGGTTTGGCCGACCTAGGAGGAGGCAACCCCTCCTCCAAAGCGGCCACCCCTCCCCTTGTGCCAAATAGTTGAGGGGCAACCCCCTCCAACGCATCTCATCTTGTGAGGAGGTTGTCCGATCTACATCTAGTTCTCTCTACCAAAAAGTTCCTACGTTGTGAGGTTGCTCCATCTCCTTCTCTAGTTCTCAAACACCGTTTAGCTCTTTATGACAAAGCCCTGTCGGATCACTGACTTCGTACACATTAATACCGACAGAAAGGTCGTGTGTTTGATCTTTTCTTCGAGGGAATTAATTCTCGTTGTTGCGTGGTTTAATCCTAACTACGGAAATTTGCACCAACGATCTACACCAACTCTTCTTCAGTCTAATTTAATATCATCTGCATCTTCATAGTATTTATGGGTTTTGATTCGTAGGACGGCTTTTTTTCTGTTACATTTCGCAACATTATATTAAGTGTCATTTTGACTCTGAGGAGTATATGCTCTTGGATGAAACAAATAGTAAGTAAAAATTTAAAATCTGATATATATCTTTTTATAGCAAGCGTCATTGACAATTTTCATGTGAAACGGGGGTACTAATGCTTTGTCAGCAAAAAAACATAATTGAAAGTAACACTTGGACGGAATTTTGGAGTTTTACTTTCTCCTATTTTTTTCACAGGGCTGAACACTTGGACGTAATTGAAAGTAACACTTGGACGTAATTTTGATATATATCTTTCACAAGCTTTTCTGCTAAAATTGTGCGGGTAGCAATTTGGATGTGACCATGAATACATTTAAAAAAATAGATTTTTTAACATTTGATTGAAAAAACATTTTTGGCATGCTACTTTGAGCCAAAATGAATTCAACAAACAAAACAACACACACCATTCACAGTTTAATTTGTTTCTCATATTTAGATAGCTTTAGGTCATATGAAAAACGATCAAATACGAAAATAGAAGAGGAAGACACACATTTTAGATCCAATGATAATATCATTTATCTTGGTATAACATTGCATTACAGAGGAAGAGACCTGGGAACTCTCATATATATTACAATCTCTGGTATAATAATGGTTTAACATTCTGCAAGAGGAACTATCCTCCGCTCTCCGAGACATACACAATCACTAGTAAAACAAGTCTCATCAGCAATGCTGCAACAAGTCCTCCGTCTTTATTCAGAACCTTGCATCCATCCATGGCGACCGGTGATCATCGTCCCCACTTCCTCTTGAAATTCTGCTCATCGTCGCTCCCGTCATCGCGCCTCAGGCTGCTCCTAGAACTGTGTCTGGACCTCTGGCTGCTCTCTGTATCACCATCAACTGTAGATGACGCACGCATTCTCTTCCTATCATGGTGATCCTCGTGGTAATCACTTGAACCTCTGTCAGAACGCCCATGGTCCCTACTCCTCGCCGGTCTTGACTGGGACCTGTCCCTCGACTCTCTGCCACGAGGAGAACCTGAGCGCTGGCTGCGCTCTGATGGTTTAGATCTAGACCGGGACCTCTCCCTGGACTCTCTGCCGCGAGGAGAACCCAATCGCTGGTTGCGCTCTGATGGTTCAGGTCTTGACTGGGGCCTGTCCCTCAACTCTCTGCCTTGAGGAGAACCCATGCGCTGGTTGCGTTCTGATGGCCTGGGCCAAGCACCGGAGTCCTTTGGCCTCTCGGTCTGCCTTGAACGCGCAGCAGCATCCGCGTTCCCATGGGAGACCTGCCTTGAGCGTGCAGCAGCTTCAGCATCACGGTGTAACGCGGCCTGGGTTTCCCAGCTAGGAAACACATGAAATACTTAGTATTCAAACTCAAATGGAAAAGGAGATCAGTTCATTTCTACAGGTAGATAGAAATGAAGAAACAAGGTTTCTAACTGATAATACACACACCTTTGATAGTTTGGCGGATAGCCTTGCATGGCAAGAGCCTGAGGCGGAATATTGCCAAAGGGATTCATACCAAATGGACCCATCGGGAAACCACCATAGGGCATGCCCATTGAGCCGTACATGTATGGTTCAGGTACACCAAATGGACCCATGGCATATCCACTGTTGAAAGGGTTACAATATGAAGGGTCAAATGGAATGTTGTAACCATAGTCAGCATTGTTTGGGTGAATAGCCTTAGATGAGTCTGCCTTCTTCCGCTTCTTCTTCAACTGATCAGGCCTAGCAACTTTTGGTTCCAAGGTCCCTGATGAAATAGCAGTGCCCTTCAAAGTTGATTCGCTTACATCTTTTAGCTTGGGGAGGTCGGCGCTAGGTACGGCTTTCTCTGCTGAACGCCCTGCAGAGCCTTCAGTGTTGCTCTTCAGATCAGAATTCTTCTGAGGCCGGTCGACTTGATCATCTTCTGTGGCAACCTGGAGGCGGGCGTCAGAAGCAGCTGGCGATAGCTGGCTGTCCATACATTGCTTCGTGTCCCTTTCCAAAGCAGCCGAGGTGGTGTGGCTCTGTGATTTTGGATCAGGGTTGCTTCCTGAAGAACTTCTGTGCTTCCCTGTGCCACTGGCAGTGCTGCAAGTCCTTGTTCCTAACAAATTGCTGATTGTGCTCCGAACTGTGGGATTGGGGATGAGGGAATCTGCAAGAACCTTCACTCCACAAATGCACTTGGATTGTGTAATAATGTAATCTCGAATACCTGAGGGGGGAAACCGACGGTTATTCCACATTCAATTAAAGCAGCATAAACTCATGAAAATGATAGTACAAAGTATTGTGATTTGTGAATGAACTAAAACAAAGTTGGAGCAAAAGCACACTCCGAATATCTGAACATTAGTTCACCACAGAGCAAGACATCTAAAGATACAGACCGGATATAAGTAAATCACTTACATTTATCACAGAAACTGACGAAGCAGCACTTGCTTGTTAACACCGCATCTGCCATCACCTTATTACAGAGTTGGCAGTGGAGTTCTGCTGGCAAGTCATCAACTACACTCACAGATGAAGCTGGGGCAAGTGCAGATAGGATGCCATCCACAGGATTCAGAGGTACGACAGGGGCAACAGGACGAGACATTTTGTAGTTGTCAAATTTAGAATCGCCAATAGTTGGGCAATGCTGAATAAAATGCCCTGGAATCCGGCATCTGTAGCAGGTATAGCCAGGTGGAGGTGTCTGGTTTTCCTGTGGGCAATGTTGAATGAAATGGCCTGCAACTCCGCAACTGCGGCACACGTAGCCTGGTGGAGGTGCCTCCCTTTCTGATGATCCATGACCTTCAATTTGAAAGA
The DNA here is from genome assembly GCA_022496015.1 of Hordeum marinum. NCBI lineage: Eukaryota > Viridiplantae > Streptophyta > Magnoliopsida > Poales > Poaceae > Hordeum > Hordeum marinum. The sequence continues at coordinate 8,173,585 of CM039675.1, forward strand.
TTTGTCAAACAGAGCACATGTTAAACAGTATTCTGAACACATTCACAGAACAACGCAAGCATATTGTGCAGCAGTATAGTTCACAAATTCACAAAACACATGAATCTGTTAAAATTTGTGTAAAAATCTGCTAGAGTTAAACGGCTGCCATATGGGCTGGAAACAATTGTCTAGTTACTGTCAAAAAAGATCCAAGCGAAACAAGGTCTACTGTACCAAAAAGAAAAGAAATCTGGTATCCACAAAGCTTGAACACCTACACACTCTTTTTCATCATAACAATGTCTTTGATCTTTAAGAGAATCTTTTCAGACTATCTGCTAGCATAATCATAACTAAAAAGAACATGACACCGAGGACACGGAATTTCTGCATTACCATTATTGCGTCCTGATGTAAACCTTCCAGGAGCTTGTCCTCTCTTAAATGACTGCTCTTCCCTACATGCACCATTAAATATGATCATTAGAAAGGGTACCAAAAAATCTAGCTGCTGACTTCTGTGAGAAGGAAATGTTGTATTCTAACCATTTAAGTTCAGCTCCATCAATCACAGCTGCGATTGCAGCATCTTCATCTTTCATTTCTGCGGAGGAACAAGATTTTGAGACTGATTCAGTAACCACTGATCTGTTTGAAGCTATAGAACCATCTTCTATGACTTTCCTCCTGCAATTAGTGGTACGATATTAATATATGAAAAAGAGCATCTCCTTAGCCATCGGTCAAAATCTGTTTTAGAGAACAAGAGGCATATAGAACATCTATTGTAAAACAATATGCATGTCGTTTTGGTTCTTTGTTTGAAGGAAACAGGCAGAATGGAAAGAGAGAGTGCCTTCATCAGTCTCTATTTTTATTACGATCACTTGTTGTTAAGAACGTAAGATACGTCTACGCATAGAAGATCAATCAACAAAGTTAAAGGCAACAAATTTCACATGTAATCTCAGTCACATCCATTAAATTCCCTACTATGCATCACCAACCCCCTCCCCCTTCCCGAGCTCTCTGTACAGACAGGGATACAATGACTTACGAGGACATCACGACGATATTCTCTGACTCTTGCCCTGCAGTTCGGCGGACCAGCACAGTTACATTCTGTGGTATCATTGCATTTTCATCTGCATATTCTGCATTCAAGAATAAGAACACAAAACAATATGTCAAAGCATTACACTAAAATACCCATCTAGCTTTTTAAGTATGAAAAATAATATCTTCTCCAGTATAACGAAAATATGCAATTAAATAGCAACGCTGGTGTGTTTAAATAAATTGAAACTAAGATCTTCAAATAACATCACAACAATCAAAAGATTAATTTACGTTCAGAAAACTGGGAAACTGCCGAGCTACTGAGATGTGCAGTATGGGAAAATATAAAAGGATTACTTGCAATCACGTATGCAAATTGAACTATCCATCGTACAGGTGATCTCTCGTGCTATAGACGCATATCACAAGGACATGCTAGAGAACGAGTATAGCAGCTCTTTGACTACGACAACAGTATGTCCTAGTACATAATGAAGAGACCTCCATTACAGTCGTAGATCATAAGCAAATTTCAGTTCAGCAGGGCACAGATTAATAGTTTCCACCATGCTCAAGGGGTGCACAATTCGCACAACACTTATACAGACACAACCATAGCAGAACTGACCCATCAATATATGTACATAAACAGTACAAGTACGACACAAAAAAGATAAACAAGCTGAATCAGCATCCTCTATTCTTAAATAGCTACAATCCACTACCTAATTTTCCTTTCCATGCAACAATGCCACATCACCTCATGCAACAACGCCACATCAAGTCATGCATGAAGTCATAAGTTACTTTTTCAATTAATCTTTTCATGCAAAATATACCACCTCATGCATGACTATTTTCCAGGGAATTAAGTCATGTACGACACTTTTATATCACTTAATCATACATTTTTTAAGCAAGGTTCCCGCAGCAACGCGTGAGGCATCGTCTAGTTACTACAGAAATGAGTCACATTAAAATCACTGATCAACCAAAAAGGTATACGCTTTGTCCAGAGCAACATGAAATATCAATAATTGCTTTGCTTGAAGCTAAAGTTCAGTTGTGCACTTAAACCCCACATTTAAACTACAATATATGATGAGCAGCAGGAATCCTTGAACAAAGGATGCATCAAATGTGCATCCTGCAGGGCATCCAGGTCCCCCTAGCAACTAAATTGGTTGATCTTAACTCAAGTGGGAGCAATTTCTAGTGGACTCAAATATCACTTATTCTGGTATTTTGGCTATGTATTAACACTCAAAACAAATTGCTTGATGGATGCAATTTGTTGTAAATTAGGCGACATGCTTAGCAAATAAGATCTTAACCTAAAGGCTACAACAAAAACAAACAAAAAATCCACCAATGATGGACCTGAGAGACACTAAGTTTGATTGATCCTGGCAATAAAGCTAACACCACTCGTCCTGATATAGATTCACGGGATTATACGGATCTTAACTCAGGTAGGAGCAATTTCTAGTGGACTCAAATATCAGTTATTCTGGTATTTTGGCTATGTATTGACACTCAAACAGTTTGCTTGATGGTTGCAATTCATGGTAAATTAGGTGATATTCCTAGCAAATAAGATCTTAACCTACATGCTACAACTAAAAAGAAAAATCCACCGATGATGGACCTGATAATAGATTCGCAGGATTATACAGATCTCAAGAGGCAAAACTTGTGAGAGCAGGGCATGATTTTATCAACAAAGGATTCAGGCTGTAAACAAAGCAGTTAACCCAAATTCCAAGAAATTTTTACAAGATTATATGGCTGCTGTACAGATAAACCTTAACCAAGGCCTAAATAAATTCACTCAGCGTCAAACAAGACGAACCTTCGCCGGTCTGGGCGTTGGAGAGGGCGATATCCTCGCGGGGGCCACGGCCGCGGCTACGGCCGATGCCGTGCCGGTTGCTCGACAAGATGAGCTGCTTGAGTTCAGACACAGATATAAAGGAGTAGGGCAACGTCACAGGGTAAGTTTCCTTTGCACTCTTATATTTGTAATACAAAACACCCATGATTCCAGTCTCTTTGGGCCCCTCGCTTTGCACACAGTTCACGAGAGGTCCGGCGAGAGTTTTTTCACAGATCGATCGATCGAATATAGTACAGAGACGGCCGCTAACAGCGGGGTCGCGTTACAGATCGGGCCCGATCCGAGGCGGCGGCGGCGGGGCGGAGAAGGCGGGTCGCTGGTCCCTTGGAGACGGCGCGGCGTCGAATCCCTCGGACGGCACGGCGCGGCGCGGATCCTGGCGGTGTCGACGGAGGCGGACTCGGAGCTTGGACCGGGGGGCGACGCCGGGCAGCAGGGGAGGGCCTTCCGGAGCGTTGCGTTGCGCCGGGGGAGGAGCGGGCCGCCGGTTCCGCCGGAGGGGGTGGAGGCGGCGTCCCGGCGTGCAGGTCGCGCCGGAGCAGAGCTAGGGTTCCGCCGGCCGAGGATTGGGGAATCGGTGGGCGGGGTGGGGATTGGGATTGGGGAATCGGCGGGCGGGGGCGGCTGGTGGTTTATAGCCGCCCGCGCCGCTGGATGCGATGCGTCCGGTGCGGTCCGACGCGGGGCGGGGGCGGGTCACGCCTTCCTTTTCCCCCTCGTTTTCCTTTTTCTTTTTCCTTGGCCTTTCAGTGATGAGGTGGAAACGCCTCGGCCTTTCAGTGAGAGAAGAGATAGCTCACGACGCATGTGTATTTTTATGTTTATATAAATATATGTAAATTCCACCAACTTTTGGTATTTTTGCGGTAATATTTTTTCCAACAAAAGGACCCGGATCTATTTATAAAGATTCATAAGAAAACACAAGGCATCCTAATATAAACATACTAAAACGCGAGGTGGGGCGGTGGGGTGGCGTCGGGCACCGCGAACCTTTCGTAGCAGGCATGGCGGCGGCCAAGGGCTAGGGGCGATGATGTCGTAAACATATGTTATGAAGGTTCATGAGAAATATGGGGAGAGATGAGAGGTGACAGCGGGCGGCACGAACCTTCCGAAGCGTGCGGGGCGGCGGGGAAGATGCGAGCGCAGGATCCGTCGGAGGAGGCGTCCCCGTTCGCGAGTCACGCTGCGTCTAGGGTTTCATCGATGATTGAGAATTTTGTTTTGGGGGTTTTGTTTTGGGGGGTTGTTTTGGGGTGGGGAGTGGAGAATAGGAGGAGGGCGGGGACAGGTGGTTTATAGGTGGGCGCCCGATGGATATGATATGTTTGATGCGGGGTGGGTCACACTTTCCTTTTCCTTATCGCTTTTCTTTTTTATGTTGTGAACCTTCCGGATTTTCGGCGAGGTGGATTTTCCGTGAGATAATTCTGCTTTCGGCCAAATTTTGGTGATTATTTTTCGTCAATATCCATTTTTTGAAAAGCACCCAAAATTATTATAAAACGTTCACAAGAAACAGAAGTCATCGTAAACAAGATAAAAGTTACATCGAGGACACTACATCAAGGGCCCAATGAAAAATGGAGAAATTCCTTTTATCCCCATTTCATAGGAATAACACGGGAATTCTAACACCCATCTGGACTTCCTTTTAAAATTCTTATTATGCACAAAGAACCAAACTAGTATCCTTAGTGGCATAATAATATCTTCATTCTACATTTTCATATGGTTTTACTCTTATTTGACCATGATTATCATGTTTTTTGTTTTTTTAATTCATGTGAACCAGACTCCCAAGTTGAATATCACCCTATTTCCCATCATTTTGTTTTGCCTATGCATTTTGGTTATGTTCCTAAATATTTAGAATTCTACTAACCAAAGGAGCCCGAAATGAAGGGCTCATTTGTTTCAAAGGAAAGAAGTGGGAATAGAATTTTTTCCAGCAATGACACTATTTATGATTTTGATTAAAGGAAATGTGGCAAAGAAAAAACAAAGAAAAATTTCATTTGATCTCAACTTCAATGGGAAAAAGATAGGAGTTCTAACATGCACTTGGATATCTTTTTCAATTATATATGCGCAAAGAACGATGCTAAGATACCTAGTGGCATAATAAAGTTTTAAATGTACATGTGGACATGGCTTTGTTTTACCATGTTTATTAGAAGTCATGCGTTTTTACAATTCTTGTAAACCAAACAACAAAGCGGACATAGCAATCGTCTACTTTCCGCGTGCATTTCTATATTACTCATGTGTATTTTCTATCATGCATTTTTTGTATCTCCCGCACCTAAGGAGACCAGAATACAAGAAAATCATGATTTCTTTGTTTCTCTGGATTTGTTAGGCATCGAGTGTGAGATCAATTTTGAAATTTTCCTAATCGTGGTTTTGCTCTTATTTTTTACCTTGCTTATCAACCAACAAAATCCTATAGGATTTAATTATATAAATCAAACGACCGATGTTGGAATTCTTTTCTAATGACTTCAATTCTTCAAACTTTCTACAAAAATGTTTTGAAGATGCCCTTAGGGCTTATCTTGTTTGATTCGCGGGATTTTAAAAAATGCAGGAACTAGAAGAACATAGGGACACAATGTCATGCCAAATTAAATCCTATAGATTTTTTGTGTGTTTGATTGTGTCGCAGGGAAAAACAAAGGATTTTTTTTCTGAGGTCTGAGTGGTTTTTTATGAAACGTGGTGCAAAGGAACCCTTAAGAAAAAATCTTATAGGGCAATCTTATGAATCAAACGAACGACACACATAAAATTCCGAAGAATTTCAATCCTTCAAATCCTACAATCCTTAGAAAATCGTTTGAATCAAATCCTACAATCCAAATGGCTTTCGTAGGAAAAAAAATCATTAGGATTCAAAACCTACAATCCAAATTGGCCCTAAGTGAGGCCCAGCCTAACCAGCGATCCCAGCCCATTACCCAAACCCTAATATTAACTCCCCATCTTCTCAGTCCCTCGCCTCCACCTGCCGCCGTGAGCACCCGAGCTCGAACGCCTCCACGCCGCCAAGAATCCTTTGCTCGCCGTCCGTCGCACCTCGCTCCCGTCCGACCCAAGCACCCCAAACGGCCACCGAAGCCCTAGCCGTCTCCCTAGAACTCCCGCATCATGTCGGCGTCAACCAGCGGCGACGGGGGGCTCTCGCCGCAGGCGGTCGCGGCGCTCCAGGAGGGCATCGGGCTGGTGTTCGGGCGCTGGACGGCGCTGCAGATGGCGGTGGAGAACGAGTGGGGAGGCCGCGAATCCCGCGCCAAGGCCGACCGGCTCGCCGCCGACGTCCTCTCCTTCTTCACCAACTCCAAAGGTGCCCACTTGTCCGTCCCCTTCAGCCTCCTCGTTTGATCGCGTCTCAGGTCTGGAAGAGGATAGCCGCATGCGTCGCTCAGTTGGAATGGTTCGAGGCTCAATTTAGTTTGAGTTTCACGGACTGGCATGTCCATAGCATGATCGGTGACACAATTTAGTTCGTAGTGATGCGCGTGTCAGCTTTCAGCTCCTTCATTCTGTTCACTGGATAATTCTAATCCTCAAATGAATATCCATACATAGCATTCTATTTATTCATACACTTCTGTTTAGTTAAGATTAACAGTGGATTTCAATTACTGCACTAAAATTCCCAACATCTCTTGCACTCTCTGTTTATTTTAAGAAATTGCCGTTACTTTCTTTTCCATCTAGTATATACCGTAGGTGCAAAATGTGATTTTCGCATGGCTGGCTTGTGTCTACTACGTTTGGTTTTATCTGCTTCACTCGATTTTCATGTCTGGGTCGGCATGTTTCCAGGTCCATATTATTATGATGACTTGGAGGAGATGATGTTTGACAGCATATCCGAATTCTTCAATGCTGACTTTGAGGATGGAAGTGTTGGGGAGGTAATTATTTGTTGTTTCGGTCATGTTTAGCACCAGCCATAGGCGTTGAACAAGTTCTTTTGCATTTCTAAGATGTATTGTACCTTTACTTTACAATTTCTTATCGCAAAAGTAGGCTGGGACTTGATCTAGCATTATTGGAGTAAATTTGGACTGACAGCATCTGGCCCTTGGTAACCATGGGGCAGGTTTAGGACAATGGGTTGGCATATGTGGCGTCTCTCCCGTGGCAAGAGATGTTGTCATGGCCCATACTGCTGATAGCTTGAACGGTAGAGAGGCCATTTGACGTGAATCAAGATGGCAAAATCTTCCAATTCACACTACAAATGCAAGAAAATAAAAAACGCAAACAAAATCCAATAGACATGGCTGCTGTTTACTGAATCAACTCTTGCTCCTACTCCTTCTCTTCTCTCTTTGTGTTCTAGTGTCTGTATCGGCCATCACAGTGTGTGTGTGTGTGTGTGTGTGTGTCAAGAAATAGTTATATTATTATCGCACTTGTTCAAATCAAGATCTAGAGGCAAGCGACACAACAGGGAAGAAAATAATTGATACATCACATCCGGCAAGCTTTCCTGACATTTGACAATATACCTTGGTGACCTTTCAAGAGAATGGAGACAAGGTCATCGTTCGAGGGGGGAGAGAATCAAAGCAGCGGCGGAGTAGCAAATGTGAACTGGGGGCCACCGGCTGGAGAAATGGCTGTGGAACTCCAATGGCAGACACCAGGAGGATGATGGTGAGGACTTAGATTTTAAGAATCTTTGAGACTATCCTCTATGCCAATGTAGAGAAGTAATGAATATCTGAGGCAGCGCATATTGTTGTGGGCGAAAGGACCTGCTCAGATCAAAGGACCTTTAGGTGCTTGGCCCAATTCACCTATTGTACTTGAGGGTAGCTACTCTGGCCCTTCGTTTGCTATTTTACAGGACTGTTAAGCGCGGTGATGGACCAACCCTCCCCATCGCCAAGCTTATGTAGCTGAAAATCTGAAACTTCTTGACCATAATTAAGTCGGAATGTACTGCTTCTTTCAGTTTACGTAAAGGCTGTATTTGCTTTGCTTGTACATGGCACCATGTGTGTTAAGTGTGTTTATTAATTCAAAGCTCTTTATGGTAAACAGGTTGCTGAACAAGTATTGATTATGCATGAAGAATGCCTGCAAAACAACTATTCGTCGATTGAGAAGCTAAGGAACACACGTGCTCAAGGAAATGCTGTTTCCCAAAGTAAAATGGTACATATTCTTATGTCAATTTTATTGTGATTAAGTGCACTTTTTTCTTGCTATGTAATTTCTGCTGCCTCTCTTCGCACATTTGATCTCACTAATGCTGCAACTTGATTCAACAATGTTCTATCAATTTTCACTTCCAAAATCCTATTGATAAATTGACTTATTACTTCATTACAACGTGGCGTTCTTGATATGATTGTATTTTACTTCATTGGGGAATAATTGGACAATGCTAGATTCAGACATTCAGTGGGTTTTTGCTTTATCATGGGGATCTTAAAGTTGTCTTCTAATTAGAATTGGGAATCAGCGCTATTTCGTGATATATTTATATTTTGGGAACCATGTATGTACACTTGTTGCCTGAAGTCATCCTTTCATCACCACTGATTTCATAGAGATTCCTGAACTTTGCTGACAGTATCGGCATTGCACAAGCTAACCTATTGGGTTTACCGGTTACTTTGACTCAGTCTTGTGTATTTCTCCCCCCATTGTGGTCCTGTTTGTTCCATATACATATCAGATAAATGAGTGAATAGCTGGAAATAATGTTACGCGCCAACTTAAGACAAAATGCTGAATATTTGGTGAGATAATAGTCAGCAAAAAAAACACAACGATTTTGTATTTCTTATTAATATTCGTCTCTTCTTCATATTCTCTCCTTATTGAACAACTTCAAATTTGTTTTGGTATACTTCAAACTTTGATGGCACCCTTCTGCTGGAAATTAATCAAATCTAGAATACAGCCCCTGTAACTAATTGATTTTCTTCTCCTGAACAGATGGTAACTGACGATGACGATGATAGCTCGGACGACGACGACGACGATAGCTCGGATGCCGACGGCAGCGATTATTCATCAATGTCGGTGGATAAGCCAAAGCCTCCCAAGCCTGCCCCTGATGCTGATGGGTGGACTGTTGTGCCACCGAAGCGTGGCGGCCGGGGCAAGAAGTAATCGCAGAAAGGAAGCCATGGCAACAAACTTGCCACTTGAGACTTGAGAGTCCGTTTTGGTCTGAAGGCTTCAAAGTGTGACTGGCGAAACCCTGGCAACACTTCATGCCACTTGTGCCGTTTTGGTCCAGAGGTTTTGAAGTGTTGCACTCTAGCTGTATCGCTTGGATTCTGTCAGGAATGTTGGTTGTGTAGCATGTTTTCCTTGCTTGCTCTTTCTTGGTGTTCGACATGGCAACAGAAGATTCTAAAATATCCTTGTGTGCACTTTGAACTGATGCTTATCTATACAGTCGTATAATGCCCGTTTGAATTCAGCTACCATTTAATGTTTATTTTGCTCAAACAATATCATGTGTTGGTTTGTTTATCTAACAACATGTCAAGTATTTGAATTGCGTATGTTATGCTTATGCACATGTCCAGCCTGATGCGTGCGGTCTATGACTTTATGTGTAATTCTGTGACTAGTTAGCATGCACCTGTTCAGTTGCTGTCCAATTTAACTGATAACTCACGCTACCCCTTATGTTCAGTACTTGGAAACGAACAAATGCACCCAAAAAAAGGACTACCAATTCAGCAATCCGTTTGCTTCAAAACCTTGTTTTCTATCATCTTTACTAATAGAACCTTGTTTTTTTATGAGAAAAACTTGCAACTTTGTTCATACTCAAAACCAGTAGAGGTATACCAGAGCTTTGAGGGTCTCGTTTGGAGATGCCCTCACTCGTCAACTTCCCAATCAAATACAACTTTTTTGGTTCTTAAATGTAAGTCATTTTAAAGGTTCCGCTAGAAGACTACATACAAATATATATAGACATATTTTAAAGTTGTAGATTCACTCATTTTATTTCGTATGTAGTCCTTTAATGAAATCTTTAAAAAGTCTTATATTTAAAAACGAAGGGAGTATAACATACACCGGTCCTGATCATTTCTTCAGGACTATTCTTTGCAATTATAGGACAAATAATATTCGTTTCTATATTAGCAAGGACACGCTATTCTGATCCCGAGCTCATGTGAGCTCGGGTGGACAGTAAAAGCAAAAGAAAAAGATTTTTTTTAAACAATGTTTTTCCTGTTATTTTTTAATAAATTGATAAAAAAAATAGCTTGCAAAATTTCAACACCAGATGACATTCGCGGAAAATCTGGTAAAAAAATTCGAGGCTCCAAAATGTTATTTTCCAAACTCATTTTATGAATCACCTGCTTTGGACGGTAAAATCAAACGCATATAAAAATCATTGCTCGAAAATGTCATTTTTCATTCGCGAAAAACCCCAACCGGCCAGACAGACACGATCCCAGTTTTTTTTCTTTTTCTTTTACATGGATATAAAAGGGCTTCTTTGGGTAGAACTCAAGTAAGACAGACATGATCCATACAACATCTTGATGCGCGACCTGTTAAATCACCCTCAGTGAGAGAGATGGACGGGTCTCGATGACATATCTGTCACGTGCCAATCGTTGGGCCATCGTTGCAGACGATATTTGTTTTAGAAGAGGAGTGAGGTTGTTAGGTGCGTGGTTCTAATATGTTTACACAATTCGATTTGGTGTCAGCCGATGGTTGTTTGTTAGGTGCGTGGTTCTAATATGTTTACACAATTCGATTTGGTGTTAGCCGATGGTTGTTTGTTAGGTGTGTGGTTCTAATATGTTTATACAATTCGATTTGGTGTCAGCCGATGGTTGTTTGTTAGGTGCATGGTTCTAATAGGTTTACACAATTCGATTTGGTGTCAGCCGATGGTTGTTTGTTAGGTGCGTGGTTCTAATATGTTTACACAATTTGATTTGGTGTCAGCCGATGGTTGTTTGTTAGGTGCATGGTTCTAATATGTTTACACAATTCGATTTGGTGTCAGCCGATGGTTGTTTGTTAGGTGCGTGGTTCTAATATGTTTACACAATTCGATTTGGTGTCAGCCGATGGTTGTTCTGCGAGCTCTTATTCCATGTTAAAACAGTGTAATTGCTGCTATAACGCTCGTCGTCGGCTCATGAATCAATCGCTCGCTCCGCCCGCCCACTTAGTTTTATTTCGCTTACTTCATTGCTAGCTCAAAAACAATAATCAACTATCATATATTTTATTTAAACAAGTTCATTAAATAAAAATCTTCCATGTTTTAAAAAATCTTGGATTTTAAAGAGTGTTGTAAACTGAAAAAAGTATTCATGGATTTTAAACAATGTCCAAGGAATTGAAAAAGGTTGAGAGATATAAAATGTTCATAAACTTTTAAAATCCGAGAATTCGAAAGATTATTCAAGAATTCTAGAAAAAAATATTTTAAAATTTTCACGAATTTTATTAACTATTCATGTATTAAATTTTGAAAATACAAAATAAAATAATAATATAAGAAAAATGAAAACGCAAAAATAGGGAATTATTAAAATTGATGAAAAACACAAAAAAATAAAGAAAACTAAAAAATCAATATCTTCTCAAAAAAACGAAAACAACTGGCTCAACGAGACACACCCTTACACGAAGAGTTCATAGCCCCCCCTCCCCCCCCACACACAAACAGCCTCTGCCAAACCACGAGCAAATCTAAGGAGCTTAGTAATTTAATAGATAGATGCAGGTCGTAGTCAGGGTTATGGAAGAGGGACGGGTCGTAGTAGTCAGGGACGTTGGTGGCACAACAACTGTGGTATTAGGAGGGCGGTCGGAGGGACGTAGACGGATGGTCGGGAAGATGATGACACAACATATGTATCCCAATTTTCAAGTAAAAACATATTTTATCTGAAATTTGTAAGTTCATTTTTTCCTACAAGGACTCAGATCTATTAAAAAATCGCCAGAAGAACAAAACACGTTAAACATAAAGAAATGACATCAAAAACTATAAACCACTGAATGGCTATTGCCGTCACCGTAATAGGATTGATATTGTCTATGACAGCCGGGAAGTTTTCGTGCATGTGCCCTTAAGGATCAGTGTCCTAAAGCCAAAGTTGTCGTCATTGAACACTTGAATTGATATGAAGAACCTAACATCAAATCTCTTTGCCGCATACGCACGATGAGAAACCCTAACCTTACCATCCGAGCAACTTGCGGGAATCTACGTCAGAGCTTCGTCTTATCCGTCCTAACGAACGAACTTGGGGAAGATCGAATACCGAAAGACTAGCTCGAAGAAGACGAAGCGTTGTCATCCGTCTAAGCGCCACCCATGTAACGACTAAAACCCTAACCTATCTACTAGCCGGAGCCAAGGCACCAGAATTCCCCTCCCAGCCATCGGTCGCCGTAGCGGCATACAAGGGAAAGGCGAATCCACGGGCTCATCCACGAAGATCGAGGAAAGAAATGATTTACCTTAGTCACCTTGCGAGAGGGTGAAAGAAAGATGCGGGGTTTCCACTTGTAAGCTCATATATCCAGATTCTTCTGTAAGGAAGGGAGTGTTGAAATGTGAGAATGGGCCTTAGGCCCATAAGACAATTTCAGAAAAATCTCTAAGGGCCCATGTAGGTGGCATGACAAGTGGAGTGGGAAGTTTAGTCCCACCTTGCTAGTGGAGAAGGAGTTGCACCTCTTTATAAGGGTCTTTCTTCCACATGCTATTGGAGCATGAGAAGAGAAGAGGCCCTCGCGCATTCCTCCTCCGCCGCCCGCCTCGCCACGCCTCGTCACGACGCGCCGCGCCGCGGGAATGAGCCGAGCCGAGCTCACACCTACGCGCTTATTTTTGCCGGTCGGGAACGGAGAATACGTAACGCCACGATCTGAGACGTTGGATCGTGGGCTACCGACTCGGACATGGGTCCAGCCCAAGCAGGGCCTCGGCCAACCCTAGCCGCCACGGAAACAGATCACATCTGCCACCACGCGCTCCGCCCACGTCGTTCCTTTTGCTGCTGCTGCCATCGGCGACTCCGTCCCGTTCACCGCGTACACGGTTGACGGGAGAGCAGGCCTCCGAAACCACGCCTCTCCAGGTCCTGTACGGGGAGAGGGGAAATTAGGTTTTTGGGGAGCGACTACGCGACTGCTCGCTTCCGTTCGTCTACCTCGTCTACGTCCGCGTCTACACCATGTCGTCCACAACCGCCGTCGATCGCGCTGCTACCGAGAAGGCCGAAGCTGACAGGAAGGCGGCCGAGGACGCTGCCGCCGCCAACTCTGTTGCTACGGCCAACTGGCCTATTGGAGGGTATAACACGTTTAACCCGCTCCTGTTTATGTTAATTGTAGCACTGCTAGCGTTATGCGTAGATACATCTACTGTTAGCATAGTACGTGCTTGCATGATTGAGTATCAGTATGTTTGCGCTTATGCCAATGCCATGATAGTTATTATTTCGTGGATTAATCTGATCGGAAAATTGCCTATATTCTCAACAATCCAAAAACCTAATTTGTGTAGGAATTTTTCGAGTAGTGGTTTTGCTGCTGCACTGAAACCGGACAAGTTTACCGGTACATACTTTAAGCGTTGGCAGACCAAAACCACCTTATGGCTCACGGCTATGAACGTGTTCTGGGTAGCCGGTGTCACTCCCGCAGGAACGATCACTCCTGAAAAGGAGAAGGCGTTCAGGGAGGCCACTGTCTACTTTATTGGAGCAGTCCTTAGCGTGATCGGAGATAAGCTGGTTGATGCATATTTGCATGTGGGGGTCGCCAAGGACTTGTGGGAGGCGCTCGAATCTAAATACGGGGCCACCGATGCTGGGAGCGAGATGTATGTTATGGAGCAGTTCCATGATTACAAAATGGTTGACAACCGTTCTGTGTTGGAACAAGCTCATGAGATAATATGCATTGCTAAGGAACTAGAGGTTCTTAAGTGCAATTTACCGGGCAAGTTTGTCGCGGGATGTATAATTGCTAAGCTCCCTAATTCCTGGAGGAACTTTGCTACCACTCTGAAACATCAGAGGCGTGAATTCTCAGTAGAGGATATCATCGGCCATCTGAGTGTTGAGCAGAACTCGAGAGCAAAGGACTCGCATGGAAAACCGGTTGAAGGTTCTTCAGTTGCCAATATGGTACAACGGAAGAATTTCAATTCCCACAAGCCCAAGGGAAAGAATTCTGTCCAACAGAATACCGACTTCAAGAAGAAGGGAAAGAAGACCTTCAAGAGAAATAAGAAGGATGATGGCTGCTTCAATTGTGGTTCAGAGGAACATTGGGCCAACAAGTGCCCAAACAGATACAAGAAGCCAGTGCAGGACAATAAGTCTGCCAATATGATTGTGAGCAACAATGAAAGTGGTGCATCTGGGTACGGTAATTTGTTTACTGTGTTTTCAGTTTGTCAGTCCACCGAATGGTGGGTAGACACAGGTGCAAATATTCATGTGTGTGCTGACATCTCATTGTTCTCTTCTTATCAGGCCACAGACCGAGGGTCCGTATTGATGGGGAATGGCGCGAGTGCTTCTGTTCTTGGTGTTGGCACGGTCGATCTGAAGTTTACTTCGGGAAGGATCGTGCAGTTGAAGAACGTGCAGCATGTCCCCGCCATCAAGAAGAATCTCGTTAGTGGCTCCCTTCTGTGTAGAGAAGGGTTTAAGTTGGTTTTCGAGTCTAATAAAGTAGTTGTTACGAAATATGGACTTTTCGTTGGAAAAGGTTATGAATGCGGAGGTCTGTTCCGCCTTTCCCTTGCAGATTTTTGTAATAAAGTCGTGAACAATATTCATTCGAATGTTAATGAATCTGAAGTTTGGCATTCACGTCTTTGTCACATTAGTTTCGGTGTTATGACACGACTAGCAAAACTGAATTTAATCCCGAGTTTCACTTTAGCCAAAGGTTCTAAGTGCCATTCGTGTGTGCAAGCAAAGCAACCTCGCAAGCCCCACAAGGCTGCTGAGGAGAGACACCTGGCGCCCCTAAAACTCATACATACAGATCTCTGTGAGATGAATGGTGTGTTGACTAAAGGTGGAAAGAAGTACTTCATGACATTGATAGATGATTCTACTAGATATTGCTATGTGTATCTGTTAAATACTAAAGATGAGGCTCTACACTACTTTAAAATCTATAAGGCAGAAGTTGAGAACCAACTTGAAAAGAAAATTAAACGAGTCCGGTCTGATCGTGGTGGAGAGTACTTCTCAAATGAGTTTGATTCTTTCTGTGCGGAACATGGCATTATTCATGAGAGGACGCCTCCCTATTCGCCCCAGTCAAACGGGGTTGCCGAGCGGAAAAATCGTACTCTAACTGATTTGGTTAACGCCATGTTAGATACATCGGGTTTATCCAAGGCATGGTGGGGGGAGGCTATCTTGACTTCGTGTCATGTCCTGAATAAAGTTCCGACAAAAGATAATGAGGTTACTCCCTATGAGCAATGGTCGAAGAGAAGGACGACGCTCTCCTACTTACGTACTTGGGGCTGTTTGGCGAAAGTCAACGTGCCGATACCCAAAAAGCATAAGCTTGGACCAAAGACCGTGGACTGCGTTAACTTGGGCTACGCTAAGAATAGCGTTGGCTATAGATTTCTAGTAGTGAAATCTGAGGTACCTGACGTGAGGGTCGGTACAATTATGGAGTCTAAGGATGCTACATTCTTTGAGGATATATTCCCCATGAAAGATATGCAAAGCACTTCTAGACAGGAATCAGAGGAGACTCCTGAGCCAGCCATTCCTATGGAGTATTATGAACAAACACATGATGAAAATCCTGAGGAGGGTGACGAGGAAACCCTTGGTAGGGGCAAGAGATAAAGGACTGTAAAGACCTTTGGTGATGACTTCCTTATATACCTCGTGGATGATAACCCCACTTCTATTTCAGAAGCCTATGCATCTCTTGATGCTGACTACTGGAAAGAAGCGGTCCGCAGTGAGATGGATTCCATCATGGCTAACGGAACATGGGAGATAACTGAACGTCCCTATGGGTGCAAACCATTGGGATGTAAGTGGGTGTTCAAAAGAAAGCTTAGGCCCGATGGTACAATTGAAAAGTATAAGGCTAGGCTTGTGGCCAAGGGGTATGCCCAGAAAGAAGAAGAAGATTTCTTCGATACTTACTCACCTGTGGCCAGACTGACCACCATTCGAGTACTACTCTCGTTGGCGGCCTCGCATGGTCTTCTCGTCCATCAAATGGACGTCAAGACGGCTTTCCTTAATGGAGAGCTAGAGGAGGAAATTTATATGCAACAGCCAGATGGCTTTGTGATAGATGGTCAGGAAGGAAAGGTGTGTAAGTTGCTGAAATCTTTACATGGCCTGAGACAAGCACCTAAGAAATGGCATGAGAAGTTTAATACAACTCTGACATCTGTTGGCTTTGTTGTTAATGAAGCTGACAAATGTGTATACTATCGCCATGGTGGGGGCGAAGGAGTTATATTGTGCTTGTATGTTGATGACATACTGATATTCGGAACTAATCTCAAAGTGATTGAGGAGGTTAAGTCTTTTCTGTCTCGGAACTTTGAGATGAAGGACCTTGGAGTGGCTGATGTTATCTTGAACATCAAGCTATTGAGAGATGATAAGGGCGGGATTACACTTCTGCAATCCCATTATGTTGAGAAGATTTTGAGTCGTTTTGGATATTCGGACTGCAAAGTTTCTCAAACACCATATGATCCTAGTGTGCTGGTTCGAAAATTCAAAGGCACAGCTAAAGATCAATTGAGATACTCTCAAATCATTGGTTCACTGATGTATCTAGCTAGCGCAACGAGGCCTGATATCGCGTTTGCTGTGAGCAAACTGAGCCGGTTTGTTGCCAATCCGGGTGATGTTCATTGGCGTGCTGTTGAGAGAGTTATGCGCTATTTGAAAGGTACCATGAATCACAGACTTCACTATAACGGATACCCGTCGGTACTTGAAGGGTATAGTGATGCAAATTGGATCTCTGATGCTGATGAGATGAAGGCTACTACTGGGTATATGTTTACCCTTGGAGGTGGCGTTGTTTCCTGGAAGTCTTGCAAGCAAACGATCTTAACGAGATCGACAATGGAAGCAGAATTAACAGCATTAGACACCTCTGGTGTCGAAGCAAAATTTCTTCGGGATCTTTTGATGGACTTGTCAGTGGTTGAAAAGCCGGTTCCGGCTATCCTTATGAACTGCGATAACCAGACAGTCATTGTCAAAGTGAAGAGTTCAAAGGACAACATGAAGTCCAACAAACATATAAGAATGAGATTGAAATCTGTCAGACGTTTAAGAAACTCCGGAGTGATAGCGTTGGATTACATCCAAACGGCTAAGAATCTGGCAGACCCCTTTACTAAAGGGCTATCACGTGTTGTGATAGATAATGCGTCGTGGGAGATGGGTATGAGACCCACATGAGTTGCCATGGTAGTAACCCAACCTATGTGATCGGAGATCCCGTGAAGTAGGACCTGGGAAAACAAGCCAGTGGTGAACTGAGGAGAGTAACTTTACTAACCCACTCCGTTGAAGATGCAATATTCTCGGTTACTGTATGGTAGGATGACTACCGTCTTAATGTGTTCTTAAGCTTATGTGTAAGCAAGATGCTGTCCTACAGAGCGATCTTTGGAGGAACACACCTATATGAGCCCGACTGCTGGTCACGGTCTATGAGATTGGGGTGATCTCTAGTAAGCTCACGAATAGGCCAGGAGTGTGACTAATATGCTCCACCCGAGGGGTCAGCCTTCGGCAGTCTAGTACTAGTAGGACTTGTGGTGAAACTTCTTGACGCCAAACTGACAATTCAAGGCATAGTCCATTGTTCAGTTGTGAAGGGGTGTAACTACTTGTTCTAGGTGAAGCTCAACCTTAACAGGTCTTCACTGAAATACTGGTATATCAAAACAGTAATTGGAACAGAGGACGAAATGGGCCCTTGAGATCTGGTGGGGGATTGTTGAAATGTGAGAATGGGCCTTAGGCCCATAAGACAATTTCAGAAAAATCTCTAAGGGCCCATGTAGGTGGCATGACAAGTGGAGTGGGAAGTTTAGTCCCACCTTGCTAGTGGAGAAGGAGTTGCACCTCTTTGTAAGGGTCTTTCTTCCACATGCTATTGGAGCATGAGAAGAGAAGAGGCCCTCGCGCACTCCTCCTCCGCCGCCCGCCTCGCCACGCCTCGCTGCGCCGCGCCGCGGGTTGCGGGAATGAGCCGAGCCGAGCTCACACCTACGCGATTATTTTTGCCGGTCGGGAACGGAGAATATGTAACGCCACGATCTGAGACGTTGGATCGTGGGCTACCGACTCGGACATGGGTCCAGCCCACGTCTTTCCACCCGGACGCCGCCTATATAAGCAGGGCCTCGGCCAACCCTAGCCGCCACGGAAACAGATCGCATCTGCCACCACGCGCTCCGCCCACGTCGTTCCTTTTGCTGCTGCTGCCATCGGCGACTCCGTCCCGTTCACCGCGTACACGGTTGACGGGAGAGCAGGCCTCCGAAACCACGCCTCTCCAGGTCCTGTACGGGGAGAGGGGCAATTAGGTTTTTGGGGAGCGACTACGCGACTGCTCGCTTCCGTTCGTCTACCTCGTCTACGTCCGCGTCTACACCATGTCGTCCACAACCGCCGTCGATCGCGCTGCTGCCGAGAAGGCCGAAGCTGACAGGAAGGCGTCCGAGGACGCTGCCGCCGCCAACTCTGCTGCTACGGCCAACTGGCCTATTGGAGGGTATAACACGTTTAACCCGCTCCTGTTTATGTTAATTGTAGCACTGCTAGCGTTATGCGTAGATACATCTACTGTTAGCATAGTACGTGCTTGCATGATTGAGTATCAGTATGTTTGCGCTTATGCCAATGCCATGATAGTTATTATTTCGTGGATTAATTTGATCGGAAAATTGCCTATATTCTCAACAGGGAGTAGTATTAATATTATACCAGTATATGATGCGGGAATGATATATACCACTATAGCATTCCAGAACGCACCGGTCAGTGCCAGTCTTGGGAGACCATTGGCTCCACCGGAGACAGCGTGTGAAGCATCCATGATTGCTTTTCTCCGGGCTCCGACCGAAGGATCATGCACTAATCCTATTGTCAAGCAGTGGAAAGAGTGTAGCCCATCAATGGCCATGTCCCCCAACACGGCCGCCAGCAACTCCACACCTATGGCATCGGAGCTAGCTAGTAGCTAGCTCGCCTTGCAAGAATTTCATGAAATAGCTAGCATATGGCATGGCATGGGAAAAAAGCAGCAAACCGTGGCTTCCTTTTCCCACTTCCATAATAAACCGTGATGATTGGCCCCCCATGATTTGGTCAGCACCGTGGGGTTCATGTAAGCTTAGCCACTCATTATCAGCGGTCAGTGAAAAAATGTTTGTCTTGTATAGAGGCTTTTTTCAACTTATTTATTAGGAGTTAAAAGGTAAAGGAAAAAAGAGTCTAGATACATCCATTCGTAGGATAAGTATTTTTGGACGGAAGGAATACCTAGGTAGCTCTCCCAGCTCGGCTTGGCCGGGTAGGAATACATGACGATCCACCAGCATCCTTAATTGCCAATCTCTAATTTAATTTAATAAATTTAAAAAAAGTGTTAATGCGCCAAAGCAGGCCGTCCTTGTTGCTAACCAGTGGCGGTACTATGAACCTTTGACAAATCGGCGTCCGGTTCGTGTACGCGGCACTGCACTGGTGCGTGCTGGAGTAGATGGTGTGGATCGTCCGGGGCCGGAGCTACGGAGGAAGGGGACAAGGCAGAGGGGTCGACGACGTGTGGCCGCGCTCGCGCACGGCTCCCTTTGACCGACTGCTCCCGCCCAGCTTCATGCACCTGCATGCATGCTCTCTCTCTCCCTCTCCCTCGCCGCCGACAGACACGGCCACGTGTGGGGCTCCGGCGTCTGCCGCGGATACGATTCGTCCCTTGCTTTTCTTCTCCTACTGCCATACCCTGCACTGTTGTCCCGTCCCCAACTTGCTGCTCCTCCTCCTCCTCTTCTTCTTGGATCCATGGCAATGGCAATGGCAGCTCAAGTTTTTCAGCGCCAAACAAACTTATGTTTTTTTGTTCGATTCGTTCGTTTAAGAGGACGACGATGATGATGGTAATTGTTGAAGCTCGTGACGGTCATTGATGGATGGGTTGGGTTGGGTTGGGTTGGGTTGGGTGGCTTCCTTCCTTTGCCAGCAAGCAAGCAAGGCGGACGTAGCATGTGTGTGAGGGTAAAGGTGGGGGCGAATGTAGGATTAGCCATTAGTGGTGTCTCCCAAAGGGCGGAGCAACAAGGCACGGCTAATCAAGTGGCCCTCCATATCACCACGGTACAGACAAAAAGACCTCTGTTTTTGTTGACGCATCATGTCCGTCCATCCGTCCGTCCATCAGTCCATCACGCATTGACCAACCAACCCAAACCCAACCAAGCGATACGCGTACATCCATCAGCCGACAAAACCAACCCATCGGCGTCGCGTCGCCTGTGCAGTGCACGGGCTGTGACGAAACCACCCCATCGGCGTCGCGTCGCCTGTGCAGTGCACGGCCTGTTCCACCGCAGTCCACAGGGCAGAGGTAACTGGCTGACTCTGCATCGGCATGTGTTGAATACATGTGCATGGTATTTCTTGTACTCCAAGTCCACATCTTATTCCTTGAGTAGATTATAAAGTTTCGGTCCACTTTGTACGTTATATATACGGCACGTTGCATCCGATCAATACATTGAGAGTTGCATTGTCTAAGCCTAGTCTCCTACATGGTACTATCCGTTTCCTCCTCGATCCTTCACGCTTCCCACTAGCTGCCGCCATACCTCCCTGTCGCCGCGCCGTGCCCCTAGGCTGCTACCGCCGCCGCATCCCCAACCCTACCTCTCCTAGCCATCATCTATCCGCTGCCTTCCACTCCCAAACCCTAAGTCGCCGCCACCCCGACACCAAAACCCTAAGTCGCCGCCCTCGTCACCCCGTCGCCGCCTCATGGCCTCGCCACACTCCTCCCTCTCTGGTGCCTCCAACCCGTTCGCCGGTCCCGACGCACCACCCGCCACACTCATCCGCGATTGGACATCTACGGTCGTGTCCCGGTGACCTCATTCACAAAGAGAGTTAATGGTGAATTGTTTGTGTGCCAAATATATGTGGATGCTATTATCTTTGGATCTACTAACCCACAGTTTGTGAGAAAATTGAAAGGTTGATATCAGAGAAATATGAGATGTTTATGATATGTGAGCTGAAATTCTTCCTTGGTCTATAAATTAAGCAAACAAGAGAAGGTATGTTTACCTCTCAAACCAAGTACTTGATTAAGAAGTTCAACATGCAAGAGTGCAAAGGTATGTAAACTCCCATGCCTACTAGTGGACATGTTGATCTCACTAAGGAGGACGAACCGGTTAATCAAAAGTTTATCGATCAATGATTGGTTCATTGCTATATCGATGTGCCTCCCGTCCCGATATTATGCTGAGTGTGTGCATGTGTGCCCGATATCAAGCTGGACCTAAAGAATGTCATCTTTTAGCCGTGAAACGTATTGTGAGATATTTGATACATACACCAAACTTTGGCATTTGGTATCCCAAGGGATCTTCTTTTAATCTTGTTGGCTATTCCGACTCGGACTATGCCGGTGACAAGGTTGATAGAAATTCACCTCGGGTACATGTCAATTTCTTGGTAGATCTCTTGTATCTTGGTCCTCCAAGAAACAAAACTCGGTATCTCTATCTACCGCCAAAGCTGAGTATATTGTCGCCAGATCGTGTTGTGCGCAATTGCTATGGATGACACAAACGCTTAAGGATTATGGTATCCATGTGAAAAATGCTCCATTACTTTGTGACAACGAAAGTGCTATTAATATTGGTCATAATCCCGTGCAACATTCTCAAACTAAGCATATTCAACTAAGCATATTCAAGTTCGACATCATTTCATTCGTGATCATGTTGCCAAAAGAGATATTAGTCTTAAGCATATTCGTACTAACAAGCAATTGGTCGATATATTTACCAAGCCACTTGATGAAAAAATGTTTTGTCACTTGAGGAGTGAGTTGAACATCATTGATGCTTCAAAATTGAGCTAAACTCACTCGGATGCATGCGAGGGGATGAGCTTACTTAACCATTACATGCTATCATTACCATGAATATCATGTATCTTGGAATTCTATGCTCCCTTGTATTGCATCTAACACTTTTGTAGGTACTTGGAAGAACAACACTCCACAAGATTGCCATCAACTCATATCTCAAGCAATCTTGTCATGGCCAAGTATCTACAGTCCCTCTTTGGTGATGGAAGGAACAAGACAACAAAACATATCCTTGACATATATTTGAATTTCTCAATTGGTATCAACTCACAATTGGTATCATGTCACTTGAATATACCATGTACTTCCTTGCGTGACTAACGTATGTAGGTAATAAGTGAACCAAAACAAGAAGGATTGCTCCCAACTCAAGATGAACTTCATCAACCTCGAGCATCCTCATCAAGTTCACCCACAAGCCACGTCATCAACATCACTCAAAGGTATGAACTCATATCCTTGATATAGCTTTACTCTAAGTCATGGAATAAAGCAACTCAAGCGATATGAATATATTAAAATGCTTAAACAAAAAAAATGGTAACCCCATTTCGAGCTTAACGATGAGTATGACCTATGATCAAGTATTATTTCTTGACTCCTTAAGTCAATATACTCTAATATAGGTGACCTAGTCACCGCCCATCATCTAGTTATAAGAATTGAACGGAGAATTTCTGGTTTGTTGCTCATTGACATTTGCATTCAACTCTAACCTAGATGAAAATTCAATGCAAATATTTTTGATAATTCATTGCAAATCTTTCTGAAAATTCATTCCAAATCTTTCTGAAAATTCATTGCAAATCTTTGTGACTCTTTTGAGACTTTCTGAATAAGCTGCATTTGACAAAATAGCCAAAAATTATTTTGACAAGTTTCTGTTTTCTATCTCGGAGTCTTCGATCTCAAAAACTCGGTCTCACCGATATTGCAGTCACACTGCAAAACCACATATCGGTGCTGTCGACACCTTTTGCCTCGGAGCCACCGACCTTTATTTTTAACAAAACTTCTATGGATTTTGTCTGTTTTTGGTCTTAAGGTCAGATCAATGATCCCACAATGATGTAGGGGGAGAAACATCAAGACTATAATATCAAATAATCAAGGATCCCTACATCAAAGGAGGAGAAATCTTAAAAGTTTTCAGATCTTAAGGGGGAGAAATCTTAAAAGTTTTCAGATCTTAAGGGGGAGCTTCTATTATTCATGTATCCTTCAAAGTCTTCACATATTTCTGCATATCTTAAATTGAAGCTTTGATTGTATGTTGTCATCAATCACCAAAAAGGGGGAGACTGAAAGCACAATATGCTCCCTTGGTGGTTTTGATAGTTCACGACAACATACATTGTCTCTTGGATTAATACTCTTATCTAGTGTATTTCAGATAAAGTCCACAGAGAATGTTGGCTAAGGATTGTGAGGAGAATCCACAAGAAGAAGAAGGAGAAGGAATAGGATTGGCAAAGCTTCAAGCAAGAAGACTCTACATTTTACTTTGTGAGAAATCACTTTGATTCTATAGGAAAGCCAATACTATTAAAAGGCGGTGAAGTATTGTTGGTGAACAAAATGCTCCACGCGCACAAGTGATAGTGACCAAAAACACCCACAAGCTCTTCCACAAAAGTCTGTCATAAGCCTATTGTAAGGGCATATTTCTCCCTAAGTGGTTTTGGTGATTGATGACAATACTTATGTGGACTAATCGTGTGCATTGAGCATTTCAGATATCTCATGTCTAGGCACAAGACGATTCGGTGCCCCTCGAAGTTTATCGAAGACGGCCGTTCTCTACGTTTGCTTTCGGTGGATTTGAGTCATAGGAAAGCCGTGCTATTAAGAGGGGCCCCGCTTTGGAAAGGTTTGGGTGGAATCAACACGTACACATCTATTCTATTGCACCACCTTTCCTTCGGTTCAATGGAGCTCCAGTCCGTTTTCCTTGTATATGCAAAGTGAAGGCTCCATGGTGCTAGTTTTTAGTGGCTAGCGGTAGTACCGCTCAAGGGAGCGGTAGTACCGCAGGTGCCCGCGGTAGTACCGCTCGAAGGAGCGGTAGTACTGCTGTCCCCAGCCCTGGTGCATGCATGTGCGGTAGTAGGCACGGATGTAAATTTTTACATCCGCCCCCGTGCGGTAGTACCGTGATGTATTTCTGGTACTACCGTGCCAGACTTTTGCACAGCTCTGCCCTCAGCGGAAGTAGGCACAGAAGTAATTTTTTACTTCCGTGCATCTCTTGTGAAGTCGTTACAGACCATGCGGTAGTACCGTATGGGCTCGCGGTAGTACCGCTCCGGCGGTTCTACCGCTCATTGCCTTGTGCAATCGGCCTGCGTCTGGTCACTACCATGCAAGCGGTAGTATCGCATCCTGCGGCGGTAGTACCGCAACCCCTTGCGGTAGTACCATGGCTCTTATGCGGTAGTACCGCAATGCGCGGGCTGAGTGTGGGGATAATGGTTGGTTCCTTCCCCCTACTATATAAAGGGGTCTTCTTCCCAAAGAAGACCACCTCTTCCCTCCCCAAGCTCCATTATTGCTCAAAGCTCCATTTTATCCCAATCTCTCTCCCTAGCCAATCAAACTTGTTGATTTTCTAGGGATTGGTTGAGAAGGCCCTGATCTACACTTCCACCAAGAGAAATTTGATTCCACCCACTAATCCCTTGCGGATCTTGTTACTCTTGGGTGTTTGAGCACCCTAGACGGTTGAGGTCACCTCAGAGCCACATTCCATTGTGGTGAAGCTTCATGGTGTCATTGAGAGCCTTAAATTAGGTTGTGGAGATAGCCCCAACCTTGTTTGTAAAGGTTCAGTCGCCGCCTTCAAGGGCACCAATAGTGGAATCACGGCATCTCGCGTTGTGTGAGGGCGTGAGGAGAATACAGTGGCCCTAGTGGCTTCTTGGGGAGCATCGTGATTCCACACCGCTCTAACGGAGACGTACTTCCTCACAAGGGAAGGAGCTCCGGTAACACATCCTCGTCTCCACCGGCCCCACTTTCGGTTATCTCTTACCTTTACTTCTTGCAAGCTATTATTGTGTTGTATCCCTTCCTTGCTTGTGTGCTTGTTGTGATTAGCATCATATAGGTTGCTCACCTAGTTGCACATCTAGCCAACCTATTTGTTGCTAAGCCTAAATTGTTAAAGAAAAGTTAAAAAGTGTTAGTTGCCTATTCACCCCCCCTCTAGTCAACCATATCGATCCTTTCAATTGGTATCAGAGCCACGTCTCTTTATTAAGAGTTTCACAACCCGAAGAGTATGGTTGGCGAAGAGGAGCGTGTGGGAGAACTTCCCGAGGCCGTGGGAGTGAACATGGTCTCTCGCGAGGATTTGAATGAGGCCATGTCCTCTCTCAAATCTTCCATGACGATCGGGGTCAAATCCATGTTCAAAGAATTCCTTGATACTCTTAAAATTTCCACCGATGCGGTGCAAGTGGTTAATCCCACTAACTCGACTCGAATGTCAACTCCGGTAAGGAGGGGGATAGTGCTGATAAGGATAATCGGTCTCAAGGAATTAATGGGTCGGGGAGCTTTGCCTCAGTTCCCCCTCCCTTGGTCTATGGAGGAACGGTGCATCCACCTCATATAGTTAATCACGGTCCTCCTCCTAAACTTGTTAAGAATGATTTTGCTAACTGGGTTTTCAGTATCAAGTCTTATTTGGATCACAACTCAATTCATCTCATGACAGTCATTGAAGAAGGATACTATCCTCGTGATCCACGCAACCCTACTCCAAGAGAACAAGCGGATAAACAACTAAATTCTTCCACTGAAGACATACCTCACCTGCGTCCCTTCAATGTTGCTAAAGAGTGTTGGGAACACATTGTCTTCATGTACAAGGGCATCTCAAGCATTCAACGGCCAAACTATGAAGTTGTCCTTGACCAGTCAGATGAGTTTGTAATGGTAGAGGATGAGGAACCGTGTGAGCTCTATAGAAGGGTGACCGCTCTCGTCGTTGCCCTCAAAGATCATGGTAGCAAGGATGTGGATGATACTTGGATCAAGCGTAAGTTTCTGAAGGCCATCATGCCCTACAACAAGGCCATGTCCATTGTCATACGTCAAAGACCGGACTTTCACACCTTGTCTTCTAGTGATGTGTTGGATGAATATATTGCAATGTACATCTTGAACACGACAGCTGACAATGCTCTCGCTCACGTGCAACGGTCAAAGAAATCATCCCCCGACCTTGCTTTGAAGGCCAAGGTCAATCAAGAGGAAGAAGAAGAGGAGGAGGAGGGTTGCCCCGGGGACACCAAATATGCTTACCATGAGCATATGGCTCTTGCGTCTAGGCAATTTTGGGGCAACAAGAGAAACACAAGGCCCAACTTCTCCAAGAACAACTCAAACGGGTCAAAGGGAAAGAAACGTGTGAGAACCTGCTACAACTGTGGTAATGTGAGTCACTTTATGGTGGATTGCCTATATGACAAGAGGGAAGACAATGGTGGCAAGCTCATTCGCAAAGATAAGGCCAAGTCCTTCCCCAACAAGACCAACTTCGCCAAGAAAGCTCCTCACAAAGTATTGGTGTTTCAAGAAGGGTATGCCTCGGATGATGATGTTGATGACGAAGACACAAGCGATGAAGGAATGGCAATGGCATCTGTGGCAATTACTTCCTCTACCCCAACAAAGGTGTCACTCTTCGACGCCCCCAATGAGAATCACATCGGTAGGTGCCTCATGGCAAAAGGTATCACCAAGGTAACCTCCAACGCCAAAACCTCAAACATTAAGACTTCTATTTCTTCCACTCCGTCTTTGTTAGATTGTGTAGATGAACATGAGGAGGCGAAAGAGGGTAAAAATGAGTTTGACAAGTTCTTCTGTAAACTCAAGGGAGAATCCAAGAAGCACTTCATTGCTCTCTTGGAACAACTTGGTGAGGCCAATGACACTATTGATACTCAAGAAGAATATCTTGAGGAGTTGAGAGGCCATAGTCGTGATTATGCCGACAAGATAACATATCTATCTATTGCTCTTGAGGAAGAGCGAGGTTTTCGTATGAATCTTGAGGAGTCACTAAATGATGACCTTGCTAAATTACGTAAAGATTATGATCATGCTATTGTTCTTAACCGTGTGCTCAAGTCTGAAAAGGTTGCACTTGGGGTTGGCCATGATCGACTCAAGGTTGAGCTTCACACACTTGACAATGCTCACAAGGCATTGAAGTGTGCTCATGCCTCTCTTAAGGAGTCGCATGATCAACTCCAAGTAAAACTCACTAAGGAAATTGCCACGTGTCCTCCTTTTGTTCTAATTGATAATGCTTCTGCTACTAACCCGTGTTGTGAGCATGCACATCGTGTGGAGGAAAATGCTAAGCTAAAAGAGCAGCTTGAAAAGGGTTTGGTGACGTGTATCGAAGGTGATAAGACTCTCAATGACCTTTTGAGTAATCAAAAGGAAGTTGTTGCAAAAGAAGGGGTTGGGTTTGCACCCAAAAACAAAAACAAGAAGAAGTTGAAAACCAAGGAAGTTCCACCACTCATGGAAACTTTTGTAAGGGCAGGAGATGGTCCTCACGAGAAGAAGAAAGACAAAGTTGTGGTTGGTAATGCCAAGAAGGGCAACACCACCCACCCCAACAAGACCGGCGACTTCAACCCCTCTTATGTTTTATGTCGTGCTAGTGATGGGCATGTTTATGCCAAATATGTTGGTTCTTCTTATGAGTACATTGAATAGTGTATTTGGGTTCCTAAGACCCTTGTTGCTAACATGAAAGGACCCATTAAAGAATGGGTACCTAAAACCAAACATTGATCTCTTGTAGGGGTTTGCTTCCGGAGGAGTGTCATGGTTGTTCGATAGTGGAGCGACAAATCATATGACCGGAAGCAAGGACTTGGTGGTGGACGTTCATCCTGACCCATTTGTGGCCACCCAACTCTCATTTGGTGATGATGCAATTTCAAAGGTATTGGGTCTTGGCAAGGTGATAATCTCTCCGGAACTCTCCATAGAGAATGTTATGCTTGTTGAGACCCTCGCATACAATTTACTTTCTGTTCATCAACTCGCACTGATGGGTTTTAGTACCTTCTTTGGTATTGACTATGTGGCCCTTTTGTGGAGCAAGACTCTTAAAGTAGCTTTTGTTGGGCATGTTGAGAATGGTCTCTATGTGGTTAACTTCTCGGAGCAACCCACTAAGACCGCGACTTGCCTAATGGGTAAAGTTGATGTGGGATGGCTCTGGCATCGCCGGCTAGCCCATGTCAATATGAGATCTTTGCAAAGTCTCCTCAAATGGGATCACGTCCTTGGACTAAGCATGTGAGTTTTGCCAAATATCGTGCTTGCAATGCTTGTATTGAAGGAAAGCTACGTGAGACTGCTCATCGCCTCACGACTACCATTTACTCTAAGAGGCCCTTGGAGCTCCTCCACATGGATCTCTTTGGTCCTCCATCTTTTGATAGCCTTAGGGGAAGAAAGTATTGTTTGGTGATCATGGATGACTACTCAAGATACACTTGGGTATATTTCTTCAAGAGGAAGAGTGAAACTCAATAAACTGTCATCGACTTTGCAAATGAAGCTCAACGACAACATGAGGCAAAGATTCTGATGATAAGAAGTGACGATGGCATCGAGTTCAAGAACTACACCTTGAATGAGTTCCTTAGTGATGAGGGGATCAAGCATCAATACTCCGCACCTTATACCCCTCAACAAAATGGTGTTGCCGAGAGAAAGAACTAGACGTTGATGGATGTGGTAAGAACCATGATGGCGGAATTCAAATCTCCGTACAATTTCTAGGACGAGCCATCAACACAGCTTGCCATGCATCCAATCGGCTCTATCTCCATTAAGGCATGAACAAGACTCCTTATGAAATTCTTACCGGTAACAAGCCCAATCTCAAGTACTTCAGGGTGTTCGGGTGTAAGTGTTTCATTCTCAAAAGGGTGTTCGTTTGACTAAATTCGAACCTAGAGCTCAAGAGGCCATATTTGTTGGTTATGCTACAAACTCTCGCGCTTACCGTATCCTCAATAAGTCCAACGGACTCATTAAGGAGACATGTAAGGTAGAGTTTGATGAAAATAATGGCTCACAAGTGGAGCAAAGTGGTATTTGTGACGTAGGTGATGAAATTTCTCCCCAAGCCATAAGAAGAATGGGTGTGGGACACTTCTTACCCGTTGAGGAACCCCTTGTGGCCGAAGGAGAAGGACAATATTCCACTCAAGTGGAACCATCACCGACACAAGACCAACACGCTTCCGAAGAACAAAATGAAGATCCTCTACCACATGGACAAGATCAAGGGAAAGATCAATCTACTGATGATGGAGTCTCACCAAGTGATGCCCAAGATCAAGTCCACGTCGCCGAGCAAGCTCAAGATCAAGAGCAATATCACGAAGGCGCTCAAGATCATCAAGAAGATGCTCCTCAGAATGTTGTCCCTCAACTTTTCATGGAGGAAATCTTAGAGAGACAAGCCGCCAAGAATGCTGCCAAGCTTTAACATAAACAACATTTAATGGAAAACGTCTACGACAGCTTGAAAGAGGGGTAACCATTGGACACTGGTGAAACGGATCCTTCGCTACATTCGTGGCACTATGGCTCATAGTCTGACCTTGCCGACATATCCTTCTACCGACATGGTGGCATACTCGGATGCTGATTGGGCAGGTTGTCCTGACACGCGGCGTTCTACATACGGTTATTATGTCTACCTCGGTCCTTCCCTCATATCTTGGTCATCTAAATGACAACCTACGGTATCGCGCTCTAGTGTCAAGGCAGAATACCGGGTCATAGCCAATGTTGTCGCCGAGTGCTCCTGGCTTCGACAACAGCTTCAGAAGCGCCATCATGACGTCTCCCAGGCCATGGTGGTATATTGTGACAATGTATCCGCCGTGTATCTCTCTGCCAACCATGTTCATCATCGTCGGATGAAGCACATCGAGCTTGATATTCACTTTGTGCGCGAACAGGTAGCTCTTGGCCGTGTTCGAGTTCTCCAAGTTCCGACAGCACAACAGTTCACCGATGTGATGACCAAGGGATTGCCTACTTCTATTTTGGAGGAGTTTCGGTCGAGTCTTTGTGTCTCCGACGACGCTTCGACCGCGGGGGGTGTTGAATATATGTGCATAGTATTGCTTGTACTCCAAGGCCACCTCTTATTCCTTGTATAGATTGAGGTTGAGGCCCACCTTGTACATTATATATACGTGCACGTTGCACCCGATCAATACATCGAGAGTTGCATTGCCTAAACCTATTCTCCTACAACATTCATGTCTCCAGTGTTACGTCAACTCCAACGCTAGACTGTAAATGGACGTCTTTTTGTCTGAATTTCGTCCCTTCAAATTGAACAAATGTCTGTTTGTCTGGATTTTATTCGTTTACGTCGACAAAACATATCCGCGTGCGGTGGCGGGTGATCTTCTGGAGGCGGGCGCGGTCGCTCGCCGAGAAGGGAGGGGGCATGGACACCCGATCCAGGTTCAGATGCCACCCATTGGGGAGGTGGGCATCAGACCACGGCAGCGGGGTGCCGGTCTCCCAGTATCCGTGGCAGATTTCGACCTTGACGTGAGGCCAGAAACATGGAGTGTCCGCCGAACGTGAGATCGAGAAAGGGGTCGGTGAGGTGGATTGCGTGGACCTCCTTCCTGACGACGCGGATGACCACCCCGCCTCTACTCGTGCTTGGTTGTCTTACCCGAAACCCACTTTCAGAAGCCCATGGAGGCGGCCGACAGGGAGCTAGGCAAGCGGCGCTTGGGTTTGTTGTCGGGGAGGTAGGGGCAACGGAGAAGTATGAAAAAGGGCGGCTAGGGAAATGGACTAGCCAGTCCATGCTTTTCCATAAAAAGGACACAGCCGAGGCGGTTGGGTGGCTGACGTGCGGGCCCTCCCACGCATATGGCTTAAATGGGGCCAGTGGGAGATTGTTGGACGGCCGACACGCTAGGGCGATGCAAACGAGGAGACGACTCGCGCGTTCATTCGTTGTCTGTCTGGGCACAAAATCGGGACAAAATTGCTTCGAAACGGGTCAAGACGACATGAAACGGACATATTTTTACGAACGGAGTCGCCCGTTGGGTTGTCTCATATGTCCGTTTCGATGCAAACATACACTGTCGGACCATTTCGGGTCGTCCGTTGGAGTTGTCCTTAGAGCATCTACAGCCAAACCCCCTATACCCGCCTAAACGCCCGGGTTGATCGACACCCCCCATATCCAACCCAAATATGAGGCGGGTATATGGGCGCCCGGACGCGCCCGGGCACGCCCGCCACGTCGGACCCGACAGCCCGTCCTCACCCCAAATTGCACCAAATCCCCCAAACCCTTCCTCCTCCTCCCGCCGCTCTAGAACAATTCCCGTGCCCGGACCCTCGCCCACCTCCACCCTTGCTCCCAATCTTCACCTCAGGTCCCGATCAACCACTGGAGATGTCGTCCAGCCCGACCCAGGCCGTCGCAACGAAGACGCAGTCCGCATCATCCGTCGGTGGCGTGAATTCGTCCGCGGCGAGTTGCAAGGCAGAGAACGTCGCCCGTAAGTTGCGGCGATGCCGGCAACGAGAGAGGAAGGCGGCGGCTATGGCATCACAGGGAGGTTCGGACGCGCATGAGCAGATGTCTCCTCCGCCATGGCCGGATCCCCGCACCCCTTCTCTCCGAGCGCCAGCGAGGATTACGGTTACCGACCCCAACAACGATCCGAGCAGTGGCTGGGCCATTCCGAACAGATTTCCACCCATGCAGATGCCGGTGGTGGACGTGTGTGACTCGCCAGAGCTCGTTCGGGCGCGGATGAGCACGGGCTCCGGCACTGCCCGTGCTGACCTCAACCTGTTCGACGGAATGACCGAACAGGACTCAATGCGTTTTCTTTGCTCTTGCCCTCTAGTTTCTTTCGCTCGTGATGAATACTTGCAAATCTTAATCATATAGGTGGCATTCATGTCTACGATGATCAATGAGAATGAAGAACCGACCCAAGTGGAGTATGAATTGGAGGCCCCCACCGCTTTTGAAGTTGGGAACACATCCGACCCCAATCCGGGGAAGAAGAGGAAGAAGGAGAAGACGACGAAGGCAAGAGGTCCGGCATTCTCAAGACACGAGGACATCTTGTTGGTCAGAGCTTGGTTGGCCACAACGATGGATCCAATATGCGGCACGGAGCAAAAGGGAGGCACATATTGGACGAAGATTTGGAAGGAGTTTCACGAGCAAAAGGAGTATGTGCAGCCGCATCCTATCGTGAGCACTTGCAATGTGGCATCTCTCCAACGTCGTTGGGGGATCATTCAAGGGGAAGTGAACAAGTACGTCGGCTACTATGCACAAGTGACCAAACGCCCTCAAAGTGGGTTAGGAATCACAACTCAAGTAAGCTCGATTGCCTCATCTTCTCGTCCGTTGCATATGCTTCTTGTGTTTACATTCTCGTGCTCATACAAATGTTGTTCCCTAGACGGCGATGGCGGCAACTTTGTACCACGAGGAGGAGAAGAAGCCATTTGCTTTTAGCCATTGTTGGCTCCTGTTGAATGGCAAGCCGAAGTGGACCCTAGTTGTGGCCGAGCTCAAGGCCGTCAAGAAGAGGAATGATGGCTCAAGCTCCAACCAATCAATTGGGTTGGACGATGAAGAGGACGATGCTGTCGTGGATGAGAACGGGAAAAGCCACCGTGCTAAAGGACAACCGCCAAGTCATGGGAAACAAGTGGGAGAAGGCACGTCTCGCCCGCGATGTCGCGGCTACCAACTGTCGTCAACATGGACGGGCATTTTTCGGCTAGGGAGAGCAAGAAGGAGGAGAGGTACAAGCTCCTCATGCAAGCGCAAGAGGAAAGGATGGAGTGGGACAAAACTAGGGTGGAGAAGAAGCTTACAATTGAGAGGGAGAAGATCGAGTTGGAGAAGCGTGAAGCGGTGATCAAATGGGAGCTCGAGAAGGCCAAGGCATTTGCCGACATGGATTTCGAGAAGGAGAAGTTGCAACTCGCACGGGACGCGGAAGATGCAAAGATCATGTTGGCGGACGAGACCGGCCTGGATGAGCATGCAAAGAAAAGGTGGAGCTGGCGGCAAGGATTCAGGAGGAGCAAGACGCAGTCCTCTTCTCGCAGCAGCCGCACAGCGCGTGATCGGAGGCCATCGGTCACGCTCGGACATTGATTTCATTTTGCCATGTCCGGTTTGTTAAACTATGATTCGCTCTGCTTTGCTTTCTTTTGAATTTTGACATTCAGACAGTTCCTTTCGTATGATCAACGTGCATTGATTGCATATATTCGAGGTTCCGATTTTACTATATGTAGATATGCGACGCAAAATTTAAAGGGTGTCCGGTCAGTGTCCGCGGGCATTTGAGGGGGGCCGGATTGGCAAGCCCGGTGTAGACCGCCGGCGGTAAGTAGCATGGTAATAAGTCAGCGGAGCGGGTGAGTCGATCATGATGGTAGCATAATTCATAATTCAGTAGTGTAGCCGCCGAGGCAAGCAGACGGTGAGATGGATGAGCATGCGCGGATCGATTAGCATGCTCCTTGTTCCTTCCTTCCCGGACCCTGTGTGTATGTGTATGTGGCACTGAAACAATTGGGTCAAATGAATGAATGAAACCAATGGATCGATTAGGAAGGAACGGAGCAGACAAGAGGGGAGGAACAGAATCAAGGAGGCGGGCGGCGGGCGGCCCGCCGGTGCATCATGCTGGTACGGGTACAGCGGCAGCACGATCTCTGTCTGTTCCCCCCCCCCCCCCCCCCACACACACCTTTTCCCTCACAGTCAGACTCCCTCTGTGCTCTGCACTGCTGCGCTGCGCCTCCTCGATCCTGTCAAAACGACAGGCTTCCCTGCCCTGCCCTTCCCTTCCCTTCCACGACGCGACGCGACCTGCCTGCCTGCCTCTGCTCTACGGGTACGGGTATAAACCCAGCCCGGCTTGCACCGACGTGGGTGCACTCGGTCTCGTCTCCCCTCCTCCGTCCAAATTTGCCAGTCGCGGGGAGGAAGAAGAAGCTCGTGTCGTGGGTGGCACGGGATGAAGGAGGCGGTGGCGGCGGCCGGCGGGGTGTCGCCGTGCGCGGCGTGCAAGCTGCTGCGGCGGCGGTGCTCTCCGGGGTGCGTGTTCGCGCCCTACTTCCCGGCGGGGGAGCCGCACCGGTTCGCCAGCGTGCACAAGGTCTTCGGCGCCAGCAACATCAGCAAGCTCCTCCAGGTCAGTACCGCCGCGCATGCCACCATGCTCCGCTCCATGGTCCGTCCATACTTGTGCCTCTCAGTCTCATCTCCAAGACGGCTTCTTCTTCCTTCTGCTGCTGCTGATGCACCTCCTTCTAGGACCACGAGCTTCGTCGGCTTGGCACCTCCTTCCTACCTTCCTTGCTCTGCTGCTGATGATGCTTCTTCTTCCCTTTTAGTTGGAATCAGAGATTATCACCATGTGCTGCCTAATCCAATCTAATCTGATCACAACAAGAGGTCCTGTCCTTGAAGCAATGCAGTGCAGTCAATTTAAACTAGACTGATTGCCCAAAGACATGCCTAGTTACCAAGGTTAATAGGTTATTATTTTATAATCCACAAAGACTTGGTCATGTCTCCAAATGAAATCTTCTCTTCTCCCTCCCTCCCATGTCATGATCCATCCCAACAGCTTTCGGCCGCACCAAACATGCTGTTGCAAGCACCATCTTTCTCAACTTGTTAGACTCCTACATGTCGTGCATGTGTACTACAATCATCATCTAGTCTACTATGGATGTATGATATTATGATATGAACTAGGTAGGAAACCACTGCTTTCTTCTTGCTCTGAAACAAGCAATGGCGCGTGGCATGTTTGTTTGCAGGAGATTCCGGCGGAGCACCGGGGCGACGCGGTGAGCAGCCTGGTGTACGAGGCCAACGCGCGCGTGCGGGACCCCATCTACGGCTGCGTCGGCGCCATCACCTCGCTGCAGCGGCAGGTGGAGGCGCTGCAGACCCAGCTCGCCCTGGCCCAGGCCCAGATGCTCAGGCTCAGGATGGCCAACGCCTACGGCACAGGCGGTGGAAGCAGCGCCAGCGCCAGCGGCTCACCGTCCTCCATCTCGTCGCCGACCAAGCCCACGCCGGACCGCCACCGCCACCACCACATGGCCGCCGTGGACCAGCCCGGCGTCATGGAGCTGGAGCTGGACTGCTCCAGGTTCTGGTCCTTCTGAAGGCACCAAGACAAGCCACCACCATATTATTACTTAGGCTGATTTAGCAAGTGATGATGGTTTGGTATATACAGTACGTACTAGCTAGCAGTATTTGAAAGTAGAATCACTATGGTGACACCGGGAGGAAGGTGAAGGCATTCTTCTCTCCCATACACACCTCCAGCGTGTGTCCGCGGATTAGGGTTTTGTTCACAAGGTACAAGAAGAAACAGCCCCCAGAGGCTACAGACATTTTGATGTGTGTGCTTTGCCAAGAACCTTGTTACCCCTTGAATTCTGCTTACTTACTTACTTAATTGGACAACGACTGAGCCCTGCCGTGGAAATGCAGATCACCACGTTTATGCCCGCCTTTTCTCAGTTGTTTCTCATCAGATGATGAGCATTGCGGTTGCAATTATATATATATATATATATATATATATATATATATATATATATATCCAATATTTAGTTCATGCAGAGAAAGAGCAGAGCAAGAGAAGCATCTCTACCAAGGGATTAAAGTAGATGGGTCAATTGAGCATTTTTGTTGTTACAACGCTGGCTCCCAAGAACGATCGATCTGAAAAAAAACAAAGTCGAGAACCAAATTTTGCCAGATTACAACTTGTAAGCCCCTTTTGTTCATGCAGGTCCAACCATTTTATGATCTAATGGCCCAAAATTGCAACTGAGCATTGCATACCACTCTAGACGGCGTAAGTTATCCAGCGCAACAACTTCATGCTATCTGCAATTCCAGCGATGCCATGCAACTCTCTCAGCGTGTAGACCGTGGATCATGGGGCTGTTTAATTTGGTAGGGAGCCGTACCAGAAGCAGAGCACTTCGTGAAGAACCCTACGTCCTATGGCAAGCTGCGGTTTAGTAGGCCTTGGAAAGAGAGGTACAGGTCTTTGCTATCTGGACCAAATATCTCTTCAGCCTTCTTGAGGGTTTCCTGGTTCAGATGTAAACATAGTAAGTCATTTTATCAAGGTTCGTGGCACGGCATAAACTCAATTCATTAACCAGACGCAGCTGACCAACCTCTCGTGACTGCTTATGAGCATTGAGCTCTTTGATGTTCGCTAAGAACGCTCCAAACTGTTCGTATGATAGACGGCTCCTGGAATAATAATGGTGTGCTTTAGGGATTTTGATACACCCATCTTAGCTGATGTTGCAGATGTAAAGAGTAGGGAGATCAACTGACCTGGCCTGACGGAAAAATTCCTTTCCATCAATACGAGGAGTGCGACCTGAAAACCCAAGCATCAACCATGTTAAACCATGTTAATCATAGCTTGCTGTGCGCAGTCATTTAAGGCACGACATGTCATCAAAGTTCAGAATGAATGAAACCTGGGTTGGGACGTCCCCTTGGAGGCGAGTTAGCTGCAGACGACTGCTTGCTTGAATACCATGGTGTCATTGACATGTGTCCTTCAATTCGAATTCTTGAGGGCGAGGTAGCTCCAGACATCAGCTTTGGTGTTGCCGTGGTAGACATTCCTCTTGGAGAAGCAGAGGTGGACATTACATTGGGTGTGGCTTCTGGCGTAAGGCGTTGGTTGACGTGTGGGGAGAGGGCATACTTTTGGACTGGAGGCCTTGCCACTGTACCAAACAGATCAGCCAAAACGCAGAGGATTAAATCAGAGATAGCTTGAGAACATCAAAATAGATGATCACTAGGAAGTTAAGAAGACCTTCTCTTGTTGTGCTTCCAAGGTCCCCCGACCCATTCAACAAGTTTGCTGCAGTGTGGCTGATAGATCCATCTTCAATATTCAAAAGATAATGCAAGTCAGGGATTCATGTCATGTATTTCCAGCGATAGATATAACAAAAAAAGGCTTTTCAGGATAAACCTCCACAGGACGATGTTTTGGATGATACTGACTGATCACATGTTGTAATGTCAACCGTTTCTTGCGGCTGCAGAGGATCAAAGGGAAAACTGTCAAACATTGCTGCAGACTAGCAATAAATAACACATATGGGCAAAGAACTGGATAATAGTGTGATTATTACACACCGATGTACTATCATCGCGGAGTGACTGCATCAGATGCCTCTTGAACGACTCCAGCTGATAATGGAGCAAATAGTTGAGAATGTTGTCGAGTAAAAATGTTGAAGGCGAAAGGAAACTATAGAACTGAGAAGCAATCATCTGACTTGTTATTTAAATAGCTTGACAAAGAATGCCTCTCCTTTCATTGGTCATGGAAATTTATAAGAATGCACACATTTGCTCAGTCCTTGCATGCATTTTTGCAAGCCTGCAAGGCTCCAATCTTCTTAATTCTGGCACGCCACAATGCCAGTGAACATAGTTGCTGATTAGATTGATTGCATTTTAGTTCCAGGGGAATAAATGCAGTTGATTACCTTCCTACTAGCCCTTGATTTGCTACCTCCTTTTTTTTTTTGAAGAAGAAGAAGAAGAATGAAAGAGGGGACACCCTTGATTTGCTATAATTGCATATGGCATCAAATATATGAAGAATTCCATTTTTTCTGTCAAAGCTAACTCTCAGTGGTAGCCTGCCGAAGTTAGAATTCACTCTTCCCTGGCACTACCAAAATCAGTGTGCAACTACCTCCATTCGGAATGAACTGTCTCTCAAATGAGCGTATCTAGACGCGTTCCGGTGTGTAGATTCACCCATTTCAGACATAGTTAACTCCGAACGGAGGTAGTAGGTACTAGTAAATAGCCCAGAATGGTGAAGGAGTTTCAGACATACAATCCCAGCGAGCTACTGCATTGCTATCCACCACTAAACCAATGACATGACCAGAGATTTCGGTTGCACAGCGCTACATGCATAGATTAACATCTGCAGCAAGGATGAGAATCACTGCAGTAAAAAGACGCAGGGGGGCGGCAAACCTTGTGCAGGTCGCGCGCCTGCTTCTTGGAGGTCTGCGCCAGCGAGTCCCGCTCCTTGCTCAGCTGAATCTGCACCCACACCACACGCGAAGGCGCAAGGCCTCGTCAGCCAGCAGAAACAGAACCAAACGAGGTCGTGAAACAAAAGGAAAAGCTTGCGGGGGGCTCACATTGTCCTCGAGCGCGGCGCGGAGCCTGGCGTTGGTCTCCTGGAGCGCGCGGTCGAGCAGCGCGACGCGGTCCCGCAGCTCGGCGTTCTCCCGGTCCCTGTCGGCGGCGCCCTCCCTGAGGCGCGCCGCCTCCCGCTCGAGCCCGGTGACCCGGCCGGCGACGGCCAGCGCGGTGATGCGGCGCGCCAGATCCAGCTGCTCGTAGGGGTCCCGCGGCAGCACCGCCAGCACGCCGTCCGGCAGCGCGAACTCCGAGGTCCCCAGCCCCGCCGCGCCCTCCGCCGGCGGCATCGCCCGCCGCGGGTCGACGAGACGAGACGAGATCTCGGATGGGATAGGATGGAGGAGAGGAGAGGTAGCTGAAAGGGACCACTGCCGCCTCGCCGCTTCTGCGGGTGCGCGTGGAAAGATTTCAGTTTTGAAATTGGGGGGGCTCGGCTCGGCTCGGCGGCGGAAGCGAGGCTTCGAATTGTTTCGGGGTGGGCACGGGGAGGGACCTCGCCTCGGTCCCGCGTTTGTTTGTGTTCGGGTGGGCGGACGCCCGGCCCGGAATAGCAATTGGCTGTTTGTTTTTGTCCAAAGCCACGGCGGAACTTCGGTATGGATGCACTTATTTTTATACCGAAGTTTCGCCGTATAAAATTGACACACGTACTGTAAAATTATGCTTATTTTAAACTGAAATATGAAACACGGCAGAACAATGTCTTTTTAAAGAAAGTTTTCTTGTTCTAAAGAACAACGTTCGAGAAAATAGCCTCCATTATGTGCCCCCCCCTCGCCCTCTCGGCTGCTTTGAGCTGCGTCTACTTTTTAAAAAAAAACTGAGATTCATACACGGCCTTCTTAAACCCTTTCTTGCGGGCGTGGTTTCCGCAAATTAACTAGGCAGCTCTTTCCACCTTCTTTTAAGGAATCGATGCTCTAAAGGACACAACCTGAGAAGAAGAAATGCTCTTGATTTAAACTCTCATCTATTTTTTAAAAACTCCCATCTATTTTTAGCAAGGACATACCTTCGAAATGCTCCTGATTACAGATATGCCCAGATGAAATGGCATGCCTTCTTCACCACACCATTTATTCCATCACTACTCCCTTCCTTCCTACATATAAGTTTTTTTTTAAATCCAATATAAACTACTCCCCCCTTCCCATAATATAAGGCGTTTTTTAACACTACACTAGAAAACATGAACGAATCCACCCTTTAAAATACATCCGTATACATTCATATGCAGTCCGTATTAAAATACGGATTTGCTAAAACTCAGACTTTGGCATCATTCACGTCCATTTCCATTGGATTAATATTGCGCTGAGATTTGTAGGTGTGCAGTTGTCTCAGGCTCCTGTTTGCTTTTTCTTTCCTGCACGAGCGATATGAGATTGGGCCATTGTGCGGCCGATTTCTAATGGATCGGTGTAGACTTTTGAACGGTAGTCATTTCCTGCTTTTTGTTGTTATCCTCGTACATGTATACGGAGAGAAGCTGAAACGAGGTGTTTCTATGCATTTCGTTTTCATGCTGTTATCATTTAGTGTCTTTCTTATCTTTTCTGTATTTTTTTCATTTTTTGTCTTTATAAAAATATAATTTTTGTTTTAACCATTACTTATACATTACATATAAACACCGTGTATCTAATTTAAAACTAGATAAAAGTTATCATTTTTTATTCTTGATTTCCATCTGTTTTTTTATTTGTGTTTTTCATGAATTCTTATTTATTAGCATTATTCATGCGCCACACGCAGGGAGGCTCGCACACGGACGTGTTTCACTATCTTGTGCTAGGAGCAGCTTGTTTTTAGGGGGTTTAACGAGCCATCCTTTTTCTCTTATTCTTGTTTATTTGTTTGTTTGGCATCATTCACGATATCAGCCGTTCAATGTATTTTCACGTCACGATTCATGCTTTGCTAGTTGGGCGAGGTTATCCGGGTGGAACGTGGCCCATGTTGGGTTTTTATCTGTTGTGGGCTGTTTTCTACTGAGTTTTCTCTTTTCGCTTTTTACAGTTGACGTTTACGACGTAGCAGCAGCTCGTTATCTCAAGCCTGCTTTTGTAGTTGTATAGTAGGATGGTGTATCAACCAGTTTTGTACTTATCTCCACTTTCATGCCTAGTGTTTTCTGTTCGTCTCCCTAGCATTGATTTTCCAAGGCATGTTACAACTTCACGGTTTTTCAACGTCCCTCGCAATTTGCATAAGTTTTTCATTTTTGTTTTTCAACTTTTCCCCATGTTTTTTTGTTCCTATGTTTTTCCATTCTTTTCATGTTTATTTTCAAAATGTAAATCACATAAAATGACATGCTCGAGGGTTCCACAACAAGTTTTCTTAACGACTCGCAACCTCAAGTTCTTTCAGAGGCAGTCGCAACTTCAAAGATCTCAAAGGGGCACAATCGCATGTCCTCCGCGGGGAACTGCAACTACTCGTTTTCCAAGGCAACGGTAAAGACGGGGAATCACAATAGCACATTTACCCAAAGCATGTAGCACCTACATGTTCCCAAGGGGAATCGTAACTACACTTTTTTTCTAAAGGAGGTTGCAACTTCAAGTTTTTCAAGATTGTTGCAACTGCAATCCCCCAAGGGGTTGGAGTCGGAACTGCACTGTTCCCAAGGCATGTCAAAACAGCAAATTATCTAGAGTTTGTCGCAATTATATGTCCGCAATGATGGATCGCAATTGCACGTTTTCCAAGGCAGATCGCAACTTCAAATTTTCTAGGGTTCTCACGACTGCAAGCCCCAAGAGTGGGAATCATAACTACACGGTATCCAAGGCATGTCGCAACTATAAGTTTTCTAGAGTTTGTCGCAATCGCATGTTCCCAAGGGGAAACCGCAACTGCACCTCTTCTAGGTTTTGTCGCAACTGCATGTCCCAAAGGTGGAATCTCAATTGCATGTTTTCCCAAGGTAGGTCGCAACTACAAGTTTTCTAGGGTTTTCTCAATTGCAATCCCCAAGGATGGGAATCGAAACTGCAGTATTCCGAAGGCATGTCACAACTACAATTTTCTAGGGTTTGTCGTAACTACATGTCCTCAAGGGGGGGTCAACTACAGGTTTTCAATGCGAGTCGCAACTGCAAGTTTTGTAGGGTTGCCTGCAACTACAACCCCCAAGGGTGAGAATCGGAATTGCATGGTATCTAAGTCATGTCACAACTGAAAGTTTTCTAGGGTTTGTCGCAATCTCATGTTCCCCGTTCCCAAAGGGAACCACAACTGCATGGTTTCTTGGTTTTATCGCAATTGCATGTCCCAAAGGTGGAATGGCAATCATGCGTTTTCCAAGGCATGTCGCAACTATAAATTTAATAGGGGTGTCGCAATTGCAATCCCCTAAGTTGTGGGAATCCAAACTACAGTGTTCCCAAGGCATATGTCGCCACCGCAGATTTTCTAGGGATTATCGCAACTCCATGTCCCAAGGGGGGTCGCAACTGCATGTTTTTAAGGTAGAACACAACTACAAGTTTTCTCGGGTGTCGCAACTGCATGCCCCAAGGGTTGAATGAGAACTGCACCGTATCCAAGGCATGTTGCAATTGCAATTTTTCTTAGGTTTGTGACAATCGCATGTTCCCAAGGGGTAATCACAACCGCATGTTTTCTAGGTTTTGTTGCAATTGCACATACCAAAGGTGGAATTGTAATTGCACGTCCCAAGGTAGGTCTCAACTCCATAATCCCAAGGGGGGATCGCAACAAAACATTTTCCATAGCAGGTCACAAACTGTTATTTTTGTTGGAAATATGCCCTATAGGCAATAACAAATTGGTTACTATCATATTTCCTTGTTCATGATAATCGTTTATTATCCATGCTATAATTGTGTTGATCGGAAACTCAGATACATGTGTGGATACATAAACAACACCATGTCCCTAGTATGCCTCTAATAGACTAGCTCGTTGATCAAAGATGGCTATGGTTTCCTAGTCATGGACATGAGATGTCATTTGGTAACGGGATCACATCATTAGGAGAATGATGTGATGGACAAGACCCAAACTACAAACGTAGCATATGATCGTGTCAGTTTATTGCTACTATTTTTTGCATGTCAAGTATATGTTCCTATGACCATGAGATCATGCAACTCACTAACACCAGAGGAGTACCTTGTGTGTATCAAACGTCGCAACGTAACTGGGTGACTATAAAGATGCTCTACAGGTATCTCCGAGGGTGTCTGTTGGGTTGGCATAGATCAAGACTGAGATTTGTTACTCCGTATGACAGAGAGGTATCTCAGGGCCCACTCGGTAATACAACATCACAACAAGCCTTGCAAGCACTATGACTAAGTGTTAGTCACGGGATATTGTATTACGGAACGAGTAAAGAGACTTGCCGGTAACGAGGTTGAACTAGGTATGGAGATACCAACGATCGAATCTCGGGCAAGTAACATACCGAAGAACAAAGGGAACATAATTCGGGATTAACTGAATCCTTGACATAGAGGTTCGACCGATAAAGATCTTCATAGAATATGTAGGAACCAATATGGGCATCTAGGTCCCTCTATATGTTATTGACCGTAGAGGTGTCTCGGTCATGTCTACATAGTTCTCGAACCCGCAGGGTCTGCACACTTAAGGTTCGATGACGTTTTAGTAGTATAGAGTTATGTATGGTGGTGACCGAAGGTTGTTTGGAGTCTCGGATGATATTCCGGATATCACGAGGAGCTTCGGAATGTTTTGGAGGTAAAGATTGATGTATAGGAAGTCCTGTTTTGGTCGTCGGAAAAGTTTCGGGCTCATCGGTAGTGTACCGGGAGTGCCGGTAGTGTACCGGGAGACCATCGGGAGGGGTATTTCGACCCAAGAGGCTACATGGGCTGTGGGAGAGTGAATACCAGACCTTAGTGGGCTGGTGGAAGTCCCACACAAGGCCCATGCGTCTGGGTAAGAAAATCCCAAAGAGAAAAGGTGGAAAAAGGCAAAAAAAAAGGCAAAAAGGGAAGGAGTCCTAGTCCTACTAGGATTGGAGGAGGATTCCTCCTCTCCTCCCACTTCGGAGCTTGGCCCTTGCGCCAAGCCTCCTCTTCTCTTCCTCTTATATATACTAGAGGTTTTAGGGTTTTTGCACTAGATTTTCAGCCACGTGCTACCCTCTCCTCTAGTGCATAGTTTCTCCTATAGATCGGTTTTCTGCAGTGCTTAGATGAAGCCCTGCTGGAATAGCTCCACCACCATCGCCGCAGCGCCGTCACGCTGCCGGAGAACTCGTCTACCTCTCTGCTCCCTCTTGCTGGATCAAGAAGGCGGAAATCGTCATCAAATTGTACGTGTGCTGAACGCGGAGGTGTCGTCCGTTCGGCGCTAGATCGGAAGGACCGTGATCAAGATTGCGAGACGGATCGTGATGAGATCGCGGGACGGATCGTGATGAGATCATGGGACGGATCGTGATGAGTTCACGGGAGTCGTCCGTTCGGTGCTAGATCGGAAGGACCGTGATCAAGATTGCGAGACGGATCGTGATGAGATCGCGGGACGGAACGTGATGAGTTCACGGGACGGATCATGATTGGATCGCGGGACGGATCGTGATGAGATCGCAGGATGCTCGGCGATTAGGATCGCGAAGACGTTTGACTACACCAACCGTGTTTCTTAACGCTTCCCGTTTAGCGATCTACAAGGGTATGTAGATCCACTCTCCCTCTCGTAGATGCTCGTCACCATGGATAGATCTTGCGTGTGCGTAGGAATTTTTTTGTTTCCCATGCAACGTTCCCCAACAGTGACATCATGAGCTAGGTCTATGTGTAGATGAGATCTCGAGTAGAACACACAGAGTTTGTGGGCGTTGATGCTTAGATTGCTTCCTCCCTTGGTCGTGTTTTGTTTCAGCGATATTGTGGGATGAAGCGGCCCGGACCAACCTTACCCATACGCTTACAAGAGAACGGTTCCATCGACTGACGTGTAACCTCGTTACACAAAGATGGCTGGCAGGTGTCTGTTTCTCCTACTTTAGTTGGATCGAATTCGACAAAGGCGGTCCTTGAGAAGGTTGAAAAGCAACTTATGTATCACCGTTGTGGTTTTTGCGTAGGTGAGAATGATTCTTGCTAGATACCCGTAGCAGCCACGTAAAACATGCAACAACAATTAGAGGATGTGTAACTTGTTTTTGCAGGGTATGTTGTGATGTGATATGGCCTATTACATGATGAGATATATGTGATGTATGAGATGATCATGTGTTGTATAGAATATCACGACTTGCATGTCGATAAGTACAGCAACCGACAGGAGCCATAGGGTTGTTTTTAATTATTGCATGACCTGCGTGTCAATCATTAAGCGCTATGTAATGTTTTACTTTATCGTTAAACGGTAGCAATAGTAGTAGAAGCATGGTGGGCGCGACAACCCTGATGGCGACACGTTGATGGAGATCATGGTGTCATGCCGGTGACGATGGAGATCATGCCGGTGCTTTCAAGATG
Source organism: Hordeum marinum (assembly GCA_022496015.1). Lineage (NCBI taxonomy): Eukaryota > Viridiplantae > Streptophyta > Magnoliopsida > Poales > Poaceae > Hordeum > Hordeum marinum. Next base: position 8,218,514 of record CM039675.1, read on the forward strand.
GAGATCAAAAGCACAAGTTCATGGCCATATCATGTCACTTATGATTTGCATGTGATGTTAATCCTTTTATGCACCTTGTTTTGCTTAGGACGACGGTAGTATTATAAGGTGATCCCTCACTTAAATTTCAAGATGAATTGTGTTCTCCCCGAGTGTGCACCGTTACGAAAGTTCGTCGTGTCGAGACACCACGTGATGATCGGGTGTGATAGACTCTACGTTCACATACAACGGGTGCAAGCCAGTGTTGCACATGCAAAACACTCGAGTTAAACTTGACGAGCCTAGAATTTACAGACATGGCCTCGGAACACAAGAGACTGAAAGGTCGAACATGAGTCATATAGTAGATATGATCAACATGATGATGTTCACCATTGAAACCACCTCAACTCACGTGATGATCGGACTTGAGTTGGTGAATTTGGATCATGTATCACTCGAATGACCAGAGGGATGTCAATTTGAGTGGGAGTTCTTCAGTAATATGATTAATTGAATTCATTATCATGAACATAGTTAGTGGTGTCTTTGCAAATTATGTTGTAGATTACTTGCTCGTGCTGTAGCTCCCTTAATTTTTTATATGTTCCTAGAGAAATAGAGTTGAAAGATGATGGTAGCAATATTGCGGACTTGGGTCCGTGATCTCACGATTGTCCTCATTGCTGCATATAAGGCTTATGTCCTTAATGCACCGCTCGGTGCGCCACCCCCTCTAGCGTCGTCTGTAGATGTTGTGAACATCTGACAGGCGCGTTTCGATGACTACTTGATAGTTTAGTGTGTCATGCATTACGGCTTAGAATTGAGGCTCCAAAACGTTTTGAACATCACGGAACATATGAGATGTTCTAAGAGCTAAAATTAGGATCTCAGGCTCGTGCCGTGTTGTGAGATATGAGATCTCCAACAAGATTTTTTGCCTGCAAGATAAAATAGAATAGCTCAATCGTTGAGCATGTGCTTAGATTGTCTGGGTGCTACAATTGCTTGAATCGAGTGGGAGTTGATCTTTCAGATAAGATAGTGATTGATATAGTTCTCCAAATCACTGTCACTAAGCTACTAGAACTTGGTGATGAACTATAAAATGCCAGGGATAGAAATAATGATCCCTGAGCTGTTCACGATGTTTGACACCGCGAAGGTAGAAATCAAGAAGGAGCGGGAAGTGTTGATGGTTAGTAAAACCACTAGTTTCGAGAAGGGCAAGGGCAAGGAGGGAAACTTCATGGATGGCAAGTCGGTTGCTGCTCCAATGAAGCAACCCAAAGTTGAACCCAAACCCGAGACTAAGTGCTTCGATTATGAGGAGAGCGGTCGCTGAAGCGGAACAACCCTAGATACTTGGTAGATAAGAAGGCTGGCAACATCGATATAAGTATGTTTGATATACATGTTATTGATGTGTACCTTGCGAGTACTCCTAGTAGCACCTGGGTATTGGATACCGGTTCGGTTGCTAAATGTTAGTAACTCGAAATAAAAGCTACGGAATAAACGGAGAACTAGCTAAGGGTGAGGTGACGATGTGTGTTGGAAATGTTTCCAAGGTTGATGTGATCAACATCACACGCTCTCTCTATCTTCGGGATTAGTGACGAACCTAAATAAATGTTATTTGGTGTTTTGCATTGAGCATGAACGTGATTAGATCGTGTTTATTGCAACACAGTTATTCATTTAAGTTAGAGAATAATGGTTATTCTGTTTACATGAATAATACCTTCAATGGTCATGCACCCAGTGAGAATGGTTTGTTGAATCTTGATCGCAGTAATACACATGTTCATAACATTGATGCCAAAAGATACAAAGTTAATAATGATAGTACCACATACTTGTGGCACTGTCGCTAAATGTCATATTGGTATAAAGCGCATGAAGAAACTCCATGTTGATGGATCTTTGGACTCATTCGATTTTGAATCGGTTGAGACATGCAAACCATGCCTCTTGGGGAAGATGACTAAGGTCCCCGTTTTCCAGATTGATGGAACGGGCAAGTGATTTATTAGAAATGATACATGTTGATGTATGCGATACAATGAGTCTTGTAGCGTGCGGTGGATATCGTTATTTTCTTACCTTCACTGATGATTTGAGTAGATATAGTGTATATTTACTTAATGAAACACAAGTCTGAATCGTTTGAAAGGTTCAAGCAAATTCAGAATGAAGTTTAAGAAGATAAAAATCTCTGCGATATGATCGTGGAGGTGAATATCTGAGTTACGAGTTTGGCATACAACTTTAGACAATGTGAAAGTTGTTTCACAACTCATGTCACCTGGAACACCATAGTGTGATGGTGTGTCCGAACGTCATAGTCATGCTCTATTGGATATGGTGCGTGCTATGATGTCTCTTATCGTTTTGACTATAATTTTGGGGTTATGCATTAGAGACAACTACATTCACTTTAAATAGGGCACCATCTAAATCCGTTGAGATGACACCGTGTGAATTATGGTTTGATAGAAACCTAAGCTGTCATTTCTTAATGTTTGGGGCCGAGACGCTTGTGTGGAAAATGTTTTCACCTAATGAGCTCGAACCCAAAGCGGACAAATGCATCTTCATAGAATACCCTAAGAACAGTTGGGTGAACCTTCTATCTCAGACTCAAGCATAAAGTGTTTGTTGCTAAAACTGGGTCCTTTCTCGAGAAAAGTTTCTCTCGGAAGAATTGAGTGGGAGGAAGATAGAACTTGATGAGGTTGTTGAACCTTTGCTTCAACCAGAGAGTAGTGTAGCGCAGAAAGATATTTCTGTGGAACCTACATCAGTTGAATAGGAAGTTAATGATGATGATCATGAAGCTTCGGATCAAGTTACTATCGAACCTCGTAGGTCGACAAGGATGTGTACTGCTCCTAAGCGGTACGACAACCCTGTCTTGGAGGTCATGTTATTGGACAACGATGAACTTACGAGCTGTGAAGAAGCGATAATGGGCCCGAATTCCGACAGATGGTTAGAGGCCATGAAATCCGAGAAAGGATCCATGTATGAAAACCAAGTATAGACTTTGGTAGACTTACTCGTTGGACGGCAGGTCGTCGAGTACAAATGGACCTTTAAAATGAAGACATACGTTGATGGTAAATGTTACCATTTGTAAAGCTTGACTTGTTGCAAAGAAGTTTACGACAAGTTCAAGGAGTTGACTGCGATGAGACTTTCTCACTCGTAGCGATGCTAAAGTCTGTTGGAATTATGTTAGCAATTGCTGCATTTTTTAATTATGAAATCTGGCAGATGGATGTCAAAACATCGTTTCCTTAACGGTTTACTTGAGGAAAGGTTGTATGTAGGTTTTGTCAGTCCTAAGGATGCTAAAAGGTGTGCAAGCTTCAGTGAACCTTCTATGGACTGAAGCAAGCATCTCGGAGTTGGAATATACACTTTGATGAGGTGATCAAAGTTTTTGAGTCTATACAAAGTTCATGAGAAACTTGTATTTACAATAAAGTGAGTGGGAACACTATAGAGTTTCTGATAAGCATATGTGGTTGACATATTGTTGGTCGGAAATGGTATAGAATTTCTGGAAAGCATGAAGGGTTGTTTGAAAAGAGTTTTTCAAAGGAATACCTGGATAAAGCTACCTAATTGTTGAGCATCAATAACTATAGAGATAGACCAAGATACTTGATGAGACTTTCAATGAGCACATGTCTTGACAAGTTTTTGAAAGAGTTCAAAATGGATCAGTCAGAGAAAGAGTTCTTGCCTGATTTGTAAGGTGTGAAGTTGAGTAAGACTCAAGGCTTGACCACGGCAGAAGAAAGAGAAAGGACGAATGTCATCCCCTATGCCTTAGCCGTAGGCTCTATATTATGCCATGCTATGTACCGCACCTGATGTGTGCCTTGCCATGAGTCTGTCAAGGGGTACAAGAGTGATCCAGGAGTGGATCACTAGACAGCGGTCAAAATTATCCTTAGTAACCAGAGGACTAAGGAGATGTTTCTCGATTATGGAGGTGATAAAGAGTTCGTCGTAAAGAGTTACGTCGATGCAAGCTTTAACACCAATCCGGATGACTCGTAGTAGCAATCTGGATACGTATAGTGGAGCATCCATTTGGAATAGTACCAAGTGGAGTGTGGTAGCAGTGTTTATAGTTTGACATAGAGATTTGCAAAGTACACACGGATCTGAATGTCGCAGACCCGTTGACTATAAGACCTCTCTCACATGCAAAGCATGATCAAGCCCCAGAACTCATTGGATGTTTGATTCATAACAATGCGAATCACATGGTGATGTGAACTAGATTATTGACTCTAGTGCAAGTGGGAGACTGTTGGAAATATGCCCTAGAGGCAATAATAAATTGGTTATTATCATATTTCCTTGTTCATGATAATCGTTTATTAACCATGCTATAATTGTGTTGATCGAAAACTCAGATACATGCATGGATACATAGACAACACCATGTCCCTAGTATGCCTCTAATAGACTAGCTCGTTGATCAAAGATGGCTATGGTTTCCTAGTCATGGACATGAGATGTCATTTGGTAACGGGATCACATCATTAGGAGAATGATGTGATGGAGAGGACCCAAACTACAAATGTAGCATATGATCGTGTCAGTTTATTGCTACTATTTTCTGATTGTCAAGTATATGTTCCTATGACCATGAGATCATGCAACTCATTGACACCGGAGGAGTACCTTGTGTGTATCAAACGTCGCAACGTAACTGGGTGACTATAAAGATGCTCTACAAGTATCTCCGAGGGTGTCTGTTGGGTTGGCATAGATCAAGACTGAGATTTGTTACTCCGTATGACGGAGAGGTATCTCAGGGCCCACTCGGTAATACAACATCACAATAAGCCTTGCAAGCACTATGACTAAGTGTTAGTCACGGGATCTTGTATTACGGAATGAGTAAAGATACTTGCCGATAACGAGGTTGAATTAGGTATGGAGATACCGACGATCGAATCTCGGGCAAGTAACATACCGAAGAACAAAGGGAACATAATACAGGATTAACTGAATTCTTGACATAGAGGTACGATCGATAAAGATCTTCGTAGAATATGTAGGAACCAATATGGGCATCCAGGTCCCGCTATTGGTTATTGACCGTAGAGGTGTCTCGGTCATGTCTACATAGTTCTCGAACCCGCAGGGTCTGCACACTTAAGGTTCGGTGACGTTTCGGTAGTATAGAGTTATGTATGGTGGTGACCGAAGGTTGTTCATAGTCCCGGATGAGATTCCGGACATCACGAGGAGCTCCGAAATGGTCCATAGGTAAAGATTGATATATAGGAAGTCCTGTTTTGGTCGTCGGAAAAGTTTTGGGCTCATCGGTAGTGTACCGGGAGTGCCGGTAGTGTACCGAGAGACCATCGGGAGGGGTATTTCAACCCAAGAGGCTACATGGGCTGTGGGAGAGTGAATACCAGACCTTAGTGGGCTGGTGGAAGTCCCACACAAGGCCCATGCGGCTGGGAAAGAAAAGCCCAAAGAGAAAAGGTGGAAAAAGGCAAAAAAAAGGCAAATAGGGAAGGAGTCCTAGTCCTACTAGGATTGGAGAAGGATTCCTCCTCTCCTCCCACTTCGGCCGAAGCCTAGAGGGCTTGGCCCTTGCGCTAAGCCTCCTCCTCTCTTCCTCTTATATATACTAGAGGTTTTAGGGTTTTTGCACTAGATTTTCAGCCACGTGCTACCCTCTCCTCTAGTGCATAGTTTCTCCTATAGATTAGTTTTCTACAGTGCTTAGGCGAAGCCCTGCCGGAATAGCTCCACCATCATTGCCGTAGCGCCGTCACGCTGCCGGAGAACTCGTCTATCTCTCCGCTCTCTCTTGCTGGATCAAGAAGGCGGAGATCGTCATCAAGCTGTACGTGTGCTGAACGCGGAGGTGCTGTCTGTTCGGCGCTAGATCGGAAGGACCGTGATCAAGATTGCGAGACGGATCGTGATGAGATCGTGGGACGGATCGTGATGAGTTCGCGGGATGGATCGTGATTGGATCGCGGGACGGATCGTGATGAGATCGCGGGACGCTCGACGATTTGGATCGCGAAGACGTTCGACTACACCAACCGCATTTCTTAACGCTTCCCGCTTAGCGATCTACAAGGGTATGTAGATCCACTCTCCCTCTCGTAGATGCTCATCACCATGGATAGATATTGCGTGTGCGTAGGAAATTTTTTGTTTCCCATACAACGTTCCCCAACAATTTTTCCCTTATGTTTTTTCAATAAAAATACAGATTTCCCATGCTTTTGTTCTTTTTCTTTTTTACCGTTTCCCCCATGTTTTTTGTTCCTTTTCATTTTTAATTTAAATGATGTAAAGAAGGCAAGCTCGAGGGTCCCATTGCAAGTTTTTTTTAGTGTTGCAACTATAAAGATCTCCGAAAGGCACAATTGCTTATTCCCAACGGGGAATTGCAACCGTAAATTTTTGAACGTAGGTAGTTAGTTGAGATTTTGCAAAACCGTTTTGAATAAGTGACAACTTTTCTTCAACTTCGCGGTAAGTAAACTTTTACAAACATGTGAAATTTCATTTTATGCATTATAAATCTTTTGTGTTGATGTTTATCATTTTAAGATAGTTTCTTGTATTTAAAAAATATGTAGAACAAAACTTGGACTGATCCTGCACTAGAGGCACCATGCGACCGATTACTACCGAACAGAGTAAAAACTGGAAAAGCAACAAAGCAAAGACTTGGAAATTGGGTTACAGTGACTAAATAATTTTTGTACAGCCAGCCCACTAAAACGTACGTGCAACAAGAGAAACAAAAAGGCCAAGCTAAAAGAACTACAAAATACACAAATCGTGAGGAGAAGGAAAAAAACAACCCAATATATGTGATTATGTCATGTGAATGAGACCATAGATAAATCTCAGCTAGCTGAGTTCCAGGTGCACCCATTAAAATATGCTTATATTTAGAATTGAAGGGGGTCAAATGCTTGGTTATGCAAAACTTGTCTAGGGACAACATGTGCAACAAGTCATTCCATTCGTCTGCAGCATTCGGCACCACTACATGTTACACCTCCCACCCACTGGAGTACAAAAAGAATCGCACAACACTCACTACCAAGAGCGTTTTTTGTACAAGGCTCAAAAGGTACTATGAATTTACATATGCTAGACCACAATTCGGCATGCGGCATTACCCAGCAACCAAAAGGAGATAAACATATGGGAGACAGCACGGCGGCATATCCAGCCCGACTCCGGTCCGCAAGCTGCTATGCATGCATATTCGTCATTATCCTTTGATGAAGGGGGGGCGCAGGCGACCGGGTTAGCATCATCAACTTAACAACACAGGACCATTCGTCCAACCGCCCACCGCGCCCGGCATTTCATCTTTTATATGGTCCGCCTTCATTCTCATCTCCATGGTTTCTATGTCACCTGCTCGTTCTCGTTTCGGGGCGGGTCGGTGTAGTCTTGACCTTGCTGGTCGCGGACGTCCCTGAACATGGAGAAGAAAGAAACTATGCCGTCAGAAGCGCCGCCTCCTAACAGCCACAGCAAGAGGGAACCGAATGGGTTCAAGGAGCCCGAGGCTGCGGGGGCATTGCCGGCTTGCTCAAGGTTTTGATCTTCGTACTGGAGAGGGTTGGTGGTGGGTGCCTCGGCGTTTTCGTCGAGTTGCTGGCCCCCCTCTTGTTGGTTCCTTGTGGGCTCGTCCTGGGCCAGCAGGGGATCTGCTTCACGAGCTGCAGCAACGTCGTCATTTACCGCGCTGGGGTCCCTCACGTTTACCCTCGCGATATGTAATGTTGAAGTGTAAATGGTAGAGGATGTGATCTGAACACCGGTCTGTTGGTGAATGTGAGCTCGGCTCCTGATGAATCTCTGGAGGGCTGGCACCTGACACACAACAAGCCAATCTCAAGTACATATCATGGGAGAAAAGGAGATGTCAGGGCTTTTGAACCCATTAGTCATTATTATACAATCTTCCCACCATCCTATGTGCAGCACCCTATCAAGCTCTGTAGCAAATTATCTGAGATCAAGCAATCTTTCGATTTAATGCATGACAAGTGTGACAAGAGGTGTACACCTTAAGAAGTTTTCAGAATCTACAAATGGAACAGTTCATCATGCCCAAGGGAACAAAGTGTCAACTGGTATTGAATATAAAACAAGACAGTAACGAGCCCTGAATAAAGAGAAGTCAGAAAAATACAAAGCTAGAGAGACAGTTGGATCAACTCACCTCAAAGCGATTCCAAAAGTACAAGATTAGATGCTGCATGAATGCTGCCGTAGCAGAGAAAGCCAGGTAGGAGAAGCCTGAAAAAGAATACGCAAATATGCAAGTCATAAAGCTATAGGATACTCTCATTAGTTTGTCAACAGTAAGTTCCAGAGAAACATATCCAGCTACATACCGTAGGTGTATGAGAAGAAGTAGATGTGGAAAACCAGGAAATACAACAAGAAGAAGCGCGGAAAGAACTGCATTGATATAGATGTGCGCACACTGCAACAAATAGAAGAATTACAGTGGTTCAATATAATGTCACTTTGTATGCATGACATTATTTCTGCCTGTAAGTGAATCCAGATAATGGTCAAATTCCCAACACTCCCTGTAAAGCTTTCTCTATCTCGAAGTAAATCTAACTGCCCTTGCAGTAGTTCAATGAGCAAAGCTGGCTATTCCATACACAATTTTACATGTGCATACTATAGTAGGATGCAAATTTTGTAGAAGTAATCATAAAAACATTCCAGCAATATGCTCACCTGATCATCGTGAAGAGCTCACATAACCATACAAGAGTCAGAACAAGGAATGCCAGCAACTGATCATCGTAGAACTCAAACAGAAAGAAGAGGATCCCAATCATGATCTATAGAGACAAGAGCACAAGCATTATTAAGTTAAGCAGAATTTGTTTTAAGCATACAGCTATAAGTTTTCAACAAGAATTTAAGTTAGTTAAAATACACTGAAGTGTTTTGCCATACCGGAACAAAAACCAGTGATTCAATGACATGCACAAATATCAGTTGAAATGTGGGCAGCTGGTGGCGTGCATGGTGTTGAAGCTGCACTGAAAATTTCAAGGAAACATGCAATATTTATTATCCATTCATGATTTAACTAGTGGTTTCTGCAACCTACAGCAAGAAACACCAACCTGTGAACCTAAGCATGCGGGACTGTGTTTCCCTCAGGGTGAATGAAACAGACATGGTGGTTGTGAAGAATACAAAGAGTGACATTAGAAGGACACCACATTTCGTCACAAAGTAATCTGCAAATAGCAAGTGTACAAGACATCAGAATTCAATAGACATAAATGAGAAAGGAATCTTGTGAGACACATAAAGCAATAAAAGGGCTGTTGCAAAAATTGAAAATATTGTGGCTCCACATTTTCTAATCACATTATGTTGCAAGATTAGCAGAGTCCAAATCTCATCAGGTACAAAAACAATGATGCCACTAATACACCATAAAGACAGACACAACATGTGGTCAGGTCAATTGTAAGAGAACAAGTTAAGAAAACAATATACAGACCTCCGAATCTTGTAGGACCTGTTGGCGGTTCATGCCCATAACTAAGATCATAAAGCTCCTTTGTCTGAAAGTTATATAGATAACCTGCATATTATACCAAGGGGGAAACCCATCTATCAAAATGGGTCGTCTTAAAGAACAAATAAAGATAGACTGCTAACATCTGACATTTGACATGCTTCCAAGCAAGTCCTGTGCGTTTATCAAGGACTAAGTTAGCAACCATTACATAGAAGAACTATGACAGTTTTAAGACCAGCATAAGCAGTCATATCAGAAGCATACCCTGACCAGGAGAATTCACTAAGCTGTTTGTAAGTATAGTATCATAACCAACAATGCTGTTTATCAAAAGCTGCTGCCACCTGAAAAGAAAAAGGGGAAAGGGAGACGTAAATATCCGCTCGAGTTCACTTCATCCAAAATAAACGTGTTACCCAAAATTTGTCTCCTACCAAAAAAAATTGTCAAGGTTATCAGATGATCAACAATATTATTGTCATACATGCAAATTGTGTATTATGCATAAAAAACATACTAACCCTGCATACCGGGGGGGGGGGGGTGAAATGCTTAATAATTACCTGTTCCCAAAGCAAGGATTTCGAGCAGAAATCGTGATGTTTATAGTTCGGACACCATGACTATTTTTGGCTACTTCAGAAAGCAAGAAATATCCCTGGAAGAAACAAAGTAAGACATTAGAAAGCTCTTACAGTGATTATTTCCAAACTACAAAGCCAGCACATGTATAAAATTATTGAAGTTTTTTTTCTGAAAGTACAATCAATCAATCACTGAAGTTAATGGTAATGGGCCTCCAACCCATGAATGGACTTTCATGGAGTTATACTAAGAAGAGAAAAATGCACTGGAGCTCTCTAAACTGTTGTGATCCTCTCACTTTCCCCCCCGAATACTTAGTTTACATTCTGCGCACCTAAGCTTGTTTCGTTTTGCTCCATAACTGCCATCTGCAGATCTCATTGGCATGGCTTCCAATGAGACTAGTTTGTGGCATCACATGGTATGATGTGGCCACACACAGGGGTCTATGCAGACAAGTATGACACTGAAACTGTATTAATTTAAGATTTCTAATTGACTACAGCTGAGCCATACTCCCAAGTATAAGTATGTCAAGCAAGCGATCAGTCAGCACAGCGACACGAAACTCTACCTCGCCGCACAGCATGGGGGACTCAACACCGTGCACCAGATCATCGCCGAAATGAACATGCAGATGAACAGCACCGGCAGGAGTTCGACAGCGAGGTCGCGGAGAGCCGTGTCAGTGTGGCACTATGATCAACTAGCCCAATGAAGTGGAGGAGACAGTGCGACTCATCACCGCCAGGAGTTTACATGTGAGCATTCTTTTTGCTAACCCCATGTATTCCACACAATTACTTCTCTTCCTAAACTACAGTAGTGACTTATCCACAACAGGACCATCTTTGCCACTGTGATGCCTGTCTCGAGAAAGAAGGCACATCCCTCCTGTTGTTCCATGCCAGCACTCAGATCACATAGACCGTTAGCAAATCATATTTGTGTGTGTGAGTTAGTTTTAGGAGAGACATTTTGGACCTATGAAAACGAACTCAAATGTAGGAAGCACGGACTATCAATTGAAAATTTTGAGAGGTAGGTGGGAAAACCACACAACTTTAAGGAGATCAGATGCCTTTTCCTCTATTAAGAACAAAGTACAAACCCAGTCCTTCTCAGTAAAAGTTGCAGCTACGAAGTTCATTAAGTAGTCAGGCACCATAGTGCACTGATAAAATGACTAGATGATACCAATAGGCCAAGAACCTTACCTTCTCCACGCCATATAAATATGTAGGCTCAAACGATTTGCTTCTTTTCTCAAACCACTTCACTGTAACAAACAACATAACCAAGTGAGAAGTCCGAGAAAATAAATACTCGAGGTTTAGCAACCAGCAGACAGAGTTATTAAAAGTTCTAAAGGCACCATTGTAGGAGAAGGAACCAGAGAATATGGCCATTTTACTGCAAAGTGAAAACATTACCAATGGTCGAAAGAAGATGATCCATGCTTGGTAACTGAAGATCCTTAATGAGGTGGAGAAAGTCATCCCAGTTCGATCTGACCTGTCATTCATATATGGGAAGAAAAGATCAACCCCTAGTTAGAATATATGCATGACTGATAAACGAGATGCAAATATCAGTACAGCACCAGTCATGAAAGAGCAACTCCAAAACAGAAAATAATGATCCTGCTTTATGAGTTTCGGTATGGAGAATTATCTTAATAAGTATCCCTTTTATTAATCAAATGATATTGCTAGCTTGCATGCCCAGACGTGCTCCTCATACAACAAATTGAATCACCTAACCGTTTTTCTTTTCTTTTAATAGCACCTAACATTTGTGTTACTGCAAACATGATCCTTCAAGGACCAGCTGTAGAAGAAAAATTTGGAAAAGAGCTACAGATGCAAAGAGTTTATGACACTGATAAAACTTCTTACCATTAGTTGGAGGGTATTATCTGAAACCTGCTTTATGTTCCTCCAAAATACGGCAGCACGAGAGTACCACTTTCTGGATAAGTATGTAACCGCTGCTTTAATTGATTCTTTAGCAGATAAAGGATGATGTACAGAACCCTCTCCGTTTGTCTTCGATTCCGGTACCCCTGGAATGATTGCAGTAACAATTGCGTCAGCTGCATTCTGTGACTGTGGTTCAAATTCTTTGTCTTCATTCCAAGTTTGAAACATAATCTTACTCCTTCTAGCTCCAGGACCAACCCAAGTTGACAAAAACTTAGATGCCAAAACATTGAACTTATCACCATTAACCTCTAGAATTTTCTCAGCTGAACGCCCCAGGTTCTGGAGATCCATAATATAAGACGCACCTTTGCTGGCCCATAGTCCACCACTGATTATCTACAACTCAAAAGCAGAGTAGCACTTTACAGACGATACAATAATACCAATAGGAAACATGAACATGTATTGCAAATAGGAACAACAATCACGGGGAACATTATTATACTGGAAATCCAAGTATGCAAGGAGGAAAAGCATAACAACATACCTTGATTTGGACAAGTTGTGCTTCACCAAATTCAATCCCAGTGAACTCACTTGAGCAGCCCGGCTTCGCATGGAAAAGACAACTCAAAGATTAGAGGCTACACATACACACTGGAAACTATGGACCCCAAAAAATCAGAAGGAACAAATATGAGCTACTGAGCACCAAATAGAATGGCTTGATGTTCTTCTCGTTTTCTTTCTAATCTAGGGTAGGCCATCTCGCCCCTCACACTCATACGCGTCAAGCCGCAGGCACTGCAGCAATTAACGCTCACGCTCCAGTGCATACAGCAGCATGGCCAATCGGGCCGTGATGAGCTCTCCGCATGCGGGTGGGCAACGTACTGGCAGATTGATTTCACATTTGAGTTGCAGCTGGTTGGGCTACATAGTGGCCGATTGATTTCGTGTTTGAGTTGCAGCTGGTTGGGCTATAATAGTGGCCAAATGATAATCGCGTTTGAGTTGCAGCTGGTTGGGCTATAATAGTGGCCGAATGATAATTGCATTTGAGTTGCAGCTGGTTGGGCTATAATAGTGGCCGAATGATAATTGCATTTGAGTTGCAGCTGGTTGGGCTATTTACTGGCCAATTGATTTCGATGCAACGCCTCGAGCAATTAATGCCGACGGCGGGCCAAGCGTCGCAAGCGCTGCTGCGTGCTGGCAAACAAGGTATAAACGGGAAAATAGTGCCGCCTGAGGGAAGGCGACTTCTAAATTGGAACAAAATAGAAAACTAAGCGCCCTCTAATTAGGAACAGAGGGAGTGGGTACAGTACTTAAAACTTTCTCGTTTAGGTGCAGACTGTATCATAGTAAAACCCTAAGCAGTTGATAGAAAAATTTGCCATGAAGAATGCAAAAGAGGGAATGAAAGCAGAGGACAACATAGATATGAAATTAACGTGCTGATGATTTGACAAAATAAAAACACAACTGAGCCTTTTCTGCTGGACTACTAGTACTAGCGCAGAATGCTTGGTATTGAGGGAAAGCGCTTGACCAAAACACATGAAAAACATGACAGAAGATGAAGTTCGAGTTACAGAAGCAGCCTAACAAGCAACCAACACCTGGACTAGTCTAGCAACAACTATCTATAGACCACAGGCTCTCGTAGGAAACGAGGATGATGATTCATAAGTTTCCTTGTGAGGAAATCGTCAGCACGGCACGGCGGCACCAAAATGTTATGCTGATTTGACCAATTTTGTCCTAATCGAATTGGCAGCGCAATAGCAGCACTGTCGGGCAGGAATTCAACAGAAGCCCAGTCCTAATTAATCGCATATATGTGAGATATAAGAAGGCTAGCTAGGGGACGGACTTCTTCCTTGCGAGACAGAGGGGGGGGGGGGGGGGCGGTCACCTGCTGCACGAAGTTGGTGTGCATGACGACGAGCAGGCAGAAGAGCGCGACGGCGCCGGCGAGGTAGAGGTACTCGAGCGCGAGGCGGATCCGCGGGGTGAGCAGCTGCGAGAGCATCCCGGAGAGGCGCGCGTGCACCCGCAGGAACGTCTGCTCCGGATCCATCCCCACCTCTCCCCCGCCCCGCCGGCGCCCAAGCTTCGATTCGGCAGATCGGGAAGGGATTCCGGGAGCTCGCGGCCGCCGCTGCCCGCTCGTCCTGATCCTGCGGCCCTCGGGAAATTGGTTGGGGATTTGAATTCTGCGGGGCAGTTCGCCGAGTAACAACAACAGACGATTAATTTCGAGATATATTTTTGTTCGCGTTGGTTGTGTTCCTGCGCTGTGCCGATGACGATAATGATAATCGAGGTGGGTCCTACCCTACGGAACTCCTTTCTTGGGGAACGGGCTATCCTGCTACTCAGCATGTGTCAGCGCGTGTGTGTGGAAGCGGCGGCACGCACACGATAAGTCGTACTGGCGGCGCACATCGCTTCTGTTAGGGCAACTCCAACGGGCCGACTAAACGGACGGTCTATTTGTCCGTTTCTTTGGTCTGTTCGTTTGGCATCTGTCTTTTTTAAGATTTGAGTCAGATGTACGTCGAACGGTCACGACTCATGAAAATGTCATGTTCGCATATAATTTTTGAAAAAAATCAGCGGCCACGTTGTTTATGTCGGCACCATGCTAGCGTCGACATATAATGCCGGCTTCAGAAAACATGAAGCAGTTCGGCTAGTGCACTTGCCAATGACCGGCACACGTGCCAGCATATAAAAAAAGACGGAAAAGTACAACCACACGGCCATGCTCATACCAGCACATTTGCCGGCATACCAAAAAGGATGACGCACGCTCCCATAGATCACTCGTCATCGAACTTAAGCATGTTGGCATGTATCTTCTCGAACCGCACCCTATCGTCATCATGCTCGCGAGAGCCACTTCTTTCGCCTTGGTCTTGGCGTTGGCGGCCTCGATCTCTAGCATCTTGGTTTGCTTCTCCGCCTCCATATCAAGCATCTTGGTTTGCTTTTATGCCTCCATATCAAGCCTCCTTTTCTACATCTACATGAAGGCATTCATGGACTCTTCCTTGTATCGCCGACGCTCCTCCTCCCTCGAGTCCTTCTTGCTCATAATGCCCTCGACCTTCGAGATCAAGGTGTTCGCCGCCGCATCCCGCTGGTCCTCCTTCTTGGAGTTGCCCTTCCGGCACGACCGTGGCTTCTCGCCGTCTTCCTCCTCCGCGGCCTTCTTCCCACTACGCGCCTTGATGGCCTTGATGGCAGCATATTGCGCCTTGAACTTCTCCTCGTCTTTGACGATCCTCCAACAATGGGAGAGGTTGAAGGACTTGCCAGCATGTTGGACTTTGAATGCCTCCAAAGCTGGGAATGCCTACCAATGAATTGCATGCAAGCATATTGACAAAAAAATATGTGGAAATGAACATGCAAGCATCAAGCATTAACGGAATGACACAAAGAGGACCATTTGCTATCATACCATGTCTTGCACGCCGATGCCACTCAAGGGGCGTGCCTTGATGTTCTCAAGAGTGTCACAAAACTTGTTGCACTCTTGTTGGATCACCTTCCTACGCTTCGAAACGGACACCCATCCGCGCGTGCTTTGCATTTGATACAGTGGAAACTTCTTGCGTTCATGGAACTCACGATGGACACGAATCCAAAAGGTTGATGCCTTTTGTTCTGCGTCGGTCTTGAGGTCTTGCCCAATGTCCCTCCAACACTCACAAAGAAGCTTGTCCTCGGACGCCGTATACGCCTTCGTCCGCCTGCTCTTGCGCTTTGGTTTCTCCCCGGTGGCTTGGTCGGCAAGCTCGTCCTCGAGCAAAGGCTCCCCTTAGATGTACACCTCATCCTCATCCTCGAGACCGTAGTCCTCCAGAAACTCATGGTCGGGCGGGAAGTCGTCTAGGTCCACGCTGACCTGATCATGCATGAAGGGGACTTGATTTTGATCAAAGGTAAACGACGTGAACGACACTCGTCCGTCCTGGCTTCGTGTCTCGTCGGGATCGAAGCCAACCGTGGTGGCACGGTCAGCGGCCGGCGCACCGCCCTCGAAGATAATGTTTTGCATGCAGTCATTGTCGTCGGAGGCCGGCATTCCGTCGAACAGGCTGCGTGCGCCCGACAGCACGTCTGTTTCCATCTGCCACACGTGTTTCCTCGCCCCTCCGGATGACGAGCCATCGGCCACCGGTGTGGTGTTAAGGTCGATGGGAGCGAGAGCGGGCGCGGGCGTGCTAGGCGCCATCACGCTCACCTCGGGCGAGCACTCCCCGGAGAGTCAGGAGGCCTACGGGTAGACCTGGAAGTTGGGCATCGGCTACGTCGTCGATGCGTGGGGCGAGTCGGGCAGCACCATCCACGGAAAGCAGATGATCCGGTGCTGGTCGCGGCCACGAAGACGTCAATGAGGCCATGCTGGCCAGGGTTTAACCCTACATACATTAGCGCCTCCCTCGTTACTCATCGCGACACGGGTGTTGGTGGCTTCCTGCTGCTCGGCGGCCGCCTCGATGGCTTCCTCCCTCGCGGACGTCGTGTGCTGCCGGTTCTTTCTCTTTGCCGACTCCCATGCCCGCTCCTTGGGCATCAGCTCCTTCTTCGGTTTGGGCGCGGCGATGGTCTTGCGGGGGGCGCGAGGCTTGCCTTTGACGCGGGGGGGGGGGGGGATGGAGGATGCTTGGAGAGGCCGGACGAGGCGAGGGAGGCGAGGCTGGTGTGGCATCGAGGTCGACGTCCATGTCGAGCGGCAGGAGCCCGCGCGGGCGGGAGATTTTTTTGGGGGGGGTGAAGGGAATGGCGGGCTAGGGAGAGGAGTAGGCAGCCGCGTGCGCGTCCGTCTTGTGTCCGCGCCACCGCAAATTCAGCTCAGAATGAGACGAGAATGGATCGGCACGCGGACGAAAAGCGGATGCGCGTCCGTTTGGATCGGTGTGTTGGGCCGGCTTTTCTGTCCGCGCTGACCCAAACGACGGCTGTAGATGAAATGGGTCGTCCCGTTGAAGTTGTTCTTAGTATAATAGTCTCTTACCTTTTCTTTCTATAAAAACGTTATTTTTTCTTCATAATGTTGAACATTTGATGAAACTTCGGATTTATATTAGTCAAACAACACTATTACTCCGGATACGGTCCATAACGGAATGGAAAATACCAGGACTAACATGGTAATACCGCACCGAATCACTCGATTAACCGGATTTTCGGTTTTCTACTTTATGTTAGCATTTTTTTATTTCTAGTTTTGTAAAGCGAATTTGAATAATAACTGAACGGTAGAAATCAAAAATTCGTTTTATACCGAACGCCCACCCATGCTTGCTGTCATTGCCAACATGGTCTGTCGGGCCTGCCCGCACAACACCGGCGGCGACGCGCCGGTATTTACCCGCACACGCGTATGGGTCATGGGGCCCCTGATGGAGGTGTTGGGGAACGTAGTAGTAAATCAAAAAAATTCCTACGTGTCACCAAGATCAATCTATGGAGAAACCAGCAATGAGCAAAAGGGAGTGCATCTTCATACCTTTGAAGATCGCAAAGCGGAAGCGTTATAAGAACGCGATTGGTGGAGTTGTACTCTCAGCGATTCAGATCGCGGTCGATTCCGATCTAAGCGCCGAACAACAGCGCCTCCGAGTTCAACACATGCGCATCCCGATGACGTCTCATACGCCTTGATCCAGTAAGGAGGAAGGAGAGGTTGAGGGAGAGCTCCGATAGCACGATGGCGTGGTGACGGTGGAGCTACGTGGTACTCCGGCAGGGCTTCGCCAAGCGCTACGGAGGACAAGGAGGTGGAGAGGTAGGGCTTCGGAGAGAGAGAGAGAGAGAGAGAGAGAGAGAGAGAGAGTTGCGTGTTGGCAGCCCCAAAACCCCTCACTATATATAGGAGGAGTGAAGGAGGGTGTGCCCTCTCTAGGGTTCCCACCCTAGGGGGTGCGGCAGCCCTAAATGGGGGAGGCCGGCGGCCAAGAGAGGGAGAGGGGGGGCGCGCCCTAGGGGGGCCTATGGCCCATCTGCACCTAGGGTTTGCCCCTCTCCTCCCAGGTGCGCCTTGGGCTGAGGTGGGAGGCGCACCAGCCCACCTAGGGGCTGGTTCCTTCCCACTCTTGGCCCATGTAGCCTTCCGGGGCCGATGGCCCCTCCCGATAGACCCCCGGAACCCTTCCGGTGGTCCCGGTACATTACTGGTGATGCCTGACACACTTTCGGTGACCAAATCCTCACTTCCTATATATGAATCTTTACCTCCGGACCATTCCGGAACTCCTCGTGATGTCCAGGATCTCATCCGGGACTCCGAACAACCTTCGGTAACCACATACACTATTCCCATATAACCCTAGTGTCATCGAACCTTAAGTGTGTAGACCCTACGGGTTCGGGAGGCATGTAGACATGACCGAGACACCTCTCCGGTCAATAACCAACAGCGGGATCTGGATACCCATGTTGGCTCCCACATGCTCCACGATGATCTCATCGGATGAACCACGATGTCGAGGATTCAATCAATCCCGTATACAATTCCCTTTGTCTATCGGTATGTTACTTGCCTGAGATTCGATCGTCGGTATCCCTATACCTTGTTCAATCTCGTTACCGGCAAGTCTCTTTACTCGTTCTGTAACACATCATCCCATGGCTAACTCCTTAGTCACATTGAGCTCATTATGATGATGTATTACCAAGTGGGCCTAGAGATACCTCTCTGTCACACGGAGTGACAAATCCCAGTCTCGATTCGTGCCAAACCAACAGATACTTTCGGGAATACCCGTAGTGTACCTTTATAGCCATCCACTTACGTTGTGACGCTTGGCACACCCAAAGTATCTCTACGGTATCCGGGAGTTGCACAATCTCATGGTCTAAGGAAATGGTACTTGACATTAGAAAAGCTTTAGCAGACGAACTACACGATCTTGTGCTATGCTTAGGATTGGGTCTTGTCCATCACATAATTCTCCTAATGACGTGATCCCGTTATCAACGACATCCAATGTCCATGGTCATGAAATCGTGACCATCTATTGATCAACGAGCTAGCCAACTAGAGGCTCACTAGGGACATGTTGTGGTCTATGTATTCACATATGTATTACGGTTTCCGGTTAATACAATTATAGCATGAACAATAGACAATTATCATGAACAAGGAAATATAATAATAATCACTTTATTATTGCCTCTAGGGCATATTTCCAACGGTCTCCCACTTGCACTAGAGTCAATAATCTAGTTACATTGTGATGAATCGAACACCCATAGAGTTCTGGTGTTGATCACGTTTTGCTCGTGAGAGAGGTTTCGTCAATGGATCTGCGACATTCAAATCCATATGTACTTTACAAATGTCTATATCTCCATCTTGGACATATCCACAAATGGAGTTGAAGCGGCGCTTGATGTATCTTGTCTTTTTGTGAAACATGGGCTCCTTGGCAAGGGCAATAGCTCCAGTGTTGTCACAGAGTAGAGTCATCGGGCCCGACGCATTGGGAATCACTCCTAGGTCGGTGATGAACTCCTTCATCCAGACTCCTTCTTGTGCTGCTTCTGAAGCAGCTATGTAGTCCGCTTCACATGTAGATGCCGCCACGACGCTTTGCTTGCTACTGTACTAGCTGACCGCCCCTCCGTTCAAAATATACATGTATCCGGTTTGTGACTTGGAGTCATCTGGATCTGTGTCGAAGCTAGCATTGACGTAACCCTTTACGATGAGCTCTTCGGCACCTCCATAAACGAGAAACATGTACTTGGTCCTTTTCAGGTACTTCAGGATATTCTTGACCGCTGTCGAGTGTTTCGCTCCGGGATCACTTTGGTACCTCCCTACCAAACTTATGGCAAGTTTCACATCAGGTCTGGTACACAACATAGCATACATAATAGAGCCTATGGCTGAAGCATAGGGGATGACACTCATCTTTTCTCTATCATCTGCCATGGTCGAGCATTGAGTCGTACTCAATCTCACACCCTGTAACATAGGCAAGAACCCCTTCTTGGACTGATCCATATTGAACTTCTTCAATATCTTGTCAAGGTATGTGCTTTGTGAAAGACCTATGAGGCGTCTCGATTTATCTCTATAGATCTTGATGCCTAATATGTAAGCAGCATCTCCAAGGTCCTTCATTGAAAAAACACTTATTCAAGTAGGCCTTTATGCTTTCCAAAAGTTCTATATCATTTCACATCAACAATATGTCATCCACATATAATATGAGAAATGCTACAGAGCTCCCACTCACTTTCTTGTAAATACAGGGTTCTCCATAAACCTGTATAAATCCAAACGCTTTAATCACCTCATTAAAGCGAATGTTCCAACTCCGAGATGCTTGCACCATCCCAGAGATGGGGCGCTCAAGCTTGCATGCTTTGTTAGCATCTTTAGGATCGACAAAACCTTTTGGTTGCATTATGTATAGTTCTTCCTTAAGGAAACCATTAAAGAATGTTGTTTTGACGTCTATTTGCCAGATCTCATAATCATAAAATGTGACAATTGCTAACATGATTCGGACGGACTTCAGCATCACTACGGGTGAGAAAGTCTTATTGTAGTCAACTCCTTGAACTTGTCGATAACCCTTAGCGACAAGCCAAACCTTATAGACGGTCACATTACCATCTGCGTCAGTCTTCTTCTTAAAGATCCATTTATTTTCTATGACTCGCCGATCATCGGGCAAGTCCACCAAAGTCCATACTTTGTTCTCATACATGGATCCTATCTCGGATTTCATGGATTCAAGCCATTTGTTGGAATCCGGGCCCGCCATCGCTTCTTCATAGTTCGAAGGTTCACCGTCGTCCAGCAACATGATTTCCAGGACAGGGTTGCCGAACCACTCTGGTGCGGAACGTATCCTTGTTGACCTTTGAGCGAGATCCAGATTTAATGAGTAGCCATCTCGCATCAAGCGAGGTCCAGATACAATGTTCATGCTCAAAGCTGGTACTAAATAACAATTATTAAGGTTTAAAACTAATCCCGAAGGTAGATGTAGAGGTAGTGTGCCGACGGCGATCACATCCACCTTGAAACCATTCCCGATGCACATCGTCACCTCGTCCTTTGCCAGTCTCCGCTTATTCCGTAGCTCCTGCTTGTAGTTACAAATGTGAGCAACTGCACCGGTATCAAATACCCAGGAGCTACTACGAGCGCTGGTAAGGTACACATCAATAACAAGTATATCACATATACCTTTAACGTTGTCGGCCTTCTTATCTGCTAAGTACTTGGGGCAGTTCCGCTTCCAGTGACCGGTACCCTTGCAATAAAAGCACTCAGTCTCAGGCTTGGGTCCATTCTTGTTCTTCTTCCAGGCAACTTGCTTATCGGGCACGGCAATTGCTTTGTCGTCCTTCTTGAAGTTCTTCTTACCCTTGCCTTTCTTGAAACTAGTGGTGTTACTGATCATTAACACTGGATGTTCCTTTTTGATTTCCACCTCCGCTGATTTCAGCATCGAATATAACTCAGGAATGGACTTCTCCGACCCTTGCATATTGTAGTTAATCACAAAGCTCTTGTAACTAGGTGGAAACGACTGGAGGATTCTGTCAATAAACGAGTCATCTAGAATATTAACTCCCAGCTGAGACAAGTGGTTGTGCAACCCAGACATTATGAGTATGTGCTCGCTGACAGGACTATTTTCCTCCATCTTACAACTGAAGAACTTGTCGGAGACTTCATATCTCTCGACCCGGGCATGAGCTTGGAAAACCATTCTCAGCTCTTGGAACATCTCATATGCTCCGTGTTGCTCAAAACGCTTTTGGAGCCCCGGTTCTAAGTTGTAAAGCATGCCGCACTGAACCAGGGAGTAATCATCACTACGCGACTGCCAGGCGTTCATAACGTCTTGAGTTGCTCGGGAAACGGGTGCGTCACCTAGCGGTGCTTCAAGGACATATAATTTCTTGGAAGCTATAAGGATGATTCTCAAGTTACGGACCCAATCCGTATAGTTGCTTCCATCGTCTTTCAGTTTGGTTTTCTTTAGGAACGCGTTAAAGTTAAGGGCAACATTAGCGTGGGCCATTGGATCTACAATATAGATTATAAAGACATTTTAGACTAAGTTCATGATAATTATGTTTACATAATTAAATTATTTGATGAACTCCCACTCAGATAGACATCCCTCTAGTCATCTAAGTGATACATGATCCACGTCAACTAGCCCATGTCAGATCATCACGTGAGACGGACTAGTCATCAATGGTGAACATCTCCATATTGATCGTATCTTCTATACGACTCATGTTCGACCTTTCGGTCTCCCGTGTTTCGAGACCATGTCTATACATGCTAGGCTCGTCAAGTCAACCTAAGGTTATTGCGTGTGTAAATCTGGCTTATACCTGTTGTATGCGAATGTTAGAACCTATCACACCCGATCATCACGTGGTGCTTCAGAACAACGAACCTAAGCAACCGTCGTTCTAAGCAAATAAGATGTAAAACATGATAAACATCACATGCAATCATATAGTGACATGATATGGCCAATATCATGTTGCTCCTTTGATCTCCATCTTCGGGGCACCATGATCATCATTGTCACCCGCACGACACCATGATCTCCATCATCGTGTCTTCATGAAGTTGTCTCGCCAACTATTACTTCTACTACTATGGCTAACGGTTAGCAATAAAGTAATTAAATGACGGTTTTGATTGACACGCAGATCATACAATAAATTAAGACAACTCCTATGGCTCCTGCCGGTTGTCATACTCATCAACATGCATGTCGTGAATCATATTACAAGAACATGATCAATCTCATACATCACATATATCACATCACATCCTTTGGCCATATCACATCACACGACATATGCTGCAAAAACAAATTAGACGTCTTCTAATTGTTGTTGCAGGTTTTTACGTGGCTGCTATAGGTTTCTAGCAAGAACGTTTCTTACCTACGCAAAAATCACAACGTGATATGACAATTTCTATTTACCCTTCATAAGGACCCTTTTCATCGAATCCGATCCGACTAAAGTGGGAGAGACAGACACCCGCTAGCCACCTTATGCAACAAGTGCATGTCAGGCGGTGAAACCAGTCTCACGTAAGCATACGTGTAAAGTCGGTTCGGGTCGCTTCATCCCACAATGCCGCCGAATCAAGATAAGACTAGTAACGACAAGCAAATTGACAAAATCGACGCCCACAACAACTTGTGTTCTACTCGTGCATAGATTCTACGCATAGACCTAGCTCATGTTGCCACTGTTAGGGAACGTAGTAGTAAATCAAAAAATTTCCTACTTGTCACTAAGATCAATGTATGGAGAAACCAATAACGAGCAAAGGGAAGTGCATCTTCATACCTTTAAAGATCGCAAAGCGGAAACGTTAAAAGAACGCGGTTGGTGGAGTCGTACTCGCAGCGATTCAGATCGCGGTCTCATGTTGATAGATTTTGACGAACTCTTTTTTCACAGAAAAAACTGAAGCGGGAGCATGTTATTCTTCCCTTTCCGGAAGCCATTTTATAGGACACGATTGTGCTTCTTGGGAAAGCAAATCCGTGACTATCGCGGAAGAAAGAAAAAAGCATTTTTTCATTTCCAAGAGACACGGTCAGCCTCTCGCGGAAGCAAAAGCATGCCTCTCACGATTTTTTTTTAGAGAAAACGTGTTAACCGTGCCTCTCACGAAAGAGGAAAAAAGAAAAAAACATTTTATTTTTATTTTCGAGAGGCACGCTCACGAAAGTAAAACTATGCCTCTCACGAAAAAAAAGAAAACATGTTTTTTTCATTTCAAAGAACGTGCACATGTGGCTGCGCATGAACGAACACGGGTACGGGAGAGAAGGACGCGCGACCCGCTGCGGCCCCGGACAAGGCGAGCCCTGTCGCTGTCCCTGAGAAATCTCGCCAGGATCCGTTTCGTGCGCTGCCGCACAGCGCGCAGGTCCTTGCGGCCGCCACGAGCACCGTGATGAGCCCCCCCATGCACGATCCAATCTCCAACGACACGGACGACGGCCGGGGACACGCGGCCTCGTCTCGCGGCGCCCGGCGACTCCGGCCAATCCGGCACGATCGAATCGAACGGGACGGTGAACAAACCGCAACATGCCAACCAGCCCGTGCGTGCACGACTGCCGATCGAATCGAATCGAACGGGACGGTGAACAACCAACGGGATGTGATGTGACCCCTGTAAACCCGCTGCCACTAGCCACGCACGGACGGACGGACGGCACCAAACGCTCGTTCAGGGAAGGAGATAGTAAAAAAATGGTGCGAAACGACAATCCGTTCCTGATAGACCGCACAAGTAGCGAGCGGTAATCACCCAGCGGTTGCTTTCGTCTCTTGCTACTTCCCGTGAGAGAGAGGTCGTAAATTCGTATTGGTGATGGTGCATCCGCCATGAAGACGACAAAATTCAAAAACAAACACTAGGAAAAGTTTAAATTTTTCGAAACGCATCTCACGCATCATCAAATTATCTAACATATAGTTTTTTTTAATTTTTCTGGCATTTTTGTTGACCGGATGCAGGTGAGCTTGGCTTAGAAAAGGATATTCACATCTTGGCCCCCTTTTTTATTTTGTCCACCATGAAAAGAACGGAGCACACTGGGTGCATAGTAGTAATCTCTTGTCTTATGCTTTAGGATTAGCGGAACAAAGAGGAAAGGCGGGCCTGATCAAAAACAGTCGATCGAAAGCTACGGGTCACGAAAACCAACAACGATCAACAAACAAAAATCTGGCCACCCAACCGAAACGAAACTGTATGCTTTGCTTTGCTGCCTCGGACGTCGTGGTTACTTTCCGGCCGCGCTAGCGACGGTCGCAAGCAAAGTGACACGACCCGTCGGTAACCGGAGCCACCGCCACCGGCCAAGATCACAAGTCAGGTGCCTAGCTCTCGTTGCCTCGAGGAGTCGCTTTAAGCTATGCACCGGACTATAGATAGCTATAGCTAGGGCCAACGACTCTGCCTGTAGTAATTTAATTTCCCATACTAACCATGCCACTCACAGTGACAGTGTTCCCCGGAAAAATACTGTTTCTGTATCGAAGTTTGTCAACGTGTTTATTTTATTTTGCTGAGACTCTGAGTCTATGAGCGTTCTCGACTCTTGACTGCTTCATAGTTCATACTTTTTTTTTGAGGGAATAGTTCATACTGGATCCCGAAATGCTAGTAATTTGAGTAGAAGCCAAGGGCCAGTTTCCGCAAAAAAAAAGGAAGCCAAGTGCCAGTGCAAAAACAGAGCAAGATTGCCATGCATGGACTCACTGCCACTTCTTCATATATATTTTGCGGAGACAATGTCATTTCTTCATGCTACAGAGTGCATCATCATAATCATAAACCAGTAGCCGTCCAATTCTGCAGAGTGCAACTACTGGTGGTACGCTAACCCGTCGTTTCAGGTGGTACATTACACAGTACACCGAACGATTAACACTAACGGTGAAAAAAAATGGAAACAAGGCCCAGCCCAAAGGCTAATTAATTAATCATCTTCCAGCTCCTAAACCGGGCCGTGCCTGGGCTGGGTTCAGCTCTCGGGTGGCTGGCTAGCAGCAGTCGGCGGCGACGGAGGCGAGAGCGCGGCGGAAGGCGGCGGGGGAGCAGCAGGGGATGCGGAGCGGGCCCTGGTGGTCGTACCCGTACTCCTGCGCGGCGCGGCCCAGGAGCTCCGCCAGCGCCGGCCGGCCCAGCAGCTCCGCCCGCACCAGGAACCGCTCGGCCTCGACGCCGTCTCCGACGTGCACCGGCACGTGGCCCTCCGGCACCGCCGCCCTCCCGCCCCGCCGCTTCGACGACGGCGACGCGGGCGGCGAGGAGGAGTCGTCCCCCACGCGGGACAGCCGCCGGATCAGGTGCCTCATCCCGTCCGCCGTCGCGCTCCGCTGCGTCCACTCGGGACCCTGGCTGCTGCCGCCGCTGTGCCCGGTGCGCGCGCGAGTGAGTGGAGCTGACCAGTGACCAGCGAGCGAGCGGAGCTGAAAACACGCACGGTCACGGAGACGCCGCGCTTATTTATAGCGCCGGGGAGGGTTGCCTGGGCCCCGGATCGCAGTGGGGGTCGTCTGGTCGGGGGCACAAGCTCAAGTGGCACTGCTGCCATGTCATGCCATGGCAATGCCAGGACGTAGTCCGGTGGGATCTCCTGTGCTCTTTTGATCGATCGTCGGGGGATTATTATTTTGTGCGTGTCTCGACAGGTGCTCGGGCGCGCGGAATTCACGGTGTCTCCCATCTTCATTGCTGTTTCATTTAAAATTGTACCAAAAACGTGGGAGACTGCACGTTGAAATGCTTTGCTTTGTCCGGCAGCGTCGGCCTCCGCGTGCCCCGAGCGCTCCGCACAATCCGTCGAGCAGGTTCATCATGGCCGGCCGGCCGGCCATCTACCTCGACCGGTACGCGAGCACTGTGCGCGCATGTGGGGCGCAACCGTCGCCCCAGGTACTCCACAACAACGGCCACTCCGGCAGGAGAGGGCCCATCGTCACTTCCCAATCTGGAGGCGGACGTGTCGAGCGCCGGGAGCGCGACGCCGCACCGGCATGGCCTCGGTCGACGACAGTCGACAGGCAGGGACAGGAACATGGGCATGCAGCAGGAGCTATGATCGAGGTGGGCCGGCGGCGACGTGACCGGCCGAACAACTGCTCCTGGTGCCGCCACTGTTGCCGGCTGTGCGTCCATGGCTGGCTCCTCGGCCAGTGGTCGTGGGTTCGGTGTCCGCCCGCTGTACCGGCCGTCGCCTCCGCTGTCTTCGGCCGTCCGGTGAAAATGCGTGTTCGGGGCAACAGTTAGGCATGCTATATGAGACAGACATGCTGCCTTCTGAACCGTGCTTGGGTACATCCTAGCCAGTAGCCACATGATCCTTGACGCTGTTCATCGAAATATGCACCATGTTTGTTATGATGTTAAGCAAACCCTATGGCAATTAGGCCAACCACTGAACAGTGATCCTGGGACCATTCACACCATAGCTCGAACAAGGTGTCAAGGTCTCCAAAGTCACAACAAAACTATCTTTTTTTACATGGAACACCTAGCATTCTATTAACTTGTGGTCAGCTGAATACAGTTGACACTGGTAACTACAATAGTGCAGACATTACTAGGGCGGAGGCGACCACGCTCCCCCCCCCTCCCGTGCCGTCAGCCACTCCGGTCGCGACGGCCACGCATCTAGCCCTGCCGCCGGTCACTCCGGCCCGCGGCGACCACGTACACCGCCCTGCCCACCCCCTCCCGCCATGAATCCTCTTCGGCCGGTTGCGAGCGTGCTGCTCTGCGGTACGATGGGGGATGCTGCCCCCCCCTCGGTGTGCTTTGGCAACCTTCCGTCGTCCCTGCCGGAGATCGAGGCTTTGCCGTTGTGCCTTCCGTGGCGGGTTCCTGGCCGGTCGGTGCCTCCCAGCCCCGCTGACGTTCTGCTGCTGCCGGGGACCCCTAGCCCCCCGCGGCTCCCGTCGCGTCTCCACTCTGTTTGTCCTCGGCAACGACGACCCCGATGCTCTGCTACAAGGTCTCTGGCTGGGCAAACCTGGCCGCGTCGTCTTCCGAAAACCAGGTGCGGCGTTCCTCGACTCGGTCCTGCTTAACTTTCACTCCATGGTCGCAAATACGCTCGTCCGCTCGAACTCGGCCACTGCTGGTCGTTTTTGGCTCACGCCGGTTATTCCTGCCACCCGTATCAATGTTTCGTTTATTAAAACCACTCTGAACTTCCTCCTTACGGACTTCCCGGACTCGTTTTCGGTCGCATGCGTTGCCGCCGACGTGTTCTGCGCCCTTGTCGCGTCGCCGACCGTTGCCAACTTCATTGTCGCGCACCACGTCCATGCGGTTAGGGAATACCTCCTTCCTTCTCCACAGCTGCGAGGAGGTTGCACTTGCTGCGGCTGCGTGCACGCGTGCGTCCGCTGTGCCACCGTCGCTGCATGCCACATGCAGCCTGGCGGGCCCATGGTCCTCTCCCCCTCTCGAGAACTGTGGTGCTGACCCACAAGACTTTCAACCCGCTGACACTTTCGGCTCCACATCCCACGCGCGTGCCCGGGGCTCCGCCTGCTCCCCCACGAGCAGCCATGCTGACCTGCCCCATCGTTTTTCTGGCCCAGCCCCGATGACCCAACGACTTGACCCGTGCGGCGTGCCCCTCCCCCTCCCTCCCGATATGTCATCTCCTTCCCCTGGCGCTTCCCCCGCTACTCCCTGCTCTCTCCCCTTACCGCCGATGGAGGCCGCGAATCCCGCCACGCCCCTGCCCTCGCCGCGCGAATCCTGCTGCCCGGAGATGCGTCACCCCATGACGCCCCATTCCCGTTTCTCCGGCCATCCCTGATCCCAGCGGCTCTCCCATCCCGCTCTGGTCCTATAAGGAGGCCCTGCTCTCCCCTTCCTCCCGTCAGACCTCCTGTCGTCGCCTCCCTGCCTTCCTACCCTCGCCCATGAAGCAGCTGTGCCACAAGTGCTACTCCTCTGAGCACCTCGTTCGTGATTGCCGTGACCTTGTTCGCTGCCGCGACTGCGGTCATTCCGGACACATCAGCTCGAAATGTAAGTTTGAACCCCTCCTCCTCGTCCCCTCCTCCTCCATTGCCCCTGCCCCTCCCCCTCCTCATCCCTCTCCTCTCCCCCGTGTAGGTTCTCCGACGCCCTGCTCCGCTCCCCGTCACGGTCCCGCTCGACCTCTCCCGACGGCTCCTCGCCTGCTGGTGCTCCACCGCGTGAGCACTGGCTGGACCGCTACTACCGGGAGGTCGAGGCGGAGCGCACTCGCCCATTCTCGGTGCGCCCTGCCACGCCGTTCCCGCGGGGGACCCCTCTCGTGCGGTTCCTACTCGGCTACTCCTCTTCTGGCACCCTTGCTGCGGAGCCAGCGCCAGACCTAGAGGTACCTCCCACGTCGTCTCCCGCTCCGGGGGGGGGGGGAGTACGCGGAGGCATTTAAGCCGTTGGTGGTCGACATGGAAAGCTCCCAACGCTTCGCCTATGCGCTCATCGACCCGACCTCCCACAGCCCGGGGGACCTGCTACGCCGTGCCTTCGAGCTGCATGCCGGCGACCCTTCCGTCGGCCTCGCTGCATCCCACTATGGTACCATGACGGTCGTCTTCGGCTCGGAGGGGGCAAGAGAGCACACCATACGTCACTTCCCTTTGTCCCTCGACGGCCACATCATCACCCTCGAGCACCCGAAGAATGACGAAAAAGCTTTGGGTGGTAGTACACCTGCTTTGCGCAGTTGTTCGCCCCCGACTTCCCGCTCGAGCACTGGCATGAGGGGGGGGGGGATTCGCAACGCCTTCCGCTCCGTCGGGAACGTGTGTTGCATCGACCCCCTCTGCCTCAACGACCTCGACTTCTCCGTCGTGCGGCTCGTCATCCGCCTTGAGCACGAGGATGACGTCCCACATGCTCTCCTCCTCTGCAACTTCGACGGTGACACCTCGACGGAAGTGGGCATCCACCGTGTCTGCTTCTGGTCCATCGAGGAGGACGACTCCTCGGCCTCCTCCCTCCACTTTGAGGGGGACGGCGGGGCGCCTCCCGTCTCCCTGAGGGGGCCTCGCTCCTCCGGCATGGACGACATTAACACCCACAGCCTCCACGGCTTCGACTCTCTCTCCCTCGAGCCGATCCGGGGCGCGCCTCCTCCCATGGACGACTACCCCGGTGCTTGGCAAAGCTTGGGCGTCGCCGCCTTTTGCGCCTCCTTGGGTGCCGCATGGCGGGGCTGCTCTCCGAGCCTTTCCCCTCAGCTGGTGTGCCATCTCCCCCTCCCCCCCGACGACCTCGTTGGTTTCTGAAGACGGGGACTCCGCTGTCTACGACTCCTCGTCCGATGAGGGCGCCATGCTTTCCCCGCCCCCGGTGATGCTGCCCTCCGAGCTGGTTGATGACAACCACGAGCACGCCGTCCTCAAGCGGCGTGGGTTGCGCAAGAGGGTGGTGGACTTGGACCACACCGGCCGGAGGAGCTCCCGGCTTGCCGGAAAAAATTGGAGAAGTACGTCAAGATGCTTGACAAAGCCAAGGCTGTCAAGGCGGCGCGGTTCGACACCTCCAAGGGCTCCCCTCGCCTTCATGCTGTAGTGAGGGCGACCGACATTGGGCTCGACGACGGCGCGCCGCCCCCTGTCCTTTCGCCAGCTTGCCACAATGGGGGCTCCGTGTGGCGTCGACCTGGATGCGCTTGCCACTGGGGCTCGTGCTGAGGAGGCGTACGACTCCACATGAGCTGCATGCATGTTGGGCCTCGGGTGTGCCGGTTGAGGATAACGCCGGCTTGGGCCCAAACTTCCTTCGTGTCTCCTCCTCCCCTTGTTAGATTGCCAAGGCTATTTCAATGCTCCCGTCCGTGGGCCTTACATGGCTATTGGAGTATCTTATCCTATTTTTCTTTATCTTCCCTCCCCCGCGGGGTTTGTAATGGCCTTAGGCCCTCGTGTGATGCTAAACAACCCTGTTGCCTTTTATTTGTCGTTACTTTTTAGTCTCTGGTGCTCCGATACTCTCTCATGAGCGCTTTGTTCTCTTTGTGTACGTGGAACGTCAGAGGGCCGGGAGACTCTCGCAAATGTACGAACGTCCCCGCTTGCATCGAAGCCATGTGTGCTGCCTTCCTTGCCGTCTAGGAAATGAATCTCGAGCGACCTCTCCCTCCAAAACTGACTCTTTCTTGCCCCCCTCCCTTCGATCGTTCGTCACCATCAATTCTGATGGTGCCTCCGGAGGGATCTGCCCCGCTTGGGACACCAATTTTTTCTCTGTTTCTCACCATGTCGCCACTGCTCACGTCCTCTCGGTTGATCTCCTTCTTGCTCAAGACAATTCGGCGCTTAGGGTCTCAAACGTCTACGCCCCTTGCGATCGCACTGCTAAGGAGGCGTTCCTCCTTGAACTTTCTGGTCATGCCCCGGCAAGCTCGGTCCCTTGGGATGTTGTGGGGGACTTTAACCTCATCCGCTACCCGGAGGATCGTAGTAATGATAGCTTCTCCCAGCTTGAAGCCACCTGGTTCAATGACTTCATCAATGACCTTGCGCTTATTGACCTTCCCCTCCGTGGCCGCCTGTTCACATGGTCTAACCGCCAATCTTCTCCTATCCTGTCCCGCCTTGATCGGGTCCTTATCAATGTTGCTTGGGACTCTTTGTTCCCCACCTCTACGCTTGATTCCTTCACTCGTTCCACCTCCGACCATGTTCCTCTCGTCACCTCCATCTCCTTGACGCCCCCTTAAACTCGCATTTTCCGTTTCCAAAAAATCTTAGACCCTCCACTCGTCATTCCGTGCCTCCATGTGCACTTCATGGACCTTGACATTTCGGACGGACGCCACTGCGCAGCTTGTGGCACGGCTTCGACAGTGTCGTCTTAGCTGCAAATGTTGGACTCGACGTGTTGCGTCCGCGGCGCAGCGGGAGCAGGATTGTCATGTCCTTATCGATATCCTTGATCGGGTCGAAGAGCTTCGCCATCTCTCCTCGATGGAAAACCTTTTCCTCCCTCTCACTGTTGATGCCCTGCATGCCTCTATCAAGGAGAGCGTCCTCTACTAGAAGCTTCGAGCCAAGTTTCGCCAAATTCTGGAAGGAGACGAAAACACGAGATTTTTTCATGCCTCGGCCTCCGCTCGTTTCTGTAGAAATTGCATCACGGTCCTCTACGTGGATGGCCGCGAAGTTTCTTCCCACTCGGATAAAGCTTCCATCCTCCGGGATTACAATAAGACCCTTCTCGGTACCACGTCTGCATGCGACTGGACGTTCTCTCTTTCCACCCTGTACCCCGAATCGGTTCCCCCCCGTAGCCCTTTATGAGCCCTTCGCCTTTGACGAGATTTGGGCAGCCTTTTTCGGCATGAACCGTCTGTTGAGTCCCGTGCTAGACGGTTTTGGCCCGTCCTTCTATGTCACATTCTGGGACACTCTCTCGGGCGACGTTCAGTCCGTGTTCCATGACTTCTACACTGGCTGTATCGACCTCACCAGAATTAACAGGGCCTTTTTGGTCCTCCTGCCCAAGTTAGAGGCGGCTCGGTCCCCCTCTGACTTTCGGCCAATCTCCCTATAGAATTTCATTATGAAGGCTATCACGAGAGCTCTCTACACACGCCTTCAGCGACACATTCACTCTTTAGTGGATCTGGACCAGACGGGATTCCTTCGCGGTCGGCGCATTTCTGAAAACACCGTCTATGCTGCCGACCTCCTTCGGACTTGCCACTTGCGTAAGGCCCTCACTATGGTCTTTAAAATTGACTTTCGCAAAGCCTTCAACCATGTTAATTGGTCGAGCCTTCTCACGATCCTGTCCGCTCGCGGTTTCAACAATCGCTAGTGTGGATGGCTCAAGGCCATCTTGTCCACTAGGCACACATCCGTTCTTCTCAACAATGTCTGAGGGGACTGGATCCTCTGTTGTAATGGGCTTCATTAGGGGGACGTCCTCTCCCCCTATCTCTTTATCATCGTGGCCTGATAACCCTGAAGTATAGGGGATCACAACAGTTTTGAGGGTAGAGTATTCAACCCAAATTTATTGATTCGACACAAGGGGAGCCAAATAATATTCTCGAGTATTCGCAGCTGAGTTGTCAATTCAACCACACCTGAAAGACTTAATATCTGTAGCAAAGTATTCAGTAGCAAAGTAGTATGGAAGTAACAGTAATGATAGCAAAAGTGACATTAGCAGTTTTGTAGTGATTGTAACAGTAGTAACGGAAAAGTAACTTAGCAAAGATCAATATGTGAAAAGCTCGTAGGCAATGGATCAGTGATGGATAATTATGTCGGATGTCATTCATCATGCAATAGTTATAACATAGGGTGACACAGAACTAGCTCCAATTCATCAATGTAATGTAGGCATGTATTCCATATATAGTCATACGTGCTTATGGAAAAGAACTTGCATGACATCTTTTGTCCTAACCTCCCATGACAGCAGGGTCCTAATGGAAACTAAGAGGTATGAAGGCCTCCTTTCAATAGAGAACCGGACCAAAGCATTAACACTTAGTGAATACATGAACTCCTCAAACTACGGTAATCATCGGAAAAAAATCCCAGTTATTGTCACCCTGGGGATGCGGATCATAACTCGTAATAGGTGTCTACAACTTGCAAGATAGGATCAAGAACACATATATATATATATATTCATGAAAGCATAATATGTCCAGATCTGAAATTATGGCACTCGGGCCCTAGTGACAAGCATTAAGCATAGCAAAGTCATAATAACATTAATCTCAAAACATAGTGGATACTAGGGATCAAATCCTAACAAAACTAAATCGATTACATGATAAATCTCATCCAACCCATCACCGTCCAACAAGCCTACGATGGGATTACTCACGAATGGCAGAGAGCATCATGGAATTGGTGATGAAGGATGGTTGGTGATGACGATGGCGTCGATTTCCCCTCTCCGGAGCCCAAAACGGACTCCAGATCTGGCCTCCCAAGGAAGAACAGGAGGTGGAGGCGGCTCCGTATCGTGAAACGCGATGAACTCCACGAATAGGAATATATAGAGTTGGAATTGAGGTCGGCAGAGCTCTAGGGGGCCCACAAGCCTGCTAGGCGCGGCCAGGGGGGTGTCCGCGCCCTGTGGGCTTGTGACCTATGGGTGGCCCCCTCCGGTTGATTATTTCACCAATATTTTTTATTAATTACAAAAATAATCTCCGTAAATTTTCAGGTTAATCCGAGAACTTTTATTTCTGCACAAAAATAACACCAAGAAAATTCTGCTGAAAAAAGCGTCAGTTCAGGTTATTTCCATTCAAATCATGCAAATTAGAGTTCAAAACAAGGACAAAAGAGTTTGGAAAAGTGGATACGATGGAGACGTATCATGGCCGATGTGCTACAACGCATGGTTCGTGCCGCTTGTGCTGCCGGGCATCTGTCGCACCCCCTCAATCCTTCCCTTCCTTGCCCTATCCTCCAGTATGCCGATGAAACCCCGATTCTTTGTCGCGTTGATGCTAGCTCAGTCACTCACGTGAAAAATCTCCTTGACGCTTTCGCCCGAGCGACTGGTCTTGTCATTAACTTCCACAAATCAGGCTTCGTGCCCATGCATTGCACCCTCAAGCTGTCCACAGAGCAGGCCTCCATCCTGGGGTGCCCCATCTCCTCCTTCCCCCAACCATACCTCGGTCTCCCTCTTTCCCCGCTCAAGCTGCCCGTTTCTGCTTATGACCCCCTCATCACATCCTTTGATCGCTATTTATCTGGGCGGCGGGCTCTTCTTCTCTCATCGGGTGGTAGGCTTGTTTTCGTGCTTGCTTCCACATGGAGTGATTGACCAGATTGATCGAAGGCACCATGCCTTCTTTTGGATCGGCAAAGATTCTTGCTCTGGAGCTCGTTGTTTAATTGGTTGGGACAAGGTGTGTGTTGATGTGCAGGAGGGTGGTTCGACATTCGCGATCTACGGTGGCAGAATATGTGCCTTCTTCTCCATTTTGTGGACGTCCTTCATCGACTGGTCTACCCGCCCTGAAAACGGTGGTTCCTCGACAACCTTCGTGGTGACCTCGATGACGCCTGCCCGAGGTCGTCGTTTCTCCAGGCGATTGTCCAAGCTGCCTTGGCCACCTACAGGGCCATCAAGCGGGGTGCAGCTTGGCGATGAGCGCACCACCTCCTTCTAGCAGGACCATTGGTTTTCGGGTGGTGCACTCTGCTTCGACTCAGAGGCGCACTTCTCCCACTCGATGCGCCCCAACGAGACGGTGGCCGAGGTCATCGGGTCCGGCATCGCACTCAAGCCGAGGCTATCCGCGGTTTCTGCCGCCCAGCTTGCCACCGTGTGGGAGTTTCTATGTTCGGTGCGACTTGTGGAGGATCCCGACCATCGCCTCATGGCCTGGGGGCGCGACCTCCGCTTCAGCTCGCGGGCGGCGTTTCATGTTCTATCGTTGCACGGCGTCGTCGACCATGACTCCATCAACCTTTGGGCTTCACGTCTCCCCGTCAAGATCAAGATCTTCGCCCAGCTGCTGCTTGGGAACAAGCTTAGCACTCGCGCTAACCTGTTTGCCAAATGTTGTGCGCCGTCACCCGGGGTGTGCCTCTTGCTAGGACGACGAATCAGCTGACCATCTCTTTGCCTCCTGTCGTCGGGTTGCCATGGTTTGGTCACGCCTCCACCTGGGACCCTTGCTACCTCTTGAGCTTGCGTTGGTTTTTCCTTGAAGAGAAAAGGGTGATGCAGTAAAGTACATAAGTATTTCCCTCGGTTGATGAGAGCCAAGGTATCAATCCAATAGGAGGAACAAGCAAGTCACCAATGGATGCACCTACATAAACAATCGAACTCTTGTACCCAACGCTATAAAGGGGTTGTCAATCCCTTCACGGTTATTTGCAAGGATTGGATCTGATAGGGATAGATGCAAACGAGTGCGGAAAGTAAAAGATAATAAATTGCAGCAATGTATTTTTGATATTTTTGGTTTATAGATATGAAAATATGTTATGGAAAGTAGATCCGGGGGGCTTAGATTTCACTAGAGGTTTCTCTCTTGAAGGAAAATATCACGGTGGGTAGGTCACTATTCTCATACATTTCCTGATAAGGTCCACAAATTGTGCACGGAAACCTAGCTGAATCATGACACGCTCCAAATAATTCCATTCAACCCGATCATATGCTTTACTCATGTCTAACTTTAGTGCCGCATAACGC
The DNA here is from genome assembly GCA_022496015.1 of Hordeum marinum. Lineage (NCBI taxonomy): Eukaryota > Viridiplantae > Streptophyta > Magnoliopsida > Poales > Poaceae > Hordeum > Hordeum marinum. The sequence goes on from CM039675.1 coordinate 8,254,356, forward strand.
TTACCTCTTGATCGCTTCGTTTTTAGAAGTGGGTCATTTCATATGCTAAAATGGTGCTGTCAGAGACGAGTCTACTTGGCACAAACGCACTTTGGTTTGGTGAAATTATTTCATCCAAAATGTATTTCAACCTACCGACAAGAACCTTGGACACGAGTTTGTACACGATATTGCAGAGACTAACAGGGGGTAAGTCTTTTAACTTATCTGGGTTCCGTACCTTCGGGATTAAAACCACAATGGTATTATTCCATCCGTCAAGCATACTGCCGCCACACAACACATTTAATACCTCTTGTACCACTTTCTCACCAATCAAGTTCCAGTGTTTCTTATAAAACAAAGCTGGCATTCCATCTGCCCCCCCCCCGGCCTTTAAATCTCCAATACTGTCCAAAGCACTCTCAACCTCCTCTGGTGTGAATTCCTCCAACAAGAAATTATTCATTTGATCTGTGACTCTTGGAGTGATAAGTTGGAGAAGATCATGAGAAGTTGTACCTGTCACGGGGGTACCTTTTTGCAACTGTACTTGAGCCAAGAGCAAAATAGTTTCGTGGCAATTTTTCGCAAAAATAAATCATGCCAATAATTATCTTTCGATACAACCTATTTGATCCTTTTTATGAATGAACTGGTATGAAACTTTTTTAACTAGTCGTGTGAGTATTTTCTATTATATATGAACCACGTATCATCGGTTGTCAACATATTTACAAAAAATCGTATGAGAAACATTTTTATATGGATACACAAGTTATGAAAATATTGACATGCAGTGGCGGATGCAGAAACAATTTATAGGTGTGGCGGAGGCTACTGGTATATGTCGTTTGGCTCAAATCTTCAACAAAGTATTGTATGGGACTTGGTACACATGGCATATGTGTTAGGTATGGCAGCAACCAAACCTTGCCAGATTGCTAGCTTCGTTACCGTTGACATGCATTGACTCATGGGAGCTGCCACGCCCCGGTCGACGGCCTCGCGAGACATTGGATCGGGCGGAGTAAGCGGCCAAGCGTCAACCTCTAAAATTGCCATAGAGCTCGTGTAGCAGTAATTTTCTGTAAAACAGTCATGTTGCAGAAATTTTTGCAAATTAATAGGTCAAGTTGCAGATTTGCTTTTTTTCCAATAGAGGCCTTGTTATAGTTTTTTTTTTCTGCAACGGAGGTCATGTTGCATTTTTTTTCAATAGGGGTCTTGTTATATTTTTTTACAACAAAGACCTTGCTGCAATTAAATTATTTTTGTAATAGAGGTCATGTTACAATTTTTTTCTTGCAACATGTACGTTGTTGCAGAAAGAAGAGATCGTGGAGAATCAGGTCCAGCGCGTCACGTGGGATGCCTGTCGTGTAACCAAGGTAGCGGACGCGAGCGTGATAATTCGCCGGTTGAACCATATCATTTCCCTTGTTTCATAGATGGTGGAACATGTTTCAATCGGCTAAAAAACATGTTTCAAGAAAATGTTTTCCATATAAAATAACTTACATGTAATTGATATAGTGATGGTTGCGCTGAGGTGGAGCACGATGCTACAATGTCATAGGCAAGTGGCATGGCAACATGTAGGGTGTCACCATGGTTCTTGGCCCAACTGGCGGCCACGGGGCTAGCGACGAAGGGTGTAAAGAACAAAACCAGAACATGATGATTGATGAACCATGTGTGTGTGTGGGGGGGGGGGGGGGAGGCGAGCCCATGGCGGCGAGTGCTAGCGCACATACGATGCTGGCGGCATGGGGCACTTATTTCACAACATTTGGTTCTACCTAACCACATATGTGTTGCGGCAATGACGCCCGAGGGAAATGCCCCTCCAATGTGTGAAGTCTGACTCAGCTCACCACAACGATTTATAAACATTAGGGCGACACATTAAAAGAGGTAAAAAGTAAAACATAATTGCTTTAGTTGAGTAATTTTTAAAATTGACTGCTAAATTGGGTAAGAGGTGTCACAAAAATCACTGTAGGTGGTAAAATGTGGATTCTCCATACTCAAACCGTTTTTATCCAGATAAAGACAATGCACTGCAATTTAAAACAATCGCCTTTTCAAGATAGAGAAATAACAACCCTTACCACCGACGGGTTGTCATTGATGAGAACCGTCCACACAGAGAAAAGTATAGCTGCACCAAGGAACCGTCAGCCTTTTCTTTTTAATAGAATGGGGTGGTAGTTTGTGTTTGGTCAAATATTCATGCTTCGTGTGTGGTAGCTAGGTTAGCCTTATATTTATAGTATTATTTATAGAAATACAGAAGAGATTTCGGTCAGCCGGTGGATTATAGGCACTGGTCCGCCGCCTCCTATGTTCAACATGTGTCCTGCGTGGAAGGAACCAAGCAATATACGTCATTATCCTTATCTAGTCTTCGTGCTTCTCATCCATTCGTTACTTTCTCCTCCTCCTCAATCTCGTTCACATCCTCTCGCCTGCAGCTGTGTTCCAAGGCCGCCACCGCTGGCCGCCGCCGGTGATCGTTGGAGGACGTTGCTGGCCATCCTTTCTTCTCTCCTCCTTTTCCTCTCCAACTCCTCCTGTCTCCGCCTCCCTATGCCCGCAACCATGGCCGCCGCTCGAGCACGCACACCAGAGTTCCACTCAAGCCACCATCGGCCCAGTTGTGCCGCTCCGGCCTCCCTTTTCGCCCTCCGTCATTGCTTTAGTCGACGATGCTTTTTTTATACTTTCCGCAACAAGGGCCTTGTTGCAAAAGTCCTCCCGCATCAGCATATTTGATGCAGAAATTTCTTGATTCACACCGCAGACGACACCATCATTTTTAGTGAAAAAAAATTCTGCAACATTATTCATGTTGGAGAAGTCCGCCCGAAACATCATCTATGTTGTAAAAAAGACGAAGGCAAAAATAATAATTCCGCAACACCACCTCAGTTGCAAAAGTCCCCCCACAACATCATATCTTGTTACAGAAATTTCTCGATTCACACCGCAGAAGACATCATCATTTTTAGTGAAAAGAATTCTGCAACATTATTTATGTTGCAGAAGTCCTCCCGAAATACCATCTATGTTGCAAAAAAGATGAAGACAAAAATAATAATTTTGCAACACCACCTCTGTTGCAAAAGTCCTCCCGCAACATCATCCATGTTGTAAACAAAGTTGAACAGTAAAATAAAGCTTTGGTGGTTTTGCAACAAAGCAATTGTTGCAGAGCGAGTTATGCAACATCTATCTTGTTGCAATTCGCACGCGGGAGATCCGACGGCTAATCCGATGGCTATTTGTGGCTCAATCCAATGGTCCAGGAGGTGGTGGATGTTTTCACTTAATCCACGGACGGACGCGTAGCATCGTCCTATTTACAAAGTGATAATATTTGAACCTTATTTCGTCGTCTTATATGTGACCATGTCCACTAGTAGTCCATATATGCTTTTGCACCGTATATAAATGGGCTCTCTTCGGCCCGAAAGCTCAAAGTGTTGCCCGTTTGGCACGAGTGGCGATTAGTTTTTCAACACTTGTAATCTCCTTTTGGACAGAAAGTGTAGGTGTAAATAATCAGCAATAGCACGCTGTCATAGTGTCATTGGATGGTTGGCTCGTGATATGCAGACTTAATTATACAGTACGTTGCTCAACGGCTGAGTGGAGTCTAGTCATCGTGCAAGAATGCTCCAACTATGCGTTCAGTGGTCAATAGCAGCCAGTGGCCAGTGCACACATGCACTGCGTTTTGTTCGTAGGTGCGGACGTACGTGCATGTACTACGGTAGACGTCCTGGAAGCTCGTTGCCAATGTTTGTTTTCGATCGCTAAAAACCAGTTGATCGCTAAAAAATAGGGGAAACGTTTTACTGGGCCCAGAAACCTGTACTCTTATTGGGCCTTAGCAACTAGCAGGTCACGCTATTCTTAGAAAAAAGAGTAAGCAGGCCACACCATGGACTGGGTCATGCACACCATCGAGTTGTTTCCTTCAAGCCACGCACGACGCCACACAATGCTCCACACTCCCAGTCTACACGAAGCCTAGCAGCGGCCATAGTGTTCGGTAACGGCAGCAAATAGGCAGTATAGGCTTACCCGCTTAGGTGCGGGGGCAGGGCGGCGCCAGCAGGAGAGCCGCGGAGGCTGCAACCAGCAGGAGCGCCGAGTGCCCGTGGGGGCGTCTGGGCAAGGGCGGGCTTGGGATGTCCGATGACTGGTTTAATGACTTGATAGCGTTTTACATTGCGTGGAGGATATTCAAAAATCATGATCTTTGGTAAATTTACGAAAGATTTCAAAAGAAGGGTAGAGCACCTCCACTGCTCGGAGGATATTCAAAAATCATGATCTTTGTTAAATTTAAGAAAGATTTCAAAAGAAGGGTAGAGCACTTCCACTGCTCGGGGCCTTCTAGACGCCATTAAAGCTTCCTTATCGATATGTTTTAGATTGTTTTTCTATTTAGAAATATATTACATTTGGTTATTATGTTTAGGATCATAAGAAAAATATAGGTGTGCACTGTAGGTATATACCCCCCTTAGAAATTATGTAGCAGAAATGGATGTATCTATATGTATTTTTAATTCTAAATACATCATCCATTTTTGCGACAAATAATCCGAAACGGAGGAAATATTATCTATGCTGGTTTTATATAAAAAAGCAATTGCCTTAAGAGTTCGGCCCACCTTAAAAAAATCGTCCTCCGCCACTGTCCTCAACCATGATAAGATTCGACCTGAAGGACTCAGGAGGCGCCTCTAGATGCTCACATGACAAAGGCGGATCATCTTCCTCACATGAGGTCGTCAGTGAGTCCACCTTCATATGTTCCACTAACATAAATCAAAGCAGAGCTCAAACATAGCTCCCGCATGATTTGCAGCATCAAAGTTACAAGCACGGCAATGTTTCTGGTCCTTTAGGGCCGCCGTACACTAACTACAAAAATATAGCAACAATAATCCTTTATTTAGAGTGATCGGACCATCTTTATGCCCCCCCCCCTCCCCGGCCAAAAAAAACCTTCCTCATTAAGCCCTGTAGACCTCGACGGCATGGCGGAGCCCCTTTTCCCCGCAACGCTTCTAATAGACGATTAAGCATAGGAGGTACAATTACTTAGATGGGGTTGTCAAGCCAAACTTAACTGCCACATCCATTCAATGAAGCTGAAATTCAGATTCATGTGGAAAAGGTTAAAGTAATGCATATTCTAGGACAACATTCACAACAACACACACCCACGTATTCAATCTGAAAAGTACATTTCATGTGCTAGGTCTAGAATTCTGTATGCATAAGAGAGACTACGTCATGACTCGTTAGTAGAGGGAGATGGCCTTGTCGAATCAACAAAGTAAAGATTGAGGGGACATGGTGATGTTGATCTCCAGTCGAGGTGACATCGGGTATGACAGTCAAGAGACGGGGGTTGCAATAGGACAACATATCTTTTTTTGGGAGGTTGAAGGCACAATGGAGATGAAACATTCGAGGAAGAGACTCGTGTAATCATTGAAATTATAAAAATGACCACCTCCCAAATTACTCTCGCAAGACTTGTTTACGAGTTGCATCTTGAGCCTAACTTTGATTTAACTAACAAAATTATAAAGAAAAAATATACAATTATCGGTGGTTAAAGTTAGACTCAAGACACTAAAGACTTGTACACTGGCCCGGAGTGAGTGAGTGGATGGCTAACCATCCCATCTTATATATGTGCAGCCATTGGGGATTTGGGGGCTCAACACGAAAGTTTTCATATTTTATTGGTAATTAGATTTATTCCTGATCCATGACAACTTGCATCATAGATGGTATTGAGCCTCTTCTTCACAGCGATCCACGGGATGTAGCTATTTTTTCGAGATATTAGATAATGCTCGTACTTTGTAACAGAGGTATAAATTATTTTAGTATGTTATAGGTTGTGAACATTTTTAAAAAGTTACATGAATACGTTTTGGAAAATAGACAAACATGTTTTAAAATTAGATGAACATTTTATAAAGGTGTGAACACTTTCTAAAACAAAAAAGGAACATTTTAAAAGTAGGTGAACACTTATAAAATTGTATGATTTTCACCAATAATTTTGTCAAATGCACTGACACCTTTTAGAATAGCATGAACATTTCTCAAAATAAATAAACGCTTCTTTAAAAACATAATTTTTTTCTTACCATTAAGCGTATTAAACAAAAAATAACATACATGTTACTGGGCTGGCTTGGTTCAAGACATCATCTTCAAGTCAGCCCCTGGTAGCCGGGAAAATAATAATCCTATTTTCTCTTACGGACCGGAGACGTGCACTTAGTTTTGCCATCGATTTGGTTTACTGTGCTAAAAGAAAATCTATTTGGTTTACTGTTTTAGTCAACCTCTTTTTCCTTTTTATTCCAGTTTTCTGTGGTTTTATTTTTTCCAGTAATTTTCCTTTTTTCTTAATTTTTATTATTTCCATTATTTACAATTTTTAGTTTACTTTATTTTTTCTTTTTATGTTTTACTCTTCAACGGGCAACATTTAAAAAAATCTTGAACAGTTTTTGAAGTACCAAAACATTTTTCATTTTTATAAAATTACATGATAATTTATAAAATTAATTTTTAATTTATGACATCTATAAAATTAGATCAACACCTTTTCTAGGTTAAGAACATTTTTTCGATTCATTAAGATTTTTGATTAGTGAACATTTTTTGAAAATAAAAATAAAATATTTTTTGATGCTTCCAAATATATTTGCAAATTTATAATAACATAGGTAAAAAACGAAATGGACAATGGGAAAAATTTAATGGAAGACCGGACCAGAAAAACATGAAATTATGAAAACAAACGAACGCACATGGTTAGAAAGCGCGCTCGCTAAAGAACGTTGGAATTGGGAGAGCAACTAATTGAGGAGCGCTCCTTCTGGAGCCTTCCAAGGATCACTTGCAGACGTCGCCACTTAGCGTGTTCTCAGTCGTCGCCATGTGTAGAGGCTCTAGGAGCTTCATCTAGATTTTTTTTCACACGCATTTTCGGCTTTGTAGATGTTTTTTTTAGTTTTTCGCCTTTTTGGTTTTGCACCGGCCTTTCCTAGATTTTGAAAAAAAAAACTCAAAAAATTACATGAAAACACGTTTTCTATATATTTTTTCTTTTGTCAAGAGGCATAATTTTGCTTCCATAAAAGGTATGGATTTGCTTCCGCGAGAGATACGACGCACCTTTCAAAAACGAAAAAAATCAAACTTTTTTCACGAGAGGCACGTATTTGTTTTCACGGGAGGCCTCGAAAACAAAAAAAAATATGTTTTTTCTTCTTCCGCGATAGACACGGTTTTGCTACTGCAAGAGACACGGTCGTGTCCCTCGGAAATAAAAAAAATGCATTTAGTGGTATAATTTTTTTTCCCGTCGCAATCGGTTTCGTTTGTTAAATTCATGGTCAAAGTTTAAGCTCGAAAACCGAAGACACATTATATTATGAAACAGAGGGAGTATTAGAGGAAGGTTAATAGTATAGCCAGCTGCTGGCTATAAGCCGTTGCCAAGTCATATATAACCCATCTTATAGCTAACATGTACAATAGTTGATTAAAAAAGTGTACTACTTTTTTATTACGTGACCCGCCTTTCACTCTCACAAAGTGCCTAAGAGCACGTGCTAGAGCTGACTCTTCATGAAGAGCCCGCTTACCTTCTCTCCCCTTTTCTCTTTCCTCCAACTAAGCAAAAATATACTATTTTATTTCTTATAGCCCGCTGACTCAGCTTTATTGTACTTGCTCTTAGAGTTTCAATCTTGTACAGTTGTACTGTCACTATTATCCACCGGTAGCAGATGATTTAGTCAGTGTACTGCACTCTGCACCACATGGAGATGGAGAAAAATGGAACGGAGGAAGAAGGCGATCGCACATTGCAAGTTGGCGGCGCGCTGCACGTGCCGCGAAAGAAAACGGATAACACGAGCAGTGATGGTATGACTCCGCCGGTTTCGTCCCATTGAACCGTTCCAGAACGAGTGAATCAGCGATGGAGCAGCGGATTACAGGGCTTTGACAAAATCGGGCAGGATGATGGCGACTGCGTTGATGAGCGTTGACGATGCCCCAATCCGTCCCACTTCCAACCAATGACGAGGAGTTCCTCTTACAAAATACACCGAGGAGGAAGGAGACTCGCCACCAAGAAAAAGCGCCACACCTTGTTCCGCCGCTCATACCAAGGTGTCGTGGGAGAGGGCAGGTCCTCACGCTCCGGACCGTGGAGCCCGAGCCTGCTTGCGGATACGAGGATCATAAGGGACGTCAACATGGGCTGCCCCACTCCATAGTCAAGGAAGCTTCGATCTAGGATCCGAACATGTCCACCGATGAAGACGCGATGCATCGAAGGTAGCATCTGCTCCATGACGTCATCAAGAGGGAAACAACGCAAGGTGTCGCCGTCGTTGACACCCAAACGGCAATCAAGGGCTTTCACCCTGGAGCCCTCGTGCGGCACGAGGGACCACAACAACGCCACCGACACGGAAGTTTGCACGAATCCAGTCGCACGCGCCACACTAGTCGCCATCCGATGATACTCTGACCACCGGGCAAGGAAGAGGCGATGACCGAGCCCCCTGGCCGTGACCACATCTTCTAAAGCAGCCGAGCCCCGCAAAAGCAGGGGAACACACCGAAATGTGCCACTGGAACCAGAGCCCCGGCCTTCCAACTCGAGGTAGCCCGTCACGAAAGTCCCAGGCATCGCCAATTGTACGGAAGGCCGGATCTGCCGACCAGCTAGCCAGCATCGCGCATAGGTCGAGGACGAGATGCGTTGGAGATGAAGGGAAGAGGTAGACGCCGCCGCCCGATCTGCCGCGCCCGGCCACTGTGTTTACCGCTGCTGCCCACGACCCTTCGCACCACCGGTAGAAGGTCGCGGCCTCGCCGCAAGATCCTGAGGCCGCGTGCCCACCCAATGACCTCGGCCCATGCGGCAATAGACCGGGAGGGAGAAAAACCCGCCGCCGTCGATATGGTCTGGCTTTGCCCACCAACGTGCTAAGGTGACGAGTGACATAAGAAAAAGGTAGGGGACGAGTGGGGAGGCTAGGGTTTCCTCCCACGGACGCTCGCGGGAGCACCACATGAGGGGAAGGGGGCAATGCTTCGCTAGAGTCTCTCGATAGCTTGGCTAGCTAGCCTCGTCATGATGATTCATTCTGACCATGGTAGTAGTCACTTGTTAGTCGACAGATCTGAATGTATTTTCTTTATTGTGTTTGGAGTCTTTGGACTTTTGATGTACCTTTAGTTCAATTTTTGAGTCCTTTTGTAAAAGTAGTAAACGATCCTAACTGGAACACATACATTACACACGAGCTATTCGTAACTCATTGAATTTCAAATTTTCTTAAATCAATTTTAGGGAGAATACAAGTAGTAGCTCGAGGACGAAGCCAACGACAGTGCTACGAGCTGTGAAGTCGCTGATGAGGCCAAGCCAATACCTCGCTGGTGACTGGAACGATGCCGCGAGTGGCAAGGAGAAGCGGCATCGCGGTCATAGGTGTGGATGTGGGGTTAACATGTGCGGGTGGGTGTGCGGTGATTCATCGGAACAATTTTGGTCTTCAAGGTGACTTAGAGGGGTGATTGGGGTTGTCCACAACACGGTGATTGACGATGATAAGGAGGAGGCGGCGAGACAACCGTAGGTGCTGATGGCAGTCGAGTCAACTGATGGTGGTTGGCTGTTTAGGAGAAGCAAGAGGCTGGAGGTAGAAGAGAAAAAAAAATAGTTCGACGAAGACCCAACGGCCAAAAAAAATGACCTACACCAAATTTTTTTCCGGTTTTGCTATTCTTCATGTACCTGGAAATTTGTTGCGCTAGTCACTTTTTCCTTCTTCCTTCCTTCTTCCCGAGCACATGAGATATGGCGGCCGGACCTCACTAGAGAAGAAGCAACCTCCCGAGAGAAGAACGAATGTCACTATCTATCTTAAGGGGAAGACATAGCCTCGTTATCTTTCTTAGCGGAAGGCACAACCTCATTATTTATCGAAGGGGTGGATGGGTGCAGGGGATCCGCGGAGTTTTTCACCCATGGTGCATGGCTTAGAGGGATGATCATGACGGTGGCTAGCAAGTCGGTCGGGGCTGAGGGGAGGGCGGGGCGCGGTACCACACAACGGCAACGGGGGAGGCAGACAAATGGAGCGGGGTGGGTTGCAGGGAGGAGGAACTGTCGTGGTTGCGGCATGATTATGGCCGTTGGATATTGATTTGATGGTCAGCAAAAAAAGAATAACTGGTTTAAATGTTTTAATTAGGTACCTTGTTAAATAGATGGACCCATTATTTTTAGTTGACCTACATGGCCACGGTCATACTCTACTGACTGTTTTCCTTATAATAATCTTGTGTCGTCAACACGCTGGTCCAAGTCGAGTCCAATCATACTCGTCCACGCTCAGCAAGGGGTCACAGATGACAACACTCTTGTGCTTGTTCCCGCACTGTACTGAATACTGATCCAAGGGCCGGCAAGAATAGATGACCCCAAGCCGACATGTAAGTAAACTCGAGAAGAATACCCTCGCAAAGTTGGCTACAAAGTATTTTTTTTACGAAGAAAAAACAAGAACAAAGTTGGAGCTAACAAAATGTCTAAAGCTGCATGCAGTAAACTTTGAGCTTCGACTTTGCTTTTTTGTTCGAGTTCTTCGCACGACATCCTTGCGTGAAAATTTGCAAACACCTAGAAGAGTCTTGCATACTTGATGTATAAATTTCCAGTTTTTTTTTTAAAACATTATTGAACGTTTCATTTGGATTTACTCTTTATATGGGAAGGAGATGAGCTGGGAGGATCAGAGTTGCAATCCGGTTTCTTTCTCTCTCTTTTTTGGCCACCATGCAACGAACCTAGCTAGCCCGGCCGCACCCCGTTCGATGGCCCAAGATTTTGGACTTCTTCGCACGACCACCGCTCCTTGTACAGGTCAAAAGAAGCCGCCGTCAAGTGCAATAAACTCGCATCCACCCCGAAGGATCGTCGAGGTCGGGCCATGGCCACGAGACCATCCACGCCATGACTTTGACCACCTACGTCTACGTACGTACTATGAAGCACACGTCCTGCTCCTCCCACGACTAGATCGACGATCGCATGGGCCCTTCCACTTCGCCGTATAAATATACTGGCTCGGCCTCATCATCTCACCGCAGCGCCATCACAAGAAACCAGCGCTCGCCGCAGCTCCAGGCCTCCTAGCTCGAGGCGATCGAGCGGTCTGACCTGACTTATTCATCGCCATGGCATGGAGGAAGAAGAACGGCGGCGAGTCTTCGGCATCGCCCGGCGCCTCGCCGTGCCACGACGACGAGCGGGAGAAGGTCCCGAGAGGGCACGTCCCGATGGTCACCGGCTGCGGCCAGCGCGTGGTGGTGCCGGTGAGGCTGCTCCGGGACCCATGCATCGCGGAGCTCCTAGACATGGCGGCGCAGCAGTACGGGTATGGCCAGCCGGGCGTGCTGCGGATCCCGTGCGACGCCGGACACTTCCGGCGGGTCGTCGCCAGCGCGCTGCACAGAGCCGACTAGCCGCCGGGCGTCAGTAGGGCATGTGTGATATACGTATGCAGTGAAAGAGTAGAAGAGTATACTACTAGTTGGATATGCGAAGTCTGTTCTTTGATTCATCAATTCTTTTGTACATGATACATACGAGGAACATGACGAATTTGTGTCAAATTTGAAATGCTCAGGCAACCTGCACAAGAACTAGTACACGTTTTCTCGATTTCAATTGTGTGTAGCGAGATTTTTGAAATCACCACCCACAACAATAGATACGTGCGGCTACCATATTTTTTTTCAAGCGTCCGTCAATTCTTGATGAGTGTGAAGCATCAAAGCCGAGGCGAGGATGCTGCGACAGACTCAACATCATTGACAAGCCCGATTCTAGAATGAGCGAGACGAGGATGTTGTTGTGGCCCGCACCGCAGTCTCGTTGACAAGGCCGAGTCTGGAACGAGCCAGAGACCAAGACACCATAGTTGGTCACGATGTCGAAGGTGGGAGCGAGGCGAAGGCTTGCCGGGTCGAGGAGAGGGGGGGGGGGGGGGTGTTGTTGCTTCTATAGAAGGGTAGGTTTAGTGGAACCAGGGCTGGCGATGGACCAAGCGGAGGAGGCGGTGAGGCACGAGCGGTAGTGGCGGCCACAAGTGGTTGGGGGTTGGGGCCATCAGTTCGGTGTCAGCAGCGGACACCTACTGATAAATATGTGGGCTCCAATGACAACACTCAGGTTTAATGAAAACCTAGGAATTCACACTTTTAGAGGATAGATGAACGCAAAGACATTTGATTCCGGTAGCTACCGATGATCTTGCTACCAATGGGATACTGCCATATGTAAAGTTGTGAGGCCATATGCATGTGTATATCAAAGTATAGTTTAAATCATCTCTTGCATTTCAGTTTTTAGTCGAATCATAGCTAGGTTAGTGGGGCCGAGAGAGAGCCGTTGCATGTGGTGGAGTGGTATAAATCCTTGCCTTTTATTTATTTTTTCTTTAGCATTTTCATTCATTCACATCTTTTAAACTATACTGTTATTTTTGAAACATTTTATACATTTGAATTCCTGACACCCAAGAGCTTTAGAATAAGATCAAACTTGGATGCATTTCAACATTTTAAATGAGTGAAATCAGATTTCTGAAATAAGTGAAACACACCGTGTGAACAAATCCCTAGATTTTGCCTAAAATCATCTACGTACGAATTAGACAAATATGCAGCAAGCTTGTTTTCTTCTTCCCGGGTAAACTGTGAGGCGTGACTTGTTCAGCCATGCAATGAACAAGTAAAAATCAGTGTGCACCCCTTGCAGTAAAAATCAAATCCCTACTCCGCGTGCACCCCTTGCAGTAAGAATCAGTGGCGCAAGACTGGTGACGACCAAGATAAGACCGATCCCCCTACAGGCTACAGGTCAAAAGAAGCCGACGCCAAGTGCTAAACTCCCATCCACCCCGAAGGATCCATGGCCACGACGATCCTCGCCATGACTCCTTCCTGCCACTACTAGTCTAGACGACTACATGCATCCATGCTCCCCGTCTTGCTCCCCATAGAAACGTACTAGTGGAGTAGCTCGGCATCTCCAGCTTCTTAATTTCTTGTTGATCGCCATGGCACGGGGAAAGAAGAACGGCGCCTCGGCTTGCTAGTTCCTAAGACGAGGAGCGGGAGAAGGTCCCGAGAGGGCACGTCCCGATGGTCACCGGCTGCGGCGAGCGCGTGGTGGTTCCCGTGAGGCTGCTCCGGGACCCATGCATCGCGGAGCTGCTTGACATGGCGGCGCAGCAGTTCGGGTACGGCCAGCCGGGCGTGCTGCGGATCCCATTTGCTTCCGCCGGGTCGTCGACGGCGCGATGCACAGAGCCGACTAGGCGCCCGGCCCGGCCGGCCTGAGAGGTGAAGAGACCATGTGTGGAGCTGCCTGTACATATGCAGCGTCGGCAGTGTAAATGGATGTATGTGATGCAGGTGGATATATACATGGATAAACATAGATATTGAACAGTAAATGATACGTATCTTGCTACCAGTCCTCCGAGTCACCCTGTCAGGTTCATCAGATAAAACAAGACCATCCGCCAAAGCTTTTAATTCTTCAAACATCACTGTACGTAGTTTCACCCCCACAAAGCTCTGATGAATTGCAGACAATCCCAACCTTCAGATTTCACCATGATGACAGTAACTTGCTTAGAGAAGCACACCGAATATAATCTGAGGAGTCTGACAGCAAGAGGAGTATCATCTTTTTCGAAAAGGAGAGCTTCATTACTTAAAAGGTTTAAACATTACACCCCGGCCTCAAGAGAAGTATCATCTATCCAAATGTCTTACAAGAACAGAGTTTTTTTTTCCTTCCCATCTAATATCTGAAAGATAGCAATACTATTCACTTTCATCAGACCTTGCCAGAAGTGGGATCCACCAGATCCTGCACCCTTGACAAGTTCTGAGAATGTAAGTATTTATTTATTAACAGGTTCTGGCACACACCTTGAGTGTTTTCTATAGCTCCAAAGCCACTTGCAAAGCAAGCATTGATTCATAGTCTGAAGATCCAGAACCCCAAGACCACCATATTCTTTAGGCAACAAACTGATCAAGTGATATTTCTTTATTATGTTGATTGTCTTGTCAAACCATTCTAGCTCTACTAGAGTTCAACTTCTTCAGGGAACCTTTAGGAGTTTGCAAAAAGGAAAGCATAAATAATGGAATGCTGCTAAGACATACATATTGGTCAAAGTGACCATGTCTCCGGCGGAAAGCATATTGATAGATACCTTTTTATGGATAGCTTTTATGCATCGCATTTGATATTCTAAAGTTGGGTGTGCATGCGAAGAAGACTTGTCAAGTTTTGTGTATGCCAGTCCAAGCCAGAGAGATGTAAAAGAGCAATGCCTACAAATATAGAAGAAGTCTATCCTAAACTCCAAATTATGGTGCTTGGTCTAACTTTTACACTGGACTAGTACGAAATTGCCCACATTAGACCCTGAAACTTTCTAAATCCATACAACTAAAATCCTAGCTGATTAGACCGATAAAACTCTTGCCCATACTGTAGTATTTGCTAAGGATACACGGTCTATAGTATATGAGCAGCGTGGTGCAACTAACCACACATGTTGGACAGAATTACACAATTTAGAATTCAACTATGTTTAATGAAATTTTAGTGGACGTGGCATATTTTGGCATTCCAGTAGACAAAACTCGTACGGGTTTTGTGTTGAGCCAACTACCATGCTGAAAAACATGGAACCAGTTTTTCAGTTGGGGAACTAATACGATGGCATGGGATAAAAGTTATTACAATGTCGCAACTAGAAGCTACTATAAGGACGATAAGATGGCATAAATGTTACGACTTCATAAATAAATTTGAGCAATCCATGGAATTTCATAGCAATGGCTTGTTAGCTGGCACACGGTAGAATTTTTTGACCGTCCATGCAAGTACCATACTGTGTGCTTCTTCCCTTTAAGACTCGGTGACCCAAGAGTTTGGAGTTTGGACCATGAACCAGGAGATAGATCCCAAACTGTCAAAAGATGATGCCCAACGCAATGGAACTCCGGCCGGTCCACCCTGAAGAATCCAGGCGTTCTCAAAGTCTCGTCGGTTCAAAGTCTGGTCTCCAACCGGGCCATATATGAGCCAACATTGTTTTGTGCGTTGACCCGGACATGATTACCCTAGTGTGCATGCATATAAATACGAGGACATCCGCCGTCCTTGTCGTCTCACCGCAGCACCAAGCAAGCAAAAGAAAGAAGCCAAACGATCAACAATACAAGAACCAAGCGTGTACTCGCCATGGCGTCGAGGAAGGAGAATGGCAGCGAGCCATCGGCGCCGGGCCACGACGAGAAGGTCCCGAGGGGGCACGTCCCGATGGTCACCAGCGGCGGCGAGCGCGTGGCGGTGCCCGTGAGGCTCCTCGCCGTTCCCTGCATCGCGGATCTGCTGGACATGGCGGCGCAACGGTACGGGTACGGCCAGCCGGGCGTGCTCCGGGTGCCATGCGACGCCGCGCATCTCCGGCGGGTCCTGGATTGCGCGCTGCGGAGAGCCGGCTAGGCCTAGCTATGCCTAGGCCGTCACACCAAGCGGGAGCACATGTGGTGGAGCTGTGTGTATATACAGTGTAGTGTGGATGAATATACTAGGTGCATATACATGTAGTCCGTTCTCTTCTTCTTCTTTTTTTTGCATGGATGTAGTCTGTTCTTTGATTGGTCAACTCTTAGATGGATAGTGCATATGTACAGTGTAGATGAATACAGGTGCATATATATACATAACTATGTTGGGAGTGGTGTGACATGTGTGCACGACAACTTCATTTTGGTCCAACAAACGGCCTGCCTACCGCGCAATTTCAAGGTTCCGAGAATCCTTCTTAAGCTTGACATTGTGAAGCTTTCGACATTGTTTCTTGGCCTTTCCTACTTGAAGCTCTCCGGCACCTTGGTTTTGGCCGACGATGGTGCGAGTGGGGTTGCATCCTCACCTCTACCGCTTCTATGCGCGTCCTTGTCGACGGTAACCTCGGTCCTCCGGTGGATCAGGCCCATGGTCTGCGGCAATGTGACCCCTATCCTCCTTCCTTTTTCTCATCGACCCTCTAATTTCCTCCCGTAGCATGGGGTGTGCGTGGACATGATCTAGCAGCTCACCATAAGACATGTTGCATCAAGCATCTCCTTGTTATTTTCCACCACATGACCACTTCTGAAATGCTCTGCTACCCCCCATCGAGTGCAGCAACAATGTGATTGCAGTTATCGACTCTGCGCTATCTTACACGGTCACCACCTTCCCCATCATCTACCTTGAGCTTCCGCTATCAGTTCGCAAGATCCCCTCTTCGACGTTGCTGCCACCGGTGGATAAACTCACCAAGAAGCTGGCAACGTGGAAAGCGACTTGCTCTCGGGTGTCACGTGCTCACCGATATGCCCGTTCACATCCTATGGCCCGTGACCATTAACCAGACGATCCTTAAGAAGGTCACTAGAGTCATTCAGGATTTCCTTCAGCATGGATGGGAGGATGCCAAGTCTGGCAGCAGCCTCGTCAATTGATCGCGCGTTTGCCGCATGTTGGAGTTTGGTGGCTTGGGCGGGCGCGATCTACACCACACCGGTAGATCTCTCCGCACCCACTGATTACCCACTGATTGTGGTTGCAATCCACCAACCCCTCCCGTCCATGGCACCACCTGCAGGTGCCCTGTGATGATGAGACTCATCAATTCTTCAGTGCGTCCATGACTTGGACCATCGGCGATGCAAGAACTTGTTGATTCTCGTGTGATCACTAGTTGGACGGCCAGAATATCTCTCATATCGCCCTCTCCCTACACTTCCTTGTACTGCGGCATCGACGACACCACACACTGGTTTGCGACGGCCTTGCAGAGCAAGCTTGGATCCAACACCTCAACAGTGCTCTAGGACCTGTGATAGTGATCGAATATGTGGATCTCTTGCGCCGTCTTCAGGGCTTCCGACTCACCCCTGACCCTGATCGGATCTCATGGAAGTGGAATGCGAGCAAATTATACTCTGCCAATTCCTACTACAAGGTGCTCTTCAATGGGTCAACCATATCGTGTCTTGGCACTTGATGTGAAAAGGCTGGGCACCCCTCAACAACAAATTCTTCTTGTGGCTTGCATATTTTGATCGTTGCTGGACTGTGGAGCGCCAAGCGCAGCACAACTTGTCGCATGACCCCGCAAGCGTCATTTCCTCCCAGGATTTCGAGACCATGGGCAAGCTCCTCGTCGACTGTGTGTTCTCACGAATCATTTGGCATGAAATTCTATGGTGGTGCCACCTCACATTCCCCTCGATGGCATGGTAATATTCTTTGATTGGTGGTCCAAGGCAGCTTCGACTACACCCGATTGCATGCGAAAGGGCCTCAAATCCACCATCGCTCACACCGCATGGCCTCTGGAAGCACCACAATGCGGTGGTTTTTGACATTCTACACATCTCCACCGATGACCTCATTCTCACAATCAAGGACGACGCGCGCATGTGGGGAAGGGCTGGAGCCAAGGGACTAGCTAGCATCTTACATGTAACCTGAATATTTTGTACTGAGGTTGAACACCCTCCTCCTTCTACTCGATTTGCACCCTCTCGGATGCCGGCTTGTGTACGTCTCTGATGGATGCACCATGTACTCTGTCTTTCCCACATATCAATGAAATTATACACTTCAATGCGTAAGGTGACTCCATGAGTAAGGTACACCATGATTATCTTATATTTTGTGGAATCTTAGTTTTGCAAATGTGTTGTCACTAGAATGTTGGCTCAATATTGATAGATGATGTCCATAAAATGCATAGAAATGCACTTAATCTTTTAAATGTTTCAAATAATCCCTTTAAAATGCCAAATTCTAACATGGTGCAAGTGATGGTCTATGTTGTTTGTCGAAACACTTTGAAGGTCAGCCTAGGAAGCGACTGTTGGTTTGCCCCCCACCCTGACCCGTTCCCTCTCGAAATCGCAAACCTCCCTCTAAGATGCTTAGAGAGATGTATGGATGGATCAGCAACAATAATAATTTGCTCCATATGAAGCAACAACAATCATTTGCTCCAGGTTTCACCGCCAGAGATAGCGAAATAAGCACACAATTTAGCAACCAAACCAAAAACAAAGAAAACAATTCATATGCCAACCATCCAGCCTCACCAACTCTCATATAAAGGCGATACACGCGGTGTCAGAGGACGCGGCCATGGCTGCCGGTGGCGGGAGCTAGGCGCCGGAGCTTGGGGGGGGGGGGCGTGGAGGCGTCGGATCTAGCCGGAATCGGCCAGCAACGGCGGCGGTAGAAAGGGGATCAGGCTGTTGGTGATGGTTGGATTCGCGCGCGGCTGGCTGTTTTACATCTGAGTTTACATCTCCAACCGTTGATGATATATATTTGCATCTCCAACTGTTGTATTTACATCACTTGAAGGAGGTGATTTAAAATTTTATACATCTAGATTGTCTGTTGGAACAGTGCTTTTTGGTCTAAGAGATGTAAAAAGTTGTTATTTATACGAAAATGTTGTTTGGAGCTCGGCCTCCAAGTTTTTCAAAAATCCAAAATTCATCAACATTCATATTTCTATAGTAAAAAAAAGCTGAAAAAATACAGATATAGATGGAGGCATAACACACAAGCGTGTAACTTTTCATGACGAAATAAGTTAAAACGAGGGCTATGCAAAAAGGACAAATTTCTGGCTTTGAAACACATGATACTATTCATCTTCTTTTTGCACAGATCGTATCGCAAAGTATTTAATTCTGAATTTTTGCACACATATACAATTCATCCTTGTATATTTGCATTTTTTCAGTTTTTTCTAAAATCGGGAAGTTTGAATTTTAAATTTTTTAAAAATAAAGGGCTCCATGGAGACCGAGCTCCAAAATGCCCTACTCTTATTTATGCATCTACATTATCTATTGGAGATGCTCTAAAGATACAACTGAATGTGATCTGACTTGCTCCTTTATTTCTCTAGTTATGCTTTCATAATTTTGACCGCCTCCATGCTGGATTGCTCACGACTTGCTTGCATTCAGTTGCCATACATAGTTTTTCTTCCTTTGCCTCCAAAAGGCCGAACCTGAAAAGCCCAAGAAAACACATAGGCCCTTTGAATTATATTTCGCCAGAAAAGAAAAATAGTACGATACTACGATCCCTACGAGGCCCCTGTAACTGCACCTCGGGGTATGTTTGGCACTAGTTTTCACCATAGCATTGTTGTTTCCTTTAAGACATGCTAACTCTAGAAATGTTGGGTTCATACATTTCTATTGTTTTGTAGTGATGTATGTGCGAGACAGGTTGAGTTAGACTTTGTTTGGCAGCTTGTATGCGTTTAGACACCCTACACAATTTTGAATTTCAAATAAGTCTTTTGAATGGTGAAAAATATTGGAAAACTTGAAAAGAAATAAACACAAGTTGGAATTCCGATTTTTGGATTTTAAACAAAATTTTAATTTCGAATTTTTAAAATATAAATAAATAAAATATGAAATTCTGAACATTTATAAAAATGTAAAAAATTCTAACATTTTCAAAAAAATTAAAAATGTAAACAAAATTTCTAATTCTGGATATTTTTTAGAATTTAAACAAATTTGAAATTCTGAATATTTTTTAAGGGTCGATGTGAGCATGGCTGCATCCATGCACTCTATTTGGGTGTGCTCAACTCGAGAGGCCTTTTTGTGTGAATGAGATGGGCATAGTCGAGGTGAGCCCATACAATCCGAATCAAATAGTCAAAAATGGGCTATGTAGGGAACTTTCGAACTCATGCACCATACTAAACAAAATCTAAAAATCGCGCGCCTGAATTAACCTACATATCCTGATCCATGAATCCATGTCTATACTAGAGTTAAATACATTGGTGGTGCCTCAACTTGTCCAGCGTGGTTACTTTGATGTTCAAAATTGTAAAATACCTTAAATTGGTGTTATAACTTGTCATGCCATGCAAATAGGGTGCCTTTGTATTCCCTGCCCGCATGGCGTACCAACGTGTCAATGGCTCGCATGTCAGTGGGTGGAAGTCAACAATGCACTCGTTAAACCCACATGGTGAAATTATTTTGCATAAAATCCCTCGTGTTATATTTAATTACACTAAAAGGCGTTATTTTAAAATAATCTAGAAAAACATTTGTTACTCACTGCTGGGCCGCGTGTCAACAAGTAGAATGAAATAATATAAAGGGCAAGCCAACAAAGATTCGAACAAAAGGCACAACATGTGTACATTAGCCACTACAACATGCACATCTATATGTTCATGACGAGATGCGAATCTATATATAAAGGAAAATTTGAGTCCCACAAATTTGAAACAAGGAGCTCATGGGTGACCTGGATTTTTTTCGGCCAATTTTTTTAGCAACCGGAAAAACCGCTGGCTCCCGATAAATTATGTTTTCTTTTGGGTTTTTTTAAATTGAATTTAAACCCGAAGTGTATGTCAAATATGTTATGTATGTCAATTCAAATATCTAGTGCAGGTTTGCATAGTGGATAGGCGTGCGTGCTTAATCATAACGTCACCCGATCGGCTCCCCCTTCGACTTTAAAAAAAACAAATGTTATTTCGGTGCTTTGATGTTCAACTTTATATATTTTGCCGATGCTAAAATATTTAAAATTCAAAAATCGTTTGAGCAACACAAAGAAAAACTCCTAAATTTCCAAGATTCGCGGTTACCTGTTTTACCGCCTCCATGCGATGAAAAAATGAGTTCCTGGTTCGAATCTGAATGACTCAAATTTTCTTTTGTAATTCCCTTTATTATTTCATCCCGGTAACCGTATTCTAAATAGGGTTCTATCTTCATTGTGCTTGGCGTAATGACTAACATTCCACTACGTGGTGCGCGTGAAATACAGAAGAGTTTGAATCCTGTCATCCCACCTTTTTTACTTCTTATTATTATATTTAATCATACATACCGAGATGTAGGCCCATACCCTTTTGTAAAGAAAATATGTGCTTCACACACACAGCCACCGCTAACACCCATTAACATGTGGGCCACCAGGCAGCTGGCACGCAAAACGGGCAGCGAATGCGCATGCATACATACGAAGGCACCGTATTTAAACGTTCGAACAAGTTATAGCATCTGTTTGTGAGAATGGCGTTTTGGCACTCGGCCTTCATGGAGGTCGAATTTTTTGATAAAATCAAAATTTGAAAATTTTGGTTTCAAAAAATCTGAAAAAACAGTACAACTAAACAAGGACGTGATCCGTGTGTGTAAAATTTCAGCCTGAAATACTTCGAAACGCGATATGTATAAAAAAGACAAATTCATGATCTGAAGGGATAAATAGTATCGTGTGTTAAAAAGCCTTATATTTGTCTTTTTTGCATAACCCTCATTTCAACGTATTTAGTTCTGAAAACCTACATGCTTGTGTACTATACGTTCACCTATCAATGTATTTTCTTCAGATTTTCTTTAAATGTTAAAATACAAATTTCCACGAAATTTGAAGTTTGCATTTGAAGGCCTCCATGAAGCTTGGCCTCCAAAAGCAATTTCCACGGTTTTGTTTATCTTACAAGTTTAGAAATCAAAGTGACCACGACGAACAAGCTAAGGCATTCGGGATGTATTTAACTCGTTATACTCTTATCTACACAGTACTAGCGTTGATTTGACAATAGCAGAGTACATTTTAGATTTGCGGAGCAGGCATCTTCATTCATGGCCGTTAAATGGTAGGCACGGACGGGGGTACGGCCCACGTACACGCATACGCTGTCGAACTGCAAGAGGAGGGGTGAAGCGCGGCCGGCCTGCATGACATGTAACCTGCGGCCTCTGCGGCCCCATTAAAGCCCCACAGCCCGGCAGCAGAAGCTTTGCTCGGCCGCTTGCCTCTCCCTGTCATCCCCTACCAGAAGACAACCGGGCACGGACAACCATCACACCGGCCATTAATAACGCATCCATTCACTCATTCATTCATGCCGGTGACGCCACATCGCAAGCTGCACTGCAGCTCATTCATCAGGGCTACAGCGGCTGCGACGTCAAGCCCATCATCATCGTCGTCGCTGGCATTAAAAGGGAGGCGAAGAAGCCCGTGACGCGCCCCCCCTAATTAAGAGCGAACTGGTCGCGTCCATCGCATTCACTCACTCGCGTCTGCAGCTGCGTCCGCCATGAATGAATGGATGCAAGATTATGTGCCATCCGCGGCACCGCTGGTGGCAATAACTGAAGCTCCACGCGCATGGAAACAACGAACAATTTGGCGCGCAGGCAGGCGCTTTGAGCAATTATGGGTGGTGTTCGGTTCTACCAGTAGGAATAGTGGTTTCGTTCATGTTCTATCGAGTGTTTGATTGATCTGACATGACACGATCTGGGACGGACGGCACGGCCATACTTTGAAAAGGACAAGCAAAAATCTGGATCGGAGCGCCTCCCTCCCTCCCCTATGTACCGGAATCCATCGGTGGCATCGGAGAAGCAATGGCGTCGTCGTGTGGCGAGTCGGAGGCGCACCGGAGGCCTACAGGCTACAGCCTACCTAACGCGCCGAGGAGGACGACGACGGACGACAGCCATCTTGACGGACGGACCTACTTCTTCTTCTTGGCTTGGCTAGGCTAGGTTCCGAGGAAGCCGACGTTGAGGTCGATCCTTGGCTTCTTCTTGGGCGCCGGCGCGGGGGGCGGCGGGACGTGCGACTCGCAGCGCGGGCAGCGGGGGTCGCTGCGGGCGATGAGCACGTAGAGGAAGCAGCGCGGGCAGGCGGCGGCCACCATCCCGCCGGTGGCGCTGGCGGACGGGGAGTCGCACCCGTCGCCCTGCTCCACGGCTCCGGCGTCGCCGCGGCGCTTGACGGAGGAGGTGGTCACGGAGGAGGAGGACGGGGAGGCGCCCGCGCCCGCGCCGCTGTGCTGCTGCTGGTGGTGGTGGTGCCCCTGCTTCCCGCGCTCGAACCGCTCCAGCGCGGTCTTCACCTTCTCGATGGTGCACACGCTGTGGTACGTGGTGGCCGTGGCGGCGCAGTCCGCAGCCGGCGCCATCGTCGCCGCGGGCGCCATGGCGGCGCCAGAGACGGGGAAGAGGTTGAGGTCCCCCCTGGCCGGCGGCGGCGGGCTCAGGTGCTTCTGCAGCGGTGGCTTGCCGGGCTGCACGCAATGAAATCACCGCAGTAAATAAAAGATTAATGCGTGTACACTCGGCTGTTAATTGCAGAGAGGACGTAGGGAGTACTACTCCTATTTGCATGGTTAAGATTTCAATGCCAATATCCTTAAGTGAGTCTACAACATTATTGGGCAGCATCAGAATAATTAAACTTGCCGGTGAAACATGGCAGACCGATGAAGATAAATTAACTGCAGAGTACGTACAATATACTCCTACTCCTACTCCATCCACCTAGGGAACAATTGCCACTGTAATAATGGTAGAGTAATAAATTCTCGAGATGGTACTGTATAAAAATGATGCAGGTCTATTTGATCTATTCATACTCCCACACAAAAGAAAGACCAGGTTGGGAAAGTTCACCTCACCCTCTTGTCTTGTGTGACGAAGCACACAAATGGCAACGGCTACTTACTTACTGATTAGTCCGCGGTCAAATTCGCTGACCAAACTAATTCGGCGCGCATCATGGATATTCGAAGGGGACTAATCAGGTCATTGACTGACAAATTGAAAAGTCTTTTCTTAATTATTACTAACCACTAGGCTAGAGTACGCACGTACAATCCCAATTGAGCACGGAAGAGGAAGAAGAAGAGGAGGCGAAAGTGAAGACGCGAGGAGAGAAAACAGAGCGCGAGTTGTGGAGCGGTGCCGGTGCGTACCATGGTGGCGGCGTCGTGCCTGGGGCCGTCGGCGGCGGCGGCGGCGGGGGGCGGCTGGCAGCCGCCGAGGAAGTCGCGGGTGACGAGCTCCGGCGGCATGGCCCCGCCGTCCGCGGCGCGGGACATGATGAACCCGACCGCCTCGGCGACCATCTAGCAGCGCGCCAAGAGAGTCGGGGGAGAAGCGGCGAGCCGATCGATCGAGACAGCCGAGGCGCCTGGCGAGGGAGGAGGAGGAGGAGGAGGGGGGGGGGCAATGGAGGCTGGGGCGGAGGTGGAGGTGGATAAATGGAGGGGAAGGGGAAGGGGAAGGGAAACAGGGGGGGTTTGGAGGCACGTATGGGCGCCATTAATTGAGGTGTTGGAAAGGGAAGGCATGAGGACAAGATGTGCATTGAATGCGGGCTGGGCATTGATGATGGCCTCTCGTCCCGCTCCCCTCCCGGTGCGTGAGACGTAGACGGACGGGGCCGATGCCGATGCCGATGGGGATGGACCAGCAGCCCCCCTCCCACGGCCCACGCCACTGCTCACTACTCATGTCCCTGCCCGCCTACCCCTCGCTCACTCGTCCCCTCTCCCCCCTCTCTCTAATTATTTCTCTCACCTCAGAGCTTCCATGCTTAGATGGATTACTAAATGCATTAGCAAAATTAGCACCTAATCTTCTTAACGTGTGAGTGCTTGGCTTTTGCGGCTAGCGCGACAAAAGAAGATTCTTGTCATGATTGAAAATCTGTTGGAGCAAAAGAAAATTTGCTGGACACAATGTGACCGTGCAAACTGGTTTTTACATGGGGATCTTGACACCTCCTTTTTTTCATAATGCAACAACAACAACAACCAGAAAGAAAAGAAATCAAACTACAAAAAATGCTTGGAGACAATGGGGATGTGGGTCCAAGATACGGAAATGAAGGAGCACATTAATTAGAGGATATTTTTCATACCTCTTTACATCGGAAGTCGCTCGTCTCCTCTCCCCCCTCTCTCTAATTATTTCTCTCATCTCAGAGCTTTCATGCTTAGATGGATTACTAAGTGCATCAAAAAAATTAGCGACTAATCTTCTTAATGTGTGAGTGCTTGGCTTTTGTGGCTAGCGCGACAAAAGAAGATTCTTGTCATGATTGAAAATCTGTTGGAGCAAGAGGAGATTTCCTCAACACAACGTGACCGTGCAAGCTGGCTTTTACATGAAGATCTTGACATCTACTTTTTCCATAATGCAACAACAACAGCCCGGGGAAAAAAGAAATCAAATTAAAGAATTGCTTGGAGACAAATGGGGTGTGGGTGCAAGATACGGAAATGAAGGAATACATCAGAGGATTTTTTTTTCAAACCTCTTTACATCGGAAGTCGCTCGACCAAACCCGGAATGCCTATGCCTTGTCAAAAGAAACGTGACAGGCGATGAAATGAATAATGCCCTCATGGCTCCGTATACGACAGAGGAAGTTCGGAAGGCATTATTTGATATATTGGTGATTTAAAAGTACTGGGTTCATATGGACTGCATGCTATTTTCTGTAAGAGATTTTGGTTTTCTGTAAGAGATTTTGGTTTGTGTTGAGAGAGGCACTGATGGAGGAGGTCCTCAAGGCGGTGAATACATGTCGATGCCTGCAGGATGGAATTATAGTGTGATTGTTATGATCTTAAAAGTCAACTCTCCGGATACGGTAACTCAATTTAAACCAATCACTTTATGCAATGTGATGCTGCTCGACCGAGGAAAATTGTATTGTATCAGATATTATCAGCCCACCCAAAGTGCTTTTGTTCCTGGAAGAATTATCGCATCCAACATTTTAGTGGCGTATGAGTGTTTTCATACAAATAGAAAAGAAAAAGGCGCGCAAAGAAGGTTTGTGTGCCACTAAACATGATATGTACAAAGCTTATGACCGAGTGGAATGGCCTTTATTAAAAGAAATTTTGATGAGACTGGTTTAAGAGAGAATTGAGTGAACTTAATTATGCAATGCATAACCATTGTGGAATACAGGGTTCAATTTATTGTCGAGGAGACTCCAAACTTCAAGAGGACTATAAGACAAGGGGACCCTCTATCTCCCTACTTGTTCTTGTTATGTACGGAGGGATTAACTGCTCTCTTAGCAAATGCAGAGGAGACGGGTAATATTTCTGGCATAAAGGTTAGAAGAGAAGCTCCTGTAGTTTCCAACCTACCTATTGCGGATTATTCCTTGATCCTTATGCGTGCGAATGAAAGGAACATGGAGGCTCTGAGAGCAGTTGTGGATTCCTATTGTGCTGCCTCGAGTCAAATGGCGAGTGTTGAAAAATCCAGCATATTTTTTAGCCCAGTACAAAAGTGGAAGACAAAGTGCAAATTTGTACTACTCTGAATATGACAGAAGCACTCAATGACAAATAGTTGGGTTTACCTGCCAATGTGAGGATGGACAAGAGTGGTTGTTTTCAGTTCCTGGTAAATATATTTATTATGAAAATTAGTGGATGAAAAGAAAAAAATCTTATCTGTTGGAGGAAAGGAAATTTTGCTCAAATCTGTTGTTCAAATTATCCCAACTGATGCCTCGTACGTCTTTAAAATTCCTAAAAAAAATTCAAAGAAATTATTGACGTGATCTCCCAATTTTGATGGGATGACGAGGACAATCAGAAAAGAATGCACTGGATGGCATGATTGAAGATGCGTGTCACAGAATATCAATGAGGAATGGGATTCCGATATTTACATTGTTTCAAGTTGGCATTGTTAGCCAAACAAGCTTGGCTCCTCCTAGATAATCCTGATTCACTATGTGCTACAATCTTAAGAGCCAAATATTTTCCGGAGGGTGACGTGATGAACACAAGCTTAAAAGAGGGCCCCCTCCTTCACTTGACAAAGCATTATGGCAGGAGTTGAATCTCTCAAAAATGGTTATATATGGAGAGTTGAAAAGGGACAAAATATTAACATACGGAGAGATGCATGGATTTTGAATTGTGTGAATAGGAGGATTATTACTCCTAGACGAGGGAATCGTCTGACGAAAGTCTCTGACCTTATTGATCCAATCACGAACGTTTGGGATGAAGATTTGGTAACACAAACAGTCTGGCCAATTGGTGCTAGAAGAGTCTTGGCGATCCCTCTCCCTATACATAATATGGCGGATTTCATTGCGTGGAGCTATAAAAAAACAGTTTGTTTACTATACGATTAGCTAATTCGGCGGAGTGGACTAGACAACACGAAAGAAAATTGGAGTACACAAATGGTATGGTAGAAGCAAGGTTAATCCTATCTAGGAGAAGATTTGGAGATTAACTTGTCCGGCGAAGATTTGGAATATACAATGATTTCGAAGCGCCTCGAGAACAAATTGAAATCCTAAAAGATCAAGATGCAGCTGAGTTTATGAACTTTTTTCAGATGCATCAGAATTTTCGAGATCATCAGGTGCACGCGTAACTACTCAATGATCTTGTGAAGCATATGTAGACCTACAATGAAAACCAAAGAACAGATATTTGATTG
This sequence comes from Hordeum marinum, assembly GCA_022496015.1. NCBI lineage: Eukaryota > Viridiplantae > Streptophyta > Magnoliopsida > Poales > Poaceae > Hordeum > Hordeum marinum. The sequence goes on from CM039675.1 coordinate 8,281,857, forward strand.
CGCACTTAAAATAAATTTTATGTAAACACTGTTTATGTTCAGTATCAACATTTGTTATTTACGTGCGACAATGGTTTACAGAAACAACATGCATAATTTTGTATGGATATAAGAATCAAAATTTAAGATATATGCATGTACGAATCGAAATATAAGGAACGTCCGGGCGTGGCCCACATCCAACCGATTCGGACTGTGGAACCAGCTTCACCGTTCCGGTGCGCACAGCGATCGAGAGCCAATCAATTCTGAAAGGCAACAATCGCTTCAGCAGTTCACCCATCGTATCGTGACGTAGCTAGGTAGGACTTGAATGCGTGGATCGCCTGCGCACCGCAGCAAGTTTATTACTGCTACTACTTCATCTCGACCACGACCAGACCAATTTAAACCCTCGCAGCGCCGGCTTGAATACGCACCGCACGGCGGCGTTAATACGCCCAGACCTTGACGCGACGAGCCCGCATACACGTACGTACGTACTTACGTAATCAAAACCGGTGGCGTACCAGGCGCTCCGTGCGTGGCGCAGGTGGCCCGATGGGGATGGTCACGGGTGTGTGCGTCGACCTCGCCCGCCTCCGTTCCCGTAAGCGGCGGGCGGAGGCACGGGGAAAACCCGAGCACTATTGACGCCTGCCCGCCTGAGGTCGTCTCGGTGCAGCGCTGGCCATGCATGCAGCTACCGAGTTTTCAATGCGCACGCGTCTCTGGGAAGCAATGCAAGTGCGAGCGAGTGCGACCGACCGGTGCACGGGGGAGGGACGTGTACCCACCCACCCATCCTCCACCTGCGGCCACAGGACCAGTCAAATCCATATGAGTTCTTTTTTTTTTGCGCAGAAAATAGTTCTTATCGTCAAAGAAATTGTTACTGGTTCTTTCTCTTAATAGAAATTATGAGTTCCGCTGTTTTTTCTTGACACAGCACAGGTGAGAACGACGCGTACAGCCACTCCTATAAATTCATGCACGTATATCTTATCTTTATTAGGATCTTTGAGGAAAGAAAACATGTAAAATAAAAATATGAGTACTGGTGTCAAATCTAGGGCTGAAATTTTGATGGACTATAGACCTTTTGGTTCATGACTAACTTTGCCATAACTAATCTTAGGTAAAGTGTGGCTGTCATAAAAAGTGCGGTTAACAAAATGGCCATCACAAGTGTGGCAAGATTTGGTAGAAAATTAAGTCTATGATATGTTGATCATATAACTAGCCATGAACCAAACACATGTCCAAGGTGTTATAGCATGACTAACATTAGGCATGACAACCTTAGGCTGGAAACCAAACAACCCCTAAGGTTGTCACTCTCAACCAGATGAGTGGTGAGCTAGTGATATCACTCTCTTCCCATAGATTCGTTTGCAATTCTATTGTGTATGCAACATTCAATTTTTACTTTTTTTTTAACACAACCTCTACGTGATCAGTAATTACGCAAAGCCGTATCAGCGGTACTCTACTTTGAGGAAGAATACGGCAGCAGCAATTGCTGGGTCGGGCGAGTGAAACGAAGAGGAAATAAGCAGCCTTGTTGTCTCCTCACGTTATGTTGTGGCGCAGCGGTACGGAGGCAGCCCTGACTTGTGATCTCCGCCATTGATGTACGTGCTTCCAAGCCACATTTCCTCCTCGGTCGGCCGTAAGCCGCTGTCTAGGACGGACCAACGGCGTCGTCACGGCCTCACGGAGTAGACGGCGGCGCTCGATCCCAATTTCCCATGGTACCGCCACCAATGCCGTCTCTTCTCTCTTATATCTTGTCTCGTACGCATGGCATGGGCATGGGCATGGCACGGCACACGGCCGTTGGGCATCGTTGTTACACTACTCCAATAGTCACCCGCTGCCACTGTGCGCCATTTATAACGCCGGGGGGTGAGACTTTTCAAATTACTGGTGACGGGGGGTGCGGCCGTGGCGCCGCCGTACGTTCGCCGGAGGATTCTCGGTCATCGTTAAGGCGTGGGTACGTACGTACGTACGTAGTACGTGCGTGTGTGTTCAACTCCACTGCCCCCGTATCCGTATCGCGTAAGTAAAAACGGAGGTATAAATGGCTGTGATTATACCAGGGGAGGGAGGCCTTAAATCGTTGGTTTTGACGTGACTACGGGGGTAGTTGTAGGAGTCCTGTAGCGGTACTCTGGTGACTGGTCAGAGATCTTGACGAGCTTTCAATGTTTTTTGGACCTCACCCAGGAGCCGACCCCACCAGAGGATAGGGTACGAAAGCTCAGCTGTTGCTGCTGCTGCTGAGAAATATTGAAAAATGGACACTGGAGATTACCCACATATTTCTACAAGTCAAGATATGATGATATATTATTGACCGTGCTGCAATGAACTCTTTTTTTGTGTAGTATATAAAAAGGTGCAATACTACTGACGGTGATCGGGCGCCGCTCATTGATGGGCGAGGATCTGCTGCTTCCTGCTGTCCCTCTAGTCGAGTCTAGCCGGCCGGGCCTCGAGGTTGTAGCCCATTAATTTTGCTGTGACGATGATGGTGTGGTACGAATTCAATCCGCACATTGATTTCGCGTCCTATCTTTAAAGACACTCCACTAGATTGAATGCCCCGAACTGGTTTGGTTCGGTAGCCTTCCCATTTTAATGCCTCCCACACATGGCGTAATCATTGATGACCAGTATACCTGTGCGTGCAGGTGCGGAGTGCTTGGTCTTTCAGTTGGAAAATCATTTTTTTAATAGAAAATGATATAATGTACTCTCAACTAAGGGATAGAGTTGTATCCTCAAGTGTTACAGAGATTGCATATATATGAGCAGCACAACGGCTCCGAGAGAGATGCCACGAGCTATACATCGTGGGGGAGGAGGTCATCTAGATCCTACATTCTAGGAGTGTTACAACACAAGGTGACAATACAATGTACAACTCAACAGCCCCCGCGATCGGAACTCCTCCTGATAGGATGCTCAGACTAGATCGAAACTCGTGAAACAATGTGGTAGGTAAGCACTTCGTAGATACATCAGCAAACTGGGAGGTTGAAGGGACGTGAAGGACCCACACTTCGCCCAAAGCAGCCTTGTCGCGTACAAAATGTAGGTCTATCTCAATGTGCTTGGTCTGCTGATGTTGGACCGGATTGGTAGACAAATATGTAGAGTTGATGTTGTCACAATAATCAAGGGTAGCACAGTTGGGTGAGCATCCCAACTACTGGACTAAATGACGGAGCCAACATCATTCGGCGACACAATTTGCAACAGCACGATATTCAGCCTCGACACTCAAGCGTGAGACGATGTGTTGACGCTTGGAAGACCGGGAGATCAAATTGGAACCAAGGAACACTCAAAAACCAAAAGTGGATTTGGGTGTATCGGGGCAACCCACCCAATCCGCATCGGAGTAAGGCACCAAATTGATGAAAGAAGAGTGGTAGAGCTAGAGGACGAAGTGGGAAGTCCCTTTGAGATACCGCAAGATCCGCTTGATGAGCTGTAGGTGAGAAGACCAAGGATCATGCATGAAGAGACATGCTTGCTGGACCTCGTAGGATATGTCAGGGCGTGTCAAGGTGACATACTATAGCGCTCCAGCAATGCTCCGGTAAAGAGATGGGTCGGATACATGGGTACCATCCGTGGAAGAAAGTTTGGAGTTTGTGTCGAGAGGGGTGACAATGGTGTTGCAATGTATTGTTGTTGCGAAAGAAAAAGACCAGAAGAGGGCCGAGTAACATTGACACCGAGAAAATGATGGATGTCACTCAAATCAGTCATGGAAAATTCTTGTTTCGGCGCATGAATGATATAATGCAAGGCAGCGGTGGTGTTGGCGGTGAGGATGATATCATCAACGTAAAGAAGATAGGCAATGGTCGAACCGCGATGAAGAATGAAGAGTGATGAATCACACTTTTAAGCCACAAAGACAATGGAAAGAATAAATGCCTTGAACCGAAGGAATCACACATGAGGTGCTTGTTTCAAAACCATAGAGTGACTTCTTGAGAAGGCACACATGAGAAGGGCGGGAAGCATCAACAAAAGCAATGGGCTCCATGCAATAAACCGATTCACCAAGATGACCATGAAGAAAAGCGTCCTTGACATCCATTTGATGAATGCGCCAAGAGTGCAAAGTGGCGAGACTGAGAACCACATGGCCAGTGGCCAGTTTGACAACCGGGCTGAAGGTCTCCATGTAATCAGCACCCTCTTTTTGACTAAATCCTCATAGGAACGAACTGCCTTGTAGTGAGTAAGGCAACCACCAGTGTTGAACTTGTGCCAAAAAGTCCATTTACTCGTCACCACGTTAACACCTGCAGGTTTAGGAACCAAACACCAAGTATCATTCTTTAACAAAGCATAATATTCCTCTCGCATAACGTTGTGCCAATGAGTATTATTAAGGGCAACTTTGTAAGTGGGAGGAACTCGTGAAATGTGAGAAGAGTTGGAGATGGCAACAAGTCGTTTGGGTTGGGCAAAACCACGCTTGGCATGAGTTGTCATTTTATGTGAGTTGTTGGGAAGATTAGTGGGAACAACACGTGGGGGAAGGCGTGACATACAGGGAGAGGAAGGCATAGAACTCGAGGTGGGCGGGGGGGGGGGGGAACCATGTGTTGTGGTGACAGAGGAGATAGGCACGTGATCCAAGGGCGAGTCGGTGCAGCACTGGGTGGGCTGGCAGGGGACGGTGTGGGGTCGGGCGCGTGGATGCATGCGGTGGGTGCGGAGGCGTTGGACGCAAGGCTGAGGGGAGAGTTGGTGGGGCTTGCGTGGGTGGTGCGCCGCGGAACGATAGTCGAGGCGTGCATGAGAGGGGATCCAAGGTTTGAGGGAGAGGATCTCGTGCATGTAAGGACAGTCCCGAGGCGGATATGGTGGAAGGTTGGATCAGGCGCCGGATCCGTTGTGGCTGGAGCTGGTGAGGGCAATGGTGCGTACGAAAAAACGGATTCATCGAACACTATGTAACGTGAAACAATAATGTGACGGGAGGACATGTCAAAGCAATAGTAGCCCTTGTGTTCTAAGGGATACCCAATGAACACACAAGGTGTGGATAGTGGGGCAAGTTTGTGAGGGCTAGTTGCATAAAGGTTAGAGAAGCACAAGCACCAAAATATGTGAAGGTGATCATAGCGAGGATGAACGCTGGTGAGACGAAACTGAGAGGTGTTGTTAGCGATGGAGCTAGAAGGGTGACGGTTAAGAGATGAATGGCGGTGTGAAGAGCCTCCACCCAAAAGGTGGGTGGGAGATTTGCTTGAATGAGAAGGGTACGGACTATGTCACTGGTGGTGCGAATAGGACGTTCGGGCTTGCCATTTTGTGAAGAGGTGTGGGGGCAAGAAAGACGAAAATCAACACCTTGGGTAGCAAAGAAAGAGCGGAGAGAACAATTGATGAATTCGCCACCATTGTCACATTGCAAGCATTTAATGAGAGTGTGAAATTGGGTGAGCATGTAGGAGAAGAAGTGTTGTAAGGTTGATAACGTGTCAGATTTGGCCCATAAAGGAAATGTCCATGAGTAATGAGAGTAGTCAGAATCACGAGATAATATTGGCAACCCGAATAACTTGCAATAGGAGATGTCCAAAGGGCAGAATGAACTATTTGAAAAGGGGAATTAGTAAATGAAACTAGACGTGGGGAAAGAAAGATGAGGTTTTCGTCCAAGTTGACATGTGCTACAAACTGAATGAGCATTATTATTACAATCTGGAAGGACATGTTTAAATAACGAGTCTAATGAGGCATGCCCGGATGGCCAAGGCGGCGGTGCCACAAGTCGCTGATGGAAGTGGAAAACGCAGAGCCGTCGGAGTGCTTATTGTCAATAAGTGCGTAGAGGTCCGAGGAGCTATTGGACTTCATGATGGTGTTCTTGGTGGCCAAATCCTTCATAGAGAAGCCAATGGGGTTAAACTTCACAGGAATATTACTATCAGTAGCAAGTTGACATACATAGATTAAATTCTGAACATCTTTAAGGGAAAGATTGGATGGGGATAGTGTGTTTGAGCCAATACCACTAATAGGAAGGTGATGCCCATTGCCAACAACTATGGTAGGAAAGTAATGCTTAGAAAAAGAACGAAACGAGGAGAGGTTACGAGAGTTGCCAATCACGTGGGATGTCGTGCCAGAGTCAAGGATCCAGTCAGCACCATTGGGAGGGAGACCGTGTTGGCTGGGGGCATGGGTGAACATTGCGGACCGATCCCATGCCATCAACAGATGTGGGTAGGTTGCCACGCTGGTCTAGTGAGGAGGTGCAACATAGAGGAGGTTACAGGCCTATGAGGGTGCAGTAGGTTGCGGGCAGAGAACGCCAGCGGCTTTGGGGGGAGGGGGTTACCCAACTTCGCCGTGGAGAGGGCAGCGCCATCCCAAAGGGGGCGAAGTAGCTAGTCTAGGGGGACACGAGCGACTTCTGGGTGACCAACCCCTCGAGGTCACCGCGTCCATGGCCACGTCAGCGACCACGCCCGCGGTCGTCGTGGTCTGCACGGCCACTGCCACCAGGAGGAGCGTCCCAAGCGACACGAGGCCCATGATCCTTGCCACGATCGTCGGAAGAGCCGTCAGAGTTGCCGGAGCTACCAACACCGGAGCTGCTAGCACCAGAACCACCAGATCCACCGAAGGTAAGGGAGAGAGTAGAGATCCCTTCATCCGCGGAGCATAGATAGAGGTTGTACTCGGCCAGTTCGAGGCGCGAGCGGGCAACGAAAAATAGAGGCAGAGGGACTGTATCGCCAAGCACGATCCGAAGGGTTTCACATCGAGGTGGTAACCCATGAAGCAGCTAGATGGTGAGGTCAGCGTCAATGACCGCAGAGCCAACATCCGCAAGACCATGCGGCAAGGTCTTGAGATGGCGGGCATACTCCACAATGGGAGATCACCCTGCTAGAGGTCCCTATACTACCGCGTAGGTTGAAGCACTTGGGCTCCTTGATTGGCGAGCAAATAGCCAGAGACGCACTGCGAGGCAGTGTAGGCATTGTTGGCGCCACCTAAACCTGGGCATGGGCAGCCCCGCCCGGCGGGCCAGTCTGAACCCAGCCCAAAAAACCCAGGCTAGGCTGGGTCAGGCTTTATGTTCGGGCCGGGTTCGGGCCTTTTTTTCCATGCCGTCGTGTACTTCGGGCCGGGCTCGAGCTTGGTAAAATAGGTAGTTTACATGGAGGCATGGCCCGACCCGAAACTGCTCTTCTTAGTCCATTCGGGCCGGGCTCGGGCATAATTTTTCGTTTTTTTGGTCAGGCCAAGTCGGGCTCGGGCCTAGACTTTGCCCGTCGGGCTTTTACAAGCCCGGTCTGGAACCCGGCCTGGCCCGAGGAATGACTAGGTTTAGCGCCGCCCAGAATGAGCTCAAGAGGGAATCAGAGAGAGTGCAGATGATCCAGCTGAGTAAATGATGGTCGACGAGCCAATCGACATTGGGGTTGGAAGGTGGCGGAGATTCCACGTTGGCGAGAACGTGGTATTGGTTGAGGATGAGGTGGAAGAACATGCACCATCGGGAGAAATTGTTCTCAGCGGGATCTAACTTGAACTTGATGTAATTGAAGATGTGCTCGGCGTGGATGTTGAGAGGATGGGCGTCGGTAGTGGGGGCAGCAACGGGCAGCACGATAGTGATGGCGGAGGTGGCATCCGAAGTGGGATAGGGCATTAGGGAGGGGGAGCTCCTAGGTGAAGAGGCCTGAGTGTTCTTTGATTCATAGGATAGGAATATCATACGAATAAAAAAATCATATAAAGTGAGATGACATATGCATGCACACACATAGAGAGATAGATTGGAGCAAATATTAGAGCCAACACACGCCCGTGCACGTGCACACAGAGAGAGATTGTCTGATCCAGATGAAGAGGCAAGATCATGGGTTTCTACAGAAACTATCACTGCTAGCAACCGTTATACCAAATGTCATGGTGCTACTAGCCACGGAATTAATAGGGCCCAACGAGTCCTTGTCTCCCTAGAGAAAACACTGGAAGCGGGTTGAGGACCTCGACACGTGGCCTCACGCCACTACCATACCACCTTTAATTCCTACCGTGAAGATGCGAGGGTGCTGGCCAAACGGTTACAACCAGATAGAAACCCATAATTCGTGCAACACCCGAGAGATGGTCATTGATGCAACCACCTCATCTTCGGACAACCTAACCCCACATCGTGAGAGAGCACCAGTGGGAAAACTCGACTACCTACATCGCAAGCCCTGGAACTACCCATCACACCATAAGGATCTTCCATCGCAATCGGTGAGGATCGACGCCACACGCTCGATACATAGTTGGATGCCTCCCCATCATCGATCCCCTTCCCCCATAAGCCACGTCGATCAATGTGCGGAACAAAACCAGGCCCGCCAACATTCTCTAGTGGCTACGAGGGAAGCGGGGGAGGAAGTAGGGTTTCAATAGTGTTGGTGCAGGGGGCATCCAAACAATTAGAGCCTCTACAGCCGAACATGGCAAATCCGCCCCCTATACGCCCGCAGGCGCGTTCGGGTGCATCCTCAGATAACGCCCGCCGACCCCTCATATGTTGTGCCGCACATCCACATACCTCAAATTTCAATCCTCAAATCCATGCAATCCATGGACGTCGATCATCAGATACAAATTATCTCAATTCAACACCATGTGTGGATACATAGACAACACCATGTCCCTAGTATGCCTCTAGTGAACTAGCTCATTGATCAAAGATGGTTAAGGTTTCCTAGCTATGGACATGAGATGTCATTTGATAATGGGATCACATCATTAGGAGAATGATGTGATGGACAAGACCCAAACTACAAACGTAGCATATGATCGTGTCACTTTATTACTACTGTTTTCTGCATGTCGAGTATTTGTTCCTATAACCATGAGATCATGCAACTCACTGACACCGGAGGAGTGCCTTGTGTGTATCAAACGTCGCAACGTAACTAGGTGACTATAAAGGTACTCTACAGGTATCTCTGAGGGTGTTTGTTGGGTTGGCATGGATCAAGACTAGGATATGTTACTCCGTGTGACGGAGAGATATCTCAGGGCCCACTCGGTAATACAACATCACAATAAGCCTTGCAAGCAATGTGACTAAGTGTTAGCCACGGGATCTTGTATTACGGAAACGAGTAAAGAGACTTGCCGGTAACGAGGTTGAACTAGGTATGGAGATACCAACGATCGAATCTCGGGCAAGTAACATACCGAAGAACAAAGGGAACATCATACGTGATTAATTGAATCCTTGACACAGAGGTTCGATCGATAAAGATCTTCATGGAATATGTTGGAACCAATATGGACATCCAGGTCCCTCTATTGGTTATTGTCCGTAGAGGTGTCTCGGTCATGTCTACATAGTTCTCGAACCCGCAAGGTCTGCACACTTAAGGTTCGGTGACGTTTTGGTAGTATAGAGTTATGTATGGTGGTGACCAAAGGTTGTTCGGACTCCCGTATGAGATCTCGGACATCGGGAGGATCTCCAGAATGGTCCAGAGGTAAAGATTGATATATAGGAAGTCCTGTTTTGGTCATCGGAAAAGTTTTGGACTCATCGGTAGTGTACCGGGAGTGCCGGTAGTGTACCGGGGGACCATCGGGAGAGGTATTTCGACCCAAGAGGCTACATGGGCTGTGGGAGGAGGTAAACCATCCCCTGGTGGGCTGGCAGAAGCCTCCTCTAAGGGCCCATGCGGCTGGAGTGGTTTGAGAAGGAAAAAAATCCAAAGGTGGAGAGGTGGAAAGAGTTTCCAAGTGGAAAGGAGGAATCCTACTCCTAATAGGATTAGAGTAGGACTCCTCCACCTCCAATTTCGACCAAACCTTGAGGGTTTGAGGCTGCCTCCTCCCCTCCCTCCCTCCTATATATACTAGAGGATTTAGAGGAAAAAGCTAACCCTAATAGCCATGTGCTACCTCTCCTCTAGATCGCAGTTTCTCCTCTAGATCGGTTTTCAGCGGTGCTTAGGCGAAGCCCTGCTGGAATAGCTCCACCATCATCGCCGCAACGCCGTCACGCTGCTGGAGAACTCATCTACCTCTGCGCTCCCTCTTGCTGGATCAAGAAGGTGGATATCGTCATCGAGCTGTACGTGTGCTGAACGCGGAGGTGTCGTCCGTTCGGCGCTAGATCGTAAGGACCGTGATCAAGATCGCGAGACGATTCGTGATTGGATCGCGGGACGGATCCTGATGAGATCGCGGGACGGATCATGATTGGATTGCGAGATGGATCGTTATGGGATCGCGGGACGCTTGGCGATTTGGATCGCGAAGACGTTCGACTACATCAACCGCGTTTCTTAACGCTTCCCGCTTAGCGATCTACAAGGCTATGTAGATCCACTCTCCCTCTCGTAGATGCTCATCACCATGGATAGATCTTGCGTGTGTGTAGGAATTTTTTTGTTTCCCATGCAATGTTCCCCAACAGTGGCATCATGAGCTAGGTCTATGTGTAGATGAGATCTCGAGTAGAACACAAAGAGTTTGTGGGCATTGATGCTTAGATTGCTTCCTCTCTTGGTCGTATTTTGGTTCAACGGTATTCTGGATGAAGCGGCCCGGACTAACCTTACTCGTACGCTTACGAGAGACCGGTTCCATCGACTGACGTGTAACTTCATTGCACAAAGATGGCTGGCGGGTGTCTGTTTCTCCTACTTTAGTTGGATCGGATGCGACAAAGGCGGTCCTTGAGAAGGTTGAAAAGCAACTTATGTATCACTGTTGTGGTTTTTGCATAGGTGAGAATTGTTCTTGCTAGATACCGTAGCAGCCACGTAAAACATGCAACAACAATTAGAGGACGTTTAACTTGTTTTTGCAGGGCATGTTGTGATGTGATATGGCCAATTACATGATGAGATATATGTGATGTATGAGATGATCATGTGTTTTATATAATATCATGACTTGCATGTCGATGAGTACAGCAACCGATAGGAGCCATAGGGTTGTCTTTAATTATTGTATGACCTGCGTGTCAATCATTCAACGCTATGTAATGCTTTACTTTATCGCTAAACGGTAGCAATAGTAGTAGAAGCGAGGTGGGCGTGACAAACCCCGATGGCGACACGTTGATGGAGATCATGGTGTCATGCGGGTGACGATGGAGATCATGCCAGTGCTTTCAAGATGGAGATCAAAAGCATAAGTTCATGACCATATCATGTCACTTATGATTTGCATGTGATGTTAATCCTTTTATGCACCTTGTTTTGCTTAGGATGACGGTAGCATTATAAGGTGATCCCTCACTAAAATTTCAAGATCAATTGTGTTCTCCCCGAGTGTGCACCGTTGCAAAAGTTCGTCGTGTCGAGACACCACGTGATGATCGGGTGTGATAGACTCTACGTTCACATACAATGGGTGCAAGCCAGTGTTGCACATGCAGAACACTCGGGTTAAACTTGACGAGCCTAGTACAGACATGGCCTCAAAACACAAGAGACCGAAAGGTCGAACATGAGTCATATAGTAGATATGATCAACATGATGATGTTCACCATTGAAACCACCTCAACTCACGTGATGATCGGACTTGAGTTGGTGAATTTGGATCATGTATCACTCGAATGACCGGAGGGATGTCAATTTGAGTGGGATTTCTTAGATAATTTGATTAATTGAACTCATTATCATGAACATAGTCACTAGTGTCTTTGCAAATCATGTTGTAGATTACTAGCTCACGCTGTAGCTCCCTTATATTTTTGTATGTTCCTAGAGAAATAGAGTTGAAAGATGATGATACCAATATTGCGGACTGGGTGCGTGATCTGAGGATTGTCCTCATTGTTGCACAGAAGGCTTATGTCCTTAATGCACCGCTCGGTGCGCCAACCCCTCTACCGTCATCTGTAGATGTTGTGAACATCTGACAGGCACGTTCTGATGACTACTTGATAGTTTAGTGCGTCATGCATTACGGCTTAGAATTGAGGCTCCTAAGCGTTTTGAATGTCATGGAACATATGAGATGTTCTAAGAGCTGAAATTAGGATCTCAGGCTCGTGCCCGTGTTGTGAGATATGAGATCTCCAACAAGATTCTTTGCCCGCAAGATGAAAGAGAATAGATCAATCGTTGAGCATGTGCTCAGATTGTCTGGATGCTACAATCTCTTGAATCGAGTGGGAATTGATCTTCCAGATAAGATAGTGATTGATATAGTTCTCCAAGTCACTGTCACAAAGCTACTAGAACTTGGTGATGTACTATAAAATGCCAGGGATAGAAATAATGATCCCTGAGCTGTTCGTGATGTTTGATACCGCGAACGTAGAAATCAAGAAGGAGCGTCAAGTGTTGATGGTTAGTAAAACCACTAGTTTCGAGAAGGGCAAGGGCAAGGAGGGAAACTTCATGGATGGCAAGTCAGTTGCTGCTCCAATGAAGAAACCCAAAGTTGAACCCAAACCCGAGACTAAGTGCTTCTATTATGAGGACAACGGTCGCTGAAGCAGAACAACCCTAGATACTTGGTAGATAAGAAGGCTGGCAACATCGACAAAAGTATATTTGATGTACGTGTTATTAATGTGTACCTTGCTAGTACTCCTAGTAGCACGTAGGTATTGGATACCCGTTCGGTTGCTAAATGTTAGTAACTCAAAATAAAAGCTACGGAATAAACGGAGCACTAGCTAAGGGTGTGGTGACAATGTGTGTTGGGAATGTTTCCAAGGTTGATGTGATCAACATCGCATGCTCTCTCTACCTTCGGGATTAGTGACAAACCTAAATAAATGTTATTTGGTGTTTTGCGTTGAGCATGAACGTGATTAGATCGTGTTTTTTACAACACGGTTATTCATTTAAGTTAGAGAATAATGGTTATTCTATTTACATGAATAATACCTTCAATGGTCATGCATCCAGTGAGAATGGTTTGTTGAATCTTGATCGTAGTAATACACATGTTCATAACATTGATGCCAAAAGATACAAAGTTAGTAATGATAGTACCACATACTTGTGGCATTGCCGCTAAATGTCATATTGGTATAAATCGCATGAAGAAACTCCATGCTGGTGGATCTTTGGACTCATTCGTTTTTGAATCGGTTGAGACATGCGAACCATTCCTCATGGGCAAGATGACTAAGGACCCCGTTTTCGGTTTAATGGAGTTGGCAAGTGATTTATTGGAAATAATACATGTTGATGTATGCAATCCAATGAGTCTTGTAGCGTGCGGTGGATATCGTTATTTTCTTACCTTCATTGATGATTTGAGTAGATATAGTGTATATTTACTTAATGAAACACAAGTCTGAATTTTTGAAAAGTTCAAACAAATTCAGAGTGAAGTTTAAGATCATCATGACAAGAAGATAAAAATGTCTGTGATGTGATCGTCGAGGTGAATGTCTGAGTTACGAGTTTGGCATACAACTTTAGACGATGTGAAAGTTGTTTCACAACTCACGCCACCTGGAACACCATAGTGTGATGGTGTGTCCGAATGTCGGAGTCGTGCTCTATTGGATATGGTGCGAACTATGATGTCTCTTATCGATTTGCCACTATAGTTTTGGGGTTATGCATTAGAGACAACAACATTCACTTTAAATAGGGCACCATCTAAATCCATTGAGATGACACCGTGTGAATTATGGTTTGATAGAAACCTAAGCTGTCATTTCTTAATGTTTGGGGCTGCGACGCTTGTGTGGAAAAATGTTTTCACCTAATGAGCTCGAACCCAAAGCGGACAAATGCATCTTCATAGAATACCCTAAGAACAGTTGGGTGAACCTTCTATCTTAGATCCAAGCATAAAATGTTGGTTGCTAAAACTGTGTCCTTTCTCAAGGAAAAGTTTCTCTCGAAAGAATTGAGTGGGAGGAAGATAGAACTTGATGAGGTTGTTGAACCTTTGTTTCAACGAGAGAGTAGCGCAGCGTAGGAAGATATTTCTGTGAAGCCTATGTTAGTTGAAGAGGAAGTTAATGATGATGATCATGAAGCTTCAGATCAAGTTACTATCGAACCTCGTAGGTTGACAAGGACGTGTACTGCTCCTGAGTGGTACGACAACCCTGTCTTAGAGGTCATGTTGTTGGACAACGATGAACCTACGAGCCATGGAGAAGCAATGATGGGCTCGGATTCCGACAAATGGTTAGAGGCCATGTAATCCGAGAAAGGATCCATGTATGAAAACCAAGTATAGACTTTGGTAGACTTACTCGTTGGATGACAGGTCGTCAAGTACAAATGGACCTTTAAGATGAAGACAGACACTGATGGTAAATGTCACCATTTATAAAACTTGACTTGTTGCAAAGTAGTTTATGACAAGTTCAAGGAGTTGACTGCGATGAGACTTTCTTACTCGTAGCGATGCTAAAGTCTATTGGAATTATGTTTGCAGTTGCTGCATTTTTCAATTATGAAATCTGGCAGATGGATGTCAAAACATCGTTTCCTTAGCGGTTTACTTGAGGAAAGGTTGTATGTGATACAACCAGAAGGTTTTGTCAGTCCTAAGGATGCTAAAAGGTGAGAAAGCTTCAGTGATCCTTCTATGGACTGAGGCAAGCATCTCGGAGTTGGAATATACACTTTGATGAGGTGATCAAAGTTTTTGAGTCTATACAAAGTTTATGAGAAACTTGTATTTACAATAAAGTGAGTGGGAGCACTATAGAGTTTTTGATAAGCATATGTGGTTGACATATGATCGGAAATGATGTAGAATTTCTGGAAAGCATAAAGGGTTGTTTGAAAGTAGTTTTTCAAAGGAAGACCTGGATAAAGCTACCTAATTGTTGAGCATCAAGATCTATAGAGATAGATCAAGATGCTTGATGAGACTTTGAATGAGTACATGCCTTGACAAGATTTTGAAAGAGTTCAAAATGGATCAGTCATAGAGAAGTGTTCTCGCCTGCTTTGTAAGGTGTGAAGTTGAGTGAGACTCAAAGCTCGACCACGACAGAAGAAAGAGAAAGGACGAATGTTGTCCCCTATGCCTTAGCCATAGGCTCTGTATAGTATGCCATGCTGTGTACCGCACCTGTGTGTGTCTTGCCATGAGTCCGTCAAGGGGTACAAGAATGATCCAGGAGTGGATCACTAGATAGCGGTCAAGATCATCCTCAGCAACTAAAAGGCGAAGGAAATGTTTCTCGATTATGGAGGTGATAAGGAGTTCGTCATAAAGAGTTACGTCGATGCAAGCTTTAACACCAATCCGGATGACTCTTAGTAGCAATCCGGATACTTATAGTGGAGCAGCCATTTGGAATAGCTCCAAGTGGAGTGTGGTAGTAGTATTTACAGTTTGACATAGAGATTTGCAAAGTACACACGTATCTGAATGTCGCAGACCCGTTGACTAAAAGACCTCTCTCACATGCAAGGCATGATCGAGCCCCAGAACTCATTGGGTGTTAGATTCATAACAATGCGAATCACATGGTGATGTGAACTAGATTATTGAATCTAGTGCAAGTGGGAGACTGTTGGAAATATGCCCTAGAGGCAATAATAAATTGGTTATTATCATATTTCCTTGCTCATGATAATCGTTTATTATCCATTGTAGAATTGTATTGATCGGAAACTCAGATACATGTGTGGATACATAGACAACACCATGTCCCTAGTATGCCTCTAGTGAACTAGCTCATTGACCAAAGATGGTTAAGGTTTCCTAGCCATGGACATGAGATGTCATTTCATAACAGGATCACATCATTAGGAGAATGATGTGATGGAAAAGACCCAAACTACAAACGTAGCATATGATCGTGTCAGTTTATTGCTACTGTTTTCTGCATGTCAAGTATTTGTTCCCATAACCATGAGATCATGAAACTCACTGACACCGGAGGAGTGCCTTGTGTGTATCAAACGTCGCAATGTAACTGGGTGACTATAAAGGTACTCTACAGGTATCTCCGAGGGTGTTTATTGGGTTGGCATGGATCAAGACTGGGATTTGTTACTCCGTGTGACGGAGAGGCATCTCAGGGCCCACTCGGTAATACAACATCACAATAAGCCTTGCAAGCAATGTGACTAAGTGTTAGCCACGGGATCTTGTATTACGGAAACAAGTAAAGAGACTTGCCGATAACGAGGTTGAACTAGGTATGAAGATACCGACGATCGAATCTCGGGCAAGTAACATGCCGAAGAACAAAGGGAACATCATACGGGATTAATTGAATCCTTGACATAGAGGTTCGACCGATAAAGATCTTCGTAGAATATGTACGAACCAATATGGGCATCCAGGTCCCACTATTGGTTATTGACCGTGGATGTGTCTCGGTCATGTCTACATAGTTCTCGAACCCGTAGGGTCTGCACACTTAAGGTTCGGTGACATTTCGGTAGTATAGAGTTATGTATGGTGGTGACCGAAGGTTGCTCGGAGTCCCGGATGAGACCCCGGACGTCACGAGGAGCTCCGGAATGGTTTGTAGGTAAATATTGATATATAGGAAGTCCTGTTTTGGCACCAGAAAAGTTTCAGACTCATCAGTAGTGTACCGGGGGACCATCGGGAGAGGTATTTCGATCCAAGAGGCTACATGGGCTGTGGGAGGAGGTAAACCAGCCCCTGGTGGGCTGGCCGAAGCCTCCTCTAAGGGCCCATGCGGCTGGAGTGGTTTGAGAAGGAAAAAAATCCAAAGGTGGAGAGGTGGAAAGAGTTTCCAAGTGGAAAGGAGGAATCCTACTCCTAATAGGATTGGAGTAGGACTCCTCCACCTCCAATTTCGACCAAACCTTGAGGGTTTGAGGCTGCCTCCTCCCCTCCCTTCCTCCTATATATACTAGAGGATTTAGAGGAAAAAGCTAACCCTAATAGCCATGTGCTACCTCTCCTCTAGATCACAGTTTCTCCTCTAGATCGGTTTTCAGCGGTGCTTAGGCGAAGCCCTGCTGGAATAGCTCCACCATCGATGCCACAACCCCGTCATGCTGCTGGAGAACTCATCTACCTCTCCGCTCCCTCTTGCTGGATCAAGAAGGTGGAGATCGTTATCGAGCTGTACGTGTGCTGAACGCGGAGGTGCCGTCCGTTCGGTGCTAGATAGTAAGGACCGTGATCAAGATCGCGAGACGATTCGCGATTGGATCGCGGAACGGATCCTGATGAGATCGCGGGACAGATCGTGATTGGATCGCGAGATGGATCGTGATGGGATCGCAGGACGCTCGGCGATTTGGATCGTGAAGACGTTCGACTACATCAACCGCGTTTCTTAACGCTTCTCGCTTAGCGATCTACAAGGGTATGTAGATCCACTCTCCCTCTCGTAGATGCTCATCACCATGTATAGATCTTGCGTGTGCGTAGGAATTTTTTTGTTTCTCATGCAACGTTCCTCAACACGTTGATCTGCTTCTTCTCCGCAAGCCACTTTTTTGCCTGCTCATCCATATGGGTGTCGTCCGCCAACATGATCTTGGAATCCTCCGTGTCCCGTGTCAGTTGCAACCTTTCCTTCTCGCCTTGCCCAGACCTGCTCAAGGAGCTACAGCTGGGGCTCCGACGTTATACGATGCCGACGGACGGGAGGAGGAAATGATGGAGGGGTAGGGTTTCGGTGCCGGCGGTCGGCTTAAATAGATGGGCTAGGGCATATGCGTCTCGTTGGAGCGGCGCCATGCGATGACATCGGTCTGACGGAGGAGACGAGCTTCGGACCGCCAGGTTTCATAGTGATTTCGTGTGGGATCCAAGTGTTAGGACGACGTGGCGGACGCGCACGGTGCTCCATATCCGCTCCATATTTGGGCCAGACATGAGGGGTGTCGGTTAGCCCGGATGTTTGAGGCCCATGTGAGATGTCCGACCGCGTCAAAATTTCGTGACCGATCCATAACCGGACGGCTTGCCCGGACATTTAAGATGTGTACTAGGGGTCCTCTTATAGATGTTCTTACACTTTGGAAAAGTTTAGTGGTAAAATTAGATATTTCGCATGGGTTAATTCCCCAGGGCCTGCATCGACATTTGCTCATTTACCTGTCCTGGTTGAAGCAGATATATACTGGTGGCACAAATCTGCATTTACGTCGTAGTACCGCGAACTAACGTTAGTACTCCTACCACTGATCAACCCGTATAAATGCAGCAGCAGTACGATCTGGCTTTGCGCTGTTCTCCAACTCTACCGAGGTGTTTATGACGGCGCGCGCGGCACAGTGATGACTTTGATCCAGCCAGCAACGTCCCTTCCGCACTTGTGACGACGGTTAATCGGGACGCCTGCGCTGCCGGTTCGAGTTGGGCGAGACCATGGCAGCGCATTCATGCCCTCATCCTTGCTCGATCACCAGCACGTACGCACGCAGTAAAACCTCGCGGCCGCACGCGCCGTGCGAGGAGCCGGCCGGCCACAGCCAGGGGGCTCATTTACCCCGAGCACGTACTTTGGCACGTACGTAGAGTACGTGCGTGCCCGTCATCACGCGTACCTCGTGATGGCGAGCAGAGCAGAGTCAGAGTCTGGCCGTGCGAGCGACGCTGGACGGCCATCCAAGTAACTCGTCCATCTATCTATTTATCACACTGGCCATGGCCAGGAGTGATAGGCGGCGACAGTACCAGGATGGCCATTCACTGCTCTGCTCGCGTACGTACGGGGGCCGTCGAGTAATGGGTGTGCAGTGCCGGCACTGCACGCACAAAGTGTGTGTGTGCGCGCTGCTGCTGCTGCGTGCGATCGCGGGCTTGCAAACACGGAACAGTGGCTCCTTTTCTCGTGGTTGCAATACTGAATAGTCGAGTGAGACCACCGGGGCCCGGTTGGTGGTTACCGGTGGGGTTAACGGGTTCAGTCACGGTCCTTGTCTCTGGGAGGACGAATTGGATCGGATGGGATCGGACCGTGTTGCACGAGCGAGCGAGCGAGCGAGGAGAGAGGCATTTTTTTCTTCAGGGGATGCGGATAACAAGTTATACTTCACCTGGTACACAAGACAATTTGGACATGGCACGGCGCGGCACGATCTAGAGTACGTATTACCGGGGAGACTTTTTTTTAAACATACCAAAGAAAACCTCAAAAATAAAATTGCCTTTTTCCCCTTCTTACGAGCCATGCCTCTCGCGAAAATAAAGGCTTCCGAAGGAGCACTCGTTTGTTTCTCTCGTATTCCAGAGTGTTAGTTTCCTACTTCTACAGTTCTACTACGATTTTGACAGCACGGGAGCTCGCCAGGGGTTCATGTGTGTAGTCGCATAGAGCCCAAGCACGCGTGAGCATACGGTATAATCGCCCCTGCAAAATAAAAATTAAAAATAATAGATTGTATTTATATGATACCAAAAAGACGCTATATCCAACGTACTTCAATTGCCGGGCAAAAAAAAAAAAAACACCTTTGGCTGAACCGCCTCAAACGCACTGCAGCTAAACTGCTAACAAAGTCAGTGCTAGGTTATTCTAAAAAAACAAAAATGTCAGTGCTAGCTTGGCTTGGGCCATGTGAAATAGCGCAGGGGCGAACACTAGTACCACAAACGATATGTGTCGCGTACTGCAATACATATATCAATTTGATCGTCCACTACCATATCAAGGTGTGTCGGCCCATTCGGAAGAGCTCGCTGGCCATGTCCCGTCTGCAAGGGAACGTTTTTGGAAAGGTTCCAAATTTAGGAACCATCCATTTAGTTTATTTTCCAACGTGTTTTCAATTTGTTTCATAAATTAATGAAAAATGTAATTTGTTTTTCAAAGTTGCGAAAAATTATATCCTCAAATATATTTTTCAATTTCATGAACATTATTTGAATTCATGACCATTGTTTGATCTATGAACTTTTTTATTTTTTTAATTTGTTTCCAACTATGGATCATTATCAATATTCACGATTATTTTTTAATTTTGTGATCTTTGGGAATCAATGACCATTTTTCGACTTCCTGAATATTTTTGAATCCAGGAACATTTTTTAGTTCACAATATTTTTTATGTTTTGTATCTACGAACATTATATTTATCCCTCATTTTTTTTGAATTCCTGAAATTTTCAAAAATTCTCAAATTCTGAAACAATTCGAAATTCATAAATATTTTCAAATGCACACTATTTTTGAAAATTAATGAACAATTTTTGAATTCATGAACACTATCACGAATATGTGAACATTTTAAAAATTAGCAAACTATTTCAAAGTTAAGATCTGTTTTAACTCATTTTTTTCAATCCACAAACATTATTGAACATTTTTATGTTATTAGATGCAGGTCAAAAACTAAAGGATTGAAACCCATAGATTCTACCAACGCCACTATGCACGACGTAGCATCCAGATTTTTTTTGTATGACAATACATGTTTCATTCATATCATAAAGATCAAAGTACAAGTCACATAAGGACCGACATGACAAAACTAATAAGATAACAGAACATCTCTGATCTTGACATCAACGCTTGTCACCGCTTCCGGCACCACCGTAGCAGCCATCAAAGAAAAAAAATGACGAATCACCTCCTCACCCGAGCTCGACGCGGCTCCATCGTTGATATGCAACTTTGCGGATCTCCAAGGTGGCTCACTAAAAGTAAAGCCCTTGCCGTTGAACGAATGAGTCTGGGGCAACAACTCGGACAAGCAATCAAACTCTAGATCTGGCACCCACCATGACTAACACGCCAAAAGAGGAAACCATATCTGCCATCCACGACTCATAAACCCAGCATACGTTTCGTCTTTCAGATGTCAGCGATAAAGAGCACAATTTGCATCTGCTCCTGGACTACCTCCCAAGCTTTGCGTCTACGCTGAAGCAAACGTCATTGCAACGGCGGAGCCAAAGGACACATGTCCACCATGAGGATGCCGCCTCTACCACACTATCCCTGCTTGAATATACTGGTTTTCAAACCCATCCCCAACCATAGGACTAATGTCCTCGTCAGGAAAGGATCCGAAGAATCTTTATTCAACGCTGTCATCGTTGGCGTCGAAGCCAAGACGATGAACAATCTAAAAACCTAGACTACGAGAGACCAAAAACAACTCACACACATGAATCCAACGACTGACGACCGAGGTCGCCAGCGGATGGGAGGCTCTGGAGGATGGCGTTGGAATATTGGCCTCTTCTCCTAGTGACCATAAATTAATGGGCTAGCGACGCGAGAGATCGGTGCTAGACATGTTATCGCTACATACAATATATATGAGCGCATGTCCTGGTACAAAGGGCAAAGAGCAATACATATTGAGACCTACTTTTACATATTACCAATTATACACACCTCCTGGTACATGATGTTGGGGAGTTCCTATTCTGCGCTCTTAGGGTGTGTTTGGCAGCTATTCTCACTCTAGCATAGTTGTTCCCCTTTGAGACATGCTTAGTCGAGACATGTTGAGTACATACAAGTACAGTTGTTTGGAAGTATGTACTGATGCATGTTGAGGTGAGACTGTGTTTGGTAGCCTATATCAAACAAGACATGGCGTGCTCAGGGTGTGTTTGGTAGCCTGTATAAGGTAGACTGCATGAACAGATTTTGGCCTTATGAATAGAAAAATTAACAATTAACACAATAACCATAATTTGTAACAGTGCACTAGTAGATTCATATTACATAAGACATAATAACCATAATGTGTATCAGTGCATCACTAGATTAATATTACATAGTCTCATTAAAAATTTACTTTATAATATTCATTACAAAAGGGATATTCTGAACAAGCACCAACTAACATCAACTCGAAGAAGATTAGGGTTGGCTTTGAAGATACGTTTGAACGATGCTTGACAGACTTCATCATTCATCTTCACAAAGTTAAGGCCTTTTGCCTTATGTTCTGTGAGATAATATAAAATAGCCAAGCGCTCATTTTGATCAACACACGGTAAGGTCCATGACAACCTTGTACAAGCCTGGTGTGTTTTAGGATGGCAAGTGTTGTTGATAGCACTCGCAATCTCACGCATATCATCAGTCATGTTGCTACACTGGATTGTGTCCTCCTTGGTTAGACCTGATGCCCTCTTTCTCTTCTTATTTGAAGTAGGTGAAGGGTCCCTAGTGGAACTAACAGTATGAAGTACAAAGTTAGACCCAGGAAGATGTTGCAATACCTCATCAGTTGTTCCTTGGCCCTAAAGGCAACAGAAATCCTTTGTGGGACTCTAGCAAGCACATGAGTCCCATCAGTTGGTCCAACACAATACTAATTAATAAACACAAATGGTTGTTATTAATAAGTTTCATTAATTGTTTCTCTTTGTTTGAAAAAAGAATTACCTTAAAATATGGATTGAAGCGGGTGCTTTCTTGTATTTTACGATGGCATTGGTTGGAGGGAGGCCGAATCATCTCATCTCTCAAATCCCTAACAATGTAAACACTGCCTTAAAATACCTACTAATGACTTCGGTAGATCTTCTAAAGATCGATTGTATTGTCCTATACCTTTGGTTATGGCCAACTACTAGAAAAAACATGGCAACATGTTCCTGAATAGAAGTATGGATGCTACCCAAGAACGAATTTCTCTCTCTAAATATAGCACATAAATGGAAAAAAGGAGTTTACCCCATTCTTAGTTGTTTTGAACAATTTATGTCACTAGAGTGATAAATGTATCTCAAATTTGACTCTAGATATGGTACGATCGGCCATGCTGCCCACGGTTATCCTCGGTGGTTGTTGCCTAGTTCTTCTAAACATGAGCATCATGTAGGCATACAATCCAGCCACTAGACCGACTCCTCTCATAATTAGTTGCCTTCTTTTTCTTGCCAATTCATCGATCTATGACGATACAAAAAACACGAAGCTTAGCACAACATAATTTTTTTCGCTTGACAAGAAATGAATTGAAGATAGATAGTTCACAAATTTTGTACAAAAGATATGCAGTAAACAAAATGAAACAATCATATTCTAATTAGGCATTAATAGGCTTGGATGCTGATAGCACATACTGACTTGTGAGTTGCAAAAAATGCGACCGTGTACTATGCTCATACATTTTCACAACATTGCCCCTTATATAGCAATGCCAACACATCAGTCTAACTACTAGCTCTGTTTACAACAATAAGGGCTCATCCCTGGTCACGCAACATCTGTCCGAGGCGAGGCATGAAGGAGGGGGGTCGGGGAAGGAAGGCAAGAGGAGGGGGGAAGGGAAGGAGGGGGAGGAGCTGCTACCTGTCCCAGCGGTGAGGTAGTGCAGGGGCATCGACGATGATGAGATGAGGGTCATCCAAGAGCTGGGGTGGGGTAACGACGAGTGCAGGACCGACCAGGAGAAGGGACGGGGCGAGGCGAGGTAGAACCCTATAGCAGGGACGACGAAGAGGGCGAAGAAGGAAAGGGACCGACGGCGGCACGAGGGGATGGGGAGGGGGTCGCACAAGGCGAGTGGGAAGGGGGTGGCGTGAGGGGAGGGGGAGCGGGTCGCGCGATGGCAAGTGGAGGCGAGGTCTTTCGACCGAAGTGGGTCGGAGGAAGATTTTTCTCGTGTGTGGCCTCAACCTCGCTCAACCCAGCTGGCCTGTATGGGGTGTTTCAATTGAGCATAGGTGAGGCCCTTTTTGCATCAGATGAGCATAGCTGAAGAGAGTCCATACACCCTACCAAACAAATCAAAGTGGATTGGATAGGGAATTTTTTAGCCCATGCATCCTTCATGCATGCTACCAAACACATCCTTAGTGCCACTATGCACTTCTATCCGATGCCTAGCACGCCGGCCGAGTAACTTGCTCCAAAAAGATACGCGGAGAAAAATATTTTCATATTAATACGAGAGGCTTGTGATTTAAACCAGCATGTCAATGTCATCGGACAAAGACTTGGCATAATAACCAGTTGACCAAATTCACATAGTTGTGTACAATCCGAAAGAGTTATATTTTGTACCCATATAAATCATTTTGAGAAAAGGAAAACTTAAAATTGAATTTTTTTATAAAGTTGCAATAGAAAAAGTTCACAGTATGGAAAAAAAGTTTAAATGTTTGTAACAGTTCATGGAATTCGAAAGAAGTTCATAGGATTTTAGAAAAAAAATCACCAGTTTTGAAAAAAATGTTCATCACATTTTCAAAGAAGTTCATATTTTTTTAGTTCATTATTTTATTAAAAAACATCAGTAATTTTAAAAAATCAACATTTTTTAAAAAGGTTCATCGATTTTGAACAAGCAATTATCAAAATTGATTAAAAACATCAATTTTGAAGAAAAATCACAATTTTTTTAAGTTCATCAATTTTTTCAAAAAGTTCATCGATTTCAAAAGAAAAAAAATCAGGGATTTTCATGAAAAAGCTTACGAATTTGAAGAAAAATTGGGATTTACAAAAAAACAATGCATTTTTAGAAAGCAAAATAAAAGAGAACAATGAAAAATTAATAAGAACAAGAAAATCTCCACCTAGAAAACTATTCGATGAAATGTGAAAAGAAGAACGTACAAACAGGAAATGAAGTAAATGGTTATTATGATTCGAACAAAATTAATAGGTCTGGAGTTTGACTCCGAACGTTCAAATCGCCTTGGGACCCAAAAATAGTGGGTAATAACATAGAAATCTGACCAAAATGAACCAAGTCTGCGAGTTTTGGCGAGGTCCCCATAAGCGCCCCCAGGGTTTGCCGAATGTTAGGATGGTCCCGAGACCAAAGATCGGTGAGTAATAGCATAGAAAACTGGTCAGAATGGACCAAATCTACGAGTTTTGGCGATGTCCCCGTAACTTGACCCCGGTGTTCCCCAAACGTTCGAATCATCACGGGACCAAAAAACAATGAGTAATAGCATAGAAAACTGGTCATAATATGCCAAATTTGCGAGTTTTGGTAAGGTCCCCGTAACCAAACCCCAGGATTCTCTAAACGTTCGGATCGTCATGGAGTTTGTAATATCATAGAATACTCGCCAGAATGAACCAAATCTATGAGTTTTGACGAGGTTCCCGTAAACGGACCCCGGGGTTCCCCGAACGTTTGGATCACCCTGGGACCCAAAATCAGTGAGCATTAACATAGAAAACTGGCCAGAATGGACCAAATCTGCGGGTTTTGGCGAGGTCCCCGAACATTCAGATCGCCTTGGGACCCAAAATTATTAAGTAATAGCATAGAAAGGTGACCATAATATGCCAAATCTGCGAGTTTTGGCGAGGTCCCGTAACCGGACCCCGGGGTTCCCCAAACGTTCAGATCGCCTCGGGACCCAAAAACATCGTATAGTATCATAGAAAACTGGCTACAATGGACAAAATTTACGAGTTCTGGCATGTCCCCATAAGCGGATCCAGTGTTAGTGCAAAACCGATAGGCCTTGGGTAGGGGGCCCGAGGTGTGAGATCGGATCGAGGGTTACTATAGACAAAGAAGACAAGGCTTTTACCAAGGTTTGGGCCCTCTTGATGGAGGTAAAACCCTACGTCCTACTCTTGTTGTATTGATGATGTAGCAAGTACAGAGTTGATATACCTCAAGATCGTAAGTTTGTGGTCTTAACTCTAGGGGTGATGACGTTGTTTATGGGTATCCTCTACGGGCTAAACCGTACGGTTTATATAGGCACCGTGGGTCTCTAGGGTTACACAAATGTCGGTTGCTATATGTAGATTACATGATGAACGAGTGAAAGCACATTTGCTCCCTTGGCGGTTTTCGTAATTAATAACAACATATATGTCATTGAACTAATGTTTCCACTAAGCATATTTCAGGAAAGGTTCAATGATAGGGATGGCAAAAGGATTGTGGAATACCCCAAGATGCAAGGAATTAGATTGGCAAAGCTTCAAGCAAGAGGACTCTACATTTTACTTTGTGATAAATCACTTTGAGTCCATAGGAAAGCCAATGCTATTAACAGGGGGTAAGGTATTGTTGGTGAATAAAATGCTCATACATGCATATGTGATAGTCACCAAAAACATCGACAAGCTCTTCCACAAAAGCCTGTCCAAAGCCAAATACTCAAAATCGGTGCAACCAACAACTGTCACTCAGTGCCAATGATTCCTAGACTGAGACAGACCCAAGCCAAACCCTAGCATTTTGGTGCAACCGATTCTGATTTGATGCCACCGAGTTTGGGTTGCCAACTTTTTGTTGCCCCAATCAACAAAATCGGTACCACCGAGTTTGTTGGATCGGCGTCGCCGAGTTCTGCAATCTGACCGTTGGTCACCTAATCAGTGCAACCGAAATTTATCTATCGGTGTCACCGAGATTCAAAAGTTGCCACCTTTGGAGCAACTCGGTACTACCAAGATTCACACATTGGTGTCACCGAGTTGGTCACTTAAGGTGTAACGGTTGGAGTTTTGGAGGTCCTATATATACCCCTCCACCACCACTCACTCGCAGGAGAAGCACTTAGAACAGATCCCCACTCATACCAACTGATTTTCTGAGAGAGAGCCACCTACTCATGTGTTGAGATCATGCCATTCCATTCCAAACTTATGAATCTTGATCTATAGCCTCCCCAAGTTGCTTTCCACCCAATCAATCTCTTCCACCAAAGCCAAATCTTTGAGAGAGTGATTGTGTGCTGAGGAGTCTATCATCTTGAAGCACAAGAGCAAGGAGTTCATTGACATTATCGAGTCTATTACCTTTTGGGTGGTGGTGCCTCCTAAATTGGTTAGGTGTCTCTTGGGATCCTCCTACTTCGTGTTGTCTAGTGAACCAAGAAGTTTGTAAGGGCAAGGGGATCGCCTACTTCGTGAAGATCTACCCGAGTTAGGATAGTCCTACGTGGACGTAGGCTATCATGGTATAGTGAAGGTTGCTTCTTCGTGGAACTCTCCATGGGTAGAGCCCTCCATGGACTCTCGCGACCGTTACCCTTCGTGGGTTGAAGACTCCATAAACGTGGACGTACGATAGCACGACCAATTGGAACCACGGGAAAAATCATCGTGTCTTCAAATTGCATTTGATCTTCCTACCCTTCCTTTACTACTCATGCTTGTCTTTACTTTCCGCTGGTATACTCGTAGACATTCTTGTGTAGGGTGTGCTTGACTTGCTATGAATGCTAAAATCTGCCAACAATTAAAATTGGGAAAAGTAGATTTTATTTGGTCAAGTAGTCTAATCACCCCCCTCTAGACCTACTTTCGATCCTACAAGTGGTATCCGAACTTTGGTCTCCATTGCATTGGTTTCGCAACCTAGGAGAGTATGACGTCTAGCGAGGGAAATTATCACCGTAGAGATCCGTACTTTGATGGCACTAATTTTGCTAGTTGTAAGCACAAAATGAAAATGCATATCCTTGGTCATAACCCTGTCATTTGATCTGCTGTTCGTGTTGGATTGCAAGGTGAATTCTTTGCGGGTGGAAGGGAACCGGATCGCGAAGCGACTGCGGATGAATTGTAGATGTTGCAATACAATGCTCAAGCATGTGACATTCTCTTCAACTGTCTATGCCCTGAAGAATTCAACAAAATCAGCCGTCCTTAGAATGCAAAAGAGATTTGGGATACTTTGGTTGATATGCATGAAGTTACCGAATATGTGAGATAATCCAAGTTGGATGTTCTTCAAAGTCAGCGTGACAACTTCAAGATGAAGGATGGTGAAGGTGTCGCTGAGATGTACTCTAGGCTAGCTCTCATCACCAATGAGATTGCCGGCTTAGGAAGCGAAGAAATGACCGAAAAATTCATCATCAATAAGATACTTTGAGCTTTCGATGATAGATATGACACCGTATGAACATTGATCCAAATGATGCCCAACTACAAAGATCTCAAGCCTACGGAAGTGATTGGAAGGATTGTTGCTCATGAGATGACACTCAAGGACAAGGAAGAGCTTCACAACAAGTCTAACGGTGCTTACAAAGCCACAAGTGATGCTCCTGCAATTTCAAGTGACAACCTTGTCACAAATGAAGAGATAAGCCTCATGGTCAATAAATTCAAGAAGTTCTACAAGAATAGAGGCAAATATTGAAGCTCCAACTCAAGATATGAAGAGAAGCGTTCGTCAAGTCGTGACCGAAACTGCTACCATCGTGGGAAGTCCGAACACTACTCCAATGAGTGCACGTCTCCTTACAAAAGGAAAGAAGAGTCACCAAGAAGACAAAGCTCAAGAGACAAGTCACCTCGAAGAGAGAGAAGGAGTAGAGATGATCGTTATGAACGAAGGCCCTCAAGGAGAATTAGGGACTCAGACAAGAAGGACAAGTACACCAAGAGCTACTCAAGAAGAAGACATCGAACTCATGTTGGTGAATGAGTTTTCGGCTCCGATTCCGACAACCACTCCGAGAGAAGCTATCACTCCAACTCCGACTATAGTCAAGATGAAGGTGTTGCCGGACTTGCACAGGTGACAACCGACTCCTACGACATATTTGATTCACCAAATGAAGGGAGTGGATGTTTCTTCATGGCTAAAGGCCCCAAGGTATCACACCCCGAGCATCTTGATTTCAATAGTGATGAGTATGACTTGTTAATTGAAGATGACTTGCTATTCGAAAAAATCTAGTAATGTTAGTTAAGATGAACTTGCTAGTAATCATTCTAGTCAAGATAAGTCGTGTGATTATGATAAGTTGGAAATAGAACGACTAACTCAAGAACTAAACACTCTTAAGTTAGCTCATGAGTCTACTCTACAAGATCATAGAGAGCTTGAAAGGACACATGAGAAGCTCCACTTCGAGAAGCTCAATTTAGATCAGGAACATGAGTTCCTTAAAGCTATCAATGACGATCTTCAAAAGAAGACTTCCTCTTATCTAGCCAAACGACTTCTCTTATCTACGTTCATACCACAATTTAAGTCTAAGCAAACTAGTAACAAAGGCAAGAAAGATTCTTCAACTAGTGGCAATAAAAATGATAAATCCAATGATATTGCTTCTAATAGTTCCAATGATCCCACTAACACTTCTCTTAGACAAGTTACACTTGAGCAAGAAAATGAACTTTTGAAAGGAATTATAGAGAAAGATATCTACAAGAGTCTTGCCGGGTGCAAACAATTTGAGGAAATTGTACGCAAGCACGGATGATATCGGAAGAACCATGGCATTGGCTACTTCAACGCTAATGGAGTTGAATGGGAAGAAGGTCAATATCCCAAGACCAAGTTTGTTCCTCAAAAGGAGAAGTATGAAAATACTCTCCCCAAGGGAACAAAAGCTCAAGATGACCTTCGACCACAAGACCCCAAGCTCAAGGGAAATAACAAGATTCAAGAGGACATTGACTCATATGAATATGAATCCCGAGCTATGCTACTTCTTGAGCATGCGTTGGTTTCCGTGAAGAGGAACGGGTGATGCAAAAAAGTAGATAAGTATTTCCCTCAGTTGTTGAGAACCAAGGTATCAATCCAGTAGGAGATACAAGCAAGTCCCCAATAGATGTACCTACACAAAGAATCAAACACTTGCACCCAACGCTATAAAGGGGTTGTCAATCCCTTCACGGTTACTTGCAAGGATGAGAACTAATAGAGATAGATAGAATAGATTGCTTGAACAGGAAGTAAAACAAAAGGTAAAAATAATGCAGCAAGGTATTTTTGGTATTTTTGGTTTTAGATCTGAAAGTATAAGATGGAAAATAGACCCGGGGGCCATAGGTTTCAGTAGAGGCTTCTCTCATGATGGCAAGTATTATGGTGGGTGGACAAATTACTGTCGAGCAATTGATAGAAAAGCGAATAATTACGAAGATATCCAAGGCAATGATTATGCATATAGGAACCACGTCCGTGTCAAGTAGACCGAAAGGATTCTGCATCTACTACTATTACTCCACACATCGACTGACTCCCACCTGCATCTAGAGTATTAAGTTCATGAAGAACAGAGTAACGCATTAGGTAAGATGACATGATGTAGAGGGATAAACTCAAGCAATATGATGAAAACCCCATCTTTTTACCTCGATGGCAACAATACAATACGTGCCTCGCTACTTGTTGGGGATATACCCCGCGGTATGACCCGGCCTGGCGACTCACAGGAGACCCGAAAAAGACATGCCATTTTATTAATGACCCGACAGGCGGATCACAGGACGACCAGGCCCAAGACCCGGCGTGTAAGCCGGCGTCAGGCGGCTCACAAGAGAAGGCTCAAAGAGAGAAAGACTCCCCGCCGAAGGTTACAAGACCCGGAATAGGATTCTAGAGAGACTAGTCGTAATCCTACTCCTAGTAGGACTCTATTTTGTAAACCTACCCTCTCCACTTATATAAGGAGGGGTAGAGCACCCCTAGAGGGGGAAGGGACACAAGTCCACAAGTTTAGTCAACACAAGAGATTAGAGGCTCTCGTGATTAGAGGTAGCAAACAACACCCTTGTATCCGAGAGATCTTCTTCATCATCTATACCAGACAAGCAGGTAGGCTTTTACCTCCATCGGAGGGTCCGAACCTGGGTAAACTCCGTGACTCTCGATTCCGATCAACCCCTTCAAGCCGCCACGTAGTTGCGTCTTCGCCCCGAACTTAAGTCTGTTCACCTGGACATCTGCCGTGACAAATCCACGATAGTTGGCGCCCACCGTGGGGCGACGCATGGTGGTTTGTGTTCTTGAAGGGATCTCTTCCAAGGGTCGAGAAGCACACAATTTTTTGGATAAAGAAGAGCCGATGCCAGTTTGAGATCATGCCTCATCCGAACTGGCCTCATCCGCTCGTGTCGTCGCATGCTGCTCCGCCTCTGTGCACCGCGGCCCCAGCCATCTCTTGCCTCCGTCACACGCTCGACTCGCCGGGGTGCACTTTGAGCCACCGCTGGCCTACGCCTCTGACCGCCTCTGCTCCGAGCTCCCCAAGCTGCCAGCTGCACCGTGAGCCACCCCAAGGCCGGTCTCCTCCGTTGCTACAACCCGCCATTTCAGAAATTAAAGGACCGAGCCGCCGCCGTCTGCTGCCGTGAGCCGCCTCCACCTCATTCCGGTTCCACCGTGGGCCGGCGCTGTCGAGCCGCCGCCGGTTCTGCTGCCGTGAGCCACCAATTTCCTCACGCACGAGCTGCCTCCGCCATGGTTCGCACTACCACCCGCGTCGCCGGGTCACAGGTGCTATCCACCCAATTTATTTTATCTATACATTTTGATTCCTTCGAAGAACAATTACTTCGTCTTTGTAATATTTTTTACACAGGACAAATTATTCATTACCAAAGTGGCATCATATCGTGGAGATGGAGGCGCACCAGCGTTGTTTGGCACTGGCGTCCATACCGGCTTACATCGCCACAACCGTCTCTCGCGGCCGCACCGGCTCGCAATGTCCGCGGCTGAGTCATCTATCCACGCCGGATTACAACGCCGTGGCCGTCTCTCGCCACCGCTCTGGCTTACAACGCCGTGGCCGTCTCTCGCCATCGTGCCGGCTTACAAACGCCATGGCCGTCCCTCGCCATCGCGCTGGCTTACAATGTCGTGGCCATCTTTGGCCATCCGCGTCGGTTTACAATGCCATGTCTGTTTCTCATCATCTGTGCCCGCTTACAACGCTGTGGAGTGTTTCACAACAGCATCGGTTTACAATGCCACGACTGGTTTCTACGTCCGCATCAACATGCCAGTAGCTACATACATCAGTATGAGCCACCCAGCTGACGCGCGCAAGCCGCCGTCCGCAGTCCAATCTACATTGACATATTAGTGCGGTGCTCGCATATATGAGCCGCCCCATGGGTAGGCAAGCCGCCGCCATTACAATTTGGTTCACTTCAACAAACAGCCGGAACGATCCATCAACCGGATCATTGAAGCAATTCATACGGGATCATCTATAACCCGCCACGGCCAAACCTCAACTTTCAATGGAGATTCTCAAGCCACCTCTTCGAGACAACTTAAGACTCGGGGGCTACAGACATGGCAAGGCACATTTGGTCATTTTCAACTAGAACCCCGGGTCATGGCAAAGTTAACCCGATCCTGGGGGCTACTACATTTTTGGCAAAAGATTAAAAATGTTGCCCAAGAGGACGAACCGCCGTGATGCACCATTCAAACATAGGTGCCTGAATTTATTTGGAGCCTCTGCCGTTCCTTCATACAAGATGGCGGCTTACGATATGGCGACTTACAAAAAGAGTTCACAAACATTCCAGCTGATATATCAACTGTGACTGCTGAGGGTGGCTTCTTACCTCCGGGTATCGCTTCTAACACCTTATCGGCCGACTTTATGCCAAATCTTCCGGCTAACACGATTAGCTGCGGCGGAGGGTGGCTTCTTACCTTCGGGTATCGCTTCTAATGCCTTATCGGCCGGCTTTATGCCAAATCTTCCGGCTAACACGATTAGCCGTGGGCTGAGGGCGGCTTCTTACCTTCGGGTATCGCTTCTAATGCCTTATCGGCCGGTGTTTAAGCCAAATTGCTGAAGGGGGCTTCTTACCGACGGGTATCGCATCTAACACCCTATCGATCGGCTTTATGCCAAATCTCCGGCTAATAGGATTAGTTGCGGTTGTAGGGGGTTCTTACCGACAGGTATTTAACACCCTAACAACCGGCGGAGGGCGGCTTCTTACCTCCGGGTATCACTTCTAATGCCTTATCGGCCAGGCTTTATGCCATCTCTGGCTAACACGATTAGCCATGGTTGTCAAAGGGGGCTTCCCACCTCCGGGTGTAGCTTATCTAACCCTAACAACCGGCGTTCGCGCCATATTTCTGAGGGTGGCTTCTTACCTCCGGGTATCGCTTCTAATGCCTTATCGTCCAGACTTTATGCCATCTCCGGCTAACACGATTAGCCATGGTTGTCTAAGGGGGCTTCCCACCTCCGGGTGTAGCTTATCTAACCCTAACAACCGGCGTTCGCGCCATATTGCTGAGGGTGGCTTCTTACCTCCGGGTAAAGCTTCTAACACCTTATCGGCCGGCTTTATGCCATCTCCGGCTAACACGATTAGCCATGGTTGTCTAAAGGGGGCTTCCCACCTCCGGGTGTAGCTTATCTAACCCTAACAACCGGCGTTCACGCAAAAAATGTTGACAAGTCAAACATTGCATCATACTTTGCATCATACATTGCATCATATTCACATGACATATTGTCTTATCAAGCCGGATTAGAGCAAGATTATGAAAGAAGGAGCAATGTTATGAAAGATATAACATCTCTGGGTTGAGCTTCTTCAAGCCGCCCTCACAACAATGCAGAATATATTCTGTCTTACAGGTTTTATCTCTTAATATGAGCCGCCATTAAGTACTCCGCAAGAGCAAATGGATCTTTAATAGCCAAACCTGGCTGGATCTTCATGGTTTATCATAACCAGTACTAAATGATTGGGGTTTTCAAGCCAGCTCGGAGAATTCATTATTTTTCAAAGAGCCGCCCTATCAGATATAATGCCGTGTCATCTGATTAATCGGTTCTCGGATTTCTTCAGTTGTGCTCTGTGGTAATCTACAACACTCATGAATTTCTCCAATATACATTTGCCGGGTTACATCACAACCACGAGCAGGGATTTCATGTCAAAGACGAAGGAATTATTCCAGGATATTCATCCTGGGTTCCATTACAACCACGGTCAAAGATTCATCCAACAAGTTGTGGTGAGTCATATTATTCTCACATAGTCCCGAGTCGCTGCAGGCAGACGACCCGAAACTTGGGGGCTACATTATTCAAGTTCAGTTTATATCAAATATGCAAGTCCCATGTTGCTGCAAGCATGCACCACGACACTTGGGGGCTAATGCAAGCCGGTTTTTCAAATCATTACATTGTCAGCAAGACCCTATTATCTCAAGGAGATGAGCCGGTGTTTCTATATTTTCCTAAGTCCCATCCCAGTAATTCTTACTGACCCGACACTTGGGGGCTACAGTATTCAGCTGTTCCAATAGATTAAGAGATTCAAATTGAAGACCCGGCGCATCACATTCTGATGAGCCGGCCCTTGGGGGCTACACCTACTGAAGCTTTATAAAGGCATAAGGCAGTTATAAGTCCCAGGTTGTTGCAGGCATGACAACCCGACACTTGGGGGCTACACAGTCCAAAATATTATTGCAAATCACCAAGTTATCATGGATAATCTCGGAGCTTGGGGGCTACAGGTAATATGGACATATCAAAAACTTTGAGGAGAATTTTCAAGATCTTAATTATGGAGTTCATTTGTTAGACCCAACGTCACCAAACATTTATGACCCGGCGTTACCAAAAGATCATAACCCGCCGAATTTTATATAAGCCGCCCTGCTTCACAATAATGGAAGTCCGGTTTTACATCAGATGCATTTTCATCCCAATATTTTTATCAAGTCAGCTAGATTCTAGTTATTTGACCCGGCGTCACCAACGATAATGACCCGACGTCATCAATGATTATGACCTGGCGGAAATGACCCGCCAAGAGTATTGGAAGCTGACTCAATGGTATATGGGTGTTCTATTCTCAATATTTTTCAAAGGACATTGACAAGCAAGATGATTATCAAAGAGGACTATTTCATATGCAGAAACGACCCGGATTACTGAGGGGCCATTTCATAAGCCGACCAAAGGAGAAAGCCGGCTACTTAACATATTTGTTATTCTTATTTCAGGAGCTTAGCATGAACAAATTCAAACTAATCTGGGGGCTAATGTCGGGGATATACCCCACGGCATGACCTGACCTGGCAACTCACAGGAGACCCGGAAAAGACATGACATTTTATTAATGACCTGACAGGCGGATCACAAGACGACCAGGCCCAAGACCTGGCGTGTAAGCCGGCGTCAGGCGGCTCACAAGAGAAGGCTCAAAGAGAGAAAGACTCCCTGCCGAAGATTACAAGACCCGGAATAGGATTCTAGAGAGACTAGTCCTAATCCTACTCCTAGTAGGACTCTATTTTGTAAACCTACCCTCTCCACTTATATAAGGAGGGGTAGAGCACCCCTAGAGGGGGAAGGGACACAAGCCCACAAGTTTAGTCAACACAAGAGATTAGAGGCTCTCGTGATTAGAGGTAGCAAACAACACCCTTGTATCCTAGAGATCTTCTTCATCATCAATACCAGACAAGCAGGACGCAGGCTTTTACCTCCATCGGAGGGTCTGAACCTGGGTAAACTCCGTGTCTCTCGATTCTGATCAACCCCTTCAAGCTGCCACGTAGTTGCGTCTTCGCCCCGAACTTAAGTCTGTTCACCCGGACATCTGCCGTGACAAATCCACGACACTATCCCTACTTTGTCACTGGGTGAGGACACCACAAGATTGAACCCAAAACTAAGCACTTCTCCTATTGCAAGAATTACCAATCTAGTTGGCCAAACCAAACCAATAACTCGAAGAGACTTGCAAAGATATGAAATCATGCATATAAGAATTCAGAAAAGACTCAAATAATATTCATGGATAATCTGAACATAAACCCACAATTCATAGGATCTCGACAAACACACCGCAAAAGAGTATTACATCGGATATATCTCCATGAAGATCATGGTATTGAAGAGCAAAGAGAGAGAAGAAGCCATCTAGCTACTAGCTATGGACCCGAAGGTCTGTGGTGAACTACTCACACATCATCAGAGGGGCAATGGAGTTGATGTAGATGCCCCCCCATGATCGAATCCCCCTCTGGCAGATTACCGAAAAAAGGCTCCAAGATTGGATCTCACGGGAACCGAGGCTCCTGGCGGCGGAAAAGTGTTTTCGTGGCACCCTCTAGTATACAGGGAATATTTATGAATTTATAGGTTGAGAAATAGGGTTAGGGGAGCTGGTGGCGGAAAATTATTCCGAAGATTTTATTCTGTTTGGACTCCGTTTAATATTCCTTATCTGCAATACTCAAAGTTTTTTTTATTATTTCTATGCCCCTGGTTCCTTAGCTCTACTCATTCATCCCCATGCTCTTAACTTTTGCTCACTTTTCCCCACTCCCTTGCCCGAAACCCTCAGAACAGGTTACAATGGACGTTGCCATCGGGTCAATGCCTCTGACCGTTAACTCTGACGAGTGGGGCTGCTCCCGCGCATGCAACTAACCACAGTCGTGGGGTAGCACGTGTCCATGGGACTTGCCTGAAACGTCACATAGTATAAAGAGGGGAAACCACCTCCATCGCCCCTACCTTTCCCCCCCAAATCCCCTCCCTGCCGCATCATCTTCCTCTCCCCCACTGGCATTGTCTTGCTCTCCTCCACTGCCCCCACCGCACCATCTCACTCTCTCCCACTGCATCCTCTTCCTCACCTTCATCGCCTCCATCTATCCGATGGCGGAAGCTCGTGGCGACGCTGGTGCAGCGGCCGAAGATGTAGTGGATGTTGGGGAACGTTGCATGGGAAATTTTTTTTTCCTACGCACACGCAAACCTATCCATGGTGATGAGCATCTACGAGAGGGAGAGTAGATCTACGTACCCTTGTAGATCGCTAAGCGGGAAGCGTTAAGAAACGCGGTTGGTGTAGTCGTACTTCTTCACGATCCAAATCGCCGAGCATCCCGCGATCTAATCACGAACCGTCCTGCGAATCTCGTCACGATCCGTCCCGCGATCCGATCACGAACGTCCCGTGGCCTTGATCACGATCCTTCCGATCTAGTACCGAACGGACGGCACCTCCGCGTTCAGCACACGTGCAGCTTGATGACAATCTCCACCGTCTTGATCCAGCAAGAGGAGGTGGAGAGGAGAGGGAGTTCACCGGCAGCGTGACGGCGCTCCAGTGATGGTGATGGTGGAGCAATTCCGGAAGGGCTTCGCCTAAGCACTGCAGAAACCCGATCTAGAGGAGCACCGGTGGAACGGGTAGCACGTGGCCGTAAGTTGTGTCCTGTGTGCTTGCCCTGCCCCTCTATTTATATGTTGAGCCCTGGGGTCTAAACTTGGAGCAAAAACCTCTACAAGGTCGATTTTGCCCGCACAAGCTCGGTTTGGCCCGCAAGAAAAGAGTCCAACTCGGATCCCTGCAGTCCCGCGCACAAGCGGTAGTACCGCTTCACGAGCGGTAGTACCGCTTGAGCGGTAGTACCGCTTCACCGCTCACAAGCGGTAGTACTGCCTTACTGCTTAAGGCAGCAGCAAAACTTCCTTTTGCCCTTTCCAATACCTCGTGGGTTTTACCCCATTGGTCCATATAAAGTGTTGCTGTACCCGAATACTTAGGTAAACATCCGGAACCCCTTCCGGTTAATTCCGGAACTCTTCCAGATATCAAAACACTATTATCACATATATCAATCTTTATCTCCAGACTCTTCCGGAGATCCTCGTCATGTCCGGGATCGTATCCGAGACTCCGAACATCCTTCGGTCACCACCATACATAACTCTATACTACCGAAACGTCACCAAACCTTAAGTGTGCAGACCCTGCGGGTTCGAGAACTATGTAGACATGACCGAGACACCTCTACGGCCAATAACCAATGGCGGGACCTGGACGTCCACATTGGTTCCTACATATTCTACGAAGATCTATCGCTCGAACCTCTATGTCAAGGATTCAGTTAATCCCGTATAACGTTCCCTTTGTTCTTCGGTATGTTACTTGCTCGAGATTCGATCGTCGGTATCTCCATACCTAGTTCAATCTCGTTACCGGCAAGTCTCTTTACTCGTTCCGTAATACAAGATCCCGCAACTAACAATTAGTCACATTGCTTGCAAGGCTTATTGTGATGTTGCATTACCGAGTGGGCCCTGAGATACCTCTCCGTCACACGGAGTAACAAATCCCAGTCTCGATCCATGCCAACTCAACAGACATCATCAGAAATACCTGTAGAGCACCTTTATAGTCACCCAGTTACGTTGCGACGTTTGATACACACAAGGCACTCCTCCGATATCTGTGAGTTGCAAGATCTCATGGTCATAGGAACATATACATTGACATGCAGAAAACAGTAGCAATAAACTGACACGATCATATGCTACGTTTGTAGTTTGGGTCTTGTCCATCACATCATTCCCCTAATGATGTGATCCCGTTATCAAATGACATCTCATGTCCATGGCTAGGAAACCTTAACCATCCTTTGATCAACGAGCTAGTCCATTAGAGGCATACTAGGGACATGGTTTTGTCTATGTATCCACACATGCATTTAAGTCTCTGATCAATACAGTTATAGCATGGATAATAAACGATTACCATGAACAAGGAAATATGATAATAACTAATTTATTATTGCCTCTAGGGCATATTTCCAACAGTGGAGCTGCAGGGCGCGGTGACCACGGATGAAGTGAAGGACGTTGGCGGCATCCACGATGGTGCGGGGAAACTCGCAACCGCTGCGGATGTGGAGAAGGAGGTGGCGGGCTCCGCCTCAATGCTGCAGAAGGTGACGGCGTTGAGCGGTGGAGTCCATCCCGATACCCCCTATGCACAGCCTGGCGAGGAGCGGGAGGTATTTGCACTTGCTTTAGGATATTAGCTTGTAGAGTTAGTTGCATTGGCTAGATTGTGATTCATACGGTAGTTCAGATGGTTAGAGTAGTTGGTTTGACAAATGGGCCGGGGTTTTCTGTATGGGTCCTTTCTGTATTGGGGGGATTGGGGTTTTTTACTAGGATTTTTTGGATTACATTCTTTGCAAAAATGCTAGATAGATCTATATGAGAGATAGGGATCTCTGTGCTTCAATGCTACACAGATGTATGCTTATTAGATTTTTTTAATGCTCACAGATTGTTTTTTTAATGCTACAGACATGTATGCTTATTAGGTTGGGTCTCTATTAGATTTGTTTTTGAATGCTACTCAGATTGGGGTTTTGAATTTCATATGCCCAAATGGAATCCATTGAATAAGAAGTTATTTGATTCACTACTATATAAATTTGTCCACAATATGTACTTATATTAGCTCTGTTGTTCAATGTGTGTGCATGACAATGGAAGATGCAAATAGGATCATAGTATATTAGCTCTATGATCAATGTAAAATGCATATCTAAATTTTCAATGGGATGTAATTGTATATTCAGGAGGATGATGGTTGGGGAAAAAAGAGGAAGATGGACCTTACTGACTTCAAGGACCCATACGATCCAGGGTATTGGATCGACGAAGAGTGTGAGGTAAGCCTGCTTGAAATTTAGATTGTTCATTTACCCTAGTTCCTTTGACATGGTGTATATGAAACTATAATGTATATATCTAAATTCATTTGTGTGTGTAGTACATCTCTGGAGAAGATGTGGATGTGGACAACTTCGCGTCCTTCAAAGCGAAGGAAGAGGAGAAGATCAGGGCCAAGGGAGATGATTACAACTACAAGAGTAGGACCAAAATTTGGCGCTGCCCCTACTGCACCACCAAGGCAAAGCCAAAGTCCGTCTGCTTCGTTCACCTTCTAGCTCATGCAGAAGATGTAGCCATCCACGACAAGGACTACAAGATCAGGGGCCAGCATGCTGCCCTCGCGAAAGTCCTGACTCCCATTCCCAACTAATTGATGATGTGATGATGTGTTTTAATGTGAACTTTGTGTGTTTGGTTGTTTGGGGACTTTGTTTGTGAACTGGATGTGTTCTATGGATGGTATCGTACTATGTGGTCTTCTATATATGCATGTGGATATCTATATTGCTTATTTGTGTGTTTTTAAATTTGTCTACTGTGATTTCTTTTAGTGTTTATTTTCAAAGTTTAGGTGCTGCAATGATCACACATGTTGTTTCAGTGTTGCTTCACTGATCAGACATGCTGCAAAGAATAACAAAAAAGAGCAAATAGTCCATCATTTATCAAATATTCCAATAACAGAGCAAAAAACAACATTTTAATGAAGATGTAATTATTTTTTTAATAAAGCAGTACAAAAATTATTTGTCTCGTGTTTTATAATCAAATGCATGCTATTTCCCACCAGCATGTCTCATTATCTGATGTTTTGAACTGACATTCGACAGGACAGTATAAATTCAAGGAAATGCAAAAAAACCTTGGCAAACTATCTATGTTTGTGTAGGAGATCATGTGTGCAAAATTTGAGGTGATTTAGAGGAGGTCAAAGAAATTTGAATTTGAGAAATGTGCTCCAAATGAGCTCCGAGGCTAGGGTAAACAACCCATTTGCAATCAAGTTTTTTTGGACCTACTCTAAATGAGCCAAATGTTTTTATTAACACCTATTCAATCTATATAGTGTAGATTTGAAGTCTCAATATTTTTTGAATTAATCTTCATATTTTTACATTTTTCTTTTGAAAAAAAATATGCTTTAATATAAAAACTATTAAAAACACGTTTAAAATATGAAAATGGAAAACTAAGTTTAGATCCTTCTTATTTACTTTGAAATAAAGCTTTGGTGTTTTTTTTTTATTTTTTTTAATGTTTTAGACCCTGTAGGTAACCCTACACCCTCTCCTTGAACTCTATGAAATCTTGTACGTGATAGCTCATATGTGTGAAGGTTTTCTCGTGAAAATGACCATAGACCAAGTTTAAGATTTTTGCTTGGTAACATGTCACATAAGACAACATTGTGCACATGTTTTACTTTTTTTTGATTTTTTAAATTAATGGTGCTCATTTGACCTCAATCGTACCAGCTAGGGTGATTTCATGAAAATGACCATAGACCAAGTTTAGTATTTTTCATCGTTAGTGTATCTTATAAAACGATGAACGACGAATGTTTCATATTTTTTTGATTTGTTTAAATTAGTTATGCTCAGTCAAAGCCTTCGAAACCCCATTGACCAGCTCAAAACCCCTCTAAACCCCGCGGGGTTTCGCCTAACCCTAGCTCCGAACGTCGGCCGTCCGATCATACCCTAGCGCCAAGCGACAACCCTCAGATGGGGTCTTCTAGAAGGAATTCGGTGGGCAGGCTGCGTGCAGGCTCTGTGCCATTGGATCACAAGGACGGCTCCGCATCGTTGGATCGTGGGGCAATCCGCGAGAGGCGATCCTATTGGTTGTGCTCGGCTGCTCGCCCACCATTGACTCCATGAAAAAAATGGATCCTGTCCGTCGAATTGTTATTAGGCCCAAAAGGAAACCAAGCTCTGGTTGGGCCGTCGAATTGCGTCATTTTTTTGCATCGTTTGCTCTGTTTTTTGTGAATGTGCTGGCTCTATTTCTTGGTTGCATCGTTTGACATTACACAACAATTAACATTGTGTAGAAAATTTAGTTCTTTTTGTTCTATACAAATGCAAAATGACCAAATTTATAAGGGCTAAATTTATTTTTATCATGCAAAATGGCCACAAACTATTCAAAAATTGTCTCTTTTTGTTCATATAGTAATTTTTTTTGGTTTTTTGACGTATTTGTTCATATAATATATATGACCACGGATTCCCACGCGTGCAATTAGCTTCTTTTTCTTTTTATTTTCAAACCACCCTTTCCCACGCGTGTACACTCCCGATGCTGCGGTGGGTTTGAAAACGGGGTACTTCACATTTGACCCCGTTATTGCCACGGCCAAATAACACATAGCACTACGGCTATTTAAGCCACCATCTGCCTCTGCCATCCCTCATCCATCTCCCATCCTCTGCCATCTGCCCTTCTTTCTCTTCGCCCCCTTCTCCTTCTTCTGCACATCCCTCAGCCATGCAGTACACCGGACCAACCTACCGCTTCCCACCCACCGTGCCGTAGATGCTCTACCCTACCGGCGTGTACGTTGAGCGCAGACTACATGTCTGTGGGCAATATCAAGGTGGAGGACCGCAAGGAACTTCACCGAGTTCTTCCTCGGGGCTGGCTACAGACACCTCCTACGGGGATCTCCAACGATGTTCCGTGTCGAGGAGGTCATCCAAAAAGGGGTGGTGGTTGCTCTCCTTGCCCACTTCACCAACACATTCGACGACTTCTACCTCCTCGACCGGGTGTTTTGGTGTGGCTGTGAGTTCATCGCTTTCACCACCCACAACATGTTTATGGAGTACACCAACATCTTCCACAGCGTCGCGCATGCACACTCTTCCATACCCCATCGACAACGCCCCGGAGGAGCAGTGAAGGGTGCACGAAGGAGGAGCGAGGTGGAGAAGGCGGTGGCTAGGTCTCTAAACCCTCTATTTGTTTTTAATCTATGTTATGTTAATTAAGTTGTAATTGAACTATGTTGGAGATATGGGCTTGTTGGCCCTTTTATTAAGTTCTATATTAAGTTTTCTATCTATTATATTATTAAGTTCTTGCTAGTTTGAACTATGTGATCATGCTATGGGCTTGTTGGCCCTATCTACATATTTGTTGATTGTTTTCTTAGAGAGCTCGCTTTGCTAGTTACCACCGAGTACATGCAGCCACAACGAAAAGGCTGAAACTAATCGTAAAAACGATGCTCTAAATCGAGGAGACAAGCGTGCGAGAAGAGAGTAACCAACAGCAGCGACCGTCACTACACCCGTGGTGGCTGGCGTGCACGAAAGCGGCTCGGTCAGTGCATCGTGGCGACGTGCATCGGCGCATGCATGCTCGGTCGACGCATCATGGCGGCGCGCATCGACCCATGCAGGCAGGCTTGCTAGGTGCATGCATAGCAGGCTTCTGTCGTGGCGGCACGCGCAGGCGGTTTAATGCGAGGGACGACCCAACAAAACCACGGCCAAACGAAACCACGGTCGAAAAGCGACACCGCCCAACGCAGCCCCACTTGTCAGGTCCAACGGGTGACACAGTCCAACATGGCCCCACTCGTCAGAGTTAACGGTCAAGCCGTTGACCCGATGGCAACGTCCGTTGTGACCTGTTCTGAGGGTTTCGGGCAAGGAAGTGGGGAAAACTGAGAAAAAGTTAAGAGCGCGAGGATGAATGAGTAGAGCTAAGGAACCAAGGGCACAGATGTAAAAAAACCATACTCAAAAACAAGGAAAAAACAGAAACTGGCACTAGGCTCTAGATTAATAGGTTAGTCCCAAAAATAATATAAAATAGCATATTAATGCATATAAAACATCCAAAACAGATAATATAATAGCATGGAACATTCAAAAATTATAGATACGTTGGAGACGTATCAAGCTACGGTGAAATGGGTTCCCAAGGCTACTACAAGCTCAACTTCTACAAGTGCTACTTCAACACCAAGGATCCCCATCAACTTGATGTGGGTCCCCAAGAATAAGAGCTAGATAAGTTCTTGAGGGGTGACTCTGCCAATGAAATTCACACATATTCATTATTTGCAAGAACTAGTTGCAATCAACATCAACATCATGCAATAGTTCAAGGAGTCACACATTCCCTCAAAGGTAAGCAAGGGACAAGGTAATCAACAAATTAATGGACACCATCATGTATGTTTTGCACTCCATGTCCACAGATATCCTTGTATTTGTCTCTTGTGTGTTGGGACTAACCCATGTAGGTGAGAAGAGTAAGGAAACAACAAGGATGATCCCAACACATGATGATCTTCATCAACATTGAGCATCCACTACTACTTCACCTACATGAAGTCTTCATCAACAAAACCCAAGGTTAGTTATCCCTCCTATGGGGGGATGCACATCAAGGGGGAGCTTTACTCTAAGACTTGAGTCAAAGCATCTCATAGTATGTGACAACATTAAATTCTTTATGTAAAAGTGGTAACCCCACTCGTGCTTAAACGATGAGTATGACCTATGAACAAGTATTCTTACTTGGCTCCTAAGTCAATATACTCATATATAGATGACTCCGTCATCGCCAAAAGTGCTTGAAGGATGCTAGTATGTTTGTTCATGTTTTCCATGATTTCATTTGACATCTTATTGTATGAGCATGTTGGTTTGCATTTTTTTACTCATTCGAGGACATCCAATTGTTTCTATTTGGCATTCTATTTTTTATTTTGCCAATTGGATGTACAAGAATGCCTAGGACCACTCTCTAGCTATCTATGATTTCTCACCTCATATTCTATTCATGCTCCATCACAAAATTTGAACAAGTACTTTTTGATCTTGCTGTGTGAGGAGCACTCGGAGTTTCGTATCGACAAAGGACTGACCATTAAAGCCTCCCAAGTGCATCTCGATGGAACCAACTCAAAAATCTTGGTCTCATCGAATGCCTAGGGTTGATCTGGTTTTCAATCTCGGTACCATCAATTCCATATTCTCGGTTACACCAAATTTCCCTGTCAAGTGACAATTGAGGAACTCGGTGACACCGAAAATTTAGAATCTGTGTCACCGACAGCCGCGGGTATATATTGAGGCGGACCCGATGTTTGAAAATTTCTTCAAACCATCACCCCCTCCAAAACCCTAAGTTGCCAAATTGTGACCCCTTCTCGTTGCCTTTGCTTCCCCATGCATCCGCGCCTTTGGGAATCGCGGCCGCCGACGGAATGAATACCCATGTCACCGCCGTAGCCGATCTGTTGCCAAGTTAGGGTATGGATCCGGCCTTTCTTATGCTCCCCGTCCAATTCTTGCACATTGAAGTTTATCCCATCGATAATCCACCATTTGCAAACCTCTC
The DNA here is from genome assembly GCA_022496015.1 of Hordeum marinum. Taxonomy (NCBI): domain Eukaryota; kingdom Viridiplantae; phylum Streptophyta; class Magnoliopsida; order Poales; family Poaceae; genus Hordeum; species Hordeum marinum. The sequence goes on from CM039675.1 coordinate 8,326,282, forward strand.
AATCCACTAGAAAGTTCATTAGATTGGCGAACCGAAGTTTTTAAGGTTAGTTGCCCGCAAAATCGCATCTCGATGATATCGAGTCAGAAAAATCGGTTCCACTAATTTTATTTTTGTGCTACTGAGGACAGTACTCGGTGAAACCAAGTGGAAGTTTTCGGTCCGATAGAAACTGCTGCCAAGTTTCTGTTAAGGGTATTGTGAGTCTTGGTAGCACCGAAAGTTTCAACTCGGTGACACCGAATTTCCTTTTTTGCTGAGAACTACATCTAAGATTTTTCTGTTCAATCTTTCAAAAATGTCTGCATTTTGTGATGACTCATACCCTCTACTCTTCTACACTCTATGTACAGGGCGAGAGATGTCAGGTTCAGAGGACAGTCAGAATGATCAAAGAGAACTCAGTGTTGATGCAGATCCAGGCACTATCTTGAGCCTAGCTCCTTTTCAGATCCAGGCACCCCCAGTTCTCATGGGTTGCCCAAGGCTGCTACTAGGGCTAGGAAGAAGCTAAATTCAGATGAGGAGGATTCTGATTTTATGCCATAGTAAGTTCTTGCCAAGAAGCAAGACAAAGTTGCCAGGAAGTAAAAGAGTAGTCAGCAAGACATATGCCGGTTCTGAGGCTATGAGGGAGCACCTGAGAGTGCTAGGGCTACCATGACCGTTGAGCCCCCAAAGAGGTCATTGCCTAAGAAGGTAGGAGAGAAGAAAGCTAGGAAGAGGATTGTTTATGTGACTGGCGGGGCTACCTCCATGTATGGGGATCCAAAGGAGACTGATGGTGCTGCTACTGAGGAAGAGGAGGAAGAGCAAGTTTCCAAGGCCCCTCCCAAGAAGAAGCAGAAGAAGCTTTTGGCAGATGCTATGCCAAAGCAAGGTCCATCCAAGAGAACCAAGTATGCCACCAAGAAGGCTGCTGCTGACAAGTCCAAGAGGTCATCTAGACAGATTCCAGCTTCTGAGAAGAACAAGGGAACTACCTCCAGAGATATGGATGAGGCTGCCATGTCTGCATTGATGAAGCTCAGACCACACCTTCCAGAGCACAATGCCGGCCATCTACATGCTGTAGACATGAAGAAGAAGAAGGATGCATGTTTGAGAGAGTGGAGAGCCGTTGATCCTTACTCTCGAAGGAGGAGAACAACTGTGGACTACATATTCTACACCAAGGAGCAACAAGATATATATGAGACTGTGCTGCTTGACAAGAGTCCAACTGTGAGTGACATGTGGTATGTTGATTGGAATTACATCAAGGCAAATCAAGACTATTTCCCAAATGTACAAGACAACTTCCACTGTGTTGGCCTTGAGGAGTTTGTTGGCAAATAATTTACTACACAGAACGATGAGATGATCATGCAATTCTACTCCACTGCTCACTTCTATGGAGATGGTAGGATTGTGTGGATGACAAAAGGAGCAAGATATGAGTCAACTGTTGATGAGTGGGCTGCCAACTTAGGAGTCCCAGAGGTACAAGATGGAGATGTATGTGTGTACTTAGAGTCCAAGGCCAGTCACAATGCCATGAAGGACATGTACAATGCTATTCCTGCTGCACACCTTCAGTCTCACAAGCTAGGATCTATCTACTACCTCCACACAGGTCTCCATACCATTAACACCATTCCGAGGCATACTTTGATGCCCAAGTGAGGAGACAAGAACTTGCTGCTTCATATTGACCAGCACGAGAGATTCAGAGTGATGGATCTGATTGTGGAGACTGTGAAGAGGGTTGCTGCTGATCAGAAGCGTTCTTGCTTCTATGCACCCTACATTTAGATGCTCATTAACTCCAAGCTGGAGAAGCACATATTTGCTCTGGACAGACCCCATTTTCCCCTACAACCAGATTTTGAGGACAACATTGTGGTGATGGACCCAGATCATCCCACATCAGCTGCAGCACAGGCAGTTTCGAGAACAGTTGGTCTTTTGATTGCTTGTGCGAAACTTTGTTTGGTCTTTGATCATACGCTTTAATGTGTGTTGCTACTATTTCCTATCCTTTTGATGTTTATGAGATGATCATAAACGTTGCTTGATTGTGTTGTGCTATGATATTCACTCTTATTACTCTCTCACACCACCAAGATGTATGTGACATGGAAGAAGTGCCCCATGTACCTAATCAATTGTGTATTTGCATTCAAACGCAAATTTAAAATACTGCACAAATTTAGGGGGAGCTCTTTCCTATGACATACTTCTCAAAGCGATGATTATATTCATTGATTATATCATATGTCGAAGCTTTGATCTATATGTTGTCATCAATTACCAAAATAGGGGAGATTGAAAGCACATTTTCTCCCTTGGTGGTTTTGGTAATTAATAACAACATATATGCCATTGAACTAATGTTTCCACTAAGCATATTTCAGGAAAGGTTCAATGATAGGGGTGGCAAAAGGATTGTGGAATACCCCAAGATGCAAGGAAATAGATTGGCAAAGCTTCAAGCAAGAGGACTCTACATTTTACTTTGTGAGAAATCACTTTGAGTCCATAGGAAATCCAATACTATTAAAAGGGGGTAAGGTATTGTTGGTGAACCAAATGCTCATATATGCACAAGTGATAGTCACCAAAAACATCCACAAGCTCTTCCACAAAAGTCTGTCGAAAGCCAAATACTCAAAATCGGTGCAACCAACAACTCCCACTCGGCGCCACCGATTCACAGACTCAGACATACCCAAGCCAAACCCTAGCATTTTGGTGCAACCGATTCTGATTCAGTGCCACCGAGTTTGGGTTGCCAACTTTCTGTTGCCCCAATTCACAAAATTGGTACCACCGAGTTTGTTGGATCGGCATCACCGGGTTATGCAATCTAACCGTTGGTCACCTAATCGGTGCAGCCAAAATTTATGTATTAGTCTCACCGAGATTCAAAATTTGCTACCTTTGGAGCAACTCGGTACCACCAATATTCACACATCAGTGTCATCGAGTTGGTCACTTAAGGTGTAACGGTTGTAGTTTTGGAGATGCCTATATATACCCCTCCACCACCACTCACTCGCAAGAGAAGCACTCAAAACAGATCCCCACTCATACCAACTGATTTTCTGAAAGAGAGCCACCTACTCATGTGTTGAGATCATGCCATTCCATTCCAACCATATGAATCTTGATCTCTAGCCTCCCCAAGTTGCTTTCCACCCAATCAATCTCTTCCACCAAAGCCAAATCTGTAAGAGAGTGATTATGTGTTGAGGAGTCTATCATCTTGAAGCACAAGAGCAAGGAGTTCATGGACATTATCGAGCCTATTACCTTTTGGAGGGTGGTGCCTCCTAGATTGGTTAGGTGTTTCTTGGGAGCCTCCTACTTCGTGTTGTGGAGTGAACCATGAAGTTTGTAAGGGCAGGGAGTGAACCAGCATGACTTTCGAGTGAACTCTTTGTCGCACGCGAGGGATTTAGATATGATTCAACTATGTCAGTATTGTTGAGAGAACTTGCACTAGTGAAAGTATGAACCCTAGGCCTTGTTTCTAAGCATTGCAATACCGTTTGTGACCACTTTTACCATTAGTTACCTTGCTGTTTTTATATTTTCAGATTACAAAAACCTATATCTACCATCCATATTACACTTGTATCACCATCTCTTCGCCAAACTGGTGCACCTATACAATTTACCATTGTATTGGGTGTGTTGGGGACACAAGAGACTCTTTGTTGTTTGGTTGCAGGGTTGTTAGAGAGAGACCATCTTCATCCTACGACTCCCACGGTTTGATAAACCTTAGGTCATCCACTTGAGGGAAATTTTCTATTGTCCTACAAAACTCTGTGCTTGGAGGCCATACGCGAGTCTACAAGAAGAAGCTACATAGTAGACATCAATCTTCACATCCTTCCTTTACTACCCATGCTTGTCTTTAATTTCCAATACTATACTCGTAGACATGCATGTGTAGGGTGTGCTTGACTTGCTATGAATGCTAAAATCTGCCAACAATTAAAATTGGGAAAAAAGAGATTTTATTTGGTCAAGTAGTCTAATCACCCCCTCTAGACCTACTTTTGATCCTAAAACGAGCCATCCTTTACATGGAGTGCACGACAAGTATTCACTAAAGCTCGACATGTTCATGCCCCCTCCTAGGGACTCCGAAGTCCTTCCCCTGGATGGTCCCCCGAACTAGTCCCATGAATTAGACCACCTAGGCCGGGAACCCTAATCCAAGACTCCCTCGGTAGCCCCTGAACCGGTCTTCGACTCCGAGGATGACAACCTTCTTCGGACAATCTTCTTCGGAAGTACCATGTCAGATAATGGAATCTTAGGCTCGACAAGCAAGTTCTTGTCATGATTCGAGAGTGTCCCCGTATTTGAACATGGAAATTTACCTTGCTACTGGCCCCATCACGCGTCACCTTGATCGTCACACCGTGTGGGGAGCACCATTATGACTAGCACTGATGTGTCGGCTTCTGCCTTCTTTATTCAACCAAATCTAGCACATCGGAGGCATACGCAAGAGCATCTTCGTACTCTCCCTTCCTCTAGCAACATCTCCTCTAGGGCTGTAGCCTTCAAAAAGGTTCCAACCATGGCCAACAACGTGGGATCCTCAAAACGTCCTCATGGCCATCTCAAGGGCGACTGGGGTAGTTGTGCCGTGTCGCGCCTCCAACTACAACACATTACAACCTAGGGCAATCTTCTGGGTCCATATTTGGCTCCAACTCACGCATGCCTGATGTCTGTTGATGCACAAACCCATGTAGACAATTATCTGGCTCCTCATGGAGACGAGCGAGTATGCTTCCTCCCCTTCATTCTGCGCGATTTAGGTTTTCATATCCACCCATTCCTTCAGGGACAGCTCTAATTCTATTGGATCCAACTCCATCACTTTACCCCAAATCCATATTACATATCACGGGATTTGTCCCTCTCTACGAGATGCATCTTGGCTGCAAAGCGCACTTTGGGCTATGGAGGAAGTATTTTTGCGTTATTCCATGTTCCCGTGATGGGAAACTGATTGAGGTTGGAGCGACCAAGGTGTGCAGAATAGCTAGGACCGGCTATCCAGTCGGGACTCCTTGGGAAGATATCACGTGGTCATCTGAATGGATTGACATGGCCAACGTCTCTCTGCATGACCTGGCTCGGCCTGTCCTTCCGGCCTCCTCTTCGAAACTTGTGAAGAAACATTTCAGCTAGAGGCCTCGGAGTACGGCCATAACGGATGACCCCGACGTAACCTGCCTTGTAAACAAGGTAAAGTGCCTCACCAACATTCGTCTTTCAATCATATACGTAATAGCAACTGCTATTATCCAAAGAGTTCAACCACTCCGGCAACATCAACATCCGTTGTGTATATACAACAGTTCCGACGATGCCACTCTGTCAATTGAGAGGGTGATCAAATACGACGACACCATCGGGTCGTGTTTAGCCGACATATACAAAGGAGAGGCCGCATATTTGGCCAAAAGTAAATATATTGATGAACTATCCATTAGAAATCCAGACAACATTATGAGTACTCTCCCATATTTCTTTATTGCATGCGCCTTTCATATTACTAACTCGATGCATCCGGCATACCGATACATCTCCAACATATCTATATATTTTGATTGTTCCATGCTATTATATTATCATTTGAGGATACTTTTTAGGCATTTACTTGTTGATTTATATTAATTTTGAGCACTAACCTATTAACCTAGTGCCCAGTGCAAGTTGTTGTTTTCTGCTTGTTTTTGGCCTTTCAGGAATACTATAGAAAACGAAGTCCAAATACCTTGAACTTTTTGATACTTTTTCTGGAGAAAATAAGACCAGGAAGCTTCAGAGGTAGACTGGAGGCCACATGAGGTGACGCCAAGCCAACAGGGCGCGCCCAGGGGGTGTCCGTTCCCTGGTGGCTTGGGGCCACCTCCCATGGCCTCCTGACCTATTCTCTGGCCTATAAATTCTCTAATGTCTCTAATATCCCAAGCCTAAGTGTGGATATATTTATCCATAGTGAGGCTTTTTTGTTTTAAAATAGTGGCATGGTTATTTCGCAGTCCTCTCGGGAGACGAGCGGAAAGTTGTCTACGGAGTTGGCTGGAACCAAGATGCTTTTTAGTGGTTCACAGGCCAGGTTGAAGCAACTTAAGGAGTTCACCAAGGAAGCACATCGTAAGTGCATTTGGTGTAACAATATTTATTTACAACGGACCTGTTTATCTACTTATTGATTTGTTGTCTTCCTTAGTAGAGGAAGTCATTGATCGGCTAGAGAAAGACCCGAGACAGGCTCGAGAGGACCATTTATACATCGAGTCACAGAGGAAAGCCAATCAACAAGTATTAACCTAGTGTAAAGAAGATGTGAACACCTTGAAGGTGAGAAATGATCGTCAGGCCAAAGAGATTGAGCGACTAAGGGCTTAATTATCTACGTCTGAGGGAAGGACCGAGAGTCCGGCGAGATGACATGCGGTAAGTAATTCCTTTGCATGAAGCAAAATCAGATTTCCGAATTCCATAGGAATATGCTAATGCGCGCACCGATAATTTGTAGGCCACCCCAAAGAGGCTGCCCACTCCATGTCCAAGGACTTCCGATTTCAACCAACTGAAGAGCATGAGAGAGTTCGGAAGGCGATGAAGATCATTTTCAAGGCGCTAAGGCCCAAGGAGAATAGTGTGCTCGAAGGCTTGTCTGAGCTGGCCGAGTGCCTGGAGGGTGTCCGACGTCGCATAAAGGCATGGAAGATGTTCACCGGACAAGAAGGAGCTAGAGAACCTCAGGCCATGGTCAAGACACGCGACACTATGATAGATCTAACAAGCCTAGCCAAAGTAGGCCTAGCTCGTCCCGACGGGAAGGAATCCCAACTTCTTAGTTGTATGAAAGCATGATGCTTGCCGCTCACTTTTCCTAGCAGGACTTAGCCTTAAGTCGTTGATAGTCGACTTGGACAAATATTACATTGTACTGTAATAGCCACATGTATCTATGTACATGTTGTTTTAAATAATGCATCAGTAGGTTCAAACTATGTTGGCCAGCCTTCAGCTTCTCCCTCCCTAGTCAATGACCTAGGAGTGCTTCTTACTTCAGGTCGAGCGAGCGGACCAGGTGTTTCAGAGAGCTAGGCAATCCTACTACGTGTCTTGAATAACAAGGTGACACGAAGCTTATGTTATATCACGTCTAGGTGCAAGAAACATCTTTCATGGAAAATAGTTCCGCTACTGGTTCCTTTCCAGGGTGATCATATATGATCACAACGATCGACCTGATCAGCACGACGTATATACATCTGAGGTGGGCATGAAGCCCCTAAGTATTTATCTGAGGTGAGTGTTAATCCCCTGGTCTTGTTGTAATTCTTCTATCATTGTGAACCAACTATTTTCTTAAGAATGCTAGCTTTCAGCTTCACCCATCCGAGGTGCCTATTCGGTTAATCCGATGGCAACAATCACAGAGGTGCCCCCCTTTACCTCCTAAATGAACAATCGAGAACATAGTGGGTAAGCACATGAGCGAGGCAACCCATCTTGGCCAAAACTTAAGTCAAGTTGAAAACTAGCCATAATATGCCAAATCTGCTAGTTTTCCCAAGGTACACGAGAACAGATCCCAGGGTTCCCAGAACTTTCGGATCACCGCAGGAATAAAAAACATAGAGTAATAGCAGAGAAAACTGACCATAATGGACTAAATCGACGAGTTTTGGCGAGGTCCCCAAACATTCATATCACCCCAAGACCAAAACTTAATGATTAATAGCATAGAAATCTGCCCATAATATGCCAAATGTATGACTTTTGGCGAGGTCCCCATAACCCGATGCTAGGGTTCTCTGAACGTTCAGATTGCCCAGGGACCCAAAATCAATGAGTAATAGCATACAAAACTGGCAAGAATGGACAAAATCTGTGAGTTTTGGTGATGTCCCTGTAAGCGAACCCAGGGTTTCCCCGAACATTCGGATCGCACTGGAACCAAAAATGAGTGAGTAATAGCAGCGAAAACTTGTCAGAATGAACCAACTCTATGAGTTTGGAGAGGTCCCCGTAACCTGACCCCGTGGTTGCCCAAACGTTAGGATAGCCTCGGGACCCAAAATCAACGAGTAGTAGCATTGAAAACTGGCCATAATATGCCGAACCTATGAATTTGACGAGGTCCTTGAGATAGGACCTCAGGGTTCCCCGAACGTTCTTGTCACCGAGGTAACCAAAAACAATGAGTAATAGCATAGAAAACTAGCAAGAATGGAACAAATATGTGAGTTTTGGTAAGGTCCCCGGACATTCAGATCGCACTGGGACCCAAAAGCAATGAGTAATAGAATAGAAATCTGGCCATAATATACCAAGTCTGTGACTTTTTGCAAGCATAACCGGACCCCGGGGTTCTCCGAACGTTCGGATCGCCCCGAGGCCCCCAAACAGTGACTAATTGCATAGTAAGCTGGCTAGAATTGATCAAATATGTAGGTTTTGGCGATGTTCCCGTAAACGAACCCACGGGTTCCTCAAAAGTTTGGATCGCCTCAAAAACCAAAATGAGTGACCAATAGCATGGAAAATTTATCAGAATGGACCAAATATGTGAGTTTTGGCAAGGTCACCATAACCTGACCCCAGGGTACCCCGAACATTAGGATTACCCCAAGACCCAAAATCATTGACTACTAAAATTCAAAACTGGGCATAATATGTTAAATTTGCGAATATTGACGAGGTCTCCGAGACCGAACCCCTTGGTTCCCCGAACGTTCGGACACTGCGGGGACCGGAAATAGTGAGTAATACCATAGAAAAGTGGCTAGAACAGACCAAATCTACAAGTTTTGGCGAGGTCCCCAAACATTCGGATCGCCCCGGGACCCAAAATTAATGAGTAATAGCATAGAAAACTGGCCATAATATACCAATTTTTTGAGTTTTAACGAGGTCCCCATAAAAGGAACCCGAGGGTCTCCGAGCATTCAGATCGCCTCGGGACCCAAAAATAGTAAGTAATAGCATAGAAACTTTGACAGGATGTATGAAATTTGTGAGTTTTGGCCATGTCCCCGTAAGGGGACCTCGGGATTCCCCTGAACTTTTAGATCGCCCTGGATGCCAAAATCAGTGAGTAATAGCACATAAACTAGTTAGAATGGACCAAATCTGTGAGTTTTGTCGAGGTCCCCGTAACCTCACCCCGTGGTTCCCCGAATGTTCGGTTCATTCCGGGACTTGAAATCAGTGAGTAACAGTATTGAAAACTTGCTATAATATGATGAATATACAAATTTTGGCAAGGTCCCCGAGACCTGATCTTGGGGTTCCCCGAACATTCGGATCACCGCGAGAACCAAAAACAATGAGTAGCATAGAAATTTGTCCAGAATGGACCAAATTTACGAGTTTTGCCAACGTCCCTCACATTAAGATCGCCCTGAGACCCAAAATTAATGAGTTATAACATAGTAATTTGGCCATAATATGCCGAATCTACGAGTTTTGGCGAGGTCCGTATAACCAGACCTCGGGGTTCTTTGAACGTTCGAATAACCCACGGACCCAAAATAAATGAGTAATAGGCTAAATCTGTGAGTTTTAGCAATCTCCCCGTAAGTGGACCCATGGGTTCCATGAACATTTGGACCGCACCGTAATCGAAAATGAGTGACTAGTAGCACAGAAAATTGGTCAAAGTGAACCAAATCTGTGAATTTTTATGAGGTCCCCGTAACCTGACCCCGGGGTTCCCCGAATGTTCGGATCGCCTCTGGACCCAAAATCAATGAGTAATAGCATTGAAAACTAGCCATAATATTCCAAATCTGCAAGTTTTGACAAGGTACCCGAGACCGGATCCCGGGTTTCCCCGAACCTTTGGATCACCGCAGGAATAAAATACATTGAGTAATAGCAGAGAAAACTGGCCAGAATGGACCAAATATGCGAGTTTTGCTAAGGTCCCGAACATTCATATCGGCATTGAGACCCAAAACTAATGAGTAATAACATAGAAATATGGCCATAATATGCCAAATCTATGAGTTTTGGCGAGGTCCCCAAAACCGAACCCCGGGGATACCCGAACGTTCGGATCTCCTCGGGAACCAAAATCAATGAGTAATATCATAGAAAACTAGCAAGAATGGAGCAAATCTGTGAGTTTTGGCGATGTACCTATAAGCAGACCCAGGGGTGACGTGGCTTGAGACTGTGTCGGTATTTCCCAAAAGAGGAAGGGATGATGCAACACAACTATGGTAAGTATTTCCCTCAGTTAAGAAACCAAGGTATGATCAATCCAAGGAGGAAGACCACACAACGCTATGTAAACAGCACCTGCACACAAATAGCAAATACTTGCAACCCGACACGTAAGAGAGGTTGTCAATCTCTCAACGGTAAAAATACAGATTAGATTGTAATAGGTTGGGCAAATAGATCTCACAAGAACACAAAATAAAAGAAGTAGATAAAAAGTGCAGCAAGGTATTTTGATTTTTTTGGATTCATAGATGTGAAAACAAAAGCGGCAAAAAGATAGATCGGGAAGCAGTATGTTGGAAAAGTAGACTCGGGGCCGTAGGTTTCACTAGTGGCTTTTCTCATGAGTATAGCGCACGGTGGGTGAACAAATTACTATTGGGCAATTGATAGAAGATCAAATAATCATGACGATATCCAAGGCAATGATCATTATATAGGCATAACGCCCAAGATAAGTAGACTGAAACGATTCTGCATCTACTACTATTACTCCACACATCGACCGGTATCAAGCATGCATGCATCTAGTGTATTAAGTTCATGGAAAAACGGAGTAATGCAATAAGAACAGTGACATGTTGTAGACAACATCTATTCATGTAGGAATATACCCCATCTTGTTATCCTTAATGGCACCGATACATGCATGCCTTGTTGCCCCTTCTGTCACTAGGAAAGGACACCACAAGGTCAAACCCATCACAAAGCACCTCTTCCCATGGCAAGAAAAAGTCAATCTAGTTGGCCTAATTAAAAAATTTATTTGAAGAAGAAATGTGAGGCTATAAGTAATCATGCATATAAGAGATCAAAGAAGACTCAAATAGTATTCATGGATAGAAACTGGTCATGAAATCAAAATTCATCGGATCCCAACAAACACGCCGCGAAAAGTCATTACATCAAATAGATCTCTAGGAGACCAATGTATTGAGAATCTAAATTGAGATAGGAAGCCATCTAGCTACTGCCTACGGACCTGTAGGTCTATGGTGGACTACCCTCGCATCATCAAAGAGGCACCCATGAAGACAATGCACCCCTCCGTGATGGAGTTAGATTGGATCTCGCGGTTCTGGAACTAACGGCAGCTGGAATTGTGGTTTGTTGACTCCCCTAGTTTTTTGGAATATTTGGGTATTTATAGAGCTGATAGGCGGTGTAGAGGCATCCTGAGGTGGGCACAACCCCCAGGGTATGCCTGGGGCCTCTAGCGCGCCCTAGTGGCTTGTGCTCTCCTCGGCCCTCCTATCTGGCACTTCTTTGGCCCACTAGATGTGTTTTGGCCCCAAAAGAATCTCCAAAAAGTTTCACGGTGTTTGGGCTTTGTTTGGTACTGATATTCTGCGAAGGAAAAAACAAGCAAAAAACAACTACTAGCACTTGGCACTATGTCAATAGGTTAGTACCAAAAAAGGATATAAAGTTGCTATAAAATGATTGTAAAACATCCAAGATTGATAATATAACAGCATGAAACAATAAAAAATTATGAATACATTGGAGACGTATCAGCATCCCCAAGCTTAATTCCTACTCACCCTCGAGTAGGTAAATGATAGAAACAGAATTTTTTATGTGGAATGCTGCTCAACATGTTCATCACATATTCTTTTCTTTTGTAGCATGGACATTTGGACTTTTAGATGGTTCAAAGCAATAGTCTAGTTTTGACATGAAGACTTTAATACTCAAGCATATCAACAAGTAACCATGTCTTTCAAAATGTCAACACTAAAGAAAGTTATCCCTAGCCCGTCATGCTCAATCATTGATCCATTCATGAAACACACTCAAATATTAACTACACCTAATGCTCAAGTACGATCATAGTGCCCCCTAGTTGGTGATTTATAAGAGAAGATGGAGACTCAAGTAAAACTAAAAGTTTCATAAAGTAAATAGATAGTCCTTCGCAGAGGGAAGTAGGGATTTGTAGAGGTGCCGGATCTCAAGGTTTAAATTGATAGAGAAAAATATTTTGGGTGGCATGCCTTTCCTATCAACGAAAATGACCGAGAGCTTTCAATACCTTTCCATGCTAGATATATCATAAGCGGTTCCCAAACAGAAAATAAAGTTTATTCCTTTTTCCACCATTATTTCACAATACATGGCTAGCCGAATCCATGGTTGCCTTCCATACCAACACTTTCCAAGGAATTTATTATTTGACAACATAAAATAAATTTATTTTTCCATTTAGGGACTGGGCATCCCTATTACCGCCATACTATTGTGCAATTACAAGTGAATAAACACTCATCTTGAGAATAACACATCTAGCATGGAAAAATATCGATCACCCCCTTCTTCTTTATGAGCGGTACGAGCACACAAAAAGGAAATTTTATTTTGAAAATTAGAGATGGCACATACAAATTTGCTTGGAACATACTTGAAATACCGCATATAGGTAGGTATGGTGGATTCATATGGCAAAACTGGGTTTAAGGATTTTGGATGCACAAGTAGTATTTCTACTTAGTACAAGTCAAGGCTAGCAAATCGATTGAGAAGCAACCAAGCAAGAAACGAATATTCACATAAGTGAGCATTAAGCATAACTAACTCCGAATAATGCACCATAAGTAGGATGTAATTACATTGCACAACTATTGACTTTCGTGCTTGCATAGGGAATCACAAACCTTAACACTAATATTCTTACTAAGCATAATTACACACCAACATAACTCACATATTACGATCATCATATCTCAAAACTATTACAAGGAATCAAGTTTAATTTGTCCAATGATCTTCATGAAAGTTTTTATTATATCCCTCTTGAATATCTATCACTTTGGGACTAGTTTCATTTATTGCCATTGCTTTTGACATGTTCACATAGATTTAAGTGAAGATCATGAGCATAAAAATATCATCTCTCAAAATAGTATAAGTGAAGCATGGGAGGATTTCTTAAAAAATTTACTGACTCTCAAATATCTTATTTACTAATTTAATTCACCACTGAAGTCTCTACGTTAATCCACATAAGCAAAATTAATTTAGCCATTAGATTCTAAAACTGATGGGCAAGATCTGTTAAAAGACGCTGCCTCAATAATAAAAGAAACATCACGTACGTAAATAGGATTTGAACCCACACGTACAAAAGGGTGTCCTAAGTGGCCTCATCTAATGCTCTAAAAAAGTGCCCACATATAAGTTAGTTGTAAAAAAACACCCACATCTAGGGATTAAAAATAAAAACAACACGCCTTCTTGAATCAAGCTCCATGTGAAAAAAGTCATCAAGCTCCATGTGAAAAAAGAGTCCACAAACTCCATGTGAAAGAAGAGTAGACATCTCGATCTGAAAAACAAAATCCATGGATGTACATATATAAAAGAGACCCAAAGCCACACATCCAAAAAAGGGAGCCAAATCCACACATACAAAAAAGTGTCTCTGACGCTCATGTTGAAGTTCATTACGAAAAGGAAAACCACCCACGTATAAGTTTTAAAAAATTAAGAACATCACACCTTCTTTTCTTAACATTGAAATAAGATGTCCTAAATGCCCACTTCAAAAAAGATTCCACATCTTAATATGAAAAACCGAAATGGTTGGATGTACATAGAAGAGACCTCAAGCCTCATGTCCAAAAAGGAGGAGCTTATGCATGATTTTGAGAATGAAATTTCAGTCATGGATAGAGTAAGATGGACATGTTGTCGACCCATAGAATTCCTCTCCGTATACTCAAAGTTTTATCCACGGATGATACGATGTGGTTGTGGGGCCAACCTTGATGATGGAGTCGGAGCCATTGGGCAGGAATGCAGTGTGAGCTTAATTCATGAGGGGCTAAGTGTAAACTACACACAGACGAGCTCGTTGTGTTGTCCATGGAAAGGTCCCAGGGAAGTCCTCCTGAGGAGGTGAAAAACTGAGATGGCAAGGACCAAGCCATATAATCTATCTAACGTCATGCTTCCCATCTACTAGACATCATTGCACTGGCCATGAACTTGCTGGTCAGCGGACTCGGCCACATAACCATGGAGGAGATAGACGCTGGCCCTAGAGGAAGAAGTAGAAAAATAAGTTAATGTGACATTGCAACCGTCACTGTGACAACCATGTGTGTATTGATGTCCCCATCAGTACCTTCCATGGTGCCCATTTTGGTTCTTGCAGCCACCATTCTCCCCTCCTACATAAGTAGCACGCTTCTCAGATTGGCCATCGATCGAGTTTTCACTTTCAACTACGCCATGCATCTATGGCACCTACTACTTTGGAATTCCATTGATCACCCTAATATCTGCATCCGTCCCGTCACTGTGATGCTCTATTTGATGTGAGGTTTTCCTTCCATCTCCATTTGAGAAGAGTGCAGGTCAAAGGAATGGAATAAATTGATTTTATGTGCCTCCGATTTATGGATTTATTAAAATTCATACTGACTTCTTTTGTACTCATGTTAATCTAATTTTAATATTTCATGCAGGTAATTCAAACATGTGAAGGTGATTTAGCTTCCTATTTTCATACATTTCTATTTTTAACTTAATCTACATCTAGAATATAGTGGTGGGTGCAACATTGTAGATATTATTGGTTCATTTACAACTATATTAGAAATATTATATCTACTGTATTCCAACTTTACTATGACTTATACCCTCCAATACAAGCCATAGATTCATCAAAACAAGCACACAATGCAATGAAAACAGAGTCTGTCTCAAACAGAACAGTGTGTAGTAATCTGTACTCTACCTACAATCATGTAACTCTAAAAATTCTTAAACTTTAGCAAAACATCAAGAATATGTATAACAATACAGTGTTAAAATTTCAGCTCATTATCATGCTCCAGTAAAAAAATAAAATCCACGCACTACAATCAAAGTTTCTGTTTCAGATTCAACATTATTTCTAGTCATCTTATGAATCATCCTAAATGTTCTACTTGGAAGAAACACTAAATAAAACATAAAAAATAATCATATCATAAGCATAATTATGTAAACACTAAAAAACAGAAAGTAAAATATAAATTTTATTCATTGGGTTGCCTCCCAACAAGCGCTATTGTTTTACGCCCCTAGCTAGGCATAACACAACGATTCATGTATTGTCATCTTTACGTTTTACTCCATAGAAGGACCTCATGATTTATTCATATGATTGCTTAAATCTATTTCTAGGGAAGTGTTCCATACCCTCTCTAAGTGTAAATTGGAATTTAATATTGCCTTCTTTCATACCAATCACGGCGCCGATAGTGCGTAAAAATGGTCTACCAAGTATGATGGGACAAGATGGATTGCAATCAATATAAAGAACAATAAATTCAATTGGCACATAGTTCCTATTTGCAATAATAAGAACATCATTAATTCTACCCAAATCCTTTTTAATAGTAGAATCCATCAAGTGCAAATTAAGAGAACATTCTTTAATACTGGTAAGACCAAGCACACCACAAAGAGATTTTGGAATTGTGGGAACACTAGCACCAAAATCACACAAAGCAAAGCACTCATAATTTTTAATATTTACTTTAATGGTATGTTACCTCTCATCGTGCAATTTTTTAGGAATTCAAATCTCTAACTCCAACTTTTCTTCTAAGGACTTCATCATGGCATCAACAATATGTTTAGTAAAAGCTTTATTTTTTCCATAAGCATGGGGTGAATTTATCATGGATTGCAGAAAATAAATACATTCAACCAAGGAGGAACTATCATAATTAAAGTCTTTGTAATCCAAAATAGTGGTCACATCACTAGTTAAAGTTTTGACTTGTCCAAAACCCACTTTCATCAATTTTTTCATCAAGATTTTGACCCTCCAAATCATTGGGACGCCCTATAGCTAAAGTCGACTCTTCTTTCGTCCCTTTATCATCAATTTTAACATTACTAAACAAGGAATCAATAGAACAAACACCATTCATTTTAACATCTTCATCATTTTTATGAAAGTAATTGCTAGAAAACGCTTTTTCTAAAAATTCTCTTTTAGCTCTAAGCATAGTGGTTATTTTCTTAATTTCATCCATAGAAACATATAAATCTTTAATCGATTCATTAATCTTAGATGGAAAAGCATTGAACTCGATATTTTCTTCATCATGGGAAATTCTATGAATGCTTCTAGACACATCATCAATCTAATTCAACTTTTCCTCTATCATAGTATTGAAAGACTTTTGTGCATTTATAAATTATTTAAATTACTATCAAGATCATAGGTGTTCCTATTATTATTGTAAGAATAATTACCATAGGAATTGCCATAATTATTAGAGGAATTTCCTGAAAAGGCCTAGGATTAAAATTACCTCTCTAAGCATTGTTATTGAAATTGTTTCGCGAGATGAAATTCATATCTACCTAATCATTATTTTGCTTAATCAAAGTAGACAAAGGCACATATTTAAGATCAATAGGAGCATTTTTACTAGAATCTGACTTCATAAGAGCGTCAACTTTTTCACTCAAAGTACTAATTTCTTCAAACGAATTAAATTTTTTACTAGTAGGTGCTCTTTCAGTATGCCATTGTGATTAATTTACAATACTATTATCTAGCAATTAAGTAGCATCACCCAAAGAAATTTTCATAAAAGTACCACTCGCAGCGGAATCTAAAAGATTTCTAGAGACAAAATTCAATCCCGCATAAAAAATTTGTATGATCATCCAAAGATTTAAGCCATGAGTAGGACAATTTATTAGCATGAGTTTAATTATTTCCCAAAATTGTGCAACATGTTCATGCTCAAGTTGCTTAAAATTCATGATTTGAGTTATAAGGGAAATTCACGGGCAAAAAAATACTTAGTAATAAAAGCATCCTTACAATTATCCCAATAATCGATACTATTGCGAGGCAAAGAAGAAAACCAAAATTCTGCATGATCCCTCAAGAAGAAAGAAAATAATTTCAAATTCATAATATCATTGTCCACATTTTTTGTTTTGCATATCACACAATTCTACGAATGCGTTTAGATGGCACACGACTCCCACATCAAGAGTATCGGAAAAATTGATGTTTCATGACAAGATTCAACAAAGCGACATTAATATCATAGGACTCCGCACTAGTGGCGGGAGGAGCAATCGGAGTGCTAACAAAATCATTATTATTGATATTGTAGAAACCACATAACTTGGTGTTTTCTTTAGTCATCGCGATTATGCTAACAAAATTGCAAGCAAACAAGAGATCGGACGAGAAAAAGGCAAAAGAAAGAAAAGAAGGCGATTAAAACGACAAATATGTGAAGTGGGGGAGAGGAAAACGAGAGGCAAATGGAAAATAATGTAAATTGCAAGGAGATGATATTTGTGATTAGGAACCTGATAAATGTTGATGATATGTCCCCGGCGCCAGAGATTGGCATGCTGAAGAGAGACTGCTTATGCACCTCCTCCCTGGCAACGGCACCAGAAATTCCTTTGACGTTGCTTGAGACTACGTCAATAAGTATTTCCCTCAGTTCAGAAACCAAGGTATCAATCCAAGGAGGAAAACCACGCAACGCTATGTAACTGGCACCTGCACACAAACAAATACTTGCAACCCGACGCGTAAGAGAGGTTGTCAATCTCTCAACGGTAAAAAGATAGATTAGATTGTAATAGGTTGGGCAAATAGATCTCACAAGGACACAAAATAAAAGAAGTAGATAAAAAGTGCAGCAAGGTATTTTTGGGTTTTTGGATTAATAGATATGAAAACAAAAGCGGTAAAAAGATAGATTGGAAAGCAATTTGTTGGAAAAGTAGACCCGGGGGCCGTAGGTTTCACTAGTGGCTTCTCTCATGAGTATAACACACGGTGGGTGAACAAATTACTATCGGGCAATTGGTAGAAGATTAAATAATCATGACGATATCCAAGGCAATGATCATTATATAGTTATCATGTCCAAGATAAGTAGACCAAAATGATTCTGCATCTACTACTATTACTCCACACATCGACGGCTATCCAGGATGCATCTCGTGTTAAGTTCATGGGAAAACTAAGTAATGCAATAAGAATGGTGACATGACATAGACAAGATCTATTCATGTAGGAATAGACCCCTGATGTCTACTACACAACTTTATTCTTGTAGACACGTGTTGGGCCTCCAAGCGCAGAGTTTTGTAGGACAATAACAATTTTCCCTCAAGTGGATGACCTAACGTTTATCAATCCGTGAGAGGTGTAGGATGAAGATGGTCTCTCTCAAATGACCCTGGAACCAAATACAAGAAATCACTTGTGTCCCCAACACATCCAATACAATGGCAAATTGTATAGGAGCACTAGTTCGGCAAAGTGTAATATGAATGGTAGAAATATATTTTTATAATCTGAATAAATAAAACAACAAGGTAGCAAATAACAAAAGTGAGCACAAATGATATTGCAATGATTGAAAATTAGGCCTAGGGTCTGTACTTTCACTAGTGCAATCTCTCAACAATGCTAACATAGTTGGATCATATAACCATCCCTCAACGTGCAACGAAGAATCACTCCAAAGTTCCTATCTAGCGGAGAACATAAAAAGAAATTGTTTGTAGGGTATGAAACCACCTCAAAGCTATTCTTTTTGTTTGATCTATCCTAGAGTTTGTACTAAAATAACAGAAGCTATTCTTTCCGATCGATCTAATCAAGAGTTCATACTAAAACAACACCAAATAATTTCAGATTCATAATACTCAATCCAACACAAAGAACTTCAAGGAGTTCCCCAAGATTTCTGCTGGAGAAACAAAGACAAGAACGTGCATCAACCCCTATGCATAGATTATCCCAATGTCACCACGAGAATCCTCAAGTTGAATGCCAAAATACATATCAAGTGAATCAATACGATACCCCATTTTCACTACGAGTAGTCAATTGCAAGACATATATCAAGTGTTCTCAAATCCATTATAGTATTCAATTCGATAACAATGAAATCTCAAAGGGAAAACTCAATTCATCACAAGAAGAGTATAGAGGGGCGAAACATCATATGATCCATCTATGTTAACAAAGCCCATGATATATCAAGATCATGACATCTGAAGATCACGAGAGAGAGAGATTAAACACATAGCTACTGGTACAAACCCTTGGCCCCGAGGGTGGACTACTCCCTCCTCATCGTGGTGGTCGCCGGGATGATGAAGATGGCCACCAGTGATGATCTCCCCCTTCGACAGGGTGCCGGAACGGGCCCCCGATTGGTTTTCGGTGGCTACAGAGGCTTGCGGCGGCAGAACTTCTAATCTAGGGCTACCCCGAAGGGTTTAAGAATATTTGGGAATTTATAGTGCAAAGAGTGGTGCGGGAGGCCACCGAGGTGGGCACACCCCACCTAGGCGTGCTAGGGGCCCCTGGCGCGCCCTGGTGGGTTGTGCCTCCCTCGGGGCACCCCCCATGTGCAGCTCCATCCCATTGGGTTCCTTCTGGTCAAAAAAATCTCCAAAAAATTTCGTGGTGTTTGGACTCCATTTGATATTGATTTCCTACGATGTAAAAAACAAGCGAAAAACAGCAATTGGTACTGGGCACTAGGTCAATAGGTTAGTCCCAAAAAATGATATAAAGTTTCTATAAAATGATTGTAAAACATCCAAGAATGATAACATAACAACATGAATACTTCATAAATTATAGATACGTTGGATACGTATCAGCATCCCCAAGCTTAATTCCTACTCGTCCTCGAGTAGGTAAATGATAAAAGAAATAATTTATGAAGTGTGAATGCTAGTAAAGTGCATAAGTTTGATCAATGATAATTTCAATCACTTTTCCTAGAATCATAATAGCAATTCTTTCTTATTAAACTTCTCATGTTAAAGTAGCAACCAATTCACATGTTAAGGTTCAAACCATGAATTCTCTTGAAACTCAACAACCTATGTTCTCAGTCACCAAGCAATTGCAATTCAACTTATTCAACAGAGTTTAAGTAAGAGCTCGACATACTCAACCATAATATAGTCTTTTATGATTGCTAACACTCACCGCGTACACATGAGCAAAATGTTTCAACCGGACACATAGAAAGATAGGGGCTTACTATTTTGCCTCCCAACGTATTCACCTCAAGGATGATGTCAACAATAATAACTTATGCTACCCATATTCAAATGGAAATATGTACCTAGATCTTTCCTCACCACATGATGCTTGCCAAAGGATAAAAATAAAAAGGAATAGAGAGAAAACTTTGACTCCTTGCATAAATGTAACTACTAAAAAGTAAAAGATAGGCCCTTCGCAGAGGGAAGCAGAGGTTGCCATGTGCTTATTTGTTTGTACGCTCAACCCCTTAGTGCAAAAGAACGTCATGTTATATTGCACCTTATGATAGCAACCTTTATTATGCAGTCGAACGCTTTTATTACTTTTCCATCACAAGTTCGTACAATGCTCAATTTTCTCTTACACTAAATGATCTAACACTTTTAGAAACAATTTTTATTGCCTTATAGCACCGATGACAACTTAGTTGAAGGATCTTTTCTCAATCCTTAGGTAGGTATGGTGGACTCTTGAAAATAAGATTTGGGTTTAAGGGTTTTTTGGATGCACAAGTAGTATCTCTACTTGCTGCGGAATTTTTGGCCAGCAAGGATGGGGGGCAAGCACCACATGTTGAAGGATCTATGACAATATAACTTCTATGTGAATATGAACAAACGTAAATCATTACATTGTCTTCCTTGTACAACATCAACAATTTTGGCATATAATATTTTGATGGGGGCTCACAATCACAAAATATTTCCAGGATAGTGTATCTGCATGTGAAAGTTCTCTTCCTTATACTAATTATTCGTGAATTGCTTGTATGACCAATATTGTGATTGCCAAGCCTCAAAAGATTTCACTTTCTAAAATCAATATGAAACTACCACTAGGAATGATATGGTTTCAACTTCATGACATTCAATTTATTCAAAAATTTACTCATAGGATATAAGTGAAGCACAATAGTAAATGACATAGAAAAGAGCTTCGTTGATGGGATGTGAATGCCGCTTACTTAGCCTCCCTGGAAATTACTTGAGGACGCAATTTTATTTAAAAACTTTAATATATAATTATTTAATTAAAAAACAAGCAAAAAAAAACAAAATAACATTTCAAGAATATCACACATCATGTGAAGAAGTAAAAACTTAGGATCAACCGATACTAACTGATAATTGTTGATGAACAAAGGTGGGATGCCTACTGGGGCATCCCCAAGCTTAGATGCTTGATACTTCTTGAAATATTATCTTAGTATGCCTTGGGCATCCCCAAGATTGAGCTTTTGTGTCACCTTAATTCCTTTCATATCACGGTTTACCTAATACTGAAAACTTCATCCACACAAAACTCAACAAGAACACATGAGATAAGTTAGTATAAACTAATACAAAAACCTTATCATTCTCTACTGTAGAAAATCACTAAAATTATTACTAAACATTTCATACTAAATGCCTCTGCATATTTAATACTCCTATCCTCAAATAGAACCATTAAACAAGCAAACATTTGCAAACAATGCAAACATAACAACAATCTGCCAAAACAGTACAATCTGTAAAGAATGCAAGAGTATCCATACCTATTAAACTTTAAAAAATTCTTAAAATTTAAAACACTGTAGAAAATTTATCAGAGATTATTTTGAAAAAAATTCAACAATTTATCACATTCTGACTTTTCTAGGGAATATTTGGAACAACGATAAACTTTGTGTTTTCAAACAGCAACATGTAGACTTGCAAAATAAGTATGGTAAAGGCTATCCTTGAAATTTTTATTGAAAATAAAGATGCAAAACATTATTATAAATAACATAAAGCAAATACTAGTAAATTCAAATGACGCTCCAAGCAAAACACATATCATGTGACGAATGAAAATATAGCTCCAAGTGAGGTTACCGATAATGTTGGAGGCGAAAGAGGGGATGTCGTCCGGGGCATCCCCAAGCTTAGTTGCTTGGATATTACTTGAATGTTACCTTTGGGGTGAATTGTGCATCCCAAATATTAGGTCCTTGTCCCTCCTTATTCTACTCATATCGATATCTCACCCAAAACTTGAAAACTTCAATCAGACGAAACTTAACGGAACTTTGTGAGATGAGTTTCACTTTGGTACTATCAAGATAAGATCCATAATTGGTCTCACACAATGAATACTGTAGCATATCATTTCCACAATTTATATTGAGTAATATATTCCATAGAAACTAGATAACAAGCAAACTATGCATTGAAAACAGAATCTGTCAAAAACAGAATAGTGTGTAAAGATCTGAAATGTTCTATAATTCTGTAACTCTAAAAATTCTGACAAATTAGGAAAGCGTAGGTAATTTGTGTATCAATCATCTGTAAAAATCTCAGGTCAAAATCATGTTCCAGTGAATTATATAAATTCCTGGACTAGGTGCAAAAGTTTCTCTTTTTGGATAGAATCAAGTCAACTATCATCCACACTATCCCAAAGGCTTTACTTGGCACTATATTGAAACAAAAACTATAAAGCATGATTACCACAGTAGCCTAATCATGCGAACACACAAAAACAGTAGGTAAAAGTGTTGGGTTGTCTCCCAACAAGTGCTTTTATTTAATGCCTTTTAGCTAGGCATGATGATTTCAATGATGCTCGCATAAAAGAAAAGAATTGAAACATGAAGAGAGCATCATGAAACACATGTCAAGCACATTTAAGTTTAACCCACTTCCTTGCATCGGTATTTTGTGATAAAGCAACCCATGAAAACAAGAACCAACTAGCATAGGAAGGCAAAACAAGTAGAACTTCAAAACAATCAACACATAGAGAAGAAACTTGATATTATTGAGATATGTAAGAGCATAAGTTCCTCTCTCATAATAATTTTTAGAGGCATCACGAATGTATTAAACAATATAAATATCACATACATCACTCTTTTCATGATGCACAAGCATAGAAAATTTATTACTCTTTATGACATACATGTCATCATAATAATCATCATAGATAGCAACTTTATCATCATAGTCAATTGAAACCTCTTCCAAAATAGTGGATGTATCACTAAATAAAGTCATGACCTCTCCAAATCAACTTTAATAAATATTGTAATAAGATACAACATCCTCCAAAATAGTTGGATCACTATTACCTAGAGTTGACACTCTTCCAAACCCACTTGCATCAATGTAATCATCATAAATAGGAGGCATGCTATCATCATAAAAAAAATTCTTATCGAAAGTAGAAGGAATCAAAGGATCATATTCATTAAGAAAATCGTCCCCAAGCTTAGGACAAGAATTATTTCTAGAAAATAAATCTTCAAACATATAATACTCATTAAACATAGCATCCCCAAGCTTGTGGTTTTGCATATCATCACAATCATTCTTACCAATAGCATGAATGGCACCAAGAATATAGCAAACATTATTATCACATTGTTCCAAGCAAGTGCTAAAAAGATTCTTAAGATCATAAGGGACATAATTTCCTTCCCAATCATAATCATTACAAATAGTAGTAGGTATCACAAAATCGTACTCAATATCATCCTCCTCCATCAACATATTTGATTCACTTTCATGAGGCACAATGGTGATAGGAGCAACATTATTTGGGAGAGTTACCTTTTTTACCTCTATTATTTCTTCTTTTCTTCTTCACCACATCATGTGTGGGTTTAATTAATTTTTTCAAGCTTCCTGTTCAAGAGATTGATTGGATAGAAAGCTCCTCCTTGTTACCTTCATGCACTCACCTCCCCGTCAACAGCTCCAGAAAAGAGCTTGATGTCTACTACGTAACTTTATTCTTGTAGACATGTGTTGGGCCTCCAAGCGCAGAGTTTTGTAGGACAATAGCAATTTTCCCTCAAGTGGATGACCTAAGGTTTATCAATCCGTGAGAGGTGTAGGATGAAGATGGTCTCTCTCAAATGACCCTGCAACCAAATACAGGATATTTCTTGTGTCCCCAACACACCCAATACAATGGCAAATTGTATAGGTGCACTCGTTCGGCAAAGTGTAATATGGATGGTAGAAATATATTTATAATCTGAATAAATAAAAACAGCAAGGTAGCAAATAACAAAAGTGAGCACAAACGATATTGCAATGATTGAAAATGAGGCCTAGGGTCCATACTTTCGCTAGTGCAATCTCTCAACAATGCTAACATAGTTGGATCATATAACCATCCCTCAATATGCAATGAAGAATCACTCCAAAGTTCCTATCTAGCGGAGAACAGAAGAAGAAATTGTTTGTAGGGTACGAAACCAACTCAAAGCTATTCTTTCCATTCGATCTATCCTAGAGTTCGTACTAAAATAACAGAAGCTATTCTTTCCGATCGATCTAATCAAGAGTTCGTACTAAAACAACACCAAATAATTTCAGATTCATAATACTCAATCCAACACAAAGAACTTCAAGGAGTGCCCCAAGATTTCTACCGGAGAAACAAAGACAAGAACGTGCATCAACCCCTATGCATAGATTACCCCAATGTCACCGCGGGAATCCGCAAGTTGAATGCCAAAATACATATCAAGTGAATTAATACGATACCCCATTGTCACCATGAGTATTCAATTGCGAGACATATATCAAGTGTTCTCAAATCGATTAAAGTATTCAATCCGATAACAACGAAATCTCAAAGGGAAAACTCCATTCATCACAAGAAGAGTATAGAGGGGAGAAACATCATATGATCCATCTATGTTAACAAAGCCCATGATATATCAAGATCGTCACATCTCAAGATCACGAGAGAGAGAGAGATTAAACACATAGCTACTGGTACAAACCCTCAGCCCCAAGGGTGGACTACTCCCTCCTCATCGTGGTGGCCGCCGGGATGATGAAGATGGACACCAGTGATGATCTCCCCCTCTGACAGGGTGCCAGAACGAGCTCCTGATTGGTTTTCGGTGGCTACAGAGGCTTGCGGCGGCAAAACTTCCGATCTAGGGCTACCCCGAAGGGTTTCGGAATATTTGGGAATTTATAGTGCAAAGAGGGGGTGCGGGAGGCCACCGAGGTGGGCACAACCCACCTGGGCGCGCGAGGGGGCCCTGGCATACCCTGGTGGGTTGTGCCCCCCTCGGGGCACCCCGAGGTGCAGCTCTGGCCCATTAGGTTCCTTCTGGTCAAAAAAATCTCCAAAAAGTTTCGTGGTGTTTGGACTCCGTTTGATATTGATTTCTTGCAATGTAAAAAACAAGCAAAAAACAGCAACTGGCACTAGGCATTGGGTCAATAGGTTAGTCCCAAAAATGATATAAAGTTGGTATAAAATGATTGTAGAACATCCAAGAATGATAAAATAACAGCATGAATACTTCATAAATTATAGATACGTTGGAGACATATCAACTCCATCTTGCTATCCTTAATGGCAACGATACATGTGTACCTTGCTGCCCCTTCTGTCATTGGGAAAGGACACTGCAAGATCAAACCCATCACAAAGCACCTCTTCTCATGGGAAGAAAAATCGATCTAGTTGTCCTAACTAAACCAAACATTCGAAGAAGAAATATGAGGCTATAAGTAATCATGCATATAAGAGATCAATGGAGACTCAAATAGTATTCATGGATAGAAACTGATCATGAACTCAAAATTCATCGGATCCCAACAAACGCATCACAAAAAGTCATTACATCAAATAGATCTCCAAGATAACATTGTATTGGGAATCAAAAGAGAGAGAGAGGAATCCATCGAGCTACTACCTGCGGACCCGTAGGTCTATGGTGGACTAGTCACGCATCATCGGACAGGCACCCATGAAGACCATGCACCCCTCCATGATAGTGTTAGATTGGATCTCGCGATTCTGGAATTTCGGCGGCTGGAATTGTGTTTTGTCGACTCCCTAGGGTTTTGGAATATTTGGGTATTTATAGAGCTGATAGGCGGTGGAGAGGCGTCCCTAGGAGGGCAGAACCCACCAGGGCGCGTCTGGGGCCTCTGATGCGCCCTAGTGTCGTGTGCTCTCCTCGGCCCTCCTCTTTGGCACTTCTTTGGCCCATTGGATTTCTTCTAGACAAAAAACAATCTCCAAAAATTTTCACGATGTTTGGGCTTCGTTTGGTACTGATATTCTGTGAAGTAAAAAACAAGCAAAAAACAACAACTAGCACTTTGCACTATGTCAATAGGTTAGTCCCAACAAATGATATAAGGTTTCTATAAAATGATTGTAAAACATCCAAGATTGATAATATAACAGCATGGAACAATCAAATATTATAGGGCTTCCCCGAATATTCGGATCGCAGCGGAACTGAAAATGAATGAGTAATAGCACGTAAAACTAGTTAGAATGAACCGACTCTTTGAGTTTGGCGAGGTCACGGTAACCTGACGCCGTTGGTTCCCGAACGTTCGGATCGCCCCGGGACTAAAAATCAATGAGTAATAGCATTGAAAACTAGCCATAATATGCCAAATATTTGAATTTTCATGAGGTTCTCGAGATAGGACCTCAGGGTTCCCCTAACGTTCCGGTCTCCGCCGTAACTAAAAACAGTGAGTAATAGCATAGAAAACTGGCCAGAATGGACCAAATCTGTGAGTTTTGGTGAGGTCCCCGGACATTCAAATTGCCTCGGGACCCAAAATCAATGAATAATAGAATAGAAAACTGGACATAATATACGAAATCTGCGACTTTTTGCAAGCATAACCGGACCCTGGGGGTTCTCCGATCGTTCGGATCGCCCCGAGGCCCCAGATCAGTGACTAATAGCATAGAAAGCTGGCTAGAATGGACCAAATCTGTGAGTTTTGGCGATGTCCTCGTAAACGGACCCAGGGGTTCCCCGAAAGTTCGGATCACCTCGAAAACAAAAAAATACTAAGTAATAGCACAGGGATATATCATAATAGACTAAATCTATGAGTTTTGGCGAGGTCACCATAATCTGACCCCCGGGTACCCCGGACATTCAGATTACCCCGGTACCCAAAATCAATGGCAATTAGCATTCAAAACTGGCCATAATATGTTGAATCTATGACGAGGTCCCCGAGACCGGACCCCGAGGCACCGTGAATGTTCTGGCACCACGGGAACCGGAAACAGTGAGTAATACCATAGAAAAGTGGCCAGAACGGACTTAATCTGCGAGCTTCACCGTGAATGTTCGAGCACTACGGGAACCGGAAACAGTGAGTAATACATAGAAAAGTGGCCAGAACGGACTTAATCTGCGAACTTTGGCGAGGTCCCCAAACATTCAGATCGCCCCGGGACCCAAAATTAATAAGTAATAGCATAGAAAGCTGGGCACAGTATGCCAAATCTGCGAGTTTGAGCGAGGTCCCCGTAAAAGGAACCGGGGGGTCTCCGAACGGTCGAATCGCCCCGGGACCCAAAAATAGTGAGTAATAGCATAAAAAGTGACAGAATGTATGAAATCTGTGAGTTTTGGCGATGCCCCCGTAACGGGACCTCGGGTTTCCCCAAACGTTTGGATCACCCCGAATGCCAAAATCAGTGAGTGATAACACAGAAACTAGTCAGAATGGACCAAATCAGCGAGTTTTGTCGAGGTCTCCGTAACCTCACCCCATGGTTCCCCTAATTTTCAGATCACCACGGGACTTGACATCAGTGAGTAATAGCATTGAACACTGGTCATATATTGCTGAATATACAAATTTTGACAAGGTCCCCGAGACCTGATCTTGGGGTTCCCAAAATATTTGGATCATGGCAGGAACCAAAAACAATGAGTAATAGCATAGAAAACTGGCTAGAATGGACCAAAGCTACCAGTTTTTGCAACGTTGTGAACATTCAGATCGCCCTGAGACATAGAAATCTGGCCATAATATGCCAAATCTACGAGTTTTGGCGAGGTCCGCATAACCGGATCTCGGGGTTCTCCAAATGTCTGGATCGCCTAGGGGCCCAAAATCATGATAACCGGATTTCTATGATCATGATAATAAAATTGTTATTATTGTATTTCCTTGATCATGATAATTATCTATGGTTCATGCTGTAATTGTGTTAACCGGAAACCATAATGCATGTGTGAATACATAGACCACAACATGTCCCTAGTGAGCCTCTAGTTGGCAAGCTCGTTGATCAATAGATGGTCACGGTTTCAAGACCATGGACATCGGATGTCATTGATAACGGGACCACATCATTAGGAGAATGATGTGATGGACAAGACCCAATCCTAAGCACAACACAAGATCGTGTAGTTCGTCTTCTAAAGCTTTTCTAATGTCAAGTATCATTTCCTTAGACCATGAGATTGTGTAACTCCCGGATACCGTAGGAATGCTTTGGGTGTGCCAAACGTCACAACGTAACTGGGTGGCTATAAAGGTGCACTATGGGTATCTTCGAAAGTGTCTGTTGGGTTGGCATGAATTGAGACTGGGATTTGTCACTCCGTGTGACGGAGAGGTATCTCTGGGCCGACTCGGTAAGAAATCATCATAATGAGCTCAGTGTGACTAAGGAGTTAGCCACAGGATGATGTGTTACAGAACGAGTAAACAGACTTGTCAGTAACGAGATTGAACAAGGTATAGGGATACCGACGATCGAATCCCGGGCAAGTGTCATACCGGTAGACAAAGGGAATTGTATATTGGATTGATTGAATCCCCGACATTGTGGTTCATCCGATGAGATCATCATGGAGCATGTGGGAGCCAACATGGGTATCCAGATCCCACTGTTGGTTATTGACCGAAGAGGTGTCTAGGTCATGTCTACGTGTCTCCCGAACCAATAGGGTCCATACACTTAAGGTTCGATGACGCTATGCTTATAGGGAAATAGTGTATGTGGTTACCGAAGGTTGTTCGGAGTCCCGGATGAGATCCCGGACGTCACGAAGAGCTCTGAAATGGTCCGGAGGTAAAGATTCATATATAGGAAGTGAGGTTTTGGTCACCGGAAGTGTTTCGGGAATTATCGGTAACGTACCGAGACCACCGGAAGGGTTCCAGGGGTCCACCAAGTGGGGCCACCAGCCCCAGAGGGTTGCATGGGCCGCAAGTGGGAGGGTACCAGCCCCTAGGTGGGATGGTGCTCCCCTCACAAGGGCCCAAGGCGCAGCTGAGGTGGGAGGGGGGCAAACCCTAGGGCAGATGGGCCCTAAGGCCCACCCTAGGGTAGCCGCACCCCTCTCCCTCTGTGGCTGCCGGATAGATTGGATCTGGAGGCTGCCACACCATCCTAGGGTGGGAACCCTAGGGCGCAGCCCTCCCTCCTCCTCCTCCTATAAATAGAGGCTCCCTTGGGCTGCCGACAAGACGCATCTCTCTCTCCCACGGCGCAGCCCTACTCCTCCCTTTCCTCGTTCTCCGTAGTGCTTGGCGAAGCCCTACCGGAGACCACGCAGCTCCACCATCACCACTCCGTTGTGCTGCCGAAGCTCTCCTTCAACCTATCCTTCCTCCTTGTTAGATCAAGGCGTAGGAGACGTCACCGGGTTGTACATGTGTTGAATGTGGAGGCGCCATTGTTCGGCGCTAAGATCGGATTCCGCCGCGATCTGAATCGCTACGAGTACGACTCCACCAACCACGTTCTTGTAATGCTTCCGCTTTGCGATCTTCAAAGGTATGAAGATGCACTTCCCCTTACTCATTGCTGGTTTCTCCATAGATAGATTTTGGTGAACACGTAGGAAAATTTTGATTTACTACTACTTCTCCCAACAGGGGTTCCCCGAACATTCGGATCGCACCAGAGCCGAAAATGAGTGAGTAATAGCACAAAAAACTGTTCAAAATGAACCAACTCTATGAGTTTGGCAAAGTCCTTGTAACCTAACCCTGTGGTTGCCCGGACGTTCGGATAGCCCCAGGACCCAAAATCAATCAATGGTACCATCAAAAACTGGCCATAATATGTCGAATCTATGAATTTTGACGAGGTGCACTAGATAGGTATTCTAGTTTCCCTGAACGTTCCTATCAATGCGGTAACCAAAAACAGTCAATGATAGCATAGAAAACTGGTCAGAATTGACAAAATCTACGAGTGTTGGTGACGTCCCCGGACATTCAAATCGCCCTGGGACCCAAAATAAATAAGTAATAAAATATTAAACTAGCCATAATATACTAAATCTGTGACTTTTTGCAAGCATAACCGAACCCCGAGGTTCTCTGAACGTTCGGCTCGCCCCGAGGCCCAAAAACAATGACTAATAGCATAGAAAGCTGGCTAGAATAGACCAAATCTGTGAGTTTTGGCGATGTCCCCGTAAACGGACCCAGGGGTTCCCCGAAAGTCTGGATCGCCTCGGAACCAAAATTAGTGGATCATAGCACAGAAATATGTTAGAATGGACCAAATCTACAAGTTTTGGCAAGGTCACCGTAACCTGACCCCGGGGTACCCCGAACATTCAGATTACCCCGGGAACCAAAATTAATGACTATTAGCATTAAAAACTGTCCATAATATGTTGAATCTATGAATATTGACAAGGTCCTCAAGACCCCGAGGTTCCCCGAATGTCCGGACATCGAGGGAACCGGAAACAGTGAGTAATACCATAGAAAAGTGGCCAGAATGGACCAAATCTTCAAGTTTTGGCGAGGTCCCCAAACATTCGGATCGCCCTGGGACCTAAAATTAATGAGTAATACCATACAAAACTGGCCATAATATGCCAAATCTGTGAGTTTTAGCAAGGTCCCCGTAAAAGGAACCAAGGGGTCCCAAAACGTTCGGATCGCCCCGGGACCCAAAACAGTGAGTAATAGCGTAGAAACTTTGACAGAATGTACGAAATCTATGAGTTTTGGCGATGCCCCCTGTAAGGATACGTCGGGGTTCCCTGAACGTTTGGATCGCCCCGGATGCCAAAATCAGTGAGTAATTGCACAGAAACTAGTCAGAATGGACCAAATATGCAAGCTTTGTCGATCTCTCCGTAACCTCACCCCATGGTTCCCCTAATGTCCGGATCACTCCGGGACTTGAAATCAGTGAGTAATAGCATTGAAAACTGGCAATAATATGCCGAATATACAAATTTTGACAAGGTCACCGAGACCCTATCTTGGGCCTCTCTAGGATCAAAAGTAAGTCTTGAGAGGGGGGTTGATCAGACTAATTGACTAAATAAAAATTCTACCTTTCCCCAATTTTAGTTGTGAGAAGATTTGAGCTGTGATAGAAAGTCAAGCACACCCAACACATGCATGTCTAAGAGTATAGCGGCGGAAAGTAAAGACAAATACATTTAGTAGAGGTTAGGGTTAGAAGATCAAACACAATTGTTGACATGAAGTTTTGTCCCATGGTTCCGATAGGTGGCGCTATCGTACATCCATGTTTATGGAGTCTTCAACCCACGGAGGGTAACAGTCACGAGATTCCATGGAGGGATACTACCATAACGGTCCACGAAGTAGCAACCTTGACTATTCCATAACGACTTCCATCCACGAAGGACTAGCCTCACTATGGGTAGATCTTCACGAACTAGGCGATCTCCTTGCCCGTACGAACTTCTTGGTTCAACTCCTCAACACGAAGTAGGAGGCTCCCAAGAAACACCTAACCAATCTAGGGGGCACCACCCTCCAAAAGGTAATAGGCTTGATAGTGATGATGAACTCCTTTCTTGTGTGCTTCAAAATGATAGACTCCTCAACAGTCAATCACTCTCTCACATATTTTGCTTCATAGAAGAGGTCGATTAGGTGGAAAGCAACTTGGGGAGGATAGAAATTGAGATCCGTATGGTTGGAGTGGATGATCTTGATCTCAACACAACGGTAGGTCGTTCTCTCTCAGAAATTTGGATATGGTAAGTGGAGAGCTATTATGAGTGCTTCTCTTGCGAGTGGGATGTGGTGGTGGGTTATATATAGGCATCTCCAAAAACCCAACCGTTACAACATTATTAGCCAACTTGGTGAAACCGAAGCAAAACTCGGTTGTACCGACCTGTTCAAATTGTGGCAACTTTTGGAATCTCGGTGAGACCGATATGACATTCCCGGTAGTAACGATATGAGTGGTCGAGGGCAGTTTCCAAACTCGGTGAGACCGATCCATAATACTCAGAAATTCCGATTTCATGAATTTGGTCTCCGGAATCTTAGTCACCAAAACTCGGTTGCACCGATGTAGTACTTGGTTGAACTAAGAATTAGGGTTTGTGTAGGGTTCTGTCTGGGGAGAAAATCAATAGGGAAACGCTTGTGGCCGGCGCGCCGGCCGAATTGTTCGGCCGGTCGCGCGCGACCCATGCATGTAGCTGATTAGGCATGCAACTTTTTCCCATCTAAATTTGTTGCAACTAGCATTCAAATTTGCTGCAAGCGTTTTCCATTCGCTACATTTGTCCACTAAAAAAGCTGCATATACATTTGGTTGCAACCTCAGTTCGTTGGATTTTTTGCTACAACCCGTGTTTTTGATTTTTGCTACAACACCTGTTGATTTTTGCTAAAACCGGTATCAATTTTTGCTACACCCGTTCACTAAAAAGGATGCATATACGTTCGTCAGAGTTGCACCCCAAGTTCACCGGATTGTTTTGCTACAACCCACATTTTATTTTGCTACTTTGCATCATCAGCGACGTTTTTTTGCTACGACCACGTTGATATTTTTTTGCTACAACTATATTTTTTTTGCATCCGTGGTCAAAATTTTCTGCATCGTGGTCGAAATATGATGCATCGAGGATTTTTTTCTGCATGGACACATCTGAGGGTCAAACCAGATCCAATCTAACAGATCGGGTAGCTCACGTGCGGCTGGCTGAAAGTTTCGGTCGGCGCTCCTGCGCACAGCACTGCCCAAATTAGTAGGGCTGAGTGGGAAACTTGGTGGCACCGATTTTGCATGATAGGTTTTAGACATATTATTTTTGTGGGAGACCTTGGGGGTGTTTTGGTGGCTAGCACTTGTGCACATGGAGCAATTTGTTCACCAACATTATCTCACCCCATTTTAATAGTATTGGCTTTCCTATGGACTCAAAGTGATTTCTCACAAAGTAAAATGTAGTGTCTCCTTCCTTGAAGCTTTCCCAATACATCCCTTGCATCTTGGGGTCTCCTCAAATTCTATAGCCATCCCATCATCCGAATTTTCCTAAAATATACTTAGTGCAAACATGAGTCCAATGAGATATATGTTGTTATTAATTACCAAAACCACAAAGTGAGCAAATGTCCTTTTAGGTTCCCCAAACATCTGGATCACTGCGGGAACCAAGAACAATGAGTAATAGCATAGAAAACTGGCTAGAATGGACCAAATGTGCGAATTTTGGCAATGTCTTGAACATTCAAATCGCCCTGAGAACCAAAATTAATGAGTAATAGCATAGAAATCTGGCCATAATATGCCAAATCTACGAGTTTTGGCAAGGTCCGCATAACCGGACCTCGGGGTTCTCCGAACATTCGGATCGCCTAGGGACCCAAAATCAATGAGTAATAGCTTAGTAAACTAACAAGAATGGACCAAATCTGTGTGTTTTAGTGATCTCCCCGTAAGCAGGCCCAGGGGTTCCCGGAATGTTCGGATCGCACCGTAACCGAAAATGTGTGAGTAATAGCATAGAAAAGTGGTGAGAATGAACCAAATCTGTGAATTTTGGTGAGGTCCCCATAACCTAACCCCGGGGTTCCATGAACGTTCTGAACCTTTGGGACCCACAATCAGTGGGTAATGGCATTAAAAACTGTCCATAATATGCCGATCTGCGAGTTTTGCCAAGGTACGCGAGACCGGATCATGGGGTTCCTAGAACCTTTGGATCACCATGGGAATAAAAACAAAGAGTAATAGCAGGGAAAATTGGCCAGAATGGACCAAATCTGTGAGTATTGACGAGGTCCCCGAACATTCATATCGCCCCGAGACAAAAAATTGATGAGTAATAGCATAGAAATATGGCCATAATATGCCAAATCTATGATTATTGGTGAGGTCCCCAAAACCGGACTATTGGGTTCTTCGAACGTTCGGATCGCCCCGAGACACAACATCAATGAGTAATAGCATAGAAAACTAGCAAGAATAGACCAAATCTATGAGTTTTGGCAATGTCCCCGTAAGCGTACCAAGGGGATCCCCGAACACTCGGATCACATCAGAACCGAAAATGAGTGAGTAATACCACAGAAAACTGGTTAGAATGAACAAACTCTGTGTGTTTGGTGAGGTCCCCGTAACCTGACGCCGTGGTTGCCCGAACGTTCAGATAGCCTTGGGACCCAAAATCAATGAGTAGTAGAATTGAAAACTAGCTATAATAAGTTGAATCTATGAATTTTGACGAGGTCCTCGAGATAGTACCTCAGGGTTGCCCGAACGTTCCTGTCACCGCGGTAACCAAAAACAATGAGTAATAGCATAGAAAAATGGCCAAAATTGACAAAATCTACGAGTGTTGGCTAGGTCCCGGACATTCACATCGCGCCAGGACCCAAAATCAATGAGTAATATAATAAAAAACTGGCCATAATATACCAAATCTGTGACTTTTTGCAAGCATAACCGGACCCCAGGATTCTCCAAACGTTCGGATCGCCCTGATGCCCCAAAACGGTGACTAATAGCATAGAAAGCTAGCTAGAATGGACCAAATTTGTGAGTTTTGGTGATGTCGCCTTAAACGGACCCAGGGGTTCCCCGAAAGTTCGGATCGCCTCGGAAACAATAACTAGTGAGTAATAGCTAATAATTCTGTCACAATGGACCAAATCTGCTAGTTTTGGCGAGGTCACCGTAACATGACCCCGTGGTACCCCGATCATTCGGATTACCCCGGGACCCAAAATCAATAACTATTAGCATTCAAAACTGGCCATAATATGTTGAATCTATGAATATTGACGAGGTCCCTGAGACATGACCCTAAGGTTCCCCGAACATTCGGACACCGTGGGAACTGGAAACAGTGTGTAATACCATAGAAAAGTGACCAGAACGAACTAAATTTGCAAGTTTTGGCAAGTTCCCCAAACATTTGGATAACGCCGGGACCCAATATTAATGAGCGATAGCATAGAAAACGGACCATATTATGCCAAATTTGCGAGTTTTAGCGAGGTCCCTGTAAAAGGAACCGGCGGGTCTCCGAACGTTTGGATTGCCCCAGGACCCCAAAAGAATGAGTAATAGCATAGCAACTTTGACAGTATGTACGAAATCTGTGAGTTTTGGCGATGCCCCCCTAAGGGGACCTCGGGGTGCCCCGAACGATTGGATCGCCCCGGATGCCAAAATCAGTGATAATAGCACAGAAACTAGTCAGAATGGACCAAATCTGCGAGTTTTGTCAAGGTCTCCGTAACCTCACCCCGTGGTTCCCCTAATGTTTGGATCACCCCGGGACTTGAAATTAGTGAGTGATAGCATTGAAAACTGGCCATAATGTGCCGAATATACAAATTTTGCCAAGGCCACCGAGACCTGATCTTGGGAATCTCCAAACGTTTGCATCACCGCGGGAACCAAAACAATGAGTAATAGCATAGAAAACTGGACAGAATCGACCAAATCTGCTATTTTTGCCAATGTCCTGAACATTTAGATTGCCCCGAGTTCCATAATTAATTAGTAATAGCATAGAAATCTGGCCATAATATGCCCAATCTACGAGTTTTGGCGAGGTCCGCATAAACGGACCCCGGGGATCTCCGAACGTTTGGATCGCCTAGGGACCCAAAATCAACGAGTAATAGCATAGAAAACTAGCAAGAATGGACCAAATCTGTGAGATTTAGTGATCTCCCCGTAAGCAGGCCCAGGTGTTCCCTGAACGTTCGGGTCGCACCGTAACCGAAAATGAGTAAGTAATAGGACATAATATTAGTCATAATGAACCAAATCTGTGAAGTTTGGTGAGGTCCCCTAAGCTGACCCCGGGGTTCCCCGAACGTTCAGATCGCCCGAGACCCAAAATCAGTGAGTAATAGCATTAATAACTGGCCATAATATGCCGAGTCTGCGAGTTTTGCCAAGGTACGCGAGATCGGAACCCGGGGTTCCTTGAACCTTCGGATCACCACGGGAATAAAAAACATAGAGTAATAACAGAGAAAACTTGCGAGAATGGACCAAATCTGCGAGTTTTGGCGAGGTCCCCAAACATTCATATCGCCCCAAGACCCAAAATTAATGAGTAATAGCATAGAAATCTGGCCATAATATGCCAAATCTGTGATTTTTGGTGAGGTTCCCAAAACCGGACCCCTAGGTTCTTGGAACGTTCGGATCGCCCCAGGACACAACATCAATGAGTAATAGCATAGAAAACTAGCAAGAATGGACCAAATCTATGAGTTTTGGCGATGTCCCCACAAGCGGACCCAAGGGTTCCCCGAACATTCGGATCGCACCGGAACCGAAAATGAGTGAGTAATGGCACAGAAAACTGGTCAGAATGAACAAAGTGTGTGAGTTTGGCGAGGTCCTCGTAACCTGACCCCGTGGTTGCCCGAACGTTCCGATAGCCTCGGGATCCAAAATCAATGAGTAGTAGCATTGAAAACTTGCCATATTATGTTGAATCCATGAATTTTGACAAGGTCCTAGAGATAGGACCTCAGGGTTCGCCGAACGTTCTTGTCACCGCGGTAACAAAAAACTGTGAGTAATAGCATACAAAACAGGCTTGAATTGACCAAATTTATGAGTGTTGGTGAGGTCTCGGACATTCAGATTGCCCCAGGGCCCAAAATCAATGATTATAATAGAATAGAAAACTGACCATAATATACCAAATCTGTGACTTTTTGCAAGCATAACCTAACCTCGGGGTTCTCCGAACGTTCGGATTGCCCTGAGGCCCCCAAACAGTGACTAATAGCATAGAAAGTTGACTAGAATGGGCGAAATCTGTAAGTTTTGGCGGTGTCCTCGTAAACGGAGCCAGAGGTTCCCCGAAAGTTCAGAACGCTTCGGAAACAAAAATTAGTGAGTAATAGCACAGAAATCTGTCAGAATGGACCAAATATGCGAGTTTTGGTGAGGTCACCATAACCTGACCCCGGGGTACCCGAACATTCGAATTACTCCGGTACCCAAAATCAATGACCATTAGCATTCATAACTGGCCATAAATAGGTTGATCTATGAATATTGATGAGGTCCCCGAGACTGGACCGCGAGGTTCCACGAACGTTCGGAAACCAGAAACAGTGAGTGATGCCACACAAAAGTGTCCAGAATGGACCAAATCTGCAAGTTTTGGCGAGGTCCCCAAACGTTCGATCGCCCCGGAACCCAAAATTAATGAGTAATATCATAGAAAACTGGTCGTAATATGCCTAATCTACGAGTTTTAGTGAGGTCCCTGTAAAAGGAACTCGGGGGTCTTTGAACGTTCGGATCGCCTCGGGACCAAAAAAAGTGAGTAATAGCATTGAAAGTTTGACAAAATGTATGAAATCTTTGAATTTTGGCGATGCCCTCTTAAGGGGGCCTCGAGGTTCCCCAAATGTTTGGATCGCTCTGAATGCCAAAATCAGTTAGTAATAGCACAGAAACTAGTTAGAATGGACCAAATCTGCGAGTTTTATCAAGGTCGCCGTAACCTAACCCCATGGTTCCCCGAATGTTCGATCACCCCGGGACTAGAAATCAGTGACTAATAGCATTGAACGCTGGCCATAATATGAATATTTTTTTGACAAGGTCCCCGAGACCTGATCTTGGGGTTCCCCGAACATTTGGATCACCACCGGGAACCAAAAACAATGAGTAATAGCATAGAAAACATGCCAGAATGGATCAAATCTGCGAATTTTTCCAACGTCTCGAACATTAAGATCGCCCCGAGACCCAAAATTAATGAGTAATAACAAAGAAATTTGGCCATAAGATATCGAATATACGAGTTTTGGCGAGATCCGCATAACCGAAGCATGGGGTTCTTGAAACGTTCGGATCACCGGGGGACCCAAAATCAATGAGTAATAGGCTAAATCTGTGAGTTTTAGCGATCTCAATGTAAGTGGACCCAGGGGTTCCCTGAACGTTTGGATCACACTTAACCGAAAATGAGTGATTAATAGCACATAAAACTGGTCAGAATGAATTAAATTTGTGAACTTTTATGAGCCCCCCCTTAAACTTACGTCGGGGTTCCCCGAATGTTCGGATCGCCTCGGGACCAAAAATCAATGAGTAATAGCATTGAAAACTGGCCATAATATGCCGATCTACAAGTTTTGACAAGGTACCCGAGACCTGATCTCGGGGTTCCCCGAAATTTCGGATCATCGCAAGAATAAAAAACATTGAGTAATAGCAGAGAAAACTAGCCAGAATGGACGAAATCTGTGAATTTTTGCAAAGTCCCTGAACATCCATATCGCCCTAAGACCCGAAACTAATGAGTAATAGCCTGGCCATAATATGCCAAATCTATGTGTTTTGGCAAGGTCCCCATAACCGGACCCCGGTGATCTCCGAACATTTGGATCGCTCGGGGACCCAAAATCAATGAGTAATAGCATAGAAAACTAGCAAGAATGGACCAAATCTGTGAGTTTTGGCGATGTCACCATAAGCAGACCCAGGGGTTCCCCGAATACTCGGATCGCAATGGAATCGAAAATGAATGAGTAATAGCGCAGAAAACTGGTCAGAATGAACTAACTCTTTGAGTTTGGCGAGGTCCCTGTAACATGTCCCCATGGTTCCCCAAATGTTAGGATCGCCCTGGGACCCAAAATCAATGAGTAATAGCATTGAAAACTGACCATAATATGCCGAATATATGAATTTTCATGAGGTCCTTGTGATAGGACCTCAGGGTTCCCCGAACGTTTCGGTCACCGCGGTAACCAAAAATAGTGAGTAATAGCATAGAAAACTGGCAAGAACGAACCAAATCTGTGAGTTTTGGTGAGGTCCCCAGACATGCAGATCGCCCTGGGACCCAAACATTAATAAGTAATAGAATAGAAAACTAGCCATAATATACCAAATCCCCGACTTTTTGCAAGGTTCCCGTAACCGGACCCCGGTGTTCTCAGAACGTCCAGATCGCCCGGAGACCCAAAAATAGTGACTAATAGCATGGAAAACTGGCCAAAATGGACGAAATCTCTGAGTTTTGGCGATGTCCCTCTAAACGGAACCCAGGGTTGCCCGAACGTTCATTTTGCTCGAGAAACCAGAATTACTAAGTAATGGCACAGAAAACCTGTCAGAATGGACCAAATCTATGAGTTTTGGCGAGGTCCTCGTAACCTGACCCCGGGGAACCCCGAACGTTCGGATCGTCCCATGACCCAAAATAAATGACCAATAGCATTCAAAACTTGCCATAATATGATGAATTTATGAATTTTGATAAGGTCCCCGAGACCGGACCCCTAGGTTCCCCGAACGTTCGGACACCGCGAGAACTGAAAACAATGTGTAATAGCATAGAAAAGTGGCCAGAATGGACCAAACCTACGAGTTTTGGTCAGGTCCCCGAACATTCGGATCGCCCGGGAACCAAAATTAATGAGTAATAGCATAGAAAATTGGCCATAATATGCCAAATCTGCGTGTTTTGGCGAGGTCCCCGTAAAAGGACCATGGGGGTCTTAGAATGTTCGGATCACCCCGGGACCCAAAAAGATTCTTGGGGACTCATACGTATCCAACGTATCTATCATTTATGAAGTATTCATGCCATGTTTACAATAATTCTATATGATTTTGGTATGATTTTATTAGAACTAATCTGGACTGACGTTGTTTTCAGCACAACTACCATGGTGTCGTTTTTTGGGGGGCAGAAATAAAGTTCTCGGAATGGGCTGCAAATTTATGGAGAATATTTTTGCAAAATATAAAAAATACTGGAGCAAAAAGATACCGGAAAGGAGTCCCGAGTCAGCCACAAGCCTAGGGGCACTCCCCTAGGGCGCGCCCACCTGGCTTGTTGGTCCCTTGGGAGTTCCCCTGACTTGATTCCAATGCCAAGTACTCCTATAAATCATGTAACCCCTAGAAAGAAACCTAGGTCAGGAGTTCCTCCAGCGCAAGCCTCTGTAGCCATGAAAAAACAATCGGTAGACTGTTCTGGCACCCTGCCGGAGTAGGATACCATCACCGGAGGCCATCTTCATCATCTCGGCGGTCTCCATGACGAGGAGGGAGTAGTTCACCCTCGGGGCTGAGCGTATGTACTAGTAGCTATGTGTTTGATCTCTCTCTCTCGTGTTCTTGAGATGACATGATCTTGATGTACCACGAGCTTTAATATAGATGAATCATATGGATTTTCCCCTCTCTATCTTCTTGTGATGAATTGAGTTTTCCCTTTGAAGTTTTCTTATCAGATTGAGTCTTTAAGGATTTGAGAACACTTGATGTATGTCTTGCGATGGGATATCCGTGGTGACAATGGGATGTTCTATTGATCCACTTGATGTAAGTTTTGGTGATCAACTTGCGGGTTCCGTGACCTTGGGAATCTATGCATAGCGGTTGGCACACGTTTTCATCTTGGCTCTTCGGTAGAAACTTTGGGGCACTCTTTGAAGTTGTTTGTGTTGGATTGAACATGATGAATCTGAAATTGTGTGATGCATATCGTATAATCAAGCCCATGGGTACTCATGGTGACATTGGAGTATGTAGGTGACACTAGGATTTTGGTTGATGTGTATCTTAAGGTGTTATTTTAGTACAAACTCTAGGGTTGTTCGTGACACTTATAGGGATAGCTCATAAGATTAATCGAAAAAGATAACTTTGAGGTGGCTTCGTACCCTACAATAATTTCTTTGTTTGTTCTCCGCTATTTGTGACTTTGGAGTGAACTCTTTGTCGCACATGAGGGATTTACATATGATTCAATCACGTCAGTGTTGTTGAGAAAACTTGCACTAGTGAAAGTATGAACCCTAGACCTTGTTTCTAAGTATTGCAATATTGTTTGTGCTCACTTTTATCATTAGTTACCTTGCTGTTTTTATATTTTCAGATTATAAAAACCTATATCTACCATCCATATTACACTTGTATCACCATCTCTTCACCGAACTAGTGCACCTATACAATTTACCATTGTATTGGGTGTGTTGGGGACACAAGAGACTTTTTGTTATTTGGTTGTAGAGTTGTTTGAGAGAGACCATCTTCATCTTATGCCTCCCACGGATTGATAAACCTTAGGTCATCCACTAGAGGGAAATTTGCTACTGTCCTACAAAACTCTGCGAATTGAGGCCCAACATGAGTCTACAAGAAGAAGGTTGTGTAGTAGACATCAGGGACCTTTGCTAGAATGGACGAAATCTATAAGTTTTGGCGATGTTCCCCAAACTTTTGGATCACCCCGGATGACAAAATCAGTGAGTAATAACATAGAAAACTAGTCAGAATGGATGAAATCTGTGAATTTTGTCGAGGTCACCGTAACCTGACCCTGTGGTTCCGCGAATGTTTGGATCACCCCGGGACATAAAATCAGTGAGTAATAGCATTGAAAACTCGCCATAATATGCCAAATTTACCAAATTTGACAAGGTTCCCAAGACCCAATCTCGGGGTTCCCTGAACATTCGGATCACCGCGGTAACCAAAAACAATGAGTAATAGCGTAGAAAACTGGCCAAAATGGACCAGATCTGCGAGTTTTGGCGACATCCACAAACATTCACATCACCCCGAAACCCAAAATTAATGAGTAATGGCATAGAAATCTAGCCATAATATGTCAAATTTGTGAGTTTTGGTGACGTCCCCATAACTGGATGTCGGGTTCTCCGAACTTTCGGATCACCCCGGTACCCGAAAACAATGACTAATAGCATAGAAAACTGGTAAGAATGGACAAAATCTGTGAGTTTTGGCGATGTCCACGTAACCAGACCCAGGTGTTCCCGAACGTTCGGATTGTCCCGGAATCCAAAATTAGTGAGTAATTGTTGGGGAACATTGCATGGGAAACAAAAAATTTCCTACGCACACGCAAGATCTATCCATGGTGATGAGCATCTACGAGAGGGAGAGTGGATCTACATACCCTTTTAGATCGCTAAGAGGGAAGCGTTAAGAAACGCGGTTGGTGTAATCGAACGTCTTCGCGATCCAAATCGCCGAGCGTCCCGCGATCCAATCACGATCCGTCCTGATCAAGCACCGAACGGACGACACCTCCAAGTTCAACACACGTACAGTTTGATGACGATCTCCGCCTTCTTGATCCAACAAG
This sequence comes from Hordeum marinum, assembly GCA_022496015.1. Lineage (NCBI taxonomy): Eukaryota > Viridiplantae > Streptophyta > Magnoliopsida > Poales > Poaceae > Hordeum > Hordeum marinum. The sequence goes on from CM039675.1 coordinate 8,368,755, forward strand.
AGGAAGTAGAGAGGTAGACGAGTTCTTCGGCAGCGTGACGGTGCTGCGGCGATGGTGGTGGAGCAATTCCGGCAGGCTTCGCCTAAGCACGGCAGAAAACCGATCTAGAGGAGAAACAATGCACTAGAGGAACGGGTAGCACGTGGCTTAAAATCAAGTGCCAAAAACCTTAAAACCTCTAGTATATATAAGAGGAAGAGAGGAGGAGGCTTGTCTCAAGGGCCAAGCCATCTAGGCTTCGGCTGAACCAAGGAGGAGAGGAGGATTCCTCCTCCAATCCTAGTAGGACTAGGACTCCTCCTTATTTTGGTCTTTTTGCCTTTTTCCACCTTTTTCTCTTTGGGCTTTTCTTCCCAGCCGCATGGGCCTTACGTGGGACTTGCACCAGACCATGAATGGCTGGTATTCACTCTCCCACAGCCCATGTAGCCTCTTGGGTCGAAATACCCCTCCCGATGGTCTCCCGGCACACTACCGGCACTCCCGGTACACTACCGATGAGCCCGAAACTTTTCCGACGACCAAAATAGGACTTCCTATATATCAATCTTTACCTATGGACCATTACGAAGCTCCTCGTGATGTCCGAGATCTCATCCGGGACTCTGAACAACCTTCGGTCACCACCATACATAACTCCATACTACCCAAACGTCACTGAACCTTAAATGTGCAGACCCTGCGGGTTCGAGAACTATGTAGACATGACCGAGACACCTCTACGGTCAATAACCGATAGCGGGGCCTGGATGCCCATATTAGTTCCTACATATTCTACAAAGATCTTTATCGGTCGAACCTCTATGTTAAGGATTCAGTTAATCCCGTATGATGTTCCCTTTGTTCTTCGGTATGTTACTTGCCCGAGATTCGATCGTTGGCATCTCCATACCTAGTTCAAACTCGTTACTGGCAAGTCTCTTTACTCGTTCCGTAATACAAGATCCCGTGACTAGCACTTAGTCACATTGCTTGCAAGGCTCATTGTGATGTTTGTATTACCGAGTGGGCCCTGAGATACCTCTCCGTCACACGGAGTAACAAATCCCAATCTTGATACATGCCAACTCAACAGACACCCTCGGAGATACCTGTAGAGCACCTTTATGGTCACCCAGTTACGTTGTGATGTTTGATACACACAAGGCACTCTTCCGGTGTCCGTGAGTTACATGATCTCATGGTCATAGGAACATATACTTGACATGCAGAAAACAGTAGCAATAAACTGACACGATCATATGCTACGTTTGTAGTTTGGGTCTTGTCCATCCCATCATTCTCCTAATGAGGTGATCCCGTTATCAAATGACATCACATTTCAATGGCTAGGAAACCTTGACCATATTTGATCAACGAGCTAGTTCACTAGAGGCATACTAGGGACAAAGTGTTGTCTATTTATCCACACATGCAATGTGTTTCCAATCAATACAATTGTAGCATGGACAATAAACGATTATCATGAACATGGAAATATAATAATAAACACTTTATTTATTGCCTCTAGGGCATATTTCCAACAGTCTCCCAGTTGCACTAGAGTCAATAATCTAGTTCACATCACTATGTGATTTACATTGTAATGAATCGAACACCCATGCAGTTCTAGTGTTGATCATGTGGAGCCCTTGGAAGAGTATTAGTCAATGGGTCTACAACATTCAGATCCGTGTGCACTTTGCAAATATTTATCTCCTTATCCTCGTTGTAATCGCGGATGGAGTTGAAGCGTCGCTTTATGTGTCTGGTCCTCTTGTGAAACCTTGGTCCCTTGGCCAGAGCAATGGCAGCAATTTTATCACATAACAGGTTCATTGGATTCAGTGCACTCGGCACTACTCCAAGATCTATCATGAACTGCTTCATCCAGACACCTTCCTTCGCCGCCTCCGAGGCTGCGATGTACTCCACTTCGCAAGTAGAATCGGCTACCATGCTTTGCTTGGAACTACACTAGCTTACCGCTCCCCCATTGAGAATAAATACGTATCCGGTTTGTGACTTAGAGTCATCCGGATCAGTGTCAAAGCTTGCATTGACGTAACCCTTTACGACGAGCTCTTCAGAACCTCCATAACCAAGAAACATTTCCTTAGTCCTTTTCAGGTACTTAAGGATACTCTTGACCACCGCCCAGTGCTCCATTACAGGATCACTTTAAAACCTTCCAGCCATACTTATGGCAAGGCTGACATCGGGTCTTGTGCATAGCATTGCATACATGATAGAGCCTATGGATGAAGCATAGGGGATGACACTCATCTTTTCTCTATCTTCTGCAGTCACTGGGCATTGAGTCTTACTCAACTTCACACCTTGTAACACAGGCAAGAACCCCTTCTTGGACTGATCCATTTTGAACTTCTTCAAAACTTTATCAAGGTATATGCTCTGTGAAAGTGCTATTAAGCGTCTCGATCTATCTGTATAGATCTTAATGCCTAATATGAAAGCAGCTTCTCCTAGGTTCTTCATTGAAAAACTCTTGTTCAAATATTCCTTCATGCTTTCCAGCATTTCTATATTGTTTCCAATGAGCAATATGTCATCCACATATAATATTAGAAACGCTATAGAGCTCCCACTCACTTTCTTGTAAATACAAGCTTCTCCATAAACTTGTATAAACCCAAACTCTTTGAGCACCTCATCAAAGCGCTTATTCCAACTCCGAGATGCTTGCACCAGCCCATAAATGGATCGCTAGAGTTTGCAAACTTTGTCAGCATTCTTTGGATCGACAAAACCTTCTGGTTGCATCATATAAAACTCTTCCTCAAGGAAACCGTTGAGGAATGCTGTTTTGACATCCATCTGCCAAATTTCATAGTCAAAATAAGTAGCTATTGCCAACATGATTCTGATAGACTTAAGGCTATGGGTGAGAAGGTCTCATTGTAGTCAACTCCTTGAACTTGTGAAAAACCCTTTGCCACAAGTCGAGCTTTATAGACGGTGACATTACCGTCTGCGTCTGTCTTCTTCTTAAAGATCCATTTTTTCTGAATGGCCTTTCGCCTTTCAGGTAATACTTCCAAAGTCCATACTTTGTTTTCATACATGGATCCCATCTCGGATTTCATGGCATCTAACCATTTCTCGGAATCCGGGCCCATCACCGCTCCTCCATAGCTCGTAGGTTCATTGTTGTCAAACAACATGACATTCAAGACAGGGTTGTCGTACCACTCACGAGCAGTACGCGCCCTTGTCGACCTACGAGGTTCAATAGTAGCTTGATCCGAAGCTTCATGATCATCATCATTAACTTCCTCTTCAACCGTCGTAGGTTCCACAGAAACATCTTTCTGCGTTGCGCTACTTTCTGGTTGAAGTAAAGGTTCAATAACCTCATCAAGCTCTATTTTCCTCCAACTCAATTCTTTCGAGAGAAACTCTTTCTCAAGAAATGTTCCGTTCTTAGCGACAAACACATTTCCTTCGGATCTGAGATAGAAGGTATACCCGACTGTCTCTTTCGGGTATCCTATGAAGACGCATTTCTTCGCTTTGGGTTCCAGCTTTTTAGGCTGAAGCTTTTTGATATTAGCATCACATCCCCAAACTTTAAGAAACGACAACTTTGGCCTCTTGCCAAACCATAGTTCATATGGCGTCGTCTCAACGGATTTTGATGGTGCCCTATTTAAAGTGAATGCAGCTGTCTCTAATGCATAACCCCAAAACGATAGTGGCAAATTAGCAAGAGACATCATAGAACGCACCATATCTAATAAGGTTCGATTAAGACGTTGGGACACACCATTACGCTGTGGTGTTCCAGGCGGTGTCAACTGTGAAACAATTCCACATTGTCTTAAGTGACTGCCAAACTCATAACTTAGATATTCACCTCCTCGATCAGATCGCAGGAATTTAATCTTCTTGTTATGATGATTCTCAACTTCACTCTGAAATTGCTTGAACTTTTCAAACGTCTCAAACTTGTGTTTCATTAAGTAAATATACGCACATCTACTTAAGTCATCAGTGAAGGTGAGAAAATAACGATATCCATCCCGCGCTGTAACATTCATTGGACCGCACACATCAGTATGTATGATTTCCAATAAGTCACTTGCCCGTTCCATTGTTCCAGAGAACGGCGTTTTAGTCATCTTGCCCATGAGGCATGGTTCACATGTGTCAAGTGATTCAAAATCAAGTGACTCCAAAAGTCCATCGGCATGGAGCTTCCTCATGTATTTTACACCAATATGACCTAAACGGCAGTGCCACAAGAAAGTGGTACTATCATTATCAAATCTACATCTTTTGGCATCAATGTTATGAACATGTGTGTCATCACTATCAAGATTTAATATGAATAAACCCCTCACATTGGGTGCATGACCATAAAAGATATTACTCATATAAATAGAACAACCTTTATTCTCTGATTTAAATGAGTAACCGTCTCGCAATAAACAAGATCTAGATATAATGTTCATGCTTAACGCATGCACTAAATAAAAATTATTCAGGTTCATCACTAATCCTGATGGCAATCGAAGAGAGAGCGTGCCGACGGCGATCACATCAACCTTGGAACCATTTCCCACACGCATCGTCACTTCATCCTTTGCCAGCCTTTGTCTATTTTGTAGTTCTTTTTTTGAGCTACAAATGTGAGTAACCAAACCGGTATCAAATACCCAGGCACTACAATGAGAGCTATTAAGGTACACATCAATAACATGTATATCATATAAACCTTGTTTGTCGTTGGCCGCCTTCTTGTCAGCCAGGTACTTGGGGCAATTCCGCTTCTAGTGACCAGTTCCCTTGCAATGAAATAACTCAGTTTCTGGCTTGGGTCCATGCTTGGGCTTCTTTACAGGAGTAGCAACTGCTTTGCCATCCTTCTTGGTTTTACCCTTCTTGCCCTTGCCCTTGCCATTCTTCTTGAAACTACTGATTTTATTGACCATCAACACTTGATGTTCTTTCTGGATTTCAGACTCAGCAACATTTAGCATCGCAAACAGCTTGGTGACTGACTTGTTCATCCCATGCATGTTATAGTTCATCACAAAGCTCTTGTCACTAGGTGACAGTGATTGAAGAACTCTGTCAGTGATCGCCTCTGGTAGAAGGGCAATTCCCAACTCCGCTAGATGAGTCGAATACCTAGACATTCTGAGTATATGTTCACTGATAGACCCGTTCTCCTCCATTTTGCAAGCATAGAACTTATCGGAGGTCTCATACCTCTCGATCCGGGCATTCTTCTCAAAGATAAACTCCAACTCGTGGAACATCTCATATGCTCCATGACGTTCAAAACGTCTTTGAAGTCCCGGTTCTAAGCCATACAATATTGCACACCGAACTATTGAGTAATCTCCAGAACGTGCCTCCCAAGCGTTCTTAACGTCTTTGGATGACATGTCTTTTGGTTGGTCACCAAGCGGTGCATCAAGGACATATGATTTCTGGGAAGCCATGAGGATAATCCTCAGATTACGGGCCCAGTCAACAAAGTTACTTCCATCATCTTGGAACTTCGCTTTCTCTAGGAACGGACTATTGTTCAAGATAATGAGTTTAGTTAATCAAATTACTAAAGCTCCCACTAAAATTGATATCCCTCAGGTCATCTGAGTGCCACATGATCCAAATTCACCAACTCAAGTCCAATCATCACGTGAGTTGAGGTGGTTTCAATGGTGAACATCATCATGTTGATCATATCTACTATATGACTCATGTTTGACCTTTCGGTCTCTTGTGTTCTGAGGCCATGTTTGTACATGATAGGCTCGTCAAGTTTAACCCGAGTGTTCTGCATGTGCAACACTGGCTTGCACCCGTTGTATGTGAACGTAGAGTCTATCACACCCGATTATCATGTGGTGTCTCGACACGACGAACTTTCGCAACGGTGCACACTCGAGGAGAACACAATTCATCTTGCAATTTAAGTGAGGGATCACCTTATAATGCTACCGTCGTCCTAAGCAAAACAAGGTGCATAAAAGGATTAACATCACATGCAAATCATAAGTGACATGATATGGCCATGAACTTGTGCTTTTGATCTCCATCTTGAAAGTACCAGCATGATCTCCATCGTCACCGGCACGACACCATGATCTACATCATCTTGATCTCCATCAACGTGTCGCCATCGGGGTTGTATCACCCATCATACTTCCGCTTCTATTGCTACTGCTTAGAGATAAAGTAAAGCATTACATAGCGCTTAATGATTGACACGTAGGTCATACAATAATTAAAGACAACCCTATGGCTCCTGCCGGTTGCCGTACTCGTCGACATGCAAGTCGTGATATTCTATACAACACATGATCATCTCATACATCACATATATCACATCATGTAATTGGCCATATCACATCACAACATACCCTGCAAAAACAAGTTAGACGTCCTCTAATTGTTGTTGCATGTTTTACGTGGCTGCTACGGGTATCTAACATAACAATTCTCACCTACGCACAAACCACAACGGCGATACATTAGTTGCTTTTCAACCTTCTCAAGGACCACCTTTGTCAAATCCGATCGAACTAAATTAGAAGAAACTGGCACCCGCTAGCCATCTATGCAACAAGTTGCAATTGAGGGAACCAGTCTCTCGTAAGCTTACGAGTAATGTTGGTCCGGGCCGCTTCATCCCACAATACCGCTGAACCAAAACACGACCAAGGGAGGAAACAATCTAAGGATCAACGCCCACAAACTCTTTGTGTTCTACTCGAGATCTCATCTACACATAGACCTAGCTCATGATGCCACTGTTGGGGAACGTTGCATGGGAAACAAAAAATTTCCTACGCACACACAAGATCTATCCATGGTGATGAGCATCTTCGAGAGGGAGAGTGGATCTACATACCCTTGTAGATCGCTAAGAGGGAAGCGTTAAGAAACAGGGTTGGTGTAGTCGAACGTCTTCGCGATCCAAATCGCCGAGCGTCCCGTGATCCAATCACGATCCTTCCCGATCAAGCACCGAACGGACGGCACCTCCGCGTTCAGCACACGTACAGCTTGATGACGATCTCCGCCTTCTTGATCTAGCAAGAGGGAGCAGAGAGGTAGACGAGTTCTCCGACAGCGTGACGATGTCGCGGCGATGGTGGTGGAGCAATTCCGACAGGGCTTCGCCTAAGCACTACAGAAAACCGATCTAGAGGAGAAACTATGCACTAGAGGAACGGGTAGCACGTGGCTGAAAATCAAGTGCCAAAACCCCTAAAACCTCTAGTATATATAAGAGGAAGAGAGGAGGAGGCTTGGCCCAAGGGCCAAGCCATCTAGGCTTCAGCCGAACCAAGGAGGAGTGGAGGATTCCTCCTCCAATCCTAGTAGGACTAGGACTCCTCCTTATTTGGTCTTTTTGCCTTTTTCCACCTTTTTCTCTTTGGGCTTTTCTTCCCAGTCGCATGGGCCTTATGTGGGACTTCCACCAGCCCACTAAGGGCTGGTATTCACTCTCCCACAGCCCATGTAGCCTCTTGGGTTGAAATACCCCTCGCGATGGTCTCCCGGTACACTACCGGCACTCCCGATACACTACCGATGAGCCCGAAACTTTTTCGGTGACCAAAATAGGACTTCCTATATATATATATATATATATATATATATCAATAATTACCTTTGGACCATTCCAGAGCTCCTCGTGACGTCTGAGATCTCATCCGGGACTCCGAACAACCTTCGGTCAGCACCATACATAACTCTATACTACCGAAACATCACCGAACCTTAAGTGTGCAGACCCTGCGGGTTCGAGAACTATGTAGACATGACCGAGACACCTCTACGTTCAATAACCAATAGCGGGACCTGGATGTCCATATTGGTTCCTACATATTCTACGAAGATCTTTATCGGTCGAACCTCTATGTCAAGGATCAGTTAATCTCGTATGATGTTCCCTTTGTTCTTCGGTATGTTACTTGCCCGAGATTCGATCGTCGGCATCTCCATACCTAGTTCAACCTCGTTATCGGCAAGTCTGTTTACTCGTTCCGTATACACGATCCAGTGACTAGCACTTAGTCACATTGCTTGCAAGGCTTATTGTGATGTTTGTATTACCGAGTGGGCTCTAAGATACCTCTCCGTCACACGGAATAACAAATCCCAGTCTTGATCCATGCCAACTCAACAGACACCCTCGGAGATACCTGTAGAGCACCTTTATAGTCATCCAGTTACATTACGATGTTTGATACACACAAGGCACTCTTCCGGTGTCTGTGATTTACATGATCTCATGGTCATAGGAACATATACTTGACATGCAGAAAACAGCAGCAATAAACTGACACGATCATATGCTACGTTTGTTGTTTGGGTCTTGTCCATCACATCATTCTCCTACTAATGTGATCCCGTTATCAAATGACATCACGTGTCAATGGCTAGGAAACCTTGACCATCTTTGATCAACGAGCTAGTTCACTAGAGGCATAGTAGGGACAAAGTGTTGTTTATTTACCCACACATGTAATATGTTTCCAATCAATACAATTATAGCATGGATAATAAACGATTATCGTGAACAAGGAAATATAATAATAAACACTTTATTTATTGCCTCTAGGGCATATTTCCAACAGTAATAGCACAGAAAATTTGTCATAATGAACCAAATCTGGAAGTTTTGGCGAGGTCCTGTAACCTGGCCCCGGGGAACCCCAAACGTTCGGATCGCCCCGGGACCAAAAATCAGTGAGTAATAGGATCGAAACTTGGCCATAATATCTTGAATCTATGAATTTTGACGAGGTCCCCAAGACCGTACCCCGGGGTTCCCCGAACGTCCGGACACAGCCGGAAGCAAAAAACAATGAGTAATAGCACAGAAAAGTGTCCATATGGACCAAATCTATGAGTTTTGATGGGGTACCCAAGCATTCGGATCGCTGGGGGACCCAAAATTAATGTGTATTCGAATAGAAAACTGACCATAATATGCTAAATCTATGTCTTTTAGCGAGGTCCTTACGGGGACCTGGGGGTCTCCGAATGTTCGGATATTCCTGGGACCCAAAAACAATGAGTAATAGGATAGAAATTTGGTCGGAATGGACCAAATGTGTGAGTTTTTGTGATGTCCCCGTAAACGGAGCTCGGGGGTTGCCCGAATGTTTGGATCGACTCGGATGCGAAAATCAATGAGTAATAGCACAAAAAAACTGGTCAGAATAAACCAAATATGTGAGTTTTGGCGATGTCACCGTAAACTAACCATGGGCTTCCCCAAACGTTCAAATCACACCGGGTCCCAAAAACTGTGAGTGGTAGCATAGAAAACTGATCAGATGGACTAAATCTGCGAGTTTTGGCGAAGTCCCTATAAACGGGCCTCGGCCCAACACGAAGGGGGTGGCGCGCCGTTTGGGGAATTACCAATTAAGGGCATATAGGGTTTGCCATGTCCTTTGGACCTCCTTGCACGAGGAGAATCAAAAATACCTCCTCAGTGGGTCGGTCTAATTTAGCGCTTCTTGGTGCCACGTAGCTAGATTCTCATAACATTTTTATACTCCCTCTGTAAACAAGTCTATAGATTTTAAACCACTAAAGAGTGATCTGAAATGTCTTATATTTGTATTAGTGGTCTAAAATGTCTTATGTTTGTTACAAAGGGAGTATTAGTTTACGACTGCTTTTTGGTTTTCACTCTATATAACAAACATTTTCAGCTTTATAGTTTGTTTAAACAAAAATATTTGTGACAAAATCTCAAACATTCGATGAAAATTTCAAAGATTTTTTAAGAATTCAATTATATATAAGATGACTATTCTATAAAAATGTAGATCACTTGAACATTTATAAAAGGCATACATATATGAATATATTTTTTGAGATATTTGAAGAAAAAACGCTAGAAAAGAGGTCGGCAATGGCCTTCTAGTAAGATTGCGAAAGCCAATAAAAAACCTTACAAGATAGAGAAATTCTCCCAAAACCGAGATACATTCTTAAATGTTCTAGCCCAAATGTACCGCACGCCATCTACCTTGTGTGAGCTTTGTGCGCAGCAACTATACCTCGCTTCACGCAAGACTTCCATCAGTCTTGTTGAACTTATGTCCTCTGCGACCTAGCTACTGGCCCAGTTTCTTGTTTTTTTATTCGCTTGCTTTTCGATGGAGTTCGCTCGCTTGTTGTGCTTCGTTCGCTGGCTTTGTAATGTTTTTCTAGTTTTTTGTTTCTTTTTTGTTTTTCTTTGTTTCCTCACTCGTTTCTTTGGGTCTTTTGTAATTGTTTGTTTTAGCCACTTTCTTTGTTTCTTATTAATCGGTTTTCACTTTTTTTTCGTTTTCTTCTTTTTTTTCTTTGTTTCTTTCTTGGCTTTCGATGTCTTTTTCTTTCCTTTCTTTTCCTTCCCCTTTTCTTTTGTTTTTTCTTTCTCATTTTCATATGTTTTCTCTAGCGTAATGATTGTTTTTCTATACACTCTTCTGGTATGTATACAATACATGTTTCTAATAGAGAATTAACATTTTTGAATATATGTTCAACATGTTTTCTATATATGTTTTTTAGTTTTTGAAATGATTGATTAACATTTTTTAAATACAATACAATATTGATATTTTTAATACATGTTCAACGTTTTTATATACATTTTTAAAATTTTGAAAACTGCTTCATTAAGGTTTTACTAGAAAAAATTAACATATTTAATAAATGTTCCTCATTTTTAATACACATGGCTGATGCATGGGCAATACATGGCAAATGCATACCTCTGTCACCCTATGTGGGCCTTTCAAGTTACGGGTTTTAAAACCAGTTTTGGGAAGCTTATAGAACATTCCCCATACCAGATTTTCTGCGTTTTTCTATCCCATTATAACAGGGTTTCCTAACTTTTTTTATTTTTTTCTATTTTTTCTCCATTCCAATTTTCAATTTTGACCATTTTTGAATCTAGACACCAATTCATAAATTGGTGAACATTTGTTGTGATATCTGGAAACAATATTATATTTTGGATTATTTGTAATTCAATTTTTTTTCAAATTATTTAAAATATTTTCATGAAATTGGAAATATTTTATGTGTTAATAGACATTTTTTTTCAAACAGCAGCCATCTTATAAATCCATGAATTATTTTCCTAATTAATAAACAATTTTTTAATACATGATCATTTATCAAATTCATTTTTTTAATTCACGAACATGTTTAGAATTGACAAAAAAAATGGAACTTGTGAAAAAGGATCATGCCAAAAACAGAAATATGAAAAATGTCTAAAGTGAAAAAGGATCAGGCCAAAAATCAATCTGAAAAAACTTGGCAGTTTTTTTTTTGAAAGGAAAAACCTGATGAAAAAACTTGCCAGTTTAATCTATACTTGCCTTTTTTCCTGGCCTTTTTCCTGACCACCCAATTTACATTGTTGCCGGTAAGAAGGGATTGGGGTGAGTGATTGCTTGCGTCACAACGCATAGTGCAGGTATTAGGACCACCGGGTGTATTTCGAATCTGATTGCATACACACCGGATTTAGCAAAAATAAATAAATATAAAAGTCATTTTTTTCAATTAACAATATATAGTGTACAAATCACATGTAAAGCTTTATGATAAAATAGTTTTGTCGACTTGTTCGTAAAAAGACAAAATTGCAAGTGCAATAAATGTGATTATTAACTTTTATATATTATTGATTTTGTTTTTATTCATCCACAACACTATGAAGTTAATTTGTTGTGAACCTTTACAAGTGAATGATGCAAAGACAATATTTGTTGCAAAGAAAATAGAAAATATTTGAAATTTAATAATTTCTTTTGGCATTTCTGGCACATATACATCCGTGTTAACAATGGTGTTTTCTCCAGGACCATTCGAAACGTCATAGATAGCAGCCCTAAGAAATCCCTATTATGTTGGTATGTGTGGGGTGTATCTTGTGCACCGGGTCTTATGGTGTCACTGGTGCACGGGATGTTCAAAAGTCGTACTATCAATATTTAAAAAATCCAAAACTAATTTAGCATGCACATTTTATACATTCCAACCATGTCACAAAAAATCAAAGCAAGTTTCATTTACATATTAAGAAAAAAACGATTTAACACTATTTGTGTTAATCGGCCAAATTTATTGGTCAATTTTAAATGAGTACTATTTTTAGGCAATGTTGAGGGAATTGTTAACTGGTAGCTGCTCTGTCGGCTTGTGAGTGGAGGATTTAATACGCTAATCAACCAATTAATCAATTAATCACACGATTTATTATTTTATTATCTAGTTGATGACCCTACAATTAGGGATTAATCGGCAAGTTAACCAGTAATCAGACGATTTATTGAAGAAATCTTTCAGGATTGCTAAATAATAGAAGGGTTGGGAGCTCTTTGTCACATTGTTGGTGTTATTTCGGTTTCTTAGAAAAACACACTCTGTTTTAAAGTATAAGGTATATAACATTTTTGAAAATTCAAATTATTTAGGTTTGATAATATTTGCAAAAAAATATAACAAAATCCATAAAATCAAATCGGTATGATAGATTCATGATGAAATCAATTTCCTTTTTTTGTTTAATATTGTAGATGAAGATATTTTTTTGCTTTAAACTTGGTCAAAGTTAAAGAAATTTAATTTTCCAAATAACTAATATGCTTTATATTTTGGAATTTATGGAATATTTAGTTTGACGGTCTGAGGAAGATGAAGGAGTGTGTTTATTTTTATTTATTATGCAGTGATTTTGTGGTACAATCATAGTGTGGTATTTGGTATCCACTGACCAACCTATTTTTATATACGGAATTTTCTGCATTGACGGCTGCATGTACTATATAATGCTACAATATCACGTGGTTGCTTTCTTTTTTCTAGATGGTGGAAATATGCGCATGATTAATATTTTTTATAGATCAATTGCTGCTGACTGATGTAAAATATCATTAGCCCGGTCAAAATCATAAACCAAATTAAAATTGAATACGTCAACTAAATGAAAGAGTTTCAAAAAAAATTAAAAAATGAATGGGAGACCTCCTTTAGACATTATTGACTCTGTCAAAATAGGATGACCCAATCCTCATTTGAAGATCCAATTAATTGCGAGTCCTTCAAAATTAGAAAGCATAATGTATAGTATAAAAAGAAGTTTTGAGAAATTGTTGACCTGGTCAAATTGAATGATTCAATTATAATTGAAAACCTCAGTTGAATATGGACCCCTTAAAACGCACAAAACTATAAAATAACCGCATGTTTACTGTTTTAGACAAAACAAAATCGAACCGAATAGAATCCGTAAACGACCTGACCTGTAATTTTTTGAAGGGGCACGATAAACATCCCCGTCGAACCTGCCAAAATAATGATTTCGGAGCCAACCTGAGGGTGTCATGTATACGCGAAAGACCATTGACGAGAGTCCAACTGCCATCGGAACCTTGACGGCTCGCTCCCGTTCGTCGCCCCGTCCGTCCCCAACCGCCACCCCACCCATCTGGGTCGCCGCCTGTCCGTTCCCGGCCGCCGCCCGACAGTCCTGGCCGCCGGTCGCTCCTCTCCCTCTCCTGGATGAGGGCCTGGATGGATTCGTTGACTATAAGCAGCCATGGAGATGGTGCGCCTAGATGGATTCGTCACCGGCCGTTGTATTTGTGTAGCGCTGTTCAGTTCGGTGTAGCCGTTTGCTAGATTGCTAGTAGCAGGCAAGACTATAAGTAGCCATGGAAATGGAGCATGCTGTGAGCCGAGTATCCCGAGGAGCATGATGTGGAGGTGGACGTGGACAACATCATGAGGACGGATGGATTCGGCTCCGTATTTGACCGCTCCGTGCGTTCTCCAACGGCGTTATAGGAGCGAATTTACTTAACCATGGCACGGGCGAGAGGAAGAAAAAGATGCGAGAAAAAGTATAAACGAATATTCGATTTTTAAACCGACTCTTAAAACGTGTTTTCTGCGAACTGAAAACCACGTTTTTAGTTTCGCGTTTTAAGGGGTCAGCTAGAGATGCTTCTAGTATTACAGGGGACTAAGACTATAACATGAGAAAGCAGCAATCGTTTGCGAGTCTGACGGGGTTATTATCCCTATGTAGGCCAAAACAACGGGGTCTTTCCCCTTTCGCTTCGAAGAAAAACTATGCGGCCGGCTGGCCGTGGCCGGCTAGAGGACATCCGACGCAAGCCAGTGCCGGCTGGCCCTGGCCGCTGGTCAAGGAGCCGGTTGGACCCTCGGCCGGCTGGGCGTTGCCGGCTGCCCACGGGCCGGCTCTTCCGTTGACCTTGCGACGGACATGCCCCGTCCCGTCCCTCTGTGAACGGATACGACGACGCGACGTGACCGGCACGACGGGCGGCCCTGTGGCTACAGTGACCGCTTACGCACTACAGCGCGTGGCTACAGTCCAACCATCCCAGCCGCTAACCTTGGTGAGCGCGATCGGGCGGGGGAACCGTGCCGGCATGCCCTCGCCACTCGATTACCTGCCCCGGTGTGGCTACAGTGCCGTCGGCCGTACCGGAGACTTCGGCCGGCTGGCGCTAGACGACGCTCCCCGGGCGGTCCGTGCCGCGGCAGGTGGGCGAGGGCCAATCGCAGAGCCGGCTGGCGGGCCCCAATGGGAGATGGGACCGCTCGGCCGGCGGGCCCCGCCTACGACGAGACGGCGCGAGCGGCGGGACCCTCTGGCCAGCTGGAGAGACTGCCAGCCGGGTCCCCCCACCTTGGTACTTAAAGCATATTGTAAGAGCCGGGAGGTTGGCCTATAAACCCCCCCAAGCCTCCCATGCAACGGGGATGGATGATCACGGACAGACACATCCACGCACGAACGATCTTCCCCACACATCCCCTTCTAGCAGTGAAGGAAGAAGAGTCGGTTGCCCCTTCTTCCTCCTCTAGACATAGCTCCAAGAGCATCCTTATACTCATACCTATCCATGCAACAAAACCAAGCAGGACTAGGGGTATTACCTGCCCCGGAGGGCCCTGAACCTGGGTACATCGTGTGTCATCATCGCTTGTGCCCAATCCCGCACCCGGACCCCGACGGCGTCCTCCGGCCCCAACCACCTACGATAGGCCACCCAATGGCATCTGTCGTGAGAAAACGACGACAGTTGGCGCCCATCGTGGGGCCATATGCGGCGCCGGCCGGATTCATGCTTCGGGCGGGACCCCTCGCCATTCCCCGCCGTCGCCGCTCGTCCCGGCGAAACCGTGGGGAGCTCATGGGGCTTGCCCGGCACACCCTGCAGGCAACTCCATCGGCCTCACGACCGACATCGACACGCTTACCGAGCGCTTCGGCAGGTTCAGCCTCGCCGAGGCTCCGGACGCTGACGAGTACCCCACGGGGGTTCTCGTCTGCGCTGGTCCGCCCACGGCAGTGGGCGCACTCGCTGCGGCTCAGCCCAGCGGGTCCCACGATCGTGTGGGAGTGATGGCCATCACTTCCTCCACCGCATCCGGACGGGCGCGGGTCGCAGCTACCGCTGCCGCCGCCCGCGTCGGCACGTCCGACCTGCTCGGTGCGGCCCTCCGGGGCTTGAGCACTCCGATCGCCCTGACGGCAAACCCCGACACCGCCGCGGCCGATCTCGAGGCAGCTTGTCGCATCCTGTTCGACGATGCCACCGCCCTTGCGGCCACGCGGCGCCGCATGGAGGCGACACAGCGGGAGTACGCTTCCGCCTACGGACTCACCCCGGCTGGCACTGAGCCCAGCCGGCGTGGGGCTGTGCGCGACCGCGGCCGCGTGGTCGCCGAAATCCTCGGCGGCAAAATGCCCGTCTACGACACCCCCGCGGCTAACCTACAGACTCTCAAGGTGGCCTAAGAGGAATTGACCACCTTGGAGGGCGAAGAGCGTGCCGCCCACGAGCACCACATCAAGGAGCTCATCCCCGTGAACTCGCCATGTGCGTTCAGGGGCCGGACGAATCCCTCTGCGACTACCTCACCCGGTGGACCGAGCTCCGCAACTCCTACGAGGGGGTGCACGAAGTGCAAGCCATGCAATACTTCATCGAGGGCTGCCGGGATGGCACCCCTCTCAAGCATAAGCTCCTGTGCTCCGAG
Organism: Hordeum marinum; assembly: GCA_022496015.1. Lineage (NCBI taxonomy): Eukaryota > Viridiplantae > Streptophyta > Magnoliopsida > Poales > Poaceae > Hordeum > Hordeum marinum. The sequence goes on from CM039675.1 coordinate 8,384,817, forward strand.
CCGGTCATGCTTGCCGAGCTCAGGACCAAGGCGGACAAATACGCCATGGCCGATTTGGCCATCCGGGTCAAGACGACCTTGCCTGCCAAGGCAACGACAACGTCGGCCACGACCTGACCGGCTGCCAACAACTGGCAGCCGCAGAACAACAAGCACAAGAACGACCAGCCGGATCCCCGCTACGGGAGCGGGCAGGTCAATACCGTCGAGGATCATGAGCCGGCTGCCCAGCCTTCCGGCTAGTGCCAGCGCACCGGCAAGGTTGCCTGGCAGCCGAAGCTCACCTTCGAACAAATGCTCGATCTTCCCTGCAAGAACCATTCAGGGTCCAAACCCTCTGCGCATACGCTCCGACAGTGCAGCTTCTCACAGCGATTGGCCTGGGGACGGCCTTCCGGCTTCCCCCGTGCCGCCAGCCCGTGCGCCGGCCCCGTCCCAAGCTGCCGCCCCGGCGCCGGCAACGGCTCCGAACGACGGTCGTCTAATCGACCAGTTCCCCAACCAGGACGGTTGCTACGTCATCTTCACCAGTGAAGAGACGGGCAAACACGCTCAGCGCCGGCTCCGCTATGAGGTGAACGCCATCATGCCGGCAACTCCCCAGTTCATGCACTGGTCGGAGAAGCCGGTCACTTGGAGCCAGGCCGATCACCCTGCCGTGATGCCGAATCCCGGCAGCTATGCCTTGGTCCTCGACCCCACCATCGCCACCAAGGAGCGAGCTTGCCGCTTCTCGCGGGTGCTGATAGATGGCGGCAGCAGCATCAACATTCTCTACCTCCACACGATGCATAAGCTGGGGCTGAAGATAGAGGACCTGTAGGCGAGCCACACGGTTTTCCACGGCATCGTGCCTGGGAAGTCCTGCTCCCCTGTCGGCAAGATCACGCTCGATGTCCTCTTCGATGGACCCGGCCATTTCCGCCGCGAGCCAGTGATGTTCGAGGTCGTGGACCTCGCAAGCCCCTACCACGCGCTGTTGGGCCGGCCGGCTCTTGTCGGCTTCATGGCGGTTCCCCATTACGCCTACCTTAAGCTCAAGATGCTGGGCCGCAAGGGAATCATCACCATCAAGGGCGACTACAAGATGTCACTCGAGTGTGCTCGAGGTGGCAGCCGGCTGGCCGAGGCCCTAGAGGTCGCCGAGGAGAGGCGGTAGCTCGACTGGCTCGTGGCCCCTGCCGCTAGCCAGTCGGCCGTGCCAACTCCGCTCTCGCAATCTGTCGGTGAGGCCTCCTTCCAGCCGTCCAAAGACACGAAGCAAATCCCGCTCGACCCGGCCAACCCGGCTCAGTGCGTCACAATCGGCTCCCGCCTCAATAGTAAATAGGAAGGTGAGCTCGTCGACTTCCTCCGTGAGAATCAGGACATCTTCGCGTGGTCCCCCAAGGACATGTCGGGTGTTCCGAGGAAGTTCGTCGAGCACAAACTCCATGTCGACCGGACGTCAAGCTGGTCAAGCAACCCCTGCGCCGCTTCTCTGAGGAGAAGCGGCGTACTATAGGCGAAGAGATCGCCCGGCTGGTCGCAGCCAGGTTTATCATGGAAGTATTCCACCCGGACTGGCTGGCCAACCCAGTCCTGGTACTGAAGAAGAACAAGAATTTGCGCATGTGCATCGACTACACTAGCCTGAACAAGGCGTGTCCCAAGGACCCATTCGCCCTACCGCGGATCGATCAAGTCATCGACTCCACGGCCGGCTGTGACATGTTATCCTTCCTGGACGCCTACTCAGGCTACCACCAGATCAAGCTGGATCCGGAAGACCGGCTCAAGACCTCCTTCATCACGCCTTTCGGGGCCTACTACTATATCACCATGTCCTTCGGCCTGAAGAATGTAGGCGCCACCTTCCAACGGTGCATGCAGAAGTGCCTCCTGCCTCAGATAGGTAGGAACGTCCACGTCTACGTCGATGACATAGTCGTCAAAACCAAGAAGCACTTCAACCTCCTCGATGATCTCTGGGAGACCTTTGCGAACTTACACGAGTACAAGATCAAGCTCAACCCGGAGAAGTGTGTCTTCAGCGTCCCCGCCGGTTAGCTCCTGGGTTTCTTTGTCTTCGCCTGCAGCTTCGAAGCTAACGCCGAGAAGATCAGCACGATCGAACGCATGCCGAAGCCGACCCGGCTCCGCGACTTCCAGAAGTTCACTGGCTGCCTCGCCTCGCTCAGCCAGTTCATTAGCCTGCTGGGAGAGAAGGCCCTGCCCCTCTACGGGCTCCTTCGCAAGACAACTCTAATCGAGCCGGGTCAAACCAAGAGGCCGGGCGTCTTCGACTGGCCTGACGAGGCGGACGAGGCCTTCCGCGGCCTCAAGAAGGCTCTCACCCACGCACCCATCCTAGTCGCGTCAGCTGAGAAGGAACCGCTACTCGCCTACATCGTGGTGACCACCCGCGTCATCAACGTCGTCTTGGTGGTCGAGCGGCCGGAGGAGGGCAAGTCTCTGCCGGTCCAACGGCCCGTCTACTACCTCAGCGAGGTCCTCTCCGCATCCAAGCAGAACTACCCCCACTACCAACAGATGTGCTACGACATATACTTCGCCGCCAAGAAGGTCAAGCAATACTTCCAAGAGCATACCATTACCATGGTGAGTACGGCCCCGCTCGGCGAGATCATGAGCGGCTAGGGCTCCACCGTCCGGATCGCCAAATGGGTCATCGCCCTTGCCGATCATGAGATCCGGTACGAGCCAAGAACCGCCATCAAGTCGCAGGCATTGGCGGATATCCTCATCGACTGGGCAGAGATGGATTTCGTTCCACCTCCCCCAGACTCCACGCACTAGCGCATGCACTTCGATGGCTCGAAAATGAGGACCGACCTGGGTGCCGGCATAGTCCTCTCCTCCTTGGAAGGTGATCAGCTCAAATACGCCCTCCAGATCCACTTCGCGGCCTCCAACAATGTGGCTGAGTACAAGGCCATCGTCCATGGCCTCTCGCTTGCCAAGGAGATCGGCATCAGGCGCATCCTCTGCTTCGGCGACTCCGACCTCATGGTGTAGCAAGTCTCCGGTGAATGGGACGCCAGGGATGCCAACATGGCCAGCTATCGCTTCCTCGTACAACAGCTCACCGACTCCTTCGAGGGTTGTGAGTTTCATCACGTCCCACGGGCGGACAACGAGGCGGCGGATGCGCTGGCGAAGATCGGCTCCACCCGACAGGGCATCCCGGCCGGCGTCTCCCTCGAACGGCTGCTCAAGCCGTCGATCAAGCCTTCCCCAGAATCGGAGTCAATCTTCATGCCGGCAGGTGTCGCCAGCCCATCGACGGCCCTGGCCGCCTCTCCGGCAACTTCACCATCGGCTCCCGAACCGTCGGCCACCCAGCCGACTCCGATCGAGCCAGCGGCACCCGAGGCGGCCAACCGCGGTGGCACGGCCTTCATGATGATCACCGACTAGCCGGCCCTGGAGGCCGGCGAGCCAGACCCGGACGCTGACCAACCAGCGTCGGGGGCTCCCGAGCCGGTCCCGGGGGCTGGCGAGCCGGTCCCGAAGACTGATCAACCAATCCCGAGGACTCCCGAGCCAGCCGCCATCTTGGCCCCGTCGTGGGCCCAACCCATTTTAGCGTTTCTTCTGCGAGGCGAGCTGCCTCCGGACGAGGCTATGGCTAGGCAAATCCAGTGTCGAGCCACGGCCTACGGCATCATCAACAACGAGCTCGTCCACCGCAACACCACCGGCGTCTTCCAGCGATGCGTCGAGCCGGAAAAGGGCCTGGAGATCCTCCTCGACATTCACCAGGGAGAGTGCGGACATCATGCCGCCTCCCGGACCCTGGTGGCCAAGGCTTTCCGCCACGGCTTCGTCTGGCCAACGACCCTCGAGGCAGCGAAGAATTTGGTCGACAAGTGCGAGGGCTGCCAACATTTCAACACACAAAGCCACCTCCCGGCAACGGCCCTCCAAACCACCCCCCTCTCATGGCCTTTCACCATTTGGGGCTGGACATGGTGGGCCCGTTCAAGACCGCTCGAGGTGGCATGACGCACTTGCTGGTGGCCATCGACAAATTCACCAAGTGGATCGAGGCGTGACCAATCAAGAAGCTGGACGGCCCCACGGCCGTCCGGTTCATCGACGACATCACGGTACGCTATGGCGTTCCCCACAGCATAGTCACCGACAACGGCACCAACTACGCCAAGGGCGCACTCGCGCGTTTCTGCTCCAAGCAAGGAATCTGTCTCGACCTAGCCTCCGTCGCTCATCCATAGTCAGACGGACAGGTCGAGAGGGCAAACGGCCTCATCCTTGTTGGAAATATGCCCTAGAGGCAAAAATAAAATGGTTATTATTGTATTTCCTTGTTCATGATAATTGTCTATTGTTCATGCTATAATTGTATTAACCGGAAACCAGAATGCATGTGTGAATACATAGACCACAACGTGTCCCTAGTGAGCCTCTAGTTGACTAGCTCCTTGATCAATAGATGGTCACGGTTTCATGACCGTGGACATTGGTTGTCATTGATAACGGGATCACATCATTTGGAGAATGATGTGATGGACAAGACCCAATCCTAAGCATAGCACAAGATCGTGTAGTTCGTCTGCTAAAGCTTTTCCAATGTCAAGTATCATTTCCTTAGACCATGAGATTGTGCAACTCCCGGATACCGTAGGAATGCTTTGGGTGTGCCAAACATCACAACGTAACTGGGTGGCTATAAAGGTGCACTACGGGTATCTCCAAAAGTGTCTGTTGGATTAGCACGAATCGAGACTGGGATTTGTCACTCTGTATGACGGAGAGGTATCTCTGGGCCCACTCGGTAAGATATCATCATAATGACCTCAATGTGACTAAGGAGTTAGCCACGGGATGATGTGTTATGGAACGAGTAAAGAGACTTGCCGGCAACAAGATTGAACAAGGTATAGGGATACCGACGATCGAATCTCGGGTAAGTATTATACCGGTAGACAAAGGGAATTGTATACGAGATTGATTGAATCCCCGACATCGTGGTTCATCTGATGAGATCATCATGGAGCATGTGAGAACCAACATGGGTATCCAGATCCTGCTGTTGGTTATTGACCGGAGAGGTGTCTCGGTCATGTCTACGTGTCTCCCGAACCCGTAGGGTCTACACACTTAAGGTTCGATGACACTAGGGTTATAGGGAAATGGTATACGTGATTACCAAAGGTTGTTAGGAGTCTCGGATGAGATTCCGGACGTCACGAGGAGCTCCAGAATGGTCCAGAGGTAAAGATTGGTATATAGGAAGTCCTGTTTTGGTCACCGGAAAGTTTTCGGGCTCATCGGTAGTGTACCGGGAGTGCCGGGAGGGTGCCGGAGGACCCCCGGGAGGGATGTGACGAACAAAGGACTTCATGGGCTGTTAGAGGAGGTGTACCAGCCCTTATTGGGCTGGCCAAGTCCTTCCAGAAAGGCCCATGCGGCTAGGGATAAAGAGATAAGGCTAAAGGAGATTCAAAAGGAAGAGATCCACCTCCCTTGTGGGAGGTGGACTCCTCCCTAGCTTCGGCCGAACCTCTCCTACTTGGAGGAGGGGCCAAGGAAGTACTCCCTCTCCCTCCTCCTATATATACTTGAGGTTTTGGCTGTTTTGAGACAAGATTTGATCTCTCTCTCCCACGACGCAGCCCTATCTCTCTTCTTCCTCCTCCGCAGTGCTTAGGCCATGTTGGAATACCTTGCTGCTCCACCACCACCACGACGACGTGCTGATGTTGGAGCTCTTACCCAACCTCTCCCTCTTCCTTGCTGGATCAAGGCACGGGATACGTCACCGGGCTGTACGTGTGTTGAACACGGAGGCACTGTTGTTCGACGCTAAGATCGGAGTCCACCGCGATCTGAATCGCTACGAGTATGACTCCACCAACCGCGTTCTTGTAACGCTTTCGCTTAGCGATCTTCAAAGGTATGAAGATGCAATCTCTCCCCACTCATTGCTGGATTCTCCATAGATAGATCTTGGTGATCTTAGGAAAATTTTGATTTACTACTACATCTCCCAACAGTGGTATCAGAGCTAGGTCTATGCGTAGAATCTATGCACGAGTAGAACACAAAGTTGTTGTGGGCGTCGATCTTGTTAATTTGCTTACCACTACTAGTCTTATCTTTATTCGGCGGTATTATGGGATGAAGCGGCCAGGACCAACTTTACACGTACGCTTATGTGAGACCGGTTCCACCGCCTAACATGCACTTGTTGCATAAGGTGGCTAGCGGGTGTGTGTCTCTCCCACCTTAGTCGGACTGGATTCGATGAAAAGGGTCCTTATGAAGGGTAAATAGCAATTGGCATATCACGTTGTGGTTTTGGCGTAGGTAAGAAACGTTCTTGCTAGAAACCTATAGCAGCCACATAAAAACTTGCAACTACAAATTAGAGGACGTCTAACTTTTTTTGTAGCATATGCCTTGTGATGTGATATGGCCAAAGGATGTGATGTGATGCATTGTGATGTATGAGATTGATCATGTTCTTGTAATAGGATTCACGACTTGCATGTCGATGAGTATGACAACCGGCAGGAGCCATAGAAGTTGTCTTATTTTATTGTATGACCTGCGTGTCAATCAAGATCGCCATGTAAGTACTTTTCTTTATTGCTAAACGTTAGCCATAATAGTAGAAGTAATAGTTGGCGAGACAACTTCATGAAGACACGATGATGGAGATCATGGTGTCGTGCCGGTGACAGTGATGATCATGGTGCCCCGAAGATGGAGATCAAAGGAGCAAGATGATATTGGCCATATCATGTCACTATATTGATTGCATGTGATGTTTATCATGTTTACATCTTATTTGCTTAGAACAACGGTAGTAAATAAGATGATCTCTCAATAAAATTTCAAGAAAGGTGTTCACCCTAACTGTGCACCGTTGCTAAGGATCGTTGTTCCGAAGCACCACGTGATGATCGGGTGTGATAGGTTCGAACGTTCGCATACAACGGGTGTAAGCCAGATTTACATACGCGAAACACTTAGGTTGACTTGACGAGCCTAGCATGTACAGACATGACCTCGGAACACGGAAGACCTAAAGGTCGAACATGAGTCGTATAGAAGATATGATCAACATGGAGATGTTCACCATGGATGACTAGTCCGTCTCACGTGATGATCGGACACGGGCTAGTTGACGTGGATCATGTGACACTTGGATGACTAGAGATATGTCTATCTAAGTGGGAGTTCATTAAATAATTTGATTATGTGAACTTAATTATCATGAACTTAGTCTAAAGTTGTCATTACAATCTATATTGTAGATCCAATGGCCAACGCTAATGTCACCCTCAACTTCAACGCGTTCCTAGATAAAACCAAGCTGAAAGATGATGGAAGCAACTATGCGGACTGGGTCCGTGGTTTGAGGATCATCCTCATAGCTTCCAAAAGATTGTATGTTCTTGATGCACCGCTAGGTGACGCACCCATTTTTCCAGCAGATCAAGACGTTATGAACGCTTGGCAGTCAAGCTGCGATGATTACTCCCTTGTTCAGTGCGGCATGCTTTACAGTTTAGAACCGGGGCTACAAAAGCGTTTTGAGCAACACGGAGCATATGAGATGTTCCAAGAGCTGAAACTGGTTTTCCATGCTCGGCCCGGGTCGAGAGATATGATGTATCCGATAAGTTCTTTAGTTGTAAGATGGAGGAAAACAGTTCTGTCAGTGAGCACATACTGAAAATGTCTGGGTTGCACGACCGCTTGACTCAGCTGGGAGTTGATCTCCCGGATGACTCGATCATTGACAGAATCCTCCACTCGCTTCCACCTAGCTACAAGAGCTTTGTGATGAACTACAACATGCAGGGTATGGACAAGTCCATTCCTGAGTTGTACTCGATGCTGAAATCAGCGGAGGTCGAGATAAAAAAGGAGCATCAAGTGTTGATGGTAAATAAGACCACTAGTTTCAAGAAAGGCAAGGGTAAGAAGAACTTCAAGAAGGACGGCAAAGCTGTTGCCGCGCCCGGTAAGCAAGTTGCCAGGAAGAAGAACAAGCATGGACCCAAGCCTGAGACTAAGTGCTTTTATTGCAAGGGTACCGGTCACTGGAAGCGGAACTGCCCCAAGTACTTAGCGGATAAGAAGGCCGGCAACATTAAAGGTATATGTGATATACTTTTTATTGATGTGTACCTAACCAGTGCTCATAGTAGCTCCTGGGTATTTGATACCGATGCAGTTGCTCACATTTGTAACTCCAAGCAGGAGTTGCGGAATAAGCGGAGGTTGGCAAAGGACGAGGTGACGATGCGCGTCGGGAATGGTTCCAAGGTCGATGTGATCGCCGTCGGCACGTTATCTCTACATCTACCTTAGGGATTAGTTTTAAACCTTAATAATTTTTATTTAGTACCAGCTTTGAGCATGAACATTGTATCTGGGTCTCGCTTGATGCGAGATGGCTACTCATTTAAATCTGAGAATAATGGTTGTTCTATTTATATGAGAGAAATATTTTATGGTCATGCCCCATTGGTCAAAGGTTTATTTTTGATGAATCTCGAACGGGATGTTACACATGTCCATAGTGTGAGTACCAAAAAGTATAAAGTTGATAACGATAGTCCCACTTACATATGGCACTACCGCCTTGGTCATATCGGTGTCAAACGCATGAAGAAGCTCCATGCTGATGGACTTTTGGAGTCTCTTGATTTCGAATCATTTGACACGTGCGAACCATGCCTCATGGGCAAGATGACCAAGACTCCGTTCTCCGGAACAATGGAGCGAGCAACTGACTTGTTGGAGATAATACATACCGATGTATGCGGTCCAATGAGCGTCGAGGCTCGCGGTGGCTACAGTTATGTTCTCACCCTCATTGATGACTTGAGCAGATATGGGTATGTATAGTTCATAAAACATAAGTCTGAAACCTTTGAAAGGTTCAAGGAATTTCAGAGTGAGGTAGAGAATCAACGTGACAGGAAAATAAAGTACCTACGATCTGATCGTGGCAGATAATATTTAAGTTACGAGTTTGGCACGCACCTAAGGAAATGTGGAATTGTTTCACAACTCATGCCGCCTAGCACACCTCGGCGAAAAGGTGTGTCCGAATCGCACTCTATTGGATATGGTGCGATCTATGATGTCTCTTACTGACTTACCGCTATCATTTTGGGGATATGCATTAGAGACTGCCGCATTCACTTTAAATAGGGCACCGTCAAAATACGTTGAGATGACACCGTATGAATTATGGTTTGGAATGAAACCTAAGCTGTCATTTCTAAAAGTTTGGGGATGCGATGCTTACGTGAAGAAACTTCAACCTGAGAAGCTCAAATCCAAAGCGGAAAAGTGCGTCTTCATAGGATATCCCAAAGAGACTATTGGGTATACCTTTTACCTCAGATCCGAAGGCAAAGTCTTTGTTGCCAAGAATGGATCCTTTCTCAAGAAAGAGTTTCTCTCGAAAGAAGTAAGTGGGAGAAAAATAGAACTTGATGAGGTAATTGTACCTCCACTCGAACCGGAGAGTAGCGCAGCACAGGAAGTTGTTTCTGTAGAGCCTACACGGGTTGGAGAGGAAGTTAATGATGATGATCATGAAACTTCGGATCAAGTTACTATTGAACGTCGAAGGTCCACTAGGACACATTCCGCACCAGAGTGGTACGACAACCCTGTCCTGGAGATCATGTTATTGGACAATAGTGAACCTTCGAACTATGAAGAAGCGATGGCGGGCCCAGATTCCAACAAATGGCTTGAGGCCATGAAATCTGAGATAGGATCCATGTATGAGAACAAAGTATGGACTTTGGTGGACTTGCCTGATGATAAGCGAGCCATTGAAAATAAATGGATCTTTAAGAAGAAGGCTGACGCGGATGGTAATGTGACCGTCTATAAGGCTCGGCTTGTTGCTAAGGGTTATCGACAAGTTCAAGGAGTTGACTACGATGAGACTTTCTCACCCGTAGCGATGTTGAAGTCTGTCCGAATCATGTTAGCAATTGCCGCATTTTATGATTATGAGATCTGGCAAATGGACGTCAAAACGGCATCCCTTAATGGCTTCCTCAAGGAAGAACTGTATATGATGCAGCCGGAAGGTTTTGTCGATCCTAAAGATGCTAAGAATGTATGCAAGCTCCAGCGCTCCATCTATGGGCTGGTGCAAGCATCTCGCAGTTGGAACATTTGCTTTAATGAGGTGATTAAAGCGTTTGGGTTTGTATAGGTTTATGGAGAACTTGTATTTACAAGAAAGTGAGTGGGAGCTCTGTAGCATTTCTCATATTATATGTGGATGACATACTGATAATGGGAAATGATATAGAACTTTTGGAAAGTGTAAAGGCCTACTTGAATAAATGTTTTTCAATGAAGGACCTTGGAGAAGCTTCTTGCATATTAGGCATCAAGATCTATAGAGATAGATCGATACGCCTCATAGGTGTTTCACACAGCACATACCTTGACAAGATATTGAAGAAGTTCAATATGGATCAGTCCAAGAAGGGGTTCTTGCATGTGTTACAAGATGTGAGATTGAGTACGACTCAATGCCCGACCACAACAAAGGATAGAGAAGAGATGAGTGTCATCCCCTATGCTTCAGCCATAGGCTCTATTATGTATGCCATGCTGTGTACCAGACCTGATGTGAACCTTGCCATAAGTTTGGTGGGGAGGTACCAAAGTGATCCCGGAGTGAAACACTGGACAACGGTCAAGAATATCCTGAAGTACTTGAAAAGGACAAAGGACATGTTTCTCGTATATGGAGGTGCCGAAGAGCTCGTCGTAAAGGGTTAGGTCGATGCTAGCTTCGACACAGATCCGGACAACTCCAAGCCGCAAACTGGATACGTGTATATTTTGAACGGAGGGGTAGTCAACTGGTGCAGCAGCAAGCAAAGCATTGTGGCGGCATCTACATGTGAAGCGGAGTACATAGTTGCTTTAGAAGCAGCAAAGGAAGGAGTCTGGATGAAGGAGTTCATCACCGACCTAGGAGTGATTCCCAATGCATCGGGCCCGATGAATCTGTTCCGTGACAACACTGGAGCTATTGCCCTTGCGAAGGAGCCCAGGTTTCACAAGAAGACAAGACACATCAAGCGCCTCTTCAACTCCATCCGTGATTACATTCAGGAGGGAGATATAGATATTTGTAAAGTACATACGGATCTGAATGTCGCAGATCCATCGACTAAACCTCTCTCACGAGCAAAACATGATCAACACCAGAATGCTATGGGTGTTTGATTCATCACAATGTAACTAGATTATTGACTCTAGTGCAAGTGGGAGACTGTTGGAAATATGCCCTAGAGGCAATAATAAAATGGTTATTATTGTATTTCCTTGTTCATGATAATTTTCTATTGTTCATGCTATAATTGTATTAACCGGAAACCAGACTGCATGTGTGAATACATAGACCACAACGTGTCCCTAGTGATCCTCTAGTTGACTAGCTCCTTGATCAATAGATGGTCACGGTTTCATGGGGATCCCATCATTTGGAGAATGATGTGATGGACAAGACCCAATCCTAAGCATAGAACAAGATCGTGTAGTTCGTCTGCTAAATCTTTTCCAGTGTCAAGTATCATTTCCTTAGACCATGAGATTGTGCAACTCCCAGATACCGTAGGAATGCTTCGGGTGTGCTAAACGTCACAACGTAACTAGGTGGCTATAAAGGTGCACTACGGGTATCTCCGAAATTGTCTGTTGGGTTGGCATGAATCAAGACTGGGATTTGTCACTCCGTATGACGGAGAGGTATCTCTGGGCCCACTCGATAAGACATCATCATAATGAGCTCAATGTGACTAAGGAGTTAGCCACGGGATGATGTGTTACGGAACGAGTAAAGAGACTTGCCGGTAACGAGATTGAACAAGGTGTAGGGATACCGACGATTGAATCTCGGGTAAGTATTATACCGGTAGACAAAGGGAATTGTATACAGGATTGATTGAATCCCTGACATCGTGGTTCATCCAATGAGATCATCGTGGAGCATGTGGGAACCAACATGGGTATCCAGATCCCGTTGTTGGTTATTGACCGGAGAGGTGTCTCGGTCATGTCTACGTGTCTCCCGAACCCGTAGGGTCTACACACTTAAGGTTCGATGACGCTAGGGTTATAGGGAAATGGTATACGTGATTACCGAAAGTTATTTGGAGTCCTGGATGAGATCCCGGACGTCACGAGGAGCTCCATACTGGTCCAAAGGTAAAGATTGATATATAGGAAGTCCTGTTTTGGTCACCGAAAAGTTTTCGGGCTCATCAGTAGTGTACCGAGAGTGCCGGGAGGGTGCCGGAGGACCCCCGGGAGGGGCATGACGACAAAAGGACTTCGTGGGCTGTTAGAGGAGGTGTACCAACCCTTATTGGGCTGGCCAAGTCCTTCCAGAAAGGCCCATGCGGCTAGGGATAAAGAGATAAGGCTAAAGGAGATTCAAAAGGAAGAGATCCACCTCCCTTGTGGGAGGTGGACTCCTCCCTAGCTTCGGCCGAACCTCCCCTCCTTGGAGGAGGGGCCAAGGCAGCCCTCCCTCTCCATCCTCCTATATATACTTGAGGTTTTGGCTATTTTTGAGACAAGATTTGATCTCTCTCTCCCATGGCACAGCCCTACCTCTCTTCTTCCTCCTCCGAAGTGGTTAGGCGAAGCCCTGCTGGAATACCTTGCTCCTCCACCACCACCACGCCGTCGTGCTGCTGTTGGAACTCTTCCCCAACCTCTCCCTCCTCCTTGCTGGATCAAGGCGCGGGAGACGTCACCGGGCTATACGTGTGTTGAACGCGGAGGCGCCGTTGTTCGGCGCTAAGATCGGAGTCAACCGCGATCTGAATCGCTACGAGTACGACTCCACCAACCGCATTCTTGTAACGCTTCCGCTTAGCGACCTTCAAAGGTATGAAGATGGAATCTCTCCCCACTCGCTGCTGGATTCTCCATAGATAGATCTTGATGATCGTTGGCAAATTTTTATTTACTAGTACATCTCCCAATAATCCTATCTGGTATCAAGCCCCGGCTCGTGACGCCGCTGGTAAGGTCGGCCAGCTGCTGGATCAACAAGCTGCCAGCCGTCCTTTTGAGTCTCAGGACCACCCCTAACCGGTTAACCGGCTACACTCCCTTCTTCCTTGTGTATGGGTCCGAGGCGATCATCCCCACCGACATCGAGTTCGATTCGCCTCGAGTCGCCCTATACATGGAGAAGGACACTAAGGAGGCAAGAGAAGACGACGTCGATCTACTCGAGGAATCTCGTTAACTGGCCTTGAGCCGGACGACGATCTACCAGCAGAAGCTCCAGCACTACCACAACAAGTGGATCCGACCACTCTCATTCCGCGAGGGGGATCTGGTCCTCAGACGGATCCAGCGAACCGCCGGACAACACAAGCTGTCCTCACCATGGGAGGGCCCGTTCATCATTAGCAAGGTGCTACACAACAACGCATACTACCTGATAGACGCCCAGAACCCGCAGAAGCGCAAAAGAGATGCTTCTGGTGAAGAGACGGAGCGCACATGGAACACAGCACTCATGCGCCCGTTTTACTGCTGAGAAAAATCAATGTATGTATCCCATCCTTTTGGGCTTATGAATGCAACGGGCGCCCCAAGCTGGCTCTTGGGGCGTGCCCCGTTTCGTTTCTTTCAAAAGTGTTCCTTACTCACCGGCTCCCTGGCCCGGCTCCTGGGCCCGGGGGCTAGCCGGCTGGGCCTAGAAGCGCCTCTCTGGAAAATGTCTAAGTAATGTGAGCCGGCCAAACTTCCCCACCCTTACCAGCTACGGAACCGGCCCCCGGCTGTCCGGTTGATGGGGCCCCGAGGTGGCAAGGTTTGGCTCACACAAAAGGTCGAAACAAAGGGTGACCCCTTCGGGGCCCAGCCGGACCATCGCCGTGTCTCTACCACTCTACTTATCCCGAAAAACCCTCACGATTCCTAAGTTTTGAACCGGCTCCCTTGAGGCGGACGCCCCGACCCAGCTACAGACCGATTCCCGGCTGTCGGCCTGGCGGGGACAAAGCCAAATGGGAAAAGGAATAGAAACGGAAAGAGTCGAGGCGGGCAAAAAAGGATAAGGACGAGGCGGCATGAGTCACAAGGCAAACACAATAGAATATTCATGGCATAAATATTAAGGCAAAAGTGGCCCACGGCCATCATTCAGTTCATTACACAAACACCCCCAGTGGGTGGATTCAAGTTTTACATGTAGGGAGAAAAAAGAGAAAGATAAACAAGATGCCCGGGGGCTCAGGCTACCGGCGCGTCGCCAGCCGGCGCATCGCAGGGCGGCTCGATCCTCGCCTCAGAGGTGGTCCCGGCCTTCGGGTCCGCCTCCTTGGCCTTCGAGGCGGGATCCTCGGTTTCGGCCGTCTCGCCGTTCGATTCAGTGCTCTCGTCGGCGATTTCGTCATCCATCGGGCCTTGAGGGATGCTGAAGGAGTCCTCGGGCAACAGCTCACCATCCTCGCCAAGGGCAGGCAGGAATTCGTCTGCGTCAACATATGACGAAAGCTCATTGGCCCGCTGGACAAGGGCCGGCTCGTGGGCCTCCTGCTCTTCGGCCAGGACGTTCGACATGGTCGCCAGCCGTCCGAGGTCCATTCCATGGTACCAAGACATGATGAACCAGAGCGCCATCTGAGCCCCGGCTCGGGCAGTCGACGTTTTCCAGGCCTCGAGGCGGGGGACAATGTGCTCCAGCCACTGAGCCACACGGTGCGTCGAAGCTCCCCCGCAGCCCGGCCACAGCGCGGCGATGACCTCCTTGTTGGGGAACATCGCATGGGAAAAAAAAATTTCCTACGCACACGCAAACCTATCCATGGTGATGAGCATCTACGAGAGGGAGAGTGGATCTACATACCCTTGTAGATCGCTAAGCGGGAAGCGTTAAGAAACGCGGTTGGTGTAGTCGAACTTTTTCGCGATCCAAATCGCCGAGCGTCCCGCGATCTAATCACGAACCGTCCCGTGATCTCGTCACGATCCGTCCCGCGATCCGATCACGAACGTCCCGTGGCCTTGATCACGATCCTTCCAATCTAGTACCGAACGGACGACACCTCCGCGTTCAGCACACGTGCAGCTTGATGACGATCTCCACCGTCTTGATCCAGCAAGAGAAGGTGGAGAGGAGAGAGAGTTCACCGGCAGCGTGACGGCGCTCCGGTGATGGTGGTGGAGCAATTCCGGCAGGGCTTCGCCTAAGCACTGCGGAACTACGATCTAGAGGAGAAACTATGCACCGGTGGAACGGGTAGCACGTGGCCGGAAATTCTGTCCAAAAACCACCCAATCCACTAGTATATATAGGAGGAGAGGAGAGGAGAGGCAGCCAAGGCCTTTGGCTCGGCCGAAATAGGAGGTGGGAAGCAATCCTACTTCACCTCCAATCCTAGTTGGAGTAGGATTGCCTCCTATTGGCTGATTTTCCACTTTTTGCTCTAGGACTTTCTCTCCTGCGCCATGGGCCTTTGTGGCGGTTTTCCCAGCCCACTAAGGGCTGGTTAATACTCTCCCACAGCCCATGGACCTCTTGGGGTCGAAGTACCCCTCCCGGAGGTCTCCCGGTACACTACCGGCACTCCCGATACACTATCGGCACTCCCGGTACACTACCGATGAGCTCGAAACTTTTCCGGAAACCAAACTGGGACTTCCTATATATGAATCTTTACCTCCGGACCATTATGGAGCTCCTCGTGACATTCGGGATCTCATCCGGGACTCCGAACAAACTTCGGTCACCACCATACATAACTCTACACTACCGAAACGTCACCGAACCTTAAGTGTGCAGACCCTGCGGGTTCGAGAACTATGTAGACATGACCGAGACACCTCTACGGTCAATAAACAATGGCGGGACCTGGACGTCCACATTAGTTCCTACATATTCTACGAAGATCTTTATCGGTCGAACCTCTATGTCAAGGATTCAGTTAATCCCGTATAACGTTCCCTTTGTTCTTCGGTATGTTACTTGCCCGAGATTCGATCGTCGGTATCTCCATACCTAGTTCAACCTCGTTACCGGCAAGTCTCTTTACTCGTTCGTAATACAAGATCCCGCAACTAGCAATTAGTCACATTGCTTGCAAGGCTTATGGTGATGTTGCATTACCGAGTGGGCCCCGAGATACCTCTCCGTTACACGGAGTAGCAAATCCCAGTCTCGATCCATGCCAACTCAACAGACACCATCAAAGATACCTTTAGAGCACCTTTATAGTCACCCAGTTACGTTGTGATGTTTGATACACACAAGGTACTCCTCCGATATCCGTGCGTTGCATGATCTCGTGGTCATAGGAACATATACATTGACATGCAGAAAACAGTAGCAATAAACTGACACGATCATATGCTATGTTTGTAGTTTGGGTCTTGTCCATCACATCATTCTCCCAATGATGTGATCCCGTTATCAAATGACATCTCATGTCCATGGCTAGGAAACCTTAACCATCCTTTGATCAACGAGCTAGTTCACTAGAGGCATACTAGGGACATTATGTTGTCTATTTACCCACACATGCAATGTGTTTCCATTCAATACAATTATAGCATGGATAATAAACGATTATCATGAACAAGGAAATATAATAATAAACACCTTATTTATTGCCTCTAGGGCATATTTCCAACAGTCTCCCACTTGCACTAGAGTCAATAATCTAGTTCACATCACTATGTGATTTACATGGTAATGAATCGAACACCCATACAGTTCTGGTGTTGATCATGTTTAGCCCTTGGAAGAGGTTTAGTCAATGGGTCTGCAACATTCAGATCCGTGTGCACTTTGCAAATATTTATGTCCTTCTCCTTGATGTAGAACCGGATGCAGTTGAAGCGTCGCTTTATGTGTCTGGTCCTCTTGTGAAACCTTGGTTCCTTGGCTAGAGCAATGGCACCAGTGTTGTCACAGAACAGGTTTATCGGATTCAGTGCACTTGGCACTACTCCAAGATCTGTCATGAACTGCTTCATCCAGACACCTTCCTTCGCTGCCTCCGAGGCTGCGATGTACTCTGCTTCGCACGTAGAATCAGCTACCACGCTTTGCTTGGAACTGCACCAGCTTACCGCTCCCCCGTTAAGAATAAATACGTATCCGGTTTGCGATTTAGAATCGTCCGGATCAGTGTCAAAGCTTGCATCGACGTAACCCTTTACGACGAGCTCTTCATCACCTCCATAAACGAGAAACATGTCCTTAGTCCTGTTAAGGTACTTAAGGATATTCTTGACCGCTTGCCAGTGCTCCATTCCAGGATCACTATGAAACCTTCCGGCCATACTTATGGCAAGGCTAACATCGGGTCTTGTGCACAACATTGCATACATGATAGAGCCTATGGCTGAAGCATAGGGGATGACGCTCATCTTTTCTTTATCTTCTGCAGTCACTGGGCATTGAGTCTTACTCAAATTCACACCTTGTAACACAGGCAAGAACCCCTTCTTGGACTGCTCCATTTTGAACTTCTTCAAAACTTTATCAAGGTATGTGCTCTGTGAAAGTGCTATTAAGCGTCTTGACCTATCTCTATAGATCTTAATGCCTAATATGAAAGCAGCTTCTCCTAGGTCCTTCATTGAAAAACTCTTATCCAAATATTCCTTCACGCTTTCCAGCATTTCTATATTGTTTCCAATCAGCAATATGTCATCCACATATAACACTAGAAACGCTACAGAGCTCCCACTCACTTTCTTGTAAATACAAGCTTCTCCATAAACTTGTATAAACCCAAACGCTTTGATCACCTCATCAAAACGCTTATTCCGACTCCAAGATGCTTGCACCAGTCCATAAATGGATCGCTGGAGTTTGCAAACTTTGTCAGCATTCTCTGGATCGACAAAACCTTCGGGTTGCATCATATACAACTCTTCCTCAAGGAAACCGTTGAGGAACGCCGTTTTGACATCCATCTGCCAAATTTCATAGTCGAAATAAGCAGCTATTGCCAACATGATTCTGACAGACTTAAACATCGCTACGGGTGAGAAAGTCTCATCGTAGTCAACTCCTTGAACTTGTGAAAAACCCTTTGCCACAAGTCGAGCTTTATAGACGGTGACATTACCGTCTGCGTCCGTCTTCTTCTTAAAAATCCATTTGTTCTGAATGGCCTTTCGCCCTTCAGGTAGTACTTCCAAAGTCCATACTTTGTTTTCATACATGGATCCCATCTCGGATTTCATGGCCTCTAACCATTTCTCGGAATCCGGGCCCATCACCGCTCCTTCATAGCTCGTAGGTTCATTGTTGTCCAACAACATGACCTCTAAGACAGGATTGCCGTACCACTCAGGAGTAGCACGCGTTTTGTCGACCTACGAGGTTCATTAGTAACTTGATCTGAAGCTTCATGATCATCATCATTAACTTCTTCTTCAACCGTCGTAGGCTCCACAGAAACATCTTTCTGCGCTGCGCTGCTTTCTGGTAGAAGCAAAGGTTCAACAACCTCATCAAGCTCTATTTTCCTCCCACTCAATTCTTTCGAGAGAAACTCTTTCTCAAGAAATGTTCCGCTCTTAGCGACAAACACTTTGCCCTCGGATCTGAGATAGAAGGTATACCCGACTGTCTCTTCCGAGTATCCTATGAAGACGCATTTCTCCGCTTTGGGTTCCAGCTTTTCAGGCTGAAGCTTTTTGACATAAGCATCACATCCCCAAACTTTAAGAAACGACAGCTTCGGCTTTTTTGCCAAACCACAGTTCATATGGCGTCGTCTCAACGGATTTCGATGATGCCCTATTTAAAGTGAATGCAGCTGTCTCTAATGCATAACCCCAAAACGATAGTGGCAAATCGGCAAGAGACATCATAGAACGCACCATATCTAATAAGGTCCGATTACGACGTTCAGACACACCAATACGCTGTGGTGTTCCGGGCGGTGTCAACTGTGAAACAATTCCACATTGTCTTAAGTGACTGCCAAACTCATAACTCAGATATTCACCTCCTCGATCAGATCGTAGAAATTTAATCTTCTTGTTACGATGATTCTCAACTTCACTCTGAAATTGCTTGAACTTTTCAAACGTTTCAGACTTGTGTTTCATCAAGTAAATATATCCATATCTAGTCAAGTCATCAGTGAAGGTGACAAAGTAACGATAACCACCGCGCGCTTAGACATTCATTGGACCGCACACATCTGTATGTATGATTTCCAACAAGTCACTTGCCCGTTCCATTGTTCCAGAGAACGGCGTTTTAGTCATCTTGCCCATGAGGCATGGTTCACATGTGTCAAGTGATTCAAAATCAAGTGACTCCAAAAGTCCATCAGCATGGAGCTTCCTCATGCGTTTTACACCAATATGACCTAAATGGCAGTGCCACAAGAAAGTGGTACTATCATTATCAACTCTACATCTTTTGGCATCAATGTTATGAACATGTGTCTCATCACTATCAAGATTCAATATGAATAAACCCCTAACATTGGGTGCATGACCATAAAAGATATTACTCATATAAATAGAACAACCTTTATTCTCTGATTTAAATGAGTAACCGTCTCGCAATAAACAAGATCCAGATATAATGTTCATGCTTAACGCAGGCACTAAATAACAATTATTCAGGTTCATCACTAATCCCGATGGTAATCGAAGAGAGAGCGTGCCGACGGCGATCACATCAACCTTGGAACCATTTCCCACGCGCATCGTCACTTCGTCCTTTGCCAGTCTTCGTTTATTCCGTAGTTCCTGCTTTGAGTTGCAAATGTGAGCAACCGAACCGGTATCAAATACCCAGGCACTACTACGAGAACTAGTAAGGTACACATCAATAACATGTATATCATATATACCTTGTTTGTCGTTGGCCGCCTTCTTGCCAGCCAGGTACTTGGGGCAGTTCCGTTTCCAGTGACCAGTTCCTTTGCAATGAAAGCACTCAGTTTCTGGCTTAGGTCCGTGCTTAGGCTTCTTTGTAGGAGTAGCAACTGCTTTGCCATCCTTCTTGGTTTTACCCTTCTTGCCTTTGCCTTTGCCGTTTTTCTTGAAACTAGTGGTTTTATTGACCATCAACACTTGATGTTCTTTCTAGATTTCAGACTCAGCGACTTTCAGCATCGCAAACAGCTCGGCGATTGACTTGTTCATCCCGTGCATGTTATAGTTCATCACAAAGCTCTTGTAACTAGGTGGCAGCGATTGAAGAACTCTATTAGTGATCGCCTCCGGCGGAAGGGTAATTCCCAACTCCGCTAGACGGTTTGAGTACCCAGACATTCTGAGTATGTGCTCACTAATAGACCCATTCTCCTCCATCTTGCAAGCATAGAATTTATCGGAGGTCTCATACCTCTCGATCCGGGCATTCTTCTGAAAGATAAACTTCAACTCCTGGAACATCTCATATGCTCCATGACGTTCAAAACGTCTTTGAAGTCCCGGTTCTAAGCCATACAATATTGCACACTGAACTATTGAGTAGTCTCCAGCACGAGCCTCCCAAGCGTTCTTAACGTCTTCGGAGGTCATGTCTTCTGGCTGGTCACCAAGCGGTGCATCAAGGACATATGACTTCTGGGAAGCCATGAGGATAATCCTCAGATTACAGGCCCAGTCAACAAAGTTACTTCCATCATCTTTCAATTTAGCTTTCTCTAGGAACGCATTAAAATTCAGGGGTGCTACTGCGCGAGCCATTGATCTACAACATAAATATGCAAAGGTTACTTAGACTATTGTTCAAGATAATGAGTTTAGTTAATCAAATTACTAAAGCTCCCACTCAAATTGACATCCCTCGGGTCATCTGAGTGTCACATGATCCAAATTCACCAACTCAAGTCCGATCATCACGTGAGTTAAGGTGGCTTCAATGGTGAACATCATTATGTTGATCATATCTACTATATGACTCATGTTCGACCTTTTGGTCTCTTGTGTTCCGAGGCCTTGTCTGTACATGCTAGGCTCGTCAAGTTTAACCCGAGTGTTCTGCGCGTGCAAATCTGGCTTGCACCCGTTGTATGTGAACGTAGAATCTATCACACCCGATCATCACGTGGTGTCTCGACACGACGAACTTTCGCAACGGTGCACACTCGGGGAGAACACAATTTATCTTGAAATTTAAGTGAGGGATCACCTTATAATGCTACCGTCGTACTAAGCAAAACAAGGTGCATAAAAGGATTAACATCTCATGCAATTCATAAGTGACATGATATGGCCATGAACTTGTGTTTAAGATCTCCATCTTCAAAACATCGGCATGATCTCCATCGTCACCGGCACGACACCATGATCTCCATCATCTTGATGTCCATCAACGTGTCGCCATCGGGGTTGTCACGCCCTGCAAGCTTCTACTACTATTGCTACCGTAGCGATAAAGTAAAGCATTACATAGCGCTTAATGATTGACACGCAGGTCATACAATAATTAAAGACAACCCTATTGCTCCTGCCGGTTGCCGTACTCATCGACATGCAAGTCGTGAAATTCTATACATCATATGATCATCTCATACATCACATATATCTCATCGTGTAATTGTCCATATCATATCACAACATACCCTGCAAAAACAAGTTAGATGTCCTCTAGTTGTTGTTGCAAGTTTTACGTGGCTGCTACGGGTATCTAGCAAGAACGATTCTCACCTACGCAAAGCCACAACGGTGATACGTAGTTTGCTTTTCAACCTTCTCAAGGACCGCCTTTGTCGGATCCGATCCAACTAAAGTAAGAGAAACTGTCACCCGCAAGCCATCTAAGCAACAAGTTGCGTCGAGGGAACCGGTCTCTCGTAAGCGTACGAGTAATGTTGGTCCGGGCCGCTTCATCTCACAATCCCGCTGAAACAAAATCCGACCAAGGGAGGAAGCAATCTAAGCATCAACGCCCACAAACCTTTTGTGTTCTACTCGAGATCTCATTGAACCATCAACCTAGCTCATGATGCCACTGTTGGGGAACGTCGCATGGGAAACAAAAATTTTCCTACGCACACGCAAACCTATCCATGGTGATGAGCATCTACGAGAGGGAGAGTGGATCTACATACCCTTGTAGATCGCTAAGCGGGAAGCGTTAAGAAACGCGGTTGGTGTAGTCGAACCTTTTTGCGATCCAAATCGCCGAGCGTCCCGCGATCTAGTCACGAACCGTCCCGTGATCTCGTCACGATCCGTCCCGCGATCCGATCACAAACGTCCCATGGCCTTGATCACGATCCTTCCGCTCTAGTACCGAACGGACGGCACCTCCGTGTTCAGCACACGTGCAGCTTGATGACGATCTCCACCGTCTTGATCCAGCAAGAGAAGGTGGAGAGGAGAGAGAGTTCACCGGCAGCGTGACGGCGCTCCGGTGATGGTGGTGGAGCAATTCCGGCAGGGCTTCGCCTAAGCACTGCGGAACTACGATCTAGAGGAGAAACTATGCACCGGTGGAACGGGTAGCACGTGGCCGGAAATTCTGTCCAAAAACCACCCAATCCACTAGTATATATAGGAGGAGAGGAGAGGAGAGGCAGCCAAGGCCTTTGGGTCGGCCTAAATAGGAGGTGGGAAGCAATCCTACTTCACCTCCAATCCTAGTTGGAGTAGGATTGCCTCCTATTGGCTGATTTTCCACTTTTTGCTTTAGGACATTCTCTCCTACGCCATGGGCCTTTGTGGCTGTTTTCCCAGCCCACTAAGGGCTGGTTAATACTCTCCCACAGCCCATGCACCTCTTGGGGTCGAAGTACCCCTCCCGGAGGTCTCCCGGTACACTACCGGCACTCCTGGCACACTCCCGGCACTCCCGGTACACTACCGATCAGCCCGAAACTTTTCCGGAAACCAAACTGGGACTTCCTATATATGAATCTTTACCTCCGGACCATTTCGGAGCTCCTCGTGACGTCCGCGATCTCATTCGGGACTCCGAACAAACTTCGGTCACCACCATACATAACTCTACACTACCGAAACGTCACCGAACCTTAAGTGTGCAGACCCTGCGGGTTCGAGAACTATGTAGACATGACCGAGACACCTCTACGGTCAATAACCAATGGCGGGACCTGGACGTCCATATTGGTTCCTACATATTCTACGAAGATCTTTATCGGTCGAACCTCTATGTCAAGGATTCAGTTAATCCCGTATAACGTTCCCTTTGTTCTTCGGCATGTTACTTGCCCGAGATTCGATCGTCGGTATCTGCATACCTAGTTCAACCTCGTTACCGGCAAGTCTCTTTACTCGTTCCGTAATACAAGATCCCGCAACTAACAATTAGTCACATTGCTTGCAAGGCTTATTGTGATGTTGCATTACCGAGTGGGCCCCGAGATACCTCTCCGTTACACGGAGTAACAAATCCCAGTCTCGATCCATGCCAACTCAACAGACACCATCGGAGATACCTGTAGAGCACCTTTATAGTCACCCAGTTACGTTGTGACGTTTGATACACACAAGGCACTCCTCCGATATCCGTGAGTTGCATGATCTCATGGTCATAGGAACATATACATTGACATGCAGAAAACAGTAGCAATAAACTGACACGATCATATGCTACGTTTGTAGTTTGGGTCTTGTCCATCACATCATTCTCCCAATGATGTGATCCCGTTATCAAATGACATCTCATGTCCATGGCTAGGAAACCTTAACCATCCTTTGATCAACGAGCTAGTTCACTAGAGGCATACTAGGGACATTGTGTTGTCTATTTACCCACAGATGCAATGTGTTTCCATTCAATACAATTATAGAATGGATAATAAACGATTATCATGAACAAGGAAATATAATAATAAACACTTTATTTATTGCCTCTAGGGCATATTTCCAACACTCTTTTCCGGTGGTCTTGAGCCGCTCCACGCTCCGCTTGAGATGGGTCATCCGCATCTCGACGACGAGCCCAATCTTGTCCATGTCCCACGTGGCATGATCCTTGATGGAGCGACCGCACTCCCGAATGTATTCCTGGTGCTCCTCAACGGCGCGCGTAGCATGGCGATGAGTTTCCGGGAAACTCCCTGGTAGGAAGAAGAAGAGAAGGAAAGAAAAAGCAAGATGAAACACGAGAAACGGCAAAGGGAAGAGCAACCGGCTGGGGAAGAGAAAGATTGGCACCTACCTTCGATCGCGTCGTCCACCCCAATGGCAAAGTGGAGCACCGCCTTGCACTCCGACTCTCGGGCTGCCTCTGAGGTGGCGAGGGAACCCTTGACCTCCTCGAGCGTCCTCTCGAGGCGGGTCACCTCGCCTTGAAGGGCGGCGGTCCTCAAGGCAGCGTCAGCCGCCTCCCGGGCCGCCACCTCCTTTGCCGCCTCGGCCTTGAGCCGGTCCCGGGTCACCTCCCCGTCAACCAGCAATGCAGCCAGCCGGTCCGTCTCCTGCACGGCCGCCTGGACGTCTCATGCCAGCCGGTCCCATTCGGCGACAAGCCCGGTCTTCTCCCCCCGAAGGGTGGCCAGCTCATCTACAAGACACAACCAACGTCAGAAGACTCCCAAGGGCTATATGCCTCTCCTACGAAGTGCAACCCACCTTGCACGCGCGCCAACTCCTCCTACAGGCTGTAGAAGCCGTATTTGCCGCGGTCGTGGATGGTGACCGCTTCCACGAATAGCTTCTGCCGTAAGGAGGTTCCCTCCTGTCGCAAAAAAGGCAAAGGTCAAGACATGCTCAAAGGAGATCCGACACGGCTGCCCGTCAGCCGGTCAGCCGGCCCGCATCTCGGGGGATACACCAAGTGGGTGCGCTCGTGCGCCCCCACTAAAAAGTCTAAGACAATGTGCCGGCTTACCTTCGCATGTTGTAGGGCGGCGACGGCCGCCTCCGCGAACCGGGCCAGCTCCTGCCGGCACCAGTCCAAGACGCTCCCAAGTCCCCGAAAGAGGGGACCGGGCCACCCGCCTAGGGAGCCGGTAGGACCGACGCGCTCGCCAGCACCTCCCAGTCTCGGAGCACCTCTTGCATCGATCGCAGGGCCCTCCTGGCCCACCCGCCGCTGTCGCCCAGGCTCCCCACGGCGCCAGCCGCCGGGGGTGGATTGACAAGGGCAAGGGTGCGGGAGTCGCTCCCCGCCAGCCCCCCGCCGGTCGCCCTCGCCTCCTCCTCCTCCTGCCGTTCCGGCGCGTCGGTCGCGGTGGAGGGCTCCTCCACCTCCATGGCCGCCGTCTTCGGCGCCGCCTCTGGGGCCATTGGGACCTCCGGCACCCGACCCAGGCCGGCTCGGCCGTAGGCAGGGTCGCCTCCGGCACCTCAGGTCGGGTCGCCTCGGGAGCCGGCTCCATTGTCACCGCCCTCGCCTGGGCTGTCTCTTGCGTGGGCGAAGGCGCTGGCGGGTCCATGGACACCCCCCGCGGCTTGCTTGACGGAGGCCTCGACATGCGGGTTGACTCCGTTGCCAAGTCCGACGCCCGTGAGGGGTTCGCCGATCCCCTCCGCCTCCGACTGCTCGAGGTCCCGGAGTGCGCCGCCCCTCCTCGCGTACCGGACCTGGAGGCTCGCAGCTCCGCGAGCCTCCTCTTTTCCTCCCACTGGGTGGCCGCATGCTCGCGGGCCAGCCGGCTGGCGGCATCCATCGTCTCCGCCGCCAGCTCCTCCTCGTGGAGCTCGATGGGGTCGCTACAGCATCCAAGAACCGGTCGTTAACCGGATTGCAAGGCGGAAGCAAAACTTACGCAAAAACAAAGAACTTACGTGATAACGAGGGGCAAGGCCCGCTTGGCGCATGGCAGCGGCTTCTGCGCGGCCATCTTCACCCGCTTCGGACCGGGCGGCAGGGCCGCTGGCCCCTCCTGAGCCGGCCTCTTCCCCCGGCCGTCTGCTTCAGCTGCCGGGCCTCGAGCCGGTTGCTCTTCGCTCCTCCGGTCCTGGCACACTTCGGGAGGAGGCCCGTCTTGAATCATCAAATCGTCATCATCGTCGTCGTCATCCGTCCAGTCCCTGATGGAGGGGGCAAGAGGGAACTCACCCGCTCCGCTTGGTTCCCCGGCTGCGCCGGACCCTCTGGCTCCACCAGGAGCGCCGCCTCGCGGATCCGCCGGCTCATCGGCTTCTCCCGAGGAGTCCACTCCTTCCTCTGTGGGGCCTCCTGTCTGGTAGTCTTTAGAGTCGGAGTCCTCACGCTCCGCCTCGAAGATCTGCGGGTGCAGGCCATCCGGCGTGTTCTGTCGCACCAGCAGCTACGGTCAACACTTCAATGTAAGTTCTCCAGCCGGCTGCCGGCTGGGGAATGCCAAACAAGAAAGAACTGCCTCGACGAAAAAACTCACCAGGGCAGGGCGGCTGATGTGGTCGTACGGCACCATGCCGAAGGACCATGAGGCGGGCTTCAGCTTGAACATCGTGAGGGCGTTCACCCGCTTGGCCACCTGAGCCGGCGTCAGCTCGACGGTGGATAGCCGACAGGGGTCGTGCCGGCCGGACATGTCGTAAATCCGGTGTGGCCTCATCTGGAGGGGCGACACCCGGCGCGAGACAAAGGCTGCCACCAGGTCGGCGGCGACCAGCCACTCGGAGCTCTTCGGTTGCACGAGCCGGGCAAGCTTGTCCAAGGCCACGCCACATGGGGCAGGCCCCAGCCAGTTCTGCTGAGAGGACTGCCTGTCCTAAAACGGCGGCAACCAAATGTAGTCCGTCCTTGGGTCGACGTTCTTCATGTAGAACAATGTTCGGTGCCACCCCTTGACAAAGTCGATAAGGGAAAGAGGAGGAAAGCAAGCAACGCCGCGGCAGCACACCATCGTGCAACCGCAGGCGTCGCTTTTTAGAGGTTTGAGGTAGAAGAGGGCATTTAAAAGGTCAATGAAAGGAAGGATACCGAGGTACCCCTCGCACAACGTTACGAAGGTGGAGAGGTACAAAATCGAATTCGGGCCAAGGTTGTGCGGTTGGAGGCCAAAGGTATCGAGGAGAAGACGGAAGAAGATACTCACCGGGAGCACGAAGCCCCGGGAGAAGTGCTAGAGGAACACGACGTGTTCCCTTGGCTGTGGCGCCGGTGCTATCTCGTCGCCCAGCGTGCGTGTGGCCACCCGCTCCACCGGCGGCAGCATGCGCGTGCGGTGCAGCTCGGCGATGTCCGCCTCGACCACAAAGGAGCCAGCCCAACTGCCACCGCGTCCATCGGCCATCGCGGCGGCGGTGCGGTGTGCGGGCGCGGGCGGGGGCTCGGGTGCAACGGCGTGCGAGGAAGGAAGAGAGGCAATGAATAAGGAAGCAAGGAGGCAGGCGGGGCGCGGGTACCACCGCCCCCTGCCCTTCCTCTCCTTTTATAGGGGAGGCCACGACAGGGGGACGTGGGATCGATTGTGCGCACTCCCCCCGGAAACTCTGCATGCGTGGGTGGCCCCGGGCCGTAACGGCCGCTCCGGGGCGCAGAGCATCTTGTCCTGCGCCCCGAGGCCTACTAGGCTATGCCTGGGTCCTACCGGGCTAGGCCTGGGCGACGCCCTATCTCCCCGCATGCGTGGGACCCGCTGCATCATTACTCGCCGTGTGGCGTGCCGTGTGCCGGCGCGGGTCCTAGGGCGGCACGCCGGTACCCGAGGCGTCGGATCCAACGGCCGACCCGGCTGCCCCTTCGCCTTCGAGCCGGAGGCGGGTGGCGCTGAGGGGAAGCCGCCGGCTCCCCACCGTCCTCCAGACGCGGGCCCCCGTCGGCTTCGGGGGCTACTGACGGGGTTATTACCCCTAGGTAGGCCAAAGCAACGGGGTCTTCCCTCTTTCGCTTCGAAGAAAAACTACGCGGCCGGCTGGAGGACGTCCGGCGCAAGTCAGTGCCGGCTGGGCGCCCCGGCCATCTGGTCAAGGAGCCGATTGGACCCTCGATCGGCTGGGCGCGGTCGGCTGCCCACGGGCCGGCTCTTCCTTGACCTTGGGATGGACATGCCCCGTCCTGTCCCTCTGCGCACGGGTACGACGACGCGACGTGACCGGCAGGACAGGCGGCCCTGTGGCTACAGTTGCCGCTTATGCACTACAACGCATGGCTACAGTCCAACAGTCCCGGCCATTGACCTTGGTGAGCGCGATCGGGCGGGGGAACAGTGCCGGTACGCCCTCGCAACTCGATTAACTGCCCCGGCATGGCTATAGTGCCGCCGGCCGTACTGGAGACTTCGGCCGGCTGGCGCTAGACGACACTCCCCCGGGCGGCCCATGCCGCGGCATGTGGGCAAGGGCCAATCGCAGAGCCGGCTGGCGGGCCCCAACGGGAGATGGGACCGCTCGGCCGGTGGCCCCGCCTACGACGAGATGACGTGAGACCTCTGGCCAGCCGGAGAGACTGCCAGCCGTTTCCCCTACCTTGGTACTTAAAGCATAATGTAAGGGCCGGGGGGTGGCCTATAAAACCCCCGAGCCCCCATGCAACGGGGACGGATGATCACGGACAGGCACATCCACGCACGAACGATCTTCCCCACACATCCCCTTCTAGCAGTGGAGGAAGAGGATCCGGATGCCCCTTCTTCCTCTTCTAGACACAGCTCCAAAGCATCCTTGTACTCATACCTATCCATCCAACAAAACCAAGCAGGACTAGGGGAATTACCTTCCCCGGAAGCCCTGAACCTATGTACATCGTGTGTCATCATCGCTTGTGCCCAATCCCGCACCCGGAACCCGTCGGCGTCCTCCGGCCCCAACCACCTATGATAAGCCAACCCATGGCATCTGTCGTGAGAAAACGACGACAGAGTCTGGCTTGTTCGTCCCACCTTTGCGGTGTCCCTCACAAGAGTGGTGCATCATATGTTCACATTTTCCTATTTGACGCGCTCTGCTCCACATTAGTGCACAAACGTAAATGAGTGGATCTATTTGGTTCTGTCCCATTTAGGATGAGCACACATACTACACCATTGGGAACCTTCTAGAAGGTTTCTCATTCGGGTTTTTTCCCAGTTGTTTTCTTTACTGGTTTTCGTTTATATCTTTATTACTATTTTTCTCTGCTAATATAGTTGTTCTATTCCAAATTTCCTAAAAATAATCTAGAAATTCAAAAACTATTTGAATTTTTGAAAAATGTTCACAAATATAAAAATACGAAAATTTCAATTTTTTCTCTATTTTAGAAGTTGTTTGGTTTTTCAAATAACATATAGAATTTATAAAATTCTCATAATTGCAAAAGTTTTCACTTTTGAGAAAATGTTCCAAATTTCAGGATTCGTCCACACTTAAAAAAAACCTTCATCTTTTTTGAATTTGTATGAATTTCAAGAAATTATCTTATTTTCTAATTTTAAGAAAATATTTTTTGAATTTGTATAAATTCCAATAAATTTAGAGTTTTTTTTTCAAGTTTTAGAAAAAAATGAAAAAAATTGTATTTTGAATACCTCTGGATTTCGAATATTCTTTGTAGTTTAAATAATACGAAAGTGTTCACATCTTTGAAAAAATGTTTGCTTTTTAAAAAACAAAATGTTCGCCTTTTTGAAAAAAGACCAATACAATACCAATTTACTAAAGTGCTAATTTGGATTTTCAGCCCAAAAAAACCATTTTTTTATGGAATTTCGTCCATTTCGGTTGGCCCTTGTAAATGTGTCTGTGGGCCTAGTATTATGGGCATAGTTTGACTTTTTTGGCCCAATCCAACTTCAGGAGTCTTTCCAAAGTTTGCCTAAGGTAAATATTTCGAACCAAACACGCTAACCCTAAACAAAACACGTTCCCCTGCACCTCCTGGCACCGCTGCGTCCCTGACGCGCCTCCATAGCTTTGCCGCCACCTGCCTCAAAGCTCGAGCCTCCCGCTCTTGCCTTGTTGGCAACCTCTCATCTGCCTACGTCTGTCCCTCCCTGCCCTTGCGGCCTACCTTGGTGGTTGCCACCGAATCCACCCACAACTCCTCCTAAACTCTGCAACACTCTCCATGTCCACGCTTCAATCGTTTTCTTTTGGAGCTCATGATGCTATTGGACTGATGCAAAGCTTTTAATCCCCAAATCTAGTTTAATAGAGATCTATATTCGTACTCCTCCGTCTTGTTGGACGGCTATATTTTTGCTCTTGTTTTCAAAAAATCGGCCAAATTTTGTTTATAATTTAAATTTTGTTTTGTAATTTCGTCAGAGATTTTGCTGAAATTTTTGAAATGGTCGAATTTCGGCCATCTCGTTTAGGGGCAAAAAAACGCAAACCAAAAACCAAATCCTTGCTGCCGTGTTGTTTCGGTTCGGTTCTCTACAATACCCTTTTGTTTTCCATGGTCTCGATACAGGCGCTCGCTCGCGTTGCCATTGGGCCAGCATAGTCAAGCACACCCTATGTGAAATGGCGGTTGTTTGTCACAGAGAGTGACACATAGGAGCTCACAATATCCCGAGTTTGTCCACAGCTCCAGGTTATCATCGAGTAGGTAGGCCCAAGGTAACATCGGGAGGCTGGACTTTGATTCTCGAAAAACAAGAGAGCAACTAATAAAGGGTTATCGTATGCGGGGCTCCCGCAAGGGTCACTTTTGTAGCCGGGGAGCATGCCAAGTTGTGCGTCCAGTTGTCGCCACATGTATCATATTGAACTATTTTGATTTTGTTTACGTGTTTTCAAGATTTAGATTGTATTTTTCATTTTGCCTCCTTCTTCTTAGGTTTTGGATTTTTTTTTTGTGAAACACAACTATGCTTCTTAAAAAGGGATCTTTTTATGTTTCCACGAGAAACACATATTTGCTTCTCATGAAAGCATATATTTGCTTTCAAAAAAATCTTCCTTTTCGACAAGCACATTTGCGTCTCTCGAAAAAGGAAAAAAAATCAAAAATCAAAAAACAAATCTGTGCTTTTGCGCTCTATTTTTTCCCTTTTTTCAAGTACATTTTTTTGGTTGATGGCATTTTTATTTATTTAGATTTTGTTTTTCTTTACGGTATTCCTTTTTTTTCCTATTTTTTCTTCAGTATATGGTCTTTTCATAGAAAAACGTTCGTTGAAATCCATTAACATGGGATCTAGTTTTGAAATCCAACAATAAAGATGGTTCAGGATTTGGATGCATGGTTCAAGAAAATATTTTGAATAAACAAATCTATGAAAACAAAAAATAGGACATGTGGTGTACATACATTGCGTCACTTGTCATTGTTAGAAAATGTGGGGAGAGTGACAGTTGCAGGCAGTAACCCTTGCCAAGTGATTTCGGAAAAAGGAGGGAACATTGTTTATAATGGGCTGAAAAGTCCAAGTGTTAAGTCCCCGATGTTTCTTCTTATGTTTGGTTATCTGGCCTAATATATGCAACAAGTTGGAATGTTTAACGCCTTCGGTAATACTATGCAATGGCTTCTAAAAAAGCAGATAAGTAGAGGATACATACGAATTTCATGTTCCAAAAGTGCAGGATGGCTAAAAAGACTTTGAAAACGATTTCTACCGAGCGACCGGCTAGGAATTGTGTTGGTTGAGAGGCAGCGCGTAGCATGTCCTATGGACCCACGTGAGGAAAGCCACGCTAGCTTTTAGGTTGCCTATAATGGAAGTATCATAAGCGGTATTATGCATGTCAACTATTTTTTTATGATGTGGTCCACAATTAAGTAAGAAAAAAAAAGATATGATATCATATCATGATACCGTATCATATTAAATGACGTACTACTTTGTATTATGCATAACAATTAATAATGGAATCTAAGCAACTAACTTATGATACTAGTATACATTGCGAAAATAGTATCATACAATAATATTATATACATGATAGTAATGTATGATTTTTCCCATTACAAACAACCTTAGCTTATGCTCTTATGGTTCACCGACCGACAACAAAGCTGCAAAGCCCAAACATCAGTGCTTCGAACGGCGTGCACGAGCAGCCGAGGCTGAGCTCGGTTGGCACGGGTGGGCG
This sequence comes from Hordeum marinum, assembly GCA_022496015.1. NCBI lineage: Eukaryota > Viridiplantae > Streptophyta > Magnoliopsida > Poales > Poaceae > Hordeum > Hordeum marinum. Next base: position 8,416,722 of record CM039675.1, read on the forward strand.
GCGAGCACGAACAACGGAGTGCGAGATCGGGTGGCAGGGTGACTGGTGAGCGTGAGCGGCCATGGGCGAACATTGATGGTGCGAGTGGGCCGACAACCCCGGGAGGGCAGCGAACTAGGGACTCCTTCATGTGCGCGTGTGTTGATAAGACCAGTCACAATGGGGAGTAACATAGAGTAGTAACATGCATACGTTACTAGTCTAAGTTGCTACCTTCATAGTGGATAGTAACATAGGGATAGTAACATAGAGCCTTTCCTTTATTAGCTTATAGACTCATTTTGCCTCGGTATGCGCTATGTTACTCATAAAGGTAGTAACATGCTAAGTTACTCAATTTCTCTCTCTTCTTATTAATTAGCTGCCACATTATTTTTTTTTGTTTAGGTGGCATCTATGTTACTACCTATGTTACTCCCATTATGACTAGTCTAAAAGAGAAACAAAGGAAGTGCATCAGATGGTTTCACATGGTCCAATCATAGGGCTCGTGCGCGATCGGCCTGGGATTTCGGTCAATGGACCGGCGCAGTTTGTCGCCCAAAGACATCATTGCTTAAAAGAACCGTTTATCAATGGAGACTGAAACATTGCGTTGATATAGACTATCTGTTTTGTGTTATTCATTTGGAATTATGGAAATTGTAAGTACTTGACGTCTGGTACAAAACAGACGTTTTTGTTTCTTGCCAGAAAATTGATATGTTTACCAACTATACTTGTCATCCTCACCTCAATTAAAATTGTCACAAAAAATGTTTGCTAGCCATGTGCATGTACCGGAAGCCAGGTACTTTTTGGACGTATTTGAAATTATTTGTTCTGTGCTACTCCTACTACTGGCCAGATACGAATATTTTTTGTAAATAATTGATGGATCAAAATAGGCTGTTTCATATCTGGTTACCCTAGATCAGACAAAGCATGTGCTGGTGCCGTGATGCATGTTCAATCGTACGAGTATCTCAACAATCATTGGCTGGTCGTACCATTTCATGCTGTCTTAATGATGCAAAAGATGATGATGATTACGTGGAAGACATATGATGAGCATCCCCTACATGTAAATGAGGGCTAGCAAGTTTGTTTTTCAGTTCCGCAGAGGGCCGAACTAAGAGCAACTACAACAATTTCCCTAAAAATCTTCCTATAAAATCATTTTTTGGCTTAACCTAAAACTTAGCAAAAGTTATCTGGGAGCAATTTTTGTCAGTTTCCGTAAACATCTTCCCTTGATTTTTTTAATTCTCATAATTTCCATTAAACAAACATGCAAATGACACATGCATATGTCTAATATCATCATAATAATTCAAACAATGATACATCAAACTCTAATACTTAATAACAATTCAAAAGCAACATTATATGAAATTTGCTTTGACACTCAAATTCAAATTCAAATTCAGGCATAACAAATGCTTCCTTGAAGTGCCCACAAAAGCTTAACTACGTCGTCTCGGACTTGTTCATGACCAGCGTGGTCCTCTATCCTTCGTCGCATCTCAAGAATTTTTTGCAATCATTGTTCATCCTTCTCGGGCTGAACTCATGATATGTAAATTTTATCCCCCCCCCCCCCCCATTCTCATCAAAGTAGTCATCCAGTAGCTTTTCATGACTAGCTCGCTTGTTCCGACGGAGGACAAGATGACCAGGCACTGAACATCCCTACTTCAGCTTCTTGTTTGCCATCGTGTCTGCATACAAAACCAATAGAAGATTGACTTCTTCATCCTAGTCCGGAGATGAGTCATTGCAAAAGTTGAACAAGAGCGTTCATCTACAATCAATAGTAAAAACTTTGATCAATCTTATTGTTATACAAAAAAAACGAAACATAACGAAAATTGGATGAAGATTGTTTTTCAAATATCTTTGCCGCGTCGATTTCTTGATCAAGGGCATTGAGACGGTGGCTGGAGCGAGGCGGCGAAGGAGGAGACACACGACATAGGACAACAGCATGCCCGGGACGAGGCAGCAGAAGGCAGTGGCGCGGGATCCAGGCTGGACGGACCATGACGGAGTGGTGCGTGTCTAGTCGATCGTGGCGGTGATGGGGCACCGGCATGGAGCAGCAGTGCTCGCACGCGGGGTGGTAGTTGGTGAAATTCCATCCTGCCAAAAAGATGCGGGAACATGATCTTCCCTTAAACCGCACGGAAAGAAAATGACTCTTTGACGACATCCTCTAAAGTTAAGTTCAATTGACGGTAATACTTGGATAGGTCTTTTAGCCTTAACTTCCCATAAACGATGGTTAAGTTAGAGATAAAGGAACCATGTTGCTTTAAGACTGTCGGTGTGAAAATTGGTCGATGAGTTCCAACTTCTCTCTTTTTGTAATGTCCCTAGAATTGTGCACTTGTGGCCAAGTTATAAGTAGTTGTAAAAAGAGCAGTCATAAACCAACTCACGGACCGATTGCCCCTCATGTGAGTTATTGCGCGACTCGGGAAGCGACACGCCAGGACCCCAGGCTACATCCTCCTCGTCATCTCCCCTCCTCGGTGTTTGTTGGCGCCACTGGGAAAAGACCCTTGCATTGCTAGATGGCGACAGGGTAGTCCTCTTCCACTCATGTTAACTCGTGGAGGATTTGAATCCTTGCTATGTTTAGACGAGTGGGACGTCTAGATGAGAATAAGATCTTCCTGGTGGAGGATCATGAAGGATTGTGAAGGTCTCGTGTCTCAAGGCGTGGAGGCCATGGCCTAGCTAGCTTTTCCGGTTCTGACCATGGCCTTGCAGCCACCACATGGGGGTGATCCCTTTCGAGATCTAGTCTGGCATGGTCCTGGTGCAGCGGTTCACTGCCTAGCGACGCGGGCGAGGCTCATACCACGAAAGTGAGTGCCCTCTCACGAGGCTCCCTGGTGAATCCAACTTATTTGATGTTTTTACTAGGTATTTTATGCCTACATGGTAGGCTTAGTGGAATTTTACTACATTCACACACCTCTTTTTGTTGATAATCTCTCAGGTAACGCTTTTTGGACCAATTATCATAAGATGGAGAAGATCCCCCAAAATGGTAGTGAAATCACGTATTTAATTTCATAATTACCTACCATAAAAGAATCAAGCAAGGAGGCCAAAGAAGAAATTGTCGTTGCGCTTCCATCACGAAAGACAATGTTCCATATGACCGTGCCCGCTGATATGGGAAGTTGTATGGAGTGCCACCGCCTCCAGATCGACTATTTCTACCTCGTGAAATCAGATCAAGAATTCGACCATTTCTACCTCATGAAATCAGATCAAGAATTCGACGCGCAGAGAGACAACAAACTCGGCCAGAAGGCGGAACCCTAGCATCCAGAGTTCATCCGGAGGAGGGATTTGCAAGGAGAAGAGGGCCATCATCCTCACCATGCACAAGGGGGATTCAACATCAGCACCACTGTCATCGTCATCATCATCATCACCACCGTCATCGTCATCATCATGCACATCCTTACCATTGTAGCATCAGGAACCCTAGTGGATCATCTTGTGTGTTATTTGAATCTTCCATTCATGTATGCCATCACCCTTGTCATGATGTTCGTTGTATCCATCTGTGAGTAGACCCCTAGTTCTCGAGGATATGGATGAACCTTGCTATGTGTAGGATCTGAAACATTATTTTGGATATGACATTCCATGTTGAATGATTAGTTTAATAACTTAGTGAATGTTGTGAAGGGGCCCCACTCAGCATTTGTACCTTATGGCCATGAAGTATATCACTTCCGTTGCGAAGAGCTAGGATGTGAGGGTAATTCAAGGTGACCGTAAAAGTCTCTTTCTCCTAGACTTTGTTGTTGATAGGGGAATTATGGAGAACCCTTAGAGAGGCCACGTCCACGGGGTAGACCCTTAATTATCATGATTCGTAACCCTATGGAGGAGATTATGATGGTGGCGTGTGTGTCACGAAGTCTACCTAGAGTAGAACGTGTACTATACCCGGCTCCGCCCAACATAATCATCAAAAGTGGCTCAAATATCCATACTATACTATACTATACCCAAGCATAGGTGCACTAGAAACATACTAATGGGGATTCCGGACTTCCTGAGAACGTCTTACTCATTTGTTGTTTCATTAGTCATTTGATCATTAAACGCATTCGACCTTGAGGTTTCCACTTCAAAAGAAGTTGGGACTTCTTTTTTCTAACTTGCAATTATTACTTTTATGTTATTTACTTCAAAATTTGTTCCACTACCTGATACATCTCAACGTATCTACTTTTCCAAATACTTTTGCTCTTGTTTTGGACCCTATTTGCATGATTTGAATGGAGCTAACCTAGACTGTCGCTATTTTCAGCACAACTACCTTGGTGTTATTTTTGTGCAGAAATAAAAGCTCTCGGAATTGGACAAAACTTTTTGTGAATTTTTTCTAGGAATTATTACGAATTATGATGCAAATATCCACCAAAGGGGGTGTCCTTGTGTACCACGAGGCAACAAGGCACGGCCACCCCCTAGGTCGTGCTCTGTTGTGTGGTGGGGCCCACGAGGCTCCCTCGACCCTTGAAACTAAAATTTTTGATCTCTTTGCTCAAAACTCCATTCTAAAACTGTTTTGAGGAATTGCTCCTTGGTATGTGACTCTCCCATTCCTCCAATTAGTTTTTGCTTTAGTGATTTATATTCTGTACTGAAAATGAGCTTGCATGTCTAATTCTTTGAGTTCCAAGTAGTGTGAATGCTTGATATGTCCTCTAGGAATCCATATGAGTAGTTGCTCTCAATCTTGCAAAGTTTTATTGACATAATTGTGTGGTTCAATTTTTTTAGAAATTTTTTCATAGGAAGATGAACCTATTTAGGTTAGGTTCTTCAAGCCGGAGCTCCAAACGAGTTGTTGCAAGGACCCCAGAACAGGACATCAACATTCCTAACAACAAGGAGGCTAGGCCGTGTGAATGGACACATACACCCTTCATGAGTGAGGCAGGTTTGTTGGGGAACATTGCATGGGAAACAAAAAATTTCCTACGCACACGCAAGATCTATCCATGGTGATGAGCATCTACGAGAGGGAGAGTGGATCTACGTACCCTTGTAGACCGCTAAGCGTGAAGCGTTAAGAAACACGGTTGGTGTAGTCGAACATCTTCGCGATCCAAATCGCCGAGCGTCCCGTGATCACATCACGATCCATCCCGCGATCCAATCACGATCCGTCCCGCGAACTCATCACGATCCGTCCCGCGATCTCATCATGATCCGTCCCATGATCTCATCACGATCCGTCCCGTGAACTCATCACGAACCGTCTCGCGATCTTGTTCACGGTCCTTCCGATCTAGCGCCGAACAGACGGCACCTCCGCGTTCAGCACACGTGCAGCTTGATGACGATCTCCACCGTCTTGATCCAGCAAGAGGACGTGGAGAGGGATAAGAGTTCACCGGCAGCGTGACGGCGCCCCGATGATGGCGGTGGAACAATTCCGACAGGGCTTTGCCTAAGCACCGCAGAAAACCGATCTAGAGGAGAAACTATGCACTAGAGGAACGGGTAGCATGTGGCTGAAAATTCTGCGCCAAAACCCTAAAATCCTCTAGTATATATAGGAGGAGAGGAGGAGGAGTCTTGGCTGCCAAAAATCCAGCCCTTGGGTCGACCAAAGTGGGGAGGAGAGGAGGACTCCTCCTCCAATCCTAGTAGGACTAGGATTCCTCCTTTTTTGGCCTTTTTCCACCTTTTTCCCTTTGGGCTTTTTCTCCCAGCCGCATGGGCCTTGTGTGGGACTTCCACCAGCCCACAAAAGGATGGTATTTACTCTCCCACAGCCCATGAAGCTTCTTGGGTCGAAATACCCCTTCCGGTGGTCTCCCGGTACACTACCGACACTCCCGGTACATTACCGATTAGCCCGAAACTTTTCCGGCGACCAAATAGGACTTCCTATATATGAATCTTTACCTCCGGACCATTTTGGAGCTCCTCATGACGTCTGGGATCTCATCCGGGACTCTGAACAACCTTCGGTCACCACCATACATAACTCTATACTATCGAAATGTCACCAAACCTTAAGTGTGCAGACCCTGCGGGTTTGAGAACTATGTAGACATGACCGAGACACCTCTATGGTCAATAGCCAATGGCGGGATCTGGATTTCCACATTGGTTCCTACATATTCTACGAAGATCTTTATCGGTCGAACCTCTATGTCAAGGATTCAGTTAATCCCATATGATGTTCCCTTTGTTCTTCGGTATGTTACTTGCCCGAGATTCGATCGTCGGTATCTCCATACCTAGTTCAACCTCGTTACCGGCAAGTCTCTTTACTCATTCCGTAATACAAGATCCCGTGACTAACACTTAGTCACATTGCTTGCAAGGCTTATTGTGATGTTGTATTACCGAGTGGGCCCTGAGATACCTCTCCGTCACACAGAGTAACAAATCTCAGTCTTGATCCATGCCAATTCAACAGACACCCTCGGAGATACCTGTAGAGCACCTTTATAGTCACCCAATTACGTTGCGACGTTTGATACACACAAGGCACTCCTCCAATGTCCGTGAGTTGCATGATCTCATGGTCATAGGAACATATACTTGACATGCAGAAAATAGTAGCAATAAACTGACACGATCATATGCTACGTTTGTAGGTTGGGTCTTGTCCATCACATCATTTTCCTAATGATGTGATCCCGTTATCAAATGACATCTCATGTCCATGGCTAGGAAACCTTAACCATCTTTGATCAACGAGCTAGTCTATTAGAGGCATACTAGGGACATGGTTTTGTCTATGTATCCACACATGCATCTAAGTCTCCGATCAATACAATTTATAGCATGGATAATAAACGATTATCATGAACAAGGAAATATGATAATAACTAATTTATTATTGCCTCTAGGGCATATTTCCAACAGTCTCCCACTTGCACTAGAGTCAATAATCTAGTTCACATCACCATGTGATTCGCATTGTTATGAATCTAACACCTAATGAGTTCTGGGGCTCGATCATGCTTTGCATGTGAGAGAGGTCTTATAGTCAACGGGTCTGCGACATTCAGATCCGTGTGTACTTTACAAATTTGTATGTCAAACTGTAAACACTGCTACCACACTCCACTTGGTACTATTCCAAATGGCTGCTCCACTATACGTATCCAGATTGCTACTACGAGTCATCCGGATTGGTGTTAAAGCTTGCATCGACGTAACTCTTTACGATGAACTCTTTATCACCTCAATAATCGAGAAACATCTCCTTAGTCTTTTAGTTACTAAGGATAATCTTGACCGCTATCCAGTGCTCCATTCCAGGATCACTTTGAAACCTTCTGGCCATACTTATGGCAAGGCTGACATTGGGTCTTATGCACAACATTGCATACATGATAGAGCCTATGGCTGAAGCATAGGGGATGACACTCATCTTTTCTCTATCTTCTGCAGTCACTGGGCATTGAGTCTTACTCAACTTTATACCTTACAAATCAGGTGAGAACTCTTTCTCTGACTGATCCATTTTGAACTCTTTCAAAATCTTGTCAAGGTATGTGCTCATTCAAAGTCTCATCAAGTATCTTGATCTATCTCTATAGATCTTGATGCTCAACAATTAGGTAGCTTTATCCAGGTCTTCCTTTGAAACACTCTTTTCAAACACCCGTTTATGCTCTCCAGAACTTCTACATCATTTCCGAATAGCAATATGTCATCCACATATACTTATCAGAAACTCTATAGTGCTCCCACTCACTTTATTGCAAATACAAGTTTCTCGTAAACTTTGTATAGACTCAAAAACTTTGATCACCTCATCAAAGTGTATATTCCAACTCCGAGATGCTTGCTTCAGTTCATAGAAGAATCACTGAAGCTCGCACATCTTTTAGCATCCTTAGGACTAACAAAACCTTCTGGTTGTATCTCATACAACCTTTCCTTAAGGAACGAAATGATATTTTGGCATCCATCTGCCAGATTTCATAATTGAAAAATGCAGCAACTGCTAACATAATTCCAACAGACTTCAGCATCGCTACGAGTGAGAAAGTCTCATCGCAGTCAACTCTTTGAACTTGTCGTAAACTACTTTGCAACAAGTCAAGCTTTACAAATGGTAACATTTACCATCAGCGTCTGCCTTCATTTTAAAGATCCATTTGTACTTAATGACCTGCCGTCCAACGAGCAAGTCCACCAAAGTCTATACTTAGTTTTCATACATGGATCCTTTCTCGGATTTCATGGCCTCTAACCATTTGTTGGTTTCTGGGCCCATCATCACTTCTCCATAGTTCGTAGGTTCATCGTTGTCCAACAACATGACCTCCAAGACAGGGTTGTCGTAACGCTCAGTAGCAATACACATCCTTGTCGACCTACGAAGTTCGATAGTAACTTGATCCGAAGCTTCATGATCATCATCATTAACTTCCTCTTCAACTGATGTAGTCTTCACAAAAACATCTTTCTGTGCTGCGCCACTTTCTGGTTGAAGTGAAGGTTCAATAACCTCATCAAGTTCTATTTTCCTCGTAGGTCGATAGTAACTTGATCCGAATCTATATGATCATCATCATTAACTTCCTCTTCAACTGGTGTAGGCTTTACAGAAACATCTTTCTGCGCTGCGCTACTTTCTGGTTGAAGTAGAGGTTCAATAACCTCATCAAGTTCTATCCTCCTCCCACTCGATTCTTTCAAGAGAAACCCTTTCTCAAGAAAGGACCCAGTTTTAGCAACAAACATTTTATGCTTGGATCTGAGATAGAAGGTTCACCCAACTGTTCTTAGGGTATTCTATTAAGATGCAATTGTTCGCTTTGGGTTCGAGCTCATTAGGTGAAAACATTTTCCACACAAGCGTCGTAGCCCCAAGCATTAAGAAATGACAGCTTAGGTTTCTATCAAACCAAAATTCACATGGTGTCATCTCAACGGATTCAGATGGTGCCCTATTTAAAGTGAATGTAGTTGTCTCTAATGCATAACCCCAAAATTATAGTAACAAAACGATAAGAGACATCACAACATGCACCATATCCAATAGAGCACGACTATGACGTTCGGACACACCATCACACTATGGTGTTCCAGGTGGCATGAGTTGTGAAAACAATTCTCACATTGTCTAAAGTTGTATGCCAAACTCGTAACTCAGATATTCAATTCCACGATCATATCGCAAACATTTTTATCTTTTTGTCACGATGATCTAATAACTTCACTCTGAATTTGCTTGAACCTTTCAAACGATTTAGACTTGTGTTTCATCAAGTAAATATACACTATATCTACTCAAATCATAAGTGAAGGTAAGAAAATAATGATATTCACCGCACGCTACAAGACTCATTGGATTGCATACATCAACATGCATCATTTCCAATAAATCACTTGCTGCTTCATCAAAACAGAAAACGGGGTCCTTAGTCATCTTGACCAAGAGGCATGGTTCGCATGTCTCAACCGATTCGAAATCGAATGAGTCCAAAGATCCATCAGCATGGAGTTTCTTCATGCGCTTCATACCAATATGACATTTAGCGGCAGTGCCACAAGCATGTGCTACTATCATTATTAACTTTGTATCTTTTTGGCATTAATGTTATGAACATGTGTATTACTACGATCAAGTTTCAACAAACCATTCTTACTGGGTGCATGACCGTTGAAGGTATTATCCATGTAAATAGAATAACCATTATTCTCTAATTTAAATGAATAACCGTGTTGCAATGAACATGATCTAATCACGTTCATGCTCAACGCAAAAACACCAAATAACATTTATTTAGGTTCGTCACTAATCTCGAAGGTAGAGAGAGCGTGCGATGTTGATCACATCAACCTTGGAAATATTTCCAACACACATCGTCACCTCACACTTAGCTAGTTCTCCGTTTATTCCGTAGCTTTTATTTCGAGTTACTAACATTTAGCAATCGAACCGGTATCCAATGCCTAGGTGCTACTAGGAGTACAAGCAAGGTACACATCAATAACACGTATATCAAATATACTTCTGACGACGTTGCCAGCCTTCTTATCTACCAAGTATCTAGGGTTGTTCCGCTTCAGTGACCTCTCTCCACATAATCGAAGCACTTAGTCTCGGGTTTGGGTTAGACCTTGGGTTGCTTTACCGGAGATGCAACTGACTTGCTATCCATGAAGCTTCCCCCCTTGCTCTTGCCCTTCTCGAAACTAGTGGTTTTAACTAACCGTCAACACTTGACGCTCCTTCTCGATTTCTACCTTCGCGGTGTCAAACATCGCTAATAGCTCAGGGATCATTATTTCTATCCCTAGCATTCTATAGTTCATCACCAAGTTCTAGTAGCTTAGTGACAGTGACTTGCAGAACTATATCAATCACTATCTTATCTGTAAGATCAACTCCCACTCGATTCAAGTGATTGTAGCACCCAGACAATCTGAGCACATGCTCAACGATTGAGCTATTCTCGTTCATCTTGCAGGCAAGAATCTTGTCAGATATCTCATATCTCGCAACACGGGCACGAGCCTGAGATCCTAATTTCAGCTCTTAGAACATCTCATATGTTCCGTGACGTTCAAAAATGTTTCGAAGCCTCAATTCTAAGCTGTAATGCATGACGCACCAAACTATCAAGTAGTCATCAGCACGTACATGTCAGATGTTCAAAACATCTACAGACGACGCTAGAGGGGTTGGCGCACCGAGCGGTACATTAAGGACATAAGCCTTCTATGCAGCAACGAGGACAATCCTCAGATCACGGATCCAATCCGCAATCATGCTACCATCATCTTTCAACTCTATTTCTCTAGGAACATATAAAAATTCAAGGGAGCTACAACGCGAGCAAGTAATCTACAACATAATTTGTAAAGACACTACTGACTATGTTCATGATAATGAGTTCAATTAATCATATTACTTAAGAACTCCCACTCAAATTGACATCCCTCCGGTCATCCGAGTGATACATGATCCAAATTCACCAACTCAAGTCCGATCATCACGTGAGTTGAGGTGGTTACTGTTGGAAATATGCCCTAGAGGCAATAATAAATTAGTTATTATCATATTTCCTTGTTCACGATAATCGTTTATTATCCATGCTATAATTGTATTGATCGGAGACTTAGATGCATGTGTGGATACATAGACAAAACCATGTCCCTAGTATGCCTCTAATAGACTAGCTCGTTGATCAAAAGATGGTTAAGGTTTCCTAGCCATGGAAATGAGATGTCATTTGATAACGGGGTCACATCATTAGGAGAATGATGTGATGGACAAGACCCAAACTGCAAACGTAGCATATGATCGTGTCAGTTTATTGCTATTGTTTTTCGCATGTCAAGTATGTGTTCCTATGACCATGAGATAATGCAACTCACAGATATCAGAGGAGTGCCTTGTGTGTATCAAACATCGCAACGTAACTGGGTGACTATAAAGGTGCTCTACAGGTATCTCCGATGGTGTCTCTTGAGTTGGCATGGATCGAGACTGGGATTTGTTACTCCGTGTGACGGAGAGGTATCTCGGGGCCCACTCAGTAATGCAACATCACAATAAGCCTTGCAAGCAATGTGACTAATTGTTAGTTGCGGGATCTTGTATTATGGAACGAGTAAAGAGACTTGCCGGTAATGAGGTTGAACTAGGTATGGAGATACCGACGATCGAATCTCGGGCAAGTAACATACCGAAGAGCAAAGGGAACGTTATATGGGATTAACTGAATCCTTGACATAGAGGTTCGACCGATAAAGATCTTCGTAGAATATGTAGGAAACAATGTGGACGTCCAGGTCCCGCCATTGGTTATTGACCGTAGAGGTGTCTCGGTCATGTCTACATAGTTCTCGAACCCGCAGGGTCTGCACACTTAAGGTTCGGTGACGTTTTGGTAGTGTAGAGTTATGTATGGTGGTGACCGAAGTTTGTTCGGAGTCCCTGATGAGGTCCCGGACGTCACGAGGAGCTCCGGAATGGTCCGGAGGTAAAGATTCATATATAAGAAGTCCCAGTTTGGTTTTCGGAAAAGTTTCGGGCTCATCGGTAGTGTACCGGGAGTGCCGGTAGTGTACCGGGAGTGCCGGTAGTGTACCGAGAGGCCTCCGGGAGGGGTATTTCGACCCCAAGAGGTCCATGGGCTGTGGGAGAAAATAACCAGACCTTAGTGGGCTGGGAAAACAGCCACAAAGGCCCATGGCGGAGGAGAGAAAGTCCTAAAGCAAAAAGTGGAAAATCAGCCAATAGGAGGCAATCCTACTCCAACTAGGATTGGAGGTGAAGTAGGATTGCTTCCCACCTCCTATTTCGGCCGACCCAAAGGCCTTGGCTGCCTCTCCTCTCCTCTCCTCCTATATATACTAGTGGATTGGGTGGTTTTTGGACAGAATTTCCGGCCACGTGCTACCCGTTACACCGGTGCATAGTTTCTCCTCCAGATCAGTTTTCTGCAGTGCTTAGGCGAAGCCCTGCCGGAATTGCTCCACCACCATCACCGGAGCGCCGTCATGCTGCCGGTGAACTCTCTCTCCTCTCCACCTCCTCTCGCTGGATCGAGACGGTGGAGATCGTCATCAAGCTGCACGTGTGCTGAACGCGGAGGTGCCGTCCGTTCGGCGCTAGATCGGAAGGACCGTGATCGAGATCGCGAGACGGTTCATGATGTGATGACGGAACGGATCATGATGAGTTCGCGGGACAGATCATGATCAAGATCGTGAGACGTATCATGATGAGTTCACGGGACGGATCATGATGTGTTCGCGGGACGGTTCGTGATTGGATTGCGGGACGCTCGGCGATTTGGATCGCGAAGAAGTTCGACTACACCAACCGCGTTTCTTAACGCTTCCCGCTTAGCGATCTACAAGGGTACGTAGATCCACTCTCCCTCTCGTAGATGCTCATCACCATGGATAGGTTTGCGTGTGCGTAGGAAATATTTTGTTTCCCATGCGATGTTCCCCAACAGTTACAATGGTGAACATCATCATGTTGATCATATCTACTATATGACTCATGTTCGACCTTTCGGTCTCTTGTGTTCCGAGGCCATGTCTGTACATGCTAGGCTCGTCAAGTTTAACCCGAGTGTTCAACGCGAGCAACACTGGCTTGCACCCATTGTATGTAAACGTAGAGTCTATCACACCCGATCATCACGTGGTATCTCGACACGACGAACTTTCGCAACGGTGCACACTCGGGGAGAACACAATTTTATCTTGAAATTTAAGTGAGGGATCACCTTATAATGCTACCGTCGTACTAAGCATAACAAGGTGCATAAAAGGATTAACATCACATGCAATTCATAAGTGACATGATATGGCCATGAACTTGTGCTTTAGATCTCCATCTTGAAAGCACCGGCATGATCTTCATCGTCACCGGCACGACACCATGATATCCATCATCTTTGATCTCCATCAACGTGTCGCCATCGAGGTTGTCACGCCCTACATGCTTCTACTACTATTGCTACCGTTTAGCGATAAAGTAAAGCATTACATAGCGCTTAATGATTGACACGCACGTCGGTTGCCGTACTCATTGACATGCAAGTCGTGAAATTCTATACATCACATGATCATCTCATACATCACATATATCACATCATGTAATTGGCCATATCACATCACAACAAACCCTGCAAAAACAAGTTAGACGTCCTCTAATTGTTGTTGCATGTTTTACGTGGCTGCTACGGGTATCTAGCAAGAACAATTCTCATCTACGCAAAAACCACAACGGTGATACACTAGTTGCTTTTCAACCTTCTCAAGGACCGCCTTTGTCGAATCCGATTGAACTAAAGTGAGAGAAACTGGCACCCGCAAGCCATCTATGCAACAAGTTGCGATCGAGGGAACTGGTCTCTCGTAAGTGTACGAGTAATGTTGGTCCGGGCCGCTTCATCTCACAATACTGCTGAACCAAAATCCGACCAAGGGAGGAAGCAATCTAAGCATCAACGCCCACAAACTCTTTGTGTTCTACTTGAGATCTCATCTACACATAGACCTAGCTCATGATGCCACTGTTGGGGAACGTTGCATGGGAAACAAAAAATTTCCTACGCACACGCAAGATCTATCCATGGTGATGAGCATCTACGAGAGGGAGAGTGGATCTACATACCCTTGTAGATCGCTAAGCGGGAAGCGTTAAGAAACGCGGTTGGTGTTGTCAAACATCTTCGCGATCCAAATCGCCGAGCGTCCCGCGATCACATCACGATCCGTCCCGCAATCCAATCACGATCCGTCCCGCTAACTCATCATGATCCGTCCCGCAATCTGATCACGATCCGTCCCGCGATCTCATCACGATCCGTCCCGTGAACTCATCACGAACCGTCTCGCGATCTTGTTCACGGTCCTTCCGATCTAGCGCCGAACAGACGGCACCTCCGCGTTCAGCACACGTGCAACTTGATGACGATCTCCACCGTCTTGATCCAGCAAGAGGAAGTGGAGAGGGAGAAGAGTTCACCGGCAGCGTGACGGCGCCCCGGTGATGGTGGTGGAACAATTCCGGCAGGGCTTCGCCTAAGCACTGCAGAAAACCGATCTAGAGGAGAAACTATGCACTAGAGGAACGGGTAGCACGTGGCTGAAAATTCTGTGCCAAAACCCTAAAATCCTCTAGTATATATAGGAGGAGAGGAGGAGGAGTATTGGCTGCCAAAAATCCAGCCCTTGGGTCGACCAAAGTGGGGAGGAGAGGAGGACTCCACCTCCAATCCTAGTAGGACTAGGATTCCTCCTTTTTTTGGCCTTTTTCCACCTTTTTCCCTTTGGGCTTTTTCTCCCAGCCACATGGGCCTTGTGTGGGACTTCCACCATCCCACAAAAGGCTGGTATTTACTCTCCCACATCCCATGAAGCTTTTTGGGTCCAAATACCCCTCCCGGTGGTCTCTCGGTACACTACCGGCACTCCCGGTACATTACCGATTAGCCCGAAACTTTTCCGGCGACCAAAATAGGACTTCCTATATATGAATATTTACCTCCAGACCATTCCGTAGCTCCTCGTGACGTCCGGGATCTCATCTGGGAGTCCGAACAACCTTCGGTCACCACCATACATAACTCTATACTACTGAAACGTCACCAAACCTTAAGTGTGCAAACCCTGCGGGTTCGAGAACTATGTAGACATGACCGAGACACCTCTACGGTCAATAACCAATGGCAGGACCTGGATGTCCACATTGATTCCTACATATTCTACGAAGATCTTTATCGGTCGAACCTCTATTTCAAGGATTTAGTTAATCCCGTATGATGTTCCCTTTGTTCTTCGGTATGTTACTTGCCCGAGATTCGATCGTCGGTATCTCCATACCTAGTTCAACCTCGTTACCGGCAAGTCTCTTTACTCATTCCGTAATACAAGATCCCGTGACTAACACTTAGTCACATTGCTTGCAAGGCTTATTGTGATGTTGTATTACCGAGTGGGCCCTGAGATACCTCTCCGTCACACGGAGTAACAAATCCCAGTCTTGATCCATGCCAATTCAACAGACACCCTCGTAGATACCTGTAGAGCACCTTTATAGTCACCCAGTTACGTTGCGACATTTGATACACACAAGGCACTCCTCCAATGTCCGTGAGTTGCATGATCTCATGGTCATAGGAACATATACTTGACATGCAGAAAACAGTAGCAATAAACTGACACGATCATATGCTACGTTTGACATGCATCTAAGTCTCCGATCAATACAATTTATAGCATGGATAATAAACGATTATCATGAACAAGGAAATATGATAATAACTAATTTATTATTGCCTCTAGGGCATATTTCCAACAGGGTTTTCATCAGGAGTTCATGCAATTCATTGCAAATGCTAGGTTGACCAACTTCCTCGTAGATGAGTGTGACCAATACTATCTCCTTACGAATTCCTTTGTGCAAAAAATTTAATTCAACAATACGCTTGCTGTTCCCTTGGTTCGTTTTTAATTATATGATAAACATCATGAAATACCACTCTCTGGATTCTGTGAAATATGCATGATTCCTTCTGATGGGGGAACTCGTGAGCCTGGAACCGATGAGTTCGAGGAATTCCTCCTCACCTTGGCCGTGGGAGAAATTAGGGGCATGTCGAAGGCTAGGGCCACTAGCTTACATTTTCCTTCTGTGAACTACTTCGCTTTGTTTATAGGGAAATGTTTAATTGCTATGGCTTAGGACGGTGGTCTCGGTGCTCCCACCCTCGCTATTTTATGTCGCGCACTTTACGGCGGCAATACTTACAACATAGGAGCTATCGTTGCACGCCGCTTGCATCTTAACCGGATTAGGGGCAAAATCCATGGTGGCATTTATGCCACCCACTTAGCCAAATGTTTCAATATTGCCATACGTCCAACTGATTACTTATTGCCTAAGGTTTATCTCGATCATCAGTCTATGTTAGATCACCAGTTCATTGCTGAACCTGAACCACCGTAGCACATCCGTTATACAACGAGAAGACTCTCAATATTATTGTGTTGCCTGCACATTCTTTGTTTAACTTTCATGACAGGAACTGATATACCATCATGCCATAGGATACAATTGTTTACTGAAACAAGTTGGTTGCGGCGGAGGCCGCTCAGGCATGGGGCGGTCAGGTGCCTTAGCAGCAATACTTTCCTAGACCTGACATCTATTATCAATGGTGATCACCAAGCTAGGCAAATGCCTAACCTTAGGAGACTACATATTTCTCACCGACATTACATTCATGTTCACACATTTCATATGAACTATCGGTGTTCATCCTCTTTCATTGTATAATCATGTTAGTATTATGTTTATGCTTTTTTGTTTGTGTTTGAAAACCTTTGGAAAATCCGAAAATATTTCTCGCTTCATTTCAGTATTTCTTCCCTGTTTAATTAGTTGTAGTATTAAAAGAAAACCCAAAAATATTTCCTTTACTTGTTGGGAGCTTTCCCGTGTAAATAGTTTTCTAGTTTTTGTTTTTCCTTAGCTTATTTTGCTTTCTTCGAGAGAAATCAAAAACTTCAAAAATATTTCAGTGTGTTTCTCTGAATTTCTTTTCTTTGAATCGTTGAAAGGAGAAGACCGCGAGGAAAATGTTGAGTGGCTCTCATATGCACTAACATTGATCTAACCAAGAGCCAATATTACCTTGTCTTCTCCTTTGCGCAAATGCCTTGGAGATTTCAGCTTAGTCCATGGCACTCATGTACAATTATTATTATCACATCGTTCGGTGATGCAAGTGAAAGGCAATAATGATGATATGTGGTGAAGTGATCGTGGCAAAGCAAGATGGTATGAACTCTTCTTGTTTTTTGTTTTTGTAAATATGTTTAGCTCGTTCGATCTTGATTCGGTATATCATGAGTAAACATGTTTATGATGCCATGATTAAATATCTAGGAGTTAATAATGATTTACCTTATGTGTCGACATGCATTAAAATGGTTATGATATGGTATGGTAGTATGGTATTTTTCTCTGAGTAATTCGAGCGGCTTGACTTGGCCCATGTGCAAATATGTAGTTGATTCAAAAGCAATGCGGCCTTCATGATGTTTAAATCCAGAATGTTTATATCTTACTCATGATAATTTCCAATGTTAATTGTTCACAATGCATGCCTATGAATGTTTTCGCTCTCTAGTTGGCCGCTTCCCTATCTATTGCTAGCATTCATCTGTACTAAGCGGGAATGCTGCTTGTGGATCCAAACTCTTAAACTCATAGTTGTTCCACATGAGTCCATCATACCTACCTATATGCGGTATTACCTGGACGTTTCAAGTAAATTTGCATGTGCCACCTCTAATATTCAAAGAAACATTTGTTTTGTGCACTCAGACATCTCATGTAGTCACGGGACGGTTGGTATCTTCCATGCTAAGTGAGTTATTCTCAAGACGATCATTTATTCGCCATCATTGCACGAGAGAGGCTGGTAAAAAGGATGCCTAGTCCTGCAAACTCAAAATTAATTAAAAAAAACTCCTTGGGACAGTTGATATGTTGCCAGGCACCCGTGGATTCGGTCAACCACGATTCGTGTATGGATGGTGGATAGGAGTGAACTTTACAATTCTGTTTGGAAACCACCAATAATGAGTTTAGCATGGAAGAAATTGAAAAGCTTTGTCGTAATGTTGACAGGAAAAGTGCACCGATACGTCTCCATCGCATCTACTTTTCCAAACCCTTTTGCCCTTGTTTTGGACTCTAATTTGCATGATTTGAATGGAACTAACCCGGACTGATGCTATTTTCAGCAGAATTGCCTTGGTGTTATTTTTGTGCAAAAATAAAAGTTCTCGGATTGACCTGAAAATTTATGGAGAATATTTTTGGAATTAATAAAAAATAATGGCAAAAGAATCAACTAGAGGGGGGTCAGCCACAGGTGACAAGCCCACCGGGCGCGACCACCCCCCTGGCCACACCTGGCAAGCTTGTGGGCCCCCTGTGGCTCCAACGACCTCAATTCTAATCCTATATATTCATATTCACGGAGAGAGAAAATCAAGGAGAAGAGTTCATCGCGTTTCACGATACGGAGCCAACGCCACCTCCTGTTCTTCCTCGGGAGGCAAGATCTGGAGTCCGTTTTGGCCTCCGTAGAGGGGAAATCGACGCCACCGTCACCACCAACAATCCTTCATCACCAATTTCATGATGCTCTCCGCTGTTCGTGAGTAATCCCATCATAGTCTTGTTGGACGGTGATGGGTTGGATGAGATTTATCATGTAATCGAGTTAGTTTTGTTAGGGTTTGATCCCTAGTATCCACTATGTTTTGAGATTGATGTTGCTATGATTTTGCTATGCTTAATGCTTGACATTAGGGCCCGAGTGCCATGATTTCAGATCTGAACCTATTATGTTTTCATGAATATATATGTGTTCTTGATCCTATTTTGCAATCTGTAGACACCAATTACGAGTTATGATCCGCATCCCCCAGGGTGACAATAACTGGGATTCTTCCCAGTGATTACCGTAGTTTAAGGAGTTCATGTATTCACCAAGTGTTAATTTTGGTCTGGTTCTCTATTAAAAGCCCTTAGTTTCCATTAGGACCCCGCTGCCACGGGAGGATAGGACAAAAGATGTCATGTAAGTTTTTTCCATAAGCACGTGTGACTATATATGGAATACATGCCTACATTACATTGATGAATTGGAGCTAGTTCTGTGTTACCCTATGTTATAACTGTTGCATGATGAATGACATTCGACATAATTATCCATGACTGATCCATTGCCTACGAGTTTTCCACATATTGATCCTTGCTAAGTTACTTTTCAGTTGCTACTATTACTTTCACAACAAAACTGCTATTGTCACTTTTGCCACCGTTACTGTTACTTCCATACTACTTTTTTACTGAATACCTTGCTGCAGATATTAAGTCTTTCAGGTGTGGTGGAATTGTCAACTCAGCTGCGAATACTCGAGAATATTCTTTGGATCCCTTTGTGTTGAATCAATAAATTTGGGTTGAATACTCGACCCTTAAAAACTGTTGCGATCCCCTATACTTGTGGGTTATCAAGACCTTTTTCTGGCACCGTTGCCGGGGAGCATAGCTCTATTCTCTGAGTCACTTGGGATTTATATCTATTGATCACTATGAAGAATCTGAAGATCCAAAAACCAAGATCTACCCCTCTACTACGAGGGGAGGTAAAGAACTGTCATCTAGCTCTGCACTTGATTCACCTTCTGTCATGAGTAAGTTTACGACACCACCACCTGCTAGGAATTCTAATATGTCGCAAGTAATTGATGGTGCCACTTCTGCTATACATGATGCTTATGATGATACTTTGCTTGATAATATTGTGCCACTTGGTGAATTTCTTGATGAACAAATTGCTAGAGTCAATGCTGAAAATTATGATACTTCTGAAACTAATGAAATAATTGAAATTGAACACTATGAGGCACCTACTATACCTAGCTCTCGTAGATATGAATTGCCTGATATACCCAAGGGTTATGTTATGGAAAGAGAGGTAGCTAGGGACTTTATTGCTTGTAAGGATAGAGATGATCTTAAGAAATTGCTATGCAAGTGGAAAAAAAAATCTTTGAATGCTAGAATGAAATATGATCCTAACTTTGCTAGTTCACCTATCTTTGTTACTGATAAGGTATGAATTCTCTGTCGATCCCGAGTTAATCACTTTGGTTGAATCTGATCCTTTCCATGGCTATGAATCTGAAACTGTTGTGGCACATCTAACTAAATTGAATGATATAGCCACCCTATTTACTCATGAGGAAAAAAATCACTATTATTATATTCTTAAGTTGTTTTATTTCTCATTAAAGGGTGATGCTACGATATGGTTCAACTCTCTTCCTCCTGGTTGTGTGCGTAGTCCCCAGGATATGATATATTACTTTTTTGAAAAATATTTTCCTGCCCATAAGAAACAAGCTGCCTTGCAGGAAATATTTAACTTTGTGCAAATTGAAGAAGAGAGTCTCCGACAAGCTTGGAGGAGGCTTATCGAGTTACTTAATGCTTTGCATGATCATCCTCTCAAGAAAAACGATATACTTGATATCTTTTATAATGGACTAACCGATGCTTCTAGGAATCACCTAGATAGTTGTGTTGGTTGTGTTTTCAGGGAACGAACTATTGAACAAGTTAAACTACTATTGAATAATATATTGAACAATGATAATGATTGGACTATTCCCGAACCACCTCCAAAGCCAACTCTGAAGAAAAGAGGTATTCTATTTCTCAATCGTGAAGATATGCAAGAGGCAAAGAAATCTATGAAAGAAAAAGGTATTAAAGCTGGAGATGTTAGGAATCTACCACCTATTAAAGAAATACATGGTCTTGATAACCCAACACAGGTAGTAGAGTTAAATTCTCTTCGTAGATTTGATGAAGGCGGTATTCCTTATAATAAGTCTGCTAGCCAATGCTTGGATGAGTTTGATAACTTCGTTATTAAACAAGAAAATTTTAATACTTATGTTATTAGACAATTGAAACATAATGCTTCCATGCTTGATTGCTTAGGTGATTATATGAGTAGAACTATCAATGATCTTAAGCTTATTAGTAAACATGCTTTCATGGTAACTACTCAAGTAGA
This sequence comes from Hordeum marinum, assembly GCA_022496015.1. NCBI lineage: Eukaryota > Viridiplantae > Streptophyta > Magnoliopsida > Poales > Poaceae > Hordeum > Hordeum marinum. The sequence continues at coordinate 8,437,859 of CM039675.1, forward strand.
ACAAGTACTTAAGGCACATAATGATTTGTTTAATGAGATGAATAGTAAAAACAATGATCATTCTGTTAGAGTTGCTACAAGTAAAAATGTCCTCATAAATGTGTTGGCTTTGAGAAGAATCTCCAAAGAAAAATACTTCACTTTTTTTACTGTCTATTTTAAGCCATAGAGCTTTTCAAAAAATACAAAGAACAAATTTTATTGCAGTGATTTCTCCATCATCCAAAAGAAACAACGTGTCATCTGCACATTACAAGATGACATATCCTTTCTCATGTAGTTCAGGAGCCATCCCTTGATCAAACTCACATCATGTCCCATGTGAATCAATCAAATAAGCTAAAGCATGGGAGGTCGGATGGGTGACGCATGCAACTCGGCCAAAAGTTGGCATGCATATAGACCCCAATGTAGCGATTAAGGGTTAATGACATAAATTGCCGCACCAGTTTTAAAGTAAATGGGTGACTGCATGCATGTGTGCCTCCTGCGAGTTTCCACATAAGAGCAAGTACAATAGTGGGCTTATAGCCTGCTTACATGACATTTTTGTCTATGTGAAGGAGAAAGAGATGAAAAAGTAAGGAGAGTGGGCTCTCATGCAAGAGTCTAGCTATATACGCATTCCTAGGCAAATGCAATAAATATAAAGAAAGAGATAGAGAGAAGGTGTAAAAAACTAGTACTCTTATAGTCAACCTTATAACTAACCTTATTGTATGCGTGGCTATAACTGATAACTATATGTGACATGACAACATCATATAGCCAGCAGTTGGCTATACTATTAACCATGCCCTAAGCTGTCTCAGACCGGTAGGCATCCTTTAGGGCAGGGAGCATAACCCACCATGGCCGTAGGGGAGGTCCACCATTGCACACAAATAACATCTCATTAAGTGCCAGAGTCATGGGCAAAGCGTGATGATAGGAAAAGTGAATGGCCACTCAACAAGACAAGACATGATTAGTCAGCGAATGAGAGATATATATAGATAGAATAAAACACATTTGTGGTTCCAAAATTATTATATATGTGTGAGTTGGATCCTATAAGTAGGAATATGTACGTCTGGGTACTAAGGGTGGATAAATGCTTCATTGCAAATCCTACCCAGGCCCGACCTAGCAACATGACGAGTTGATTGAAGCCACGTTGACAATATTTTTATGAAAGTCCCTACAACACTCTTGTGTTATAATTTCCTGATCCCCATTGTTTCGATGATACTTTCTCACCCCTCTCGTTTGCCGTCAAGGGGCTCGCGCCTTAGGCCTTGACCCTACGGCCTTGATCGGCTGCATGTAGTTGGGTGTCACTGCCGCGCAACTCATCCCACTCGTGTCCATGTCTTTCGCTCACAGGCTCAATGTTATCAACAACTCCCTCGATTGCACACTCATCCGCTACAGTGATACCTCCTTGTCGCCGTCATTCCCGCTTTGAGGTGCTACTGGCTACTCCGAGGGCTCTCCAACAACAAGCTTGCCACCCAGTGAAGTGGGGCTGCGGCTTGGGCTTGGCGCGAGGTGGGTCTTGTCATAGCTTCCGTCCATTTACACGTAGGCGTGTATCGAATTATCTATTTTGGCTAGTTATCGGCGCGTGTTCAAAAGGCGCGCTCGGGAATCGTGTGTATTATGGTCACATTCTGGTAGGACCTTTCCCCTTCCCATTTCGCATCGGAAATACCGAGTTTTTACAGATTCCACGCTACATTGTGGACCATGTGCCTACTTTGCGACCAAAACTTGGAATGAGCAAACCAACGTGTCATCGAAACTGCATATAACTTGCAAAAAAAATAACTGGAATGGAACAGTTTTTTTTTTGAATGGAACAGTTGGTCCATAGAACCTGTAGTAATAACTGCAGAAAGTGGCGAGCAGCGCAAGAGGGTGGGGTAGGGTGGGGTGGGGTGGGGTCGGGGCGTTACCTGGAAACGCGGCATATAGACGCGCCCACGACCCCTCCCTCCCTCCCACGTTCTCTCGCGCCCGCCAGCCTTCCCTCCCTCCACAAACCAACCCCGCCCAAGAACAGCCACCGAGATCGATCGAGATCGTCGTGAATCCGAGCCAAGATGAGGGAGATCCTGCACATCCAGGGCGGCCAATGCGGCAACCAGATCGGCGCCAAGTTCTGGGAGGTGATCTGCGGCGAGCATGGCGTCGACCCCACCGGCCAGTACATCGGCACGGCGCCCGAGCAGCTCGAGCGCATGGACGTCTACTTCAACGAGGCCGGCGGCAACCGCTACGTGCCCCGCGCCGTCCTCATGGACCTCGAGCCCGGCACCATGGACTCGCTCCGCTCCGGCCCCATCGGCGCCATCTTCCGCCCGGACAACTTCGTCTACGGCCAGTCCGGCGCCGGCAACAACTGGGCCAAGGGACACTACACCGAGGGCGCCGAGCTCATCGACTCCGTCCTCGACGTCGTGCGCAAGGAGGCCGAGAACTCCGACTGCCTCCAAGGTATATCATCAAACGCCCCTGCCCCGTCTCCCACGCGTTCTTTTCTCTTCCTTCTGCATTCATCTGCACGTTTCTGGATCTGTTTCTGGAACAGAATCGGCCATCTTGGCATCTCGATCGTAACCGCACATTCATATCCACTTATCCAGTAAAATTCCACAGATCAGTCGGGAATGCGATCCAAAATTTACCAGAGTAATTATTGGCGTGGAACCGTATCGTTTTATTTGGTCTAGTATGCTCTAATCGGAACCGTGGGATCGAAAATGTTTGATGCTGTTGCTTGTTCTTCTCCTCTGGCTGATTAAGGACATAATTATATTCTCATTTATTAGACTCTGCTGTCTTCCAGCAGAGTGCCAGAGTGGTATGTTGCATGGTAATTAAACACTAAACAACTCCGCCAACTTGGCAGCATTTACAAGCAGTCCGGGGTCGATCCAGCATGATTGATTCGGTGCTTCAATCCAGTTGGGGTCTATAATTTGTGGATCCAGCATTGTTCAGTTCATGGATCACGTGATTCTTCTTTACCATTAGATTAACCTAATCTGTTTTACATATATAGATTATAGGCACTAACTGGGCAAATCAATAACCGTACCATTTCTACTCCTGATTTAATCATTGATTATTTCAGTACTGAAATGCCACCGCAGTATTTCATCTGTTCAAATAATGCACTTATCATCCTACATTGCCTGATTTCCAATGGCAATGATGTGCTTTTGGGATCAACATGGCTGCGAAATTAAAGAGTAACACATATATATGTAGTGCTTACCTGGCTTCAACTTGAGGGCTGATTTTTTCAGTTCATTCAATCCAGCAACTGCTAGATAAACTGTTCCTAAGTAAGGATGTCAATTGTGAAGGCTCTGAAAGTATGCTAGACTTGAAATCTTCCTTCATGGCCTTAGCTGCAGCATTACTTATGTTGTCTGGATGCTAGCTATATGCCCCCTTGAGGGGAAGGACCCAGCATTCGAATCCATTTTGAGACATGTGTCGCAAATTCACCTAGACATCGGCAATCCGTCTGTAAAACTGTGAAATTAATAATAGTGCTAAAAAATTCAGGTGGCAAAGGCACGCAACTTTTTTTAATCAGGTGGCAAAGAACTTGCACTTTTCGGTCAAGATACGACCACCTCAATGCCAATATATATACAGCTTTTTCGCATCACATCACATGTCGCCATCTTCTTTATGCTGGTGAAGGGTGATGTGATCATCATAACACTAACAATGTAGCACTACATGTATCATGCTGGTGATTACCGACAATGTTGTATGACCTAACAACACATGAAAGGCGGTATCAAGGAACGGCATACTGTCGGTGTTGGCTGCAGCGAATGGGACACCAAGACAGGCTGTTGGCGCCAGACCCAGTGGATGGTTGTTGGTTAGATCCGTAGATGCGGTTTTGCTTGCTTGATTAGTTTGTTAATTATGCGTACTTGCATGGCTAAGTTCAGATTTATGTGGATGAGATTTGTGGATTTTAGTACACCTAACCTAATCATAATCATAACAACAGAATAAAGAAAAATAGTACTAGCTAGTACTGATTTTTCAGTAATAATGTACAACTAGGCACATGATGTCGGACCAGTGGAGATGTATTTCCAATAGTTTCTCTATTATTAGTACCCTGATTGGATAGGAGTAGTTAGTCTGTCTTGTTAATTGTCAGTATCAAGTTTTGTTGACAGGGAAGATGTATGTCTGAACCTGAACATAGTCGTAGAAGGAACTCTGATAATTTCTTCAGTCCACTGAGTGTGAGCTCCTGAAATGAATTTTGTTCATAACCAGCATTGGTCATTTTCCGTCGGCAGGTTTCCAAGTATGCCACTCTCTTGGCGGAGGCACCGGCTCCGGCATGGGCACGCTGCTCATCTCCAAGATCCGGGAGGAGTACCCTGACCGCATGATGCTCACCTTCTCCGTGTTCCCGTCGCCCAAGGTATCGGACACGGTGGTGGAGCCCTACAACGCAACGCTGTCGGTTCACCAGCTCGTGGAGAACGCCGACGAGTGCATGGTCCTCGACAACGAAGCCCTCTACGACATCTGCTTCCGCACCCTCAAGCTCACCAACCCTTCCTGTAAGCCCTCACCCCATGATCCATCCATCCGTTGCTACGTGAATTGAACTTAATTAATTGATGAATGCATGGTGCAGTCGGTGACCTGAACCACCTGATCTCGGCGACGATGAGTGGCGTGACTTGCTGCCTGCGGTTCCCGGGGCAGCTCAACTCGGACCTCCGAAAGCTGGCGGTGAACCTGATCCCGTTCCCCAGGTTGCACTTCTTCATGGTTGGCTTCGCGCCGCTGACATCCAGGGGCTCGCAGCAGTACCGCGCGCTCACGGTGCCCGAGCTCACGCAGCAGATGTGGGACGCCAAGAACATGATGTGCGCGGCGGACCCGCGCCACGGCCGCTACCTCACGGCGTCCGCCATGTTCCGGGGCAAGATGAGCACCAAGGAGGTGGACGAGCAGATGATGAACGTGCAGAACAAGAACTCCTCCTACTTCGTCGAGTGGATCCCCAACAACGTCAAGTCCAGTGTGTGCGACATCCCGCCCGTCGGCCTTGCCATGTCCTCCACCTTCGTCGGCAACTCCACGTCCATCCAGGAGATGTTCCGCAGGGTCAGCGAGCAGTTCACCGCCATGTTCCGCCGCAAGGCCTTCCTCCACTGGTACACCAGCGAGGGCATGGACGAGATGGAGTTCACCGAGGCCGAGAGCAACATGAACGACCTCGTCGCAGAGTACCAGCAGTACCAGGACGCCACCGCCGACGAGTATGACGAGGAGGAGGAGCAGGCCGCCGATGAAGCCTGACCCCCCTTTCCTTCGTCCATTCCATTTCTTCCATGCTACCAATCGAGTTCGAGTTCAGTCGCCATATATATTCCTCTATCTATCTACTCTTTCATCGTGTCGTGTGTAGTAAGTACCGTAGTATTATACCGTAATATGTTGTCAGTGTCGTCTGCCAGAGGACTTGCTGCTGTCTGTAATTGTACGTATGCTTGTTTCGTGTTGCCTTTATATATATATATTTGTTGTCGTCGTCGAACCTAAACTTGTCATATTTATTTCAGTCAGGTTACTTGAATTATTTGTTTGCTTAATCAAGAACTTGGGATTACTCATGTCTTCTGTTACTACTATTGTCATCGGAACGATCCTGACAGTAGATGGTAGGGATACGAAGGGAGAAGACAGAGTCTTAACTCCTGCGAGGATGTACACACGGATGTATGAGTTGAGGCCTCTTTCATGGAGGTAACAGCCCTACGTCTCAGTGCTCAGAAGCTTTACGTCGTGTGGAATGTTGAGATTACAGTGATTTCGAACCCTTGTGCAGGAGGGGAGGGGCGACTTATATAGAGTTCGCTCCCCCTCATAATTATCCCGCATCTAAGGGCCTGATCATGGGGTTTAAAGTCCGCCGTTATAGGTAACGTACGTAATAAAGCTACTAATGACCAATGAACCAGCGTCTGTCTGTTGGGCTCTTGATGATGGCTCCTGGTTTTCTGACGTCGAGTGAAAGCGAGGTCTTTCGAGTGGCACGCGACTGCCGAGTGAGAGCGACTTTGAACGTCTCCAGGGATCCACTCTGAACGTCTCCGAGTGGATTACTGTCGAATGACTTTGAACGTCTCCAGGGATCCACTCTGAAGTTCATGCTTGATCTTCAAGTCCTTCCATGTGGTGTCCTTAGGTAAGGTACGTGAGCCTTACCTAGGACCCTACCCTAGGTACATATCCTCGTTATTAGCCCCCGAATGGATCGGGGTTTGAGTGGTGGAAGGAGGTATCAATGTAGACCTTAAGTTAGTGCATCAAATCCTCTGAATGGTATTTGAGATTTCCATGGAACTTGCGTCGATTGAACTCTGAGCATTAGCGTTCATTCATGATCGACACGCAAAATCTTCCGAATGATATTTGGGGCTTCAACGAAATTTGCGTCGATTGAATTCTTCTCCGCTCGCCCGGATCCATTCAGTCTTAAAAGTGCCCGAGTGGATGTTTAGCATTTGTTTTGCTCCGAGTGAACTGACAGTATCTTGGAAGGCGACGGCTCGGTCTGACAGATCCGGATTTTCCGGGATATGAAAATTTGGGAAGCGCGCGCGATGATGACGCCACGATCAGGGCAAGTGGAGGCACGACACCTTGATTTTCGCGCCGGTCGGACCGCCACGTACCGAGCGCTGTCAGCGGTTGGCGTGCGCGGCAACCTCGCGGGTCCATTGGTCAGCGAGACACTCGGCAGCGTATAAAGCTTTCCGCGCTGCGGTTCGCACAGTACTTTCGCTGGTTCTTTCTTTCTTTTCCTCCACCTCCTCTGCTCCCGGCGCTCCACTCCGATCCTCCTCGACGAGAGCCACCGCGTCGACGATGAAGAACACGACGGAGAATCTGGAGCGGGCGAAGAAGGGGGCGACAAAGCTCAAGGGCAAGATGCCCTCAACCGCCCGGTTCACCGCGCCGGTGGGTTGGATGCAGGGGGATTTTCTCCCCTCATGGCGGATAGCGATTGGAGGTTGTCGAGGGAGGAGCGCGAGCCGGAGCCACGCGACGGGGAGCGGATTCTTCTTCTCTCCCATGTCGAAATAGGTTTTTCCATGCCTCCCCACCCGTTCTTTAGGGGATTTCTGAACTTTTTCGGTGCTCAACTGCACCACCTCTCGCCGAATACCATCACCTATCTGTTGCATTCGTCACTTTATGCGAGTGCTTCCTGGGTTGTTCTCCCCATTGGGGGTTGTTCAAGCACCTCTTCATGGTCAGATCCCAAACCGTGAAGAAAGCCCTCCCCGCCGATGGGAAGACTCACGTGCTCGAGCTGTGTGGAGGCTTAGGGGTTCAGAAAAGAGCCTGTAGTTCCTTCCCTGCCATGACTTTTCCCGAGTCTGTCAGAGGCTGGTAGTCGACTTGGTTCTATTGCAAAGATGTCGTGTCACCCAATATGTCGACAGGCCTTCCCCCCTATACATCCGACCATCCCGCTGTTCCCCAATCTTTGAGGCTGACCAAAGAGGAGCATGTCCAAGTGGGTATCCTGGTCGTAGCGGTGGTACAATTGATCCGGGGCGGAGTGACAGGAATGGATTTGCTTGAGACGTTTCTCAGTCGACGTATCCAGCCGCTCCAGGCCAGAGACCACACCATGTGGCACTATGCGGGCCCAGAGGACACGACTAGGATGCATCCAGAGGAGGTTCCACAGAAAACAGTCGAGCAGTGGCTTCGCAGCATCACTGGAGCTGGCGACAATCCTCTTGGAGCCAAGAGGGTCCAACATTACTCAGCCGAAAACCCGCCGAAGAATCTGGTGAGTTGTGAGGTGTCGACTGATGTACTGTCGAGTGATACTTTGACTTATAAACTGACTTACTCCCTCGAATCATGCAGGAGTGGACGAACATGCACTCGCCCGTTCCCAACGGGAACCATGTGGAAGATGGCGTGGTGAGCGAGGGTGGAAGTGTCGACGGTGATGGTTCTTCCGACACCGAGGACGAATACGAGGACTCCAGCGAGGAAGAAGAGGTCGAGTCACCTCCCCGACGCGAAAGTCGCACCAAGGCCCGCCATGATCCGGCAGTTGCTGAGGAAAAAGCTCCGGGCCCTGGCGAGAAGGACCCGAAACGGAGTCGCCCTTCGACTGTTGAGTCGAGTGAAAGGCTGGCCAAGCAACCCAAACAAATCGTCTCCAAACCTCGCAAAGCTCTGCCTCGCATGAGAGTGGCTATACCTGTCGTCTCCATGTAACTGTTTATTTCTGTACTTGTTCTGTCGACTGAAGTCTGAAGTTGTATTTGACCGAATGCCACTCAATCCGTCAGAGCTGCTACATCTGTGACCTCGCCTCATCGAGATGGAGAAGAAGCGATGGATGTTGACACTACTGATGCAACCACTTCTCATAGAGGTAAGAAAGTTGTTGGTTCGTCCGGATGGGACTCGACACATGTAGATGTTAACACTATCGGTTGTCATTGCAGAGGTCATTCAGGTGGAGGACGACGAGGAGCAACTGGGCACTTCGCGCGCTCGTACCCGGAGGGCATCATCGGCACAGGCGCCTTAGCGCTCGACTGCAGAGTCTTACCAGGGGAGAGGTGGCTTGACACAACCCAGGGCTGAACCCGCAGCACCTCTGTCGCATGCTCCTCTAGCCGTCTCGACCGTTGTGACATCGACTCCAACTGGAGCCCCTCAGACTACTTCAGCTGCCCCAGCGATCACGCCGACCCCACCTATGACGGCCTTCTCTCTACATCTCACCCCGGAAGATCAAACCGGAGCTGCGAAGGAAGCCATGATTCAGGCGGAGCAGCTCATGCTGAGAACCAAAGAGGCGTTCGAGGCCAGCAAACTGGCTTTTGACGTCAGCGCAGCCCTCCGTACCAATGTCCGAGTAAGTTCGATTGTAAGTCCATTGTCGATTGAATTCCTGTCTTCTCTTGGCTACTGTACACCCAGTGGGTGGTTGCTGTAGAATGTTTGAACTTTCTCCACTCGAATAGAACGGATCGTAGTCGAGTAGGACTGGGATTGATAGTATGCGTGGTACTAGAGTCACTCAACATGTCGAGTGTATTTTCTGACGAGTTCCTCGACGGATCGAGAGTTAACCATATCAGTGGGGGCGCTCTTAGCGCACCCACTGGGTGTAGTCCCCGAGACCGCTGTCGAGTGCTTGCATCGGCAGGGGTCTTAGAGTCTATTGTATACAGGATACCCTTCGCCTTGAATCACACCACTCCGTAGCTACCTTGCAGGTTTCATGGATATTGTTGGCAAACCATGATATGACGCTGCATAAGGATAGAATGCACTTCATAGAGTAGGGAGGCGCGTCACTCGCCGGGTCGAGTGTCGTGACAGGGCTGACCTTGTCGAATGTTTGAATAACCAGTGAGGCCATGCTAAGTGCACCCATTGGGTGTAGTCCCCGAGGCTACTGTTCATCGCAGACGATAAACAGTAGGCTTGAAAACTTGTCGAACGCGTGGTACTAGGGTCACTTGACATGTCGAGTGTGTTTTCTAACGAGTTACTCGACGGATCGAGAGTTAACCGTCTCAGTGGGGGCGCTCTTAGCGCACCCACTGGGTGTAGTCTCCAAGACCGTTGTCGAGTGCTTGCATCGGTAGGGGTCTCAGAGTCTATTGTATACAGGATACACTTCGCCTTGAATCACACCACTCCGTAGCTACCTTGTAGGTTTCATGAATATTATTGGCAAACCATGATATGACGCTGCATAAGGATAGACTGCACTTCATAGAGTAGGGAGGCGCGTCACTCGACGGGTTAAGTGCCGTGACAGGGCTGACCTTGTCGAATGTTTGAATAACCGATGGCGACACGCTAAGTGCACCCACTGGGTGTAGTCCCCGAGAGCACTGTCGGGTGCTTGCATCGGCAGGGGTCTTAATAGAGACAGCTTTTGAATTTGTTTATGGCGCGCAGAGCGCCAGAGCCACTCGACATGTCGAGTGGACTTTCTACTTGAATTCTTCTAAGATGGTCATTCGCCGGCGTTCGATACCCAGTCGACTGTCCCAAGCGTCACTCGCCGATTGAATTCCTGTTTTGTATTGATTTCAGAGGGCTTGTGAGCTTGGGGCGGAGTACAAGGACGTGGAGGATGTAAGGAACCGGTTGCAAGTGGATCTGGCGGTCGCCAACAATGCTCTAGAGCGAGTGCGTGCTGAGATGAAGACTTTGGGAGGTAATTACTGCTGATTTTCTGCATTCTCCTCTTCACTGTTCATGTTTTGAAACGAGTGCTCTCACTCGAACAGACGTACGCAATGAAAACCACCAACTCCGAGCGCGACTCAACAATGTTATTTCTTTAGATTCCATGAAGAAGGCGCTGGAGGAGAAGGACAAGACGCTTGCTGACGCTCAACGAGCGGCCAAAGAGAAGACTGAAGCCGCGAAACGAATGCTGGCGGCTGCCAAGGAGCTGGAGGATGAGAACACCAAGCTGAAGCAGGAGCGTGCGGATCTTGTCAAGAAGGCCGAGCAACTAACCAAGATGGGTAATGGCCTGGAGAAGCATCTGGGCGAATTCTCGAGGAAGATGTATCTTCTGCTCGACGGTGAGTATTTCTTGTCGACTGACATTTGCAAAAACATTGAGGGTCGTAGTTCACCGATTCTCTTCCTATTTTCCCTTCTTCAAAAGAATTCTGCCAGGACTTTTAAAAGGAAACAGAAGAGATTGAGCCCATGCTTGACCCTACCAAGTCGCCGGTTGCTGATGCGGTGGCAATGAACATGTTGCGGCTCAACTTTCGGCTCCAAGGTGCCCAGGCCTACATCACTCGACTAAAATCTGCCATGGAAAGAATTGATAAGGAGCTATGGCCTGAGGACACTCTTCAACTCGACCTCAACTCCATGATGGCTCGCCTGAACGAACTCCCCAGTCGAGTGCAAGCTTGGAAAAAATCTGTTGCTCGCTGCGGGGCCGACGTGGCGTTGTCACTCGTCAGGGTCCACTGTAGGGACATGAGGGAGGAGAAGCTGAAGGAGCTCCAGGTGGTAAACACGAGGAAACTCTAGTTCGAGGACTTCATGGAAACCTTCATCGAGGTAGCTACCAGAATCACTGACGGCATCGACCTGGACACTTTCGTCAAGCCCGCCAGTCCGTCCCCTGCTTAGAAAACTTTGGTCTTTGGAAAAAAATAGTTAAATTTGCCTCGGTATGCCGAGTGGAACTATATCCCCTTAAAACTTCATTCAGGCCTTAGGCTTGAGCACATTTGCTTCTGCAAAAGACGTTTATCCGCGGTTTTACCTTTCGGATTTTACTTGTGCTTTGGCTTTCAATCATTTGTTCGACTGATTTTATTTTTAACTTAGGCGAAATGCTTTCTCAGCTAAGCCTCCGAGTGTGAGGATTACTCATCGCTTGGAGTATTTTTGATCTTAGGCGAATGTCGATTCGCAGCTATGTTGTCGAGTGAATGGATTACTATCCACCCGACGAGGTTTTTAACTTAGACGAAACGTGTTTCGCAGCTAAGTCCCCGAGCGTGAGGATTGCTCATAACCCGGGGTATTTTTAAACTTAGGCGAATGTCGATTCGCAACTAAGTTGTCGAGTGAATGGATTACTATCCACTCGACGAGGTTTTTAACTTAGGCGAATGTCGATTCGCAGCTAAGTTGTCGAGTGAATGGATTACTATCCACTTGACGAGATTTTTAACTTAGGCGAAACGTGTTTCACAGCCAAGCCCCCGAGTGTGAGGATCGCTCATCACTCGGAGTATTTTTCGAACTTAGGCGAATGTCGATTCGCAGCTAAGTTGTCGAGTGAATGGATTACTATCCACTCGACGAGGTTTTTAACTTAGGCGAAACATGTTCCGCAGCTAAGCCCCTGAGTGTGAGGATTGCTCATCACTCGGAGTATCCCCAAGAATGTAACTGCTCGGTTGGAATCGACGAAGTATATATCGCAAAAATGTGAATTGCATTGATGAAGTATTTTTATTACATCAGAAAACTCTTGTCTCAAGTGTAAAAACGCCGGAGCAGGTCTGCATTCCAGGGTCGTGGCTCATCTATCTGTTTCATGAGATTATACAGGTGATAGGCTCCATTGTTTAGCACCTTAGTGACGACAAAAGGGCCTTCCCATGTAGGAGCAAGCTTGTGAGGTCGGTGTTGATTCACTCGGAGCACCAAATCTCCCTCATGGAACGCTCGGCTTTTGACATTCCTTGCATGGAAGCGCCGCAGGTCTTGCAGATAGGCAGTGGTCCGGATCAGAGCCATCTCTCGCTCTTCCTCCAAAAGATCTACCCCATCCTGTCTGGCCTGTTCAGCTTCAGCCTCAGAATATAGCTCCACTCGAGGAGAATTGTGGGCCAAGTCACTCGGCAACATGGCTTCAGCGCCATAGACAAGGAAGAAAGGAGTTCGTCCCATCGACCGATTAGGCATTGTCCTCAGTCCCCACAAAACAGACGGCAGCTCAGTTACCCACGCACCGGCGGCATGATCCAAATCGCGCATGAGACGAGGCTTCAGACCTTGCAGAATGAGACCATTAGCCCGCTCAACTTGCCCATCGGTTTGAGGATGTGCAACGGAAGCATAATCCACTCAGGTGCCTTGGGAGTTACAGAATCTCCTTAATTCTTCCGAGTCAAAATTAGTGCCGTTGTCCGTGATGATGTTGTACGGAATGCCGTATCGGATAATGATCTCCCTCATGAACGTGACCACCGTACGGGAATTCAGCTTCTTGATGGGCTTGGCTTCAATCCACTTGGTGAATTTGTCAAGTGCTACCAACAGGTGGGTGAATCCTCCTTTTCCGGGTCGGAAGGGACCAACCATGTCGAGTCCCCAAACCGCAAATGGCCAGGCGAGAGGAATTGTCTTCAGAGCACACGCCGGCTTGTGCGACAGATTCGCATAGAACTGGCAGCCCTCGCAGTGATCAGCGATGTCCTTAGCCATCTCATTAGCTCGTGGCTAGTAAAAATCAGCTTGGTATGCTTTAGCGACGATCACCCTCGAAGACGCATGGTGGCCGCAAGTTCCCGAGTGGATTTAGTCTAGAATCATCTGACCTTCCTCGGGGGAAATGCAGCGCTGGGTGACACCCAGTCACACTCCCTCAGAATAGCTGATCTCCCATCACAGTCAAAGTCTTGGACCTGCGCACAATCTGTCGAGCCTTTGCTTCATCTTCAGGGAGCTCTTGTCTGACGATATAGGCAATGTATGGTACAGTCCAGTCGGGAATGATAACTAGAATCTCCATGACCAGGTCAATAACAGCAGGAACATCGACTTCAGTCGAGTCAGAGGAGCTCAAAGCTTGTGGGGGCTCTTCGGTGAAGGGATCCTCTTGAACTGAAGGAGTGTGCAAGTGCTCCAGGAACACCCTGCTGGGGATAGGCCGTCGAGTGGAACCAATCTTGGACAGCTCATCGGCCGCTTGATTTTTTAGTCGGGGAACATGATGAAGTTCCAGGCCTTCAAATTTCTTCTCCAACTTCCGGATTGCATTGCAGTATCCGATCATAGCGGGGTTTCTAACATCCCACTCTTTCATCACTTGATTCACCACCAAATCTGAGTCGACATAAACCATCAGGCGCTTGACGCCGAGTGAGATAGCCATGCGCAACCCATACAAAAGTGCTTCATACTCTGCCTCATTGTTGGAGGAATCAAAATGAATCTGCATGACATACTGAGCTTGTCGCCTCTGGGAGATATCAAGACAACACCAGCACCGGACCCATTCAACATTTTGGAGCCGTCGAAGAACATTGTCCAATGCGCCGAGTGAACTTGGATGGGCTGTTCCTGTTCAGTCCACTCGGCCATGAAATCTGCCAATGCTTGGGACTTGATTGCTTTCTTGGCCTCGAATCTGATGTCAAAGTGTCCAAGCTCAATTGCCCATTTAGCCACTCGACCTGATGCGTTGCGATTATTGAAAATCTCGGATAAAGGAGCATCACTGACGACTGAGATCGAATGGTCTTGGAAATAATGCGCCACCTTTTCGCTGACAGGTAAATACCATACACCAGCTTCTGATAGTGTGGATATCTTTACTTTGAGGGGGACAATACTTCCGAGACATAATAAACTGGTCGCTGGACTTTATAGGCTTTACCCTTCTCTTCTCGCTCGACAGTCAGCACTGTACTGACGACCTGATTTGTGGCCGCGATGTACAGGAGAAGGATCTCTTTGCTGGCAGGAGCGGCAAGCACTAGCTGGGTGGAGAGCAGGGCTTTGAGCTCAACAAATGCTGCTTCGGCTTCGGGAGTTGAGTTGAACGTGTCGGACTTCTTCATCAACTGATATAAGGGTAGAGCCTTCTCACCAAGACGAGAAATGAATCGACTCAATGCTACCAAGCAACCTGTGAGCTTCTCAAAGTCGTACACTCGCACGGGAGTCTTCATACGGGTAATGGCGCTGATCTTCTCGGGATTGACATCAATTCCTCGCTCGGAAACGAGAAAACCGAGCAACTTGCCGCTAGGGACACCGAAGGTACATTTGGCCGGATTCAGCTTTATGTCGAATTGCCTCAGATTGGCGAATGTCTCGGCCAAGTCAGCTCGCAGGTCGGAACCTTTGCGGTACTTGACTACTATATCGTCCATGTACGCCTCGACATTCCAAGGGATCTGGTCGAGTAAACATTTTTGAATCATGCGCATAAAAGTAGCGCCGGCATTCTTAAGAGCAAAAGGCATGGTGATGTAGCAAAAGCACCCGAATGGGTTGATGAAGGTTGTCTTTATTTCGTCCGGGCCATACAGAGGGATTTGATGGTACCCAGAATAAGCATCCAAAAACAATAAACGCTCACACCCCACTATCGAGTCAACAATTTGATCTATGCGGGGGAGCGGAAAATGGTCTTTTGGGCACACCTTATTGAGATGTTTGAAGTCAATGCACATGCGCAATGACTTATCTTTCTTTGGCACCATCACAACATTCGAGAGCCACTCGGAGTGGTAAATCTCCCGAATGAACTTGGCTTGCAAGAGACGGGCCACCTCTTCTCCGATCGCCTTGTGCTTCTCCGCCGCTGATCGATGCAAATGCTCCCTGACGGGCTTGGCTTTCGGATCCACTCGTAGATGGTGCTCAGCCAGCTCCCTGGGAATCCCCGGCATGTCAGCAGGCTTCCATTCAAAGATATCCCAGTTCTCACGGAGGAACTGGATGAGCTCGGCTTGCTATTTACTGTCGAGTGCTGTTGAGATATTCGTCGGGGCAGCAACTGGGTCCGTCGGGTGGATGTGCACCTTCTTCACTTCCCCTGCCGACTGAAATGCCGACTCAGAAGCCGGCTTCTTTGCGCGGAGCAAATCAGCAGGGTGAGCGGTTTTCTTGTATTCTTCCAGCTCGACCATGGCCATCTGTTGATCGGCGATCTTGGAGCCTTGCTAGAGACACTCTTTGGCCCACTGTCGATTGTCGGTGACCATGATCACGCCCTTAGGGCCTGGCATTTTCAACTTGAGATACATATAACATGGTCGGGTCATGAAATGTGCATAAGCGAGTCGACCCAAAATGGCGTCGTAAGCACTCTTGAAATCCACGGCTTCAAATGTTAACTTTTCTTTTCGGAAATTTTTGTCATTCCCGAATGTCACATCTAATGCTATCTGGCCGAGTGACTTGGCCTTCTTTCCTGGGATGACTCCGTGAAACTGCATGCAGCTCTCGCTCAGACGGGACATCGAAATGCCCATCCCTTTCAGGGTATCCGCATAGATAATGTTCAGGCCACTGTCGCCATCCATGAGGACCTTTCTGAGTCGAGTCCCTTGCACCACCAGATCAACTACCAGAGCCTGCCGACCGGGAGTGGCCACACAAGTAGGATGGTCTGTTTGGTCGAATGTGATAGCATATTGGGACCATTTGAGGTAGGTGGGGGTGTCTGGCACAGCCATGTTGATTTCCCTATTGATGACTTTCAGACGACTCTTGCTCTTGACATCAGCAAAGATCACTAGTGTAGCAGTGACATCCGGGAATGTTTCCTTTTCCTCATCTTCATCTCCCTTTTCAGGAGATTTCTCACTCGACTGGTCTCCCTTGAATTGTTGGATAAGGGTTCGACACTGTCGAGTGGTGTGCTTGGGCAAAATCAGGTTGCCTTGTGCGTCTTTCCTCGTGTGAATCACACATGGCTGATCCATGATATCAGTTCCTGACTGACCTTTCCACTTCTTGGGGGCATACTGAGCTTTGGCTTTGCCCTTGCTCTTCAACTAAGTCGCCAGCGCCGCTGCCTCTGTCGGAGCCGGGTCTTCAGCCTTCCGCTTCTGTTTCCGATTGTTGCCGCTGCCAGACTCGTTAGCGACTGTTTTTCCTTTGTCTCTACAGAGGCGGTCTTCTTCTTCTCCATTGGCATACCGAGTGGCAATTTCCATCATCTTGCCGAGTGAAATATCACCAATGCGCCCGAACTTCAGGTACAGCTCCCTGTATCTCACACCGGCCTTGAAAGCACAAACAGCCTGGTGTTTCGACACATTCTCCACCATATGATGCAGGGTGGACCATCGCTGAATATAATCCCTTAAGGTTTCATTGGGCTTCTGGATGTAGTGCTGTAAGTCGAACAGACCTGCCGGGCGCTTGCATGTGCCCTCAAAGGTCCGGACAAACACTCGGGCAAGATCTTCCCAACAATATATGCTGGAAGGAGACAAACGATTCAACCAAGCTCGAGTTGAACCGTCCAACATGAGGGGCAGGTGCTTCATTGCAACATTGTCATTTCCGCCGCCAATCTGCACAGCCACTCGGTAATCATCTAACCAAGTCTCTGGTTTTGTTTCACCAGAAAACTTTTCAATCCCCGCCGCCATTCTGAAGTTGGGGGGAATCTCTACAGAACATATAGCTCTGCTAAAACACTCGGGACCAGACACCACAGTTGAGTTTCCACTCGAAACAACTCTGTCGAGTCCTTCTCTGTAGGCTCTGCTCTTGTGGATCCACTTCTGAACAAGATAGGCGCAGGCGTCAAAGTCCGCGTCCCGCTCATCACTGAAGGAACGCCTGTCGTCCTGGCGCTGGGGTGCATACGGACCACTCCGCGGAGTAGTGGGCACTCGACGGTGGTCTTCACGGTGATGTTGATCTCTGTCTTTCCCTTCACAAAAAACGCCGCCTCGACGACACAAGGGCGATCCAGGGCTGTGTGTCGACTGAACGGTTCCCGCCTTGGGTGAATTGTTGTATATCCTGTTACGGGACTGGGAAACTGCTGAATTCTGATGCTACGCTGTATCCAACAGCGCTCTGATCTGTAACAGCCCTCTACCATCCTCTGACCGGGACGGCTGAATGGAATCCGCTATCCTAGCAGCAACAACAACATTTAGCACAGGACTTCGGTATACCTCAACATCGTCGTGAGATCCAGTCGGAAACAGTTGTCGATGACGTCGACTGAGGCGCGGCGGGCGCTGACGAGCACGCTCGTCAATCTCTGCATGGAGCTCTTCTAGACGATCGCGCGTGGCCTCCAAACCATGGGCCTCGGCAGTCGCGCCGACGATGGGGGTATGAAGAACCTCCTCGTCGCGACATGGCTGCTCTTTCGACGGACCTCCAGCCTCGCGCTTGCCACGGCCGAAGCGAGGTGGTGAACTCTGATGAGAGCCCGCCATCAAGACCTCCGCTGCAGGATCGCAGCTTTCGCACTCGGAAGGCACGTCGGACAGATCAGAATCCGACTCGAACACGCCGTGAAGGGACTTGGCGGGCTCGAGCGCTGCAATCTGCG
This sequence comes from Hordeum marinum, assembly GCA_022496015.1. Lineage (NCBI taxonomy): Eukaryota > Viridiplantae > Streptophyta > Magnoliopsida > Poales > Poaceae > Hordeum > Hordeum marinum. The sequence continues at coordinate 8,455,704 of CM039675.1, forward strand.
GAGAAGTTTGGCGCGCCGCTACGTGTTTAACCCTACGCTGAAGTCGTGGGCGGCCGGACCGCTTGCGACTGCAAACAGCAAGAGGGGCCGACGCGTAAGGAGTCGACGGCTGACGCAGCAAAAAACCGTAGGGACTCGCGCGGAAGTGTGCGGCCCCACGGACCGGGAGCGCCTTGACATCGAGAGGCGCCTCCTGGAGCCATGCCGAATCGTCGGCGATGAAGGTGAGCGCTCCGAAACGGATCTCGTGGCCCAGAGCAAAAACACCGCCGGAGGACATGTCGAGGGATGAAAATTGCAACCTCGCCGGAAGTCGCTTAGACGCCTGCCCCACAGTGGGCGCCAACTGTCGTGGGAACGACCCTGACAGTAGATGGTAGGGGTACAAAGGGAGAGGGCAGAGTCCTAGCTACGGCGAGGATGTACACACGGATGTATGAGTTCAGGCCCCTCTCGTGGAGGTAACAGCCCTACGTCTCATTGCTCGGGAGCTTTACGTCGTGTGGAATGTTGAGATTACAGTGGTTCCGAACCCTTGTGCAGGAGGGGAGGGGCGGCTTATATAGAGTTCGCTCCCCCTCATAATTATCCCGCATCTAAGGGCCTGATCATGGGGTTTAAAGTCCGCCGTTATAGGTAACGTACGTAATAAAAGCTACTAATGACCATTGAACCAGCGTCTGTCTGTTGGGCTCTTGATGATGGCTCCTAGTCTTCTGGCGTCGAGTGAAAGCGAGGTCTTCCGAGTGACATGCGACTGCCGAGTGAGAGCGGGAGTCTCCGAGTGGATTACTGTCGAGTGACTTTGAACGTCTCGAGGGATCCACTCTGACGTTCATGCTTGATCTTCAAGTCCTCCCATATGGTGTCCTTAGGTAAGGTATGTGAGCCTTGCCTAGGACCCTACCCTAGGTACATATCCTCATCAACTATGTTAGGAGGAATGTCTCTACTTAAATCATTTTCATCCTGACCTTGGCGATCTCACGATGGGATGTACTCCCTCTGCAAAGTAATATAAGACGTTTAAGATCACTACTCTACAGAGGTAGTAGTTATGAAGTGACTTCTGGTTCTTCAAGAACATACACAACACAATATGACGCAGCTCTCATGCCTTAAGGATTGAGACAAGGTAACAGAGGGTGGTCCATGGGGCAATTCTATTCTCATGCCTAGAGGATTGAGACAAGGTAACGGAGGGTGGTCCATAACGGAATGTGCTCAAAATATGGATGCAAATCCATGATCCACTCGACCGGTTTGAACCATGGATGAAGACACTTGCTGGTAAGGTTGGTGAGTTTTATGCTCTTGAAAATAGTGGACAAGACATTGCTGGTAACTACTATCGGGTGAGAATAATATTGGATGTTACGAAGCAACTGAAGAACCATGTTTCCATTATGAAACTGCACAATTAGCAACCACTGGTCGGAGGTAACTTGCAACAGGGATACAACTATCTCAGCAGCAGGTGAATGTTCAACAACAGTTTCCAAATCATGTTGTTATGCCACAGCAGATGCAGCCACAGCAACAAGGACCATATCAACAATTTGGGACGCAGCAACACATAACAAAAACTTCGCAGCAGCCGCAGATACAGCAAGGGAAAGACCAAGTTCCTCCTGTTGATGTACCTACGACTTTGGCTACTAATGTGCAGGGGGGTCCTTCGATGACCAAGGGCAAAACAAAGAAAAGGGTTCGCTGTTGGAAGTGTGCAGTGGATATGCATTGTGCAAAAGATTGCAAGGTTCGACACTATTGTTACATTTGTGACAAAATTGCTCATCCAACATTGCGGTGTCCTGTTCTGAAACTTCCTCAACCCACTGCCTTTGTTTTGGGAGTGGGAGCCGGAGAGACTTATTTTGCTCAATTACCTGATTGTGTTGTGAAGGATCATTTGCAATCCGGCTTAGTCTCCTATCGCTTGTGTTCAAGCTAGCGGTATTATAGTACCCGCTTCTATGATTGAGAGTCAGACCGCAAGGAGATGTCCGGTTCAGAGTTTAGACACAATGGAAGTGGGAAGAAATACCACACGGGGTGGATGCATATCTTGTTAGTTTTCCTTCTTTCGAGGATTTGGAAAGGGTTGACGGTATTCAGATGAATGTGCCATCGGTTAATGCTCAGATCACAATTTCTGCATGGAAGTCTCATGAGATCCCGCACAAACTAGAGCTCAAACAACTTTGGCTCCATGTTGAGGGTGTCCCGTACACTGCTCGTCATTTTTAGGGCTTGTGGGTAGTAGGCTCTCTAATGGGCAAAACCATTGACGTTGACCTCGTCATCCTGAGACGAGGTGGAGTGATTCGCATTCTGATGGTCATGACAAATACTTAGATTCTTTCAAAGGAGAAAGATGATGTTGGGCCTTTTATTTCCATGGATGTTGTGGTTAAACTCAAGGGTTATGCATTCACATTCACGAGAGAATCATTGGGCTATATGTTCCAGATCCAGATTTTATTCCATTTGTGTGGAAACGTAAGGGAGATGATCTGATGATGATAACACTAGGAAGGAGAAGACGACGAGATGGATACCTCAAAGCAGGCCGGTCTTTCCTTCAACATGGCGCCATCCAGTTCTACACCTTCTAATTATGTTCATACGTCACATGTTCAAGAACATGGCCTCAGTGGCGCGACGTCCTCCAAGGCGTCGAGTACTGGATATGTAAGAGAAAAGTCCACATTTCAATCCCGAACTAATCACTCGGTTTGATTTACCACCCTTATCTTCAAAACCAGTCGTATTATACCCTCAACTTACCACAAAGTTCAAAAGACAACCCTTGTCTTGGTTTTGGCCTGGTTAACCAGTTTTGACTAAAGTCAAAGCCTGACTGGGCACTCACTCGGCCAAATTCACAGCGCCCGGCCCGAGCTGCTCACGCACACAGCAGCCTCCACGGCTCTGCCGTCACCGTCCATGCCGCCCCCGACTCTGGCCGCCGGCAGCAACCGATGACGACAGCGCCGCAACTCCACGATGCTTGGTAATCTATTTATCTTTGTCTCCATGGAGCGTAGCAGCAGCATGTTGTGGCGGACAAAGCAGTAGCAGGCGGTGGCGACGGACAGAGTAGCAGCAGGGGACGGCCAAACTCAACAAGCAGCAAGTAGCACAAAGCAGCAATCAGTGGCGAGCACAACCGAGCAGCGATGGCGTGCGCCGCGGCGCCCACGGCTTGGCAAAGACATTGTTGCTGCCGTTCTTACTAGAACCTGAACCAGGTGTTGTTGCGCCAGTCAGCTTTGACTTCAGTCAAAACCATTTGACCAAGACAAAACCAAGGCAAGGGGTGTCTTTTGAACTTTTTGGTTAGTTGAGGGTGTACTACAACCGGTTTTGAAGATGAGGGTTGTGAATCAAACCAAGTGGTTAGTTTGGGTTGAAATCGTGAACTTTTCTCGATATGTAATGATGGAGGTGATTCCTTTTAACCCAAACCTGCAAACTCCTCGTGGCATTCAGCTAGCGGCAGATATGAGAACTAACTCACCATTGCGCAGTTGTCTTGAACGATCGCCGGAGATGCGGCATCACGAGAATCCGTCGGAAGTCGTTCAATCACCCGTGCAGAAAAATGATAGGCCGCCGGTGCATTCTCACGAGAAGATGAACAACGAGATGCACATGCATGCAACTGGACGGATGCCGAGCATGCAACGCGAGATGATGGGCAATTCAAAGGACGTGCATGTCCAGCCTACTCACATGAATGCAGTAGGTCTGGTGCCTTTCCAACCTACCGAGCAGCTGCAGCACGCAGTCGTCCCACATGCATGCACTGGGTCTTTCGGACCCTAAACCCTAAACCCTAAGCGGCTGGACAGCATGCAGGTTGCCCCCGCCTAGCCGACAAATGTCCACGTGGCGCACACGTCAAGTGGTCTGGAGGGGGCGGACCTGGGAGGATGCGCCCCAGACCCGACCGTTCCTGTTCAGGTACCGGTGGAGCCGGGCAGAGCCACTTCTTCATCGACAACCCCTTTTACACCGACCGTTACGACACTGACATTCACAATTTCGACAGTTGTTGTTGGCGGGGGGATTTCAACACCACCGCCATCCCATCCGTCGGCAGCCACACACATACAACAACCATTGTCTGAGGTAACGCCGATCCCTGACATGCTTCTGACAACGGCCTCGTCGCTATAGCTGGTGGTTGAGATTCTCGGGGAGCAGGGTGCTTCTTCACCATCTCTGGCAGCAGAGCCGATGACTCGGCCACATCTGGGGTGACTCCTATACGTCAAAGTTGTCGGCATATGGTTGCCGACGATGATTCTACAGACATAGATGAGGACTCCTTGGCCAAGGCTATGCGGCATAAAGCGGCGCACAACCTTGATAACCAAGGTATTACGTTGTCATCCAAATCCTTTTTAGCTTTTTCCCAATGATGTCATTGTTTCTAAGTTGAATAATGTGGGTGTTAATATTGGAAAGAATCAGAAGGATATTTCTATTTCGACTAAGGCTTTGAAACATTTGGAATATGACCGATTAAAAGTTACTCCACCCGTTTCTAGCAAGTCTTATGCCTTCCATACTATCGAGGAGGAGTTGCATGCCACATCAGATGGTCAGCTACTCTCTCATTTAGTAGGAGCGGTTTCAGACATGGGTCTAGATGAATCCGGGCTTAGTTCATTGATTGAGCTTACAGCATCCGTACGTAAATCAAAGATTGCACGTTCGAAAAAAATATAGTAAGTCCCATAAGAGGGCGAAGTGTTCTAAATCTCCTATCGTTTCCTCATGAATGGAATGTGTTTTAATAGCAACGGTCTTCATGACTTGGCTAAACATTTATTCATTGCAGAATGTAATAGGGAATACAATTAAGATTTTTTTGGCAATCTCTAAAACAGGGAGACATGATTTATCAGTAAGTTTGTTTGACCATTTTTCTGGTGGGGTAGACTTTACTTGGGTTTCACGACCACCTAGAGGTCCTTCTGGGGCCATTTTACTTGGCGTAAATACATGGACTATGGATGTTTTAGCTAGTTCGTATGGTGAGTTTCACGTTAAACTCCATATTTGCAACAAGGCCGACAACTTCACATGGACCCTCGTCGCCGTGTATGGGGCAGCCCAGGATGAGTTCAAGGCTGATTTTCTCCATGAATTGGTTAATCTGGCAAAAGATAACCCCTATCCCATTCTTATAGGTGGGGATTCAATTTGCTTCGATTTCCAAATGAGAAAAGTCGTGGTAGGTTTGATAATCATTAGCCTTTCATTTTCAATGTTGTCATCGACAATCCAGATCTGCGAGAGGTTTCCATGATTGGAAGACAATTCACTTGGGCGAACAAACTTCCGGAACCGACATGTGAGAAACTAGATTACGTTTTAATGGATGATGACAGGGAATCTAAATTTCCTATGGTGTCTGTTCGTGCTCTACCTCGTATTGAGGCTATATCAGACCATGCAAGCATTCTCCTAACTATTGGATTGCCACGACCACAACATAGACGCAAGTTCAAATTCGAACTTGGGTGGTTGCTTCCGGATGGCTTCCATGACATGGTCAAGGAGGTGTGGGAGAAACCGGTGGTCGGGCCTATCCCAATACACAAATGGAACAAAACAAATGTGTGCATTATGTAAATTTCTTGGTGGTTGGGCTAGACATATGGTGGGTATCCTCAAAACGGAGAAGCTTTGTCTTTCATCTATCATTGATGAATTAGAAGCTTTGGCAGAGGTTAGACCTCTATCTAAGCATGAAATTGAGATCAAGAATCATTTGAATGCATAGATAACTAACATATTGCATGAAGAGGAACTCAAATGGTACCAACATTCTCAAATTATCCTGAAAAGTGATTTGAATACTAAATATTTCCATGGAGTCACCAATGGCAGACACCGGAAGAAAAGTATTCATTCCCTACAACAGGATTAGGGCAGGATTGAGGGGCATGAGTGACTTAAATCTTATATCACTAATTATTATAAAAAATCAGTTCAAAGCCCTAGAGTAAGGAAGCTTCTTGATGGATGAGTCCTGAATAGAGGACATACCCCACGTCTCGATGAGGAAAACAGCCTACCAATAGCCCCATATTCATAGGAGGAAATTAGAAAGGCGGTTTTCCTAATGCAGCATAACAACGCCCCAGGTTCGGATGGTTTTCCCGCTGAGTTCTATCCAAACTTCTGGGAAGTCATCAAACCGGATCTCCTACTTTTATTTAGCGACCTATATGTTGGCCAACTAGAATTGTTTCGCTCAAACTTCAATGAGATTTTTTATTACCTAAGGTTAATGAGGCTGAAAGTATACAACAATATAGACCTATTTGCCTCCTTAATGTTAGTTTTAAAATATTCACGAAGGTTGCGACTATTAGGCTAAATTCAGTTGTTGAACATGTGGTTTGGCCTTCACAGACTGCTTTTATGCAAGGCAGACACATCCTGGATGGAATTTTTGTCCTTCATGAAAGCATCCATGAATTACACCCAAAAAAAGTTGAATGGGGTGGTACTTAAAATATACTTTGAAAAGTCTTATGACAAAGTCAACTGGCCCTTGCTTCAATTGACTCTCAGAATGAAAGGATATTCTGCATAGTGGCGCGCTATGATACATAGTTTCGTTTCTAGAGGTATTGTTGGCATTAAGGTCAATGATGGCGTTGGACATTATTTCCAAATGAATAAGGGACTGCAACAAGGTGACTCGATGTAACCCATGCTATTTAATATAGTGGTGGATATGCTAGCGCTCATGATTGAGCATGCCAAGGTTGATGGCTAAATTAACGGGGTAGTAAATCACTTAGTTGATGGTGGTCCCTCTATACTTCAATATGTTGATGATACGATTCTCTTTATGGATCATGACCTCAAGAAAGCGAGAATTCTGAAACTGATTTTATCAGCATTTGAGCAACTCTCGGGTCTTAAGATCAATTTTCATAAAAGTGAGTTGTTTTGCTTTGGCAAGGATCAAGACGAGGCCCATCTATACACTGAAATGTTTGGATGCGGGTTAGATAAGTTTCCAATCACATATTTGGGGATATCGATACATTATCGGAGACTCACAAATGTTGAATGGAAATGCATCCAGGAGAGGCTGCAAAAAGGACTTATTAGTTGGAAATATAAACTGCTATCTCTCGGTGAAAGATTGGTCCTCATAAATTTAGTACTAAGTAATATGATACTATATATGATTTCCTTCCTCCACTTGTCGGAAGGAGTTTTACATAGATTGGATTATTTATTATCAGGATTCTTTTGGCAAGGAGATAGCGAGAGAAAGAAATATCGAGTAGCTAAATGGAGTGTGGTTTCCCGTCCCAAAGACCAAGGCGGGTTGGGCATTCAAGACCTTGAGGTTAAGAATAGGGCTCTCCTCGGCAAATGGTTGTATAAACTACTGACGGAAGATGGTGTATGGCAAACCCGAGGAAATATGTGGGTTTCAAGGTGGTATCCCAAGTATACTGGAAGCCTGAGGATTCTCACTTTTGGGCGGGACTAATGGTTGTAAAGAAATATTTCTTATGGTATGGATCCTTCTCTATCAAGGACAGTTCGGAAATTAGATTCTGGGAGGACAAGTGGCTAGGAAATGCCCCATCCCGGGAACAATATCTGGCTCTATACAACATTGTGCGCCACAAGGGTGATACTATCGCCACGGTAATGGAATCATTTTCGCCAAATGTGACGTTCCGAAGAGATTTAATTGGACACATACTCCAATCATGGAACATCTTGCTCCAGCAGTTGTCCACGGTGCAATTGTCATCTGGATCCGATAGCTTTCGATGGAACTTTCATGGGAATGGACAATTCTCAGTGGAGTCTATGTATAGAGTGTTAATCCAGTCTGATGTGCTAGTTGATAATAACAAGAAGATCTGAAAGATGAAGATACCTCTTAAGAATAAAAACTTTGAATGGTATCTTCGTCGCGGAGTAATTCTTACTAAAGATAACCTTATTAAGAGAAATTGGCATGAAAGTCCACAGTGTGTCTTTTGTTATCATGATGAGACAATAAACATTAATTATTTCAATGCAAATTGGCTCGTTCTATATGGTTAGTCATCCAAATAGCTTCTGGCTTGTATTCTCCCTATAGTGTTGCTAATGTATTTGGCAACTGGTTACATGGGATCAGCGGCGGACCCACGGGGTATGCCAGGTATGCCGGTGCATACCCTGGGGCCAGCTACGACTGCTATGTAGTACTATTAGGAAAAAAAACGGAGGCTGATCGTTGGGCAAACTAGGTCAGCTAAAAACGTACTTGATCAGCTGAAAACGTACTTTGCCTTGTATGTAGACAAAAAAACGCTAATCGCTACGTGTGTGCGTGGTTAGCTGATCAGATCGTAACTGCGTGTGCGTGGGGCTGTGCGACTACGCCGCCTCCACGCCTCAAGTTCGCTGCCGCCGCGCCACAAGTTCGCCGCCTCCGCGCCGCAAATTCGCCGCTGCCACGCCTCAAGTCGGTCGCCGGTCACACGCTCAGCCATAGACGTCGGCTTGCCCGTGAGATTTTTCGGACATCAGCTCGACTGCTCGGTGCTCGCCGCAACAAGCCGCGAGGTTTTCCATACGTGTGCTCGTCAGTCGTCAAAACGCCGCGAGGTTGAAGACTTATTCTCCGTATTCTTTATTTTTACAAAGAGATTATCTATAGACTATACTTATATTATTTTCTCTCCAAATTATTTAGTTATGAAGAAAGGAATTGTAGCTCTTTTTGAGAAACATGCAGCCAAGAAAGCTGCCGGTGCTTCAAATCCTTCTCCGGTTGAACCTGTGGTACAAGAAGAGATCGTGGTTGAAGAAGTTGTGAATGATATGCCCCCATCACCTCCACCACTGCCACCACCATCACAGCCACCACCGCCGGTTTATGACATCAACAACCTTCCACAAGATCCAAGTGAAAGGAAGCCCATTCAAAGTTATCACGTTAATGATCAGGATGCAATTAGAAGATCATATATTCTGAAAGGGCCATTCAAACCATATACACATGATTTCCAAAAAAGAAAGATTTCAGGAAGAGATCGTCAATTCAACTTTGCATGGTTGCATAATCATGATTGGCTTGAATATAGTATCAAGAAGGAATCCGTATTTTGCTTTGTATGTTACTTGTTCAAGCAGGGTACTGGATCAGATACATTACCGTTGTTGGGTGGAAAAACTAGAATATAGGAGAAAAAACATTTTTGAAACATCTGGGTTCTAAGGCACATAATGCAGCTCAAGAGAGATATGTTGGCTTCAGGAATCCCAAGGTAGCAATTGATTATCACATTGAGAAGTGGACTGATGAGGATCTTCGTCTTTACAAGATAAGGCTGACTTATTCCCTTAGATGTATCAAGTTTCTTTTGCACCAAGGATTGGCCTTCCGTGGACATGATGAAAGTGAAGATTCTAGCAACAAAGGAATTTTTTTTTGAACTTCTGGAGTTCCTTGCAGAAAATAGTGAAGAAGTGCATAAGTATGTTTTGGACAATGCTCCAGGTAATTGCAGCTTAACTAGCCCAAAGATACAAAAGGATATTATTCAATGTTGCGCCATAGAGACTAGAAAGAAAATAATTGAAGAAATAGGTCATGAGCCTTATGCCATTTTAGCTGATGAATCTAGTGATATATCACATAAAGAACAACTAGCTCTTTGCTTGCGTTATGTTGATCTGTCAGGAAGGCCATGTGAGCATTTTATTGGAGTTGTACATGTAGATGATACTACCTCTTTATCACTTAAGGGTGCAATTGAAGCTTTACTTGCTAGTCAGGGCTTGACTATGTCTCAAATCCGTGGTCAAGGTTACGATGGAGCGAGCAACATGAAAGGATATATTAAAGGATTAAAAACATTGATCATGAAAGAGTCATCTTCTGCTTATTATATCCATTGTTTTGCGCACCAACTCCAACTAGTTCTTATCGCTGTTGCTAAGGGCAATACTGATTGTGTGAGTTTTTTTGATCAAGTGTCTGTCTTGCTAAATATTGTTGGAGTTTCTTGCAAGCGGCATGGCATGCTTCGGAATGCTAGGCTTGAGAGCATAAAAAAAGCACTTGATTGTGGTGAACTTGAAACTGGGAGTGGACTGAATCAAGAGATGGGTTTACCTAGACCTGGTGACACCCGTTGGGGCTCTCATTGTAAAATTGTATACAACATTGTTGTTATGTTTTCCACAATACATGACGTTCTCACCGAGCTTGGAGGTGATATTTTGTACAAGGATGATTGGTCAAGAATACATTTTATGTTAGGAGCATTTGAGACCTTTGAGTTTGTTTTCTTTGCACACTTAATGGTTGTTATTCTTGTATATACAAATGAATTGTCCGAGTGTTTGCAAAGAAGGGACCAAGATATTCTTAATGTAATCAGACTTGTTAATGGGGCAAAGGATAAAATGCAGCGATTGCGGTCTGATGGTTGGGTTCAGTTTCTTGAGAGGGTCACTTTGTTTTGTGAGAAAATGGGTGTTGAAGTTCCTTCTATGGATGATTATTATGTGCCTTATGGAAAATCAGTAAGGTATGCTCGTGCCCGAAAGAAAACAAATGATGATCACTTCAAGAGAGAAGTATATCTTGGTGTCATTGATAATATTAGTCAAGAGCTTGATAACCGGTTTGATGAGGTTAATATGGAGTTGTTGTCTTGTATGTCGGCCTTCAGTCCTTCAGACTCATTTGCTTCTTTTGATGCACAAAAGTTACGCAGACTAGCTGAGTTCTACCCTAATGATATCCCACGCAATTATTTGCTAAAACTTGAATTGCAACTTGACAATTACATTGATGACATGAGACGAGATGCCAGCTTTCAAGGTCTAGATAATCTTGTTGACCTCTCAGTTAAGCTTGTTGAAACAAAGAGGCACAATGTGTATGATATGGTTTACTTGCTTCTCAAATTGGTATGCTTCTCCCTGTGGCGACGACAAGTGTTGAAAGGGTGTTTTCCGCAATGACTTTAGTGAAAACAAAATTAAGAAACAAGATGAGTGACAGTCTCTTGGATGATTGTCTAGTCACTTACATTGAGCAGGATCTATTCTTTGAAGTTGATGAAGATGATATAATCGATACTTTCATGTCCTTAAGGAGGCGTAGGCCAGACAAGTAAACTAGAGTTATTGTAAGTTACTTCAGACTATTAGTTTGGTTTTTTTAACTATTTGTAGCGTGATTTATGCAACGTTGAACCTACTTTACCAATTAAATATTATTTATTGCTTCTATACCATATTACAATGCAAATTTACCATATATATTTATATTTTGTTCAATTGGTTATTAAATTTTTTGAGCCGGCATACCCAATGGTAAAATCCTAGGTCCGCCACTGCATGGGATTGATCATAAGTTTAGAACTCTTCTCGGGGTGAGAGCACTTGTCGTCCTTTGGTCGCTTTGGCTATGTAGTAATGATAAGATTTTTAACGATAAAAGTACTTCTCTGTTGCAGGTTATCCACATATGTACCGGGGTTCTTCGTTTATGGTCCTCTTACAACGCGTGGAGAATCGAGACCTATTTACGGAGGTGTGTACATGATTGAAGGCTACGGTGAGGGATACTTTTACCCAACATGGATGGCAACATGATCTTAGGATCCCCCCCCCCCCCCCGCCACCCCCTTCGCTTTAGGCGCTACACAAACTTTACATGTTTCTTTTCATTTCGTCTTCTTATTTTTGTTTGTGAGAGAGGGCCTTGGTTGGCTGTGTGTATTTTAGTTATGCAAAGGCTGAATGTAATGCTTAAATTCTTAAGTAATAAAGCGTCTCTTTTTGAAAAATTATGAAATGACATGGGAAGGAGAAGAGACGTCAATTTTTTTGAGTTAAATACGAAACGTTTTCCGGATTAGTATGCCGTTTGTGGCATGAGCAAACACCTATACACAAAACATGGAGATGGTGTGCATTCCCTTAAGTCAGAGACAGTATTTGTTTTGAGAGGAGAGTGAAGTTCTGGTGTCCTCACGCATTTCGGCTCCGGGCGTTGATGGTTGTGTGAGCCCTTGAGAGCTCTTATTCACAATGAAACCGTGGAATTGGAACTATAACGCTCACGTGGACCTGCTCATTAAGCTCTCATTCAGTTCGCTGCCAGCTCGTTGGATTAGCCTTCCTTTCTCCCGCTACATTGCTAGCTCAAAAAAAAAAACAGGCTATCGTTTTTTTTCTTTTTTTGAAGAAGTTCATTCAATAAAAAGTTCTTATATTTTGAGAATTCGGAAAACATAATTTATTAGACATGTTCGTGAATTTTTTCAAAATATCCATGTACTTTAAATATATCCATGAGTTTCAAAACAATTCATGAATTCTAAATTTGTTCACAGTTTTAGAAAAATTCACAAATTAATAAAATTTCCATGCATAAAAGTGTAAAAGGTAGTAAAAATGAAAATAAGAAAAGCCAAAAATATTTTAAAATTAGTGAAAATAGAAAAGAAGCAAAAAAGAACAAGCAGTACCTTTTAAAACCATAAAACTGGTCGTCCAATAACAAACACTCTTATAGACGGGGCTCGTAGCATACTTCACCCTCCCCGACGCACCAGGGCTGGCTCACATATGATATTTTATGTCACCTTCCCAAGGTTTTGGAAAGGTTATTAGTTTTAATTTAATTTTTGGTGTTTTCTTTTGTAGGTTTTTTTGTAGGTTTTTATTTTCATTTTTCTTATTTTTCATATTCTTATTTTTTTCCTTTTTTAATATAGAACAATATTTCAATAAGTGAATTTTATGAAATTCATTATATTTATCTAATTCGTGGATATTTTTTTGAAATCTGAGCATTTTTCAAAAAATTCGAATAAATTATGAAATCTATGAACATTTCTTGAAATCATGAATATTGTTTGAATTCAGATTATTTTTCTATTACATGAACAAGTATTTAAATCTTAGAAGAATTTTTGTTACTTTGGAACATGTTTTAATCTTCGCGAACATTTTTTGAAATCCAGAAACATTTCTCAAAAGCATGAACATATTTTGAGTTTCAAACAATATTTTCCAATTAATGAAGAATTTTGAAATATGGGAATTGTTCTGAAATTTCTCAAGCATTTTGTAAAACCAGGGAACATTTCTGAAATCATGGATTTGTTTTTTGTCCAGAACATTTTTTCAAATTTGCAAACATTTTCGAAATCAGGAATACTTGTCAAATTCGTGAATATTTTCTGAAGTTTGATTTTTTTAGAAACAGAATTTCTTTTGAAATCCTGAACTTTTAAATTGTCTGTCTGTGATCTCTGTTATCTACACCTCCATTCCAAATTATTTAAAGTTTTAAATTTGCTTGACTTACAGAAAAATAAAAACTTCAAATCTTTTGAAATGGACGGACTGTGGCAAAAGGACAATCGACCAAACAAGGTCCCCATTCGGATAAAAAAAAGATAGAAAAAATCATATTTTTTTGGGGGAAAAAATCCCTCGGTATTTTGGGGGGAAAACCCTCTCATTTGAGCCTGTCCGAGTAGATGCGCACCAAAGCGCCTTCCAGCTGGCCCAACTTACTCCCATGTCAGACCACTAGCAAAAGTAACTCTTTTTTTCTGAGTTGGACAAAATTAACTTGCTGGTAAGTTAGTGGTCGTGGCACCGGCTTTATTAATTTTAGTAGTAGCTTGCATGGTTGCTGCTGATTTGATCATTCTCAACTCAAGCCAATAAGGTCTACTGAAAGTCTGAAGCCCACATCATGACATTAGCTTTTTGGTGCCCTGGTGATCATGCCATCAATCTGATAGATGGATGGATGGATGGATGGATGGTACATAATTTGTACGCTATGCGGCCATCATTCTTGCCCTTTTTCCATTCCGAAAAGCAAAGTCGTCGTCGCTGCTGCTGAGGTCGCCGCGCATGATTAAAACTAGGTCACTTTAAGGGTAGACTTGACCCTGAGGCGATAAGTCTGCCGGTCTCGGAAGCAGGTGTCCACCGAGACGACTCAAATTTCGTCTGAATTTTGACTATAGCTCAACCAAGATGACGAAACTTGACTGAGGCCCAACCATGGCCCGGGTGAAAAGAAAATGAGCTGATTGGTTCCATAGCGCGAATTGTAAAGCATCCCGAAGCCTGGCCCAACGGTGCTTCGATTCGAGATAGCTCTACACGAAAAAGATGCACATCGATGTTACGGTTTTATTTTGGACAAATTTTGTTAAATTCTTCGCGTACGATTGACCGTTTGAAAATTCGTTTGACCGGTAGCTTCATCACGCAGTTTCACACGACATTCGTGTTGCAAGTTTTCTGTTTCGACGACCATACCGCATTGACGCCACAATTACACGCACATTGTATTTCTTCTTCTATGCCCTATGTCTCAAAGCCCTCCTATTCGTCCCTCTCGACGCCAGCGCCGTTCCTCCTCCTTGCCGGCATCTTACGCTGGAGTCATTCTGACATCGGTCATCTTGGCCCCTTCTCTCTTGACCTACTGTACTTACGTTGCCATGACGTGAGCACACCATTTCTCCTCTGTCCATTGTCTTCGTGTGGACTTTCTATGCAGCGGTGAGGCTAGCAACTAGTTCACCACATCATTGACGGGGTCGCTCGTGCACGACTCCGTGCATGTCGTGTCAGACGTGGCGTCATGACCACCGTCAACTGCAGTCGCCATGGTCGGACGCACACTGCATTTCTCCTCCCCGTCCTATGTCGCTAGCAACTAGTTGTCGCGGTGATGACATGAGCGCTCTTCCGAGACTCCGTGCTCGTCATGTCGGACGCGGCGTCGTAGTCACCGACCACCGCACTTGCTATGGTCCAACACACATTGTATTTCTGCTACCATGTCCTCTGCCTGAGCGCTCCCCCGCACGGGCTTTCTCTGCGGCGCCGATACTAGCAACTACTTCGCCGCGACGTCGGCTTGAACACTTGTTCGAGACTCCATGCTCATCATATCGGACGCGGCGCCACGGTAACCGTCCACCGTAATCGCGAGGCACAGTATGTGCGCTAAATGTAAGTGTTATTTTTTAATCATATCTCATGTATACAACTAAACATGGTGTAATTGCGTGAGCCGAGTCAATACAGGTAACCAAACGCTAGCCAAAATTGATTCTCTAATGCGAGAGAACTAAATGCGGGCAACCAGAAGTTGGTTTAAAGGTTAGATTTGCTCACACAGCCTTCGGTAAGGCAGGCTTGAGTTAGGCAGTCCCGGCTACTACGTGTGAATTTCTACTTTGCGTGCTGTGAGGTTGTGGTACAGTACACATCGCTAGTTTAAGTCAGAGAAAGTTCAGCAAGAACTATGCGCCATAATTAATTAAAGCTGCTATGGAAGAAAGATTCATGATTCATGATTCCCCAACAAATGCATTGATTCCAGAGATTGGCGGCGACGTGGATCGACATGGTCGTCACACTGGAGAGCCGACGTGAAGCGCAAAGTCATTGCGGGCAATTTTCTAAAGTTTTTTAGGCTAGTTGGTGAAGAATTCGCATCTGTTTTCCAGATATATTCCTCGTGATTTCGCTACATGTCGACGAGCCGGGGCTCAGGTAGGCACCACGACGATTCGGTTCATATGTTGCCGTTTGACAAAAGCAGTAGCAGAGGGTGTTTTCAGTGATCTGAACATGGGAAAGAAGAATGGAATTGTAGATTAGTTAATGGCCGGGAGAATATTCGGACGGTCAGTATGTGGACGACATGTACTCCAGTGGATATATGCAAGAAAAATCAGGAGAGGCAAAAGCTAAACGAAATGAAGGCATGCATCTGGAGAAAAGAGTCTGATTTGATGCTATATGAAGTTATGCTCACTGCACCTGCATTACATTCCTCTGTGCAATGATGCGTGGTTGCGAAACAGCTGCTGAAGCTTGCCAAGTCGGTCAACCAACAATCGGATCATGCGAAACCGCTAAAATCAATTGCTCGGTTTAGTGGATGATTGGCCATCTACCATCACTAGTTCCCTGTGTCTTCGCAATACTCGGTTAGATATAGATATTCTCACTTAAATGCAATATAGAAAATTATCTGAAAGAATGTAATAATAATAAGATTTTCTTTACTAGACTACAACCTTCGATGCTCACATACACGTCTATACACTCATGCGTATGCACTGATTCTCTCCCTATTAGCATTTTCGGGATACTAACCCGTTACAGCATATTGAAAATATACAAATCACAGGTGCCTAGTAATCGACGGAAACATCTCTAGTTCCACTCAACGGAGATCGCCGGAAAGGCTAAAATAAACAAAGAAAATACAAACACTAGTGTCAACTCTAGGACTTGAACACTGGTGGGCTGGTTCAACTACAAGGAATCTAACCATTCTGGGCTACCTCAGCTAGCAATAGTAATTTAATGATGAGTGGCCGACTGGAAAGTTAATTCCGGGTGCGAAAAAGTGAGAAAAAAAAGACTCAGAAAACACTAGTGTTGGTCCGTGAGGTCAGTCTAGATCTCAAGCGCAACAGCCGAGAACCAGTTGGTTTGGCCGGGTCGTTACAATTACTATCGAAGTCAACCTTCATGGTTAGATGGGCATGTGTAGGTCACATGTGACACATATGAATGCATGCTAGCACTAATCCGCACAAACATGTGCTAAGATGGAACGTTTCTTCTGGGCCGGCGTTTTCTTTGGGGTGGTGTACATGACATCCCGGCTTAGTTGAAATGATAGACAACACATATCAACAAGGTGCACCATGGAGCTTATCCAATAGGAACTTCAAAATTAAGCTTCTCAATCGTTTGCACGCGGTCGTATAACCGACTGGGAGAAATTTGGCTTGGAGAACTTTACACTTGGCTTAGAAATTTGAAGATCGGTTACCGATTAGAAAATTGATCCCGAACGCACACGAGTGAGCACAGAGTGCGCAAGAAAGACTAGTGTTAACCTACGATGCTAGTCTATATCCCAGACGCAACAACTAGGAACTGGTAGGTTTGATCGGGGCGGTACACGCATTTCCCTTCATTTATCGCTACAACGACGTGAGTGGATGGGGACATAGCAGCTTTGATCCGTTGGTGGTAAGACAAGGAATGAGTTTAGATCTGTGTCCAAGCGGCACTGGTATGATGATGGCGTCGATGTCGACATGGAAAACAACTCCCTTCCTCGCCCTCATTCTAGTGGTGCTTCTTTGTATTGCCGGAGGCGTGTGGAGGATTGTATGTCCCATGATCTGGTCTTTAGGTGTTGCTTTTCCTTACACAGGTTTTTCTTGATACTGTTATTCTGCGGAGCGAACAACAACGTGGATGTACATCTTGGTTCTTTGTTCCACTTTCGATGACGAAGATTAGCTAGCCACTTCGTCTGGGAGCCTGTGAGGTTTGTGTTTACTGACTCTGCTTGGCCGGGCATACGACATCCTAATGGCCAACTCTGGGGTTTTCTCATTTGGGGCGACATTTTTTTACGCAAATTGTTGTCATTTATGTCTTTTGTTCTCAATCGACAACTTCCCAGTTGTTGCTTTTACATACTTTTAGAATTCGACAAATTTGTTCCATGATAGGGAGGCAGCGAGGTGACAATGAGCTTTACTTGTGGCGCGCCACAAATGGATGCGGGAGGAAGAAGAATTCGACACCCAATATTTTTTATGTATTTTCATTTTCTATAAGGATATTTTTGCAATGGTCTGTGCTACTTAATATGTGGCATTTGGACTTTTTCACAAAATAAAATCACAACATAAGCAAATGTGACGAATTCTTGGCATAATAATTAGATTTAATTTTCTTATATTATTGACATATTTATCCATAATTAGATTTCTCAAATTTTTGGTACTCCTAGGAATATTTACAATTTCCTACATTTCAACACCTTTTCTAAACTTCCTCTTTCCCTTGAAAATATCCTAATTTTCTTATTGCTCATTCTTGTGTAACATCAAACATGTTATTCATGAAAAATGAAACATTTTTTGAAGTTTTTTTTGCCTAAGTAAGTTGCCACGTGTGCAAACGAACACCACCTCATTTCTCGCTCTCTCAATCTTCTGAACAGAAGTGAGCAGTTGCACGAGATGCTCCCCAAAACCTTATCAACCTTCTCTCTGTGCAGGGTCATAAAGGACGTGGTTGCAAAGGCATCCTCTTTCGAATAGCCGTGCACGCAGTCGTCGGGATGGATTTGACTGGACACAACAACATTCAATTGTTCGGTGTGCGAGTAGGTAGATCAAATGCGATCTGATTAGGGTTAGGCCCATGATCGAGTTGGCAACATCAATGGTTCAGATACAGTTGCTCGATATAAATGAGTTGTAAATATCGCCAGTTAGCTATCCATTTTCCAAGCGGCAAAAATAAAGTGCACACATGATACAGGTGGGTCCCAAATCAGCTTGTTAACGAAATGTGCGTGCGGGTGCCGTGGATAATGAAGGAGCATGTAGAAGAGAGTCTCTTATATTGAAGAGTATGCAACCCTATAAATCAGAGATGACATGAGAATTTAATATTTGTTGAGAGGTCTAAGTCGTTTGATTGACCATAATTTTCCAGACACAAAAGTTAGCAAACATTGGCGGGGATTCAATGAATGTTGGTATGAAGTCTGTGATTGGTTATAGTCAGTGGCGTAGTCAGGGCTGGGCTACGCCCCGGGCCAGCCCTTGTAGCTACAGTACATGTGGCAGCTACAATGGTAAAAATAGCTACAGTGTACAAAGGGATGTAGAGCCACGCCCCATGCCATCGCCCTAGTAGCCTGGGGCCTAGCTACGCCACTTGTTATAGTGTAAAGAAAGGTGCATAATCGTATATATGGTTAATTTTGAAGCCTTTAAGCACGTGAAAAGTTTGCGTATGATGTCCGTATAAAGATGGAGTTTAAAAATTGGAATAAAATAATAAAATACTCTAATCATGTAGGTGGACCAAATAGCTCTCACGAGGTATTATTAATGTGATGAAATGAAGTACTGGCTTTTTGGAATAAAGGGCATTTCATTCAAACGTTACATCAAGCTGATACAAATCCCCATTTTTTAGCTTAAGATAAGTTGAGTGGTCTTGCTCTCATGTTAGTTCAAACAAGACTACATTTGATATTTTTATCGGTTTACCACCTCATTAGACTTTAACTGACACTACTTGTGGCAACACCATCAATTGAGAAGCTTTCCTCATGTCATGAATGATATAAAGACACGGAGGGGCGTTTTGGCTTACAGGAGCATTTGCTCCCGGATGAACAGGACCGCAAAAAAAGTAGTAAGATGTTCTCCAATAATTTTGAATTTTTTTGTTGATATTTGTATTAATGTCGCAAGCATGCTTGACAATTTTCAAGCGAAACGGAACAGTAGTGTTTCATCGGGAAAAAAATAAATTTGGGTAACATTTGATGTTCAAATTTGGTTTTTTCTTTTTTGCACAGGTCAACATGTTTAACCTTTCGCCTAAAACTTTGCAGGTAGCATTTGAATGCGACTATAAATACATAAAAAAAATTGTTGGAATTTTTTTAAAATTTCAAAAATTATTTTTCGTGTGCAGGAGCACGTGCTCCCGGAAGCCAAATTGAATTTCCGATAAAAACAAATATACTAAGAATATCATTTTGATTTGGTTTCTCAAACAAACACACGCAAGATATTTGTGTTGCATCACGGGTTAAGACGGAAGACAGTCGGTCAGTCGGCCAGAAGATCAACTGATCCGCGCGCACTTATTGGGCGTCACCGGCAGGCTGGACTAGGAAAATGCAACTAGTCGCGTGTTCATGTGGCCAGGCATCGCCTCCATCTCCATGGATTGGATGGTGAGAGCGGCAAGGCATTACTCCCGTGAAAGTGCCAGGGGCGTACGAAAACGAAAGGTACTTAACTAGGACGCTCTAGGCTGTAGCTGGGTCTCGCCTCACCTGCACGGCATGAGGTTCCCTGGTTCCCTCGTGTGTTCTTTCTCATGCCCAATTTATGCGCCATCTCGCGACGGTTTAGTTAAATCACTATCGCTCATCGCAATCCGTCACGTCACGAGACCCGCGTGGTTGCTATGGCCGAGACTAAGGGCGTCTCCAACGCTATCCCTTAAAACGGATACACTGTTCATCCGTGGATCGTGTCCGGACGTGTTCGTAGATACTCCTTCCATTCCACAATGTAGTGCGCCAATGCTTCTTAAAATCTAAGTTTAATCATAAATTTAATCAACGAGACCGATTGCGGCGGGAGTAAAAATTATACCATTGAATTCGTTTTCGAATGAAGTTTTTGATGGTACAATTTTTACTTTCGTCGCAATCGGTCTCGTTGGTTAAATTTGTGGTCAAACTTAAAGCTCGAAAATCGATGACGCACTATATTATGAAATGGAGGGAGTATGATATAGGATCCGGTCATCCATCCTTTTACCCTAAGTGTTCGCATCAATCATTGATAAAGTAAATTACTACTCTCTCTATTATGAAACGTAGGGAGTATGCTAACTTGCAAAAACATCTTATATTATGAAACGGAGGGAATAGCATTTATGCCTTCGCGAACGGCCATCTACACGGAGTATATGCCTTCCGCCAACAGCACATGATCAGAGATCATGCGAATTCCTAGTGAAGATCATGCACAAATGCTTTTCGGCCTGCAGCCATGAAGGTCATGCAAATGCTGGTGAAGTGCAAGATCATGCACACGTAGTACATACTTCTCCCAAATTACTAGTGATATTTTATTTTTCCGTCAGCGGCCATGTTTAGTCAACGATCAACCCCCTGATTTTCATGTAGGGGGCCTGGCCCTTTTTTCCTTCCAACCAAATAAGGCAAGGTCAGCTTTTACGTAGTTTACGTATGAATCTTTACGTAGGTGTAGCAAAGCTCCATGTCAGACCACCGCTTGTCGAGCCCGCCATCGCGCATCGAAGCACTGCCAACCGTCATTGAGATCCACCAACCGTTGATCCCGAAGTGCGGCGAAAAAGGCCCCACTGCCGTTGTCGACCGCACGAGCTTTGATCGACGACTTCCTTTGACCACCGCGCCTAGGGTTGGACGGGAAGCCCCAAGTCGCCGTGACCAAGAACGATGTGATGAATTGTGTCCAAGCTCGCACGCCCCGAGGATGAAAATTTACACCGATTAATACAGGGGTGTCGTACCGGGATTTGGCGTGTGTACTGTATTTCTAGCCAACGATCCACGCACCATGTGAGGGAGATCCAACACGGTCGCGGCAGGATCATATGTCGTTAAGCAGCGAATGATTCGCCGTACACAAGTACAAAGCACTACGAGCTTAAAAAAATTGGAGATGATATATAATATGATAGATGATGTTCCGTTGTCGATAGCCATACAGTAGGCACTATGCTAACTACACAGATCCACATCGAATAATTAAGGAGATCGCGAGGCATATATGTCAACAAGATCCTTTCGGAAAACAAGAAGGGGGCAGTAGTATTTTACTTCCACGTGCAACCATGTGATCGGCCCGTGTTTTTCTTTTCATGTTCTTAAAAAAAAAACAATGTTAACGTTGCTTCAGGATCATGAGTAGAGCATATTTTGTACTCCGTATGTGATATTGTATTATTCATGGGCAAGTACTTTTTGTCGGTCGACCACACCAACGCGAAATTGATCGCCACACAAGCCATTCGATACAACTGCCCTTGACCGTCGTCATTCTAGTCCCTATGGAAAACAAGAACCAATATTTTTACATACACGTGGAAGCATGTAATGTCTTTTTTGTTGTTCCAAAACACCATTGTAAGGTTTTGTCGTCCACCTCGTCCTGCGTCCAACCTTAAGTATGCTCCTCTTCCTTTCTCCCTTGGACCCCAATATCAACCTGATGTTTGCCAGTGTAGGGATTCCAATCGAATGAATCGGAGGAACCGGCAAAAGTTTTAGTTTGGTAGATACGACCCCATCCCCCGTGCGCTTGGACCACGTCCATATTGTAGGCCTCTGGCGGGTCTAGCCAATTGACATTATCTTCAAAATAGAATGTGGGAAAATTGCCATGATGTGGGAAAAATAATTAGAATTACCAAAAAATGTCTGAAAGAAGAGTGAAACACACAAAATCGCCATCACGCAACCGAGTAAATTGAAAAAAAACGGTTGCTAAGAAAGCACACATGGAAATTCTTTAATTTACCCATAGGTAGAAGAAAAACGGGGGCCAAAGGTTGCCATGTTCATGAAAAATTGAAAAAAAAATATTCTAGGCATTTGCAAAATTGTTGTATTAAAAAAATCATCTTAAAACACAATCAAAAGTTAACGTGTTATATAGCCGAGGTATGCCATGGTACAATAACACAAAAATAACGCCATGGTGTATGGTATGGTAAAATTGTGATGTTGCATTTAAATAATTTGCATCGTATTAAAATAAGCTGACCATAGTTTTTCATAAATTTCTAAAAATGGAAGTGACGAGGTATGTAAAAACAAAAAATTCCATGTTCCAAAAATAATTTCCCATGTCATAAAAAATAAATTGACATGGCTAAAAAATAAATTTGTCATCATGATGAAAGTAAGGAAAAGAAATTTTACCATGGGCCAAAAAAATAATTTGCTATGTCAAAAAAATACGGTACTAAAGATAAATTTTCCATCATGAAAGTATGAAAAAAGAATTTGTAATATCCAAAATTTAATTTTACCATGTTACGCAAAATAAATTTCCATGGTAGTAAAGGTAAAATTTTCCATGGTATAAAAAATAATGTTGGCATGTGATCTTACATTTTAAGAAAATCCTAAAAATTGCCATGTCGCTTTGCAAAACAAAATCCATGTTTTTTGTGAAAACATTTTCTCTTTATTTTGCCATGGACAAGTAATCTTTAAGAAAACCACCATGTTTTCTAGAATGACATGCAAATTTTTTTTTACAAAAATATCAAATAAAGGTTATACATTATGCACATTATATGCAAAATTATATTAATTTTCCATGATTGAGAAAAGAAACTACTATGAATTTGCCATATGACAAGTAGATTTTTTTTTATAAAATATGCATGTGTAGGGATAAAAAAAATTCTAGTTGCCATGGTACTAAATTATCTTGAGTTGTGGTGGATATCACATTTTGTATTTACCATGGTGAAACAAATTTCAAGACCCCATGTTTCTCTAGCCACATGGAAATTTCTAAAGAAGACATTGCCATTATAAATGCATCTTAAGTTGTGGGGATATCATTTTTTTAGTCTCCATGGCAAAACAGTTTCAAGATGCCATGGCAAAAAAACATCTTAAGTACTATGTCAACATTCTTCGAATTGGAAAATGACAAGACAGAAGAAAAGTTGCCGTCATGGCAACATATGATTTTAGTTGTCATGGCAACACATATTTGAAATTACCAAAATTATATATGCTTTTCAATTATCATGTCAACACATCATGGCAACATAAGCTTTAAGTTGCCTTGGATTTACTTATAAAATGAAACAAAATTAGACTGAGTTTCTAATCACAGAATCTGTTGTGCCTCTCCTAGGACATTACATGGCAATCCGGGGAAAATAAACTAAAAAAATGAAAATAAAGGGGTTGTGCAACATATCAAAAAAAATTGTGTATCATGAGATGCGGAGCATTTTTGGATTTGGCAATATCTTTTGGCTAAAATATGAGATGGGGTTTCACGGTGCGGGAAACAAATTAGCAAGCAGCAATGCAAAGGGGGGAATGAGGTGCTACCTATAGGTAAGGAGCCAATGCCGGGAGGGTGGCCATACAAAAGCCCGTGCATGCGTAGACAATGCTCACCTTGTGCCCCCCTTGTCGGTATCAAAACCGGCGTATCTCGTAGTAGGGGTCCTAAACTAGGCGTCTTGGAGCGATGGTAACATGGACACGGGATTTTACCCAGGTTCGGGGTCTCTCAAGGAGACAATACCCTATGTCCTGCTTTGGATTGTATTGATATGGGGATAGTACATAGTACAGGTATCTACCACGAGATTGTAGTAATGAATATGAGATGTAATGTTATTATCTATCGACTAGCCTGGCATCGGTTTATATATGCACCGTAGGCCTAGGGTTTAGAGGAGTCCTTGTCTTGGGAGCCAAGTCTTGTGTAATCCTCCCTGTATTCGGCATGGGCTGCCCGAAGTGGCCCATTAGTGAGTCACCCTGGGGGTCCTCGTCCCGACCCACTGGTCAGGAGACGACGTGGTGAGTACCCCCTAGTCCAGGACACCGTCAGTAACCCCCTGAACCGGTCTTCAAGTTGGGGACACTCCTCGGTTCTTCCAAACTGTTCTTCGTCTTCGGTCGTCGGTCTTGAAAACTGGTTCAACAAATCTTCCCATCTCCGATCTTGAGAATCGCCGATGTGTATCCGAAGAGTTCATACGTAGGGCATCCGAGGAGCCCCTTTAAATTATCGGCTTTTATCAATGCCTTGTAATATTTACGCCACACCTCGGATAATTTTTTCCTGTGGGGCGATATCCTCTTGCATTCGAGCTCCAACGCCGAACTATATCCGAGGTGTATTTTTAGCTCAGCTCCAACGTTGGACGGCATTCGAGGTGTCATAGACTACCTCGGTCATGAAAAGTTTGGAGGAGTTCAACCGAACCTAATGTCGGAAAAGCCCTCTAGGGAGACAACCACTCGCGTCTGAGCTTGATGCCGAACTGCGTCTGAGGTGTTTTTTTGTAGCCGAAGTCTAATGTTGATCAACATCTGAGTGCCAATGACGGACTTCGTCCGGGCTCCAACGCCGGATTGTATTCGAGCTCCAAGGCTGGTCAGCATCCGAGGTGTCAAAAATTACCTCGGTCTCTGGAAATTTGAAGGACTTCATCCGAGCTTAAATGCTGGAATAGTCTTTTATAGAGTTGTAGGATCGAAAGTAGGCCTAGAGGGGGGGTGATTAGACTACTTGACCAAATATTTTTTTCCTTTTTCCTAATTTTAGTTCTTGGCAAGTTTTAACATTCATAGCATATCAAGTAATGCCCTACACATGCATGTCTAAGAGTATAGTAGCGGAAAATAAAGACATTGCACATATAAGTAAAGAGAGGGTTAGGAATGCAAACACAAGTGATGACACGATGTTTTTTCCCGTGGTTCCGATAGGTGGTGCTATCGTACGTCCACGTTCATGGATTGTTCAACCCACGGAGGGTAACGGTCGCGAGAGTCCATGGAGGGTTCCACGAAGAAGCAACCTTGACTATTCCATGCGGCTTCCGTACACGAAGGACTAGCCTCACTATGGGTAAATCTTCACGAAGTAGGCGATCTCCTTGCCCTTACAAACTTTTTGGTTCACTCCACAACACGAAGTAGGAGGCTCCCAAGCGACACCTAACCAATCTAGGAGGCACCACCCTTCAAAAGGTAATAGGCTCGGTAATGACGATGAACTCCTTGCTCTTGTGCTTCAAGATGATAGACTCCTCAACACACAATCTCTATCACACATGTTTGGCTTGGTCGAAGAGATGGGACTGGTGGAAAGCAACTTGGGGAGGCTAGAAATCAAGATCCATATGGTTGGAGTGGAAGATCTTGACCTCAACACAAGGGTAGGTGGTTCTCTCTCAGAAAACTGAGTAGGATAGGTATGGAATAGTTCTGAGTGCTTCTCTGTCGAGTGGGTGGTGGTGAAGGGGTATATATAGGCATCCCCAAAAATCCAACCGTTACACACAATATGTCAGACTCGGTGACACCGATGTGTAAATCTCGGTGGTACCGAAGTGGCAAAAAGTGGCAACTTTTGAATCTCGGACGGACCGATATATAACTCTCGGTTGCACCTATAAGGTGACCAACGGTCAGAATTACCAAACTCGGTGACGCCGATTCACCATTCTCGGTCAGACCGAAAATGAGAATTTGCGTAACAGGAAGTTGGCAACCCAACTCGGTGGCACCAGTGCAGTGTCGGCTGCATCGAAGTGTTAGGGTTTAGCTGAGTCTATCTAGGATTTGGAACTGGGTGGCATCGGATAGTAAAGTTGGTTGCACTGATTTGTTATATTTGGCTTAGGACAGACTTTGGTGGGAGAGTATGTGGATGTTTTGGTGACTGTCACTTGTACACATTTGAGCATATTGTTCACCATCAAAACTTTACCTCCTTTTAATAGTATTGGCTTTCCTATGGACTCAAAGTGATATCTCACAAATGTAAAATGTAGAGTCCACTTGCTTGAAGCTTGGCCAACCTATTTCCTTGCATCTTGGGGTAGTTCCTCAATCCTTTTGCCATTCCCATCATTGAACTTTTCCTGAAATATACTTGGTGAAGACATTAGTTCAATGACTTATATGTTGTTATTAATTACCGAAACCACCAAGGGAGCAAATGTGCTTTCAATCTCCCCCTTTTTGGTAATTGATGACAACATATAGATCAAAGCTTCGACAAAGATATAATCAATGAATATAGTGGTCTCTTTGAGAAGTATGTGATAAGTAAGAGCTCCCCCTAAATTTGTGCATTATTTTAAATTTGTGTTTGAATGCAAATACACAATCGATTAGGTACATGGGTCACTTCTCACATGTCACATACCACTAGGTGGTGTGCAAGAATAATTGGAATGAATAACATAACACAACACAATCAACCAAATATGAATGATCATCACATAAGCATTTAAGATGATAGGAAATAGTAGCATCACACATTAAAGCGTATGATCAAACATCATCGAACGTGTATCACAAGCAAAACAAAAGAGTATCACGACAACCAAAATCAATTGTTTTTAAAAAAGTAGAAAACACCAAATGCTTTCTCTCTCTCTCTCTCGAAGCCTAATGATCTATATACACTTATCCCCCTTTGGCAACAAGTTACCAAAAAGTTCAAAGCTATCTATCTAAGTGTTCTTGGGCTGATCTCCTCCGGTTGTCGATGAAGGAGTCGAGAGCACGGTGTCGGCGGATCTCTGCAGATGTCATCGAAGGAGCTGGAGTGGACACTAGTGGAATAGGAGTTGATGGAGCAAGAGCTGTGCTGACTGTAGCAGGAGCTGAAGAAGAGGGCCTTGACTCTGGAGCAGGCACTGTGGCCGATCTCATCTGAGTGGTGAACTGGGTGCCTGGCCCAAGAGGTGATCCTTCCTCATCAACTTCATCATCATCATCACCAGAAGAGGTAGAAGAGACCCGGGGAATGTGCACGGAATCAACTTCCTTCTGGAGCTCTATCACTGTCTTGGACTACTTGTCCACCTTATCTCCAAGCACCTTGATCCTCGTCTCGAAGATCCTCACAAGGTTGTTCTGGTTATCTAGAATCCCTTTGATATCCTTCTGCATGCCTTGGACAGCTATGACCAGAAGATCCATTTGCTCGTTCCTGGATCTGGGGACTTGAGCACTAGCGGCTCGAACAGCTTCTGCCTCTGCTTGTGATGTAACAGATGTGGGATGATCTTGGTCCATCACCACAATGTTATCCTCGAACTCTGGCTGTAGGGGCAGTTGTGGGCGATTAAGAGCAAAAATGTGCTTCTCCAACTGTGAGTTGATAAGGAACTGGATGTAGGGTGCATAACAGCATGAGCGCTTTTGGTCAGCAGCAACCCTCTTGATTGTCTCAACAATCAGATCCATGACTCTAATCCTGGTGTTCGTATCAAGGTGGATCAGCATATTAATGGAGTAGCCTCGGATCATCTTGTCATCTCCAGAATTGGGCATCAAGGTATGCCTGAGTATATGTTGGAAATATGCCCTAGAGGCAATAATAAATTAGTTATTATCATATTTCCTTGTTCATGATAATCGTTTATTATCCATGCTATAATTGTATTGATCGGAGACTTAAATGCATGTGTGGATACATAGACAAAACCATGTCCCTAGTATGCCTCTAATGGACTAGCTCGTTGATCAAAGGATGGTTAAGGTTTCCTAGCCATGGACATGAGATGTCATTTGATAACGGGATCACATCATTAGGAGAATGATGTGATGGATAAGACCCAAACTACAAACATAGCATATGATCGTGTCAGTTTATTGCTACTGATTTCTGCATGTCAAGTATATGTTCCTATGACCATGAGATCATGCAACTCACGGATATCGGAGGAGTGCCTTGTGTGTATCAAACGTCGCAACGTAACTGGGTGACTATAAAGGTGCTCTACAGGTATCTCCGATGGTGTCTGTTGAGTTGGCAATGGATCAAGACTGGGATTTGTTACTCCGTGTAACGGAGAGGTATCTCGGGGCCCACTCGGTAATGCAACATCACAATAAGCCTTGCAAGCAATGTGACTAATTGTTAGTTGCGGGATCTTGTATTACGGAACGAGTAAAGAGACTTGCCGGTAACGAGGTTGAACTAGGTATGGAGATACCGACAATCGAATCTCGGGCAAGTAACATACCGAAGAACAAAGGGAACGATATACGGGATTAACTGAATCCTTGACATAGAGGTTCGACCGATAAAGATCTTCATAGAATATGTAGGAACCAATGTGGACGTCCAGGTCCCGCCATTGGTTATTGACCGTAGATGTGTCTCGGTCATGTCTACATAATTCTCGAACCCGCAGGGTCTGCACACTTAAGGTTCGGTGACGTTTCGGTAGTGTAGAGTTATGTATGGTGGTGACCGAAGGTTGTTTGGAGTCCCGGATGAGATCCCGGACGTCATGAGGAGCTCCGGAATGGTCCGGAGGTAAAGATTCATATATAGGAAGTCCCAGTTTGGTTTCCGGAAAATTTTCGGGCTCATCGGTAGTGTACCGGGAGTATCGGTATTGTACCGGGAGTGCCGGTAGTGTACCGGAGGACCTCCGGGAGGGGTATTTCGACCCCAAGAGGTCCATGGGCTGTGGGAGAATAATAACCAGCCCTTAGTGGGCTGGGAAAACAGCCACAAAAGCCCATGGCGTAGGAGAGAAAGTCCTAAAGCAAAAAGTGGAAAATCAGCCAATAGGAGGCAATCCTACTCCAACTAGGATTGGAGGTGAAGTAGGATTGCTCCCACCTCCTATTTCGGCCGACCCAAAGGCCTTGGATGCCTCTCCTCTCCTCTCCTCCTATATATACTAGTGGATTGGGTGGTTTTTGGACAGAATTTCCGGCCACGTGCTACCCGTTCCACCGGTGCATAGTTTCTCCTCTAGATCGTAGTTCCGCAGCGCTTAGGCGAAGCCCTGCCGGAATTGCTCCACCACCATCACCGGAGCGCCGTCACGCTGCCGGTGAACTCTCTCTCCTCTCCACCTCCTCTCGCTGGATCGAGACGGTGGAGATCGTCATCAAGCTGCACGTGTGCTGAACGCGGAGGTGCCGTCCGTTCGGCGCTAGATCGGAAGGACCGTGATCGAGATCGCGAGACGGTTCGTGATGTGATCACGGAACGGATCGTGATGAGTTCGCGGGACAGATCGTGATCAAGATCGTGAGACGGATCGTGATGAGTTCGCGGGACAAATCGTGATCAAGATCGCGGGACGGATCGTGATGAGTTCACGGGACGGATCGTGATTGGATCGCGGGACGGATCGTGATGAGATCGCGGGACGCTCGGCGATTTGGATCGCGAAGATGTTCGACTACACCAACCGTGTTTCTTAACGCTTCCCGCTTAGCGATCTACAAGGGTATGTAGATCCACTCTCCCTCTCGTAGATGCTCATCACCATGGATAGGTTTGCGTGTGCGTAGGAAAAATTTTGTTTCCCATGCGACGTTCCCCAACAGTGGTATCAGAGCTAGGTTGATGGTTCGATGAGATCTCGAGTAGAACACAAAAGGTTTGTGGGCGTTGATGCTTAGATTGCTTCCTCCCTTGGTCGTATTTTGGTTCAGCGGGATTGTGAGATGAAGCGGCCCGGACCAACATTACTCGTACGCTTACGAGAGACCGGTTCCCTCGACGCAACTTGTTGCATAGATGGCTTGCGGGTGACAGTTTCTCTCACTTTAGTTGGATCGGATTTGACAAAGGCGGTCCTTGAGAAGGTTGAAAAGCAAACTAGTGTATCACTGTTGTGGTTTATGCGTAGGTGAGAATCGTTCTTGCTAGATACCCATAGCAGCCACGTAAAATATGCAACAACAATTAGAGGACGTCTAACTTGTTTTTGCAGGGTATGTTGTGATG
This sequence comes from Hordeum marinum, assembly GCA_022496015.1. Lineage (NCBI taxonomy): Eukaryota > Viridiplantae > Streptophyta > Magnoliopsida > Poales > Poaceae > Hordeum > Hordeum marinum. The sequence goes on from CM039675.1 coordinate 8,485,871, forward strand.
TGATATGGCCAATTACATGATGAGATATATGTGATGTATGAGATGATCATGTGATGTATAGATTATCACGACTTGCATGTCGATGAGTACGGCAACCGGCAGGAGCCATAGGGTTGTCTTTAATTATTGTATGACCTGCGTGTCAATCATTAAGCGCTATGTAATGCTTTACTTTATCGCTACGGTAGCAATAGTAGTAGAAGCATGCAGGGCATGACAACCCCAATGGCAACACATTGATGGAGATCAAGATGATGGAGATCATGGTGTTGTGCCGGTGACGATGGAGATCATGCCGGTGTTTCGAAGATGGAGATCTTAAACACAAGTTCATGGCCATATCATGTCACTTATGAATTGCATGAGATGTTAATCCTTTTATGCACCTTGTTTTGCTTAGTACGGCGGTAGCATTATAAGGTGATCCCTCACTTGAATTTCAAGATGAACTGTGTTCCCCCCGAGTGTGCACCGTTGCGAAAGTTCGTCGTGTTGAGACACCACGTGATGATCGGGTGTGATAGACTCTACGTTCACATACAACGGGTGCAAGCCAGATTTGCACGCGCAGAACACTCGGGTTAAACTTGACGAGCCTAGCATGTACAGACATGGCCTCGGAACACGAGAGACCGAAAGGTCAAACATGAGTCATATAGTAGATATGATCAACATAATGATGTTCACCATTGCAGCCACCTCAACTCACGTGATGATCGGACTTGAGTTGGTGAATTTGGATCATGTATCACTCGAATGATCGGAGGGATGTCAATTTGAGTGGGAGTTCTTAAGTAATATGATTAATTGAACTCATTATCATGAACATAGTCAAAGTGTCTTTGCAAATTATGTTGTAGATTACTAGCTCGCGCTGTAGCTCCCTTGTATTTTTATATGTTCCTAGAGAAATAGAATTGAAAGATGTTGGTAGCAAAATTGCGGACTGGGTCCGTGATCTGAGGATTGTCCTCATTGCTGCACGGAAGGCTTATGTCCTTAATGCACCGCTCGGTGCGCCACCCCCTCTAGCGTCGTCTATAGATGTTGTGAACATCTAACAGGCACGTTTCGATGACTACTTGATAGTTTAGTGCGTCATGCATTACGGCTTAGAATTGAGGCTCCAAAACGTTTTGAACGTCACGAAACATATGAGATGTTCTAGGAGCAGAGATTGTGATCTCAGGCTCGTGCCTTTGTTGCGAGATATGAGATCTCCAACAAGATTCTTTGCTTGTAAGATGAAGGAGAATAGCTCAATCGTTGAGCATGTACTCAGATTGTCTGGGTACTACAATCGCTTGAATCAAGTGGAAGTTGATCTTCTAGATAAGATAGTGATTGATATAATTCTCCAAGTCACTGTCACTAAAGCTACTAGAACTTAGTGATGAACTATAATACACCAGGGATAGAAGTATTGATCCCTGAGCTGTTCGCGATGTTTGACACCGCGAAGGTAGAAATCAAGAAGGAGCGTCAAGTGTTGATGGTTAATCAAACCACTAGTTTCGAAAAGGGCAAGAGCAAGGAGGGAAACTTCATGGATAGCAAGTCAGTTGCTGCTCCAGTGAAGCAACCCAAAGTTGAACTCAAACCCGAGACTAAGTGCTTCTATTATGAGGTGAGAGGTCGCTGAAGCGGAACAACCCTAGATACTTGGTAGATAAGAAGGCTGGCAACATCGACAGAAGTATATTTGATATATGAGTTATTGATGTGTACCTTGCTAGCACTCCTAGTAGCACCTGAGTATTGGATACCGGTTCGGTTGCTAAATGTTAGTAACTCGAAATAAAAGCTACGGAATAAACGGAGAACTAGCTAAGGGTGAGGTGACGATGTGTGTTGGAAATGTTTCCAAGGTTGATGTGATCAACATCGCACGCTCTCTCTACCTTCAGGATTAGTGACGAACCTAAATAAATGTTATTTGGTGTTTTGCGTTGAGCATGAACATGATTAGATCATGTTTGTTGCAATACGGTTATTCATTTAAGTCAGAGAATAATAGTTATTCTGTTTACATGAATAATACCTTCAATGGTCATGCACCCAGTGAGAATGGTTTGTTAAAATCTTGATCGTAGTAGTACACATGTTCATAACATTGATGTCAAAAGATACAAAGTTAATAATGATAGTACCACATACTTGTGGCACTGCCGCTAAATGTCATATTGGTATAAAGCGCATGTAGAAACTCCATGCTGATGGATATTTGGACTCATTCGATTTCGAATCGGTTGAGACATGCGAACCATGCCTCTTGGGCAAGATGACTAAAGGACCCCGTTGGATGGAGCGGGCAAGTGATTCATTGGAAATGATACATGTTGATGTATGCAATCTAGTGAGTCTTGTAGCGTGCAGTGGATATCGTTATTTTCTTACCTTCACTGATGATTTGAGTAGATATAGTGTATATTTACTTAATGAAACACAAGTCTGAATCGTTTGAAAGGTTCAAGCAAATTCAGAGTGAAGTTTAAAGATCATCGTGACAAGAAGATAAAAATGACCACGATATGATCGTGAAGGTGAATATCTGAGTTACGAGTTTGGCATACAACTTAAGAGAATGTGAAATTTGTTCACAACTAATGCTACCTGGAACACCATGGTGTGATGGTGTGTCCGAACACCATAGTCATGCTCTATTGATATAGTGCATACTGTGATGTCTCTTATCATTTTACTACTATAATTTTTGGGGTTATGCATTAGAGACAACTACATTCACTTTAAATAGGGCATCATCTAAATCCGTTGAGATGACACCGTGTGAATTATGGTTTGATAGAAACCTAAGCTGTCATTTCTTAATATTTGGGGCTGTGACACTTGTGTGGAAAATGTTTTCACCTCATGAGGTCGAACCCAAGGCGGACAAATGCATCTTCATAGAATACCCTAAGATCAGTTGGGTGAACCTTCAATCTCAGATCCGAGTGCAAAGTGTTTGTTGCTTAAACGGATCCTTTCTCAAGGAAATGTTTCTCTCGAAAGAATTGAGTGGGAGGAAGATAGAACTTGATGAGGTTGTTAAACCTTTGTTCAACCAGAGAGTAGCGCAGCGCAGAAAGATGTTTCTGTGAAGCCTACGTTAGTTGAAGAGGAAGTTAATGATGATGATCATGAAGCTTCAGGATCAAGTTACTATCGAACTTCGTGGGTCGACAAGGATGTGTACTGCTCCTAAGTGGTACGACAACTCTGTCTTGGAGATCATGTTGTTGGACAACGATGAACCTACGAGCTATGGAGAAGTGATGATGGGCCCGGATTCCGACGAATGGTTAGAGGCCATGAAATCCGAGATAGGATCCATGTATGAAAACCAAGTATAGACTTTGGTAGACTTGCTCGTTAGACGGCAGGTCGTTGAGTACAAATGGACCTTTAGAATGAAGACAGACACTGATGGTGAATGTCACCATTTGTAAAGCTCGACTTGTTGCAAAGTTTTTTGTGACAAGTTCAAGGAGTTGACTGCGATGAGGCTTTCTCACTCGTAGCGATGCTAAAAGTCTATTGGAATTATGTTAGCAGTTGCTGCATTTTCAATTATGAAATCTGGCAGATGGATGTCAAAACATCGTTTCCTTAACGGTTTACTTAAGGAAAGGTTGTATGTGATACAACCAGAAGGTTTTGTCAGTCCTAAGGATGCTAAAAGATGAGCAAGCTTCAGTGATCCTTCTATGGACTGAAGCAAGCATCTCGGAGTTGGAATATACACTTTGATGAGGTGATCAAAGTTTCTGTAGTTTATACAAAGTTTACGAGAAACTTGTATTTGCAATAAAGTGAGTGGGAGCACTGTAGAGTTTCTGATAAGCATATGTGGTTGACATATTGTTGATCGGAAATAATGTAGAATTTCTGGAAGGCATAAAAGGTTGTTTGAAAAGTGTTTTTCAAAGGAAGACCTGGATAAAGCTACCTAATTGTTGAGCATCAAAATCTATAGAGATAGATCAAGATGCTTGATGAGACTTTCAATGAGTGCATACCTTCACAAGATTTTGAAAGAGTTCAAAATGGATCAGCCAGAGAAATAGTTCTCGTCTGATTTGTAAGGTGTGAAGTTGAGTGAGACTCAAAGCTCGACAACGGCAGAAGAAAGAGAAAGGACGAACGTCGTCCCCTATGCCTTAGCCATAGGCTCTATATTATGCCATGCTGTGTACCGCACCTATGTGTGCCTTGCCATGAATCTGTCAAGGGGTACAAGAGTGGTCCAGGAGTGGATCATTGGACAGCGGTCGGAATTATCCTTAGTAACCAGAGGACTAAGGAAATGTTTCTTGATTATGGAGGTTATAAAGAGTTCGTCGTAAAGAGTTACGTTGATGCAAGCTTTAATACCTATCCGGATGACAAGTAGTAGCAATCTGGATACGTATAGTGGAGCAGCCATTTGGAAATAGTACCAAGTGGAGTGTGGTAGCAGTGTTTACGGTTTGACATAGAGATATGCAAAGTACACACGGATCTGAATATCGCAGACCCGTTGACTATAAGACCTCTCTCACATGCAAAGCATGATCGAGCCCCAGAACTCATTGGGTGTTAGATTCATAACAATGCGAATCACATGGCGATGTGAACTAGATTATTGACTCTAGTGCAAGTGGGAGACTGTTGGAAATATGCCCTAGAGGCAATAATAAATTAGTTATTATCATATTTCCTTGTTCATGATAATCGTTTATTATCCATGCTATAATTGTATTGATCGGAGACTTAAATGCATGTGTGGATACATAGACAAAACCATGTCCCTAGTATGCCTCTAATGGACTAGCTCGTTGATCAAAGGATGGTTAAGGTTTCCTAGCCATGGACATGAGATGTCATTTGATAACGGGATCACATCATTAGGAGAATGATGTGATGGATAAGACCCAAATTACAAACATAGCATATGATCGTGTCAGTTTATTGCTACTGTTTTCTGCATGTCAAGTATATGTTCCTATGACCATGAGATCATGCAACTCACGGATATCGGAGGAGTGCCTTGTGTGTATCAAACGTCGCAACGTAACTGGGTGACTATAAAGGTGCTCTACAGGTATCTCCGATGGTGTCTGTTGAGTTGGCAATGGATCGAGACTGGGATTTGTTACTCCGTGTAACGGAGAGGTATCTTGGGGCCCACTCGGTAATGCAACATCACAATAAGCCTTGCAAGCAATGTGACTAATTGTTAGTTGCGGGATCTTGTATTACGGAACGAGTAAAGAGACTTGCCGGTAACGAGGTTGAACTAGGTATGGAGATACCGACGATCGAATCTCGGGCAAGTAACATACCGAAGAACAAAGGGAACGATATACGGGATTAACTGAATCCTTGACATAGAGGTTCGACCGATAAAGATCTTCGTAGAATATGTAGGAACCAATGTGTACGTCCAGGTCCCGCCATTGGTTATTGACCGTAGAGGTGTCTCGATCATGTCTACATAGTTCTCGAACCCGCAGGGTCTGCACACTTAAGGTTCGGTGACGTTTCGGTAGTGTAGAGTTATGTATGGTGGTGACCGAAGGTTGTTCGGAGTCCCGGATGAGATCCCGAACGTCACGAGGAGCTCCGGAATGGTCCGGAGGTAAAGATTCATATATAGGAAGTCCCAGTTTGGTTTCCGGAAAAGTTTCGGGCTCATCGGTAGTGTACCGGGAGTATCGGTATTGTACCGGGAGTGCCGGTAGTGTACCGGAGGACCTCCGGGAGGGGTATTTCGACCCCAAGAGGTCCATGGGCTGTGGGAGAATAATAACCATCCCTTAGTGGGCTGGGAAAACAGCCACAAAAGCCCATGGCGCAGGAGAGAAAGTCCTAAAGCAAAAGGTGGAAAATCAGCCAATAGGAGGCAATCCTACTCCAACTAGGATTGGAGGTGAAGTAGGATTGCTCCCACCTCCTATTTCGGCCGACCCAAAGGCCTTGGATGCCTCTCCTCTCCTCTCCTCCTATATATACTAGTGGATTGGGTGGTTTTTGGACAGAATTTCCGGCCACGTGCTACCCGTTCCACCGGTGCATAGTTTCTCCTCTAGATCGTAGTTCCGCAGCGCTTAGGCGAAGCCCTGCCGGAATTGCTCCACCACCATCACCGGAGCGCCGTCACGCTGCCGGTGAACTCTCTATCCTCTCCACCTCCTCTTGCTGGATCGATACGGTGGAGATCGTCATCAAGCTGCACGTGTGCTGAACGCGGAGGTGCCGTCCGTTCGGCGCTAGATCGGAAGGACCGTGATCGAGATCGCGAGATGGTTCGTGATGTGATCACGAAACGGATCGTGATGAGTTCACGGGACAGATCGTGATCAAGATCGTGAGACGGATCGTGATGAGTTCGCGGGACAAATCGTGATCAAGATCGCGGGACGCATCGTGATGAGTTCACGGGACGGATCGTGATTGGATCGCGGGACGGATCGTGATGAGATCGCGGGACGCTCGGCGATTTGGATCGCGAAGATGTTCGACTACACCAACCGTGTTTCTTAACGCTTCCCGCTTAGCGATCTACAAGGGTATGTAGATCCACTCTCCCTCTCGTAGATGCTCATCACCATGGATAGGTTTGCGTGTGCGTAGGAAAATTTTTGTTTCCCATGCGACGTTCCCCAACAGTATAGTGTTCATAGTCCGGAGGCCTGCTTGCAGATAGTAGATAGATCCTAGCTTGTGTGATTGCACCTTGTCAGCGGGGATAGGAGTATACATGTCTTTTATGGCATTGTGACTAGCCTTGGGTTCAGAATATACATCCAAATCTCCTTCCTGAGCTTCAGGAACTTCCAGTAGAGCAGCCCATTCCTCAATAGTGGATTTGTACCTAGCATCTTCAGTCATCCATACAATTCTACTATCTCCATAGAAGTGAGCAGTGGAGTATAATTGCATGATCATCTCGTCGTTCCACACTGTAAGTTCTCTGCTAATGAACTTATCCAGACCAATGCAATGAAAGTTATCTTGGACACTTGGAAATTAGTTCACAATGTCTTTGATGAACTTCCAATCAACATATCTCATGTCACTAACAACAGGGCTCTTGTCAAGCAGAACGGTCTCATAGAAATCATGTTGCTCTCTAGTATAGAACCTGTAGTCAATAGCGGTCTTCCTCCTCTGAGCATATGGATCTATGGCTGTCCAGGCTCTCAAGCCTGAGTCTTTCTGCTTCTTCATGTCCTCAGCTACCAAATGGCTAGCATCGTGCACTAGAAGATGTGGTCTGAGCTTCATCAAAGTTGTTAGGTCATCATCATCTTCCACTCTAGAGGTAGTCCCTTTGTTTTTCTCTAAAGCAGGAATGTCTCTAGTGGTCCTCTTAGACTTTTGCACTGCAGTCTTCTTGGATGCAGGCTTGGTGCTCTTGGAGGTTCCAGTCTTTCGCATAGCATCAGTCATGGGCTTCTTGGCTTTCTTCTTGGGAGGCACTATCTCATCATGCTCTTCCTCCTCCTCCTTAGCAGCAGCACCAGCAGCCTCCTCTGGATCCTCAGACATAGAGGTAGGCCTGCCCGTAACACGAACAATCCTCTTCCTAGACTTTTTCTCCCCTGCCTTCTTAGGCACAACTTTCTTGGGGACCTCAGCTGAAATAGTTGCTCTCGCAGTCTCATGTGCTTTGAATGTTGAAGCAAGAGCATAGACCTTGATGATAACTTTATGAGATGAAGTAGCTTCAGATGCTGACTTCTTGGCAGCCTTTTCTTTCTTCTTAGCAAGAATCTCCTCAGAAATGAAATCCGAGTCTTCTTCATATGAGTTGAGCTTCTTTCTGGTTCTGGTGGCAGCCTTGGGCAACCCATGAGAGCTGGGGATGCCTGGATCTGAGAAAGAACTGACTTCTGGGCTTGTTCTAGAACTCATATCAACTCCCTGCTCTGGCAAATTCTGACTGTCTTCTGAGCCTGACATACTGACCCTGTGAATAAAGTATAGGAGAGCAGAAGAAGATGAGTCATCACAAAATGAGACTGGCTTTTGAAATTTGAGCAATGAATTTTCAAAAGTTTTGCAATCTTTCAAATAGATATTTGTGCAGCCGAAAGGAAATTTTGGGTGGGGCCGAGACAGACTAACTCCTTAACAAGAACTTGACAGCCTTTTCGGTCGGACCGAAAAGAGCTACTCGGTTCCATCGAGTCAGTTCTCAAACTCACTGAAAAGCATATTGATGAGACCGATATTTTTGTTTCGGTTCCACCAAGATTTATCGTGCGGACGTCAAAACCCTAGAAAATCCATCTAACGCGAGATTTTGGAGTTTTAGGTGGATGGATATATGTGCAAAGGGTGCAATGATGATTAACAAGTATCTAATGCACAAGAATCGGATGGGGAGCACACTAGAAATCGAATCCGTACCCTAGCTTGGCGCGGATCCTCTACGGCGGCGACGAGGGAGTAGATTTCATGGGCGACAGCGATTCCCAACGGCGGAGGGGCGTGGGGAGACAAGGGCGACGACCAGGGGTCCTTGGAGAGGTAGCTTAGGGTTTTGGAGCGCGACGTATGAGATAGAAATTTCAAAGCATCAGGGTTCAGCTTTATATACCCACCACTGTCGGTGACATCGATTCTAAGTTTTCAGTGTCACCAAGTGCCTCGACCGTCAGCTGACAGGGACACTCGGTGTAACCGAGAAAATAGAATCGGTGGTACCGAGTTTGAAAAACCAGATCAACCCTAGGCATTCGGTGAGACCGAGATTTTGGTGTTGGTTCCACCGAGATGCACTTGGGAGGTTTTAATGGTCAGTCCTTGTCAATACGGAACTCCGAGTGCTCCACACACAGAGGGATCGAAAAGCGCTTGTTCAAATTTCGTGATGCAGTATGAATAGAGTATGAGGTGAGAAAGCAAAGATAGCTAAAGAAGTGGTCCTAGGCATTCTTGTATATCCAATTGGCAAAAGATAAATCGAAAACCAAATAGCCACAATTAGATATCCTCGAATGAGAAAATAAATGCAGACCAACATGCTCACACAATAAGATGTCAAATGAAATCATGGCAAACATGCACAAATACTCTAGCATCTAACAAGCACTTGGGCGATGACGAAGTCATCTATATATGAGTATTTGACTTAGGAGCCAAGTAAGAGTACTTGATCATAGGTCATACTCATCGTTTAAGCACAAGTGGGGTTACCACTTTCACATAAAGCATTTAATGTTGTCACATTCTAAGATATGCTTTGAATCAAGTCTTAGAGTAAAGCCCCCCCCCTTGATGTGACATCCCCCCATAAGAGGGATAAACTAACCTTGGGTTTTGTTGATGAAGACTTCATGTTGGTGAGGTAGTGGTGGATGCTCAAAGTTGATGAATATCACCTAGAGTTGGGAGCATCCTTATTGTTTCCTTACTCTTATCACCTACATGGGTTAGTCCCAACACACAAGAGACAAATACAAGGATATCTATGGACATGGAGTGCAAAGCATGTGTAATGATGTCCATTGATTTGTTGATCACCTTGTCCCTTGCTTACCTTTGAGAGAATGTGTGACTCCTTGATCTATTGCATAGGGTTGATGTTGATTGCAAATAGATCTTGCCAATAATGAATGTGAGTGAATTTCATTGGCGGAGTCACCCCTCAAGAACTCTCTAGTTCTTCTTCTTGGGAATCGACATCAAGTTTATGGGGATCCTTGGTGTTGAAGTAGCACTTGTAGAAGTTGAGCTTTGTAGTATCCTTGGGAACCCACTTCACCAAATCTTGGGATTGATCTTCATGAGAGTCAAAGTCCTCTTGGAGCTTGTTCTTGCCCTTGAGCTTGGTGTCTTGTGGTGGAAGGTCATCTTGAGTGTTTGTTCCCTTGGGAAGAGTATTTTCATACTTCTCCTTTTGAGGAACAAATTTGGGGTTGGGATATTGACCTTCTTCCCACTCAACTCCATTAGCGTTGAAGTAGCCAACACCACGATTCTTCCGGTATCCTCCGTGCTTGCGCACAATATCATCAAATTGTTTGTACCCTTCAAGACTCTTGTAGATACTTTTATCTATAATTACTTTCAATAAAGCATTTTCTTGCTCAAGTGTAACTTGGCTAAGAGAATCATCATTAGTGGAATCAATAGAACTACTAGGAGCAACATCATTGGGTTTAACATTTTTATTGTTGCTACTAGATGAAGAGCCTTTCTTTCCTTTGTTACTAGTTTGCTTAGATTTGACTTGTGGCATTAATGTAGACAAGAGTAGTCTTTTGGTAATATAAGATGAAGTCTTCTTTCGGATATCGTCATTGATAGCTTTAAGAAATTCATGTTCTTCCTCCAAATTGAGCTTCTCGAAGCGTAGCTTCTCATGAGTTCTTACAAGCTCTCTATGATCTTCAAGAGTAGATTCATGAGCTAACTTAAGAGTGTTGAGTTCTTTAGTTAGTTCTTCTATTTTCATCTTATCATCATCAATTGACTTATCTTGACTAACATGAGTAATATCAAGTTCATTATGATTATCATCACTAGTTTTATCACATAGCAAGTCATCATCGTAAAGAAAATCATCTTCATCACTATCGAAATCAAGATATCCAGGGTGTGATACCTTGGGGCCTTTAGCCATGAAGCAACTTCCACCTCCTTCATTTGGTGAATCAAATATATCATAGGAGTTGGTTGTCACTAGTGCAATTCTGGCAACACCATCATCTTGACTATAGTCGGAGTTGGAGTGATATCTTCTCTCGGAGTGGTTGTCGGAGTCGGAGCCGGAAAACCATTCACCAACATGAGCTTGATGCTTCCTTCTTGAGCAGCTCTTGGTGTGCTTGTCCTTCTTCTCCGAGTACCTACTTCTCCTTGAGGGTCTTCGTTCATAACGATCATCTCTACTCCTTCTCTGTCTTCGAGGTGATTCATCTCTTGAGCTTCGTCTTCTTGGTGACTCTTCTCTTCGCTTGTAGGGAGCCAAGCACTCATTGGAGTAGTGTCCGGGCTTCCCATAATTGTAGCAGTTTCGATCACGACTTGACGAACGCTTCTCTTCATATCTGGAGTTGGAGCTGCGATCTTTGCTTCTATTCTTATAGAACTTGTTGAATTTCTTGACCATGAGGCTTATATCTTCATTTGTGACAAGGTTGTCGCTTGAGGTAGCAGGAGCATCACTTGTGGCTTTGTAAGCACTGCTAGACTTGTGATGAAGATCTTCCTTGTCTTTGAGTGTCATCTCATGAGCAACAATTCTACCAATCACTTCCGTTGGTTTGAGATCTTTGTAGTTGGGCATCATTTGGATCAATGTGCACATGGTTTCATATCTCTCATCCAAAGCTCGAAGTATCTTCTTGATGATGAACTTGTCAGTCATTTCTTCGCTTCCTAAGCCGAAAATCTCATTTGTGATGAGAGATAGCCTAGAGTACATTTCAGCGACTCCTTCACCATCCTTCATCTTGAACTTGTCAAGTTGACCTTGAAGAACATCTAACTAGGATTCTCTCACGGACTCAGTTCCTTCGTGCATATCAACCAAAGTATCCCATATCTCTTTTACGTGTTCAAGACGGTTGATATTGTTGAGTTCTTCAGGACATAGGCAGTTGAAGAGTATGTCACATGCTTGAGCGTTGAGTTGCAACATCTTCAATTCATCCGCAAATGCTTCACGATCCGGTTCCTTTCCATCCGCAAAGAATTCACCTTGCAAGCCAACACGAACAACAGACCAAACGGCAGGATTATGACCAAGCAAATGCATTTTCATTTTATGCTTCCAACTAGCAAAATTAGTGCCATCAAAGTACGGACCTCTACGGTGATAATTTCCCTCACTAGATGCCATACTTCTCCTAGGTTGTGAAACCAATGCAATGGAGACCAAAGCTCTAATACCACTTGTAGGATCGAAAGTAGGTTTAGAGGGGGGTGATTAGACTACTTGACCAATTTTTTTTGCCTTTTCCCAATTTTATTTCTTGGCAAGTTTTAACATCCATAGCATATCAAGTAACGCCCTACACATGCATGTCTAAGAGTATATCAGCCGAAAATAAAGACATTGCACATATAAGTAAAGAGAGGGTTAGGAATGCAAACACAAGTGATGACACGATGTTTTTTCCCGTGGTTCCGATAGGTGGTGCTATCGTACATCCACGTTCATGGATTCTTCAACCCATGGAGGGTAACGGTCGCGAGATTCCATGGAGGGCTCTACCCACGGAGGGTTCCATGAAGAAGCAACCTTGACTATTCCATGCGGCTTTTGTCCATGAAGGACTAGCCTCACTATGGGTAGATCTTCACAAAGTAGGCGATCTCCTTGCCCTTACAAACTTCTTGGTTCACTCCACAACACGAAGTAAGAGGCTCCCAAGCGACACCTAACCAATCTAGGAGGCACCACCCTTCAAAAGATAATAGGCTCGGTAATGACGATGAACTCCTTGCTCTTGTGCTTCAAGATGATAGACTCCTCAACACACAATCTCTCTCATAGGTTTGGCTTGGTACAAGAGATGGGACTGGTGGAAAGCAACTTGGGGAGGCTAGAAATCAAGATCCATATGGTTGGAGTGGAAGATCTTGACCTCAACACAAGGGTAGGTGGTTCTCTCTCAGAAAACTGAGTAGGATAGGTATGGAATAGTTCTTAGTGCTTCTCTGTCGAGTGGGTGGTGGTGAAGGGGTATATATAGGCATCCCCAAAAATCCAACCGTTACACACAATAAGTCAGACTCAGTGACACCGATGTGTAAATCTCGGTGGTACCGAAGTGACAAAAAGTGGCAACTTTTGAATCTCGGGTGGACCGATATATAACTCTCGGTTGCATCGACAAGGTGACCAACGGTCAGAATTACCGAACTCGGTGACACCGATTCACCATTCTTGGTCGGACCAAAAATGAGAATTTGCGTAACAGGAAGTTGGCAACCCAACTCGATGGCACCGAGTGCAGTGTCGGTTGCACCGAAGTGTTAGGGTTTGGCTGAGTCTGACTAGGGTTTGGAACTCGGTGGCACCGGGATAGTAAAGTTGGTTGCACCGATTTGGTATATTTGGCTTAGGACAGACTTTGGTGGGAGAGTATGTGGATGTTTTGGTGACTGTCACTTGTGCACGTTTGAGCATATTGTTCACCATCAAAACTTTACCCCCTTTTAATAGTATTGGCTTTTCTATGGACTCAAAGTGATTTCTCACAAATGTAAAATGTAGAGTCCTCTTACTTGAAGCTTGGCCAACCTATTTCCTTTGACATGACACATCCGATCTCTAGACTTCAAGTGGGTCAGCCTTCGGCTTCAACCTTCCTATCCCGAAGGCGGAGTGTTTATCAGGCCAGTTTGGCAAACTAAACGCGATCGGCTTTAGAGAGAAACCAGGCTACCCGGCTATTGATCATGCACTTGAGTCGAGAAAGGAGTGGTAGAAAAAAATACTTTACAACGACTAAGAAGAAAACATCTATTAAACTCATATTAACTTAAGAGACCCCAAGTGACTTGGGAAACATAATTTTATGTATAATGATTGTATGTACCTAAGTACTTATATAATATCTATGTTCACCCGAACTTTGAACGCGTCTTAACCGACCGTCGGCTTCTCCCTCTTCGGCCAAGGGCCGAAAAGTGTTATCTACTCCGCCTACCGAGGATATCGGCGGTGTTTCGAATAACCAAGCAATCAGGCCATGAGGCTGTAATAGACAAAGCGCACCCAGGGAACTTATGCTATATTACTTATGTAATGTAAGAAGCATCTTCAAAGAAAATACTGCCCCCAATGGTACCTTTTTTTGGTCGTTCATTATTACTTTGAGACTTGTGCAATAGATTTGTGTACGCATGAGTTGCGTCATGTGCTGACCATAGTTGAAAACAATAAGAGCGCTAGTTTTCGGCTTCACCCGTCTGAGGTACGAGTTCGGATGACCCGGTCGTAACAATCGCAGAGGTGCTCCCTTTACTTCCTAGCCGAACAATCGGGAACGTATGGGTAAACACAGGAGCCAGGCAACCCAGCTTTAGGGGACACTTAAATCAACATGATACATATTTTGGCATAATACACGAGCAAGGAAAGAAGTTGTACAATAATAATCACATGCAAAGAGAAAAGATCTCATAAAGGAAGCCCCCAAGTAAACGGGGTATTTGAATTTGTTTGTAACAAAGAAAGTTTCGACAAAGAAAGTTTTTCATAAACAACTTTTTGTCAATAAAAGTATGATGCTTGGTCGAACCGAACAAAATTAGAAAGCTGGAAATATTTTAACATGAAAGCGACTTAGCTGGTTAATGTGGCGAGACGAGGACACACATCGAACTTTTGACAGATCCGATATGGTGCATAGTCTTTGGCATGACCGAGGTCCCAGCCCCCAAGCCCGAGATGACTGAGCGAGGAGCTCGGCATTCTGAAGTAGTGACACGGCTCGTCCTATGTGGTGAGGCGAAGCCCCCGGTCCAGCCGAGGTGGCGGAATAGGTCGGCAAGGTGATGCCGAACTGGCCGCGCGACGCAGCCGAAACCGATTACCTGCACACATAAAATAGTGCAAGCAAGAGATAATAATATATTTTAAAAAATTCTTCTACTTAGTTAATTTAAGTGAAGCAAATAAGTAAAGGAATATGGCCTGGGCCCGAGGTGCCTAAACCAAGAGTTCGGCTTGACGAAGTGGCGACGTTGTACGGTCGATGTGGCGAGATGAAGTCCTCGGTCCAGTTAGCATTGCGGTGTTGTGATCGGCGGACGTCGAAGTCTCATGCAGGACGGCTGGTGACGCCGAAGTCTCATGCCAGCCGAGGTGTTAAAGCAGGTCGGCTGGTGACGCCGAAGTCCCCGGAGCAGGTTGATGAAGGGATGCGAAAGCCCCGGTCTAGCCGAGGTGATGGAGCAGGTCGGCTGGTGACGCCGAAGTCTCAAGACAGCCAAAGTGTCGAAGCTCATCGGCTGGTGACGCACAAGTCTCACGCCAGCCGAGTTGTCGAAGCTGGTTGGCTGGTGACGCGGAAGTCTCACGCTAGCCAGGTGTCAAAGAAGGTCGGCGTGCTGGACGTCAGCTTGAAAAAGTAACGGCGCGGCAATGTCGACGCAGGTCGGAATTTGTGACGAGGTCAATCCTGGCTTGATGAAGCAACGGAGCGCCCGACCCGTACAACCCGCGTATGACGAGTTTCGCTTGATGATTATTCGGCCCTTCCAATGCCGAACTCTTGGTCGGATAACCGAGATGATGAGAAAATTTCCTTCAAAAAGTACGTCTGACAACCCGTTCCTGAAAAAGATGAACTCGGGTCGGATTCGTTTTCTTGCAAAAAAAAGATGCAAAATTCGTTGTACTCATCGGACGTTTTTTGGAGTTTGAACGGTCGGATCGAGCTGAAATTTTGAGGGGTGCTCGATATAGGAATTCCGCAGCCAATGAACGGAGGGATTTTCCAACGGAAGTCCGAGATAGATACTGAACACCTCGCCCTAAACACATCCAGATTCCCGTCCAGATTCGACAGGGCTATGGTATATTGCAGATCGCCAGAGATTCCTCCACCGGAACGCAACAAATTTTTGCAGGGTTGTTCTAGACTCAATTCCGCACAATTCCACCAAAGCAATCATCAAAACGACACTCGAGGAGGCGGGGATGACGAACACGAATCCGTTGTCCAGAAAACTACATGATCGCGCGAGGCAATGTTGACGTTGAGCCCCCGAGCACCATGGAGGATTCTTCCATGATCTCGGTTGAGATTAGAGTTGATGTTGATGAATACCCCCATCCGATCTATATGATCTGACATGGAGCATAGTCATCGGCACAGCTGAGGTGACCCGTCAAGCCGGCAACAAAGATGCCGACGTTGACGATGTAGCTCGGTTCCGACGCATAGATCGTGATGGAGCTGATCTGAATTCCCATCACGCCGCGGCGACTACCCAGCAGGCTCTTAATGAAAGCACCAATGTCGGTGTCAAAACCAGCGTATTTCGTAGTAGGGGTCCTAAACTAGGCGCCTTAGAGCGATGGTAACATGGACACGGGATTTTACCCAGGTTTGGGCTCTCTCAAGGAGATAATACCCTACATACTGCTTTGGATTGTATTGATATGGGGATACTACATAGTACAGGTATCTACCACGAGATTGTAGTAATGAATATGAGATGTAATGTAATTATCTATCGACTAGCCTGGCCTCGGTTTATAAATACACCGTAGGCCTAGGGTTTAGAGGAGTCCTTGTCTTGGGCACAAAGTCTTGTGGAATCCTCCTTGTATTCGGCATGGGCTGCCCGAAGTGACCCATTAGTGAGTCACCCTGGGGGTCCTCGGCCCGCCCCACTGGTCGGGAGACGACGTGGTGAGTACCCCGTAGTCCAGGACAACGTCACCCCTCCCTCGAGTCACTCTCCTCGCCATGTCGCTCGGTCTCCAGCACCCTACTAGCCGAGGTATTCGCCCCCGAACCTTCACATCCATCCTCCCCTTCCCCTCCCTGCAACAATGCAACCTCCTGACCGACATTGTCGGCGAGTTCTTCGACCGCAAGGACCGAGTGGCGAGCCTTATGTAACCTGCCACACCACCTTGCTGCTTTAGTCGCCGGAGCTCCTTTTGCGGCGCGCCATCGACAGGTCCGAGGGTGGCCTTGCAAGATTTGTCGTTTGCTCGCCTTCCCGAGTTCCACCATCATCCATCTACATTGGTCCCGACTAGGATCTCGCATGGCGCAAGCGAGTAGATGTTTAACATCCGCCGACATCTCTCTCTCCCTATCAGACCGGAACGAGAGAAAAGTGTGTAAGTTTGAAAGCGCAGGGATAATGATAGGGGGAAAGGACATGAGCCCGTTCCATTGGTCGATACACAACGTGAAACTTTTTTTTACTAGGTGGCACTCACACTTGCGATCACTTTTGTGTAGAGCATTTGATGGTGGCTAATACTTTCGCTCCAAATTGCTATAAATTTGACGTCATATTTGTAGCATTTGGGTTGTCCCTTTTGAGTTTTCCATCCTATCTCTGTTTTTTTCTCCACCAGTTTCATAAGGCCTTGTACAATACTAGGTGTTTAGGGAGGTGATTAGAAAAATAAATCGGACTCTTTTGAAGCACCAATGCCTATCCTTGCTGTGACCGCCGATATGGTCGGTCCCTCGTAATTGGAATGCAAGGTGTTCCAGATCAAAAAAAGAAGTTCACCCCCACTATCCTATTTATCTTCACATGCAGACTATCCTCCACGTCATCAAGTAGGCCCACATGTAAAAAAACTCCTCCAATAGCCCATGAAGCCTGCC
Source organism: Hordeum marinum (assembly GCA_022496015.1). Lineage (NCBI taxonomy): Eukaryota > Viridiplantae > Streptophyta > Magnoliopsida > Poales > Poaceae > Hordeum > Hordeum marinum. The sequence goes on from CM039675.1 coordinate 8,503,180, forward strand.
ACATCATCAGAATCTTCCTTAAAAAATCTCTACAATTAAGGCACCCACGAGATGCAATTCGATAGCAGGACTGGTAGGTTGGCCTCCTCTACTTCCCTCCGTTAGAGTAACTATCTTTGTTTCCCAATTAATCTATGGTATTCTAACAAAACGTATGTCGCATCATATTCATCTCCTCCACTCAACCCCAATTCCAGCCTTTCAGGGCGGCTTCTCCCCTTTAGTTCTCGACCTATATATATGTCCACCTTCTTTGCACATAGCTCCCTCGTCTCCTCCCGAACTGGTTATTGCCTCTCGGTTAAGCATCTTAAGATTGATTCCGCCTCATCCTAACTATAGGCACATCGAGGATCTTGCTCTACCTCCAGCGTTGTCTCTTGTATCAGATCCACCAAATCGATTTCGTGGAAGGAGACCGGTGCCCTAACCAACCATCATGTATTCATCTTGGCTGCTGTAGCAGGATCAACCCCTATTATATTGCCCCTTCCTCACCTCTCCACCATGGCATTAGGGATGCTTCTTCTCCGCTAATACCAATTTGTGTGCAGGACATATAACTTCTTCTATGAAGTTCTTATGATAATACTATATTCCATATCCATGTGTGCATATCAATCAAAAAGGGAAAACCGTCGGCCCTCTAGAAAACTCATCAGGATGCTCCAGCAGATGTGTTCGTTGCGTTTTCTGCAATCATGTTGTTCTCTTTACGCTGATGACGTGATGGATGCTTGCGTTGTGTTGATCCCTGACATGATGGATGCATGCATGGTGTTGATCAGTGCGTTTGTATTTCTGATCCATGCAATAGATGCAAGCTGTAGCTCTACTGCTATTGTTCAAAAAAAATAGATGCAAGATGTCTTGTCTAAACTAACTCCTCTCTCCATCTAATTAATGTTGCAAGGTGCGACCCGAGAGTACTTCCTGTATGTAAGGAATGTGATCAAGGCCGCTCACAGCTCAAAGGCTCCCCTTGTGTTCCTCAAGCTCGATATTGCCAAGGCTTTTGACTCGGTCTGTTGGGGTTTCCTGCTTGAGGTGCTGGAGGCCATGGGATTTGGTCAGAGGTGGCGAGACATGATTTCTCTGATTTTGTCATCCTCCTCTTCGAGAGTGCTGCTAAATGGCTCACCGGGATCGCCGATCTTGCATAAAAGTGGGTTGCGGCAGGGGGATCCCCTGTCCCCCTTGCTATTCATCATCGCTATGGAGCCGCTCCAGCGTCTGTTCTCCTTGGCCACTGAAAGTGGCATCCTATCGCCGCAACAGACCCGGCTAACGCGCTTTCGGTCCAGTTTTTACACCGACGATGCGACCCTGTTCGTCAACCCCATGCGTTCTGATTTTGTTGCGGTTCAGGCAATTCTGAAGTTGTTTGCTGATGCATCGGGCTTAAAAGACAACATCCACAAGACGGTGGCCTATCCTATATCCTGCACAGGCATTGATCTCGTGCCTCTCATGGCTGATTTTGGTGGGCAGTTGGGTGCCTTCCCGTGCCAGTACTTGGGTTTGCCGTTGGGTGTGAGAAAGCCAAAGAGGACTGATATGCAATTGTTGATCGGCAAGATTGCTGGCAAGTTGGCCCCGAGAAGGGGCAGACTGCTCAATAGAATGGGAAGGCTGATCTATACCAACTCTATGGTCACGGCTACGACCATGTATTTCCTGACGGCCTTCCCTCCGGACAAATGGTTGATCAAGAAGATCGATAAGTTGAGAAATGGGAGGCGGAGGACGTGTCGATCGGTGGGAAAAGTTTGGTCAATTGGAAGTTAGTCTGCTTGCCCAAGAGATATGGAGGGTTGGGCATAAAGAACATTGAGTGTTTCAGTCGTGCGTTGCGGTTGCGTTGGGAATGGCTTAGGTGGGATGATGGTGACAGGCCATGGAAGGGGTCAACTACACCTTGTGATAGTCTGGACAGGCAGTTGTTCTCCAGCTGCACAAAGATCTCCCTAGGCGATGGTAGTGTTGCTAGCTTCTGGATGGACCGATGGCTGAATGGTGAGGCGCCAATGGTGGTGGCTCCTGCCATCTTCAAGCTGGAACGATTCAAAAAGATCTTAGTGCGAGAGGGCCTGCATAATGGAAGGTGGATGAACGGGCTACACAGAATGAACAATAAGGAGCAAATGAATCAATTTGTCAAGCTTTGGAATGGGGTGCAATTGACGAACATGTCGTCGGAAAAGGACACAATTGCTTGGAGGCTTACAGCCAATGGTGCCTACTCAGCTGCCTCGACATATTGTGCCCAGTTTATCGCTCGGCTGGAAAGGCCGCAACTGGCCCGAGTGTGGACTACCAAGGTGGAGGGGAAGGTCAGGTTCTACATGTGGCTACTGCTACAGAATAGAAATTGGACTGCTGATAGATTACAGGAAGGAGAATGGCCTCACAATGTGCTCTGCAAGCTATGTGACCAAGAACCAGAAACTGCCAAGCATATCGCGCTACACTGCTCGTTTGCCAAGGAGATTTGGTTTTAGTTCTGGCAGAATTACCCAGCCTTGTGTGATGTGGCCGACGAGGCTCAATCCGTTGATGAGTGGTGGATCAGACTGTGTTCTGCCTGCGGACTAAAGGAGCGAGTCAGGGAAGAAATGACCCTGGCTGCTTATATTGTCTGGAATTTATGGAAGGAGAGAAATCGGAGAGTGTTCGAGCACAAAGAATTGACGGTCCTGCGCTAGCAGAGATAATCAGAGATGATGTGAGGTGTTACACCGAGGCCACAAGAGGGGTAGGCGCTTTGGGTATGTAATGTAATACGTCTATTTGGTGTTACCATGTGATATGTGTTGGGAGGCGACCTGCTTCTCAGTGGGTGGTCGAACCATTCTTGTATGACTTCTTTCTTCTATAATGCAAAGGCAGAGCTCCTGCTGTTCACGTCAAAAAGAGTACTTCCTTCGTTTCTTTTTTGCCCGCATATAAGATTAAATTTTGTAAACTTTGGCTAACTTATAGAACAAAATATCAACATTCATAATATGAAATCAACATTACTAGATGCATTATGGTATTAATTTTCATAGCATGTAGGTTTTGTATTGTAAATGTTGATATTTTTCGATATATATATGGTCAAACTTTGCATTACTTGACTTTGACCAAATCTTATATGCAGATTAAAAAGAGAAACGGAGGGAGTACACGGTGCATGGCAACACTGCCTTTCTCCCCTCCCTATTATTTATCTTAGTACTGACATGTCCCCTCTCTTCTACATAAAACTCAAGGCAACTAGGAGTGTTCGTTTATTAAAGATATTATATTTTTTGTACTCACTTCAGAACGAGAAGGTCCCTAATTGAAATAGCGTGGGATTTCACAATGCGTGCTTATGATTTCTTCTCGATCAACTATAGGGATTCTCTCTTCAGCACGAACAGACGTGGACATGTGCGTGGGTGCATTTGGGAGGCCAACATTGATCCTACTATGAAGTTCCGCAGTAACGCGCGGGGAGTTATCTAGTTTTTATAAAAAAAACGCCTAAGACCCTGTTTGAAACCACAATAGATTATGATAATCTGGATTATGAAGATAGATTATATAATCTGGTTTATAAAAATAATGTAGGTGGACATGTTTGGAGCCAGATTATATAAACTGTAATCCTGTTTTTTACATTGCATAGTGACCTGTCTGTCCTGCGCGCGCGTTGAGGAGAAAAAAAAGGAGGGTGGTGGTGGTAGATTTAGTAATTATCTTCAACTTTACAAGGATGATGGGTCATTAGCAATTCATAATCTGATTTTATCTGGGTAGAGTAGATTGTGAGATTATAATAATCTGTCCATCTAGTTTTTATAATCTACAACATAATCTGTCCTGTTTGGAGATTGTATAGATTATAAAAACTGGATTATCATAATCTGAGTGGTTCCAAACAGGGCCTAAATAAGCGTCTACCCTGTACAGATAAGCATCGATGCTTAAAAAAATCGGGTTTATTTCTTCGAGCATCTCACCTAAGTACTTTGCATTATACCAGGCTTAAGAAGCATATATTAATTGTCTCGTGTTTTATTGACTTACCATCAACGATCATGTTTTCTTTGGCACCCCAATAAGTGCTTGCCAAATAAATGTATATATATCAAACAAAATCCTATAATTTATTTTGACAGGTAAATCAGAGGCATAATTTTATTTGGCAAACATCTATTTTACACAATTGCACTAAATAGACGGGTAAATCACATGCTAACATGCTAGAATATGTGTACCCTGTTGCCGCTACTATCTAGTCACCTCAAAAACGAAGAAGGGAGAACAATATAAGTATTACTATAAACCAACGACCAAAACACATCATGGTGTGAACCAACCTATGGTTGGATGGTTAGGGTTTAAGTCTCGGTGCTCGCATTATTTCTGGATTTATTTCAGGATTTCCGACGATGCACATTCAGTGGGAGGAGACGTTTTCATGGAACCTACGATGACTTCGTAAATGTTAAGATGATATGCCAGCTCAGTCTTTCGAAGGCTCAAATGTGCGTATGTGCGTTCGTAGGGGTGAGTATTTACTCGTATATATGAGTGCTTGCGTCTATATTGTGTTTAAAACAAACACCCAACCCAAAACACAACATCCCCAAACAGCTAGGTTTCAAAATTAGCCGGACCAAAACACACACCTCCCATTCAAAATTAGACCACAAGCCAAGCCAACGCAACGCATGGAAAACAAAACAAAAACAAAAATGTTTGGGAACCGCACTCCTCCCTCCCTCCCACTTCTTCCTCTTCCTATTCCCACTCTACCCAAAAAAAGGTCACCAACCCAGAGCACCACCAAACGCCGGACGCGCGCACAGGCAGAGGCAGCGGCCCCGGCGCGCCGGTCGGTCCCCTCCCATGCTCGCCGGCGTCGCTCGCCGCTGATGCCCATCCTGCCCAAGGACCGCCCCGACGGCCGCCTCGGCCGCCTCATCTCCGCGCTCCGCCCAGCGCGCGCCGGCCCGCTCCCCGTCCAGACCGGCTTCCCCACCTCCCTCGCCGACCTCTTCGTCAAGAACCATGGCCGCCTCAAGAAGCAGGGCCCCTCCTCCAACCGGCGCAAGAGGCGCGGCGCTCCCGCTCCCCCTTCCCCCGAGCCCTCTCCCCCGCCCCCCTCCCCTCCGCCTCCCTCGCCTCCGCCCGCCGCCGTCTCCCCGCCGTCGGCCCAGCCGGGGCCCGACCCTCCGCGGGCGGAGCCCGTCTCCTCCTCCGGCTTCGGCCTGGGCTTCCTCGCGCTCGTCGGCGTCGCGTCCCTCGCCCTCCTCGTGATCTGGAGCAGGAAGGTGGTTGCGGCCGTCACCGTCGCCGCCTTCTCGCTCTTCCTGCTGGAGTCCGTCAGGCCGTCCTCGCTTCACCGGAGGCCCCGGCCCCCGGCGACCGCGGAGCTGGATATCGACGGCCGCGGCTACGTCTCGCCGATCCGGGAGGCGGAGGCGGACCCGGAGCCGCCGGGATCGAGCTTCTCCGATTCCGGCAGGGGAATCAGCGCCTCCATCCTCGGCATTGACGAGAGGAGCGAGGCGGGCGAAGATTCATGCGTCTGGGAGGCGAAGCCGAGGAAGAGGTCGCCATGGAGGAAGCTAATCCCGAGAAAATTGCAGAGGGGCCGGAGGATCGGCAAGGAGTCGGGCTCCCTGTCTCTATCCAGCTCTTTCCGCAGCGAGGTCAGCGTGGCGGACTCCACGCTCAGCGGCAATGCCAGGGGGGCGACGGACCCGCCGGACTCTCGCCGCGGCAGGCGCAACGCCAAGGCGGGCGCCGTGGTGGGCAAGACGCCGGATTCGTCGGGCCCTCTCCGCGGCATCGCGGGCGACGGCGACGGCTCATTCAGATCGCCGGATTCGTCGGGCCCTCTCCGCGGCATCACGGACGCCGAGGCGCGCGGCGAGCCGGCCGGCGGTGTCGACGGCGCAGGGGGTGGAGGAGGATGCCGGTTCCCTTTGGTAGCCGTGACCGTGGTCGTCCTCGTAGGCCTGGTCGCCGGGAGGGTCCCGGCCGTGGCGTTCACCGTGCTTTGGTCCCTGCTGGTCAGCCGGCTTCAGACGAGATCGCGGCGGGACGGCGAGCGATGTAGGAGGAGCCTCCCGATCCATCCATCCCAAGGTTGATGTAAATTAGTGAGTGAGTCGCCATTAAACAGCAGGAGTGAGTGGTGGTACTATAATCCATACGTACATAATTTGTTCTTAAGTTATTAAAAAGCTTGAGCGCATTCCATGATCCCCGATGGCCTCCTCCGGCAACGTAGTATAACATTAATCAAGTTTCTTGTTGCCGAGTTGTCACCTGAGCCATTGACCCGCGGAAGCGTCCATTGACGCCGCCAATGGCCAGCCGGCCCGACTGATCCGGCTAACTGGTTCGGTGCAGATGGCACATGCCCTGCACTCCCACCCGACGACGAGCAGAAACTTGGGCGTTTTAGTGAGGAAAAGTAGAGCCAGACAAAGCGCAGGCTCCATATGGCCTCGTTGATCCGCCGGCGACGAACGAAACAGCTTTGGATTCTTCCGTGGGTTGTCCGTGGCTGGAGCTGGAGCTGGACCAGGCCGCGAAAAGCTCTGCATGCAGATGCAGCGAAAGCAGAGGCGGCAGAGGAGGTTCGTGAATGGTTTCACGAGGCCACCAACGGCGTCCCTCGCTTTTCGCCGCGGCATGCGAGCGAGCGACCGTGCCGCCACGTCTCCTCTGCCGGACGTGCGTGCGTGCCCCGTTGTCCTTCGTCGTCGTCGCCGTCGCCGTCGCCGGTGGTGGTGGTGGATCGCGTCTCCTGTCCTCGTCGAATCGATTGCTCGTTCCGGCGACAGAAGCAAGGAGCGGATTCCCGTGCTACCGCGCGCGATGCGATTCCTCTCCTGTTAGTATGCGGCTTCCATTTGGACGGTCCAGCAGGGGACTGCGCAGCTCCGATTCGTTCGTGCTGGCGGCCGCGGCCGGCCGGTCCACGATAGGAGGAGTGGTCGTCTGATCATCGCGAGCGCGTTCTCCTCCACGCAGTTGTTTATGCCGGTGATTGGGTTGGAATTCCGCGTCCGTTGTTGTCACGTAGCACCTCCGCCGGATGCTGCACTCGCGTAAGTCAAGCAGCAAGTGGCGAGGCTTGTTTTGTTGGAAACTTTCACAAGTTTCTGTGAGGGGGTTCTCTGGTCAAAGTCTTGCCCCATTTTTTGTGCTGTTTTGATTCCGGCAGTCGGCCGGAGTGTGGACGTCACTAACCCATGGACGTATTTTTTTTCTTTTTTTTCTTGCGGATAATCCATGGACGCATGAACCTAAAATTTTAAAATGCATGGTAAACGCGTTTTAAAATGTCACTTTTTTTATATTTTTGTTTTCCTTCTCGAAAAAGACAAATTGCAGTGCTTTCGAATAGCGTTCCACGGCAGATTATTTTCCTTTTCTACACGTGCCAAAATAAAAAAAATCCATGAAACTTTATGCACACATAAAATGTGATGCCTTAGCGTGACACCTTTTTCAATATTTTTTGGCATCTAGAAATGAGTTTTTCAAAATAGGTTAATATGCCCGTGGGTTCATTCATACACTTTTCCTCTTACACGACGATAAAAGAGAAGATTTTTTATGAGTTAATTTACATCGTCACAGCAACCCTAACAACTCCATATAATTTAGGGGAAGTTGTACAAAAACTTTCGTTAGTTTCGTAAACTTCTTCTTATAAATATGTTTTCATTTTTATTTTTCATTTAACAAAACTAGATAATGGCCTAGGGCCCGCTAGTGATATGTGGTGTGGTGAAGCGGGGCGGCGCAACAGAAGCATGGCCGACGGTGGTGTAGCGGCGCATCAATGGCCATGCTTCTACAAAAGGGTATTTGGTGACGACACGACGGTAGACAGTGGATCGCAATGGGCAGCGGCAACGATGGCCTGGGGTAGTCCGGCGGGCGGCAAACACGATGGCGATGGTTGACGACGCTATGGTCAATGGTCGATGGCAGTGGCGACGCGACGAATTCCGATGATGGCGTGGTTACGTTGTACTTTTATGTTCCAAAATACAAAAAAAAAAGGCTTGGGCCTTGGGTACATTGAAATTTTAACCTTGCCCTTATACCACGCTAGATAGGTATAGAGGATTGTAAATGAACCATAAAAAATCCAATGCAACATGTTAATGGCCCAGGTCCATCCATGCATCTCTTTGAGTCTGCCCTGACCCAGGGAATCCTATTTTGGCGTATAGGTCACTAGTTGTAGATATTTGTTCAAATTAACAAAAATTAGTTGTAGAAACCACAAACATTTATTTAATATTAGGAACTTTTGAATCCGCAAACATTTTATGATTTCTGTAAATATATTTTATCATCATAATTTCTCTAAAATCTGAAACTTTTTTGAATTATAATGTTTGTGTATTTTCCCATGACTTTTCATTTGCTACGGTGTTTGAAGGTCCCGAGCGCTGATCCAGCCAATCTTCTTTACTGTTTTTTTGTCGCCACAATCATGTGATATGCCGAAGTACAGAGAAAATACCATTCTTCTCGAAACCCCATGACCAAAAATCGTCCAAGTTTTGTGTACATATTGGGATTCTCCGAATTGCAGCAACATCATATGGCAAAAACACTTGCTCAGGCAGTGGTACATTCCAGCGGACCCTTGCTGATTCAATGAGTTCTCACACGAATTGTGGTGGCTGAGCTAACAATGACACAATAGGCCTCATATTCTTCTTCTTTGGTACCCAATTTGTACCACAGATATTAGCTGTTTCGCCATTGCCTATACATCTAATCAGTCCTTGTTTCAAAGTATCCCTTCCCTCAATCACTGCCCTCCAAATCTGTGATGGATGGTTACCTAGTTGGGCTGAAAGGAAATTTGTATCCTGGAAGTAAATTGACTTGAGAATTCTAACACTCAATGATTCAGGGTGCTTTAAGATCATCTACAGCCGGACCTTGCAAATCCGCTCCCCTGTATGCTCGCGGACGCGCCCGGGCACGCCCACGGACGCATCCGAATGGCCCTTAATATTTCGCTCCATGCATCCACATACATCATATCCGGACTCTCAAATGCGTGCAATGCCATGCACGTCAATCATCCGATACAAATTGTCCGAATTCAACAGTATTAAACAAAATGAAATTATAAAATTGTTCAACAAACCAGACATGGCAAAATGAAATCAATGTCCGCCCGACAAGTGCTGCTTGTCGGATCACTGGCCGGACAAGTTAGTCCATGCGTCCTGCTCCGCATGGGCATCCATATCCGCCTGCATCCTGGCCGCCTGCTCCTCTGCCGCTGCCGCTGCTGCCTTGGCCGCCTCCAACACTTTACGGTCATTGATCTCCTTCTTCTCCACAAGCCATTTCTTGGCATGTTCATCCAAGGCGGATTCATTCGCGAACATGATCTTTGCGTCCTCCATTCTGCGTAAAAGTTGCAACCTCTCCTTCTCGAGCTCAATCTCTCCAAATGTCTTGGCCTTCTGGAGTTCCCATTTGATCGCCGCCTCTTGCTTGTCCAACTCGATCATCTCCCTCTCAATTTCAAGCCCCCTCTCTTCCCTCATCGGATCCCACTCCATCCTCTCCCTTTGTGCATCCAACATAACCTTGTACATCTCCTGTTTCTTGCTCTCCCTTGCCGATAAAATGCCCGTCCATGTTGACGACATTTTTGTAGCGGCGACATCACGAGAGATCCTTGCCTTCTCCCACTTGTTTCTCATGACTTGCCGGTTATCCTTTGGCACGCTAGCTCTTCCATTGGTGATGACAACGTCATCGTTCTCATCATCCAGCCCAATGGATTGGTGGGACCCTGAGCCATCATTCCTCTTCCTGTCGGCCTTAAGATCGTCCACAACTTATTGCCACTTTGTCTTGCCATCCAATAAGAGCCAACAATGGCTAAAATCAAATGGCCTCTTCTCGGTCTCGTGATACAAAGCAGCCGCCAGCGCCACCTAGCATACAACATACGTATGACCACAAGAATGAAAAGCACACAAACATATTGAGATGACAATAAGATGAGGTAATCACGCTTACATTAGTGATCCCACAATTGGTATCGGGTGTAGGATCGAAAGTATGTCTAGAGGGGTGTGTGTGTGTGTGATTAGACTACTTGACCAAATAAAAAATTCTACCTTTTCCCAGTTTTAAGTGTTGGCAGATTTTAACAATGATAACAAGTCAAGCACACCCTACACATGCATGTCTAAGAGTATAGAAGCGGAAAGTAAAGACAAGCATATGTAATAGAGGATGGGTAGGAAGATTAAACACAATTTGGAGACACGAAGATTTTTCCCGTGGTTCCGATAGGTGGTGATATCGTACGCCCACGTTTATGGAGACTTCAACCCACGGAGGGAAACAGTCACGAGAGTCCATGGAGTGCTCTACCCACGGAGGGTTCCACGAAGAAGCAACCTTGTCTATACCATGATGGCCTACGTCCACGGAGGACTAGCCTAACTCTGGGTAGATCTTCACAAATTAGGCGATCGCCTTGCTCTTACAAACTTCTTGGTTCACTCCACAACACAAAGTAGGAGGCTCCCAAGCGACACCTAACCAATCTACGAGGCACCACCCTCCAAAAGGTATTAGGCTCGATAATGTCGATGAACTCCTTGCTCTTGTGCTTCAATATGATAGACTCCTCAACACTCAATCACTCTCTCACAAATTTGGCTTTGGTGAAAGAGATTGATTGGATGGAAAGCAACTTGGGGAGGGTAGAGATCAAGATTCATATGGATGGAATGGAATGGCTTGATCTCAACACATGAGTAGGTGGCTCTCTCTCAGAAAATATGATTGGATAAGTGGGGATCTGTTCTGAGTACTTCTCTTGCGAGTGAGTGGTGGTGGAGGGGTATATATAGGCATCTCCAAAAATCCAACCGGTACACCTAAAGTGACCAACTCGGTGATACCGAAGTGTAAATCTCGGTGGTACCGAATTGCTCCAAGGGTAGCAACTTTTGAATCTCGGTGAGACCGATACAAAGATCTCGGCTGTACCGATAAGGTGACCAACAGTCAGATTCCACAACTCGGTGATGCCGATTCAAAATCTCGGAGTTTCTGATATTAAGAATCGAGACAATAGAATGTTGGCAAGCTGAACCTGGTGGCATGGAAGCAGAATCGGTTGCACCGAACATGTAGGGTTTGGCAAGGTTCTATCTGAGTGGGAAATCGGTGGGACCGAGTGAGAATTGTTGGCTGCACCGATTTTCATGATAAGCTTGGACAGACTTTTGTGGAAGGGTTTGTGCGTGTTTTTGGTGACTATCACTTGTGCACGTGGAGCATTTTGTTCACCTACAATACCTTACGCCCTTTTAATAGTATTGACTTTCCTATGGACTCAAGGTGATTTCTCACAAAGTAAAATGTAGAGTCCTCTTGCTTGAAGCTTTGTCAATCCTATTCCTTGCATATAGGGTTCTCTCCACAATCCTTTTTCCAACCCATCATTGAACTTTTCCTGAAATATACTTTGTGGAAACATTAGCTCAATGAGATATATGTTGTTATTAATTACCAAAACCACCAAGGGAGCAAATGTGCTTTCAATCTCACCCTTTTTTGTAATTGATGACAACATATAGATCAAAGCTTCGACATATGATATAATCAATGAATATAATCATCGCCTTGAGAAGTATGTGATAAGCAAGAGATCCCCCTAAATTTGTGCATAATTCTGAATTTGCTTTGAATGCAAATGCACAATCGATTAGGTACATGGGGCACTTCTTCCATGTCACATACAACTTGGTGGTGTGCGAGAATAATAAGAATGAACATCATAGCACAACACAATCAAGCAAATTGAATGATCATCTCATAAGCATCATAAGGATAGGAAGTAGCAGTTGTTGGGGGACGTAGTAGTAGATCAAAAAAATTCCTACGTGTTCACCAAGATCTATCTATGGAGAAACCAACAACGAGTGGGAAATAGATTGCATCTTCATACCTTTGAAGATCGCTAAGCGGAAGCGTTACAAGCACGCGGTTGGTGGAGTCGTACTCGCAGCGATTCAGATTGCGGTGGATTCTGATCTTAGCGCCGAACAATGGCGCCTCCGCATTCAACACACATGCAGCCCGGTGACGTCTCCTACACCTTTATCCAACAAGGAGGAAGGATAGGTTGAGGGAGAGCTCCGGCAGCACGATGGCATGGTGATGGTGGAGCTGCATGGTACTCCGGTAGAGCTTCGCTAAGCACTACGAAGGACGAGGAGAGGGAGGAGTAGGGTTGCACCGTGGGAGAGAGAGATGCGTGTCCCTGCCAGCCCCAAGGGCTCCTCTATTTATAGGAGGAGGAGGAGGGAGAGCTGCGCCCTAGGGTTCCCACCCTAGGGTGGTGCGGCAACCTCTAGATCCCATCTGGCCGGTGGCCAAGAGGGAGAGGGTTGCGTCTGCCCTAGGGTGGACCTTAGGGCCCATATGCCCTAAGGTTTGCCCCCCTTCCCACTTCAGCTGCGCCTCGGGCCCTTGTGGGGGCGCACCAGCCCACCTAGGGGCTGGTTCCCTCCCACTTGCGGCCCATGCATCCCTCTGGGGCTGGTGGCTCCACTTGATGGACCCCCGGAACCCTTCCGGTGGTCCCGGTACGTTACCTGTAATTCCCGAAACATTTCCGGTGACCAAAAACTCACTTCATATATATGAATCTTTACCCCCGGACCATTCCAGAGCTCCTCGTGACATCCGGGATCTCATCCGGGACTCCGAACAACCTTCGGTAACCATGCCTTAAGTGTGTAGACCCTGCGGATTTGGGAGACACGTAGACATGACCGAGACACCTCTCCGGTCAATAACCAACAGCAGGATCTGGATACCCATGTTGGCTCCCACATGCTCCACGATGATCTCATCGGATGAACCACGATGTCGGGGATTCAATCAATCCCGTATACAATTCCCTTGGTCTACCGGTATGATACTTGCCCGAGATTCGATCGTTGGTATCCCTATACCTTGTTCAATCTCGTTACCGGCAAGTCTCTTTACTCGTTCCGTAACACATCATCCCGTGGCTAACTCCTTAGTCACATTGAGCTCATTATGATGATGTCTTGCCGAGTGGGCCCAGAGATATCTCTCCATCATACGGAGTGACAAATCCCAGTCTCGATTCGTGCCAACCCAACAGACACTTTCGGAGATACCTGTAATGTACCTTTGTAGCCACCCAGTTACGTTGTGACGTTTGGCACACCCAAAGCATTCCTACGGTATCCAGGAGTTTCACAATCTCATGGTCTAAGGAAACGATACTTGACATTAGAAAAGCTTTAGCAAACGAACTACACGATCTTGTGCTATGCTTAGGATTGGGGCTTGTCCATCACATCATTCTCCTAATGATGTGATCTCGTTATCAATGACATCCAATGTCCATGGTCATGAAATCAGACCATCTATTGACCAACGAGCTAGCCAACTAGAGGCTCACTAGGGACATGTTGTGGTCTATGTATTCACACATATATTACGGTTTCCAGTCAACACAATTATAGCATGAACAATAGACAATTATCATGAACAAGGAAATACAATAATAACCATTTTATTATTGCCTCTAGGTCATATTTCCAATAGTCTCCCACTTGCACTAGAGTCAATAATCTAGTTACATTGTGATGAATCGAACACCCATAGCATTCTGGTGTTGATCATGTTTCGCTCATGAGAGAGGTTTAGTCAACGGATCTGCGACATTCAGATCCGTATGTACTTTACAAATTTCTATATCTCCTTCCTGAATGTAATCACGGATGGAGTTGAAGCGGCGCTTGATGTGTCTTGTCTTCTTGTGAAACCCGGGCTCCTTGGCAAGGGCAATAGCTCCAGTGTTGTCACAGAATAGAGTCATCAGGCTTGACGCATTGGGAATTACTCCTAGGTCGGTGATGAACTCCTTCATCTAGACTCCTTCCTTTGCTGCTTCCAAAGCAGCTATGTACTCCGCTTCACACGTAGATGCTGCCACGATGCTTTGCTTACTGCTCCACCAGCTGACTGCCCCTCTGTTCAAAATATACACGTATCCGGTTTGCGACTTGGAGTCGTCCGGATCTGAGTCGAAGCTAGCATCGACGTAACCCTTTACGAAGAGCTCTTCGGCACCTCCATATACGAGAAACATGTCCTTTGTCCTTTTCAGGTACTTCAGGATATTCTTGACCGCTGTCCAGTGTTCCGCTCCGGGATCACTTTGGTACCTCCCTACCAAACTTATGGCAAGGTTCACATTAGGTCTGGTACACAGCATAACATACATAATAGAGCCTATGGCTGAAGCATAGGGGATGACACTCATCTCTTCTCTACCATTTGCCGTGGTCAGGCATTGAGTCATACTCAATCTCACACCCTGTAACACAGGCAAGAACCCCTTCTTGGACTGATCCATATTGAACTTCTTCAATATCTTGTCAAGGTATGTGCTTTGTGAAAGACCTATGAGGCGTCTTGATCTATCTCTATAGATCTTGATGCCTAATATGTAAGCAGCTTCTCCAAGGTCCTTCATTGAAAAACATTTATTCAAGTAGGCCTTTACACTTTCCAAAAGTTCTATATCATTTCCCATCAACAATATGTCATCCACATATAATATGAGAAATGCTACAGAGCTCCCACTCACTTTCTTGTAAATATAGGATTCTCCGTAAACTTGTATAAACCCAAACGCTTTAATCACCTCATTAAAGCGAATGTTCCAACTCCGAGATGCTTGCACCAGCCCATAGATGGACCGCTGGAGCTTGCATACTTTGTTAGCATCTTTAGGATCGACAAAACCTTCCGGCTGCATCATATACAATTCTTCCTTAAGGAAGCCATTAAGGAATGCCGTTTTGATGTCCATTTGCCAGATCTCATAATCATAAAATGCGGCAATTGCTAACATGATTCGGACGGACTTCAACATCACTACGGGTGAGAAAGTCTCATCATAGTCAACTCCTTGAACTTGTCGATAACCCTTAGCGACAAGTCGAGCCTTATAGACGGTCACATTACCATCCGCGTCAGTCTTCTTCTTAAAGATCCATTTATTTTCTATGGCTCGCTTATCATCAAGCAAGTCCACCAAAGTCCATACTTTGTTCTCAAACATGGATCCTATCTCGGATTTCATGGCTTCAAGAAATTTGTTGGAATCCGGGCCCTCCATCGCTTCTTCATAGTTTGAAGGTTAGCCGTTGTCCAACAACATGATCTCCGGGACAGGGTTGCCGTACCACTCTGGTGCGGAACGTGTCCTAGTGGACCTTCGACGTTCAACTTGATCTGAAGTTTCATGATCATCATCATTAACTTCCTCTCCAGCCGGTGTAGGATCCACAGAAACAACTTCCTGTGTTGTGCTACTCTCCGGTTCGAGTGGAGGTACAATTACCTCATCAAGTTCTGTTTTCCTCCCACTTACTTCTTTCGAGAGAAACTCTTTCTCGAGAAAGGATCCATTCTTGGCAACAAAGACTTTGCCTTTGGATCTGAGGTAGAAGGTATACCCAATAGTTTCTTTGGGGTATCATATGAAGACGCACTTTTCCCCTTTGGGTTCGAGCTTCTCAGGTTGAAGTTTCTTCATATAAGCATCGCATCGCCAAACTTTTATAAACGACAGCTTTGGTTTCTTTCCAAACCATAATTCATACGGTGTCGTCTCAACGGACTTTAACGGTGCCCTATTTAAAGTGAATGCGGCAGTCTCTAATGCATATCCCAAAATGATGGTGGTAAGTCGGTAAGAGACATCATAGATCGCACCATATCCAATAGAGTGCGATTACGACGTCCAGACACACCATTTCGCTGAGGTGTGCCAGGTGGCGTGAGTTGTGAAACAATTCCACATTTCCTTAGGTGCGTTCCAAACTCGTGATTTAAATATTCTCCGTCACGATCAGATCGTAGGCACTTTATTTTCCTGTCACGTTGATTCTCTACCTCACTCTGAAATTCCTTGAACCTTTCAAAGGTTTCAGACTTGTGTTTCATTAAGTAGACATACCCATATATGCTCAAGTCATTAGTGAGGGTGAGAACATAATGGTAGCCACCGTGAGCCTCGACGCTCATTGGATCGCATACATCAGTATGTATTATCTCCAACAAGTCAGTTGCTCGCTCCATTGTTCTAGAGAATGGAGTCTTGGTCATCTTGCCCATGAGGCATGGTTCGCACGTGTCAAATGATTCGAAATCAAGAGACTCCAAAAGTCCATCAGCATGGAGTTTCTTCATACGTTTGACACCAATATGACCAAGGTGGCAGTGCCACATGTAAGTAGGACTATCGTTATCAACCTTACATCTTTTGGTACTCACACTATGGACACGTGTAACATCACGTTCGAGATTCATTAAAAATAAACCATTGACCAGAGGGGCATGACCATAAAACATTTCTCTCATATAAATAGAACAACCATTATTCTCAGATTTAAATGAGTAGCCATTTCATCAAACGAGATCCAGATACAATGTTCATGATCAAAGCTGGTACTAAATAACAATTATTGAGGTTTGAAACTAATCCCGAAGGTAGATGTAGAGGTAGTGTGCCGACGGCGATCACATCGACCTTGGAACCATTCCCGACATGCATCGTCACCTCGTCCTTTGCCAGTCTCCGCTTATTCCACATCTCCTGCTTGGAGTTACAAATGTGAGCAACTGCACCGGTATCAAATACCCAGGAGCTACTACGAGTGCTGGTTAGGTACACATCAGTAACAAGTATATCACATATACCTTTAACGTTGCCGGCCTTCTTATCCGCTAAGTACTTGGGGCAGTTCCGCTTCCAGTGACCAGTACCCTTGCAATAAAAGCACCCAGTCTCAGGCTTGGGTCCATTCTTGTTCTTCTTCCCGGAAACTTGCTTACCGGACGCGACAACAGCTTTGCCGTCCTTCTTGAAGTTTTTCTTACCCTTGCCTTTCTTGAAACTAGTGGTCTTATTCACCATCAACACTTGATGCTCCTTTTTGATCTCGACCTCCGCTGATTTTAGCATCGAGTACAACTCAGGAATGGACTTCTCCATACCCTGCATGTTGTAGTTCATCACAAAGCTCTTGTATCTAGGTGGAAGCGACTGGAGGATTCTGTCAATGACCGAGTCATCCGAGAGATTAACTCCCAGCTGAGTCAAGCGGTTGTGCAACCTAGACATTTTGAGTATGTGCTCACTGACAGAACTGTTTTCCTCCATCTTACAACTGAAGAACTTGTCGGAGACATCATATCTCTCGACCCGGGCATGAGCTTGGGAAACCAGTTTCAGCTCTTGGAACATCTCATATGCTCCGTGTTGCTCAAAACACTTTTGGAGCCCCGGTTCTAAACTGTAAAGCATGCCACACTGAACAAGGGAGTAATCATCACAGCGTGACTGCCAAGCGTTCATAACGTCTTGATCTACTAGGAAAATGGGTGCGTCACCTAGCGGTGCATCAAGGACATACAATCTTTTGGAAGCTATGAGGATGATCCTCAAGCCATGGACCCAGTCCGCATAGTTTCTTCCATCATCTTTCAACTTGGTTTTCTCTAGGAACGCGTTGAAGTTGAGGGTGACATTAGCGTTGGCCATTGGATCTACAATATAGATTGTAAAGACAATTTTAGATTAAGTTCATGTAATTAAGTTCACATAATCAAATTATTTAATGAACTCCCACTTAGATAGACATCTCTCTAGTCATCCAAGTGAAACATGATCCACGTCAACTAGCCTGTGTCCGATCATCACGTGAGACAGACTAGTCATCCATGGTGAACATCTCCATTTTGATCGTATCTTCTATACGACTCATGTTCGAGCTTTCGGTCTTCTGTGTTCCGAGGCCATATCTGTACATGCTAGGCTCATCAAGTCAACCTAAGTGTTTCGCGTGTGTAAATCTGGCTTACACCCGTTGTATGCGAACATTAGAACCTATCACGCCCGATCATCACGTGGTGCTTCGGAACAACGATCCTTAGCAACGGTGCACAGTTAGGGTGAACACATTTCTTGAAATTTTATTGAGAGATCATCTTATTTACTACCATCGTTCTAAGCAAATAAGATGTAAACATGTTAAACATCGCATGCAATGAATATAGTGACATGATATGGCCAATATCATCTTGCTCCTTTGATCTCCATCTTTGGGGCACCATGATCATCACTGTCACCGACACGACACCATGATCTCCATCATCGTGTCTTCATGAAGTTGTCTCGCCAACTATTACTTCTACTACTATGGCTAACGTTTAGCAATAAAGTAAAATAATTACATGGCGTTTATTATTGACACGCAGGTCATACAATAAAATAAGACAACTCCTATGGCTCCTGCCGGTTGTCATACTCATCGACATGCAAGTCGTGAATCCTATTACAAGAACATGATCAATCTCATACATCACAATGCATCACATCACATCCTTTGGCAATGTCACATCACAAGGTATATGGTGCAAAAACAAGTTAGACGCCCTCTAATTTGTAGTTGCAAGTTTTTACGTGGCTGCTATAGGTTTCTAGCAAGAACGTTTCTTACCTACGCCAAAACCACAACGTGATATGCCAATTGCTATTTACCCTTCATAAGGACCCTTTTCATCGAATCCAATCCGACTAAGGTGGGAGAGAAAGACACCTGCTAGCCACCTTATGCAACAAGTGCATGTCAGGCGGTGGAACCGGTCTCACGTAAGCGTACGTGTAAAGTTGGTCCGGGCCGCTTCATCCCACAATATCGCCGAATCAAGATAAGACTAGTAGTGGTAAGCAAACAATATCGACGCCCACAACAACTTTGTGTTCTACTCGTGCATAGATTCTACGCATAAACCTGGCTCATGATGCCACTGTTGGGTGACGTAGTAGTAAATCAAATTTTTTCCTACGATCACCAAGATCTATCTATGGAGAAACCAGCAACGAGTAAAGGGAAAGAGATTGCATCTTCATACCTTTGAAGATCGCTAAGAGGAAGCATTACAAGAACGCGGTTGGTGGAGACATACTCGCAGCGATTCAGATCGCGGTGGATTCCGATCTTAGCACCGAACAACGGCGCCTCCGCGTTCAACACACATGCAGCCCGGTGACGTCTCCTACGCCTTGATCCAGCAAGGAGGAAGGAGAGGTTGAGGGAGAGCTCTGGCAGCATGATGGCGTGGTGACGGTGGAGCTGCGTGGTACTCCGGCAGAGCTTCGCTAAGCACTACGGAGGATGAGGAGAGCGAGGAGTAGGGCTGTGCCACGGGAGAGAGAGATGCATGTCCCCGACAGCCCCAAGGGCTCCTCTATTTATAGGAGGAGGAGGAGGGAGGGCTGCGCCCTAGGGTTCCCACACTAGGGTGGTGCAGCAGCCTCTAGAGCCCATCTGGCCGGCAGCCAAGAGTGAGAGGGGTGCGACTGCCCTAGGGTGGGCCTTAGGGCCCATTTGCCCTAGGGTTTGCCCCCCTTCCCACTTCAGATGCGCCTTAGGCCCTTGTGTGGGCGCACCAGCCCACCTAAGGGCTGGTTCCCTCCCACTTGCGGCCCATGCAGCCCTCTGGGGCTGGTGGCCCCACCTGGTGGACCCCCGGAACCCCTCCGGTGGTCCCGAAACGTTACGGGTAATTCCCGAAACATTTTCGGTGACCAAAAACTCACTTCCTATATATGAATATTTACCTCCAGACCATTCCAGAGCTCCTCGTGACGTCCGGGGTCTCATTCGAGTCTCCTAACAACCTTCGGTAACCACATACACTATTTCCCTATAACCCTAGCATCATCGAACCTTAAGTGTGTAGTGTTGGGGAACGTTCCATGGGAAACAAAAATTTTCCTACGCACACGCAAGATCTATCCATGGTGATGAGCATCTACGAGAGGGAGAGTGGATCTACATACCCTTGTAGATCGCTAAGCGGGAAGCGTTAAGAAATGCGGTTGGTGTAGTCAAACGTCTTCGCAATCCAAATCGTCGAGTGTCCCGCGATCTCATCACGATCCGTCCCGCAATCCAATCACATTCCGTCCCGCGAACTCATCATGATCCGTCCCATGATCTCATCACGATCCATCTCGCGAACTCATCACGATCCATCCCACAAACTTATCACGATCCTTCCGACGAACTCATCACGACCCGTCTCGCGATCTTGATCACGGTCCTTCCGATCTAGCGCCGAACGGACGGCACCTCCGTGTTCAGCACACGTACAGCTTGATGACGATCTCCGCCTTCTTGATCTAGCAAGAGGGAGCGGAGAGGTAGAAGAGTTCTCCGGAAGCGTGACGGTGCTGCAGCGATGGTGGTGGAGCTATTATGGCAGGGCTTCGCCTAAGCACTACAGAAAACCGATCTAGAGGAGAAGCTATGCACTAGAGGAACGGGTGACACGTGGCTGAAAATCTTGTGCCAAAACTCTAAAATCCTCTAGTATATATGGGAGGAGAGGAGGAGTAGGCTTGGCTTCCAAAGAGGTAGCCCTTGGGTCGGCCAAACCAAGGAGGGAGGAGTCCTCCTCCTCCACTCCTAGTAGGATTAGGACTCCTTCCTTATTTGGCCCTTTTTTGCCTTTTTCCACCTTTTCCCCTTTGGGCTTTTCTTCCCAGCCGCATGGGCCTTGTCTGGGAATTCCACCAGCCCACAAAGGGCTGGTATTTACTTTCCCACAGCCCATATAGCCTCTTGGGTCGAAATACCCCTCCCGATGGCCCCCCGGTACACTACCGACACTCCCGGTACACTACCGATGAGCCCGAAACTTTTTCGGCGACCAAAACAGGACTTCCTATATATCAATCTTTACCTCCAGACCATTCCGGAGCTCCTCGTGACGTCCAAGATCTCATCTGGGACTCCAAACGACCTTCGGTCACCACCATGCATAACTCTATACTACCGAAACGTCACCAAACCTTAAGTGTGCAGACCGTGTGGGTTCGAGAACTATGTAGACATGACAGAGACACCTCTACAGTCAATAACCAATAGCGGGACCTGGATGCCCTTATTGGTTCCTACATATTCTACAAAGATCTTTATCGGTCGAACCTCCATGTCAAGGATTCAGTTAATCCCGTATGATGTTTCCCTTTGTTCTTCAGTATGTTACTTGCCCGAGATTCGATCGTCGGTATCTGTATACCTAGTTCAACCTCGTTATCGGCAAGTCTCTTTACTCATTCCGTAATACAAGATCCCGTGGCTAATACTTAATCACATTTCTTGCAAGGCTTATTGTGATGTTGTATTACCGAGTGGGCCCTGAGATACCTCTCCATCACACGAAGTAACAAATCCCAGTCTTGATCCATGCCAACCCAACAGACACCTTCGGAGATACCAGTAATGCACGTTTATAGTCACCCAGTTATGTTGCGACGTTTGATACACACAAGGCACTCCTCCGGTGTCCGTGAGTTGCATGATCTCATGGTCAAAGGAACATATACTTGACATGCAGAAAACAGTAGCAATAAACTGACACGATCATATGCTACGTTTGTAGTTTGGGTCTTGTCCATCACACCATTCTCCTAATGATGTGATCCCGTTATCAAATGACATCTCATGTCCATGGCTAGGAAACCTTAACCATCTTTGATCAATGAGCTAGTCTATTAGAGGCATACTAGGGACATGGTTTTGTCTATGTATCCACACATGCATCTAAGTCTCCGATCAATACAATTATAGCATGGATAATAAACGATTATCATGAACAAGGAAATATGATAATAACTAATTTATTATTGCCTCTAGGGCATATTTCCAACATGTAGACCCTACGGGTTCGGGAGACACATAGACATGACCGAGACACCTCTCCGGTCAATAACCAATAGCGGGATATGGATACCCATGTTGGATGCCACATGCTCCACGATGATCTCATCAGATGAACCACGATGTCGGGGATTCAATCAATCCCGTATACAATTCCCTTTGTCTACCGGTATGATACTTGCCCAAGATTCGATCGTCGGTATACCTATACCTTGTTCAATATCGTTACCAGCAAGTCTCTTTACTCGTCCATAACACATCATCCCATGGCTAACTCCTTAGTCACACTGAGCTCATTATGATGATGTCTTACCGAGTGGGCCCAGAGATACCTCTCCGTCATACGGAGTGACAAATCCCAGTCTCGATTCGTGCCAACCCAACAGACACTTTCGTAGATACCTGTAATGTACCTTTATAGCCACCCAGTTACGTTGTGATGTTTGGCACACGCATGCCTACGGTATCCGGGAGTTGTACAATCTCATGGTATAAGGAAACGATACTTGACATTAGAAAAGCTTTACAGACGAACTACGCGATCTTGTGCTATGCTTAGGATTGGGTCTTGTCCATCACATCATTCTCCTAATGATGTGATCTCGTTATCAATGACATCCAATGTCCATGGTCATGAAACCGTGACCATCTATTGACCAACGAGCTAGCCAACTAGAGGCTCACTAGGGAAATGTTGTGGTCTATGTATTCACACATGTATTATGGTTTCCGGTTAACACAATTATAGCATGAACAATAGACAATTATCATGAACAAGGAAATACAATAATAACCATTTTATTATTGCCTCTAGGGCATATTTCCAACAGCAGCAACACACATCAAGTGTATGATCAAACACCAACAAAGTTTAACACAAACAAACCGAAAGATATCAAAGTTTTGAAAAAAGATAAAAAGAAACTCTCTCTCTCTCTCTCTTTCTCTCTCTCTTGAATCCCTAATGATCTATACAACTTCTCCCCCTTTGGCAACAAGTTACCAAAAAGTTCAAAGGTATAGAACTAAACACTCTTCTGGGGATGATCTCCTCCGGTAGCTGATGTAGGAGTCGAGAGAACAACATCAGCAAAGACTTCAAGAGCCATCATGTACGGGGTTGGAGTAGCAGTTGGAGGTACTAGTGGAGCTGATGGAGCTGAAGGAGGTGTCACAGGTGCTGATGAAGAAGGCCTCAACTCTGGAGCTGTCACTATAGGAGTCCTGGCTTGAGTCCTGAACTGAGTGCCTATCCTAAGAGGTGCACTATCCTCATCATTATCTGTAGTGTGGGGACATGGAACGGCATCAACTTCCTTATTGAGCTCATTCACTATTACTGTGAGCCCATCCACCTTGTTGTTGAGAATATGAAACTTGTTGTCAACAATCCTCGCAAGGCTATATTGGTTCTTCAAGATGTTCCTGATGTCCTTCTGCATGTTGAGCACAAAGCTAAGGAGAAGATCCATCTGCTCACTCCGAGTCTTTGGCGCCTGAGCACTAGTGTCTCTAGCTGCCTCTGCATGTGCCTGTGCTGCAGCTGATGTGGGATGATCTGGGTCCATCACCACAACATTGTCTTCTAGCTTTGGCAAGAGTGGCAAATGTGGTCGATCAAGCGCATATATGTGCTTCTCCAACTGAGAGTTCATAAGCATCTGGATATAAGGTGCATAACCACATGATCGCTTCTGATCTGCTATAATCTTCTTCACTGTCTCAACTATCAAATCCATCACTCTGAATCTAGTGTGTTGATCAAGATGGAGCGGCATGTTGATAGAGTAGCCTCTCACCATTTTCTCATCTCCATACTTAGGCAACAAGGTGTGCCTCAAGATGGTGTTGATGGTGCGTAGACCAGCCTGGAGGAAGTAGATGGATCCAAGCTTGTGAGATTGCAGTTTTCGAGCTGGGATTTCCTTGTACATGTTCTTCATGGCACTGTGGCTTGCCTTGGGCTCAGAGTACACATCAAGGTCGCCTTATTCCACCTGTGGGACTCCTAATATGGTAGCCCACTACTCAACTGTGGATTCATATTTGGTGCCTTCTGTCATCCATACAATTCTACCATCTACATAGAAATGAGCAGTGGAGCGGAATTGCATGATTATCTCATCGTTCCAAGCAGTGAACTCCTTACCAACAAACTCATCAAGACCAATGCAGTGGAAGTTATCTTGCACACTTGGGAAGTAGTCTTGGTTCTCCTTGATGTACTTCTAGTCCACACACCTCATGTCACTCACTATAGGGCTCTTGTCAAGCAGAATTGTTTCATAGAAGTCTTTGTGTTCCTTTGTGTAGAACCTGTAGTCTACAAATGTCTTCCTCCTTTGAGAATATGGATCAATGGCTCTCCAATCTCTCAATCCCGAGTCCTTCCTCTTCTTCATGTACTCAACTAGCAAATGACTGGTATTGTGCTCTGGAAGGCCGAAGGTGTGGCCTCAACTTCATCAATATTGACATAGTATCCTCCTCAACATCTCTGGAGATAGAACCCTTGTTCTTGTCAGCAGCTGGAACCTCTCTGGAGAACCTCTTGGGTTTTTGAGTAGTGGGTTTCTTGGGTGCAACTGGCTTGCTCTTGGATGGAGCTTGGCTTGGCATAACATCAACAAGCAGCTTCTTCTTCTTCTTGGGAGGAGCCTTGGTGCTGGCTCTTCCTCCTCCTTAGCAGCAGCCTCTGCTGGGTCCTCATACATTGAGGTAGGTCTGCCCACAACATGTATGCTCCTCCTTCTGCTTTTCTTCTCTCCATCCTTCTTGGGCATGGACTTCTTTGGGGGCTCAATAGTCATGGTTCCCCTACCACTCTCTCGTGCTCTCATAGTCTCTGAGCTGGCATACTCCTTTCTGACTACCTTCATAGAAGAGGTAGCCTCAGTAGTAGGCTTCTTGCCAGTTTTCTCAGCCTTGTCGTGCTTAGCCTTGGCAGGAATCTCCTCAGGTACAAAATCAAAGTCTTCTTCTTTTGAGGTGAGTTTCCTCCTAAAAGTGCGTTATATCGACTAGAGGGGGGGTGAATAGGCGATTTTTACAAATTTATCACTTGAGTAATTTCAACTTGAGGAATTTGAAATGTGATGAATAACTAGCAGCGGATAAAGTACTCAAGTGCATGAGAAACATAGCGACAACATAGTCATCATGATGAAATGAAACATGCACAGATTACAAGTAGCATGATATAGGATAAGCAGGTGAGGAACAAGGTAACTTGAAGAATATGAGGTGAGGAAATTGTGAAAGTCTTTAGTCAAATTCTTTAAACAGTAACGATCAATTTCATAAACAAGTATACGAGGAATAGAGGGGCTGAGGAAATAGAACCAGGTAGCTCGATGAAGACAATGCTTTGATGACCCAGTTCCAACTGCTGTGATAGTCATACGTCTCGTTTGGAGCGGACTAGTATTTAAACCAAAGGACACACAGTCCCAGGACACGCAGTCCTTACCGTATTCTCCTTGAGCAAAGGTCACAAAGTCCTCGCCCAACACTTGTGGTAAGTCTTCAGGGTAGACTTCCAAAACCCTCACAAATTGGTCACCCGACAATCCACAGTTGACTGCTGGATGCTCTAGACCAAGGTCACTATGTGATCCCCAATTGACTGTAGGATGCACTAGACCATGACGCCTAAGCGTCTGGAGGATACACAGTCCTCAAAGGTAACAAGCGTCGGTTCCACACAGGAACAATCTCTTCAGTGATGCTCAATCACTTTGGGTTTGGTGGTTTGAATTTGGGTTTTTCCTCACTCATGATTTTCTCTCAAAGTCCTCGGAGGATGGGTTGCTCTCAAATGACAAGTGTCAGTTCTCTCTCGGAGCAGCCAACCAACTAGTGGTTGTGTGTGTGGGGGGGTGGCTATTTATAGCCAGGGTGCAACCTAACATGATAAGACATAAATGCCCCCAATGATATGACCGTTATGTGGATAAGATGATTGGGGATAGCTGGCGCTAAGCACAGCAACAGTCGGAATTTCGAACTATGAAAGTCCTCAGGCTTATCATGTTCCTCACTTGTAGGCAATTCGCACCGGCGAAATCCTAACTCCTCAGTCAGATCAATTTCATGAGAGACCACAAGAACATCGTCTCTATCACTGAAGAACTTGACTGAACTACAAGAGATTTCCAAAGGCTTCACTGGATAGGTTGAGGCTTTTGGAGTTGAGCATGAGTTGGAAATTTTCCTTAGTATTACCTCGGACCCCTTTAATAGTACGGTGTTTCCTATGACTCAAAGAAAGGAAACGAAACTACAAAAAAAAAGTCTTCATGCTTCATAGTCCTCGTTCATATCTTCAAGGTCACACCAAGTTCTTCATTTTAAAGTCTTCAGGGAATACCAAAGTCTTCAGCAAAGTCTTCAGTTCAAGGCATACATTTTTAGGGGTCGTTAATCTCCGAATATATTAAACTCTGCATCAACTTATAGAACCTATGTACACTCACAAACACATTATTTCCTTAACATATAAGTCTTCAATACACCAAAATCACTAAGGGGCACTAGATGCACTTACAATCTCCCCCCTTTTTGGTGATTGATGACAAATAGATTAAGTTTTCAACGGGGATAAACATATGAAGTGTAAGTACTGAGTTTGAGGAATTTGATTGCAAGATATAGAAGAACTCCCCCTGAAGATGTGCATATTTGAGAAATTTGCTTTGAACTGCAAATGCACATGGCAGGTTAAAAACATGGAGAACTCCCCCTATATCTTGTAATTCATACACGCATTTAACATTTGATATGAAGAATTTGAAATGCATGATGAAAAATGGTGTCTGACGAAATTCAGCATGCATGCATTAAGGTGCTTGAGGAAATAAGCATGCGGAAAGCAGTACAAAAGAGTCAGACCACCATCGGACTTAAGTTTACAACTCAACCAACAAAAGCTTCAGAAGAGCAAGAGTTGTAACTTAAACAAAAAACATCCCATATATAGAGACCTGCTTGAAGACTAACTAAAATTTTCTCCCCCTTTGTCATCGAAGACCAAAAGGGATGAAAAAGTGAGGACTAACGCCCCTTGAAGAATTTCATCTTGTTGGTGAGGAAGGAGCGCCAGCGTTATCGGTGTCGTTTGTCGATGCAGGGCCTGCCACAGTGTCGTCAATGTCCTCAGCTTCATGCGTCTCACGCGGTGAAGAACATGAACTTGTAACAATCTGAGGAACTTGAACCTTCTTGAATTTCTTCTGAGGAGGATGAGACCAGTCAAAGTTTTTCTAAAAGTCCATGTCCTTGAGTTCCTCATGAGTTTTGAGGTGTGCGAGAATGGCCCATGCGCGATTGAAGATTTCATGCACATAGTGGTGATTTTTCCTCACAGAGTTCTGCGTCACAGTCATGTTCTGAACAATGGAAGCCAACTAATGCTTCACCCACTTGTGATTGTGATCAGCCTTCTGATGAAGACTTGTGAGAAGCTCATGATCAGTCATCACACGAGGGTCAGACTCTTGAGGCTTTTGCGTTGAGGCTTTTGCAGCAGAATCCTGGGTAGCAGTGTCATCATTGGTGGAATAAGATGTAGCTTTGCGAAACTGACCATCCAATGGACAAGTACCTTCATCAATGACAGCTTTGCCTTTTCCTTCAACTAAGGCAATTGTGCTCTTGAGGACTTCAATCGGGGGCAAAAAGCCGAAGTGATTCTGGAAGTCCGCCTTGAAGGGAACCGAAGACCCTGATCTGATGAATTTCATGATCCAGGGAGCATAAGGCTTCAGTTCAAATGGGGCTAATGCTGCATTTGCCAATGTCCTCATGAAGAAATCATGGAATTGATGGGAATCCAATGAATGATGTTGAATAGCATGTTCTTCATGACTCCCTTCACTTCTTCTTCTTCGGAGTTGTGGCCCTTCTGAGGACATAGGGTGTTGGTGAGAATGCAATAGACCGTCCTGGGCACATAGAGCAAATCCTTCACAAGGAAGGTTGTCCGTTGAGGTTTTCCAGGAGCCAATGGCTTCATCAGCACTTGCATCAGTTGGTTGGGTAGAGCAGGTTCATCAAATAGGCAGCGAGCTTCTTCTGAAGGAATTGGAACTAGGACTGACCGAAGCAATTCGGATGCTGGAGCAGTGAGGTGAGTAGATCCAGTCATCCAGTCCAAGACCCAAGAGTTGATGTCAGAAGCATCACTTGTGATGTGCAGAGTGGCATAGAATTGAAGAATTAGCTCTTCATTCCAATCGCAGATGTCCACACAGAAAGGAAGAATTCTTGCATTGTGAAGAACTGCGAGCACCATTGTGAAGGAAGGGATTGTTTCCATATCCGCATGAGGAATTTGGTGATGCTCGAAGACTTTCTTCTTGTCAAACAGTACTGATGCATAATAGTTCATCTATGTTGGAGTCCAGAATCTGGTGTGACCGGCCCTTGCAGAGTCATATGGATTGGGTCCAGTGAAGAAAATGTGCTCACTGAAGAAATTGGACTTGAGGAATTTGGGGCGCTTTGAGCCTTTGAATGGCATTCTTGGCTTTGGCTGAAGGTTTGGCTTGAAGCGGCCCACAATCTCCTTAGGCATAGGAGGAACTTCTTCAGACTGAGGAATTTGCACAGCAGTTTCCTCAGTTGTAGTTGGAGCAGCAATTTCATCAGCTGATGCAGCTGGAATTTCTTAAGTGGCAGTAGCAGCCATGTCATTAGATCCTGTATGAATTTCTTCAGTGTGGGCTGGGGATTGAGGAATCTGAGACAGAGGAGTGGTCATTGGGGAATTTGGGTGAGCTGCTTCCCAATATTCATCATTGATGACAGGGGTTGTATTGCCAATGTCCACGTCCTCATCGATTTCTTCAACGTCGGCCTCTTCAGCAGTCAACTGAGGCTGGGGTAATGATACCTTTGGAGTTGAAGCATTTGCTTCCACTTCAATTTCTTCATCAATCTGCTCTGAGGTAGCAGCAGATTGATCCTTTTCTTCTTGATCATCATTCGGGATGACGTAGTCAACACTGAATGGCACAATTTCAGAGGCCGACACAGAGCTGATAGGCGTTGCATCAACCGGTTCAGTTGAAGAACTTGGTAGTGTCTTCAATTTCTTCACCGCAGAGGAATCTGAAGTTGATGCTTTTCGTTTTAGTGCCTTCTTCTCCGCAGCCTTTGTTTTCTTCACTTCTAATGCAGAAGGAAGGTTGATATTCTTCACCCTTGAAGATTTTGTGATTTCAGCAGAGGGTGAAGTGGTAGCTGTTTCTTCAGACATGACTGATGCAGTCGTCCTTGTGGGTTCAATTTCATCAGGCGTAGCAGTGGAGGTTGCCCTGGCAGGTTCTTCAACAGTCTGAATTTCTTTAGCTGCGCTTGTAGTTTCTTCAGCAGGCTAAGCAGATTCATCAGCCTGAGGAATTTGTGGTTGCGATCGAGCTGCAACCCTTGAGTTGTGATCATTGATGACTTTATCAGCTACATTGACAAAGCAAACCTTGGCGCCTTGCCAATCAACATAGTATCTATTGTATTCCTCACTGAGGTCTTTGATCTCAGACTGCATCTTCACAAGTTCCTTAGGAGAAAGCTTGAGAACATTATTCTTCAAGAAATGCTCTTTCTTGTACTGAGCCTTCTTGGTTTGTCTAGCCTTCTCGTACTTCTATTTTTCCTCAGCTATGAAAGCAGTGAGGACATGATCAGGACCAAGAGGCAGCTTCAAGTCATCAGTTGGCGTTTTGGGATCCTTGTGCCAGATATCAATGAAGTTCAGCACCATTTTTGGATCTAGCCAAAGAGGAATTTGACTGCCCTTCGCTTGAGCCACTCGTTCTTGCTTGTTTCTGATGATTGCAACCATTCATCATCATTAGCTTCATCAGAAGAATCTGATGGTATTGTGAACGCTACCTTCTTGGGTTGAGGACTTGGTCGAATGCCTCGTCCAGCAGCTTCTTTCATTTTCATCAGTGAAGGACTGGTCGAACTGAGCATGGGCAGAGGAACTCGCAGAAACCCCTGAAGCAATTGAAATGCCCTTAGTCCTTTGACATGTTGCAAGGTGTACTGGCGTTGAGGATTTTGAGGCAGTAGTTGTTGATTGTGCGGCTACAGAGCCCATAGCTGAGGCCTTTGAAGACTTTGCTTGAGGAATCTGCTGTGAGGATTTTGAAGTTGAGGACTTTGACTTCTCAGCAGACTTCTTCATGGTGATTTTCTTCGGAGCACCGGCAGAGGCTCCGGCAGAGGCAGCAGTAGCAGAGTCTTCATTGAATTTCCTCATAGCTTCTTTTGCTTTCTTGGCTAGCTTGGCTTGCTATTTTTCCCATTCATGAGGAAAGTCATTACCTGTTTTGAGGCTAGTGGGATCAGCAATTTGATTGGGAGCCAAGGGTGGCCTGGTGCATGGGGGTTTGATAGCGAATTTCTTCATGTACTCTTTCCACTCCCGTGCCCATCTTCTCTCAATTTTCTGTATGTGGATCTTTCTCGGCTTTGTTGTTTCTTTGGTATGAATTTCTTCATCATGGGTGCAATATTCTTCATACAAGTCATCTGGTATCTCAAAAGCAGTCTGCACATCAAGTTTCTTTCCGCCTTTCTGTGGCTTCTTCCCATCAGCAATTTTCTTCGGTTGAGGGTTCTGAACTCTTGAAGATTCTGAAGAAGTGCACAGTTTTTCCTCAAGAAACGCTGCAAATGAGTTAAGTTGATGAGAACCTAGTGATTCATCAGCGGACATGTTTGTACCTGTGAACAGAGTATAGGTGCGACGAATTTGAAGAGGTCATATGCATTCTCAGAAGTTTTCAATAACATCAAGTGTGAGGAATTTGACCATGGGTGTCTTGAGGATTTTCACTAAGTGTTCTTTGTCTTAGGTTCCAGAGTTGTGTAGATTTTGAGGATCCACACAATTGAGGAATCTTGAAGAAAATCATAACTTAGGGAAAAACATCAAGTGTATGAACATGTAAGGTGCTTTAGAATGAGGTTCTTGAAGATAACACCTTTGAGAAAATTGAGGAATAACTGAAGATCAAACAAGGGTAGTAAAAATAGATTTTATTTACCCTGATGAAGAACACGACGAACTGGAAGAACAAACTAAGGAAGTTCGTCAGTCCAGATCTCCCACGCCCTAGCTTGGCAGAGGGAGACAGCTACAACGGCGGTGGGGTGAAGACTTCCGTGGCCGATGCAAGTACGGCAACAGTGAGATTGAGGCAGTGAAGCTCTTCCACACCGGCGGAATGATTTTAGCGGCGGCGCTAGGGTTGAGCTCGGGAGAGAGTAGAAGTGAGGAGTAACCGAGAACTGTGTAAGGGGAGGGGTATTTATATCGGAGGTGAAAACCAATCTATCCGAAGATTTTGGACAAGATTACCCCTGACCCTTGCTCTCCACGCAACATGTGTCACCCATGTACTGAGAAGTGCCGATAGTGGGGGATCATGGGTTGTCCAGTCGTGGGAATCGGAACAGTTTGAGCAGGAAATACCGAAAATTTTGACAATAAAACTTTTAAAGTTTTCGTTCGCAAATTCTTCAGTTGTCAAGGACACAGCGAAGACTTTGAACGAGTTTCAAAGGAGAACGCATATGAAGAATTTTTGAACAAACTAGGTTGAGTTTAGCATAAAGGGGAAAGGGTCCGATCACATTCACTTAGATGAAAATCAACTTGAAGAATTAGCAATAAGTGAATGCTGTTGAGCAACATAAGTTTCATAGTTTGAAGAATTTGAAAAGTTGATGAATTTGAAAAGTTGAGGAATTTGCAAACTTGAGGAATTTGAAAATTTGAAGAATTTGCAAAATGATGAAAAAATCAACTTTGAAGAATTTCAACTATGGTTGGTGGCGTGACCCACCATATAAGAATGATGGCTTCAGACACCGCATACAATTGTCATAGGGTTCTCAGAATCAAATTCTTCATTAATTTCTTCACACTTAGAGGGTTATTCTTCATTGACTAAAGAAGAACGTTACTTCGTGTGTTGCAAATCTAAATCATCAATTTTGCATAAGTGTTAGGATGTGTGTCCTTTTTCAAAGAACATTTGAAGATTCTAAGATATTTAGCTCACACCGCAACTTGCAAAATCTCTTTTAATCCAAGGGCTTTGTGAAGATGTCGGCCAATTGTTCTTCAATAGGGATGTGGTCGATGGAGATGTCGCCCTTGAGTACATGATCTCGAAGAAAGTGATGACGAATCTGGATGTGCTTGGTCTTGGAATGCTGAACTAGGTTGTAAGCAATCTTGATGGCACTCTCATTGTCGCGGTAGAGAGGCACATTCTTCAACTTGATGCCATAGTCCTTGAGGGTTTGCTTCATCCACAGCAACAGAGCGCAACATGAACCAGCAGCAATGTACTCAGCTTCAGCAGTAAATAATGACATGCAGTTTTGCTTCTTCGAGGACCAACAGACTAAGGATCGTCCGAGGAAATGACATGTGCCTGAGGTTGACTTGCGATCCACACAATCTCCAGCATAGTCAGCATCAGAGTATCCGACGACATGAAGATTTGAGCCCTTGGGATACCATAATCCAAGCGTTGGTGTGTGAGCTAAGTATCAAAGAATATGTTTCACAACCTTATGGTGTGGTTCCTTCGGTGTTGCTTGGAATCGTGCACACATGCAAACACTCAGCATAATATTAGGCCTAGATGCACATAGATACAATAATGAGCCAATCATGGAGCGATATACCTTCTGATCGAAATCTTTACCATTTTCATCAGTGCTGAGGTGGCCTTTTGAAGGCATTGGAGTTTTGACGCCTTTGCAATCTTGCATGTCGAATTTCCTCAAAACATCCTTGAGGTATTGCTCTTGAGATATGAAGATGCCATTGTCTTGCTGACGAATTTGAAGACCTAAGAAGAATTTCAACTCTCCCATCATAGACATTTGATATTCTTCACTCATCATATAGGCAAATTCATCACTGTAACGTTTGTCAGTACAGCCAAAGATAATATTGTCTACGTATATTTTGCATATGAACAGTTCATTTTCATAGGATTTTGTGAAATGAGTTGGGTCGAGTGAACCGGGTTTGAAGCCTTTGTTCATGAGGAACTCCTTCAGAGTGTCGTACCACACCCGAGGGGCCTGCTTGAGGCCATAGAGGGCCTTGTTGAGTCTGAAGACTTTGTCATGATACTTAGGGTCTTCAAAACCTGGGGGCTGAGCAACAAATACTTCTTCCTCTACCTTACCATTGAGGAATGCACTTTTCACATCCATTTTATATAAGATGATATCATGATGGTTAGCATAAGCAAGCAATATGCGAATAGCTTCAAGTCTAGCAACACGTGCAAAGGTTTCATCAAAGTCAATTCCTTCAACCTGTGTGTAGCCTTGAGCTACAAGACGAGCCTTATTTCTTACCACAAGGCCATTTTCATCTTGCTTGTTGCGGTAGATCCACTTGGTACCTATGATGTTATGCTGGCGAGGATCTGGCCGCTTGACAAGTTCCCACACGTTGTTGAGCTTGAATTGATGCAATTCCTCTTGCATAGCTTGAATCCACTCAGGCTCCTTTAATGCTTCATCAACTTTGGTGGGCTCTATGATTGATACAAAGGCAAAGTGCCCACAAAAGTTAGTCAAATGTGAAGCTCTTGAGCGAGTGAGGGGACCTGGTGCTTTGATGTCATCGATGATTTTGTCAATCTGCACTTCATTTGCAACTCTTGGGTGAGCAGGTTGACGTGGCTGAGGATTTTCTTCAGCACCATTTTCTTCAGGTGTATCAGCATGAATGCCTTCATTCGTTGGAATGACTTCCTAAGTGGGTATGATGTCTTCAGTAGCCTTCAGCTTAATGGATTCCTCAGGAGATTGTTCATCTAGCATAGAAGGCAGGTGCTCTCTTTGCGAGCCGTCAGTTTCATCGAACTGCACATCTACAGTTTCAACAACCTTGTGGTGGTAGGTGTTGAAGACTCTGTAGGTGTTCGAGTCCTTTCCGTAACCAAGAATAAACCTTCATGTGCTTTCGGTGCAAATTTAGAACTATGGTTAGGATCTCTAATCTAGCATTTTGCACCGAAGACTTTGAGATAACTTACATTTGGTTTCTTGCCAGTCATAAGTTCATACGAAGTCTTCTTGAAGAATTTGTGAAGATATACCAGGCCAGAAGCGACGAGGAGTCTTGTATTCATCAAGCATGGTGCGAGCCATCTCAACAAGAGTCTTGTTCTTGCGCTCCACGACGTCGTTCTGCTGAGGAGTATATGGGGAAGATAACTCATGAGTAATACCAAGTTCATCAAGATATTCATCAAGATTGGTGTTCTTGAACTCATTCCCATTATCACTCCTGATATGCTTGATCTTAACGCTGAAGTTCGTGGAGGACCTTGAAGCAAATCGCCTGAAGACATCCTGCACTTCAGACTTGTAGAGAATAATATGCACCCAAGTGTAACGAGAGTAATCATCAACAATGACAAAGCCATACAAACTTGAAGAATTTTTTAGTGTCGAGTAATGAGTGGAGCCAAGGAGATCCATGTGAAGCAATTCAAAGGGTCGAGTCGTGGTCATGATTGTCTTAGAGGGATGCTTGGATCTGGTCATCTTCCCACACTCACATGCACCACAAAGGTGGTCCTTGAGGAATTTGACACCTTCATTGCCAATGACGTGCTTTTTCTTCATGAGTGTGTGCAAGTTCCTCATACCAGCATGTCCAAGTCGTCGATGCCACAACCAACCTTCTGAGGACTTTGCAAGTAGGCATGTGGCAGGCTGAGGACCTGTAGAGAAATCAACAATATACAAGTCTCGTTTCCTAAAGCCTTTGAAGACATTGGAATTGTCAGATTACATGATGACAACACAACGATATTTTCCAAATACGATAACCATATCAAGATCACAAAACATTGAGATAGACATAAGGTTGAACCCGAGGGATTCGACAAGCATCACCTTATCCATGGTTCGGTCCTTTGAGATTGCAACCTTACCTAGACCCAATACCTTGCTTTTTCATTTGTCTGCGTAGGTGATATGCTTCATATGAGATGGAGCAAGTGGCAAATTCATCAGTAGATTCTTGTCACCAGTCATGTGGTTTGTGCATCCACTATCGAGGACCCACTCAGTAGCTTTTGGAGGTTAATCCTGCAGATGAATTAGTACAACTTACAAACTCATATGCTTTAGAGTGAAGAATATGGCATCAATTTCATCAGACATAATTTCATCACACAACGTAGTAAGTAAAGCAGTGTCAGGACGTGAGAAATGAGGAATTCGTTTCTACAAGGTTAGCTTGCGTCCTTTCAAGCATTTCCTCAGGTCTCCAGCAAATTCATCACACGTTCAAGTTCATCTGGAGACCTGGCCCTGCATAAGAAATTAGTTCAATTTCTTCACCACCCACATTTGGAGGGGTGGTAAAGAGTTCATCATTCTACCAGCACCGTATGAGAAGGGAGGCATTGAATCAAGTGCGCTTCGTTTCACAGGGCAAGGGTTAGAGTACTCATATGAATAAGCAGAGAAGTTCTTCGAGGAATTATGAACATAATGATTTGAAGAATAATGCACATATTCAAAACTCTTAGATTTTCCCTGCGAAATAGATGCATTAGCACGAGAATGATATTTTTGACCATTTGAGGAATTTGGTCCAAGTGAAGACTTTGGTCCATATTAGGAATTTGATCTGGGGTTCCTGTTCTTCATGAGTGGTGTCGTGAGGACATTCACTTGAAGATTTTGTAGTTAGCTCTTGGGAACCCAGATTTTCTTCATAGGAGAACCGTTCCTGCAGTTAGTTCCAACAAATCTGGCAAATACTTCACCTTTCTAGTTTTTGAAGAATTTGTAGTTGGAGTCAAGTGACTCATCAGAGGAATATGAAGTTTCACAAGTAAAGCCAGATAAAGTCAATGGATCTACAGGAGGTCCTTTCGCAGCAACCCATGAGGTTTTCGGGTACTGCTCACGAGTCCAGTATGATCCATCAACATTGATTTTCCTCTCAAATGCAATACCCTCTTTCCTAGGGTTCCTGTTCAAAATCTGCTTTTTGAGAACATCACAAAGGGTTTGATGCCCTTTGAGACTTTTGTACATGCCTATCACATACAATTCCTTCAACCCTGCATTTTTGTCAGTGATAGTTGTGGTATCCTCAGATGAGGAATTTGTGACCACAGGGATAGTTGAAGAATTTGCAGCAATAGAAGCATTTGAACATTCAGGTGAAGAATTAGCAGTTTCACATTCGATGCATTTCAAACAAGGTGGAACAAATTCTTCCTAGGCGGTACTGATATGTTGAGCCAGTAAGGAGTCGTTTTCCCTTCGGAGATCCTCATGTGACACCCTTAGTTTCTCAAGATCTTTCTTTCTTTGAAGAAATTCATAAGAAAGCTTCTCATGATTGGTAAGAGAGCATTATGATGACTCTGAAGGTTATCATACTTTGTCTGAAGAATTTTTAGATCGTCAGACAGAGTTTGAGTCCGATCCACTTGCTCATTCAACAGATCATCGCTTTTGTCTAGCATTTTCTGAAGCTTTTCAACTGCACTCTGTTGCCTAGTAGCAATATTAGCAAGTTTGGCATAGCTAGGTTTCACATATTCATCAGATTCACCATCACTTGATTCAGAGGAGGAGTGATGCTTATGTACCTTGGAACCTTTAGCCATGATGCAATAGGTGGGAGCGTAATCATCATCGCCGACGTCAGAGTCGTTGGAGTAGTCATTTTGTTCATCGTTGAAGATGGACTTGCTGACGAAAGCAGTAGCGAGAGCAAGGCTATCAACACCAGATTCAGATTCCACCTCAGATTCTTCTTCTTCTTCATATTCTTCAGATTCTTCTTCTGAGTCCATTTCCTTGCCAATGAAAGCCTGAGCCTTTCTAGAACCATTCTTCTTGTGCATTGAGGACTTTGAAGATGAGGACTTTGCAGATGAGGACTTTGAAGATTTCTTCCTTTTCTTTGAGTCATCATAACTGTCGTCCTTGTACTTCTTCTTCTTCTTCTTCTTTGATTATTTTTCCTAGAGAGGACAGTGAGAGATGAAGTGACCAGATTTCTTGCATTTGTGACAAGTTCTTTTCTTGTAGTCATCTGAGGAATCTGATTTCCTCAAACCACTTTTTGATGACTTTCCAAATCCACCTCTCCTTGAGAACTTCTGGAATTTCCTCACGAGCATTGCTAGCTCCCGACTCAGTTCTTCAGGATCACCAAGGTTACTATCAGAATCTTCGCCTTCGGATGAGGAAATTGCTTTTGCCTTCAGAGCATGAGATCTTCCATAGCTTGGCCCGTAGAGGTCTCTCTTCTCAGTTTGTTGGAATTCATGAGTATTGAGTCTCTCAAGAATATCAGCAGGATCAAATGACTTGTAGTCTCCACGTTCTTGAATCATCAAGCCTCGAATGAGGAATCAAGAGATCTTAGCAGTTTCTTCACCACTTCATGATCGGTGATATCAGTGGCACCGAGTGCTTGATCTCATTGGAGATGTCAGTGAGATGATCAAAAGTTTGTTAAACTTTTTCATTGTCGAGTCTCTTGAAGCGGTTGAAGAGATTGCGAAGAACATCAACACGAGAGTCACGTTGAGTGGAAACACCTTCGTTGACTTTGGAAAGCCTATCCCATATAAGCTTAGCAGACTCCAAAGCACTCACTCTGTCATACCGACCTTTGCTCAGATGGCCACAGATGATATTCTTCGCTTGAGAATCAAGTTGCTTGAATTTCGTCATATCAGCAGCAGTGACAGTCGGAGAAACGCGAGGGACACCATTTTCCACAACGTACCAAATATCGTTGTCAATAGCCTCAAGATGCATGCGCATCTTGTTCTTCGAGTAGGGGTAATCCGTCCCATCGAAGGTAGGACACCCTACAGAAACCTTGATCATACCTGTAGTCGACATAACTAGAACTCCAGGTGTTAAACCAAAATTACATAGAACAAGGGAGTACCTTGCTCTGATACCAACTGAAAGTGCGTTATATCGACTAGGGGGGTGGATAGGCGAGTTTTACAAATTTATCACTTGAGAAATTTCAACTTGAGGAATTTGAAATGTGATGAATAACTAGCAGCGGATAAAGGACTCAAGTGCATGAGAAACATAGCGACAACATAGTCATCATGATGAAATGAAACATGCAAAGATTACAAGTAGCGTGATACAAGATAAGTAGGTGAGGAACAAGGTAACTTGAAGAATTTGAGGTGAGGAAATTGTGAAATTCTTCAGTCAAATTCTTCATACAGTAACGATCAATTTCATCAACAAGTATACGAGGAATAGAGGGGTTGAGGAAATAGAACCAGGTAGCTCGATGAAGACAATGGTTTGATGACCCAGTTCCAACTGTTGTGACAGTCGTACATCTAGTTTGGAGCGTCCTGGTATTTAAACCAGAGGATACATAGTCCCAGGACACACAGTCCTTACTGTATTCTCCTTGAGCAAAGGTCACAAAGTCCTCGCCCAACACTCATGGTAAGTCTTCAGGGTAGACTTCCAAAACCCTCACAAACTGGTCACCCGACGATCCACAATTGACTGCTGGATCCTCTAGACCAACGTCACTCCGTGATCCCCAATTGACTACAAGATGCACTAGACCATGACGCCTAACCGTCTAGAGGATACATAGTCCTCAAAGGTAACTAGCATCGGTTCCACACATGAACAATCTCTTCAGTGATGCTCAATCACTTTGGGTTTGGTGGTTTGGATTTGGGCTTTTCCTCACTGAGGATTTTCTCTCAAAGTCCTCGGAGGATGGGTTGTTCCCAAATGACAAGTGTCAGTTCTCTCTCGGAGCAGCAAACCAACTAGTGGTTGTGGGGGTGGCTATTTATAGCCAGGGTGCAACCTGACATGATAAGACATAAATGCCCCCAATGATATGACCGTTATGTGGATAAGATGATTGGGGACAACTGGCGCTAAGCACAACAATGGTTAGAATTTTGAACTATGAAAGTCCTCAGGCTTATCATGTTCCTCACTTGTAGGAAATTCGCACTGGCGAAATCCTAACTCCTCAGTCAGATCAATTTCATGAGAGACCACAAGAACATTGTCTCTGTCACTGAAGAACTTGACTGAACTGCAAGAGATTTCCAAAGGCTTCACTAGATAGGTTGAGGCTTTTGGAGTTGAGCATCAGTTGGAAATTTTCCTTAGTATTACCTCGCCCCCCTTTAACAGTACGGTGTTTCCTATGACTCAAAGAAAGGAAATGAAACTACGAAAACAGAAGTCTTCACGCTTCATAGTCCTCGTTCATATCTTCAAGGTCACACCACCTTCTTCATTTTCAAAGTCTCCGGGGAATACCAAAGTCTTCAGCAAAGTCTTCGTCAAAGTCTTCAGTTGAAGACATACATTTTTAGGGGTCGATAATCTCCGAATATATCAAACTCCTCATTGACTTATAGAACCTGTGTACACTCACAAACGCATTAGTCCCTTAACCTATAAGTCTTCAATACACCAAAATCACTAAGGGGCACTAGATGGACTTACACCTCCTTGCTCTGGTTGCTGCCTTGGGCAGGTTTGGAGAGCTAGGAACATCATCATAGGAAGATGAGCTCATATCTGGACTAGTGCCTGGATCTGTGTCCACACTCAGCTCTTTGAGGTCATCCTGGCTATCTCCTGAAACTGACATCTCTGACACTTTGAATAGAGTATACAAGAGTAGATAGGTTGAGCTATCACAAAATACATTTTTTCTCTCAAAGTTTGAATTTAGAATCTCAAGATTTGCATTCTGCAAAAGGAATATCTATACAACCGAGGCAAAAATTTTGGACCCACCGAGACACACAACCTGCTTCACACTTGGCACCCATTTCGGTGACACCAAAAATTGGACACTTTGTTTCACCAAGGCTGTTCTCAGTTGACCTAAATCAGAATCGGTGCTACAAATTCTTGCGCTTTGATTTCATTGAGATTCATATTGCGGATGGGAAAACCCTAAAAATCCTTCATTTGCTATTCTAATGGAGTATTTTTTGAGGATAAATCGATATCAAATAGTGACTCGTTGATGGAAAAACCCTAATGCACCTGAGTTGGAGGGAGGAGCGCATGAGGGGTCAAAATCGTACCCTAGCTCGGTGACGATTCCGCTACAGCAGTGACGGCGGTGAGGATTCCATCGAATACAGTGACTTCTGACGGCGGAGGCGCTCAGGAATACCAAGGCGATGACAAGGGGTCCACAGACGATGGCTAGGGTTTTGGAGGAACGGACGTTTGAAGGAGGAATTTGAAAAGACGGGTCCGCCTCTATAAGTACCCATCGCTATTGGT
The DNA here is from genome assembly GCA_022496015.1 of Hordeum marinum. Taxonomy (NCBI): domain Eukaryota; kingdom Viridiplantae; phylum Streptophyta; class Magnoliopsida; order Poales; family Poaceae; genus Hordeum; species Hordeum marinum. Next base: position 8,543,376 of record CM039675.1, read on the forward strand.
GACACCGGTTCAAACTTATCGGTGCCACCGAGTTCCTCAACTATCAGCTGACAGGGAAACTCGATGAAGCCAAGAAGATGGAATCGGTGTTACCGAGATTGAAAACTAGATCAACCCTAGGCATCAGTGAGACCGAGATTTTTGTGTTGGTTCCACCGAGATGCACTTGGGAGGTTTTAATGGTCAGTCCTTGTCGATAAGGAACTCTGAGTGCTCCTCACACAGAGAGATCAAAAAGTAATTGTTCAAATTTTGTGATGCAGCAAGAATAGAATATGAGACGAGAAATCATAGATAACTAGAGAGGGGTCCTAGGCATTCTTGTACATCCAATTGGCAAAAATAAAATCAAAGTCCAAATAGCTACAATTGGATGTCCTCGAATGGATAAAGAAATGCAGACCAACATGCTCACACAATAAGATGTCAAATGAAATCATGCTAAACATGCACATACATTCTAGCATCTATCAAGCATTTTGGGGATGACATAGTCATCTATATATGAGTATATTGACTTAGGAGCCAAGTAAGAATACTTGATCATAGGTCATACTCATCGTTTAAGCATGAGTGGGGTTACCACTTTTTCATAAAGTTTGTTAATGTTGTCACATGCTATGAGATGCTTTAACTCAAGTCTTAGAGTAAATCTCCCCCTTGATGTGACATCCCTGTTGGGGAACGTCGCATGGGAAACAAATTTTTTCCTACGCACACGCAAACCTATCCATGGTGATGAGCATCTACGAGAGGGAGGGTGGATCTACGTACCCTTGTAGATCGCTAAGCGGGAGCGTTAAGAAACGCGGTTGGTGTAGTCGTACTTCTTCGCGATCCAAATCGCCGAGCGTCCCGCCATCTAATCACGAACCGTCCCGCGAACCAATCACGAATCGTCCCGCGATCTCGTCACGATCCGTCCCGCGATCTGATCACGAACGTACCGTGGCCTTGATCACGATCCTTCCGATCTAGTACCGAACGGACGGCACCTCTGCGTTCAGCACATGTGCAGCTTGATGATGATCTCCACCGTCTTGATCCAGCAAGAGGAGATGGAGAGGAGAGAGAGTTCACCGGCAGCGTGACGGCGCTCCGGCGATGGTGGTGGAGTGATTCCGGCAGGGCTTCGCCTAAGCGTTGCGGAAAACCGATCTAGAGGGGCACCGGTGGAACGGGTAGCACGTGGCCGTAAAACTGTGTCTAAACAGCCCCAATCCACCAGTATATATAGGAGGAGAGGAGGAGGAGGGGGGCTGGCGTACCAAGTCCCCCTAGGGGATTCGGCCGGTCAAGGAGGAGCAATCCTACTCCTACTGCAATCCTAGTTGGAGTAGGATTGCTTCCTATTGGCTGATTTCCCCCTTTTCCATTTAGGACTTCCTCTCCCTGCGCCATGGGACTTTGTGGCTGTTTCCCCAGCCCATTAAGGACTGGTTATTATCATCCCACAGCCCATGGACCTCTTGGGGTCGAAATACCCCTCCCGGAGGTCCCTCGGTACACTCCCGGCACTCCCGGTACACTACCGATGAGCCCGAAACTTTTCCGGCGACCAAACTGGGACTTCCTATATACGAATCTTTACCTCCAGACCATTCCGGAGCTCCTCGTGACGTCCAGGATCTCATCCGGGACTCCGAACAACCTTCGGTGACCACCATACACAACTCTACACTACCGAAACATCACCGAACCTTAAGTGTGCAGACCCTGCGGGTTCGAGAACTATGTAGACATGACCGAGACACCTCTACGGCCAATAACCAATGGCGGGACCTGGACGTCCACATTGGTTCCTACATATTCTACGAAGATCTTTATCGGTCAAACCTCTATGTCAAGGATTCATTTAATCCCGTATAACGTTCCCTTTGTTCTTCGGTATGTTACTTGCCCGAGATTCGATCGTCGGTATCTCCATACCTAGTTCAACCTCGTTACTGGCAAGTCTCTTTACTCGTTCTGTAATACAAGATCCCGCAACTAACAATTAGTCACATTGCTTGCAAGGCTCATTGTGATGTTGCATTACCAAGTGGGCCCCGAGATACCTCTCCGTCACACGGAGTAACAAATCCCAGTCTTGATCAATGCCAACTCAACAGACACCATCGGAGATACCTGTAGAGCACCTTTATAGTCACCCAGTTACGTTGCGACATTTGATAAACACAAGGCACTCCTCCGATATCCGTGAGTTGCATGATCTCATGGTCATAGGAACATATACTTGACATGCGGAAAACAGTAGCAATAAACTAACACGATCATATGCTACGTTTGTAGTTTGGGTCTTGTCCATCACATCATTCTTCTAATGATGTGATCCCGTTATCAAATGACATCTCATGTACATGGCTAGGAAACCTTAACCATCCTTTGATCAACGAGCTAGTTCACTAGAGGCATACTAGGGACATTGTGTTGTCTATTTACCCACACATGCAATGTGTTTCCAATCACTACAATTATAGCATGGGTAATAAACGATTATCATGAACAAGGAAATATAATAATAAACACTTTGTATATTGCCTCTAGGGCATATTTCCAACAGTCTCCCACTTGCACTAGAGTCAATAATCTAGTTCACATCACTATGTGATTTACATGGTAATGAATCGAACACCCATACAGTTCTAGTGTTGATCATGTTTAGCCCTTGGAAGAGGTTTAGTCAACGGGTCTGCAACATTCAGATCCGTGTGCACTTTGCAAATATTTATGTCCTTCTCCTCGATGTAAAACCGGATGGAGTTGAAGCGTCACTTTATGTGTCTGGTCCTCTTGTGAAACCTTGGTTCCTTGGCTAGAGCAATGGCACCAGTGTTGTCACAGAACAAGTTTATTGGATTCAGTGCACTGGGGACTACTCCAAGATCTGTCATGAACTGCTTCATCCAGACACCTTCCTTCGCTGCCTCCGAGGCTGCGATGTACTCCGCTTCACACGTAGAATCAGCTACCACGCTTTGCTTGGAACTGCACCAGCTTACCGCTCCCCTGTTAAGAATAAATACGTATCCGGTTTGCGATTTAGAATCGTCCGGATCAGTGTCAAAGCTTGCATCGACGTAACCCTTTATGGCGAGCTCTTCATCACCACCATAAACGAGAAACATGTCCTTAGTCCTGTTAAGGTACTTAAGGATATTCTTGACCGCTTGCCAGTGCTCCACTCCAGGATCACTTTGAAACCTAGGTCCTTCATTGAAAAACTCTTATTCAAATATTCCTTCACGCTTTCCAGCATTTCTATATTGTTTCCAATCTGTAATATGTCATCCACATATAATACTAGAAACGCTATAGAGCTCCCACTCACTTTCTTGTAAATACAAGCTTCTCCATAAACTTGTATAAACTCAAATGCTTTGATCACCTCATCAAAACGCTTATTCGAACTCTGAGATGCCTGCACCAGTCCATAAATGGAATGCTGGAGTTTGCAAACTTTGTCAGCATTCTCTGGATCGACAAAACCTTCGGGTTGCATCATATACAACTCTTCCTCAAGGAAACCATTGAGGAACGCCGTTTTGACATCCATCTGCCAAATTTCATAGTCGAAATAAGCAGCTATTGCCAACATGATTCTGACAAACTTAAGCATCGCTACGGGTGAGAAAGTCTCATCATAGTCAACTCCTTGAACTTGTGAAAAACCCTTTGCCACAAGTCGAGCTTTATAGACGGTGACATTACCGTCTGCGTCCGTCTTCTTCTTAAAGATCCATTTGTTCTGAATGGCCTTTCGCCCTTCAGGTAGTACTTCCAAAGTCCATACTTTGTTTTCATACATGGATCCCATCTCGGATTTCATGGCCTCTAACCATTTCTCGGAATCCGGGCCCATCATTGCTCCTCCATAGCTTGTAGGTTCATTGTTGTCTAACAACATCACTTCCAAGACAGGGTTGCCATACCACTCGGGAGTAGCACGCGCCCTTGTCGACCTACGAGGTTCAATAGCAGCTTGATCCGAAGCTTCATGATCATCATCATTAACTTCCTCTTCTACCGTCGTAGGTTCCACAGAAACAACTTTCTGCGATGCGCTACTTTCCGGTTGAAGTAAAGGTTCAATAACCTCATCAAGCTCTATTTTCCTCCCACTCAATTCTTTCGAGAGAAACTCTTTCTCAGGAAATGTTCCGTTCTTAGCGACAAACACTTTGCCTTCGGATCTGAGATAGAAAGTATACCCGACTGTCTCTTTCGGGTATCCTATGAAGACGCATTTCTCCGCTTTGGGTTCCAGCTTTTCAGGCTGAAGCTTTTTGACATAAGCATCACATCCCCAAACTTTAAGAAATGACAACTTTGGCCTTTTGCCAAACCACAGTTGATATGGCGTCGTCTCAACGGATTTCGATGGTGCCCTATTTAAAGTGAATGCAACTGTCTCTAATGCATAACCCCAAAACGATAGTGGCAAATCGGCAAGAGACATCATAGAACGCACCATATCTAATAAGGTTCGATTACGACGTTCAGACACACCATTACGCTGTGGTGTTCCGGGCGGTGTCAACTGTGAAACAATTCCACATTGTCTTAAGTGACTGCCAAACTCATAACTCAGATATTCACCTCCTCGATCAGATCGCAGAAATTTAATCTTCTTGTTACGATGATTCTCAATTTCACTCTGAAATTGCTTGAACTTTTCAAACGTTTCATACTTGTGTTTCATCAAGTAAATATACCCATATCTACTCAAGTCATCAGTGAAGGTGAGAAAGTAACGATATCCACCGCGCGCTGCAACATTCATTGGACCGCACACATCAGTATGTATGATTTCTAATAAGTCACTTGCCCGTTCCATTGTTCCTGAGAACGGCGTTTTAGTCATCTTGCCCATCAGGCATGGTTCACATGTGTCAAGTGATTCAAAATCAAGTGACTCCAAAAGTCCATCAGCATGGAGCTTCCTCATGCGTTTTACACCAATATGACCTAAACGGCAGTGTCACAAGAAAGTGGTACTATCATTAACAACTCTACATCTTTTGGCATCAATGTTATGAACATGTGTGTCATCACCATCAAGATTCAATATGAATAAACCCCTAATATTGGGTGCATGACCATAAAAGATATTACTCATATAAATAGAACAACCTTTATTCTCTGATTTAAATGAGTAACCATCTCGCAATAAACAAGATCCAGATATAATGTTCATGCTTAACGCAGGCACTAAATAACAATTATTTAGGTTCATCACTAATCCCGATGGTAATCGAAGAGAGAGTGTGCCGAGGGCGATCACATCAACCTTGGAACCATTTCCCACGCGCATCGTCACTTCGTCCTTTGCCAGCCTTCGTTTATTCCGTAGTTCCTGCTTTGAGTTGCAACTGTGAGCAACCGAACCGGTATCAAATACCCAGGCACTACTACGAGAGCTAGTAAGGTACACATCAATAACATGCATATCATATATACCTTGTTTGTCGTTGGCCGCCTTCTTGTCAGCCAGGTAGTTGGGGCAGTTCCGCTTCTAGTGACCAATTCCTTTGCAATGAAAGCACTCAGTTTCTGGCTTAGGTCCATGCTTAGGCTTCTTTGTAGGAGCAGCAACTGCTTTGCCACCCTTCTTGGTTTTACCCTTCTTGCCTTTGCCTTTGCCATTATTCTTGAAACTAGTGGTTTTATTGACCATCAACACTTGATGTTCTTTCTGGATTTCAGACTCAGCGACTTTTAGCATCGCAAACAGCTTGGCGACTGACTTGTTCATCCCGTGCATGTTATAGTTCATCACAAAGCTCTTGTAACTAGGTGGCAGCGATTGAAGAACTCTATTAGTGATTACCTCCGGCGGAAGGGTAATTCCCAACTCAGCTAGACGGTTTGAGTACCCAGACATTCTGAGTATGTGCTCACTAATAGACCCGTTCTCCTCCATCTTGCAAGCATAGAATTTATCGGAGGTCTCATACCTCTCGATCCGGGCATTCTTCTGAAAGATAAACTTCAACTCCTGGAACATCTCATATGCTCCATGACGTTCAAAACTTCTTTGAAGTCCTGGTTCTAAGCCATACAATATTGCACACTGAACTATCGAGTAGTCTCCAGCACGAGCCTCCCAAGCGTTCTTAACGTCTTCGGAGGTCATGTCTTCTGGTTGGTCACCAAGCGGTGCATCAAGGACATATTGTTTCTGGGAAGCCGTAAGGATAATCCTCAGATTACGGGCCCAATCAACAAAGTTACTTCCGTCATCTTTCAACTTAGCTTTCTCTAGGAACGCATTAAAATTCAGGGGTGCTACTGCGCGAGCCTTTGATCTGCAACATGAATATGCAAAGGTTACTTAGACTATTGTTCAAGATAATGAGTTTAGTTAATCAAATTACTAAAGCTCCCACTCAAATTGACATCCCTCGGGTCATCTGAGTGTCACATGATCCAAATTCACCAACTCAAGTCCGATCATCATGTGAGTTAAGCTGGTTTCAATGGTGAACATCATTATGTTGATCATATCTACTATATGACTCATGTTCGACCTTTTGGTCTCTTGTGTTCCGAGGCCATGTCTCTACATGCTAGGCTCGTCAAGTTTAACCTGAGTGTTCTGCACGTGCAAATCTGGCTTGCACCCGTTGTATGTGAATGTAGAGTCTATCACACCCGATCATCACGTGGTGTCTCGACACGACGAACTTTCGCAACGGTGCACACTTGGGGAGAACACAATTCATCTTGAAATTCAAGTGAGGGATCACCTTATAATGCTACCGTCGTACTAAGCAAAACAAGGTGCATAAAAGGATTAACATCTCATGCAATTCATAAGTGACATGATTTGGCCATGAACTTGTGTTTAATATCTCCATCTTCGAAACACCGGCATGATCTCCATCGTCACCGGCACAACACCATGATCTCCATCATCTTGATCTCCATCAACATGCTGCCATTGGGGTTGTGGCGCCAGCCCTGCTTCTACTTCTATTGCTACCGCTTAGCGATAAAGTAAAGCATTACATATCGCTTAATGATTGACACGCAGGTCATACAATAATTAAAGACAACCCTATGGCTCCTGCCGGTTGCCGTATTCATTGACGTGCAAGTCATGAAATTCTATACATCACATGATCATCTCATACATCACATATATCTCATCATGTAATTGGCCATATCACATCACAACATACCCTGCAAAAACAAGTTAGACGTCCTCTAATTGTTGTTGCATGTTTTATGTGGCTGCTACGAGTATCTAGCAAGAACGATTATCACCTATGCATAAACCACAACGGTGATACATAGATTGCTTTTCAACCTTCTCAAGGACCGCCTTTGTCGGATCCGATCCAACTAAAGTGAGACAAACTGTCACCCGCAAGCCATCTAAGCAACAAGTTGCGTCGAGGGAACAGGTCTCTCGTAAGCGTACGAGTAATGTTGGTCTGGGCCGTTTTATCTCACAATCCCGCTGAACCAAAATCCAACCAAGGGGGGAAGCAATCTAAGCATCAACGCCCACAAACCTTTTGTGTTCTACTCGAGATCTCATCGAACCATCAACCTAGCTCATGATGCCACTGTTGGGGAACGTCGCATGGGAAACAAAAATTTTCCTACGCACGCGCAAACCTATCCATGGTGATGAGCATCTACGAGAGGGAGGGTGGATCTACGTACCCTTGTAGATCGCTAAGCGGAAGCATTAAGAAAAGCGGTTGGTGTAGTCATACTTCTTCGCGATCCAAATCACCGAGCGTCCTGCGATCTAATCACGAACCGTCCCACGAACCAATCACGAACCGTCCCGCGATCTTGTCACGATCTGTCCCGCGATCCGATCACGAACGTACCGTGGCCTTGATCACGATCCTTCCGATCTAGTACCGAACGGACGGCACCTCCGCGTTCAGCACACGTGCAGCTTGATGATGATCTCCACCGTCTTGATCCAGCAAGAGGAGGTGGAGAAGAGAGAGAGTTCACCGGCAGTGTGACGGCGCTCCGGTGATGGTGGTGGAGTGATTCCGGCAGGGCTTCGCCTAAGCGCTGCGGAAAACCGATCTAGAGGGGCACTGGTGGAACGGGTAGCACGTGGCCGTAAAATTGTGTCTAAACAACCCCAATCCACCAGTATATATAGGAGGAGAGGAGGAGGAGGGGGGCTAGCGCACCAAGTCCCCCTAGGGGATTCAGCCGGCCAAGGAGGAGCAATCCTACTCCTACTCCAATCCTAGTTGGAGTAGGATTGCTTCCTATTGGCTGATTTTCTCCTTTTCCCTTTAGGACTTCCTCTCCCTGCGCCATGGGCCTTTGTGGCTGTTTCCCCAGCCCATTAAGGGCTGGTTATTATTCTCCCACATCCCATGGACCTCTTGGGGTCGAAATACCCCTCCCGGAGGTCCCCCGGTACACTACCGGCACTCCCGGTACACTACCGATGAGCTCGAAACTTTTCCGGCGACCAAACTGGGACTTCCTATATTTACCTCCGGACCATTTCGGAGCTCCTCGTGACATCCAGAATCTCATCCAGGACTCCGAACAACCTTCGGTCACCACCATACACAACTCTACACTACCGAAACATCACCAAACCTTAAGTGTGCAGACCCTGTGGGTTTGAGAACTATGTAGACATGACCGAGACACCTCTACGGCCAATAACCAATGGCGGGACCTGGACGTCCACATTGGTTCCTACATATTCTACGAAGATCTTTATCGGTCAAACCTCTATGTCAAGGATTCATTTAATCCCGTATAACGTTCCCTTTGTTCTTCGGTATGTTACTTGCCCGAGATTCGATCGTCGGTATCTCCATACCTAGTTCAACCTCATTACCGGCAAGTCTCTTTACTCGTTCCGTAATACAAGATCCCGCAACTAACAATTAGTCACATTGCTTGCAAGGCTCATTGTGATGTTGCATTACCGAGTGGGCCCCGAGATACCTTTCCGTCACACGGAGTAACAAATCCCAGTCTCGATCCATGCCAACTCAACAGACACCATCGGAGATACGTGTAGAGCACCTTTATAGTCACCCAGTCACGTTGTGACGTTTGATACACACAAGGCACTCCTCCGATATCCGTGAGTTGCATGATCTCATGGTCATAGGAACATATACTTGACATGCGGAAAACAGTAGCAATAAACTGACACGATCATATGCTACGTTTGTAGTTTGGGTCTTGTCCATCACATCATTCTTCTAATGATGTGATCCCGTTATCAAATGACATCTCATGTCCATGGCTAGGAAACCTTAACCATCCTTTGATCAACAAGCTAGTTCACTAGAGGCATACTAGGGACATTGTGTTGTCTATTTACCCACACATGCAATGTGTTTCCAATTACTACAATTATAGCATGGATAATAAACGATTATCATGAACAAGGAAATATAATAATAAACACTTTATATATTGCCTCTAGGGCATATTTCCAACAATGCCCCCTTGGGAGGGATAAACTAACCTTGGTTTTTGTCCATAAAGACTTCATGTAGGTGAAGTAGTGATGGATGCTCAAAGTTTATGAAGATCACCAAGAGTTGGGAGCATCGTTGTTGTTTCTTACTCTTCTCACCTACATGTGTTAGTCCCAACACACAAGAGACAAGCACAAGGATATCTATGGACATGGAGTGTAAAGCATACATGATAATGTCCATGGATTTGTTGATTACCTTGTCCCTTGCGTACCTTTGAGGGAATGTGTGACTCCTTGAACTATTGCATGGTGTTGATGTTGATTGCAACTAGTTCTTGCCAATAATGAATGTGAGTGAATTTCATTGGCGGAGTCACCCCTCAAGAACTTCTCTAGTTCTTCTTCTCGAGGACCCACATCAAGTTGATCGGAATCCTTGGTGTTCAAGTGGCACTTGTAGAAGTTGAGCTTGAAGTAGCCTTGGGAACCCACTTCACCAAAGCTTGGTATTCATCTTCATATGAGTCAATGTCCTCTTGAAGCTTATCCTTACTCTTGAGCTTGTGGTCTTGTGGTGGAAGGTCATCTTGAGCTTTTGTTCCCTTGGGAAGAGTATGTTCACACTTCTCCCTTTGAGGAAGAAACTTGGGCTTGGGGTATTGACCTTCTTCCCATTCAACTCCATTAGCGTTGAAGTACCCAATGCCATGGTTCTTCCGGTATCCTCCGTGCTTGCATACAATTTCCTCAAATTGCTTACACACGTCAAGACACTTGTAGATACCTTTCTCAATAATCCCTTTCTAAATTTTATTTTCTTGCTCAAGTGTAACTTGGCTAAGAGGAGTGTTAGTGGGATCAATAGAACTACTAGAAGCAATATCATTGGATTTATCATTTTTATTGCTACTAGTTGAAGAACCTTTCTTGCCTTTGTGACTAGTTGGCTTAGCCTTAACTTGTGGAATGAATGTAGACAAGAGAAGTCGCTTGGCTAGATAAGAGGAAGTATTCTTTCGAAGATCGTCATTGATAGCTTTAAGAAATTCATGCTCTTGCTCCAAATTCAGCTTCTCGAAGCGGAGCTTCGCATGTGTCCTTTTCAAGCTCTCTATGATCTTGTAGAATAGACTCGTGAGCTAACTTAAGAGTGTTTAGTCTTTAGTTAGTCATTCTATTTCCAACTTATCATCATCACACGACTTATCTTGACTAGAGTGATGACTAACAAGTTCATCTTGACTAATATCAATAAATTTGTCAAATAGCAAGTCATCCTCATCACTATTGAAATCAAGATACTCGGGGTGTGATACCTTTGTGCCTTTAGCCGTGAAGGAACTTCCACTCCCTTCAGTTGGTGAATCAAATATGTCGAAGGAGTTGGTAGTCACTAGTGCAAGTCCGGCAACACCTTCATCTTGACTATAGTCGGAGTTCGAGTGATAGCTTCTCCCGTAGTGGTTGTCGGATTCGGAGCCAGAAACTCATTCACCAACATGAGCTTGATGTCTTCTTCTTGAGTAACTCTTGGTGTACTTGTCCTTCTTCTTCGAGTCCCTACTTCTCCTTGAGGATCTTCATTCATAACGATCATCTCTACTCCTGTCTCTTCGAGGTGACTCATCTCTTGAGCTTCATCTTCTAGGTGACTCTTCTTTTCTTTTGTAGGGAGCCGTGTGCTCATTGGAGCAGTGTCTGGGCTTCTCACAAGTAGTTTCGGTCACGACTTGACGAAAGCTTCTCTTCATATCTTGACTTGGAGCTTCGATCCTTGCCTCTATTCTTGTAGAACTTGTTAAATTTCTTGACCATGAGGCTTATCTCTTCATTGGTGACAAGGTTTTCACTCGAAGTTGCGGGATCATCACTTGTGGCTTTGTAAGGATTGCTAGACTTGTTGTGAAGATCTTCCTTGTCTGTGAGTGTCCATGAGCAACAATCCTTCCAATCACTTCAGTAGGCTTGAGATCTTTGTAGTTAGGCATCATTTGGATAATTCTGCACACGGTGTTGTATCTCTCATCCAAATCTCTAAGTATCTTATTGATGATTAATTTGTCGGTAATTTCTTCGCTTCCTAAGCCGGCAATCTCATTGGTGATGAGAGCTAGCCTAGAGTACATCTCTGCGACTCCTTCACCATCCTTTATCTTGAACTTGTCAAGCTGACTCTGAAGAACATCCAAGTTGGATTCTCTCACGAATTCGGTATCTTCGTTCATATCAACCAAAGTGTCCCAAATTTCCTTGGCATTCTTAAGACGGTTGATTTTGCTGAATTCTTCGGGGCATAGGTAGTTGAAGAGAATATCACATGCTTGAGCGTTGTATTGCAACATCTTCAATTCATCCGCGGTCGCTTCACGATCTGGTTCCCTTCCATCCACGAAGAATTCACCTTGAAATTCAATACGAACAATAGCCCAAACAGCAGGGTTATGACCAATAATATGCATTTTCATTTTCTGCTTCCAACTAGCAAAATTTGTGCCATCAAAATACGAACCTCTACGGTGATAATTTCCCTCACTAGATGCCATACTTTCCTAGGTTGTGAAACCAATGCAATGGAGACCAAAGCTATGATATCACTTGTAGGATCGAAAGTATGTCTAGAGGGGGGTGATTAGACTACTTGACCAAATAAAAATTCTAACTTTTCCCAATTTGAAGTGTTGGTTGATTTTAACAATGATAACAAGTCAAGCACACCCTACACATGCATGTCTAAGTGTACAACAACGAAAAGTAAAGACAAGCATATGTAATAGAGGATGGATAGGAAGATCAAACGCTATTTGGATACGCGAAGATTTTTCCCGTGGTTTCGATAGGTGGTGTTATCGTACATCCCCGTTTATGGAGACTTCAACCCATGGAGGGAAAAAGTCGTGAGAGTCCACAGAGGGTTCCACGAAGAAGCAACCTTGTCTATACCATGATGGCCTACGTCCATGGAGGACTAGCCTAACTCGGGGTAGAACTTCACGAAGTAGGCGATCTCCTTGCCCTTATAAACTTCTTGGTTCATTCCACAACATGAAGTAGGAGGCTCCCAAGAAACACCTAACCAATCTAGGAGGCACCACCCTCCAAAAGGTAATAGGCTCGATAATGTCGATGAACTCCTTGCTCTTGTGTTTCAATATGATAGACTCCTTAACACCCAATCACTCTCTCACTGATTTGGTTTTGTTGGAAGGGATTGATTGGGTGGAAAGAAACTTGGTGAGGCTAAAGATCAAGATTCATATGGATGGAATGGAATGGCTAGATCTCAACACATGAGTAGGTGGCTCTCTCTCAGATAATCTGATGGGATAAGTGGGGATCTGTTCTGAGTGCTTCTCTTGCGAGTGAGTGGTGGTGGAGGGGTATATATAGGCATCTCCAAAAATCCAACCTTTACACCTAAAGTGACCAACTCGGTGACACCGAAGTGTAAAACTCGGTGGTACTGAGTTTCTCCAAAGGTAGCAACTTTTGAATCTCGGTGAGACCGATACAAAGATCTCAGCAGTACCGATAAGGTGACCAACGGCCAGATTCCAGAACTCGGTGATGCCAATTCAAAACCTCAGAGTTTCCGATTTTAAGAATTGAGGCAACAGAATGTTGGCAAGCTAAACTCGGTGGCACCGAAGTAGAATCGGTTGCACCAAATATCTAGGGTTTAGCAGGGTTCTCTCTGAGTGGGAAATCGGTGGGACCTAGTGGGAATTGTTGGTTGCACCGATTTTCATGATAGGCTTGGACATACTTTTGTGGAAGAGTTTGTGGGTGTTTTTGGTGACTATCACTTGTGCACGTGGAGCATTTTATTCACCAACAGTACCTTACCCCCTTTTAATAGTATTGGCTTTCCTATGGACATAAGGTGATTTCTCACAAAGTAAAATGTAGAGTCCTGTTGCTTGAAGCTTTGTCAATCCTATTCCTTGCATATACGGTTTTCTCCACAATCCTTTTGCCAACCAATCATTGAACTTTTCCTGAAATATACTTATTGGAAATATTAGCACAATGAGATATATGTTGTTATTAATTACCAAAAGCACCAAGGGAACAATGTGCTTTTAGTTGCCATCCCGTCCCACTTTTAGGCCATTTGGTCACTTGTGAGTAGTAACCGACATACTTGTTCACTTATCCTTGAATGACCCTTCACCGATGTTGGAGAGATGTCACATTCCGGGTGTTCACGATAGGATGCGGCTCCACATACTTCTTCCGTTCATGATATTCCTTCCAAATCCTGTCCCAATATGTGCTCCTCTTTTGCTCGGTGCCCCTTATTGGATCCAATGTTGTGCTCAACCAAGATTTGACCAACAAGATGTCCTCAAATCTTGAGAAAACAAGACCTCTTGCCTTCATCGTCTTGGCCTTCTTCTTGTCTCTGATATGTCCATTTTGCATCATGAATTCTTATTACTATATACTTCATTCTTGTCCATTATTCCACATTATTTTACAATTCTTATGCCTTTTCCCTCTGAATATGAAAGGTACACCACAAGGAGGAAAATATCTGGAAACTGGAATTTTGGACCAAAAAACCGAGAAAAAGGCAGAAAAATCAACAGACTCCAAATGACCTGAAACTTCACGAAGAATATTTTTGGAACATTTAAGAATTTCAGGGACAAAAGTATATCAGAGGGATCCACCAGCAGGCCACAAGCCAACAGGGCACGCCCCTTGGGGCGCACCCTAATGGCTTGTGGGGCCACTGTTGGCCCTCTGACGCCCCTATTCTTCTATATGGTGTGTTTTATCCTAGAAAAAAATAATAAGGGACAAAGTGTCACCATATCGAGGCGAAAAGCTGGGCAGAGGCCCTTTTGCACTCCGACAGTCAGATTTCGCCTGGGAAATTCCTCTCTAGGAGGCGGAGATCGAAGCGATCGTCATCACCAACGCTTCCTCCTTCGTGGGAGGACCAATATTCATCAACATCTTCACTAGCACCATCTCATCTCCAACCCTAGTTCATCTCTTGTACTCATTCTTTGTCGCAAAACCTCAGTTGGTACCTGTGGGTTACTAGTTGTGTTGATTACATCTTGTAGTTGATGCTTGTTGGATTACTTGGTAGAAGAGATTATGTTCAGATCCTTAATCATCATTATTATAATCTGATCTTGAACATGTTTACGATGTGTGAGTGGTTACTATTGTTCTCGAGGACATGGGAGAAGTCTTGTTATAAGTAATCTTGTGAAGTTGGTATTGGTTCGATATTTTGATGATATGTATGTTGTTACTTCTCTTAGTGGTGTCATGTGAATGTCGACTACATGACACTTCACCATGCGATGGGCCTAAGGGAAGTCATTGTGGAGTAACAAGTAGATGATGGATTGCGAGAGTGACAAAAGCTTAAACCCCAGTTTATGCGTTGCTTCATGAGGGGTTGATTTGGATCCACACGTTTCATGCCATGGTTAGATTTATCTCAATTCTTCTTTCATTGTTGCGCATGCTTGCGAGAGGGGGTAATCATAAGTAGGTTGTTAGTTCAAGTAAGAACAATACCTTATCACCGGTCCACCCACATATCAAATTATCAAAGTAGCAAACCCGAACTAACTCAACATGATGAACATGAGTAGACGGAAATTCCCATGTGTCCGGAGGAGCACTTGCTTAATATAAGAGTACTTCAGGCCTGTCCTTTTCTACAAAAAGGATTGGGATACCTTGCTGCATCTTTGTTACTATTGTCACTTGTTACTCGTTACAAATTATCTTGCCACAAAACTATCTATTATTGTTACTCACAACACTTGCAGAGAATACCTTGCTAAGAACCGCTTGTCATTTCCTTCTACTCCTCGTTGGGATAGACACTTTCACTTATCGAAAGGACTATGATTGATCCCATATACTTGTGGGTCATCAAGACTCTTTTCTGGCGTCGTTACCGCGGAGTGAAGCACCTTTGGTAAGCGGAAATTGGTAAGGACATATTTTCTATACATGCTGAAATTTACTATTGCTTGTCACTACGAACTGTCATTCTTTGAGTGGCTTGTTCGGGCATCTTTGCCCCAAACTGAACCTACTGAATTTTTTTATTATGATATTCCTTTGGCGGTTGAAAAACTATTATCTAATCCATATGATGGTACGACTCATCCTGATTACCATTTGCTATTTGTCACTGAGGTTTCTGGATTATTTCATCTTGCAGGTTTGTCTAGGGACAAAGTTAAGAAGAAAGATTTCCCTTTATCTTTGGAGGGAAAGGCATTAATGTGGTATAGTCCATTGGATAATATTGAATCATGGAACTGGAATCGCTTGAAGCTGGAATTTCATCAAAAGTTTTATCCAATGCATCTAGTCCATCGTGATCGGAACTATATATATAATTTCTGGCCTCGTGAAGGACAAAGCATCGCTTAAGCTTGGGGGAGGCTTAGATCGATGATACACACCTTCCTCAACCTTGATCTCTCAAGAGAAATGATAATACAAAAAAATGCTTGGCTTTCTCATGATGATTCATTACTACTAGATTCTTCTTCTGTTGGCTCATACATGAATAAAACTATTGAATTCAAATGGGATCTTCTGGAAAGAATTAAACGCAACTTTGAAGATTGGGAACTCGACGAAGGTAAAGAGTCAGGTATAACACATAATTTTGATTCTATTAAATCTTTCGTGAAAACTAATTCCTTCCTTGAGTTTAGCAATAAATATGGTCTTCATTCTGAAATAGTAGCTATTTTCTGTGAATCATTTGCTACTCACGTTGATCTTCCCAAAGAGAAGTGGTTTAAATATCATCCTCCCATTGAAAAACCATTAGAGAAACCTATTAAAATTAACAAGGAAGAAATAATTGTTAGTCATACTAATCCAATTGTTTCCACTACCTACATTGAGAAACCTCCTTTTCCTGTTAGAATTATGGAACATGCTAAGGCTAAAACCGTGGTTAATAAAAGTCATGTCAGGACACCTATACCTTTTGAACAAATAAATGTTGAGCTTAATGTTGCCATGGTTAAAGATCTTTTAGTTAATAACATTGAGGGTCAGGTTATTTACTTTTGTGGAGAAGCTTCTATGAATGCGAAACCTGCTAGAAATAAACATGAAGACAAAAGTAAAACAATGGTTCGCATGCCTGTTCTTTCGGTTAAAATTGGAGATCATTGTTATCATAACTTGTGTGCTCTCGGTGCTATGCTATACCTTTTACCTTATATCGAGAAATTATGAATGACATAGCACCCTTGACTATTGAAGATATTGATGTCACTATTAAACTTGCAAACGGAGATACTATTACGCCACTTGGGATCATTAGAGATGTTGATGTTTTGTGTGAAAAAGTCAAGTACCCCACTGATTTCTTGGTACTCGGTTCAAAACAAGATAAATTTTGCCCCATTATATTCGGTAGACCTTTCTTAAACACCGTTAATGCTAAAATTAATTGTGTTACTGAGAAGGTTAAAGTAATCTTTGGTGATGTGTCTCATGAATTTAATATCGGAAAACAATTCTGGTCATACTTGTGATAGGAAAGAAACATGAGACCAATTGCTCACCGTTTATTCCATGCCATCCCACGGTCGAGATCTCGCTGGAAAAAAAACTGTTTAAACCACCCGATTACCACGCGCCCACCCTCCCATAATTCTCGTTCGGCACCTCCATCCCCAAATATCTTCTTTTCTCGTTCCTCTCCGTTTCTTACCTTGCCGAGAAATCTCCATCCCGCTGTGCTGCCCTTAGTTCTCTTCTCAAGCGCTGCTTGACCCTGGTCTCCGTCGAGCTCACCATCCCAGCCCTGATTTCAGCGCACTGCACGGCCGCGGCCGACCGGCTACCTATTTCCTCTGTTTTCAGATCCAGGACGACCAGGTACGTACGTATGTGTGCGATATGTTTCTTTCTCTTACAATTCACGTATCTAGTGGTCCAGAGTAAATTATTTCCTTGAGATCTATATGTGGGATGTTGGATTGGTAACAAAGATAGCATCTCGCAATCAATCTGTGACCAACCAATCCTGGACTGTTAGAGGTGCTTCTTATGTATAGATCTGTTTATCAACAATGTTTCTATTGTGCTTCCTTTTTAAGTAAAATTTGCTCTCGAGGACTATCTGTGTGTGCTTCATCGTTTATCAACAACGTTCCTATTGTGCTTCCTTCTTAAGTATTTTTTTATTGTAGTAATTTTTGTTTCAAGTACTATTTGTGTGCTTAGTTGTTTACCACTGATGTTTCTATTTTGCAGACATTTTACGAAACCTTATTCCAGCAATGCATTTTTGCATCCAGTAAAATTCCAATGACGTTACAATCACGTTGACTGTGATTTAGAGGGACAAGACGTTGGTTTATGTTCGCCGGCTGCGCTCGTCCAAGATCAACCAATTCAGCACACACTATGACATAGGCTAGGAGGACGTGCAAATATTGTTGTTGTAATAACATTTATTTATTTATTGCAAAAATAGATGTAAACTGTTAAGCATATCAAGTATCTTTGTATACATGCTTCATGAGTTGTATCTATCTTCCACACTCGTGGCTTGAAGAATTATTGAGATAATCAGGAAGCAAATAATATGAGCGTGTGCATACATGTTGGCTTACTATTGAAGCAAAGAATGGAAAGAATTTTTCAGCATGTTTTATTTATTTTATTATTTGTTGAAGAAGCACCGAATGAAAACTTATGAAGCTTCACAAAACTATGTAGGAAGCAAGTAATGAACTGCGTACATAACACAAATGCACAAACGTCGAAACATGGTATTTTATATTTGTTGCATAATATAAAAATATTTATTGATGCATAATATAGTATGTATGAATCAATATATGTTGCACCACTAATTTCATGTGAAGCAACCAAATTACTGCTGGTAAACTAAAAAACTACTACCGAAGCATAGGCATGATTGAAGGGTGCAGTTACCAAAACTACTGAAGCATAGGCGATTCAAGGGTGCAGTTACCAACAGGAAGCAATAATCACGGTGCATTTATATGGAAGCAGAATAGAAGATCTACGTCATGAGCACTAATAAACATGTAATTAATCTGCTACATTCTCTCAAATCTAACGGTGGTAGGCTGGTCCATCCAACGGTGACACACTAGTCTGATGGGGTGCTAGGGATCAGTAGTCTGATCTCTAGTGGTGTCCTTTAATTTCTCCAAGTTTACTAATCAACTACATGAAAAAGAGTTACCTAGTAAGGATGAAATAATTGGTTTTGCTTCCAATTTTATGTGCGAACATAGAATATCTGGATGTACACGCAAACTTACTGTTCCAATTTTTTCACATTATAAAATATGGTTTTATATATATGTCATAATAGATGTATCTATACATATGAGCACAAATACCACTCTCGTGCTACAAACACTTGCATCGTGTGTACTTACAATGGTAGTCGACTAGTCGTGTGTGAATGAAGGTACAAGTATCTCATAACAAAACATTGAACTCATTCTATAATAGCTAAGTTGCATGAATAGAAGAACTGAATCTGAAATTGAACCTGGAATCTTAATTTTTTAATGAATCTGAAATGAACCTGGAATAAAGGTACACATTATTTCTAAAACAAAAATACATGCACACATTCCATCTTTACGAATATCAGAAATCTTCTCACAAGACAAATCAACACTTCAGCTGAATGAGCATAGCTTATATGACTAGTTTCCTCGTTGTTGAACCAACCCATTCAGGTCAAGTCCTAAATTTAACACTGGTGACCGCATTTTTTGAATTTATTTCACATTTTCTGGAGATGTTTGTTCATAGATATGGCACGCCTATCAACTAAGAAGTGTCTGTGGCGACTTCAGCAATATTAGGGTCTGCATGTTCAATCTACGAATAGAATGTGTGGACGTGCATTCATATGAGTGACCTTGTGTATGTATGTCAGTGTCTGCGTCTAGAGTGTGGACGTCCTGACGCAACCGCATATGGACGTACATATCCAGCCGCATGGCCGGCAAGGTGATGCCCGCATTGAAAACGCTAGAAGTGACAAAAATGCAGCATACATCATCAATACCGTTGACACATTGGCTAGGTGGGCTCACGCCGTGCAGTACATGGCTGACAAAAGAACCAGCTGGTGTGTGCTTTACCACTTCCTCAGTGATTTCCGTCTGAATTTTTTGACCTCTCAGCCACTTGCACATGCGTCAGTGCATGGCTCATGGAGCAATAATTGATGCATGCACACCCGCACCGCATGGCTTCTTTTGGCTTAACAAAACGTGAATTAAAATTTCCATTACTGCCCGCTCGCTGCCTTGAACACCACCACCAAGCAAGGTTCAAAATATTGGATACCGGGTTCATATTGGTTTGGCTTTTACATATCGGATGTCAGATATCGAGTGATATATCAGACGATATGTAGATATATCAAAGCAAACATATCTGGAATTTTTGCATTTTTCTTACTCAAAATATGTGTTTTTGGGTAAAAAAAGTATGATGTCAATGCTTTAGCATATTTTTTTAGATTCCTTGTTTGTTACCTTGTTAATTGAGATATTACTACCTCATTTACGGTTAATAAGGTGTGCATCCCTAGATCTATAATTTAACCAGCATAAAATGAGTTGTATAGTCGAAACATGATACCATTAGAAAGTGGACTAGCAAATCAACCTGTGGTTGGATGGTTAGGAGGATTGTGGTATTTCCTGCCCACCAGAGTTCAAGTCCCAGACTTGACGTTGGTGCTTGCATTTTCCTGGATTTATTCCAGGTCTTCCGGCGATGTGCTTTCAGTGGGAGGAGACGTTCCCATCGACAACGAAGGCGTCCGTGGCGACTTCTTCAATCTCAAGATGATGTACCGGCCTAGTCTCTCGAAAGTGCTCATAGGGGTAGGATGTGCGTGCATGCGTTCATAGGGATGAATTGTATGCTCATGTATGTGAGCGACTTTGATTGTACTCTGTTAAAAAGGTGGACTATTTGAAGTTTCTAATAATATATTTGTTGTGATATATAACTTGTATTACATTGCTCTATTTGTCCATTTAGATATACGTGCAAGGCTTATAAACCGGAAAGGAGGTAGTACGAAGAAAGATTCACAAAATCATTATTGTATCATTTAAAACAATACGTTCTATATGCATATGTATAAAACATCATGCGTGAGTTTGATAATATGATAAAGTTGTAAATGCATAATCTTATTTTTTTTCATGACTTTCTTGTAGAGAATTTTGATCATGTAGGTATCGCTCAGTATCAGTGAACATATCGGGTCC
The DNA here is from genome assembly GCA_022496015.1 of Hordeum marinum. Taxonomy (NCBI): domain Eukaryota; kingdom Viridiplantae; phylum Streptophyta; class Magnoliopsida; order Poales; family Poaceae; genus Hordeum; species Hordeum marinum. Next base: position 8,564,106 of record CM039675.1, read on the forward strand.
GATATCGGTCATGTCGGTCGCTATTTTGGTCCATATCGGATGATATGTGTGAAAATAATATTTACAGAAAGATATGTTATGTTTATATCGGTAGAGCATTAAAAATGATATATTGACCTGTCTATCAGTCGTATCGGCCTAAATTTAAAAGCTTGCCACCAAGAGCATGAACTCTGAAACATCTTGACTCAGCTCTAATGGCTAATCAAAACTGGCTGTTTGTGTGGAGAAGAAGAAGAAAATGGGTTGTACCAAGATGTGAGCAGGTGAGCGGTCCCAAATATTGGTGCATGGTCTTTAAATAGACATGGTAAAAAGAGTTATGGTATACAATACTTGGTGGGCAACGGTGGACTTCGTACTGTCAGTCCAGCGATTCTTAATATGCACATATGTTGCAAAACGAAGTCCATCTCCGGCCTATACTCTAGGAAGCATGCGAGTCGGTGTGAATCGTGAAGGGCGTGGCGCTGTCGATGCCACGTGTACAGATGCCGCTGCATGCAGACCTGCGTTTCTCTGGGCGTCTATAGTGCGTTTTTCAGAAGAAGAAAAGTCTGCACATCAACTTTAAGTCGGGGAATTCCATGGAACGGGAAAGAATTCCACACACACAAAGAATAGCCCACTTGTGAACAAGCTATGTCTCCATCGGATCGTGCTGTACTTCGCCCCAAATTCCCCAAGCACGCGTAGCCCGGTGGTGGCCTGAGTCTCAGCAACTGCAGCAGCGTGATCTTTTGTGTCGTGTGGCCTAACCGCTTGCTCGTGAGCTGCCAAGCAACAACGTCGAGAAGCTGCAGAAAGTTGAATTCAACTCTTCCCGGCCATATAAATATGGACCCAACCGAATGCAATTTTTCCTCACCGCAAGTACACTTAAGCTCTACTACAGGGGAGAGGAGAGAACACGATGGCATCCCTCCCCACTTCTTCCATCATCCTCCCCGCCCTCCTCCTTGTCCTGTTCGCCGTCGCCGACGCCGCGACCTTTACGGTGATCAATAAGTGCCAGTACACGGTGTGGGCTGCGGCGGTGCCGGCAGGCGGGGGCCAGAAGCTGGACGCGGGGCAGACGTGGAGCATCAACGTGCCGGCCGGCACGACGAGCGGGCGCGTGTGGGCGCGCACGGGGTGCAGCTTCGACGGCGCCGGCAACGGGCGGTGCCAAACGGGCGACTGCGGCGGGAAGCTGCAGTGCACCCAGTACGGGCAGGCGCCCAACACGCTGGCGGAGTTCGGGCTGAACAAGTACATGGGCCAGGACTTCTTCGACATCTCCCTAATCGACGGCTTCAACGTTCCCATGTCGTTCGTGCCGGCCCCCGGGTCCCCCGGGTGCCCCAAGGGCGGGCCGCGGTGCCCGAGGGTGATCACGCCGCAGTGCCCCAACGAGCTGCGTGCCGCCGGAGGGTGCAACAACGCGTGCACGGTGTTCAAGGAGGACAGGTACTGCTGCACGGGGTCGGCGGCAAACAACTGCGGGCCGACCGACTACTCGAGGTTCTTCAAGGGCCAGTGCTCCGACGCGTACAGCTACCCCAAGGACGATGCCACCAGCATCTTCACCTGCCCCGGCGGCACCAACTACCAGGTCATCTTCTGCCCATGAGCAACCATGGAAGAGGTCTCGAGCACACATACAAGAATAAGTCTATGTCTTTCCGATCTTATATATCAAAATAAGTGCAATTGGATGCATACATTCGTATGCATATGTAAGCCCGAAATGGATGGACAGTAATAAACTGGTGCATGAATAAAATGCTCTTGCGTAATAACCACATGCGTGCATGCATGTGCATGTTCTTGTACAATACTATCTCTGTACCAAAATTTAAGACGTTTCCGAAGGTTAAACTAGCCTATGAAAACATCTGTCATATTTTCATAGGGAGGTCGATATGAGAGAGGTGTTTTGGAGGCCGAGCTCCATGAAGGCCTTTATTTTTGAAAAATTCAAATTCAAATTTTATGGTTCAAAAAATTCTAAAAAAAATATGCGTGTATGTAAGGATGTAACCCACATGTGTCTAAAAATTCATGACGAAATACCTTGAGTTGCAACCTGTACAAAAAAGACAAATTCATGGCCTGAGAGGATGAATAGTATCATGTGTTAAACAACTCCAGATTTGTCTTTTTTGCATAGCCCTCGTTTCAATGTATTTTGAACTGAAAATTTACCCACATGTGTGTTATGTCTTCATGTATATCTGTATTTTTTTCAGAATTTTTTGAAATGTAAAAATATGAATTTCGATGAAATTTCAAATTTGAATTTGAAGGCCTCACTGGAGGCCGAGCTCCAAAAGGGATTTCCGGGTCAATATCTATTAGGTGACCACATTGTCCAACCGTAGATAAGGCATGTGACGCGGTCTAAGAGTAAGTGCAACAATGGGCTTACAGCCGAGTGCGGCGGCGCAGAGACCGGGCTACAGGGAGCCCGGTTTACCAAAAAATATTCTAAAAATACTTAAAAGTTTCGAAAAATACTATTTTTTATATAAATACATATTCATGGTAGTCAAGTATGTAAAACGTTTCATTAGGTAAGTCGACTATTTGCATGCTACACAAAAAAGAGAAGTATCTGGCTCAAATACACTAAAGACAAAAGCCCATTTTAATCTGTGTATTTATATTTTTTGTATACGTTACATGAAAACATATATGTTCATGAAAATTTATACATGTATACTACAAATATACATGTATGTGTATACTTTTTCTTAGATTTTTTCCGTGTGTAAAAATGTATTTCGGCTCGAAAAAATTACCAAGCTCCCTGAAGCTCGGTCTCTACAACCATTTATCGGCTTATAGCCCCTTACATGGCACTTTTGCCTATGTGGTGGAGAGAGATGGAAAAATGGTCGGAATGGGCTCTCATGCAAGAGCCTAGCTATATGTGTATTTCTTGACAAATGCAATATATATGAAAAAAAGAAACAGAGAGAAGGTGGAAAAAATAGTATTCTTATAGTCAATCTTATAGCTAACTTTATTGTATGAGCGATTATATATGATGACTATATATGACATGACAACATCATATAGCCAGCATTTGGCTATATGATGACTATATATGATCGATCTCCATCCAATACTCAATGCCATTAAAAAAAACTCAATGCCATTCAATTGGCGTAGAAAAAAGAGTTAATACACGTTTTGGTACATAAACTTGTGGTGATGGGAACAGTTTCATACAAGAACTAAAAAACTCCAAAAAAGTAGTACATGAACTCTACTGCTGTAACAAACGCATACAAATCCGTGTGAACCAGTCTACGTGGAGTGCCACATCGATAGCCTCGATGACGGACTGAAGTTGCATTTATGCAGAAACCACCTGAAACTGTCACAAAATTCAGTCCTTCATCATCACTTGCGCAGGCTTAATGGAGTTTAACAAAAACAGCCTGGACGGTTTAGATATATAGAGGACGCCCTCGTAACCCTTCCCCAGACCCCTCCCTTGTCTCCTCCTGGACGTCTTCGAGGCGAACCAGGGAGACACCATCTTGGGCGCGGCGACGCCGGCGATCAACACTCCCATGGAGCCGCGGCTTCGGGAACCAGGGGAGTTCCCTCCCGAGTACGGTATGTACCAAATCCATGCCTCTGTACTACTGTTGGGAACCTAATCGGCGTGGATTTGGTTAGGTTTAGGTGGCCCCAATTATCAATCCATGTTTGTCATGTTTTGTGCCGAAAAGTGGGTGGTTTCTGTGCGTGCTGGTGTGAATTTGTCTCAGGAACTGATAGTGGACTACAGGACTAGGTTTTGGGGGATCGGGGCATTGGTGTAGTTGATTTGACGTGGCAGGGCTGTAGTTTGTCTATTGTTGTTGATACTGATTAAAAGAGGTGATTTTGGATACTTACCAGTGAAGGAGCATGCACGATGTTCAGGGCAGGGGTGCACGCATGTGTGTGGCTGTTATTTTTTGTATTTTTATTTCCTCGGGATCAATTGTTTTCTTAGCGCTGCGTTATGGAGAGCAGAGCAGAGTTGCCTGTTCACAGGTGGGATGTAGACCAAGCCCCTTCAGATCGAGAGAAGAGGACCAAGTTATGTGAATATTATATGTTAATAGCTTGTCCACTTTGATGTCGAGAGAGGTGGCCATTCAGCTTGTTCTACGGCTGGCCAGATTCAGAGAGCACTAGTGGTACTAATTAATCAACATAGGTGATTATTAGGTAGTAGAATATTAACTCAAGCAGTTAGTACTAGTTAATCTTGGTACTCTATGTGCTTAGTACTAGTACAATTCCAGCCCGTACTAGTAAATACTCTAGTAGATGGAAACATGTCTGCTTGATGATAAATTCAGTTATGAAAGTATGTATACTGCAATTTCAGTTTAAAAGATTGGATTTTCATTTATGGAAGTGTCTACAGTTGGTTACTTTGTGTAGTAATGTCTGCTTGAAATTTTCTACTTTGTGCAGTAACAAATGGAGAAGATAGTCAGTTGTTTACGGTTGAATTTGAGCACAATGGGATATTCACAGGGTATGGTCCAACTACAAACAGATCATATACATATGTTGAATGCACACATGATGCTTTCGACTATTGCCATGTTGATACATGGTCATTGGCAATGGTGAAGTATTGTTTGTCCAGGATGGATTATGATCCCACTGATCCATTGGTCAAAGTGTATTGGGTTTTGCCAGGGAAAGATATTGTGGATGGCCTTGTTTGTGTGGACACAGAGGAAGCAATTGCTGGTATGGTCACTGCAAGCAAAGAAGCTACAACATTGGAGGTAATAGTGGATGAGCAAAACAAAATAAGGACTTTGTATGGTGATCAAGTTGTACTCAATGGATGCCCGGCACTGCCAAAGGTTATTACTCGTGGAACTTCTGGGGCATATGTCGAGGAAGCATGGCAAGAAGAGGAAGAAGTTGAAGAGGAGGAGACCGACTCAGATTTTTGTGAGAGTGACTTTGACTGTGAAGATGGGGACGATGATCTGTTTGCTGAGAATGTGGATCCGGAGCTGAATGACAACAATGAGATGCAGGTTGAAATATTTGAGGAAGATGACCCATTAGATGATGATGACCTGAATCTGTCCAAGGGAGAGCTTGAGAAGCTTAACTACAGATTTAGGGCATTCAATCCAAAGCTGGATAGCACCAACCCAATGTTTAGGGTTGGCTTGGTATTTGGAGAAATCAAGGAACTAAGGGCTGCACTCACTGCATACAGTGTCAAAAACAAAGTTAAAATCTATAAACCAAGGAATGAGGCAGAGAGGTTAAATGCATCATGTCAATATGATTGTCCTTGGAAGCTTAAAGCTTCAAGAGACAATAGAACAGGCATCATTGTTGTGAGAGAGTACAATGGAGTCCACACCTTTCAGAAAACATGGAACTCCAAGTGCCTCACAGTTAAATATCTCACACAAATGTTCATAGATGAATTTAGAGATAATAAGAAGATGGACTTGGTAACTTTTGGAAGAAAAGTTCAAAAACAATTTAAGTTGTTGCCAGACAGAATGAAATTGGGTAGAGCCAGGAAAGAGGCACTGAGGATCATTAATGGAGATGAAGCATCTCAATATAGCATGCTATGGGATTATGATCAGGAATTACGGAGAAGCAACCCTGGAAGCAAATTTATTGCTTGCACAACAAAGGTGAAGGAGAAGGATGATCTAGAGCCGAAGGATCATTTATCATCACTATATTGGTCCTATGATGCATGCAAGAGAGGCTTCTTGAATGGTTGCAGACCTATAATCTTTGTTGATGGGTGTCACTTGAAGAGCAAGTACAAAGGGCAATTGCTTACAGCTGTGGGTATAGACCCAAATGACTGCATCTTTCCAATTGCCATGGGTATGGTTGAGGTGGAGTTGACATTTACATGGGAATGGTTCCTCACTACACTAAAAGATGATCTAAATATTCTCAACACTTCACCATACACTATCATGAGTGATAGGCAGAAGGGATTAATCAATGTTGTTGGAAAGGTTTTCCCAGATGCGGAACACAAATTTTGTGTTAGACACTTGTACCAGAACTTCCATCAATTGTTCAAAGGTGAAACAATGAAGAATATGCTTTGGGCCATTGCCAGGTCTACAAATCAGGACAAATGGAACATGAATAGAGAGAGGCTCAAGGAGGAGAATGAAGCAGCTTACAATTGGTTGGATGGGAAGGCCCCAAACCAGTGGGTTAAAGCATTTTTCTCAGAATTCCCAAAGTGTGACATACTACTAAACAACATGTCAGAAGTTTACAACAGGTGTAATCTGTTTGCACTTTAATGATTTCATAACTCAATACAATTTTCACATCTGTTAGTTGAGATAATTATGATATGTTTTCTCTTCTTTGTGCTTGTAGTTACGTCTTGGATGCCAGGGAGCTTTGCGTTGTTTCAATGCTGGATTGTATAATGCACAAGATGATTGTAAGGCATGAGAGTAAGCAGAGGGAAGCAGTGGAGAAGTGGACAGGGAGAATCTGCCCGAAGATCAGGAAGAAGCTCGACAAGAATGCAGAGTACTCTGGTAACTGCTATCCAACTCATTGTGGTTTTGGAGTATATTCTGTTGAGTCTGGAAACAATACATACATTGTGGACATTCCATCTAGGTGTTGTGATTGTAAAAGATTTCAACTTAGTGGGGTGCCCTGCAGTCATACAATTGCTTCTTGTAGAGCTGATCGGATAAATCCAGAACAGTTGGTCCACAAATGCTATACTATAGAAACCTATCTAAAGGCATATGGTCACAACATCATGCCTATGAGGGATAGAGCTCACTGGTAGAAAATGAATGGAATTAGAGTGCACCCGCCAGTTTTCACAAAGGTAATGGGCAGGCCACCAAAGAATAGGAAAAAGGCACCAGAAGAGAAGAAGAAGAAAGACGGTAGTGTATATCTCAACAAAAAGGGTGTGACCATGCATTGCTCTATATGTGGAAAATCGGATCACAACAAGAAAGGGCATGACAAGTACATGGCAACAGAACATGAAGCTCAACTAGATGAAGAAGAAGAAATAGAAGATCCTTCAATTCTTCAGGCATGTCACTGAATTTTGCAACATATATAGACACTCTTGCAAGTTACTAAAATTTTCAACATAGACAATTCTGCAAGTTACTATATTAACTTAATTATGCATGTATTACCTTCGCAGGATATAATGTCAACAAGACTGAATCCCAGGTTGGACCCAATGAATGTTAGAACAAGCATGGTGTACATGATGGGCCATGAGGTAAAATTCAGAAAGCAAAAAAATAATTTTTTAGTATAACATAATTGTATTTCTATTGCACTTGTATAAATCCAGTTATTTCTCTTGCTTATTATAAATCTAGTAATTTTATTTGCATCTTCACATTTGCAGGATAGAGCATATGTGAGCCAAGTGACACCACCAGGACCATTGCCAGAGCAAGCAGCTTTTGTGCTTGATGCTATAGACTCAATTCCAGATGAGCCTGGTTCCAATGCACAAGCAGGAAGACAAAACAAGAGAAAAACAACAGCAGGCAGTACTGAAAGTGGAGTTGGTAGAGGAGCTGACAAAGGAGTAACAATAGCAAGAGGAGCTGAGAGAGGAGTTGTCAAAGGAGGAACAAGAGCAAGAGGAGTTGGGAGAGGAGCTGACAGAGGGGGGACAAGAGCAAGACGAGCTGGCAGAGGAGGAACAAGAGCAAGAGGAGTTGGGAGAGGGGCTAGCAATGGAGCTAGCAGAGAAGAAGCTGCCAATGGAGGGTTTGTTAATGGCGCAGTCATAGGAGGATCTTGGAGTGGAGCAGGCATAGGAGGATTTGACAATGGAGTAGGCATAGAACAAGCTTGGAATGAAGCAGGCATGCAAGGAGCTTGGAGTGGATCTGGAACTGATCCATCTCAGTATCCATTATATAGACTCATGTTTGGAGATGATGGAGATGAAGTGCCGGTTTCGCAAAATGCACCTCCAAGAGATCAGTGCTAGATTGCAATGAGTTCTTAAATGAACTTCTAGGTACTTTATAGAAGTTCATGTCTGAACTTTATGTTATTAAGTTCTCATTTTGTTATGGTGCAACCATTAATTTTGTAATGATGAAGCCACTGATTGTGTGAGATTTTCTTTATGTGTGAACTTCATGGTATGAAATTCAGTAAAAACTCAACCAGTTCGGCAATCTGTTGTGATCATATTATGCACTTATGTGTTGTCTTGTTTACTGAATTTTGTAGATGAATTTGACTGTTCTAGTGATGCATTTTTTTGCCAAAATCAGTACACTTGTCTGAATTTTAATATCTATTTTGATTGCTATAAAATTCATAAACGCTTCTACATATGTATTTTTGCACCTGTCCAACATGACTGAATTTAGTGGTCTCCAAATCTCTGCTGACAAATTTTGCTTATGTTGTCAACATGACTGGATTTTGCTTCTCCTCTCAACATGAGAAAAAATTTTGACTTCAAAAATTTGGTTCCTAGGACTCGAAACCAAACCCAAGACCAGTAATGGCGTGCAACAGTCGGTGTACCAGTGGGCTATATGAAAGTACTTCCATCATAGTGTCACCAGTGAACTAAAAGTATTTTCAAACCATTGAAAGTATTTCGATCATACTGCTTCTGTTATACCAGTTTTGTATATTATACGGAGTTCAGACTCTTCTGCCACCTCTGGGCGGCCGTTTAATGAGCACGGCAACAAGGGATGAGGCCACTAGGCGTTTCGTCTGCGATGAATGCGATGTAGTACTAGCTCCGCACATAGATGTTACAGTCGCCGACGCTGACCGTGTGCGCAGGGTGACGGCACACCACGAGGCGACGCGTGACGGCGCGCGAACGGTTCGACGGCGAGGCTGGCTGTAGCCGCGCCCCTCATGTCCTAGCTCTAGTCTGAACTTTCGTCAGTTTAGTCAGCACACAAGAATGCATCCGTTAGGACACAATATTTGGAGTTTTGCATGCTGCTGACCGGGGGGGCTAATAACGTAAATAATATAACTGTCTGTTTTTTTTTTGAAAAATAACAGGACGTCGGGCATGTGCCATCATCCGACGTGGCCTGCCAAATGTCACGCCGTGAGCGATTTGTATACGTTTATTACAGCAGTAGAGTTCATGTACTACTTTTTTGGAGTTTTTTAGTTCTTGTATGGAACTGTTCCATCACCACAAGTTTATGTACCAAACATGTATTAACTCTAGAAAGAATGGTCACACGAGCCAGAAAGCACCGCTAGTGTAGGAGCTGTCCTAGTTTGACCAAATAATAATACGGAGTATCCACGGGCGAGTACTTCCACACACGCGGTTGAGTTTCTACAAGTTATTTTGTTTTGTTTCGACCTCTACACGCTTTCTACATGTTAGTACATCACAGAGTTCCTTTGCCTCGCACTCGCACTAGAGAACGGACGGAGACAAGAGTGTCGCGAGCAAACATGGAAAACCCGGACATGTTTTTTTTATTTAGAAAAACTCATCAATGTTTTATTCCAGAGCAATGTTCATAGATACAATTGTTGGGTCATGAGAATTGTCCAACCATAAATGTCGACCTAGACCTAGATTACAAGAGAAGTTGACAAGTTTATGAGCCTCAAAGTTGTAGTTTTCACGCTCACGAGTGAAGGAACACTGCTGAAAAATACTAAAACAACCTACTATTTCATGTACAATAGCAGCATGCGATCCCCCTCTCCCATTGTTAATATCATTGATGACTTCTAGACAGTCCGATGCAACCAGGAAGCTTGGTAGATTAAGTCTTCTCCAAGAGCTAGAGCTTCTCTACAAGCCAGTGTTTCGAGCACCACCGGATCCGTCACTCCCAGGAACACCACCACAGAGGACCCAAGATAACATTGGTTATCTCGACAGACAGCTGCCACTGCTCCCCTTTTTTCTGTCTCACAACCGCTCCATTCAGATTGATTTTCATACAATTGTGAGGCGGAGGTAACCATCTTTTTAAAGTGCCAATAGGATCCCGAGCCGCTACTGCCTGCGGCTCGCTTTGCTTCTGAGTTTGCAGTAACTCGTGTAAGTATGAATCCACGAAGGCAATGGTTTGGGCCGGGCTCTGGAACACAACCTCATGGATAGATTTTCGCCGGACGTACCATACTGACCAAAAAGTCACTACTGTCTTCGTAAATAGCTCATGATTCAAGGTATCGTAGAGCTCAAACATCCAATGCTTGGCGTTCGGTTCTTCATTGGCAGTCATTTGCGCCATTAGTTGATCATGAGAAAGTGCCCAGAGGCAGTGAAACATGGTACATGAAATCAGGGCATGCCTCCATGAATCCTCGCAACCACATAGGGGACATGCATCTTGGATGGACATGTTTCGCGGTGTAACACATCCTTTGTTGGGAGCGAATGCCTAGCCAGCCTCCACATGAAAACCTTGACCTTTGATGGCACTTTTAATCCCCACATCGATGGCCAGGACTTGCCTTCCGCCTCTCCATTTGACGCTCCACTTCTTCCTTCAAGCCAATTCTCATGCTCAAATTTTGTTTTGACCACAAATTTATATGTTGAACTCATCAAAAATCTGCCCTTCCTGTCAGGTGCCCACGCCAAAAAATCCTCAGTGTTACTAGTGCACACTCGGATTCGTAAAATTGCTTCCACGTCAATTGGTAGAAAGATTGAGCAAATGAGTCCAAGATTCCAAGATGCATTTGCTGGCACCAACAGATCAGAAACCCTTACAGGGGGGTGTTGGTATGAACGGCGTTATTGGCCTCGGTGTTGTCTCTTTGGGGATCCAGTTATCCTCACAAATGTTGATGCTTCTCCAATTGCCAATTATGCGTATAACTCCCTGCTTAAGCATGCCATTCCCTTCAAGAATGACCCTCCAATTCTGAGACCCCCAAATTGTTGCCTTATGAATTCTGAGACCCTCCAATTCCCTGCAAGCTCAAATTTCAGCTTCAAGTGTTGAGTTATGGGGGAAGTATGATGCCTTATGAATTCTTGCACTAAGAGATGAAGGCGCTTGTCGTAACCTCCATGCCTGCCTCGCTAGCAAGGCAAGGTTAACAATTCCATGTCCTTAAAGCCGAGACCCCCAAGTATTTTGGTCGTGTCATGACTTCCCAAGAGACCCAAGCTGGAAAACCCGGGCATGTGTGGTACTACTAGTTGGGAAACCTGATCATATGCCCGACCGGGCTGGGTTTTAGGCCGGGCTTGAAAAGGCCCAATATCCAAACGCCAAGCCCTTGCCTAATAATATCCCTTTTCTGAAGTCCAAACCCTACCTGGAAACAATCCTGAAAACGCAGTCGGGCTGTTGTTTTTATAATGGAACATAGAATAAAAGTCAAACATAAAATATAATTCAAAAGATAAAGAAAAACGAAACTAGAAAAATGGTGGAAAAAGAATAATAAATCGATGAAAGAACAATCAAAACCAACAAAGAAAAAAATTGTCCTCAACACGCAGGCCCAAGTCTCGGAAGGGGTGCTTGATTTCCTATGGATTGGCCCAAGTCTGTGATGTTGAAATTTTTAATTTACCTTTGTTGGCGAGGCAAGCATGAAGGATATTAGAGCATCTACAACCGAAGCCCTCAGACCCTCCTCAAACGCCTGGGCAGGCTGCCCGGTCAGTGTTCGTTAAAAAAATCGATCCGGACGGGCCTCTCAAACCGGCTTAAATGCCCGGGCTAACCGGCACCCCTCATTTCCAGCCCAAATATGAGGCGGATATAGAGGAGACCGGGCACGCCCACCACGTCGGACCCGATAGCCCGACCCCACCGCAAATTCCCCCAAATTCCGCAAGACCTTCCTCCTCCTCCCGCTGCCCTCCGCCATTTCTCGCGCCCGACCTCTCACTGTCTAGCACCCTTGCTCTCCATCCTCACCACCAGCCCCGATCTGCAACCGTGATGTCTTCCACCCCATCCCCATCCTCGACCGCCGCGACGGAGAAACAGTCCGCCTCGTCCGTCGGCGTCCCTTCGTTTGCTTCTTTTTGCAAGCCGGAGAACATCGCCTATAAGATGCGCCGTCGCCGAGGAGGCGGAGTTGGAGGCATAGGTAGGTGCTGGTATCGGCGACGAGATGACTCCCCCGGCACACCGGGCTCATTGCACCCCATCCATCCAAGCGTCCGCCCGGATTGTGTCGTCAGGCACCATCGAGACCTAGGAGGATGTGACTGCGAGTTGGACCATTCCAGACAGCTTTCTAGGCAAGCAGCAGCCGCAGCTCGTTCGGGACCTAATGACCCACAAGTATAGGGGATCTATCATAGTCCTTTCGATAAGTAAGAGTGTCGAACCCAACGAGGGGCAGAAGGAAATGACAAGCGGTTCTCAGCAAGGTATTCTCTCCAAGCACTAAAATTCTCGGTAACAGATAGTTTTGTGATAAGATAATTTGTAACGGGTATCAAGTAACAATTGTAACAACGGTACAACAAGGTGGCCCAATCCTTTTTATAGCAAAGGATAAGCCTGGACAAACTCTTATATAAAGAAAAGTGCTCCCGAGGACACATGGGAATTTATGTCAAGCTAGTTTTCATCATGCTCATTTGATTCGCGTTCGCTACTTTGATAATTTGATATGTGGATGGACCGGTGCTTGGATGTTGTCCTTACTTGGACAAGCCTCCCACTTATGATTAACCCCTCCCGCAAGCATCCGCAACTACGAAAGAAGAATTAAGATAAATATAACCATAGCATGAAACATGTGGATCCAAATCAGCCCCTTACGAAGCAACACATAAACTAGGGTTTAAGCTTCTGTCACTCTAGCGACCCATCATCTACTTATTACTTCCCAATGCCCTCTTTTAGGCACAAACAATGGTGAAGTGGTATGTAGTCAACGTTCACATAACACCACTAGAGGAGAGACAACATACAGCTCATCAAAATATCGAACGAATACCAATTCACATGATTACTTATAACAAGACTTATCCCATGTCCTCGGGAACAAATGTAACTACTCACAAAGCATATTCATGTTCATAATCAGAGGAGTATAAGTGATGATCAAGGATCAGAACATATAATCTTCCACCAAGTAAACCAACTAGCATCAACTACAAGGAGTAATCAACACTACTAGCAATCCATAGGTATCAATCTGAGGTTTTGAGACAAAGATCGGATACAAGAGATGAACTAGGGTTTGGAGAGGAGACGGTGTTGATGAAGATGTTGATGGGGATTGACCCCCTCTCGATGAGAGGATCGTTGGTGATGACGATGGCTTCGATTTCCCACTCCCGAAGGGAATTAGTTTACCAGCAGGATCGCCCTGCCGGAGCTCTAGATTGGTTTTGCCCAAGTTTTGCCTCGAGACGGCGGCGCTTCATCCCGAAATCTCTGATATGCTTTTTTCCAGGACGAAACCCTCAATATAGAAGAAGATGGGCACCGAAGGGCTGCCAGGTGGGCCACAAGCCCCAGGGGCGCGGCGAGGGGGTGGCCGCACCCAGCGGGCTTGTGGCTCCCTGGTGGGCCCCTGATGTATTCCTTTTGCCTAGTTTTTTTATATATTCCAAAATAATTCTCCGTAGATTTTCAGGACTTTTGGAGTTGTGCAGAATAGGTATCTCAGATTTGCTCTATTTCTAGTCCAGAACTCTAGCTGTCGGCATTCTCCCTCTTCATGTAGACCTTGTAAAATAAGAGAGAAAAGGCATAAGTATTGTACCAAAATATGTAATAACAGCCCATAATGCAATAAATATCAATATAAAATCATGATGCAAAATGGACGTATCAGGACAGGGTGAGCACGGACACCCCCACCGCCCAGGATGCACTCGACATGTTCGACGGAATGTCTGAACAAGACCGGGTGTGCTTGCTCCTGTCCGATCACATGATTAATGTTTCGTATAGGTTAGTAGTTTGCGCACGATGATTGCTTGTAAATCATGAATGTGTAGGAGACGTACTTGGCAAGCATGATCAATGAGAATTAAGATCTGACCCATGATGAATTTGAAATGGATGAGACTGATGGCCCCCAATTATAGGGGATCAATCGTAGTCCTTTCGATAAGCAAGAGTGTCGAGCCAAATTAGGAGCAGAAGAAAATGACAAGCGGTTTTCAGCAAGGTATTCTCTGCAAGTGCTGTGAGTAAGAATAATAGATAGTTTTGTGGCAAGATAATTTGTAATGAGTAACAAGTGACAATAGTAACATAGGTGCAGCAAGGTATCCCAATCCTTTTTGTAGCAAAGGACATGCCTGAAAGTACTCTTATATTAAGCAAGTTCTCTCGAGGACACATGGGAATTTCCGTCTAGACATGTTCATCATTTTGAGTTAGTTCGTGTCCGCTACTTTGATAATTTGATATGTGGGTCGACTGGTGCTAAGGTGTTGTTCTTACTTGAACTAACAACCTACTTAAGATTACCCCATCTCGCAACATCAGCAACTACGAAAAAATAATTAAGATAAATCTAACCATGGCATGAAACGTGTGGATCCAAATCAGCCCCTTATGAAGCAACACATAAACTGGGGTTTAAGTTTCTGTCACTCTCGCAACCCATCATCCACTTGTTACTACACAATGACTTCCCTTCGGCCCATAGCATGGTGAAGTTTCATGTAGTCGACGTTCACATGACACCACTAAGAGAGGTAACAACATACATATCATCAAAATATCGAACGAATGCCAACTTCACAAGATTACTTACAACAAGACTGCTCCCATGTCCTTAGGAACAATAGTAACTACTCACACATCATCAACATGTTCAAGATCAGAGGTATAATAATGATGATTAAGGATCTGAACATAATCTCTTCCACAAAGTAATCCAACAAGCATCAATTACAAGATGTAATCAACACAACTAGTAACCCAGAGCTACTAATTTGAGGTTTTGGGACAAAGATTGAATACAATAGATGAACTAGGGTTGGAGATGAGATGGTGCTGGTGAAGATGTTGATGAAGGCTGGTCCTTCCACGAAGGAGGAAGCATTGGTGATGACGATGGCTTCGATTTCCCCCTCCCGGAGAGGAATTTCCCCCGCAGTATCTGACTGCCAGAGTGCAAAAGGACCTCTGCGCCAGTTTCCGCCTCGAGACATCGGCGCTTCATCCCAAAAGGTTGATTATGAATTTTTTTTTCTAGGGTAGAACACTATATAGGAGAAGAGGGGCGGCTGATGGCCAACAGGGGCCCCACAAGCCATCAGGGCGCACCCTAGGGGGTCTATTCACTTGTGGCTTCCTGGTGTCCCCCTCTGGTATATTTTTGTCCTAGAAATTCTTAAATATTCCAAAAATATTTTCCGTGAAGTTTTAGGTCATTTGGAGTTTGGTGAATTTTCTGCCTTTTTCTTGGTTTTCCGGTCCAGAATTCCAGTTTCCAGATATTTCCCTCCTTGTGATGTACCTTGCATATTCAGAGGGAAAATTCATATGAATTGTATAATAATGTGGAATAATGGACAAGGATGGAGTATATAGTAAAAAGAGTTCATGATGCAAAATGGACGTATCAACTCCCCCAAGCTTAGACCTCGCTTGTCCTCAAGCAAAAGCCAAACTCTAAAATATTGACCACATAATTTGAGAGAGAGGTGCAGATAAAAACATAATACACACATGAGAGCAACATGAATATCATCATAGCAGCAAGCTTTTCATCATATAACTTCTCATAAACAAGTACAATCTATTCACAACTGAAGAGATATGAAGCATAATCTTTACTAAGAACTGACAAGCATTGTAATTAGTTCTTGATATAATCATATTTATCATAATTGGAAGAAGAGTCTATGTAAGAGCTTTGCATTTATAACAAGTTCATATATTCAACTATAATGTAGCCTTCTATGATTGTCGACACACATTGTATATTTTGGAACCAGTGATTCCGTGGGACACATAGGAAGATGGGGGCTTTATTGTTCTCAAGGATATTGTTAACAATAATGGATCATGATCATCTACATTCAACTGGATATATTTCTTTGGATCTTTCCTTAACACACAATGCTTGCTACTAAAGAGTTCATAAATAGGAACAAGGGGTAATATTATTGACTCTTTCATGAAAGTAAAATTTTGTAAGATTGTAAAAGATAGGCCCTTCGTAGAGGGAGGCAGAGGTTGTCATGAGCTTTAATTTGTGTGATATGTGCAATCTCTTAATGCAAAAGAACATCGCTTTATATTGCCCCTTGTGATAGTGAACTTTATTATGCACTTTGTCGCTTTTATTTCTTCATCATCACAAGATCGTACAAAGCTAACTTTTCCTTACAATAAAAGATCTTACATGCTTAGAGGCAATTTTTATTGCTTTCTACAGCAATGACAACTTAATTGAAGGATCTTATTCAATCCATAGGTAGTTATGGTGGACTCTCATGAAAAGAAACTGAGTTGAAGGGTTACAGATGCATAAAGTGTATCTCTAATTAGTGATAATATTTGGGCTAGCAAAATATAGTAAGCAAGCATCACATGTTATGGGATCCAATACCATATAACTTCTATGCAAATGTAAACAACCATGGTCATTATGTTGTTCTTCTCTACCATACTTTTGCATAGATCATACCAATTATTGGCATTATGTTTGTTGGTTTTCAACACTTTTATTGCTTACACCTCTTTTCTCTGTGAAGTCATTACTTCTCATGAGATAAGCATATGATCTTTTTCTATTCCTTTTATTGCCATGCTAAGATGAAGGGTGCAAGTTGGGTATGGCACACGAACTCAACTAAATTTATTATATAACTCTCACACTCGGTTACAAGGATAGGTAGAACTTAAAGCAAAAAACTCTAAACAATGCAAATCTGAGTTTCTAACTCTCTAAATCACGAAAAACTAAAGGACAAACTAAGATAAATAATGGTGATACGATACCGGGGCACCTCCCCCATGCTTGGGACAAGCCAAGGGTGGTGCCCATACCCATGTACTCAAGTGTTCTTCGGTGATGGCGGTGGTCTGCAGTGATCCTCCATCTTCCAAGGCATGGGTTACCCCATCAAAGAAAGAAGCTCTTGTCTCCGAAATCCTGAAATCGGTAGCGAGGCTCATCCTTTTAAACCTAGATTCATACTCGCAGTTTTGGAGTAGGAGTTCATAGAGTTGATCTTGGAGGTGCTCGATCCGCCCTCGAAGCTTGGAGAGAGCCTCCCCCACGCTCTTTGTGTCCATCTTGTTTTCACGGATGAAGGCCATGATCCTAGAGTGATTAGCACGCGGGCCATGTTCAACCATCCCTTGACACTTGAAGGTATCTTACTCCACTTTTGTAAGCCTGGCCTTCTCGTTTCCCTCCTTGGGACCTTGAACATCCTGGATGTGGAGCACCCCCCCCTCACGCATCTCAATGGCTTGGGGGTGTTTCATCACCTCTGCAAGTAGGGGTTGATGACCTTCTCGAAGAACTTGTCCTTGGTTGGCCTCGTGAAAGTCAAGACGATCTAGATCTGTCCGAAAAATAGCTCGAAACAAGAATAGAGGAGAAACTCGCGATGCAGTGGTCAAAACGTACAGGAGTACATATATGTATAATGATTTTTTATAGGTCAGAATACGTGCTTGGGAAGAAATCAGAGTCCAGAGGGCACACGAGGAGCCCACAAGCCATCAGGGCGCGCCCTAGGGGGTCGCGCCCTGTTGGCCTATTCCTCCCTCATGGGTCCTCCCAAATCCGTTTTATTTTTGTAATTTTCTAAAATACCAAAACCGACAGAATTTTTTTTTGGAATTTTTGGAGTTGGTTTACTTACCGTACCACATACCTGCCCCCTTTTCAAGTTTCTGGAGTGTTCCCGAAGGCCTACTTGATGTGTTCTTCTGGTGTCATAACTTGGATGACATTTGTTTCTTCATTAATGGGTGCACCTGAAATGTAATGCTTGATTCTTTGTCCATTCACCACTCTCGGGTTCTTGCCTTCTGAGTTATTGATTTTATAGCCCCGGAGCGATAAACCTTCTCAACAACATATGGGCCCTGCCATTCGGAGAGAAGATTTCCTGCAAAAAATCTGAAACGAGATTTGTACAAAAGCACTAAGTCTCCTACATTGAATTCTCATTTTTGAATCCTATTGTCATGCCATCTTTAACCTTTTCCTTAAACAACTTAGCATTTTCATAGGCTTGTGTTATGCATTCATCTACTAATCGAATGTCAAACATCTTTTCAACGGCAAGTTTAAAATCATAGTTAAGTTCTTTAATTTCCCAATAAGCTTTATGTTCTAGCTCGAGAGGTAAATGACAAGCCTTTCCATAGACCATTTTGTACGGGGACATACCCATAGGATTCTTATAAGCAGTTCTATACTCACATATCGCATCATCTAGTTTATGAGACCAATTCTTCCTAGATCTATTAACCATCTTTTGCAAGATTAATTTTATTTCTTGATTACTCAATTCAGCTTGACCACTAGACTGAGGATGATAAGGGGATGCAATCCTATGGTTAACATCATATTTAGCTAGAAATTTACACAAAGCACCATGAATAAAATGTGAACCACCATGAGTCATTAAGTATCTAGGGACTCCAAACCTCGGGAAAATGATGTCTTTAAGCATTTTAATAGAGGTGTTATGATGAGCGCTACTAGTTGGAATAGACTCTGCCCACTTAGTAACGTAATCAACATCAACTAAAATATGAGTATACCCATTTGATGTAAGAAAAGGTCCCATAAAGTCAAAACCCCAAACATCAAATGGTTCAATAGCAAGTGAATAGTTCATAGGCATTTCCTGACGTTTACCGATGTTACCAACTCCTTGGCATTCAATGCATGAAAGGACATACTTAAAAGCATCTTTGAAAAGAGTAGTCTAATAGAAACCAGATTGTAATACCTTGTATGCAATTCTGTCACTGGCATGGTGTGCTCCGTAAGCTTCGGAATGTCACTTCCGAAGAATCTCTTCATGTTCATGCTCAGGTATACATCTTCTAATAATACTGTCTACCCCCTCTTTGTAAAGATGTGGGTCATTCCAAAAGTAATGTCGTAAATCATAAAAGAGTTTTTTTCTTTGTTGATAGGTGTATCTAGGTGGAATATACTTGCCAACAATATAATTAACATAGTCAGCATACCAAGGAGTTCTACATGAAGTATTTACAGCAGAAAATTTCTCATCATGAAACTATCATCAATAGGAAGTGAGTCATCAAGAACATTTTCTATCCTAGACAAGTTATCTGCTACATGGTTCTCAGCTCCTTTTCTGTCAATGATATACAAATCAAACTCTTGAAGTAAAATTACCCACCTAATGAGTCTAGGTTTAGCACCTTTCTTGTACATAAGGTATTTAATAGCAGCATGATCAGTGTGAATAGCTACATTGGAATCGACAATGTAAGGTCTAAACTTATCACCTGCAAAAACAAACTCCTAAAAATTCCTTTTTGATGGTAGCATACTTCCTTTGAGAGCAGAGTCTAGAGTTTTACTGGCATAATGAATAACATTTAATTTTTTGTCTACTCTTTGCTCTAGAACAACACCAACAGCATCATCACTAGCATCACACATAATTTAAAATGGTAGGTTCCAATCAGGTGGTTGAACAATGGGTGCAAAGATTAAAGCCTTCTGAAGTATTTCAAAAGCTTATACACAATAATCATCAAAAACAAAAGGAACATCTTTTTCAAGAAGATTAGTTAACGGCCTAGAAATCTTTGAGAAATCTTTAATGAAACGCCTATAAAAACCAGCATGACCAAGGAAACTTCTTATACCTTTGATATCTCTCGGGCTTGGCATTTTCTCTATTGCATCAACTTTAGCTTTGTCCTCCTTAATGCCTCGTTCAGAAATTTTATGCCCTAACACTATACCTTCATTTACCATAAAGTGGTATTTTTTCCAATTTAAGACAAGGCTAGTTTCTTCACATCTCTGCAAAACCCGATCAAGGTTGCTCAAGCATTCATCAAAAGAACTCTCATAGCCGGAAAAATCATCCATGAACACCTCAATAATCTTTTCACATAAGTTAGAGGATATAGCAGTCATACATCTTTGAAATGTACCAGGTGCATTGTCTAAACGAAAAGGCATACACATGTAAGCATAAGTTCCGAAAGGACATGTAAAGCTAGTTTTCTCTTGATCTTCTTTTGACACATGTATTTGAGAAAACCCAGAATATACATCAAGAAAGCAAAAGTGTGTGTGCTTAGATAATATTTCTAGCATTTGATCAATGAAAGGCAAGGGTAATGATCTTTCTTAGTAGATTTATTAAATTTCCTGAAATCAATCACCATCCTATAGCCAGTTATGATTCTTAGTGGAATAAGCTCACTTTTATCATTAGGGACGACAGTAATACCATATTTCTTAGGAACACAATGAACGGGACTTACCAACCTAGTATTAGCAATAGCATAGATTATACATGCCTCCAAAAGCTTTAGTATTTCAGTTATTACCACTTCCTTCATCTTGGGATTTAAGCGGCGTTGGCGATCAACAACAGGTTTAGCATCGGGTTCCATATTAATCTTGTGCTGACGTAGAGTAGGGCTTATTCCCTTTAGATCATAGAGAGTATATCCAATAGCAGCCCTATGCTTCCTCGGAGTTTTAAGTAATCTCCTTTCTTCATGTTCTGAAAGGTTAGCACTGATAATGACATGATATATCTTATTTTCATCAAGATAAGCATATTTCAAAGTATCAGGTAAAGTCTTTAGTTCAAACATGGGATCTCCCTTGGGTGTTGGAGGATCCCCTAAAATATGGATTGGTAAGTTGTCTTTACGAATATGTGTTTGTTTAAGAAACATGTCATCTATTTCATTCCTTTTATTCATATGCATATCATTCTCATGGTCTAGCAAATATTGTTCTAGAGGATCAGAAGGAGGTACGACATTAGAAGCAAATAGAATATCTCTATACAAATTTCGCAATAGAAGCACATAGTAATTTTAAGTAATTTCCCCTTTTCAATGTATTGTGCATGAACATATAATGTCCGGATGTACATGCGGGTTTTTCTTGTTTTTTTTACTTTTATAAATATGTAAACAGCGAGTACATCTACACCTATGAGCCAAAGTGAATTTCTCTAGTATACAATAAATTATAAAGTAACTCTTACAACTAAGAATTACAATAAAATCTCTCGAATAAAACCTCTCCATGGTAAAAAAAATTTCAAAATATAATTATAGGAAGATTCTAATAAAAGGCATTACGCTTAGACTAGAGCCATGGTAATACCACTCATACACCTACACGGACTTGTTTACCGGAAAAGTTTTCCTTGCGTTGTCCACCCAAACAAATGAATGTTGCTTGTGACAAACGGGTTTGGGTCCAAGATGATACCCTATAAGTACAAAATATCGAACCATAAATCTTCACAATAGTGTCAAAGGAAAGATTTTAGTTCCGCAAAAAAACCAAGGCACTCAGAATAACTCAATAGATTGAAACACCGGTCCAAGGCTTCAAGCCCACCACCAGAACATTGCCATCAAGGACTACAAAACTCCTTTTGAAAAGACTCTTAACTAGACTTACGAGGAACTGAAGCCCTCCGTCTCACAAGGCTAAGGCCACAGCTGGAGGTGAGGGGAACTAGGCAGGTTCTAGCGGTGGATGCACTCCTTCATGGACTTCAAAATCCTAGCATGACCTTTTTGACTTGCATCACCAACTTCGTGACAATGTGGTAGTCGACCTCAAACCTCTATCGCTTAGAGATAAAAGGTATCTCAAACTTCTATGAACAAAGGAATGGCGGGACAAAAATCACGTCGGTTGAGGAGTGGTGGTAGGTTTACTGTCAACCACCATAAATACTCAGACTTGATATTTTCGGTGTCCAATGTACTATAATTCAATGTAAGGCAACATATTCGACAATAACAACATGGTTGTATTCACATTATCAATCCGAAAACTCTTCATTCCAATCTTCAATGGATATTATGTGTCAATGTTAGGTTTGAAGTTTTTTTCAAAAATAAAAAAGAAATATCAATCTTGATGTCATCTTTGTATTCAAGAAACACCAATACTTAAAATAAAAATTCATCTAAAATTGTATCAATGGGTTTACATCGTCATGAGCTGCATCGGCGTCAACCTTCGGTAAGAAAAATCGCGTAAAAATACTATACGAATCAAACCTTGTACATTCATGACATATCTACTATATATAAATAGCTAGCCCTCCACTATTAGGATTTAGGAATTCTCTCGGTTCTCCTTAAGACACATCATCTCAATTAATGTAGTGATTTGATATAATAGATCAGTCCACAATAGCCATCAGATTTATTAGAAAATGGGTCACTACACCAGCCACATGTATTAGCGGAATCACGCATGCAAATACATGTGGTAAGTGAAAGCGAGTGTTTTAACGAAGATAAAAGTGACACATCCATGCAGCTCATACTAAAGTGTTCTATGAAAAAAGCGACACATGGATGCACATTTTGTTTTGTTTTCCTCCAATTTTGCACTCAGATGCATATTTCTTTGTTTCTGAAATACTGATATTTTTTTGCTAAAGTAGAAATCGTAAAGATACTAGCTAGGTTGATTAGTTCGGCGCAATTTTTATTTCATACAAACTCCCGCACCAACGCGCGGGGCTTCCTCAAGTTATAACAATTTTGGTCACCACTTACTTCTCAGCAAGTCCTCGTTAGTTTTAAGCTGTTTTTTTTATATTGGAGGATATGTTTAGTGCATAGATATTTTACAAAAATATCAAATAAGTTAAAAATAAAAAAAACGTTTGCAATTTCAAAAACATTCATGAATTTTCAAAAATTGTTCGTGCATTTTTTAAAATACCTACAGATTGAGAAATATTTCCTGAATTGGAAAAACATTCGAACCAAAAAAATTGATCTATCAAAAATGTCATCGGTTAAGAAAATCCAGCAATGAAACGAATCAGATATTTAGAAAATTACTTAAACTTGAACATATCTTCATGAATTTTAAAAAATTCTTCGATTTAAAAATATTCCTAATTTTTATTTTTTTATATGATAAACAAATCTTGAACATAAAACTCGAATTAAAGAATATTCTTTAATTTGAAATAAAAAACTTTGAAAAACGATTCCTGAATTTCTAAATATGTTCTAGAGTGTAAATTTTATTCGAAATAAAAAATAATGTGTTTGAAAATGGGATCATGTATCAACGAAAAACCTAATTATTTTCTCGAAAATTTTAAAAATTGCTTGAATTTGGAAACATCTCAATAACACTTTAAAATATTTCACGAATTTGATAAATGTGAAATAAATTATCAGAATATGAAAATGTTGCAAATTAAAGAATGTATACCAAAATGCAAAAACCATGAGGAATTTTGAAAATGTACATGAATTTGGAACCTATCCCCGAATTAAAAAAAGTCCAATCTGTTAAATGTCCATGAACTTGAAAAAGTTTGTAAATTTTAAAAATCATCAAGAAATATAATTTTGAAGAATTAAAAATATGGTATGAATTTTAAAGTGTTCATGGATTTAAAAACACAAATTTAAGGGAATTTTCCAAAAATTTCAAAATATGTGCCATTTAAAAAGTGTATTTGAAAAATTATTGTGAATTAATAAATGATCACTAATGTAAAAAAACATTTTTGAATCAAGGAAAATGTTTTTGAATGCCAAAACTTGTTTGAAATATTTAAAACATTTTTATAAATTTAATAAATTTTATGCGAATTAGTAAATTTTGGTGACTTGAAAATAGAATTTGAAACAATATTCATGAATTTGAGAAATGTAAAATAATAAAATAAGAAAATTTTAAAATAAAATATTGAAAGGGAAAAAGGAAAATTAAAAAGGAAAAGAAAAATCTAATTGGAAAACATATAGAGTAAGATAAAAACAAAACCTTTGCAAATGTAACCTCCACCTTCTCGTTGAAAAGTAGCACACTTCATGTGCGCCCTTTGTTGCAAGCTAGGTGCTTCCCCTTTTTTGATATATTCATTTATTCAAAATATTTTGTCTCTTGAATCGTGTTTTCATCGTTTCATTTCTCGCATCTAGATCTTCGAAACTAGATCTCATGTTAAGAGGTTTGGACAAACTTTTTTTCATGGAAATATCGAAAAAGAAAAACAAGATACCCGGAAAATATATATAATCCGGTAGAAAAAGAGGAAAAAGATGAAATAAAAGAATGAATAATGAGAAAAAAGGGGAGAACTAGAGCAAGGTTGTTGTTTTTCTCTTTTCAAGAAGCATAGATTTATCTTTCTGAGAAGCACATATGTGCTTCCATGAGAAGTAAAAATGTGCTTCCACTAGTAGAAAACAGGACTTTGGACCGAAGCGTTAGTCCCGGTTGGCTTTTGAACCGGGACTAATGCAGCCAGTAGTCCCGGTTCATGAGGCTAGGCATTAGTCCCGGTTCATGAGGAACCTCTAGTCTCGGTTGGTGTTATCAACGCAACTAAAGGGGTGGTGGCAAGGTTGCGTCAGGTTGGGGCCCCTGCGAGCCCCTTTAGTCCCGGCTTGTAACACCAACCGGGACTAGAGATGGACTTATAGCCCCGGTTCGTATATCCAACCAGGACTAAATGTATCCCTATATATAGATGTTTCTTCTAGCCCGAGCTCATCCTCTCCATTCTCTGTTTCTTCCTGTTCTCGAGCTCATCGCCCCATTTTTGCCAAGATTTGTCAAGATTTGAGGCACCCCAATCCATCCAAGTGTTCACAAAGGTTAGCAACTTTGTCCTTTCATCTCTTATTGCTAGATCAGCTCGTGCAATGCTTTATAAGTATAGTGATTTGTGGTTTTTAGTTTGGGTATAATTATGTGGGAGTTTTCTGATTTATATGCAATTTGAGCTCAAATTAACTTCTTAGTTTGCATATGTGTAGGTGTGGTTCACTTAGTGACTTCCCCTCCCCGTCCTAACCACCCTCGATCGCCCACACCGTCCCGTCACCGGCACCACCTTGGTGAGCCTCTTCTTGTTCTTATACTTTTTTATAAAAAAATCGTATTTGTATGATTTAGATAGTTACTTGCATAATTTTCTTACTTGTATGATTGTTTGTTATATATAGTGCCATGGTTTTGATATCCATGCCCGCCGGCCCTTGTATGATTTACGATTCGGATGTGGTATATTCTCTTGTATAACTATTTGTTGCATTTCGTGTTAATGACAATTATGCCCATCAAGTTGACATAGATATTTTTATCTAGGAGGTAGGTGAACCGGAAATTCCAACCGACCCTATTGTCGAGAAGTTAAGTTTAGTTGAAAAAGAAAGCGAGGATTGAAAGTAAAATTGAAAAGATATGAAGAAGAGAAGATGAAATTGGAGTTGTACATTGCCGATGTCATCGATGATCACAAGATCAAGATGGATGCAATGCGCTTGAATATTAGAAAGATTAGAAAATATGTCATTAGTAAAGAGGCTTGGTATCATTATGTTGTTGAATCAATTGTTACCTTAGTTGCGATTTTGATCGCATTTGTTGTTTCATTTAAATTTTTTAGCTAGATAGTTGTATGTTGTTTTATGAAAATAAATGTGTATGAACTTTATTCATGAACTTGTATTAATTTGGTCTTTCGTTGTCGTGTAATGAAGATGAACCGACAATGGATGTACGATGGCCGACACTCTCCTCAGTTCATTAATGGCGTGCATAGTTTTTGGCGTGCGGCTAAGGCAAACAAGCGGAATGGTTTTATGTGTTGTCCATGTGGTGTGTGTAAGAATTATAAGACTTACTCTAACTCAAAACACATTCACGTCCACATGTTTACGTCTGGTTTCATGTCCGGCTATAATTGTTGGACCAAGCACGGAGAAAGAGGGGTTCTAATGGAAGATAATGAAGAAGAAGTGGATGATGACAACTATCCTGGGTATCCTGAATATGATGGTATTAAAATGGGGGAAGAGAATGAAGAAGAAGAAGCTAAGGCATCAGATGAGCCTGCTGATGATCTTGGTCGGGCCATTGCTGATGCAAAGAGATACTTTGAAAGTCAAAAGGAGAAGTTGAAGTTGCAACGCATGTTAGAGGATCACAAAAAAGGGTTGTACCCAAATTGCAAAGATGAAAACACAAAGCTTGGTACCACACTGGAATTGCTGCAATGGAAGGCAGAGAATGGTGTATCAAACAAGGGATTTGAAAAGTTGCTGAAAATAATGAAGAAGAAGCTTCCAAAGGACATCGAATTGCTCGACATTACTGATACGTCTCCAACGCATCTATAATTTATGAAGTATTCATGCCATGTTTACAGTAATTCTATATGACTTTGGTATGATTTTATTACAACTAACCCGGACTGACAATGTTTTCAGCAGAACTACCATGGTGTCGTTTTTTGTGCAGAAATAAAGGTTCTCGGAATGGGCTGAAAATTTATGAAGAATATTTTGGAAAATATAAAAATATTGGAGCAAAAAGATACCAGAGAGGAGTCCCGAGGCAGCCACAAGCCACCAGGGCGCCCCCCTAGGGCGCGCCCCCTAGCTTGTGGGTCCCTCGGGAGTCCCCCTGACTTGATTCCAACGCCAAGTACTCCTATAACTCTTGTAACCCCCATAAATAAACCTACATCGGAAGTTCTGCCGCCACAAGCCTCTGTAGCCACGAAAAAACAATCGGGAGCCCGTTCTGGCACCCTGCCAGATGGGGAAACCATCACCGGAGGCCATCTTCATCATCCCGGCGGTCTCCATGATGAGGAGGGACTAGTTCACCCTCGGGGCTGAGGGTATGTACCAGTGGCTATGTGTTTGATCTCTCTCTCTCTCTCTCGTGTTCTTGATATGACACGATCTTGATGTACCACGAGTTTTATTGATATAGATGAATCATATGGAGTTTACCCCTCTCTATATTCTTGTGATGAATTGAGTTTTCCCTTTGAAGTTTTCTTATCAGATTGAGTCTTTAAAGGATTTGAGAACACTCTATGTATGTCTTGCGATGGAATATCCATGGTGAAAATGGGATGTTCTATTGATCCACTTGATGTATGTTTTGGTGAGCGACTTGCGGGTTCCGTGACCTTGAGAATCTATGCATAGGGGTTGGCACATGTTTTCGTCTTGACTCTTCGGTAGAAACTTTGGGGCACTCTTTGAAGTTCTTTGTGTTGGATTGAACATGATAAATCTGAAATTGTGTGATGCATATCATATAATCAAGCCCATGGGTACTCGTGGTGACATTGGAGTATCTAGGTGACATTAGGGTTTTGGTTGATGTGTATCTTAAGGTGTAATTTTAGTACGAACTCTAGGGCTGTTCATGACACTTATAGGGATAGCTCATAAGATTGATCAGAAAAGATAACTTTGAGGTGGTTTCGTACCCTACAATAATTTTTTCGTTTGTTCTCTGCTATTTGTGAGTTTGGAGTGAACTCTTTGTCACATGTGAGGGATTTACATATGATTCAACTATGTTAGTGTTATTGAGAGAACTTGCACTAGTGAAAGTATGAACCCTAGGCCTTGTTTTCAAGCATTGCAATACCCTTTTTGCTCACTTTTTGTTACTTTCTACCTTGTTGTTATTATATTTTCAGATTACAAAAACTTATATCTACCATCCATATTGCACTTGTATCACCATCTCTTTGTCGAACTAGTGCACCTATACAATTTTCCATTTTGTTGGGTGTATTGGGGACACAAGAGATTTCTTGCATTTGATTGCAGGGTTGTTTCAAAGAGACCATCTTCATACTACACCTCCCATAGATTGATAAACCTTAGGTAATCCACTTGAGGGAAAATTGCTACTGTCCTACAAAACTCTGCGCTTGGAGGCCCAACAAAGTCTACAAGAATAAAGTTGCGTAGTAGACATTAAGCTCTTTACTGGCGCCGTTGCTGGGGAGGTGAGTGCTTGAAGGTATATCTTTAGATCCTGCAATTGAATCTTTTAGTTTCTTGTTTATTCACTAGTTTGGTTTTATAAAAGAAAACTACAAAAAATGGAATTTAGGTCATCGCATATACTTCATCTTTATAATTTCTTTCGTGAAAATGATGGTGTGGAAAATTGTGCTCAATTGGTAGAGGAAGAATTTTTGAAAATAGTTAATGAGAATTTCTTGAATGATGAGCATGATTGCAATATTTCTAGTATGAATTCTCTGAATATCCATGATGTTAATGATATGCAAAGCCACAAGCTTGGGGATGCTATGTTTGATGAAGATGATAGTTTTAGTCCCCCAAGTTTTGATGAGCAAAACTATTATGATAATGACATGCCAACTATCTATGATGATTACGATGATGATATGTATGTTATAAATAGTTATAGTAACCATGAAACTTTTCATCATGATTTTAATATTCAATGTGGTTATGTCAATCAAGTATCTCATGATAGTTATTTTGTTGAGTTTGCTCCCACTATTATGAACGAAAAGAAAATTGCTTATGTGGAGAGTGACAAAATTTTTATGCTTGTGGATCATGAAGATAATGCTTTATGTGATATTTATATTGTGTAATTCCTTCATGATGCTACTGAAAATTAGTATGAGGGAGGAACATATGCTTGTAGGAATTGCAATAATATCAAGTTTCCTCTCTATGTGTCAAAGTTCTGAAGTTATGTATGTTTTGCCTTCCTATGCTAGATGATTCTTGTTCCCATAATTTGTTTGCTCACAAAATCCATACGCATAGTAAATGGGTTAGACTTAAATATGCTTGTCATGAGATTCATGATGATCTCTTACATGTTTCAAATACTATTCTTATATCAGCATCATTGAAATCATCATGCCTAGCTAAAAGGCATTAAAGAAAAGTGCTTGTTGGGAGACAACGCAACACTTTTCCTTTCTGTTTTTGTGTGTTCACATGATTAAGCTATGGTAGTAATCATTTTTTGTGTCTTTTATTTCAATAAAGTTCCAAGAATTGTCTTTAGGATGCTTGAATTGCATGTTTGATGTGTGCTGTATAAAAACAGGAACTTCTGTTGTAGTGTTTGAATTTCCGTATTTTACTGGAATGTGGAAAGTTTATGACATTTTTACACAGTATTTTAATATAAATTATTTAGAATGTACTAAATTTTCATAGTTGTTTGAGTTATAGAAGTACACTGGTTTAATGGATTACTACAGACTGCTCTGTTTGGACAGATTATTGTCATAGTTTTGTTATCTACTTATCCTATAGTTTCCATAGCATATATTGGTAGATATGAATGGTGGAAATGAGAGTAAAAAGTATATGATGTTTGAAAATTATTGTGCAACTTGACTTGGCATTACATGAAGTGTTGAGTTATTCTTATGTGTACTAACCTATCTCACGAGTTCTTTTCGAGTTTTGTGTGGATGAAGTTTTTGAGAATAGGTGAAACCATGATATGAGAGGATTGAACAAGATACAAAATCTCAAGCTTGGGGATGCCCAAGGAAACCCAAGTAAATATTTCAAGGAGTCTCAAGCATCTAGCTTGTGGATGCCCTGGTTGGCATCCCACCTTTCTTCTTCAACAATTATCAGTTAGCATACATTGAGCCTAAATTTTAATCCGTTCACATGATGCGTGCTATTCTCGGAGTACTATTTTTATTTTGCATGCTATTGAATCAAATACTCATATATGAAAATATTTATTGAGAGAGAGATCCCTCACATATCTACTTGATTTTTTACCTACTCATTGATCTTCAATTATATCTATTTGGAGTAGTTTGTCAATTTGCTCTAGTGCTTCACTTATATCTTTGTACACCACAGCGGTGGTTTCAGTTTATAGAAAATGATGAACTATAATGCTTCACTTATATTATTTTGAGAGTCTGTAAACAACATGGTATTTTCTTAGGTTATGAATAGCCCTAATATAATGGGCATCCAAGAGGGATATAAGAAAAAAATTCATATAAAGTGCATTGAATACTATGAGAAGTTTGACTCCTTATGATTGTTTGGAGATATAAAGATGGTAATATTAGAGGCATGCTAGTGAGTAATTGTGGATGTGTGTAAATACTCGTGTTAAAGTTTTTTATTCCCGTAGCATGCACTTATGGTGAACCGTTATGTGAGGAAGTCGGAACATGATTTATTTATTGATTGCCTTCCTTTGTGTGGAGGTCGGGATCGCGCGATGGTTAACTCCTACCAACCCTGCCCCTAGGAGCATGTGTGTAGTACTTTGATTTGATGACTAATAGACTTTTGCAATAAGTATGTGAGTTCTTTATGACTAATGTTGAGTCCATGGACTATATGCACTCTCACCCTTCCACCCTTGCTAGCCTCTCTAGTATCGCGCAACTTTCGCCAGTGCATTAAACCCACCATATACCTTCCTCAAAACAGCCACCATACCTACCTATTATAACATTTCCATAGCCATTACGATATACATTGCCATGCAACTTCCACCGTTTCGTTTATGACACGCATCATCATTGTCATATTGCTTTGCATGATCATGTAGTTGACATCGTATTTGTGGCAAAGCCACCGTTCTTATTCTTTATATATGTCACTCTTAACTCATTGCACATCCCGGTACACCGCCGGAGGCATTAATATAGTCATATTTTGTTTTAAGTATCGAGTTGTAATTCTTGAGTTGTAAGTAAATAAAAGTGTGATGATCATCATTATTAGAGCATTGTCCCATGTGAGGAAAGGATGATGGAAGCTATGGTTCTCTCACAAGTTGGGATGAGTCTCCGAACATTACAAAAAAAATAAAAGAGGCCAAAGAAGCCCTAATAAAAATAAAGAGGCCAAATATGCCCACCAAAAAACAAAAAATGAAAAAATGAAAGAAAAGAGAGAAGGGGAAATGCTAATATCCTTTACCACACTTGTGCTTCAGAGTAGCACCATGTTTTTCATATAGAGAGTCTCCTATATTGTCACTTTCATATACTAGTGGGAATTTTTTATTATAGAACTTGGCTTGTATATTCCAATGATGGGCTTTCTCAAATTGCCCTAGGTCTTCGTGAGCAAGCGAGTTGGATGCACACCCACTTAGTTTATTTTTGAGCTTTCATACACTTATAGCTCTAGCACATCCATTGCATGGCAATCCCTACTCACTCACATTGATATCTATTGATGGGCATCTTCATAGCCCGTTGATATGCCAAGTTGGTGTGAGACTATCTCCTTCTTTTTGTCTTCTCCACAAACACCATATTCTACACCTATAGTGCTATGTCCATGGCTCATGCTCATGTATTGCATGAAAGTTGAAAAAGTTTTAGAACACTAAAGTATGAAACAATTGCTTGGCAAAAATCGGGGTTGTGCATGATTTAATACTTTCTGTGATGAAGATGGAGCATAGCCAGACTATATGATTTTGTAGGGATAACTTTCTTTGTCCATGTCATTTTGATAAGACATGATTGCTTTATTAGTATGCTTGAAGTATTATTGTTTTTTTGTCAATATTAAACTCTTATTTTGAATCTTATGGATCTGAACATTCTTGCCAGAATAAAAATGATTGCATTGATAAATATGTTAGGTAGCATTCACACTTCATAAATTATTTCTTTTATCATTTACCTACTCAAGGACGAGCAGCAATTAAGCTTGGGGATGCTGATACGTCTCGAGCGTATCTATAATTTATGAAGTATTCATGCCATGTTTACAATAATTCTATATGATTTTGGTATGATTTTATCAAAACTAACTCGGATTGATGCTGTTTTCAGCAGAATAACCATGGTGTCATTTTTTGTGCAGAAATAAAAGTTCTCGGAATGGGCTGAAAATTTACGGAGAATATTTTTGGAAAAATATAAAAAATACTGGAGCAAAAAGATACCGGAGAGGAGTCCCAAGGCAGCCACAAGCCACCAGGGCACCCTCCTAGGGCACGCCCCCTGGCTTGTGGGGCCCTCAGGAGTCCCCCTCACTTGATTCCAACGCCAAGTACTCCTATAAATCTTGTAACCCCCAGAAATAAACCTAGATCAGAAGTTCCGCTGCCGAAAGCCTCTGTAGCCATGAAAAACCAATTGGGATCCACTTTCGGCACCCTCCCGGACGGGGAAACCATCACCAGAGGCCATCTTCATCATCCTCGTGGTCTCCATGATGAGGAGGGAGTTGTTCACCCTCGGGGCTGAGGGTATGTACCAGCAGCTCTTTGTTTGATGTCTCTGTCTCTCTCGTGTTCTTGAGATGACACGATCTTGATGTACTGCGAGATTTATTAATATAAATGAATCATATGGAGTTTTCCCCTCTCTATCTTCTTGTGATAAATTGAGTTTTCCCTTTGAAATTTTCTTATCGGATTGAGTCTTTAAAGGATTTGAGAACACTTAATGTATGTCTTGCAATGGGATGTCCGTGGTGACAATGTGATGTTCTATTGATCCACTTGATGTGTGTTTTGGTGATCAACTTGCGGGTTCCATGACCTTGCGAATCTATGCATAGGGGTTGGCACATGTTTTCGTCTTGACTCTCCGGTAGAAACTTTGGGGCACTCTTTGAAGTTCTTTGTGTTGGATTGAACATGATGAATCTCAAATTGTGTCATGCATATCGTATAATCAAGCCCATGGGTACTCGTGGTGACATTGGAGTATCTAGGTGACATTAGGGTTTTGGTTGATGTGTATCTTAAGGTGTTATTTTAGTACAAACTCTAGGGCGGTTCGTGACACTTGTAGGGATAGCTCATAGGATTGGTCGGAAAAGAAAACTTTGAGGTGGTTTAGTACCCTACAGTAATTTCTTCGTTTGTTCTCCGCTATTTGTGACTTTGGAGTGAACTCGTTGTCGCACGTGAGGGATTTACATATGATTCAACTATGTTAGTACTGTTGAGAGAACTTGCACTAGTGAAAGTATGAACCCTAGGCCTTGTTTTCAAGAATTGCAATACCGTTTTTGCTCACTTTTATTACTTGCTACCTTGCTATTTTTATATTTTCAGATTGTAAAAACTTATATCTACCACCCATATTGCACTTGTATAACCATCGCTTTGCCGAACTAGTGCACCTATACAATTTACTGTGTTGGGTGAGTTTGGGAGAGGCCATCTTCATCCTACACCTCCCACGGATTGATAAACCTTAGGTCATCTACTTGAGGGAAAATTGCTACTGTCCTACAAAACTTTGCGCTTGGAGGCCCAACAAAGTCTTCAAAAATAAATTTCAGAGTAGACATCAAGTACATACGAAGCAAAGAAGGTTGTCTGCCCTCTACGATTAGAGGTTGCAGAAGGTACATGCATGCCCTAATGACTGTTGCCTCTACCGCGGTGAGGAGTAGAAGAATTTGAATGCATGCCTGGTATGTGGTGCATTGCGATATAAGATCAGTCGTGATGACCTTGGTGATGATGTTGAGGGCGAGTGCCCCAGGAAGAGGATTCATGCCAAGGTGATGTGGTAAGCTCGTGTAATACCACGGTTGAAACATTTGTTCCAAAACAAAGAGCATGCCAAGTCATTGCGATGGCACAAAGAAGACTGTAAGAAAGACAGGAAAGTTGAGAGTACCCGTTGATGGGTCGCAGTGGAGAAAAATCGAGAGAAAGTGTCCGGACTTTGTAGATGACCCAAGGAACATATGGTTTGGTTTAAGTGCATGTGGCATTGATCCTTTTGGGGAGCAGAGCAGAAAGCATAGCACATGGTATGTGACTCTATGTATCTATAACCTTCCTCCTTGGTTATGCATGAAGCAGAAGTTCATTATGATGTCATTGCTCATCCAAGGCCCTAAGCAACCCGGCAACGACATTGATGTGTACCTAAGGCCATTAGTTGATGAAATTTTACAGCTGT
This sequence comes from Hordeum marinum, assembly GCA_022496015.1. Classification (NCBI taxonomy): domain Eukaryota; kingdom Viridiplantae; phylum Streptophyta; class Magnoliopsida; order Poales; family Poaceae; genus Hordeum; species Hordeum marinum. Next base: position 8,597,977 of record CM039675.1, read on the forward strand.
GGAATAAAAAGGTGCATGTGTGTGGGATGAGCACAAACAACATGAATTTGACATGCGAGCGTTGCTGTTTATAACCATCAATGATTGGCCTGCTCTTAGTAACCTTTCAGCATAGACAAACAAGGGATACCATGCATGCACGCACTATTTAGATGAGACTCAAAGTATATATTTGGAAACATCCAAGAAGAATGTGTACCGAGGACATCGTCAATTTCTTCCGACCAAGCATGCCTTAAGAAAGAAAGGCAAGCATTCCAAAGGTGAGGCAGATCACCGAAAGAAGTCTGTCCTCCGTACTGGTGATGATATACTTGATATGGTCAAGGATTTACAAGTAATCTTTGGAAAGGGTCTTGGTGGACAATTTGTTCCGATTAACGCTGACGGACACGCCCCCATGTGGAACAAGAAATCTATATTTTGGGAGCTAGAATATTGGAAAGTCCTAGAGGTCCGCTCTGCAATTAACGTGATGCACGTCACGAAGAATCTTTGCGTGAACCTACTAGACTTCCTGGGCATTTATGGGGAGACAAAAGATACACCGGAGGCATGACAGGACCAACAACGCATGAACGCAAAATACGGCATGCATCCAAAGCAGTATGAAGGTCCTGCCAGCTATGCTCTTACCAAAGTAGAGAAGGAAATATGTTTTGAATGCCTGCTCAGTATGAAGGTCCCGTCTGGCTTCTCATGACTGCCACGGGATCATGACGTAGTTGCTTCTGGTTGCATTGAGGGGGCTTCTACCATAAAATGTTCGATTAGCCATTGTGAATCTATGTTCATTCCTCAATGTAATTTCTCAGAAGGTAATCGATCCGGCAATCCTACCAAGCTCACAGAATGATTTGGTCCAATCTCTTGTCAGTTTCGAGTTGGTGTTTCCACCATCCTTCTTCAGTATTATGACGCACGTCGTAGTTCACCTAGTCGAAGAGATTGCCATTATGGGTCCTGAATTTCTACACAATATGTTCCCCTTTGAGAGGTTCATGGGAGTCCTAAAGAAATATGTTTGTAACCGTGCTAGGCCAGAGGGAAATATCTCCAAGGGCCATGAAACAGAGGAGGTTATTGAGTTTTGTGTTGACTTTCTTCCTGACATTAAGACGATTGGTGTTCCTCAGTCCCAGCATGAGGGGAGACTGTGTGGAAAAGGCATGCTTGGACCAAAATCAATAATATGTAGCTATGGTCATTCTTGGGCGCAAGAACACCATGAAGTTCTACAAAATTCTATCTTGGTGACCCCGTATATCGAGAAACACATGGATATTATACGCTCCAAGAACCCAGAGCAGTCTAACCCCTGGATTAAACATACACACATTGAGGCTGTCGGCGGTTGGCTGCAAACACATCTCATGAATGACGACATTATTGAAGATGAGTTGTACTTGTTGGCCAAGAGACATCTTTGACTGTATTGACTTTCCAAGGGTACGACATCAATGGGAATACATTTTACACGATCTCCCAAGATAAAAAAAGGGCAGCAACCAAAACAGTGGTGTCCGCTTTGACGATGCAGCAAACACCAATAGGGTAAAGGACACATATTAAGGTTACATAGAGGAGATATGGGAACTTCACTATGGAGGTGATTTGAAGATCCCTTTGTTCCGGTGTAAATGGGTTAATCTGACTAGAGGAGGGGTAATGGTAGACCCACAGTACGAATGACAACACTGGATCTCAACAATCTTGGGTACACAGAGGAACCATTTGTCCTAGCCAATGATGTGGCGCAGGTTTTCTATGTGAAGGACATGTCTACAAACCCAAGAAAAAGAATAGATAAGAAAGTGGATACATCATACGATGGGCCAAAGCGCCACATACTTCCTTCAAGGAAAAGAAACATTGTGGGAGTGGAGGACAAGACAAACATGTAAAAAGATTATGAAAAGTTTGATGAAATTCCTCCCTTCACAGTGAAGACAGACCCAAGCATCTTGTTAAATGATGAATATTGTCCATGGTTACGGTGCAATAAGCAAGGGACACATGCGAAGAAAAAGTTTTATACCCCAAAATCCCACTCTCGGATGTGATTGGCTTCACTGTCATCACTTTTCTTCTTTATTGAGTAGCCAAGATGGTCCAGTTTTGTACACAAGTGCATCTGGCTTTTGTTGTAACCCCCTCAACGTTTTAGCACATGCTCTATGGTCGAAATGATTATAACATGCCAAGTTTCAACCTTTTCCTAGTTCGTTTGTATTGCTTTTTAATTTTAGGGTCATTTAGCTCAATAAATCATTAAATGCAAGAAAAATAGCAAATGAAGTTAGAAAGGGTTGAAATTTTAAGATGTGGCTGAGAATGGTACATATCGAATGCATAAAAAGTCTAGAGTTGAAATAAGTTTAAAAAACGAAATGCCTTTGTAACAAATGAGTTTTCGTCCGAAACCCTCATACTTCGAAGGAGATGGTTCAGTTTGTACACGAAGTGCATCCAGTTTTTGTCGAACTCTCTCAACTTTTCATAACATGCTATATGGGTGAAATGATGATACCATGCCAAGTTTCAACCTTTTCAGAGTTCATTAGTATTGCTTTTTAATTTCAGGGTCATTTAGCTCAAAAAAATCAGTAAATGCATGAAAAATAGCAAATGAAGTTCCAAAGGGTTGAAATTTGAAGATGTGGCTTAGAATGGTGCATATTGAATCCATAAAAAGTCTGAGTTGAAATAAGTTCAAAAATGAAATGCATTTGTAACACATGAGTTTTCGTCCAAAACCCTCATACTTCGAAGGAGATGGTCCAGTTTGTACACGAAGTGCATCGAGTTTTTGCCGTACCCCTCTCAAGTTTTTAGCAGATGCTATCTGGGTGAAATGATGATACCATGCCAAGTGTCAACCTTATCAGAGTTTATTTGTATTGCTTTCTAATTTCAGGGTCATTTAGCTCAAAAAATATCATTAAATGCATGAAAAATAGCAAATGAAGTTAGTAAGGGTTGAAATTTGAAGATGTGTCTTAGAATGTTGCATATTGAATGCATAAAAATTCCAGAGTTGAAATAAGTTTAAAAATGGAAGGCCTTTGTAACAGATGAGTTTTCGTCCAAAACCCTCATACTTCGAAGGAGTTGACCCAGTTTGTAAGCGAAGTGCTTCCAGTTTTTGCTGTAACCCATTCAATTTTTTAGCACATGCTATGTGGTCAAAATGATGATACCATGACAAGTTTCGACCTATTGAGAGTTCATTTGTATTGCTTTTTAATTTCAGGGTCACTTAGCTCAAACAATCATTAAATGCATGAAAAATGGCAAATGAAGTTAGAAACGGTTGAAATTTGAAGATGTGGCTTAGAATGGTGCATATTGAATGCATAAAAAGTCTGGAGTTGAAATAAGTTAAAAAATGAAATGCCTTTGTAACATATGAGTTTTCGTCCGAAACCCTCATACTTCAAAGGAGATGGTCCAGTTTGTACATGAAGTGCATCCAGTTTTTGCCGTAAACCTCTCAACTTTTTAGCACATGCTATGCGGGTGAAATGATGACACCATGTCAAGTTTTCTACCTTTTCAGAGTTTGTTTGGAGTGCTTTTTAATTTCAGGGTCATTTAGGTCAAAAAATCATTAAATGCATGAAAAAAATCAAATGAAGTTAGAAAGGGTTGAAACTTGAAGAGGTGGATTAGAATGGTGCATATTGAATGCACAAAAAGTTTGGAGTTCATTTGGGTGATTTTTATTAAAACAAATGAAGGTATAAAACTAAAAGAGTTAAACATAATCTGGTTTTGATTAAAACACCTATTTAAATTATCCGAAATTTTCCAAATTTAACATAATGATAAGACATACTAATATTAAACTAAAGTTATTCACAAACTAGTGATTCACACACGAAAACAATCACTCAAAAATCTATTTTTAAACTAAAGTTATTCACAACCTAGTGATTCACACAAATTTCAAAAGAAGTCAAATTTAAACTATTTAAATTTCAAATCTACTCGCACTAACAGAAAGTTTGTAATTGTTTTGACCTAAAGCAAAAAGATTCATTAAAAAACTATAAATAATCTAACAGTTATTCCAAACCTAAAAACATAAATTAGAAAAACAAAATGAAGAAAAAAGAGAAAATACAACTTTAGTCCCGGTTGGATCCACCAACCGAGACTAAAGGTCCCTTCCCGCGCGGAATTGGGGCCACCGAAAGATGGGCCTTTAGACCTAGATATTTAACCCCACCTTCTCCTTCCTATCCTTAGTTTCTCCCCCGACGTCACTCCACTATGTACGCCACCAGGCTGCCAAAATCCGCCCTGACGCCGTCGCTGTCGCCGCTCCTCCTCGCCGGTCTCCTCCGTCGACATTGCTGCCCCTCTCCTCACCGGTAAGGCTCTCCCCCCTTCCGATCCTCTATCCCCGTTGCCCCCCCACTCACAGCACCACCGTCGTCCCCGCTCACCCCCGTCCACTCGGCACCGCCGCCGGGCCGACCTCCGCTTCCGCCTCCGCCCACCGCAGCACCAACGTCGGCCTCGCCTCCGCCTCCACGTGCCGACGCCACATGCAGCACCGCCTCGTGTCATTTATTCTTTTTTGTTTTGGAATAACTCTTATAAAGGAAAATTTCTCCTATCAAGGAAAATTTCGCCTATAAAGGAAAATTTCGCCGGAGGAGTCCACGACGATCGTCGGTGAGGAGTCCCGGGCGATTGCCAGTGTGGAGTCCTAGGGGATCGTCGGAGGAGTTGCCGATCGTCGGTGAGGAGTCCCAAACGATCACCGGAGGAGTCCGCGACGATCACCGAAGGAGTCCGCGATGATCACTGATGAGGAGTCCGCGACGATCGCTAATGAGGTGTCCCTGACGATCGCCAGAGGAGTCCCCGACGATTGCCGGAGGAGTCCTCGACGATCACCAGTGAGGAGTCCCAGACGATCGCCGGAGGTTTCCCCGACGATCGTCGGAGGATGATATATGATGTTTACATGTTTAGGGTTTAGATGGTAATATGTTTTAGTAAATGAGACTTTGTATTAGGCGTTAGCTATTTTATATTTGGCAGATATATGATGTTTAGATGTTTAAATGTTTAGTTGCATAGCATAGCCGACGAGTTGACGATGCCAGGACAACATCCTCATCGTCAACTCGTGGCAACAACCTTCTTGAGAGGCGCCATGTCCGGTACTAGGCTCCGTCAAGCTAGCACTAGGAGGTGCTACCTTCTGGGGCGCACAACTTGGTGAGGAATCAGGGTCCCATCATTGACCCGGAGGTTCTTTGGTCGCAATCACGTGGACCACTATCGGTGCATAGGGAGTCGGCCCCTACGGAGGTGGTACGTCGCCGCGTCAGGGAGGAGGACGAGCACGTCCGACGCTACATGGCTGCGTTGGACGCTAGGTTCTCCAATACCTGGCAGGTTATTTAGAGATCTCACCCGAGCTATGATCATGTCATGGTTCCATATCTTTGGTTGTCCACCACCTATGCCGCGAGACGTCAAATGGATTTTTATTAGTGATATTATATAATAATATTCGAGATGTATTAGTGATACTATTCGATGATGTATTAGTGATATTATATAATAGTACTCGAGATGTATTAGTGATACTATTCAATGATGTATTAGTGATATTATATGATCATATTGTTGTATTGACTTGTATTGATTTGCATATCTTCAGTTTTTCTTATTGAATGCATTCTAATTGCTTTATATTTGTTCTGGATTAGTTAAGCTATGGGCGGTAGAGACAGAGCCAGTGATCAAGAGAATGCCATGCACGATATGATACGCTCCGGAAACGAAGAGAATGAAGAAGTAGATGATGGATCACAATACCTTAACCCATCCGGTGAGGGAATTGAGGAAGAACAACCAAGAGATGACGGGGAACCAACTGACAATGATGGCGAAGAAATGTTTCTCCATTTAACAAAGTCCGGCGAGGTATTAACTTGCCCTCTGGTGATCATCAGATGTATTGATTGATTTATATATATTAAAAAATCTTTCTTCTTTTAGCCCTCCAGATCGAGGAAATGTTCTACAATGGTTAAACGTGGCCCGACAAAAAAGTTGAAAGAAGGCATAAAGTACAAGATCGATAAAATCAAAGCAGATGGCGCACCGATTACTCCTAAAAAGAGTGTGGACAAATTTATTCGTCAATGTGGAGTTATCTTTGGGGACCAAATCCCGACCACCGTTCAAGAATGGCAGTCAGCCAAAAGATCCCGAAGTTCCTTTTGTCAGCGAAAGAGCAAAAAAACTGCTTTGGGAGACGCTCACGAAACATTTCACCCTACGAGAGGGTCTCACAGATCTCCAACTGGAGAAAGTCAAGAAGTGTACTCTTTAGATGATGGCCACACAATTCCAGAATTGGAAGAAAAGATTATGGAACAAGTACGTTAAAGAAGGAAAGAAGACTCCAGAATTCAAAGGTGAACTAGTGAAGTTAAAAGATGACTGGGACAGATTAGTGGAGTACAAGGAATTAGAAGCAGCTAAGGAGCGGTCGAGAGTAAATAATATAAATGCCGACAAAAAATGTGGCACCGTCATCTGGGGCCAGGTGGCTACAAGTCTGGGTTGCCTAAGTGGGATGAATCAGAGAGAAACATGAAGGCTGCAGGGGTCACTCCACAAATAGATACTTGGCCCGACAGGTGCAGGACTTAGTTTTATGCACATGGGGGAAAGTTGGACCCAAAGACTGGGGAGGTTCTTGAATAGGCATGTCTTAAAGAAGCCACAGATGAATTACTTAAAGCAATTGAAGAAGCTCGAACGGGTGAGTTCCAACCCGAGAGAGAGAACGACAAGCTTACACCGCCCTCAAGAATCCCGAACACCCGGGACGAACACGAGACAAAGGCCTTCTTCTGTGGCTTCAGGGGTTTTCGGATTGGAACAACAGTTACAGAAGCCGTGAGAGAAAAAAGAAGGATGAGCTAGACCGGATTCAAGACTTGGAACACAAATACATGTTGTAGCAGGAGCAAATCAACAAACTTAACCAGCAAGGCTCGTCTCAGCAGCAGGAGCAACCAGATCTAGCATTGGATGGTACCATTCCATCATCTATGCCGAAAAGCAGCATGGATTCCATGGGGGTCCCGGCCGATGATGCACTGCTGGCTCACTACCCCGTGGATGATATCGTAGAGTTGACAGTTTGTGAGCTACACATGAAACTGAAGAACATATCCATGAAAGTGCCGCATGGCATTGCTTTACCGAATAAACCTGAAGCACTCCTCCTCGGAAATCTGATTCCACCTGTCTATGCTCGTGCCGGGGTGGATGAAGTTCTGTCGAGATATGAATCACTAGATCTTGACTACCATGGAGGTCAAGGGGAGCAGACACGAGGAGAAGCCATACGTGGTATTATTGTGTGGAAAAAGGAATGCATCGTGTTTCCAAACTTGGTGCCAAGGACACCGACTCCTCCTCCAAGTCCGCGGGATTAGAAGACTCCAACCCACCTCGAGACGGAGTGCAGGGCGAGTCCGCCATATCAATCTCCGTTGCGTCAGCGGAATCCATCCCACCCCAAGACGGAGCCTAGCGCGAGTCCGTGATATCGATCTCTGCCGACTCCAAAGCGGAAGAGAGAACAAAAGAATAAACCCGAGCCTCCTATCAAAAAGAAGTTAGCTTACGAGAAGAGTGATGAGGAAACCGATGAACAAGTGGCAATCGAATTGCAGGCCCATTTTCAACCAAAACCACCCCCATCAGCAAAGGAGAAAATACCTGAGAAAGGCGTACAACACTTTGGGGATGCAGTTAAACCGGTGGAGAAAAGGCCGCTATCAGGCTATGGACACTCTATTAGAAAGTCATATCATACACAAACAACAGAAGTTGAGCGGTAGTAGTAAATGCGGGAAAGTTGTTCTCCAACTCAGAGAATAGGTGGTGCAATCGATCACCCCGATCAAGGTGAGTATCGATATGGTGATAATAACCGATGCTCAAGGAGAGAAGGCTAGAGAGATCGATATCAGTGTTGAACTACTCCTAGAGATCGAGGAATTCCCATCGACGGATCCGAATGAACTAGCATGGAAATATGTCCTCGGGAACCCTCTGGTTAGTCCTGATGAGGAGAAGCTTCTAGGCACGCAAATGCACAAGTTGCATGAATGGTACCTGAAGGAAGTAAAGCACGGACAACAGAGCCTCATGGTGGAAGTCGAGCGAGAGCATTACATCCATTAAAAAGATTTGTGGATTGAAAATGAAGATTTTTTTTCAGTTATTCAATCAAAAAAACTCGAGAAATCTCTTGTGAGTTGCTATTGTCTGTAAGTGATTTCTTTCTGTAATTTAAGTCTCTAGCTCAGCTCGTTCATTGCCTCTAATTATCCTCACTATATTATTTTGTGTGGTATTATGCATAATGAATATTTATGAATTGAAAAGAGATGTAGTCTATGGCATTGGGTTCATTGACCCAAATATCGAGAATGACCAAGTGTTAACTAGTTACTCTAAAGACATAGAGAAAATCTTGCCAAGGTTTTTGAAGGCCCTAAATACCAAACCAAAAATACTTTTACCTTACAACTTCAGGTGAGTGTTACTGTCTTGTACTACAAATTCTCCTTTTGCTTATATATATACTCGATGAGTTATGCATGCCCGCTTATACAAATCGTGCCCGTGACTTCCACTCGATCCTGCTGATCATTAGAGTTGATGATGGAACTGTTGAAATACTGGACTCACTACGTAAAGACCCTGAAAAATACAGAAGCTTGTATTTGATGCTCGACAGGTAATTTCAATCATTAACGCACTATGTCCACCTATTTAGTTCGTTTCCTGATATCGAGTAATTAGTAAATCCTTTATTCATTTTCTTTGTCGGGTAGGTTTTGGAAAAAGTTCACCAAAGAGGTTATGGCTGAATGGAAATCAGAGCTGAAATGGCAAAAGTCCAAGGTATTTAAGTAGTACTAGCTGCGTCCTCGCATGTCTTTAATTGTAGTTTCAATACAATTGTCATGCTTCATTGTTATCAGATTGAATTCTATTCTCGTAATGTGCATGAGGCAGGAACAGGGGACAAATTTATGTGCATACTACATTTGCAAGAACATTCGCTTTATGACCGAAAAGACCAAGACTACAAGAGATCTTTGGGTACATAAACACCATTCACATTTTTTTATCGTGATCTTATATATATACACACACAACTAACATATACTTATATTGTCTCCTTCTTTAAAGATGCAAGAGATGCGGGATAAGGTCCTACCAAAGGACCGCATACGAGCAATTTAAGAGGAAATGGCGGGAGTTTTGCTTGAGCAGGTCATATCTCCAAACGAAGAATACCATTACACCTAATGCCTGCATGTAATGATCTGCAAATTGTAGGAGAAATTGTATATACCAAATTATACATATGTGTGTATACATGGTCATACTAGAAGTTCTATGATATATATATATATGATTGGTTCTACAAGAAATTCTATCATATATGCATAATGTGTACAGCATGTGGTAGCATAAAATATGTTTGAGATGAAAAATAATTAAATGGAAAACATAAAATGAAAAGGAAAAATAAACAATAAAACCTAAACCCATAAACCCCAAAGGCCCTAAATCTTTAGTCCCGGTTGGTGTTACCAACCGGGACTAAAGGTCCCCATGCCCTGGCGCGCGCTGCTGACCACGTGGTCGGTGTTTAGTCCCGGTTCACTATATTTAGTCTCGATTCATAGAAAACCGGGACTAAAGGCTCCTAGCCTTTAGTCTCTATACATTAGTCCCGGTTGGCAAACCGGGACTAAAGCCCCTTCCCAACCGGGACTAATGGAAGTTTCTCCACTAGTGTTCTCGTTGAAGCACATTTTTTCTTTTTCCGAGAAGTGCATCTCATGAAAAGCAAATGTGTGCTTTCATAAGAAGCAAATCTATGCTTCTCGTGGAATAGCATATTTTAGGGAAGCACGGTTGTGCTTCTCGCGGAAGCAATATTGTGTTGCATCTCATAGAAGCACATATTTTTTTTCCTTTTCGAGAAGTAAAATTGTGCTTCTACTGGAAGCAAATATTTTATTCCTTTCCAGGAAGCACACATGTGCTTCGCAAAAAAAGAAAAAGATACTCCAAAACATAGGAAAAAACACGCGAAACTTGAGAAGCCAAAAAAACAGAAAATCCAATCTAAACCTCGAAAATGCGTACAATGAAATAAAAAAGGCAAAGTCTAGTGGGAGCGCCCACCACTGGACACATACGTGTAATTAACAAAGGTGAATTTGAAAAATGGTCGTGAATTAATAAATTTCACCAATGTAAGAAACATCGGTGAATCAAGAAAAATGTTTGTGAATGCAAAAAGTTGTTAGAAAGATCTAAAAAGTACTTATAGATTTTATAAAATTTATGTGAATTAGTAATTTTTTGTAGGATATGCATTTAAATGCGTTGTTTTCCTGAAAAAGAAGACATGCAAGTATTGAATTTGATGATTGTTGCCTTGCGGAATGAGTAGTGGTAGTTTATAGTTAGGAAATAGAGGTTGCTTGCCTAACATAGTATTGCATCAATGAATGTCCATTGACAAACTATGGTACTATTGCTTATGATTTTGGCAAATTGTGTGGTGATTATATTTGATCAATCTTTATACTTATTCAAGGGCCTTGCATCTGTATGTTTGATTGGTAATAGCAGGTTTTGTTGAGAGAACCAGAAAACAACTTCCATTTTCTCGACCACCTGTTTTCATGGCCATCTGATGTTTATCTCTTTCGAATATCAAGTACGAGGTGAGGATATTCATTTATGTGCACATTCAGGCTAGTATTTTGAGGATTTTAGTCTACATATCTAGCTAACACGTCCTACAAAGTGAGGGCTCAAATATATGCAGCTAATGGTTCAACTTCTATTGTCCGTTTATAGCTCAAACTAAATAAACATGTATGTGTTATTAGCTTATATATGTTGAGCTAGACATTTACAAAATTGTACTGTTATGTCATCCTTCTCATTTATTGTTCAGTTTTTAGAACAACCATCTTATGCTTTTGTTTGTATCTAATGTCATTATGTTTCTCTTATATTAATATTTAGGATAAATCCACTCAGACTTTTGTTTACCCAGTTAACATGTTACTAAATAATCAGCCTTTGTTAGTTTTATTTTCTAATTCTTTTGAGAATGCTCAAAAATTTTAGTGTAAAATCTCATTGTTTGTGAAAATAATGATCAGATAATCAAAACTATTTGGGTTTCTCATATATTGGATAAATTTTTAGATGCAAGTTTTTCTTTTTTGACCTTTGTTTGATTATGATTAAAGAATGTAATTCTATGATACATGTTAGACATATATGAGGGTAGAATCCTACGAATTCCTTTCAAATTGATAACATACATGATAGACATTAACCACTGCACTAGATGGGTCAATAGCTCCTCTGCGACATCTTTCGTGGGAATTGGAAGGAGTGTGACGTCTTTCGTCTGAATTGCCTTGGTGCGACAGTTTTGAGCGAGGAAATATCCCAGACACGAGATGGCCCTTAATCTGAACTGATGCCCTCATTAGCTGTTAGGGGCTTGACCAACAACTTAGACACATAAGCGTGGGACCCATCACTTATCCACTAAGCATGGGACCCATCTCTTCATAGCTAGAAGAGACGACCGCCTGTGCCCATCCGCCCGCCGCCGCACATTGCTTCCCATTTCCCCATTCTTCCTCTTCTCCGGCGACCTAGTGCAGATGTCCAACTCCTCTGCCACGCACTCAAGATGGCGTCGGTATGGTTCGGTGCCGCTCATAAGGTGCCCTGACTGCCCATGCCTAGAGCCTCTGAAATGGTTGGTCACTAGGACTGATGATAATGGAAATCTTGGGCGGGAATTTGTGAAGTGCTTGAGCAAAACAATGGCAGGAAGTGATGGCAAGGTTAGATCTCAGTCTTAGCCCGTTCTTTCACTGTCGTTTGCTCGAATTTCTCCATATTTTGTTTTTTTCCTCGGATTTTGAATTTAGGGTTCATATTGTTGTTTTCAGATCCTGAAGAAATGCACCCATTTCGAGTGGATGGATGAATATGTTGAGAGGATTCAATTCGAGGGATACATTGATTCGAGTGGGGCCACTACCTGGGAGCTCAATTTGGGCGGGGTGCCGCAAATTGAGAATTTGGGGAGCTCGGACAGAGGGGCGAGCAGAGTCGTGCTGATGGCGAGGTCTGCGCGCAATGCTGAACTGCACTTGGAGTCTGAACTGGCCGGGGAACTGAAGAAGATCAAGAAAAATCTAATGGAGATGATTGATTTGCAGAAGCAAGCAAATTCCATGGCAGGGGGTTCTATTGTTGTATCATTGCTCTGTTTTTGTTTTACTTGCTATTCATCTGTCATTAGAGGGGGCATTCAGGTGTGTCAGGGCAGAGGATGCGATCTATGCGTCATGCCAAGTTCATGTAGTTGAATCGAAGCAAAAATGTTCAGTGTTCATGCTCTATTCTTGTTCTTCAGTTAACACAATGCACACACCCCAAATTCAGTTTCTAGTAAAAATAATCTTGCTGCCGAATAGATTTTGGGCCGTGAGAAAATAACCAGGCCCAAATAGTGACCAGCCCACCTGCGTAGGGGCACCATCCCTGTTTTATAGCATTGAGGCACCCATGTTTAGAAAAAATGCTTCGACTAAAATAAACTGTTGCTTCGGCAAATAAACCTCTAACAAACATATACTTTTTTACTTGTTTTTACTTTGGCCAAATTTTTATGTCGAATAAATGTTGGGCCGTATGTATTGTAACTTATTTTGTTTTGCTTTACATTTTTGTTGCTTGTCCACTATTGCTTTGTGATTGTTTTCGTGCATGTCTACGGTTCCATGAAACCCAAATTAAATGGGGATATATGAAAGCCTCAGAAATCATTTTGAAACACGACAATAATAAGATAGGATAAGTAGTAGCATTGCATAGATAAGATAAGTAGTAGCATTGCATAGTACGACATTACAACTAACATAGATAAGATAAAACACGACAATTATAGTACTCAAGCAGAACATACGTAGTATCATTACAAATTATATAGATAGTTCAACCCAACACGACAATAATAAAATGGCACCCTAGATAAGATAAAACACCATCGGCTTGCTTGCTTGCTCCAAGTCCAACTCCTCCATGGCCAACTCCTTCGGGCGCCGTTCACTACTCATCCAGGGTGTTGTCGATGGGGTACGGCAGAGTGTGCATGCGCCCCGCGGTGGGGAAGATATTGTTTTAGTTCGTAAAGATGTTATGGGTGGTGAAAGCGATGAACTCGCAGCCACACCAAAACACATGGCCTAGGAGGTAGAACGCGTCGATGGAGTTGTTGAAGTGGGCAAGGATAGCAACCACAACCCCGTTGTGGATAACTTCATTGACGCGGCATAGTGGGGGGAAAGCGGAAGGTTGGCCCGGTTTAGTTCATGGCTGCCGAGTCCTGGTTTTGGGGTTGTTTGTGGTGGTGAGAAGAGGATGCATATGGGAGAGGATGGGTGAGGAGGAGGAAGATGATAGGTGGCTTAAATAGGCCTAGTGCGACGTGTTTACATCGGGTGGACGTAATGAGCGGGTCGTGGTGAGTGGCATCGGGGGAGGGGAGCGTGCATGTGTGTACACGCATGGGAAACCGAAAGAGGCATCAATAGCCAGGTTGCCATGTTTCAGCGCTGCAAGCTCTGTGCCGTCGGTCGGGGTTCACGCCTACTCGTTCTATGCGTGTGTCGCCCGTGCATGCAAGCACAAGCTCTGTGCCGTCGGTCGGGGTTCACGCATGCTCGTTCTGTGCGTGTGCCACCCATGCATGCAAGTGTGGCATCGTGGTAGTACTACCAACAGCTCACGTAGCACACTGGCCATTAAAAACACATGGAGAGATGAGCTCGATGCCATGCATGTAGCGGCCTAGAACGAGCACACTGGCCATGCATGTAGCGGCTATAAAGGTGCACAACGGGTATCTTCCAAAGTGTCTGTTGGGTTGGCACGAATCGAGACTGGGATTTGTCACTCCGTGTGACGGAGAGGTATCTCTGGGCCCACTCGGTAAGACATCATCATAATGAGCTCAATGTGACCAAGAAGTTAGTCATGGGATGATGTATTACGGAACGAGTAAAGAGACTTGCTGGTAATGAGATTGAACAAGGTATAGAGATACCGACGATCGAATCTCGGGCAAGTATCATACCGATAGACAAAGGGAATTGTATACGGGATTGATTGAATCCCCGACATCGTGGTTCATCCGATGAGATCATCGTGGAACATATGGGAGCCAACAGGGGTATCCATATCCCGCTGTTGGTTATTGGCCGGAGAAGTGTCTCGGTCATGTCCACGTGTCTCCCGTACCCGTAGGGTCTACACACTTAAGGTTCGATGACGCTAGGGTTATAGGGAAATGGTATACGTGATTACCGAAAGTTGTTTGGAGTCCCGGATGAGATCCCGGATGCCACGAGGAGCTCCGGAATGGTCAGGAGGTAAAGATTGATATATAGGAAGTCCAGTTTTGGTCATCGGAAAGTTTTCGGGCTCATCGGTATTGTACCGGGAGTGCCGGGAGTGTACCGGAGGACCCCGGGAGGGGTGTGACGACCATAGGACTTTGTGGGCCCTTAGAGGAGGCGTGCCAGCCCTTATTGGGCTGGCCAAGACCTTCTAGAAAGGCCCATGCGGCTGGAGGAGTAGAGATAAGGGCAAAGGAGTTTGAAAAGGAGGAGATCCACCTCCCTTGTGGGAGGTAGACTCTCCCTTTGATTCGGCCGAAGCTCTCCTCCTTGGAGGAGAGTCCAAGCCAGCCCTCCCTATCCCTCCTCCTATATATACTTGAGGGTTTGGCTTTTTGAGAACAGTTCTGAACTCTCTCTCTCTCTCACGGCAAAGCCCTAGCTCTCTTCTTCCTCCTCCGCAGCGCTTAGGCGAAGCCCTGCCGGAATACCTTGCTACTCCACCACCACCAAGCCGTCGTGCTGCTGTTGGAGCCCTTCCCTAACCTCTCCTTCCTCCTTGCTGGATCAAGGCGTAGGAGACATCATCGGACTGCACGTGTGTTGAATGCGGAGGCACCGTTGTTCGGCGCTTAGATCGGAATCCACCGCGATCTGAATTGCTGCGAGTACGACTCCATCAACCACGTTCTTGTAACGCTTCCGCTTAGCAATCTTCAAAGGTATGAAGATGCAATCTCCCCACTCGTTGCTGGTTTCTCCATAGATAGATCTTGGTGACACGTAGGAAAATTTTGATTTACTACAACGTCTCCCAACAGTGGCATCATGAGCTAGGTCTATGCGTAGAATCTATGCACGAGTAGAACACAAAGCAGTTGTGGGTGTCGATTTTGTTAATTTTCTTACCACTACTAGTCTTATCTTTATTCGGCGGTATTGTGGGATGAAGCGGCCCGGACCGAATTTACACGTACGCTTATGTGAGACTGGTTCCACCACCTGACATGCACTTGTTGCATAAGGTGGCTAGCGGGTGTCTATCTCTCCCACCTTAGTCGATTGGATTCGATGAAAAGGGTCCTTATGAAGGGTAAATAGCAATTGGCATATCATGTTGTGGTTTTGACGTAGGTAAGAAACGTTCTTGCTAGTAACCTATAGCAGCCACGTAAAAACTTGCAACTACAAATTAGAGGACGTCTAACTTGTTTTTGCAGCATATGCCTTGTGATGTGATATGGCCAAAGGATGTGATGTGATGCATTGTGATGTATGATATTGATCATGTTCTTGTAATAGGATTCACGACTTGCATGTCGATGAGTATGACAGCCGGCAGGAGCCATAGGAGTTGTCTTATTTTATTGTATGACCTGCGTGTCAATCATAAATGCCATGTAATTACTTTACTTTATTGCTAAACGTTAGCCATAGTAGTAGAAGTAATAGTTGGCGAGACAACTTCATGAAGACACAGTGATGGAGATCATGATGATGGAGATCATGGTGTCGTGCCGGTGACAGTGATGATCATGGTGCCCCGAAGATGGAGATCAAAGGAGCAAGATGATAATGGCCATATCATGTCACTATATTGATTGCATGTGATGTTTATCATGTTTACATCTTATTTGCCTAGAACGACGGTAGTAAATAAGATGATATCTCTCTAAAATTTCAAGAAAAGTGTTCACCCTAACTGTGCACCATTGCTAAGGACCGTTGTTCCGAAGCACCACGTGATGATCGGGTGTGATAGGTTCTAACATTCGCATACAACGGGTGTAAGCCAGATTTACAAACGCGAAACACTTAGGTTGACTTGACGAGCCTAGCATGTACAGACATGGCCTCGGAACACGGAAGACCGAAAGGTCGAACATGAGTCGTATGGAAGATACGATCAACATGGAGATGTTCACCATGGATGACTAGTCTGTCTCACGTGATGATCGGACACGGGCTAGTTGACATGGATCATGTGTCACTTGGATGACTAGAGATATGTCTATCTAAGTGGGAGTTCATTAAATAATTTGATTATGTGAACTTAGTTATCATGAACTTAGTCTAAAATTATCTTTACAATCTATATTGTAGATCCAATGGCCAACGCGAATGTCACCCTCAATTTCAACGCGTTCCTAGAGAAAACCAAGCTGAAAGATGATGGAAGCAACTATGCGGACTGGGTCCGTGGCTTGAGGATCATCCTCATAGCTTCCAAGAAATTGTATGTCCTTGATGCACCACTAGGTGACCCACCCCTTCTCCCAACAGAGCAAGACATTGCGAACGCTTGGCATTCTCGCTGCGATGATTACTCCATTGTTCAGTGCGGCATGCTTTACAGTTTAGAACCAGGGCTCTAAAAGCGTTTTGAGCAACACGGAGCATATGAGATGTTCCAAGAGCTGAAAATGGTTTTCCAAGCTCATGCCCGGGTCAAGAGATATGACGTCTCTGACAAGTTCTTCAGCTGTAAGATGGAGGAGAATAGTTCTGTCAGTGAGCACATCCTCAGGATGTCTGGGCTACACAACCGCTTGTCTCATCTGGTAGTTAATCTCCCGGATGACTCGGTCATTGACAGAATCCTCCAGTCGCTTCCACCTAGCTAGAAGAGCTTTGTGATGAACTACAACATGCAAGGGATGGAGAAGTCCATTCCTGAGTTGAAGTCGATGCTGAAATCAGCAGAGGTCGAGATCAGAAAGGAGCATCAAGTATTGATGGTAAATAAGACCACTAGTTTCAAGAAAGGCAAGGGTAAGAAGAACTTCAAGAAGGACGGCAAAGCTATTGCTGCGCCCGGTTAGCAAGTTGCCGGGAAGAAGAAGAACAAGCATGGACCCAAGCCTGAGACTGAGTGCTTTTACTGCAAGGGTACCGGTCACTAGAAGCGGAACTGCCCTAAGTACTTAGCGGATAAGAAGGATGGCAACACTAAAGGTATATGTGATATACTTGTTATTGATGTGTACCTAACCAGCGCTCGTAGTAGCTCCTGGGTATTTGATACATTTATAAATCCAAGCAGGAGCTGCGGAATAAGCGGAGGCTGGCAAAGGACGAGGTGACGATGCGCGTCGGGAATGGTTCCAAGGTCGATGTGATCGCCGTCGGCACGCTACCTCTACATCTACCTTTGGGATTATTGTTAAACCTTAATAATTGTTATTTAGTACCAGCTTTGAGCATGAACATTGTATCTGGATCTCACTTGATGCGAGATGGCTACTCATTTAAATCTAAGAATAATGGTTGTTCTATTTATATGAGCGAAATGTTTTATGGTCATGCCCCGCTTGTCAATGGTTTATTTTTGATGAATCTCGAATGTGATGTTACACATGTCCATAGTGTGAGTACCAAAAAGTGTAAGGTTGATAACGATAGTCCCACTTACATGTGGCACTGCTGCCTTGGTCATATTGGTGTCAAACGCATGAAGAAGCTCCATACTGATGGACTTTTGGAGTCTCTCGATTTCGAATCATTTGAGACGTGCGAACCATGTCTTATGGGCAAGATGACCACGACTCCAGTCTCTTGGAACAATGGAGCAAGCAACTGACTTGTTGGAAATAATACATACCGATGTATGCCGTCCAATGAGTGTCGAGGCTCGTGGTGGCTACCATTATGTTCTCACCCTCACTGATGACTTGAGTAGACATGGGTATGTCTACTTAATGAAACATAAGTCTGAAACTTTTGAAAGGTTCAAGGAATTTTAGAGTGAGGTAGAGAATCAACGTGACAGGAAAATAAAGTGCCTACGATCTGATCGTGGCGGAGAATATTTAAGTCACGAGTTTGTCACGCACCTAAGGAAATGTGGAATTGTTTCACAACTCACGCCGCCTGGCACACCTCAGCGAAACGGTGTTTGAACGTCGTAATCACACTCTATTGGATATGGTGCGATCTATGATGTCTCCTACCGACTTACCGCTATCATTTTGGGGATATGCATTAGAGACTACCGCATTAACTTCAAATAGGGCACCGTCTAAGTCCGTTGAGACGACACCGTATGTATTATGGTTTGGAAAGAAACCTAAGCTGTCATTTCTGAAAGTTTGGGGATGCGATGCTTATGTGAAGAAACTTCAACCTGAGAAGCTCGAACCCAAAGCGGATAAGTGCGTCTTCATAGGATACCCCAAAGAAATTGTACCTCCATTCAAACCGGAGAGTAGCATAGCACAGGAAGTTGTTTCTGTGGAGCCTGCACCGGCTAGAGAGGAAGTTAATGATGATGATCATGAAACTTCAGATCAAGTTGCTATTCGAAGGTCCACTAGGACACGTTCCGCACCAGAGTGGTACGGCAACCCTGTCCTGGAGATCATGTTGTTGGACAACGGTGAACCTTCTAACTATGAAGAAGCAATGGCGGGCCCAGATTCCAACAAATGGCTTGAAGCCATGAAATCCGAGATAGGATCCATGTATGAAAACAAAGTATGGACTTTGGTGGACTTGCGTGATGATAAGCGAGCCACAGAAAATAAATGGATCTTTAAGAAGAAGACTGACGTGGATGGTAATGTGACCGTCTATAAGGCTCGGCTTGTCGCTAAGGGTTATCGACAAGTTCAAGGAGTTGACTACGATGAGACTTTCTCACCCGTAGCGATGTTGAAGTCCGTCTGAATCATGTTAGCAATTGCCGCATTTTATGGTTATGAGATCTGGCAAATGGACGTCAAAACGGCATTCCTTAATGGCTTCCTTAAGGAAGAACTGTATATGATGCAGCCAGAAGGTTTTGTCGATCCTAAAGATGCTAACAAAGTATGCAAGCTTCAGCGCTCCATCTATGGGCTGGTGCAAGCATCTCGGAGTTAGAACATTCGCTTTAATGAGGTGATTAAAGCGTTTGGGTTTATACAAGTTTATGGAGAACCCTGTATTTACAAGAAAGTGAGTGCGAGCTCTGTAGCATTTCTCATATTATATGTGGATGACATATTGTTCATGGGAAATGATATACAACTTTTGGAAAGCATAAAGGCCTACTTGAATAAGTGTTTTTCAATGAAGGACCTTGGAGAAGTTGCTTACATATTAGGCATCAAGATCTATAGAGATAGATCGAGACGCCCCATAGGTCTTTCACAAAGCACATACCTTGACATGATATTGAAGAAGTTCAATATGGATCAGTCCAAGAAGGGGTTCTTGCCTGTGTTACAGGGTGTGAGATTGAGTACGACTCAATGCTCGACCACGGCAAAGGATAGAGAATAGATGAGTGTCATCCCCTATGCTTCATCCATAGGCTCTATTATGTATGCCATGTTGTGTACCAGACCTAATTTGAACCTTGCCATAAGTTTGGTAGGGAGGTACCAAAGTGATCTCAGAGCAGAACACTGGACAACGGTCAAGAATATCCTGAAGTACCTGAAAAGGACCAAGGACATGTTTCTCGTATATGGAGGTGCCGAAGAGCTCGTCGTAAAGGGTTACGTCGATGCTAGCTTCGACACAGATCTAGATGACACCAAGTCACAAACCGGATATGTGTATATTTTGAACAGAGGGGCAGTCAGCTGGTGCAGCAGCAAGCAAAGCGTCGTGGTGGCATCTACACGTGAAGCGGAGTACATAGCTGCTTCGGAAGCAGCAAAGGAAGGAGTCTAGATGAAGGAGTTCATCACCAACCTAGTAGTAATTCCCAATGCGTCGGGCCCGATGACTCTATTCTGTGACAACACTAGAGCTATTGCCCTTGCCAAAGAGCCCAGGTTTCACAAGAAGACAAGACACATCAAGCGCCGCTTCAACTCCATTCATGATTACATTCAGGAAGGAGATATAGATGTTTGTAAAGTACATACGAATCTGAATGTCGCAGATCCATTGACTAAACCTCTCTCACGAGCAAAACATGATCAACACGTGAACTCTATGGGTGTTCGATACATCACAATGTAAATAGATTATTGACACTAGTGCAAGTGGAAGACCGTTGGAAATATGCCCAAGAGGCAATAATAAAATGGTTATTATTGTATTTCCTTGTTCATGATAATTGTCTATTGTTCATGCTATAATTGTATTAACCGGAAACCGTAATGCATGTGTGAATACATAGACCACAACATGTCCCTAATGAGCCTCTAGTTGGCTAGCTCGTTGATCAATAGATGGTCACGGTTTCATGACCATGGACATTGGATGTCGTTGATAACGGGATCACATCATTAGGAGAATGATGTGATGGACAATACCCAATCCTAAGCATAGCACAAGATCATGTAGTTCGTCTGCTAACGCTTTTCTAATGTTAAGTATCGTTTCCTTAGACCATGAGATTGTGCAACTCCCAGATACCATAGGAATACTTTGGGTGTGCCAAATGTCACAACGTAACTGGGTGGCTATAAAGGTACACTACGGGTATCTCCCAAAGTGTCTGTTGGGTTGGCACGAATCGAGACTGGGATTTGTCACTCCGTGTGACGGAGAGGTATCTCTAGGACCACTCGATAAGACATCATCATAATGAGCTCAATGTGACTAAGGATTTAGCCACGGGATGATGTGTTACAGAGCGAGTAAAGAGACTTGCCGGTAACGAGATTAAACAAGGTATAGGGATACCGACGATCGAATCTCGGGCAAGTATCATACCGATAGACAAAGGGAATTGTATACGGGATTGATTGTATCCCCGACATTGTGGTTCATCCGATGAGATCATCGTGGAGCATGTGGGAGCCAACATGGGTATCCAGATCCCGTTGTTGGTTATTAACCGGAGAGGTGTCTCGGTCATGTCTACATGCCTCCTGAACCCGTAGGGTCTACACACTTAAGGTTCGATGATGCTAGGGTTATAGGGAAATAGTATACGTGGTTACCGAAGGTTGTTCGGCGTCCCGGATGAGATCCTGGATGTCACGAGGAGTTCCGTAATGGTCCGGAGGTAAAGATTCATATATATGAAGTGAGGTTTTAGTCATCGAAGTGTTTCGGGCATCACCGGTAACGTACCGGGTGTTGGGAGATGTAGTAGTAAATCAAAATTTTCCTATGTGTCACCAAGATCTATCTATGGGGAAACCAGAAACGAGTGGGGAGATTGCATCTTCATACCTTTGAAGATCGCTAAGCAGAAGCGTTACAAGAACGCGGTTGATGGAGTCGTACTCCCAGCGATTCAGATCGTGGTGGATTCCGATCTAAGCGCCGAACAACGACGCCTCCGCGTTCAACACATGTGCAACCCGATGACGTCTCCTACGCCTTGATCCAGCAAGGAGGAAGGAGAGGTTAGGGAAGGGCTCCAACAGCAGCACGTTGGCGTGGTGGTGGTGGAGTAGCAAGGTATTCCGGCAGGGCTTCGCCTAAGCGCTGCGGAGGAGGAAGAAGAGAGGTAGGGCTTTGCCGTGAGAGAGAGAGAGTTCGGAACTGTTCTCAAAAAGCCAAAACCTCAAGTATATATAGGAGGAGGGAGAGGGAGGGCAGCTTCGGCCGAATCAAAGGGAGAGTCCACCTCCCACAAGGGAGGTGCATCTCCTCCTTTTCAAACTCCTTTACCCTTATCTCTACCCCCCCCCCAGCTGCATGGCCCTTTCTAGAAGGTCTTGGCCAGACCAATAAGGGTTGGCACACCTCCTCTAAGGGCCTACAAAGTCCTATGGTCGTCACACCCCTCCCGGGGTCCTCCGGCACCCTCTCGGCACTCCCGGTAGAATACCGATGAGCCCGAAAACTTTCCGGTGACCAAAACTGGACTTCCTATATATCAATCTTTACCTCTGGACCATTCTGGAGCTCCTCGTGACGTCCGGGATCTCATCTGGGACTCCGAACAACTTTTGGTAATCACATATACCATTTCCCTATAACCCTAGCGTCATCGAACCTTAAGTGTGTAGACCCTACGGGTTCGGGAGACACGTGGAAATGACCGAGACACTTCTCCGGCCAATAACCAACAATGGGATCTGGAAACCCATGTTAGCTCCCACATGCTCCATGATGATCTCATCGGATGAACCACGATGTCGCGGATTCAATCAATCTTGTATACAATTCCCTTTGTTTATCGGTATGATACTTGCCCGAGATTCGATCGTCGGTATCTCTATACCTTGTTCAATCCCGTTACCGGCAAGTCTCTTTACTCGTTTCGTAATACCTCATACCATGACTAACTTCTTGGTCACATTTAGATCATTATGATGATGTCTTACCGAGTGGGCCCAGAGATACCTCTCCGTCACACGGAGTGACAAATCCTAGTCTCGATTCGTGCCAACCCAACAGACACTTTCGGACATACCCGTAGTGCACCTTTATAGCCACCCAGTTACATTGTGAAGTTTGGCACACCCAAAGCATTCCTACGGTATTCGGGAGTTGCACAATCTCATGGTCTAAGGAAACGATACTTGACATTGAAAAGCTTTAGCAAACGAACTACACGATCTTGTGCTACGCTTAGGATTGGGTCTTGTCCATCACATGATTCTCCTAATGATGTGATCCTGTTATCAACGACATCCAATGTCCATGGTCATGAAACCGTGACCATCTATTGATCAACGAGCTAGTCAACTAGAGGCTCACTAGGGACATGTTGTGGTCTATGTATTCACACATGTATTACGGTTTCCCGTTAACACAATTATAGCATGAACAATAGACAATTATCATGAACAAGGAAATACAACAATAACCATTTTATTATTGCCTCTAGGGCATATTTCCAACAGTCTCCCACTTGCACTAGAGTCAATAATCTAGTTACATTGTGATGAATCGTACACCCATAGCATTCTGGTGTTGATCATGTTTTGCTCGAGAGAGAGGTTTAGTCAACGGATCTGTGACATTCAGATCCGTATGCACTTTACAAATATCTATATCTCCCTCTTGAATGTAATCACGGATGGAGTTGAAACGGCGCTTGATGTGTCTTGTCTTCTTGTGAAACCTGGGATCGTTCGCAAAGGCAATAGATCCAGTGTTATCACAGAATAGAGTCATCAGGCCCGACGCACTTGGAATTACTCCTAGGTCGATGATGAAGTCCTTCATCCAGCCTCCTTCCTTTGCTGCTTCCGAAGCAGCTATGTACTCCGCTTCACATGTAGATGCCGCCACGACGCTTTGCTTGCTGCTGCACCAGCTGACTGCCCCTCCATTCAAAATATACACGTATCCGGTTTGTGACTTGGAGTCATCCGGATCTGTGTCGAAGCTAGCATCGACGTAACCCTTTACAACGAGCTCTTCGGCACCTCCATATACGAGAAACATGTCCTTTGTCCTTTTCAGGTACTTCAGGATATTCTTGACCGTTGTCCAGTGTTCTGCCCCGGGATCACTTTGGTACCTCCCCACCAAACTTATGGCAAGGTTCACATCAGGTCTGGTACACAGCATGTGTAACATCCCAAAATTACATTTTGGAATGTTATGAAATATAGCTATGCATCATCATCATCATTGCTTGAATGTATGAAATAGTTGAAACGCTTCTTCTGACTTTCTGAAAGTCCCTTTCTATTTTCAATATGTTGCTTTCACCTATTTAAAAACCTTGGAAAAAGTTCAAAATAAGAGGGGAGTAACATGACACTCCACACCAGGGTCATCTTGGTGATATATTTGAACAATAAGAACCAGGGGGTCTTTTGAAAACTATTTGCAAAAGGTTTTAAAACCAAATAGGCAATTTATGAAAATAATTATTTTTTCAAATATTCAAATCATAGAGGAAAAATGTTCATTGAATAGCATTAATTCTCCTGATCATTTTGATATATATATTTCCTATATTTGGAAATGTTTTGAATGCTTTTAAAGAGGTTTTACTGCTCTGGATATTAAAAAGGAAACGAATTTATTTGAAAACGGGCCGGCCCACGGGCATTAACTCGCGAATTCATTACGAGCCGACCGATGGACGCGCTGACGCCGCCCTCTCTCTCTGACACCCTGGCCCCACCGCCCGATCCCGATGACGCCGCAGTCATCTCCTTCCTCGCGCGCGCGCCGCCGTCGCCGGAGATCTCTCTCCCGGATCTCCCTCCTCTCTCCCTCCCCCAACCCCGCACCTGGCCCTATAAATAGCCCCGGCTCGCCGCTGTCCATTCCACCCTGAGCCCCACTCAGCCCTCGCTAGAACCACCCCACACGAACTCGCCGGAGTTCGGATCCCCCAACGGACCTTTCCCGAGCTCGTGCCCGTCGTCTCCGTCACCCCCAGCCCTCTCTGACACCACCAGACTACTCCGGAGCCTCGCCCTCGTCACCTGAGCACCTCGGACACCGCCCCCGACCACCGGAGCGTCACCACCGACAACCTCGTCGCCTCGGCCTCGCCGAAGAACCCCCTCGCCGGCGACCTCTTCTCTGTGAGCTCTCCCTCCCACTCCGTAGCCGTTCGATCGTAGATCAACGCACGAGATTAGATCCATTTAAATCCGAACCGGCATCCTCTAACGTTCGGTCGACCGTCAGTAAACACCCGCACGCACGCTCTTTCGACCAATAGAAACCTGACACGTAGCCCCTGTCCGATCGTTAGTTTTTTTCTTTTTCTTTTCCGATTTAGAAAACAGAATGCATCCTGATTTTGTTTTTATCATATCTTTTATACTATTTAGTGTTTTTAGTTGATTCTTTTTGCATTAGTTCACATTTTTGATCAAGTTTATGTATGTATGTTTAGATTTAAAATTTGAGCTTTAAATTTTGAATCTAATCAAATTTGTTCAAATTTACTAAAATCTGAATAACTAGAGTTGAAAAATAGATTTTTGTATGAATCTTTTTGCTACTGCTTGGTATTAGTTAGGACTGTAAACATGCTTAGTTTGAGAATTTTTAGGATGGATTTGTTTACTGTTTTAACTATAAACAGAATCTGCCTAATGGTTAGTATAGTTTAAATAATTTAGTTTTAGTTAGTTCAAATCAGAATTGTTATATGTTGTTTTTAGTAGGTTCTGTTGTTTAAACATTAGGGGTTTTATTTGCCGATAATAATAATATAATTTGCTTAGTTTAATTTCTATAATACAATAGGAATCTCTACTATTTTTCAACTAGGTATAATTTGATTAAAACAAACTAGTTATTAATAGTTTTTTTTAACAAAGTTTAGATAATTGAATTCTGTTTTCTAAGAAAAGTTTTAGTAAATTATTTTCTGTTAGGAGAATTGTTTTATTAATAAAATTGTAGTTTATTTGACTCTATTGTGAATAAACTCTAGCCCACTTCATGTAGTAGTGTTTATCAAAACTTTTAAACCCTACTAAGATTTTTCTTAACAAAACTTTAAATGGATTTAATTCTGTTTATTAATAAAATATTTCTATTGTTCTTTTCTGTCAACTATTGTTTTGTTAATACCAATAATTCTATGTTATTAGTAGTAGTTTAGCCATCAACTTTAGAAACCGCAAACTATGTGTTGATCTCCTTTTCTTTTGATTGTGCCTTGTTTTGTCTTAAGTGATTACTAGTTCATTCCTGATTTTTGTGAGTTGCAATATTTTGTTGTATGCTTATTGAGTGCTCTTGTTTGATTCGTTAGATCATCTGGAGTGCGAAGCTTGTTACCTAGAGTCCCTCGAGTACGAAGATCGTCAATCAGGCAAGTCACTTTGACCATGTATACCTATATTTTTATTGCATTAGTTCTATCATCTCCCCAATTGCATGCAAAGTAGGTAAATTGGAAACTTGGTTACTTGTTGTAGTATCATTTGCTAGGTACCCCTCAACCCTCGACACATTGGCCTCGAGAAATGTTGTTTTACATTTTGCTATGCTATTAGTAGACGGGGTTGGTTGTGTGATTCATGAGAGTTGTGAGTTAATAATTTCAAGACCTACAAGATGAACCAGACTTCAAGACTACGAGTTTTCAACATACCTCTGGGTGGATGATGGTTGAACGGCGCCCTGGAGAAACTAGTGGTTAGCCTAGATGATGCTGGAGATGTGCCAGTATTCATGCGGAAAGGTCCACCCAGGCACAAAGAGATGGATGGATGCTTCAATACCCAAGGCTTACCTGCACAGCCACAAGTCATTATGGGCTCTCGCTTGGTTGGATATCGTGGTGACCCTGGACAGGCGGTGCTACGAGAGGTAGAAGAACGGTAGGAAAGGATGGGCACCGACAGAGTCGCAGGGAAACCCTTTGGAAGACCATGTTTTGGTCATCCATTTCTCAAACACCCTGAAGTGCGAGAAAATCAAACGGAGGCGACCAAATCTTGTGGGGAACGTGTGCAAAACTCTGCAGAGTACTCAAACCTAATCGATTAGCCGTGTCCACGGTCATGGACAGTTTGAGCCAAAGGAACTGAAACTATCTGGAACTCTCAACACAATTAATTATATTGATGTGGGTTATAAATGTTAACTTGGGTATGAGAATTGGTTGGTGGAACCATCTCATTAATCAACCAACATTGTAGTAATTATGCCCTTGCCCTCTGTTGTTGTAGGAAAAATTTGGCTTTATGCAAAAACTTACTACTCCACCTGCCATATTTGCATATAGACTAGATGATTACTTTATCCCCTCTCTTATGACTTTGCCGGCATATTCAATATGCTGACCTATACGGCTGCAACGTATCATGTTGCAGAGTATTTTTCCGACCAGGAGTGAGGATACGCTCTACGCTTGGTGAGATGCCCTTGGAGTCAGATGGACTCATCTACCTTTGAAGCTTCCGCAAGATTTAGATATTCTCATGAGTTGGCCTTCAACCACTTTATTGTAATCTTTATTGTAATAAAGGACTCGATATGAGATTTACGATTAATAAATGCTGTGCGATTTCCCTTTGATATATACATTGATGTACCGTGTGTGTACTAGCATGATCTTGGGATGGTACGGAAACACCGGAGATTCGACCTTTCAGGTCGGGTCGCTACAGAAATGGTATCAGAGCACACGCTGACCGTAGGACGTAACCTCTAGGATTGGAAAAACCTTAGGATCATTCTTTTTTCTTGTTTTACAACTTCTTACATTCTCATCTACTCGTTTCTGACTTCCCTCCGATTATTTCAAAATTTATAGATGGCCACCTTCATCCTAGTGTTGATCACGGAGTTTTGCCAGCTTGACGCAATAATGCCCTTTGGCAAGGAGCTGATGAGGATCGTCAGGGACGTGAGGATTGCTTTGCCGAGCATCACCGGGACTCCTATCATGTCTTTTCCCCAAGACGGACGCTACAGGATTGAGGTGCACATCCCAGGGAAGACCTTTGGGAATCGGAAGGAACCCATCGACTTCAAGTTTGTGGCACCCAGCTGGATACTTGGAAGAGACATGGCCATTCATCGTGCCCTTGGACGTATTCAGGAGGAATACAGAGGTGGAACCATTTCACTAGGACTCAGCGTGGTTTGTCGCAGGGATGCCAATGGAAACATCATAACCACTCCCATTGAAGACACCACCATTTCCTATATCCAGACCTTGGAGACGCACGTCAGGACCTTGGAGCTTCGGGTACGTGCAGATACGAAGACAATCAAGAATCTGATGAACCACAAGATTGACCTCGAAGCTGACTTACGGGAAGCCGAGTACGAGCATGAGTATGAAGTGAAGGATTTCTTAGAGAGGATCGACAAGCTAAACACTCGCATCGCAAATCTGGAGGAACAGATGGACATGGGGAAAATCTTCACCCCGAGGGAGACTTGGCTCCTTTCATCAGCGACGATGATGACTATGAGGAGAGCACCACTGGAGGAGGCTCAGTCACCATGTACTTTTGAGGAAAACTTTAGTTATGCCCCCATGTATCTTCATTTTCATCGTTAAAAACATAGGTCGATGTTTAGTTTGAATGGAGTTTTGTATCTCGATGTTTGACCTTGATTGAATAAATGAATGAGTGTTTGGTGTGATATGTTTGTTGCATTGCATATGGGTAGTGAATTTTCCCTTTTAGGTCCTTGTTCTATTCTAATTCTCACCCCTCTGAAAACAGCAAGATGCCTCCATGACGTGAGTCTGACTTCACCTTCCCGTCGGAACTCACGCAACTCCTTCAGCAGCAGAATGCACTGATGCAACTATTGATCCAGAATCAGACCAACAACCAAAACAACAACAACCACCATCCACCTCAGGATGACAACCTCACCCGTTTTCTGAGGTTGAACCCCCCAACCTTCTCCAGCAGCACTGAGCCCATTGTGGCAGATGACTGGCTCTGTAAGATGGAGAGGGAACTCGTCACCGCTGGATGTACTGACGCTGAGAAAGTGCGCTTTGCCTCACATCAACTCGAAGGACCAGCAGCTTCATGGTGGGAGAACTACACCACCACATATCCTATTGCTGGTGTGACTTGGGAACAATTCAAGCTTGCTTTCTGCACCGCACATGTCTCAGCTGGAGCTATGAGTCTGAAGACGCGTGAGTTTCACAACTTACGCCAGGGGAACCGTTTCGTGGCCCAATACGTGGACGACTTCAGCACATTGGCTCGTTATGCACCAAGAGACGTGGCCGATGATGCGGCCAAGCAAGAGAAGTTTCTGGAAGGACTCAATGATGAGTTGAGCATGCAGCTGGTAGTGGCTACCTTCAACAACTACCAAGAGCTAGTGGACAAGGCCCTCATCTTGGAGGGAAAGCAGCAGCAAATTGAGAACCGCAAGAGGAAGTATACTCAAGGGAAGTTTAACTCTGGAGCTCATCAGAAGCCCCGCTACTCCCCGTACTTAGGGAATACCGTATCAGGGACCGGTAAGTTTGGAAGGCACACTCATGCCGTGCACAACCATGGAGGCCACAACCATGGAGGAAATGGGAATGCCCGTCCCAACCATGGCAACTTCAAGACTGACAATGGGAATGGGAACAACAATCAGCACTGTCACGCTCCTACTCAGAAGGATCTAAGCCACATCACATGTTTCAAGTGCCAGAAGACAGGGCACTATGCTACTGAGTGTCCCCAGAGCAAGCAGGGAAATGGAAACGGCAACTCCGCAGCCAAGAAGCCAAATCTGTTTCCTCGTGCACAGGTGAACCACCTCGATGTGGAAGAAGTCTATGATCAGCCCGAGACTGTGGTTGGTAAGTTTTATTGCATTCATGTCCAGTTACAGTACTTTTTGATTCCGGTGCAACTCATTCATTCATATCAAGGGTAGTTGTGGAAAAGTATGGTTTACCCACCAGAACCCTTAGTCAGCCCATTAAGGTAAATTCCCCAGGAGGTATGATGATAGCAGGGATAGGATGCCATGCTTTGAAACTCAATATAGGAAACCATGTTTTTCCCACCGACCTCATCGTCTTAGAATCCCAAGGATTGGATGTAATCCTAGGCATGGATTGGATGACCAAGTATGAAGGAAATCTTGATTGCCCTAGCAAGTCTGTTTCACTCACCACCCCGGAGAACAAGAGGATTAAGTATGTATCCCGACGCACACGTAGGAGTGTTCGGTTAAATTCCCTCACAGGAGTTGTTCAGGAGGAAGTACCTGTGGTAAAAGACTTTCCGGATGTATTCCTGGAAGAATTACTAGGCATGCCACCAGATAGAGAGATTGAGTTCCTCATAGGGCTACTGCCAGGGACAGCCCCAATTTCCAAGAGACCCTATCGGATGCCCGCATATGATCTAGTGGAAATCAAGAAGCAAATTAAGGAGTTATTGGACAAAGGGTATATTCGCCCAAGTTCTTCACCTTGGGGAGCCCCAGTTCTTTTGGTGGAGAAGAAGGATAAAACCTTGAGAATGGTAGTCCATTATCGTGCCTTGAACGAGGTGACTATCAAGAACAAGTACCCTCTGCCGATGATTAATGACTTGTTTGATCAGCTAGTAGGCGCCAAAGTATTCTCCAAGATCGATCTTCGATCGTGGTATCACCAACTGAAGATTCGTGAACAGGATATACCCAAAACAGCTTTCACCACCAAGTATGGCTTATACGAGTATACAGTCATGTCCTTTGGTTTGACTAATGCTCCTGCCTACTTCATGAATTTGATGAACAAAGTGTTTATGGAATATTTGGACAAGTTTGTCATGGTGTTCATCGATGACATTTTGATATTCTCCAAGAGCGAGGAAGAACACAAGGAACACTTGCGTTTAGTTCTGGAAAAGCTTAGAGAGCATCAGTTATATGCCAAGTTCAGCAAATGTGAATTTTGGCTGACGGAAGTCGGATTCCTTGGACATATTATTTCCGGAGAAGGAATAGCACTGGACCCCGCTAAGGTTGAAGACGTCACCGAGTGGAAGTCACCCACCTCAGTTAAGGAGATCCGTAGTTTTCTCGAACTTGATGGTTATCACCGGAGGTTCATTGAGAATTTCTCAAAGATTGCGAAGCCCATGACGGAGTTGTTGAAGAAAGTGTCTAAGTATATTTGGACTGAGGAATGTGAAGCCAGTTTCCAGGAGTTGAAGAAATGTTTGGTCACAGCCCCAGTGTTGATTTTGCCCAATGTTCGGAAGGACTTCCAGGTTTATTGTGATGCTTCACGTCAAGGACTTGGAGGAGTACTCATGCAAGATGGAAAGGTTGTAGCTTATGCATCCAGACAACTACGACCTCATGAGTTGAATTATGCCACCCATGATTTGGAACTAGCAGCCGTAGTGCACGCACTCAAAACCTGGAGACATTTCCTTGTCGGAAATAGTTATGATGTTTACACTGATCATAAGAGCCTGAAGTATATCTTCACGCAGAAAGAGTTGAACCTCAGACAGAGGAGATGGTTAGAGTTAATCAAGAACTATGACATGAGATTACATTACCATCCAGGAAAATCCAATGTTGTGGCAGATGCTTTGAGTCGGAAGAGGTATGTGAACACACTCATAGCGGGAGGATTATCCTAGGAGTTAACCAAAGATCTCAGAGAGCTCCGGCTAGAGATAGTTCCAAGCGGATATGTTGCCACATTGGAAATCCAGTCCACCTTGACCGAAAGAATTCGAGAAGCCCAGAAATTGGACAAGGAGATAGCTGAGATAAAGCAGAGAATGGAGGAAGGCAAGGCTAAAGGTTTTCGTGAGGATGAACACGGAACTTTGTGGTTCGAGAACCGAATCTATGTGCCCAATGACCTAGAGCTCAGGAAGTTGATACTTCAAGAAGCCCATGATTCCCCTTACTCAATACACCCAGGCAACACCAAGATGTATCTGGATTTAAAGGAAAGTTACTGGTGGACGGGTATGAAGAAGGATATTGCGGAATATGTTGCAATATGTGATATTTGTCAGCGAGTAAAGGCGGAACATCAGAAACCAGCAGGGTTACTCCAACCTTTGCTGATACCCGAGTGGAAATGGGAAAAGCTTGGTATGGACTTCATCACAGGACTACCCAGGACCCGTTCAGGTTATGATTCCATCTGGGTAGTGGTCGATCGTTTGACCAAGGTGGCTCATTTCATTCTAGTGAAGACCACCTATACCAGTGCTAAGCTAGCCAAGATATATATGACCAGGATCATATGTCTGCATGGAGTTCTGAGGAGTATCGTGTCAGATAGAGGAACACAATTTACCTCAAAGTGTTGGCATCAGCTACATGAAACTTTGGGTACAAGACTGGAGTTCAGTACAGCTTTTCATCCGCAGACCGATGGACAGACTGAGAGAGTCAACCAGATTCTGGAGGACATGTTGAGAGCCTGCGCGCTAGACTATGGGTCCAGTTGGGATGACAACTTACCTTACACAGAATTCTCGTACAACAACAGTTATCAAACTAGTCTGAAGATGGCCCCTTTCGAAGCTTTATACGGAAGGAGGTGCAGAACACCATTGATGTGGGATGGTGTTGGAGACCGACAACTTTTTGGTCCCGACCTTATCCAAGATTCTGAAGAGAAAGTCAAGCTGATTCGTGACAGACACAAGATAGCTCAATCTCGACAGAAGAGTTATGCTGATAGCAAACGCAAGGAAGTGACGTATGAAGTGGGAGACCGAGCATATCTTCGTGTGTCCCCACTTCGAGGAATCAAGAGGTTTGGTGTTAAAGGAAAGTTAGCACCCAGATTCATAGGCCCCTACAAAATTCTGGAACGTAGAGGCGAAGTTGCATACAAGCTGGAATTGCCGGAAGGATTGTTCGGACTTCATGATGTTTTCCATGTGTCCCAGCTGAAGAAATGCCATGCTGAGATGGCTGATATTCCTTTCAGAGACACCATGCCCCTAGAGGCCATACAACTTGACAGTGATCTGACCTATGAGGAGAAGCCTATCAGAATCCTCGAGACTGCCAATAGAGTTACCCGCAACAGGATCATCAAGTTCTATAAGGTTTTGTGGAGTCACCACACCGAGGAAGAAGCCACCTGGGAATGCGAAGAAGATCTTCGTAGAGACCACCCGCACCTATTTTCTAGCCAACTCGAATCTCGAGGGCGAGATTCATCTTAAGGTGGGTAGGTTTGTAACATCCCAAAATTCCAATTTGGAATGTTATGAAATATAGCTATGCATCATCATCATCATTGCTTGAATGTATGAAATAGTTGAAACGCTTCTTCTGACTTTCTGAAAGTCCCTTTCTATTTTCAATATGTTGCTTTCACCTATTTGAAAACCTTGGAAAAAGTTCAAAATAAGAGGGGAGTAACATGACACTCCACACCAGGGTCATCTTGGTGATATATTTGAACAATAAGAACCAGGGGGTCTTTTGAAAAATATTTGCAAAACGTTTTAAAACCAAATAGGCAATTTCTGAAAATAATTATTTTTTCAAAGTACTCAAATCACAGAGGAAAAATGTTTATTGAATATCATTAATTCTCCTGATCATTTTGATATATATATTTCCTATATTTGGAAATGTTTTGAATGCTTTTAAAGAGGTTTTACTGCTCTGGATATTAAAAAGGAAACGAATTTATTTGAAAACGGGCTGGCCCACGGGCATTAACTCGCGAATTCATTACGAGCCGACCGACCGACGTGCTGACGCCGCCCTCTCTCTCTCTGACACCCTGGCCCCACCGCTCGATCCCGATGACGTCGTAGTCATCTCCTTCCTCGCGCGCGCACCGCCGTCACCGGAGATCTCTCTCCCGGATCTCCCTCCTCTCTCCCTCCCCCAACCCCGCACCTGGCCCTATAAATAGCCCCGGCTCGCCGCTGTCCATTCCACCCTGAGCCCCACTCAGCCCTCGCTAGAACCACCCCACACGAACTCGCCAGAGTTCGGACCCCCCAACGGACCTTTCCCGACCTCGTGACCGTCGTCTCCGTCACCCCCAGCCCTCTCCGACACCACCAGACTACTCCGGAGCCTCGCCGCCGTCACCTGAGCACCTCGGACACCGCCCCCGACCATCGGAGCATCGCCCCCGACAACCTCGTCGCCTCGGCCTTGCCGGAGAACCCCCTCGCCGGCGACCTCTTCTCTGTGAGCTCTCCCTCCCACTCCGTAGTCGTTCGATCGTAGATCAACGCACGAGATTAGATCCATTTAAATCTTACCCGGTATCCTCTAACGTTCGGTCGCTGTCAGTAAACACCCGCACGCACGCTCTTTCGACCAATAGAAACCTGACACGTAGCCCCTGTCCGATCGTTAGTTTTTTTTTCTTTTTCTTTTCCGATTTAGAAAACAGAATGCATCCTGATTTTGTTTTTATCATATCTTTTAAACTGTTTAGTGTTTTTAGTTGATTCTTTTTGCATTAGTTCACATTTTTTATGTAGTTTATGTGTGTATGTTTAGATTTCAAATTTGAGCTTTAAATTTTGAATCTAATCAAATTTGTTCAAATTTACTAAAATCTGAATAACTAGAGTTTAAAAATAGATTTTTCTATGAATCTTTTTGCTACTGCTTGGTATTAGTTAGGACTATAAACATGCTTAGTTTGAGACTTTTAGGATGGATTTGTTTAGTGTTTTAACTATAAACGTAATCTGCCTATTGGTTAGTATAGTTTAAATAATTTAGTTTTAGTTAGTTCAAATCAGAATTGTTATATGTTGTTTTTAGTAGGTTCTGTTGTTTAAACATTAGGTGTTTTACTTGCTGATAATAATAATATAATTTTCTTAGTATAATTTCTATAATACAATAGGAATCTCTACTATTTTTCAACTAGGTATAATTTGATTAAAACAAACTAGTTAGTAATAGTTTTTTTAACAAAGTTTAGATAATTAAATTCTGTTTTCTAAGAAAATTTTTAGTAAATTCTTTTCTGTTAGGAGAATTGCTTTATTAATAAAATTGTAGTTTATTTCACTCTATTGATAATAAACTCTAGCCCACTTCATGTAGTAGTGTTTATCAAAACTTTTAAAACCCTACTAAGATTTTTCTTAACAAAACTTTAAATGGATTTAATTCTGTTTATTAATAAAATATTTCTATTGTTCTTTTCTGTCAACTATTGTTTTGTTAATACCAATAATTCTATGTTATTAGTAGTAGTTTACCCATCAACTTTAGAAACCCCAAACTATGTGTTGATCTCCTTTTCTTTTGATTGTGCCTTGTTTTGTCTTAAGTGATTACTAGTTCATTCCTGATTTTTGTGAGTTACAATATTTTGTTGTATGCTTATTGAGTGCTCTTGTTTGATTCGTTAGATCATCTGGAGTGCGAAGCTTGTTACCTAGAGTCCCTCGAGTACGAAGATCGTCAATCAGGCAAGTCACTTTGACCATGTATACCTATGTTTTTATTGCATTAGTTCTACCATCTCCCCAATTGCATGCAAAGTAGGTAAATTGGAAACTTGGTTACTTGTTGTAGTATCATGTGCTAGGTACCCCTCAACCCTCGACACATTGTCCCCGGGAAACGTTGTTTTACATTTTGCTATGCTATTAGTAGACGGGGTTGGTTGTGTGATTCATGAGAGTTGTGAGTTAATAATTTCAAGACCTACAAGATGAACCAGACTTCAAGACTCCGAGTTTTCAACATACCTCTGGGTGGATGGTGGTTGAACGGCGCCCTGGAGAAACCAGTGGTTAGCCTAGATGATACTGGAGATGTGCCAGTATTCACACGGAAAGGTCCACCCAGGCACAAAGAGATGGATGGATGCTTCAAGACCCAAGGCTTACCTACACAGCCACAAGTCATTATGGGCTCTGGCTTGGTTGGATATCGTGTGACCCTGGACAGGCGGTGCTACGAGAGGTAGAAGAACGGTAGGAAAGGATGGGCACCGACAGAGTCGCAGGGAAACCCTTTGGAAGACCATGTTTTGGTCATCCATTTCTCAAACACCCTGAAGTGCGAGAAAATCAAACGGAGGCGACCAAATCTTGTGGGGAACATGTGCAAAACTCTGCAGAGTACTCAAACCTAATCGATTAGCCGTGTCCACGGTCATGGACAGTTTGAGCCAAAGGAACTGAAACTATCTGGAACTCTCAACACAATTAATTATATTGATGTGGGTTATAAATGTTAACTTGGATATGAGAATTGGATGGTGGAACCATCTCATTAATCAACCAACATTGTAGTAATTATGCCCTTCCCCTCTCTTGTTGTAGGAAAAATTTGGCTTTATGCAAAAACTTACTACTCCACCTGCCATATTTGCATATAGACTAGATGATTACTTTACCCCCTCTCTTGTGACTTTGCCGGCATATTCAATATGCTGACCTATACGGCTGCAACGTATCATGTTGCAGAGTATTTTTCCGACCAGGAGTGAGGATACGCTCTACGCTTGGTGAGATGCCCTTGGAGTCAGATGGACTCATCTACCTTTGAAGCTTCCGCAAGATTTAGATATTCTCATGAGTTGGCCTTCAGCCACTTTATTGTAATCTCTATTGTAATAAAGGACTCGATATGAGATTTACGATTAATAAATGTTGTGTGATTTCCCATTGATATATACATTGATGTACCGTGTGTGTACCAGCATGATCTTGGGATGGTACGGAAACACCGGAGATTCGACCTTTCAGGTCGGGTCGCTACAGCATGGCATACATAATAGAGCCTATGGCTGAAGCATAGGGGATGACACTCATCTCTTCTCTATCCTTTGTCGTGGTCGGGCATTGAGTCGTACTCAATCTCACACCTTGTAACACATGCAAGAACCCCTTCTTGGACTGATCCATATTGAACTTCTTCAATATCTTATCAAGGTATGTGCTTTGTGAAAGACCTATGAGGCGTCTCGATCTATCTCTATAGATCTTAGTACCTAATATGTAAGCAGCTTCCCCAAGGTCCTTCATTGAAAAACACTTATTCAAGTAGGCCTTTACACTTTCCAAGAGTTCTATATCATTTCCCATTATCAGTATGTCATCCACATATAATACGAGAAATGCTACAGAGCTCCCACTCACTTTCTTGTAAATACAGGGTTCTCCATAAACCTGTACAAACCCAAACGCTTTAATCACTTCATTAAAGCGAATGTTCCAACTCCGAGATGCTTGCACCAGCCCATAGATGGAGCGCTGGTACCTTGTTAGCATCTTTAGGATCGAAAAAACCTTCCGGCTGCATCATATACAGTTCTTCCTTGAGGAAGCCATTAAGGAATGCCGTTTTGACGTCCATTTGCCAGATCTCATAATCATAAAATGCGGCAATTGCTAACATGATTCGGACAGACTTCAGCATCGCTACGGGTGAGAAAGTCTCATCGTAGTCAACTCCTTGAACTTGTCGATAACCCTTAGCGACAAGCCGAGCCTTATAGATGGTCACATTACCATCTGCGTCAGTCTTCTTCTTAAAGATCCATTTATTTTCAATGGCTCGCTTATCATCAGGCAAGTCCACCAAAGTCCATACTTTGTTCTCATACATGGATCCTATCTCGGATTTCATGGCTTCAAGCCATTTGTTGGAATCCGGGCCCGCCATCGCCTCTTCATAGTTCGAAGGTTCACCATTGTCTAACAACATGATCTCTAGGACAGGGTTGCCGTACCACTCTGGTGCGGAACGTCTCCTAGTGGACCTTCGACGTTCAATAGTAAATTGATCTGAAGTTTCATGATCATCATCATTAACTTCCTCTCCAGCCAGTGTAGGCACCACAGAAACAACTTCCTGTGTTGCGCTACTCTCCGGTTTGAGTGGAGGTACAATTACCTCATCAAGTTCTATTTTCCTCCCACTTACTTCTTTCGAGAGAAACTCTTTCTCGAGAAAGGATCCCTTCTTGGCAACAAAGACTTTGCCCTCGGATTGTAGGTAGAAGGTATACCCAATAGTCTCTTTGGGATATCCTATGAAGACGCACTTTTTCGCTTTGGGTTCGAGCTTCTCAGGTTGAAGTTTCTTCACATAAGCATCGCATCCCCAAACTTTTAGAAACGACGGCTTAGGTTTCTTCCCAAACCATAATTCATACGGTATCGTCTCAACGGATTTTGACGGTGCCCAATTTAAAGTGAATGCGGCAGTCTCTAATGCATATCCCCAAAATGATAGCGGTAAGTCGGTAAGAGATATCATAGATCGTACCATATCTAATAGAGTGCGATTACGACGTTCAGACACACCATTTCGCTGAGGTGTGCCAGGCGGCGTGAGTTGTGAAACAATTCCACATTTCCTTAGGTGCGTGCCAAACTCGTGACTTAAATATTCTCCGCCACGATCAGATCGTAGGCACTTTATTTTCCTGTCACGTTGATTCTCTACCTCACCCCAAAATTCCTTGAACCTTTCAAAAGTTTCAGACTTATGTTTCATTAAGTAGACATACCCATATCTACTCAAGTCATCAGTGAGGGTGAGAACATAACGGTAGCCACCACGAGCCTCGACACTCATTGGACCGCATACATCGGTATGTATTATTTCCAACAAGTCAGTTGCTTGCTCCATTGTTCCAAGAGAATGGAGTCGTGGTCATCTTGCCCATAAGACATGGTTCGCACGTCTCAAATGATTCGAAATCAAGAGACTCCAAAAGTCCATCAGTATGGAGCTTCTTCATGCGTTTGACACCAATATGACCAAGGCGGCAGTGCCACATGTAAGTGGGACTATCGTTATCAACCTTACACTTTTTGGTACTCACACTATGGACATGTGTAACATCACATTCGAGATTCATCAAAAATAAACCATTGACCAGCGGGGCATGGCCATAAAACATTTCTCTCATATAAATAGAACAACCATTATTTTTAGATTTAAATGAGTAGCCATCTCGCATCAAGCGAGATCCAGATACAATGTTCATGCTCAAAGCTGGTACTAAATAACAATTATTAAGGTTTAACACTAATCCCAAAGGTAGATGTAGAGGTAGCGTGCCGACGGCGATCACATCGACCTTGGAACCATTCCCGAAGCGCATCGTCACCTCGTCCTTTGCCAGCCTCCGCTTATTCCGCAGCTCCTGCTTGGATTTATAAATGTATCAAATACCCAGGAGCTACTACGAGCACTGGTTAGGTACACATCAATAACAAGTATATCACATATACCTTTAGTGTTGCCGTCCTTCTTATCCACTAAGTACTTGGGGCAGTTCCGCTTCTAGTGACTGGTACCCTTGCAGTAAAAGCACTCAGTCTCAGGCTTGGGTCCATGCTTGTTCTTCTTCCCAGCAACTTGCTAACCGGGCGCAGCAATAGCTTTGCCGTCCTTCTTGAAGTTCTTCTTACCCTTGCCTTTCTTGAAACTAGTGGTCTTATTTACCATCAACACTTGATGCTCCTTTCTGATCTCGACCTCTGCTGATTTCAGCATCGAGTTCAACTCAGGAATGGACTTCTCCATCCCTTGCATGTTGTAGTTCATCACAAAGCTCTTCTAGCTAGGTGGAAGCGACTGGAGGATTCTATCAATGACCGAGTCATCCGGGAGATTAAGTACCAGATGAGACAAGCGGTTGTGTAGCCCAGACATCCTGAGGATGTGCTCACTGACAGAACTATTCTCCTCCATCTTACAGCTGAAGAACTTGTCGGAGACGTCCTATCTCTCGACCCGGGCATGAGCTTGGAAAACCAGTTTCAGCTCTTGGAACATCTCATATGCTCCGTGTTGCTCAAAACGCTTTTAGAGCCCTGGTTCTAAATTGTAAAGCATGCCGCACTGAACAATGGAGTAAACATCGCAGCGAGAATGCCAAGCGTTCGCAATGTCTTGCTCTGTTGGGAGAAGGGGTGGGTCACCTAGTGGTGCATCAAGGACATACAATTTCTTGGAAGCTATGAGGATGATCCTCAAGCCACGGACCCAGTCCGCATAGTTGCTTCCATCACCTTTCAGCTTGGTTTTCTCTAGGAACGCGTTGAAATTGAGGGTGACATTCGCGTTGGCCATTGGATCTACAATATGGATTGTAAAGATAATTTTAGACTAAGTTCATGATAACTAAGTTCACATAATCAAATTATTTAATGAACTCCCACTTAGATAGACATCTCTCTAGTCATCCAAGTGACACATGATCCATGTCAACTAGCCCGTGTCCGATCATCACGTGAGACGGACTAGTCATCCATGGTGAACATCTCCATGTTGATCGTATCTTCCATACGACTCATGTTCGACCTTTCAGTCTTCCGTGTTCCAAGGCCATGTCTGTACATGCTAGGCTCGTCAAGTCAACCTAAGTGTTTCGCGTTTGTAAATATGGCTTACAATATGGCTTACACCCGTTGTATGCGAACGTTAGAACCTATCACACCCGATCATCACGTGGTGCTTCGGAACAACGGTCCTTTGCAATGGTGCACAGTTAGGGTGAACACTTTTCTTGAAATTTTAGTGAGATATCATCTTATTTACTACCATCGTTCTAGGCAAATAAGATGTAAACATGATAAACATCACATGCAATCAATATAGTGACATGATATGGCCATTATCATCTTGCTCCTTTGATCTCCATCTTCGGGGCACCATGATCATCACTGTCACCGGCACGACACCATGATCTCCATCATCATGATCTCCATCACTGTGTCTTCATGAAGTTGTCTCGCCAACTATTACTTCTACTACTATGGCTAACGTTTAGCAATAAAGTAAAGTAATTACATGGCATTTATGATTGACACGCAGGTCATACAATAAAATAAGATAACTCCTATGGCTCCTGCCGGCTGTCATACTCATCGACATGCAAGTCGTGAATCCTATTACAAGAACATGATCAATATCATACATCACAATGCATCACATCACATCCTTTGGCCATATCACATCACAAGGCATATGCTGCAAAAACAAGTTAGACGTCCTCTAATTTGTAGTTGCAAGTTTTTACGTGGCTGCTATAGGTTACTAGCAAGAACGTTTCTTACCTACATCAAAACCACGACATGATATGCCAATTGCTATTTACCCTTCATAAGGACCCTTTTCATCGAATCCAATCGACTAAGGTGGGAGAGACAGACACCCGCTAGCCATTTTATGCAACAAGTGCATGGCAGGCGGTGGAACCAGTCTCATGTAAGCGTACGTGTAAATTCGGTCCGGGCCGCTTCATCCCACAATACTGCCGAATAAAGATAAGACTAGTAGTGGTAAGCAAATTAACAAAATCGACACCCACAACTGCTTTGTGTTCTACTCGTGCATAGATTCTACACATAGACCTAGCTCATGATGCCACTGTTGGGAGACGTAGTAGTAAATCAA
Source organism: Hordeum marinum (assembly GCA_022496015.1). Lineage (NCBI taxonomy): Eukaryota > Viridiplantae > Streptophyta > Magnoliopsida > Poales > Poaceae > Hordeum > Hordeum marinum. Next base: position 8,639,136 of record CM039675.1, read on the forward strand.
AATTTTCCTACGTGTCACCAAGATCTATCTATGGAGAAACCAGCAACGAGTGGGGAGATTGCATCTTCATACCTTTGAAGATTTCTAAGCGGAAGCGTTACAAGAACGTGGTTGATGGAGTCGTACTCGCAGCAATTCAGATCGCGGTGGATTCCGATCTAAGCGCCGAACAACGGTGCCTCCGCATTCAACACACGTGCAGTCCGATGATGTCTCCTACGCCTTGATCCAGCAAGGAGGAAGGAGAGGTTAGGGAAGGGCTCCAACAGCAGCACGACGGCTTGGTGGTGGTGGAGTAGCAAGGTATTCCGGCAGGGCTTCGCCTAAGCGCTGCGGAGGAGGAAAAAGAGAGCTAGGGCTTTGCCGTGAGAGAGAGAGTTCAGAACTGTTCTCAAAAAGCCAAAACCTCAAGTATATATAGGAGGAGGGAGAGGGAGGGCTGGCTTGGACTCTCCTCCAAGGAGGAGAGCTTCGGCCGAATCAAAGGGAGAGTCCACCTCCCACAAGGGAGGTGGATCTCCTCCTTTTCAAACTCCTTTGCCCTTATCTCTACTCCTCCAGCCGCATGGGCCTTTCTAGAAGGTCTTGGCCAGCCCAATAAGGGCTGGCACGCCTCCTCTAAGGACCCACAAAGTCCTATGGTCGTCACACCCCTCCCAGGGTCCTCCGGTACCATCCCGGCACTCCCGGTACAATACCGATGAGCCCGAAAACTTTCCGATGACCAAAACTGGACTTCCTATATATCAATCTTTACCTCCGGACCATTCCGGGGCTCCTCATGGCGTCCGGGATCTCATCCGGGACTCCAAACAACTTTGGGTAATCACGTATACCATTTCCCTATAACCCTAGCGTCATCGAACCTTAAGTGTGTAGACCCTACGGGTTCGGGAGACACGTGGACATGACCGAGACACTTCTCCGGCCAATAACCAACAGCGGGATATGGATACCCCTGTTGGCTCCCATATGTTCCACGATGATCTCATCGGATGAACCACGATGTCGGGGATTCAATCAATCCCGTATACAATTCCGTTTGTCTATCGGTATGATACTTGCCCGAGATTCGATCGTCGGTATCTCTATACCTTGTTCAATCTCATTACCGGCAAGTCTCTTTACTCGTTCCGTAATACATCATCCCATGACTAACTTCTTGGTCACATTGAGCTCATTATGATGATGTCTTACCGAGTGGGCCCAGAGATACCTCTCCATCACACGGAGTGACAAATCCCAGTCTCGATTCGTGCCAACCCAACAGACACTTTCGAAGATACCCGTTGTGCACCTTTATAGCCACCCAGTTATGTTGTGACGTTTGGCACACCCAAAGCATTCCTACGGTATCTGGGAGTTGCACAATCTCATGGTCTAAGGAAACGATACTTGACATTGAAAAGCTTTAGCAAACAAACTACACGATCTTGTGCTACGCTTAGGATTGGGTCTTGTCCATCACATCATTCTCCTAATGATGTGATCCCGTTATCAATGACATCCAATGTCCATGGTCATGAAACCGTGACCGTCTATTGATCAACGAGCTAGTCAACTAGAGGCTCACTAGGGGCATGTTGTGGTCTATGTATTCACACATGTATTACGGTTTCCTGTTAACACAATTATAGCATGAACAATAGACAATTATCATGAACAAGGAAATACAACAATAACCATTTTATTATTGCCTCTAGGGCATATTTCCAACACCGGGACCACCAGAAGGGTTCCGAGGGTCCACTGTGTAGGACCACAAGAACCAAAGGGCTGCATGGGCTGTAGGTGGGAGGGAACCAGCCCTACGTGGGCTGGTGCGCCCCCCACAAGGGCCCAAGGCACAGCACAAGGTGGGAGGGGGGCAAACCCTAGGGGCAGATGGGCGCTAGGCCCACCTAGGGTGTCGTCCCTCTCTCTCCCTCTTTGGACACCGCACCAGATGCCATCTGGGGCTGCCGCCGGCCCTAGGGTGGGAACCCTAGGGGCTGCGCCCTACCTCCTCCTCCTCCTATATATAGTGGGGGTTTTGGGGGCTGCCAACACAGAAGTTTCTTTCTCTCTTGGCGCAGCCCTACCCCTCCTCCTCCTCGTCTTCCGTATTGCTTAACGAAGCCCTGCCGGAGTACCACATAGCTCCACCGTCACCACGCCGTCATGCTTCCGGAGCTCACCCTCAACCTCTCCTTCCTCCTTGCTGGATCAAGGCATAGGATACGTCACCGGGCTGCACGTGTGTTGATCGCGGAGGCGCCGTTGTTCGGCGCTTAGATCGGAATCCACCGCGGTCTGAATCGCTGTGAGTACGACTCCACCAACCACGTTCTTGTAACGCTTCAGCTTTGCGATCTTTAAAGTTATGAATATGCACTCCCCTTTGCTCGTTGCTGGTTTCTCCATAGATAGATCTTGGTGACACGTTGGAACATTTTTTATTTACTACTACGTCTCCTAACAAAAACCCCACATATATATAGGGGGAAGGGAGGAGGGTGCGCAGCCCCTAGGGTTCCCACCCTAGGGCCGGTGGCCAACCCTAGATGGCCTTGTGGCCGGCGGCCAAGAGGGGAGAGGAGGGGCGGCGCCTTAGGTGGGCCTAGGGCCCATCTACCCCTAGGGTTTGCCCCCCCTCCCACCTAGTCTTGCGCCTTGGGCCATTGTGGGAGGCGCACCAGCCCACCTAGGGGTTGGTTCCCTCCCACCTGTGGCCAATGCAGCCCTCTGGTGCTGGTGGCCCCACACGATGGACCCCCCGGAACCCTTCCGGCTGTCCCGGTACGTTACCGGTGATGCCCGAAACACTTCCGGTGACAAAAACATCACTTCCTATATATGAATCTTTACCTACGGACCATTCTGGAACTGCTCGTGACGTCCGGGATCTCATCTGGGACTCCGAACAACCTTCGGTAACCACATACACAATTTCCCTATAACCCTAGCATCATCGAACCTTAAGTGTGTAGACCCTACGGGTTCCGGAGGCATATAGACATGACCGAGACACCTCTCCGGTCAATAACCAACAGCGGGATCTGGATACCCATGTTGGTTCCCACATGCTCCACGATGATCTCATCGGATGAACCACGATGTCGGGGACTCAATCAATCTCGTATACAAATCCCTTTGTCTACCGGTATGATACTTGCCCGAGATTCGATCGTCGATATCCCTATACCTTGTTCAATCTCGTTACCGGCAAGTCTCTTTACTCGTTCCGCAACACATCATCCCGTGGCTAACTCCTTAGTCACACTGAGCTCATTATGATGATGTCTTACCGAGTGGACCTCTCCGTCGACCTTGTGGGAGGTGCACAAGCCCACCTAGGGGCTGGTTCCCTCCCACCTGCGGCCCATGCAGCCCTCTGGTGCCGGTGGCCCCACACGGTGGACCCCTCGGAACCCTTCCGGTGGTCCCGGTACGTTACCGGTGATGCCCGAAACACTTCCGGTGACCAAAACCTCACTTCCTATATATGAATCTTTACCTCCGGACCATTCCGAAACTCCTCGTGACGTACGGGATCTCATTCGGGACTCCAAACAACCTTCGGTAACCACGTATACAATTTCCCTATAACCCTAGCGTCATTGAACCTTAAGTGTGTAGGCCCTACGGGTTCCGGAGGCATGTAGACATGACCGAGACACCTCTCCAGTCAATAACCAACAAAGGGATCTGGATACCCATGTTGGCTTCCACATTCTCCACGATGATCTCATTATATGAACCACGATGTCGGGGATTCAATCAATCTCGTATACTATTCCCTTTGTCTACCGGTATGATACTTGCCCAAGATTCGATCGTCAGTATACCTATACCTTGTTCAATCTCGTTACTGGCAAGTCTCTCTACTCGTTCCGCAACACATCATCCCATGGCTAACTCCTTAGTCACATTGAGCTCATTATGATGATGTCTTACCGAGTGGGCCTAGAGATACCTCTCCGTCACACGGAGTGACAAATCCCAGTCTCGATTCGTGCCAACCCAACAAATACTTTTGGGGATACCCGTAGTGTACCTTTATAGCCACTCAGTTACGTTGTGACGTTTGGCACACCCAAAGTATTCCTATGGTATCCGGGAGTTGCAGAATCTCATGGTCTAAGGAAACGATACTTGACATTAGAAAAGCTTTAGCAGACGAACTACACGATCTTGTGCTGTGCTTAGGATTGGGTCTTGTCCATCACATCATTTTCCTAATGATGTGATCTTGTTATCAACGACATCCAATGTCCATGGTCATGAAACCGTGAACATCTATTGATCAACGAGCTAGCCAACTAGAGGCTCACTAGGGACTTGTTCTGGTCTATGTATTCACACATGTATTACGGTTTCCGGTTAATACAATTATAGCATGAACAATAGACAATTATCATGAACATGGAAATATAATAATAACTATTTTATTATTGCCTCTAGGGCATATTTCCAACACTTCTCAATTCCCACAAGCGCATGATCATGATCCTGATTATGTAAACCATGCCATGCAGAGGCAAAAAATTTAACTGCTTCACCTTGTTGTTAAAACTTTCTGCCAAGTTGTTGTTGATACGATCACACTTGATGACAGTGTTAAATCCTGACCTATACCATAATAAAGAATGGTAGGTGTTCACCCATGGACCAAACTCAAGGCATGTTGGCATTATCTTACAAAGATGATATGAATGTGTCTGTTTAGTGTAAGATCTTGCCGTTGGCCACATGCGACTGAATTCTTCACCTCTAAATTTTTTGATCAAATTCATCCACATATGGCCGAAGCACTCCCTTTGCTCACAATGAGGGAAAACATTCTTCACTGCGTTTTCTAGCCCTTTGCATGCATCTGTGTGGACCGCCAAAGGAGACACTGGCCCTATGCATCTTTTCAACTGCATCATGAACCATGTCCACGGGACCTCTGTCTCTGACTGAAACAAGCCAATAGCAACAGGGAACATCCAGTTGTGTCCATCCAAAGCATTGCAAGCTGCCAATTGACCATTCCACTTGCCAGTCAAAAATGATGAGTCTATGCTCAAATATGGACGACACCCTGCCTTGAAGCCATCAATGCAATGCTTTAAAGCCATAAGAAAACTTAGAGAAAAGGACTCTTCCATCCTCCGTTACCTTGGTATCTATCTCCACAACACTGCCAGGTGACCTCTTCTCCACCTCTGCTTTGAAATTATAAAGCATCCTAAAAGTATTTGCCCAGTCACCATATAATTGTTTCATTGCCCTTTGTTTTGCCTTCCACACCGTGTTATACTTCATCTTAATGGGGTATTGCTTTTCCAAGTCTAAATTAAGTTTCTTTGCAGTAGTGTTTGGTTTCTTGGCTAAAATAGGAATGATCTTTTCTGCAAACCAAAGTTGTGATGTCATGGTTGATACTCTGTGTGAACTTGTAATACAAGTATGTTGGTGTGGGATTTGATTCACCCGAATGGTACTTCCATTAGGTTGGTGTCTAGCAGATATGTACCACTTGCAAGGCTTGACACTTCCATCAAAACCTCTACATCTTGCATAAAACTTCTTTCTATCAGTCCACTTAGTCTTGGCATCAAACTCATGTTTGACTGCATAAGTCTTGAAACACATCCTAAACTCATCCCTGTTTGGGAACAACTTTCCCACTGCAATAACAGGGTTTTCATTGTCATACACATTTACCAACTCATCATCATGTGCATCATCTACATCATCTACAACATCTTCTATTAGCTATCCATCCACATCTTCAGCTCTATCTCTAGTAGCATCAGTATCAGTAGGCATACTAGATTCACCATCCTTCTCCTCCTTATCTTCATGAGCTACTCGAATGCCAAAAAATTGGCCATCTCAGTGTCATCCATTGGTGCAATGACTAAATCAGTTGGGTCATTTAATTCTACTGAATTCCAATCAACAGAAACAACCCTTGCAACACCATCAAAGCCCTCTTCTGCATCAACCCCCTCAGGTAATACTGTCACTTCACCTGTACACATGGGCATTATCTGCCTCTCTGAAGCCCAATCATCATCTACCATCTATGAAGCTAACTTTGAGGGTACATATCCAACCTGAGAATCTGATTTCAGATCAACAAGCTCTACATGAAACATAGTCTGTTTGGTTGTCCAGCCATCTTGTTGATCGATTTCATGAACCATCTCTTCATAATCCACAATTCTCACATACTCTCCTTTCCAATTATCAAACCGTAACAATGCTACCTCTTGCTCTGGACACCAAAAAATGCTCTCCCCAATTTTTTCCACCACATTCTTCACGGCCTTCTCTTCCATGCTATGTAGTTCTTGTGGATCAATCTCTGCAAAATTAATCTCCCATTTCATAATTGTATCTCTCTCTATGTCCCGCATGCTACCATCACCTAGCTTCGCCTTAGAAGGAAGAAATTCCACACAGAATTTGAATGTCCGAGAACCACCACGCCTGTTTGTCAATGGCGGGACAGTGTGAGGTGAGCTAGCGGAAGCAGATGAGGCACAAATCGCATAGGTTGGAAAGGATGTTGTTGTCTCTGGCGGCTCCATCGCGGTCAGCCCCCCCCCCCTATTGGGAGACATAGTAGTAAATCAAAAATTTCTACGCGTTCACCAAGATCTATCTATGGAGAAACCAGCAACGAGTGGGAAAGAGATTGCATCTTCATACCTTTGAAGATCGCTAAGTGGAAGCGTTACAAGAACGCGGTTGGTGGAGTCGTACTCGTAGTGATTCAGATCGCGGTGGACTCCGATCTCAGCGCCGAACAACGGCGCCTCCGCGTTCAACACACGTACAACCCGGTGACGTCTCCTACGCCTTGATCCAGCAAGGAGGAAGGAGAGGTTGGGGAAGAGCTCCGTCAGCACAACGGCATGGTGACGGTGGAGCAGCGTGGTCTCCGACAGGGCTTCGCCAAGCGCTATGGAGAACGAGGAGAGGGAGGAGTAGGGTTGCGCCGAGAGGAGAGGAACTCATGTCTCGCAGCCCTCCAAAACCCCAAATATATATAGGGGGAAGGAGGAGGAGGCACCCCATCTAGGGTTCCCACCCTAGAGGGTGCGGCAGCCCTAGATGGGAGGGCCAGCGGCCAAGGTGGGAGGAGGGGCGGCGCCCTAGGGTGGGCCTTGGGCCCATCCACGCCTAGGGTTTGCCCCCTCCACCGCTTGTTGTGCCTTGGGTTGGGGTGGGAGGTGCACCATCCCACCTAGGGGTTGGTTCCCTCCCACTCTTGGCCCATGAAACCTTCTGGGGCTCGTGGCCCCTCCCGGTGGACCCTCGGAACCCTTCCGGTGGTCCCGGTACACTACCGGTGACGCCCGAAACACTTCCGGTGACCAAAACCTCACTTCCTATATATGAATCTTTACCTTCGGACCATTCCGAAACTCCTCGTGACGTACGGGATCTCATCCGGGACTCCGAACAACTTTCGGTAACCATGGACACTATTTCCCTATAACCCTAGCGTCATCGAACCTTAAGTGTGTAGACCCTACGGGTTCGGGAGACACGTAGACATGACCGAGACACCTCTCCAGTCAATAACCAATAGCGGGATCTGGATACCCATGTTGGCTCCCATATGCTCCATGATGATCACATCGGATGAACCACGATGTTGGGGATTCAATCAATCCCGTATACAATTCCCTTTGTCTACCGGTATGATACTTGCCCAAGATTCGATCGTCGATATCCCTATACCTTGTTCAATCTCATTACCGGAAAGTCTCTTTACTCGTTCCATAACACATCATCCTGTGGATAACTCTTAGTCACATTGAGCTCATTATGATGATGTCTTACCGAGTGGGCCCAGAGATACCTCTCCGTCACACGGAGTGACAAATCCCAGTCTCGATTCGTGTCAACCCAACAGACACTTTCAGAGATACCCGTAGTGCACCTTTATAGCCACCCAGTTACATTGTGATGTTTGGCACACCCAAAGCATTCCTACTGTATCCGGGATTTGCACAATCTCATGGTCTATGGAAACGATACTTGACATTGGAAAAGCTTTAGCAGACGAACTACATGATCTTGTGCTATGCTTAGGATTGGGTCTTGTCCATCACATCATTCTCCTAATGATGTCATCCCGTTATCAATGACATCCAATGTCCATGGTCATGAAACCGTGACCATCTATTGATCAATGAGCTAGCCAACTAGAGGCTCACTAGGGACATGTTGTGGTCTATGTATTCACACATGCATTACGGTTTCCAGTTAACACAATTATAGCATGAACAATAGACAATTATCATGAACAAGGAAATACAATAATAACCATTTTATTATTGCCTCTGGGGCATATTTCCAACACCCCCTCCCCCCACCCAAATCTGGATCAAATCGACGAAAAACAGAGGGAAACACAGGCGATGAAGTGAGATCTAACTAGACACGAAGGAGAACATGACAGGGTTCCAGCTTCACTCACTAGAGTCACTGTCGCCACCGAGAAAGAAAGCTTCGCCTCCGCCGGCAGCTCACTGTCGGGAACGAAGAGGAGGGATCAACAAAGGTTCATAAATGGGTACCCATTCGGACAAGCACGGGGAAACGGTTCACCTGATGAACTGACAAGTGGGGCCCGTAACTAGATGCACTACCAAGTAGGGCCTGCATGTCTTAAACATAACCTCACCCCCGTTGATGACCATTTAAAATGCCCGAGTGGGTCTTGGCTATTTGGGCTTCTGAAACGTCTCGCGAGAGCCATTTTCGTCAACTACGTCGCATTCTTTCCAATTCACCTCAAATGTGTCGCACAGGAGCTATTGACCCGCACTAGATATACTTTGTACCTTGCTCTATGTTGTATGCTGACACTCCTTCCTTTATTATATATATATTTATTATGTAAATTATATATATGGACTGATGAACAAGGTTGAATTACTTTTGTTTCTTCCTTTGCAAGTGCGGTAACACTAGTGCAGAACTGGCCTATAGTCGCGGTTCGTAAGGGCCTTTAGTGCCAGTTCTAGAACCGACACTAAAGGGTGGGGACTAAAGCCTCCCCCCCCCCTTTAGTGCCGGTTCAACCCGGCCAGACACCAAAGGCCCTCCACGTGGCATCCGATGGCGCCATGGGCTGGGGGACCTTTAGTCCCGGTTGGTAACACCAACCGGGACTAAAAGTATTGAGTTTTTTTAGTTTTGTTTTATTTTTCCTTTTAATTCTTTAGGGGTTTATGAATTAATTATGGTTATACGCCGTTATACAAATTTTCATGCAGTACCAATTAAGAGGTTGTTATATCATTATGTTCATGATGAATTATTATATCATTGTGAGGAAGAAACATGGATTTTATTCATCCAAATGCATAAAAAGTGATCAAAAGTTGAATTAGTAGGACGATGATCCTACTAATTCAACTTTTGGTCACTTTTGATCCATCCACATGAATCTAATCTGCTTTCCTTCCCCCAATGATATAACAAATCATCATGATCAACATCATCATCATATTAATATATAAAAACTCTTGCATCATATCATTACCAACGACAACACTATAGCTAATAATCATCATAGTCATTACCACCAACTCCTCATCATCATCATCATCAACTCTAACACATTGTAGCACATAATAACACATTATACCTAGTACCTATGTACTCCTCTCTCATAGGACCTACTCTACCCTCTCTTAGATACAATATCATAAAACAAGATAGGCTCTGACTCTCCATTATGGAGAATGGAGATCATTTTGTCTCCCATTCTTGGCCTACGCACAATGTTGCTTCCAAGTATCTCTCTACGATAGACCATACATTTTTTCACATCTTTGATTGTCATGACTCCATCGGTTTTAGAAATCCGGTATGGACAGGAGTGATGCGTAGGCTGGCCTAGCCGTGGTGGCCCTAAGCTCGTAACAACAACGCGACCTCTCGGAAACATCAGATGAGGCACACAATCCACCGGGATTTTCTATTGAAAAACATAGTAATAACTTTGTAGTTAGCAATGTAGTTTAGTTTTAGAAGAATTTATGCAAAAGATGCACAAATGTCGTAATAGTAGAAAATCTTACCATGTAATCTCCATGGATGTTACCGTAGCATACCACCTGCACTAGTGGCACATATTGACCATAATGTTGAGGAGTTTGATAATAGCTATTGTAATTCTCAAGATGATTAAGAAATTTGGTAAGATGGTCTTTCTCCTTACAAGTTACCTCTGCTTCGTCATTGTAGTAATAGGTTATGTCTACCATCTTCCGTACATTTTTTGAAGAATGAAAATAATCTGTCAATAGAAATAAGTTGTCAACTATGTTTAAATAAACAATATAAATTTCTTAATAAATATGGTTGAGAAACTCACATAATGGTAGAACTAGAGGCGTCTGCACATCGACCTAGATGTCGATATTACCTTCAATTTCATCTTCCGGACGAATATCAAAGGTGATAAGCATATTAGGCTCAAATGCATAAGCCTTGCATAGTCCTCTCCAACTTTTGCATTCAAAATAATAGTAGGTTTCTGCATGGTACAATTTTACCGCAAAAGTATAACCATGCTCGGTCCTCAAGTGAACTATCTTTACCTCCATATCTTTTTTTGTATCGAAACCAATCTTATCCAAGACAGCAATTCTTGCATGGCAGAGGATACGCTAGTAGAATAGTAAAAAATTAAAATTATAAGTAAAAGCAAAAGAAGCAGAAGTCATGCTTAATTACGAAAAAAGACTTGTCATTGTGACTTACTGTATCCACTTCGAAGGTCTCATCCAGCATGATGCTAAAGCGCCTACCATCAACTAGGAAAGGCTTGTCACACAAGATGTGCTCGTATTCGCACATAGCGAATTCCCTTTCGTCGTCAGACATTTCCTATGTTCATAGTTGAAACATTTAAAATCGATCGAAGAAAACTACGAGAAAACTCATCAACACACATATCACTATTACTCAATATGCAACAGGTTGACTTTAGGTCTATCGAGTCTTGCCTTCCTAAACTTTCATCTCACGTATATGGTGGGCGCACTCCATCTGATATTGCGACCGTCGGTGATGGTGGATCCTCCATTCGTCCGAGAGAGCGTTACACCAAAATGTCTAGCACACTGGAACGAAGGAGAAGCCACCCCACGAAAACAGTCGGGATTCTTCCTCTCTCATATATATGGTGGACACTCTCCCTCACTGAAAGACACACAAGAAGCCGAAATAGACGTAAAGTCAACCCGTTCCATATATCGAGCAATGACATAGAAAAAATGCAACATTAAAATATGCAACTTTTGCAAATACTAATTGCTATACATTGGATCAAATGTCAAAATTCATCAACTTTATTCTATACATATATTGGATCAAAATGTAAAAAATCCTACGTTATAACTACCCTAATAATATTCAATTATCAATAAAATATCTAATTAAGCAACATTATATACTTCGTCTAAGCAACATTTTAATAGGTTAGGAACATTATATACTTCCAATTAAGCATATATACTTCTAAGCAACATTTTAATAGGTTAGGGACATTATATACTTCAAAATTCATCTAATTAACATTTATATATCAAAAATTCATCTAACATTTCTATAATTAAAAATATAAAAAACTAAAAAACATTCATCTAAATTTATATATCTAATTCATCTAACATTTATATAACTAAAAGTATAAAAAACTAAAAAAACGGAAAAACGGAAAATAAGAAAATGTGTGTGTGTGTGTGCGTGTGTGTGTTCATGCATGTGTGTGTGTGGGCTCGATCAATCAATGGGAGGGCGGCCATGGTGGCAGGGGCTCACAGCGGGGCGACGGGCGGCGAGGCGAGGCGACGACGACGGCCACGACGACGGAGCACGACGGTGGCGGCGGCGCGCGATGGTGGCGGTGACGAGGGACGGCGCGTCTGGGCCGGCGACGGCGTGGGTGGCGCGTCGGTGGCGGCGACGGCGTCGGGACGGCGACGACGTGGGCGGCGACGGCATCGGGACGGCGACGACGTGGGCGGCGACGGCGTCGGGGGCGCGCGGGTGGCGATCCTGTGGTCGAAGAGGCAAAGAAAATAAAGGGAATCTAAAAAACTTTCAACTCCTGCTTATATAGGAGGAACTTTAGTCGCGGTTGGTGGCTCCAACCGCGACTAAAGACCCACCTTTAGTCGCGGTTGGAGCCACCAACCGCGACTAAAGGTGAATTTCACCAGCCGAAAGGTGGGTCTTTAGTCGCGGTTGGAGCCACCAACCGCGACTAAAGGGTTGTGTGCCAGGCGCGAGGCGAGGTGGATGTTTAGTCCCACCTTGCTTGCCGAGAGGAGCTCGCACCGGTTTATAAGCTCCGTCGCGGCTACCGTGTCGAGCTCCTCTCTTAAGTAGGCCTTCTCGGCTTACCTCTCCTTTGCACCCTGTGGGGTCTGCTAGGCCGTACGGGCCTGCATCCTGACCCAACAAGAGGTTGGGTTTCTAGTCATATGTAGGCCGTGGCGGGCTTTTTTAATTTTTTTTTTGTTTTCTCCTTAATTTATTTTCTTTTGTTTTTGAGTTGTTTTTTGCTTTATTTAGAGTTTCTTTGTGAATCTTTTTTCTTTAGGTAAAAAAATTTATAAAATTTCTCTTAGTGCTAGTAATTTTCAAATTTGAATAGTTTAAATTTGAATTATTTGAAATTTGTGTGAATCACTAGTTTGTGAATAACTTTACTTTAAAAATAGATTTTCTATGATTCTTTTTTCTATTGTTTAATATTATCGTATTATATCATTATTTCCAATTTGGTAATTCTTAGATTATTTAAAAAATGACATGCCTTTGTAATAGGCGAGTTTTCGTCTGAAACCCTGATAGTTCGAAAGAGATTGTCCATTTTGTACACGAAGTGCATCCAGTTTTTGCCGTAACCCTCTCAACTTTTTAGCACATACTATGTGGGTGAAATGATGATACCATGCCAACTTTCGACCTTTTCAGATTTCATTTGAAGTGCTTATCAATTTCAGGGTCATTTAGCTCAAAACAATGAGTAAATGCATGAAAAATAGCAAATGAAGTCGGAAAGGGTTGAAAATTGACGGTCTCCCTTCGAATGGTGCATACTGAACGCACAAAAAGTCTGGAGTTGAAATAAGTTAGAAAAATGAAATGCCTTTGTAACAGGCGAGTTTTCGTCTAAAACCCTAATACTTCGAAAGAGATTTTTCATTTTGTACACGAAGTGCATCCAGTTTTTGCCGTAACCTCTCAACTTTTTAGCACATGCTATGTGGGTGAAATGATGATACCATGCCAACTTTCAACCTTTTCAGAGTTCATTTGAAGTGCTTATCAATTTCAGGGTCATTTAGCTCAAAAAAACAGTAAATGCATGAAAAATAGCAAATGAAGTCGAAAAGGGTTGAAAATTGATGGCCACCCTTCGAATGGTGCATACTGAACGCACAAAACACATAAGTACACTACTATTACAAAGATTCCCTTCGGTTTGTCCGAAGTGGGACTTTCTAGATATATAAGTCCGGAAACTAACTAGAGAATTCGGTCACATCCCAGAGTGGGATCTTTGGGTGTAAAACTTTTTCTTCGCGTGTGTCCCTTTGCGTCATAACCATGGGCAATCTTCATCGTTTAACTTGATGCTCGGGTCAACATTCACTTTGAAGGGAGCAATTTCATGAAACTTTTCATAATCTTCTGACATGTCTGTCTTGTCCTCCACTCCCACGATGTTTCTTTTCCCTGAAAGAACTATGTGGCGCTTTGGCTCATCGCATGATGTATTTACTTCCTTATCTTTTCTTTTTCTCGGCTTTGTAGACATGTCCTTCACATAAAAAACATGTGCCACATCATTGGCTAGGATGAATGGTTCGTCTGCATGCCTAAGATTGTTGAGATCAACTGTTGTCATTCTGTACTATGGGTCTTCCTTTACCCCTCCTCCCGTAAGATTGACCCATTTGCACCTAAACAAAGGGACCTTCAAATAAAGTCCATAGTCAAGTTCCCATATCTCCTCTATGTTACCATAGTATGTGTCCTTTGGCCCATTGTTGTTTGCTGCATCAAAGCGGACACAACAGTTTTGGTTGGCGCTCTTTTTATCTTGGGCCATCGTGTAAAATGTATTCCCATTTATCTCATACCCTTTGAAAGTCAATATAGTCGAAGATGGTAACTTGGACAGCAAGTACAGTTCATCTTCAACGGTGTCGTCATGAACGAGACGTGTCTGCAACCAACCGGTGAAAGTCACTGTTTGTTCATGTGTAATCCAGTCATCAGACTTCTCCGGGTGTTTGGAGCGTAGAATATTCTTGTGTTGCTCGATATACGGAGCCACCAAGGCGGAACTTTGTAGAACTGTATAGTGTGCTTGCGCCAAAGAATGCCAATCCCGACATATTAGTGATTTCTTTCCTAGCTTGCCTTTTCCACCCAGTCTGCCCTCATGCTGCGATTCAGGAACACCTATCGGCTTAATGTCAGGAATAAAGTCAACACAAAACTCAATGACCTCCTATGTTTCATGTCCCTTGGAGATGCTTCCTTCTGGCCTAGCACGATTATGAACATATTTATTTAAGACTCCCATGAAACTCTCAAAGGGGAACATATTTTGTAGAAATACAGGACCCAGAATGGAAATTTCCTCGACTAGGTGAACTAGGACGTGTGTCATGATATTGAAGAAGGATGGTGGGAACACCAACTCGAAACTGACAAGACATTGCACCAAATCATTCTCTAACCTTGGTAGGATTTCTGGATCGATTACCTTCTGAGAGATTGCATTCAGGAATGCACATAGCTTCACAATGGCTAATCAAACGGTTTCCTGTAGAAGCCCCCTCAATGCAACCGGAAGCAGTTGCGGCATAATCACGTGGCAGTCATGAGACTTTAGGTTCTAAAACTTTTTCTCTACCATATTTATTATTCCCTTTATATTCGACGAGAAGCCAGACGGGACCTTCATACTGAGAAGGCATTCGAAGAAGATTTCCTTCTCTTCTTTGGTAAGAGCGTAGCTGGCATGACCCTGAAACTGTTGTGGATCCATGCCTTCTTTTCCGTGCATACGTTGCTGGTCCTCCCGTGCCTCCGGCGTATCTTTTGTCTTCCCATAAACGCCCAAGAAGCCTAGCAGGTTCACGCAAAGATTCTTCGTCACATGCATCACATCGATTGCAGAGCGGACCTCGAGGTCTTTCCAATACGGTAGGTCCCAAAATATAGATTTCTTCTTCCACATGGGTGCGCGTTTGTCAGCGTCATTCGGAACAGATTGTGCACCAGGACCCTTTCCAAAGATTACTTTTAAATCCTTGACCATATCAAGTATTTCATCACCCGTACGGTGGCGAGGCTTCTTTCGGTGATCTGCCTCACCTTTAAAATGCTTGCCTTTCTCTATTACTATGTGCCTACTCTGAAGAAACGATGATGCCCCAAATACACATTCTTCTTACATTTATCCAAATATATACTGTCGGTATTATCTAAACAGTGTGTGCATGCATGGTATCCCTTGTTTGTCTATCCTAAAAGGTTATTGAGAGCAGGCCAATCATTGATGGTTACAAACAGCAACGCATGTAGGTCAAATTCCTCCTGATCAGTCGCATCCCACGTAGGTACACCTTTTCCATTCCACAACTATAAAAGTTCTTCAACCAATGGCCTTATGTACACATCAATGTCGTTGTCGGGTTGCTTGGGGCCTTGTATGAGCACTGGCATCATAATGAACTTCCGATTCATGCACAACCAAGGAGGAAGGTTATAGATACATAGAGTCATAAGCCATGTGCTATGATTGTTGTTCTGCTCCCCAAAAGGATTAATGCCATCTGCACTTAAACCAAACCATACGTTCCTTGCATCCTTTGCAAAGTCCACTGCAACCCGTCAGCGGGCACTCTCAACTTCCCGTCTTTCTTACGGTCTTCGTTGTGCCATCGCATCAACTTGGCATGCTCTTTGTTTTGGAACAAACGTTTCAACCGTGGTATTATAGGAGCATACCACATCACCTTGGCAGGAATCTTCTTCCCGGGGCGCTCGCCCTCAACATCACCAGGGTCATCATGGCCGATCTTATAGCGCAATGCACAACATACCGGGCATGCATTCAAATCCTCGTACTCACCGCGGTAGAGGATGCAGTCATTAGGGCATGCATGTATCTTCTTGACCTCTAATCCTAGAGGGCAGACAACCTTCTTTGCTTCGTACGTACTCTCTGGCAATTCGTTGTCCTTTGGTAGCTTCTTCTTTAACATTATCAGCAACTTTTGAAATGCCTTGTCAGATACACCATTCTCTGCCTTCCATTGCAGCAATTCCAATGTGGTACCCAGCTTTTTATTGTCATCTTTGCAATTTGGGTACAACCTTTTTCGTGATCCTCTAACATGCGCTGCAACTTCAGCTTCTCCTTTTCACTTGCGTAGTTTCTCTTTGCATCAGCAATGGCCCGACCAAGATCATCAGCGGGCTCATTAGATGCCTCTTCTTCAGCACCTTCCCGCATTGTCAGCTCAGCTTCTTCCCCCATTGGTGTACCATCGTATTCATGGAACCCATGGCTAGGATAGCTGTCGTCATCCTCTTCTTCTTCATTCTCTTCCATTAGGAACCCTCTTTCTCCGTGCTTGGTCCAACATTTATAGCCGGACATGAAACCGGACTCAAACAGGTGGACGTGAATGGTTCTTGAGTTAGAGTAATTTTGATCATTCTTACAGCCAGCACATGGACAATACATAAAACCATCCGGTCGCTTGTTTGCCTTAGCCGCAACCAGAAAAGTATGCACGACATTAATGAACTAGGGGAGCATCGGTCCTCGTACATCCATTGACAGCTCATCTTCATTACACAACACCGAAAAGACCAAATTAATACAAGTTCGTACATAAAGTTCATACACACTTGTTCTCATAAAACAACATACAAACTCTCTAGCTAAAGCATTTAAATGCAACAACAAATGCGATCAACATCGCAACTAAGGTAACAATTGATCCAATAGCATAGTGATACCAAGCCTCACGATCAATGGTATATCTTTTAAATTTTCTAATCTTCAAGTGCATTGTACCCATCTTGATCTTGTGATCATCGACGACATCGGCAACATACAACTCCAGTTTCATCTTCTCTTCTTCAACTCTTTTCCATTTTTCTTTCAAATACTCGTTTTCTTTTTCAACTAAATTTAACTTCTTGACAAGAATATCTATGTCGATTGGAATCTCCGGTTCACATACCTCCTAGATAAAAATATCTATGTCAACTTGATTGGCATAATTGTCATAAACACGAAATGCAACAAAGAGTTATAAAAGAGAGTATATACCACATCCGCATCATAAACCGGACGAGGGCCGACGGGGACGGATTTCAAAACCATGCCACTATGTATAAAAAACAACCATATAGGTAAGAAAATTATACAAGTAACTAACTAAATCTTACAAACATGGTTTTTTTATAAAAAGGATAAGAACAAGAAGCTCACCAAGGTGGTGCCGGCAACGGGGCGGTGCGGGCGATCGACGGTGGTTAGGACGGGGACGGGAAGGCACTAAGTAAAACACACCTACAAATGCAAAGTAAGAAGTTAATTTGAGCTCAAATTTCATAAATCAAATAAACTACCACATACAAACTAAAACCCACAAATTACTATACTTATAGAGCATTGCAAGAGCTAATCTAGCAATGAGAGACTAAAGGACAAAGTTGCTAACCTTTGTGAACACTTGGAAGGATGGGATGCCTCCAAATCTTGACAAATTTTGGCAAAAATGGAGGATGAGCTCGAGGAAGAGAGGAAGAACAGAGAGGAGATGAATGGGGAAGAACAGAGGACTCTGCTCGGGCTGGCACCGAAGGGTTTCGATATAGGGGGACCTTTAGTCCCAGTTGGTGGATCCAACCGCGACTAATGGTTAGCCTATAGTCGTGGTTGGAGCCACCAACCGGGACTAAAGGTTCCCGTGGGGCCCAGGCTGACGTCGGCCTGCCACCACGCCTTTAGTGCCGGTTTGTGGCACGAACCGGGACCAGTGCCGGTTCGTGGCACGAACCGGGACTAAAGGTCCGTAACGAACTGGCACAAATGATCACCGTCACGAACCGGCACTAATGATCACATTAGTGCCGGTTCAAAAACCAACCGGCACTAATAAGGCGGACAAAAGGTTTATTTTCTACTAGTGTAAGTATATATTTGCCTAATAGAAAAAAGTGCACTTCATATTATAAAGAAAAAGTGTAGCACATGTTGTGCTTCGTGCTATACACATATCCCCCCCCCCCACACACACACATCCCCGCGCAAAACATACAGGGGATATAGCAAATGGTTGTTCCAATCCTTCCCTCATGTGAGTTCGGACGAACAGTAAAAATAAAAAAATAAAAAGTGAATTATTTTTCTTGAAACATTGACAAATATTTTGATATCTTGCAAAATCTCATCAAGAAATTATATTCATGGAAAATGTGGCAAAAAATTTGATGCTTCAAAATGTTATTTTCAAACGCATTTTGGGGCATTGACTTTATTTGCCATGTTTTCCATGAATGTGGTTTCATGATGGAAATTTTCAAGCTATGAAAACATTTGTCAATGTTTCACACAAAAAAGTTCGGAATATTTTGAATTGATTAAATTTTACTATTCACCGGAGCTCACATGAACCTAGGATTGGGACAACACTTTCGCTTTAGGAAGCTCATACCATTAGAGCTCATTTTGGAAGCTCATTAATTCGATTTGTTAATGAACCGCATGTGCAGGAACATTCTTAGGCTCAGTAAAACGCGTTAAACGCTTCTAGTGAATCCGAAATCGTCATGGAAGACTAGTCCGCACATCAATTTTGAGTTAGCAAATTCCATGGGTCGGGAAAGAATTCCACACACATAATTGTTCTTTAGTTCATTCAGGAAAGGAGCGCCAAGCATGCGTAGCTCGGTGGTGGCGTGGTGGCTTGGATCATCGACCTCAGCAACATCATCACTCGTGCATGTGGACTAACCACTTGCCCGTGACACCACAGGAATCATCGAATATGCCTATGGTTTAAACCGTAGGCAAAGAGACTAAAACCGTAGGCATAGCCTATGCCTACGGTCCCCATAGGCATCGATAGCGTTGGCAAACCTACACCACCCGTAGGCATAGAAAAACCGTCGGCATACCTTATCTATGCCTACGGTTACTATAGGCATATATATCTATGTGATGTGTGCCGCTGGAGCACTGATTCCAAATCGTCTAAACTTCCCGGGTGGTCACCCATCCTCTCACTACTCCAGCCCCAGCACGCTTAACTTCCTGGTTCTATCGCCCCTAGTTTCCAAGTCTACACTTGTAATTTTCCTAACAATAGTAAGCTATCAATCCTATTAACCCTTAGGTCTTAATGTCAAATGATTTAATTTTTTGAATTCCAAACAATTATTAAAATAAACAAAATAAGTAATAATAATATTGAATTTCAATGAAAATAAAATAAGTAATAATATTATTTTATTCATTTTTGCCAATTATTCATTTAATATGGAATAAATAATATCTTTAAATCTGTAAACCGAAATTCGAAAAATAATATATCCATTATTATCAGAAAAATGTGAGGAATCCAAATAAGACATCATTTATTTATTTTTAAATAAATTAATTTTTAAAATTATTAAAAAAATTGATTTTGTAGGAAAAAATCTTCTTTTTGAAATAACTTTTGTAAATAAAATTATTATTTTAAATCATTATGCACCATTCAAAGCCACATCCTCAAATTTCAACCCTTTCTAACTTCATTTGCTATTTTTCATGCATTTAATGATATTTTTTAGCAAAATGACCCTGAAATTAAAAAACCTACAAATGAACTCTGAAAAGGTTAAAACTTGGCATGGTATCATCATTACACCCATATAGCATTTGCTACAAAGTTGAGAGGGTTACGATAAAAATTGGATGCACTTCGTGTACAAACTGGACCATCGCCTTCGAAGTATCAAATTTCGGACGAAAACTCGTCTGTTACAAAGGCATTTCATTTTTTAACTTATTTCAACTCCGGACTTTTTATGCATTCAATATGCACCATTCAAAGCCACATCCTCAAATTTCAACCCTTTCTAACTTCATTTGCTATTTTTCATGCATTTAATGATTTTTTTAGCTAAATGACCCTGAAATTGAAAAGCCCTACAAATGAACTCTGAAAAGGTTGAAACTTGTCATGGTAACAACATTTCACCCACATAGCATGTGCTAAAAAGTTGAGAGGGTTACGGCAAAAACTAAATACACTTCGTGTACAAACTGGACCATCTCCTTGGAAGTATCAAAGTTTCGGACGAAAACTCGTCTGTTATAAAGGCATTTCATTTTTTTAACTTATTTCAACTCCAGACTTTTTTCCATTCAATATGCATCATTCAAAGCCACATCCTCAAAATTCAACCCTTTCTAACTTCATTTGCTATTTTTCATGCATTTAATGATTTTTTTGAGCTAAATGACCCTGAAATTGAAAAGCCCTACAAGTGAAATCTGAAAAGGTTGAAACTTGGCATGGTATCATCATTACATCCACATAGCATGTGCTACAAAGTTGAGAGGATTACGATAAAAACTGGATGCACTTCGTGTACAAACTGGACCATCTCCTTCGAAGTATCAAAGTTTCGCACGAAAACTCGTCTGTTGCAAAGGCATTTCATTTTTTTAACTTATTTCAACTCCACATTTTTTGTGCATTCAATATGCACCATTCAAAGCCACATCCTCAAATTTCAACCCTTTCTAACTTCATTTGCTATTTTTCATGCATTTAATGATTTTTTGAGCTAAATGACCCTGAAATTGAAAAGCCCTACAAATGAACTCTGAAAAGGTTGAAACTTGGCATGGTATCAACATTTTACCCACATAGCATGTGCTAAAAAGTTTGGAGGCTTAGGGCAAAAACTGGATGCACTTCGTGTACAAACCGGACCATCTCCGTCGAAGTATCAAGGTTTCGGACGAAAACTCATCTGTTACAAAGGCATTTCATTTTTTTAACTTATTTCAACTCCAGAATTTTTGTGCATTCAATATGCATCATACTACAACATGTTAAAATCTACAGAAAGAACTAACTAAAAATAATAAAAACAACAATTAAATGACTAAAACAACTATATACCTACGGTTAAAACCGTAGGCAAAGCGCCTAAAACCGTAGGCATAGGCTATGCCTACGGGTACATGCCTACGGTGTAACCGTAGGCATAGATGACACGTGTCATGATCTGGTAGCTCGAGCTAGGGCTATGCCTACGGTTAAACCGTAGGCATAGTTTTGGCCTGGCTTTTTCTATTGCAGCAAAGCATCAAAGTAATAATTAAACATTTCAAACTGAACACATGATTTTCAATTGCTATCCAGTGATATAAACATTAAACAAATAGACATGAGGAACCAATGCAAGGATAACAACAAAACTACCAAACGTTACTTCGGTGTTATCGCCGTCCGTGAAGGGGTCAAACTCCGGAGCTGCGCATTGCCTCTTTAAACATCCCACCACACTCTCATACATGTATGAGGGCCCGATGCAAGTTTTGGTGGCATAGCTACCCCGCTCCGGCCTCAGACCGGCCTGACCCTAGCCCGATTGACCCTGACCGTAGGCAAAGCACAAAAGTAATAATTAAACAATTTAAACTAAACACATGAATTTTGAAATCCTTGAAACTTTTTGATGCAAATAGATATAAAATTTTCCTCATTTGGAAATCAAAACAAGAGGGGGTTTAACCGTATATATGCCTACGGTTTAACCGTAGGCATACATGAGACACGTGGCGGTATTCTATGTATGCCTACGGTTTAACCGTAGGCATACGTGTGACACGTGGCAGCATCAACATCTACGCCGACGGCTGCCGTTAGGTCCGTCGGCATAGCTTTACCGGGTCAGCCTTCCGTCCGGCTCTAGGCTCTATGCCGACTGCCCATTATATGCCTAGGGGGCCCGACGTTATTTGACGACGGCCAACATATGCCTACGGGCACTGTAGGCAAATCTCCAGCTTTGCCGACGGGGCAAATTTGCCGACGGTTTTGATTCAGTCGTAGGCTAAGCTCTTACTATGCCTATGGGGCCTGTAAGCATATCTTCAGCCGTAGGCATTTTCAATGTTTCCCGTAGTGTGAGCTGCCAAATCAAAGCACGTCGAGAAGCTGCAAACGTTGAAATTCAACGTTTCCCGACCCTATAAATATCGACCGTTCTTCCTCCTCACCACGAGAACAGTTCAGCTCTACTGCACCGGAGAGAGCACGATGGCGTCCCTCCCCACTTCTTCCATCCTACTTCTTGTCCTACTCGTGGTCGTCGTCGGCGCCGACGCGGCAACCTTCACCGTCATCAACAAGTGCCAATACACGGTGTGGGCGGCGGCCGTGCCGTCCGGCGGAGGCAGGAAGCTGGACGCGGGGCAGACGTGGACCATCAACGTGCCGGCCGGCACGACGGGCGGGCGCGTGTGGGCGCGCACGGGGTGCAGCTTCGACGGCGCCGGCAACGGGCGGTGCCAGACGGGCGACTGCGGCGGGAAGCTGCAGTGCACGCAGTACGGGCAGGCGCCCAACACGCTGGCCGAGTTCGGGCTCAACAAGTACATGAACCTAGACTTCTTCGACATCTCCCTCATCGAGGGGTACAACGTGCCCATGTCCTTCCTCCCCGCCCCAGGCTCGCCCGGGTGCCCCAAGGGCGGGCCGCGGTGCCCCAGGGTGATCACGCCGCAGTGCCCCGGCGAGCTACGGACGGCCGGAGGGTGCAACAACGCGTGCCCGGCGTTCAGGGAGGACCGCTACTGCTGCGTCGGCTCGGCCAAGGACAACTGCGGGCCGACCAATTACTCGAGGTTTTTCAAGGGCCAGTGCCCCGACGCCTACAGCTACCCCAAGGACGACGCCACAAGCACCTACACCTGCCCCGGTGGCACCAACTACCAGGTCATCTTCTGCCCTTGATCGAGCTAGCTAAAAGTAAAGCGGCCATGGCCATGGAAATGGTGTCGATCGAGCACAAAGACAAGAAGAATGAGTACATCCGGTCTTATATCAAAATAAGTGTGATTGGATGTATACATTCGTATGCACAATCACATGTAAGCGGGAAATGGATATATTCCACGCGAGTAATTAATAAACTGTGCATGAATAAAAGAAGAACACATGTCTGATGTTTAGGGAAGTGCTTTGTAATGTAAAGCGAGTTTTTCTTATACACAGATGCTTATATCTATATAAGGGGTGCCTAATTAAGCACATGTCATGTATAAATAAGTGTTGGTGCTTGAATTTTTTTTATTTCTCTAAGCATCTTACATTGTACAATGTATAAGTCAGAAAGGGAAATTGCCAAAAAGAATTGAGAGGGCTATTTACTATATTTTCCACTATAAGTCCAACCGAATATACATCAAATCGCAGTAAACAGTTGTCAGAATATCACAATCGTCAGTCACATGCGTGTATGTGTTCTTATAGATATCTACTAGGTGACCGCATTGCCCAATTGTTGATAAGCCGTATGACTTCGGCCTAACACGTATACGTACTAGTAGGAGGCCAGCTAGCACTGGATCCATATCTTCTTGAGAGCTCCATCCAAATCCAATACTCAACGCCATTCAGTTGACGTAGAATAAATGACCACACGGGCCAGAAGACACCGCTTGGGTCTACCTGCCGATATTGAACGGTTGGCTGGAAGATACTGCAACGACTCTCGGAAAAATCCTTGTAGGAGCTATCCTTGTTTGACCAGTTATAATACTTGTAGGAGATATCCTTGTAGGAGTGTGTCCACGGCCTTGTAGTTCCACACGTGCCATTTCTACGTGTTCGTTTGTCTTGTTTCCACCTCTACACTCTTTCTACATGTTAGTGTAGAAAAAACATACTCTCTATGTTATAATATAAGACGTTTTGGTTAGTCAAGATAGTAGAACTCTTCTTTGCCTCGCACCACAGGACGTGGACAAAGAGTGTCACGAGCAAACATGAGAAACCCGGGCATGTGAATATATATACGGGCTTGCTAAAAATCAGTCGATTGAAACTTCACCAAGTCCGAGTCGACACTATAATCCGTTGATCTTGCATCGAGATTCGTGCAAATATTATTTTTCAGTTTTTTTTTCATACTATACTACTTGACTGAGGCTTCGTGAAGTCTCAGTCGACTGAGACCTAGACACTCCCCGGGCTTGCTAAGAATCAGTCTACTGAGACTTCGTCAAGTCCTAGTCGACACTATAATCCGTTGATCTTGTATTCCATGTTTCTCAGCTTCGGAGGTGCTTCAAGACTCCCGAGCGTACCATTGACCTTCAAGACATTGATCTCCAAGAAGACGTCTTTTATCGTGAGCATCCAGTTGTCATTCTTGAAGAAACTGAGCGTAAAACTCGCAACAAGTCTATCAAGTTTCTCAAGGTGAAGTGGTCTCATCATTCTGACAAATAAGCTACTTGGGAACGTGAGGACCTTCTCCGTTCCGAATTTCCAGAGTTCTTTCGTTCCTAGATCTCGGGTCGAGATCCTCTTGTAGTGTGGGAGAGTTGTGACAGCCCAAGTATTGTCCCTACCTTGTATAGCATGTATTCTTATGTGAACCTTGTTGTCATGAGTTAATGGTATGAGTTTGCTCCTTGTCATGCCTTGTCTCATGCATTCATGCATCATGCATCATGTCTTCATCATCATGCCATGTCTTTGTTTTTATGATGTGCTTCTTGACCTTGTTGTGTTAGAGAGTGATCTTGTTGTGTGTTGTGTGGATGTGTGCTTTGAGTGGGCTTCATCTCCTTCCTCCTCTCTTATTCTTTTCAAACAAACCCAACATTTACCTTTTATTCCATGGGCATTTTATCAACAGGAGTAACTTGCTAATAATATTGTTTTAAAATGTTCAGGAGGTAGCCTGCAATATTTTAATAATTGTGTGTGTGGTTTTTTTTGTTGTTTTGAGCTTTATGTTTTTTAGGCTTAAAATAACAAGGGCTGTTATTTTATAAAAGTATTTAATTTACTTGCTTTAAAAATCATTTTGGCATTTTATTTAAATAGGGCATTATTCATTTTGTGGCAAAGTATTTTTGTTTTGGCAAAAATCCTTTTCTTTTAATCTGGGGCTTTTGTTTTGTTTCCTTTTATTTATAAACAAAAAGATCTATTTGTTTTCTGAGAGAGAGAGAGTGGATGTGTGGACTGGGCCTTTTTTTCCTCGCCCCGGCCCAGCCCACAGGGTAAGCGGAGACCTGCTCCTGTTCAGCTCCGTCAGGTTCAGAGAGTGTGTTCGTGAGAGGGAGGCGTCGCCGTCGCCGTGAGCGGGAACGGACGTCGAGGCTAGCCCCCCCCCTTTATATGCGCGTGGATCCCTAGGGTTCCTCCCCTCTTCCCCTCGCCGCCGCCGCTCCCCTCTTCCTCCTTCTCCCTTCTCTTCTTCCTTCCCTTCAGGTAAGGTTTAGAGAGTGCAGTTCAGTGAGAGCAGAGCGACGGTGTCTTCATCGTCGTCGCCATCGCCTCCGGTGGCCGCTCGTCGTCGTCCAAGATGGCGAGGGGTGCCCTGGTGCCACCCGCGTCCGATTCCCGGTGCTAGGAGCACCGGGGAGCGACAGCATCGTCGCCGCCGCATCGTCGCCATCGCCGCACCTCTTCTTCCCCTGCTTCGAGCCCGCGTCGCCGTCGTCTTCTTCCCTGCTCCGAGCGCAGCAGCATCACCCCCCCCCCCCCGTGAGCACCTGCGCCTCCTTTTCCCTCTTTGATTTCTTCTCGCGTAGTCGCCGTCGAGAGGCCGTGGTCGATGTCGTCCCGTCGCCTCTGTTCGTAGTCGCCGCCGCATAGTCACCATGGCTGGGCAAAGCTTGGAGCTTGTGCCCCTCTCCCCTCCTCGTAGATCCCTTCTAGGGGCGAGAATGGAATCCCCATAGGTGCAGCAGCCCCCGCATCCCTTCCCCTCGCCGGAGATGCCTGGTAGCGCCGCTGTCGTCGTAGCTTCGTCACTGGTGTCTCATATTCAGTTTCGTCAGTTAAAGCATTGAGTGTAGTAGTTCAGCAGTGTTGCCCCTCTCTTGGTCAGACGCCGTGCAGTAGCGCAGTGGTAGCGTGCAGGGGCATCGACCGGGTTCGATCCCCGACCCCCCCCCCCTTTGTGTTTTTTCTTTTTTTGGTGATGTGGTGTATGTATATGTGTATGTGTATGAATACATATATAGATGTGTTCCTTTTTCTTTTCTTCCTTGTTGTTTAGTAGAAATACATGTGTATGTGTATTGTATGTGTGTGTGGGCTTGAATACTTGTGTAAGTGCATATATGTGTGCATATGTGTGTGTGTGTGTGATGAGCACCCACACACATAGGTGTGTGTGTTTTCATGAGTGTGGGTGTGCCCATATGCACTTGTGCCTTTGTAGCTTGTGTGTGCGTATGTGTGGTAGTGTAGGTGTAGGTTTGGGTGTGTGTGTGTGTGACAAGTGGGCCATGCCCCACTTGTCATACCCTATCTATGTTGATGTGTGTCTTGTTGTTTTTAGTGATAATTAGATCTTTTCCAATTATAGCTATATTTCCAAATTTGGACATGTTCATTTTGCACATGAGCCTTTAGGGTAAGTTTTCACTTATAAGAGTGAATGGTGATTTGCTATGTAGTTTTTGCCATGATGCTCCATGTGACTATAGGGGTTTGATACATGAATTTGGGGTAGAAAAATCCCAGAAATTCATTGGTGCTATTGGTTTGGTCTTTTGAACAAGTTTGTTAAAATGTCATTTTATCTCATAATGCCATTTTGTCATTTTTGCTATGTTTAATTCATGCATGCTATGAAGTTTGTGCCAACGTGTACATGGTAGTCCTTGATGTGTAGAATGCCATGGTATTTATCTTGGTCATGATCAACTTGCAAATAAGTGGGAACCATGCTCTAAAGTAGCCACTAAAATGTTGTTGTTTTCAACCATGCCAAATATTTCAGTCTGAGAATCTGCTGTCATTTTTATGCCATGAAGAGTGGTTGCTATATTGTGATATGTTGTGAATTAGCTCAAGCTCAGTGCTAGTGATTTGAAGTATATGTTGTCTTATAGCATCCTGTTAATTTTCATGCCATGAGGTGGTCTCTAGCCCCATTACTTTCTGCTGTCAACTTGCCATCAGGTTAACTCAGATTCCAGAAAACTGTTATTTTCATTAAGTCCCAGAAAACTGTTTCATCATGCCAACATGTGAGCTTCATGCTTATTGATGTGTTTCTCCTTTCCAGAATGTGTAGTTGGATAAGTTGATAATCATGTTATGTAGTTTCTGTCAATGCCTTGTTTGTGGTTGTAGGATTCCTGTAGCTCAAGTTATTGGCTGTGAAAGTTGCTATGTTGCTACTTTGTGGCAGATTGTTTGTTTTATTGTTTTGTGACTTGTGAAAGCTATACTCCATGGAATTGCTTGATCTTTAGCTCTATTGGGATTGGTTTTTCATTGCATATCTATTGGCTACCTTGGAATGCCAATGAATAGCCCAGGTCCTTCTTGTCTTGTGTTTTGCCTTCGTATCTTGTCATGAGCGTATCGTGAGAACCGTAACTCCGTTTCTTACGTTCAACATATGCATTTTTATCATTTTTGCATGATGCATCCATATTTGCCATGTTCATGCATGTATAAATAAGTTAACATAAGGTTATGTCCAGATTCATTAATAACCAATCCTTTGCATGTGAAACATGACTAGTTAGGATTGCCATGTTAAAAATCTTCACCTAAGCATGCATCATTCTTGCTTGTGCATTGCACCATGGTTGTTTGTTTATTCTTGTTGTTTCTTTTGGGTAGATGCGAATATTAAACCTGAGTACGAAGAGCCAAGCGAGTACAACTACGAGGATCATGCTACTTGTTTCACTGAACAACCAACTGGCAAGATGGTCGTACCCGGATCTCAAAACTATTTTCGCTTGCTAGTTGTCTCGCTCTTATCGTTACAATTGCGCTACCTACCACTTGAATGCCAGCCTCCTAATTGCCATGATAGCCTCTAACCCTCCACATCGTAGCAAATCTTTGATTGGCTAAGTTACCGTTTCCCAGCCCCTCTTATAGCGTTCTAGTTGCAGGTACAGGTTGTTCCATGTGATAACATGGATTTGGCATATCACAATATTATATGTTATTTAATGTAATGCACATATATATCTGGTATTGGTGGAATGCTTGGCCTTTTGCTAGGTGTTTTGTTCCGATGTTACCGCCATAGTTTCTTGTTGTCGGTGTTATGTTTTCCATACTTTGAGCTCCTAACATGCTCGGGGTTTTTATGGGGACCCCCTTGTCTATTCGGTTGAGATTAAAACTTATCTGGCAAGACCCAACATTGGTACTACATTTACTTAATAATTTAATAAAATTTGCATAGGGCTTTGCAACCCCGTGGATTAATCAACAACCCAGGGCAGTGCTCCTCATGAGTGTTGGTCCAACCCAGAGCAGCTTATTAACGTCGTCCGGGGCAACTCAGTGATTAGTGTGGTAACCATCGCTCATCCGTCGTGTCTTGAGAACGAGATACGCGGCTCTTATCGGGTTCGTCGACACGCCGGGAGGTGTTGCTGGATTTATTTTACCTTTTATCGAGTGTCTTGCGTGAGGAGCTCTGACTTTCTTTGGGCTATCTCAGGGTGTTGGAATTTCTTTGGAGTTGCCTAGGATGATCACGAGATCCGTGGTCGAGGCTATTTTCGTGGAGTGTGGTTAATTTGGGATGGACTAGTTGGAGCACCCCTGTAGGGTCAAATCTTTCAGAAAGCCATGCCCGCGATTATGTGGCAATTTGGATATTTGTTTAACACCTCGTTATAGTTAACTTGAAGTAAACTCTAAATAAAATACACCAATTATGTCAATAACCGTGATCGTCTCTGCTCGTGAACATGATCTGAGAAAGAACACGGTGGGGTTATGATTGACGTAAGTAAGTGTTCAGAATCTCACAGAGGTCATTCTAGATTCGATCGTTTATCGTAGGCCACATATTTATCTTTATGTTACGTAAGTTTAGCCACCATAAATGTTTAGTGCTGTTGTAAATTAAACACATACCCCATCCCAACCTTTAAGCTTGAATAGTCTCGGTACCCGGACACATGATTGTTGAGTCCTTGTGGTTCACAGATTACTACAACAATTCAGGTACAGGTATAGATAAGTTCGTGCAGGATGATCTGACACAGCTCCGGTAGGAGTATGACGAAAAAAGAGGCAGAATGTACGTGACTTATTCGGATGAGTATAGGACCATGCTCGTGATCTTTGGGACTAGCGAGATAGTATCATTAGCATCTGCTTTATCGTTTGTTGTCGTCCGTAGCCGGACCCTGTCTTCATACTGATGTTTGAACTTTTGTGTGAAATTGTAATTTAGTATGTGGCGAGTGTAAGCCAACTCATATACTCATCTTTTCTGTAATGCATGATGTAATAATGTTATACTTGCGAACTACAAGATACGTCTCTATCCCTTGCGAGGCCCCCGTGCCTTAGTATGGATAGGCGCGCATCTTACACGTGACAAGTTGATATCACTGTGGAACCATTTAATATTTTTGAACTATGAAAAAGGCGACACGGCCAACGTTCCAATTTCCGTTATAGAAACCATTCGGTTCAGACCCTAATACAACTAGCAACACTTATCATACAAGAGGCTCAAGGATCACGAAGGATCTCAAGCAAACTAGAGCGTCAAAAGAAGAGTTCAAGCTTCAAGAATACATAGAAGCATCGTACCAAGTAAAGTAGAGTAGAGAAACACACGAAGAGAGGATGAAGACGGTGCCAAAACTCTTCTAGATACAAACAACAACAAAGCCTCATGTGTGGACTCAAAAGACCATGGCTCCAACCCAGCAACGAACCATATACCTCACTTGCCACCAGCAAATAGACCAGCCAGCAAGACAGACGAGACCCCACCAACACCGGCTTCTTATCATTTTTTGAAAAAAATCTTGATCTAGTTTTCAAAACAATCATCTACTGTGCTGGGAGTAGAATTTAGACCAATATCACATTTAAAAAAGCTCCAGCCTTGATTAGCCGCCAAGCACTCGAAAAAAACATGTGATCTATGGTTTCATCCCTACCACAGAAAATGCACATTTTATTTCTAATCCACACACTTCTAGGAAGATTGTCTTTAGTAAGAAAATATTTTCTCACCCTAAGCCAAAAGTTTTTTAGAAGGAACCTTAACTCTCCACAGAAATTTCCGAGGAAAATTACATTCAAATTCAATAGGATTCCTATATAAGGATTTAACAATATTCTCTCTATCAGTTGTCAGCATCCACTTGATCTTTTTTCCTAAACCCCTTTCAACTTCTTCACATATTTGTTTTAGACTATTCCAATGTCCTTCTGAATTTGAATCCACTCCAACCTTTTTTATAGTATCAAGCATTGTGATATTTTCAAATTCTTTATTTTCTTTATTTGCCACATTTTTTAAAATTCCTAAAAAAATTAATAAGTTAACATTTAAAAAATATGCAGCAGTTTTCAATTCACAAACCCTTATTAAATTCATGAAGATTTTTTGAATCTATGGGTTATATAAATCAATTTCTTATTTAAGTGTACTGGCGAAGCATTTCTGTAATCGAGGGGGCACCAACGAAGGAGCTGCTAACGGGCCATCCCACGAGACATAGGCGCGCATCTATTATGTCTCACTTAGAGCAAGGCAGAGGGCTGCCTCACCCGCGGCCGAGTTGGGACGTGGGTCACCGCGCGGATGTCATCCCGACGTCACGCTATTTTTGTTTTCCTAACATTATAAAAAAAACCTAATTTTAAAAACTGAAACCATGAATTCAAAAAAGTTAAACGCAGTATAATAAAATGGTAACATAATTAAATAAATGTTCATAGCTTTGAAAAACTACGTTCGTGACGTTAAAAATGTTCCTGCATTTCAACAAAGTGTATGTAATTATTTAAAATGTTTATAAAATGTAAAACGTAGTATAAAAAATATTCCATGACTTTAAAAAATGAAATTTAAATTTTGAAAAAATGTTCATGAGTTTTAAAAAGTTTGTGACATTTAAAAAATGTGTGGACGCATGTAAAAATAATCTTGTAGTTTAATAAAAAAATGTTTATTACGGTTAAAAACATATTTTAACATGTATTTAAAGAAATGTTAATCATATATTTAAAAAGTGTTCAAACATGTATTGAAAGAAAAATGTACATTGTGTAGTTAAAAATGATCAACGTCTATCAAAAAAATGCTTCATGTGTACGAGCGCATGTGTGTGTGTGTTTGTGCGGGCGTGTGTGCGTTAGTTGGCGCAATAGGCGCAGGAGTGATCGCATTAGGGCGCTGGACCTGGCCGCGTTGAGCGCGTGCGTGCGCGTCGGGGAGTGCGGGACGTGGCGAGTGTGTGATGTGAGTCGTGTGTGTCAGGAGCGTGGCATGGTGCGTCATCGCGTATATAGGTCCCTCCACCTCCTGTGTATTGTGCCTAGTGGATCGAGTTCGTTCTCGAGGAAAAAACCCAGAAAAGCCGTGGGTGCATCCAGGCGTTTGTGCGCCATTCTCTGTGTCCACTCTATTGTCATAGTTCTTTATCTCCGGTGATCGTCGGTGTGCGTTCCATTTTTACGCCAACGTACAGTACGTATAGCAAATGGCACCAGTCCTAGGTTCTTCTACTCTACTCTACGCCTCAAACGCAACACGACATGAATACAAACCGAAACAAAAACTAGAATCGAGCAAGCAGGCCAGCAGATCGACAGGCACTGGTGCATTTCCCTGAGCGCATGCTGGCTTGGCACCAACGAACACGAGTATTGAGTACACCACTCATCACGGTAAACATCATGACCACCCCCAATATCCCGTCATCCTGCAGCCAGGGTACGCATCCACACACACGGCCTCGACCGGAGACCGGACGGTGCATGTCAATGCCATCATGCATGCATGCATGCGTCCCTTACGTAGGTACGTACACGCATGGCGTGTCCCATCACACTCATAAGCTAAGCCAGCCAGCCAGCCGCGGCCGCGCCGAGCTGACTATTACCGGCCGGCGGCGAGATTGCCATCATCTTTTGGGCGGCGCTAGGCTCGTCAATCATGTCCCTCCGCCCTCGGCCAACGCAGAGAAAAGTTGGCGGTAGCTTTTGGCTTTACTAGCCACTCTCTCTCCCGTCGTCATCACGAGCCGTGCCCCGTGCCTACACCACCAAGGCACCAACAACGGCTCGACTCTCTCCGAGACTCCGGCCACGGGCGGGACCGGCGGCATGCATGCATGCGCTCGGCTACGTCTACGACGGACGCAGTGGTAGGGATAAGCTAAAATTGCTAGTAGAAAACGACTTGAGAGAAGCAGGGTACGTAGGGCGGGCGCATAGTACCATGGATGGTTTGACCTTGGACAAACGAACAAACAACAATGCATATGCTTGAGCCTGGCACACAGTAGCATGTGTTTACTTTGGCCTGTCAAAACGCAGGAGTACCACGGACGCCGCTTCCAGGTCAGCGCGTGCGCCCAACGCTGGCCTGACCCATTTTGACGACGCTAAAAAAAATGCATGCATATTTAGAAAAACATTAATTAAACATTAAAGTCAACCACGAAGGCCGGCGAGAGTCTACGCGTCCACATTTGCATTTAAAAAAAATAAAAACAACCTAAACTACGAGGCGGCGCGCTGCCCTAGGCAGCGGCAGCGTCGTCCTTAGGATCCGTGAGGTCGATGTGCGTCGGCGCCAGACCAGCCCAGGGAAACGCCGTGTGCCAGAGCGCGTTTATGTCGGGCGCGGGCTGTGTCGGCGCGGGCAGTGCCGCCGCCTGGGCTGCCGCGGCTTGGCGCGCCTACTCCTCCTCCTCCTCATCGGCCTCGCGCTTGAGCATCGCGAGGTGCTTGCCCTCTTCACACTCTTCGGCTAACCGGATCTGGCGCCAGTGCTCGAGGTACGCCGCCTCCTGCGCCGGCGTCGCCCCCATCCAAACCGGTGGCGCGGAGACCCACTCGCGCACTACGCCCTTCCAGGTGTAGCTCTCGATGGGGGACGACTCCGGCTCGAGCTCCGGCTGCGGCTCCGGCTCGCCTTTGACGCGGCATCGGGGAGGGGCCGGCGGGGCCGGCGGCGGCAGCACGCAGTCGCCCGCCGCGGAGAGGGCAATGGCCTGTGCTAATGTCGCCTCGTACCGAGCCTCCTCTTCCTCCACCATCGCCGCCCTGCGTCGCTCGTCCTCCTCGCTCTCCCGGTAGACGGCTGCAAGGGCCTCCTGGTAGGCGTCCTCCGCCACTTGGTCCTCCTCGCGGACGACGAGCGGCGGCGGCATGTTACGGTCGACCTCGCGCATGCCCCGTCGCCTTGCCTCCTCGTGCTCGAAGGCGAATCACCTCACCCAGTTGGGCGAGTCAGTTGCGTAGGCGGGGTCACGGCGTTGCTCCGGCATCAGCAGAGCCCGCCGACGCCGCACCTCCTCCGCGTGAGCCCGAGCCGACCGCGGCGCCGTCGGCACTGGGATCCTATCCGGATGCAGATGTCAGTCGTGCGGCAGGGTGGCATCGGGGTACGGGAGAGGCACGCGGTGCTGCCAGTGCCACTCCGCCTGGTGCAGTGGCACGTTCACGAACTGCGAGGGGAAAGGGATTGCAGGGGCCTTACCCTTGGCCTTGCTGCTGCTCGCACCGAAGAGGAGCCCCATCTCGCTGTGGTGATGGTGGCTAGCGTTTGCCAGCGACGGGGGAGTAGAGATGTGGACGACGAGTTTGGATGAGGACGGCCCCGCCGCACGGTCGGCTTAAAAAGGACGGCCGTCGTCGCTGACGCGGGGGCCGTGGTCATAAATTAAGCTGACCGCGTGGGCAGCGGGTAGTTGGACGACCGCCAGGTGAGGACACGGCGGACACCGAGAAGGCATGCGAGGCGTCCGTTCCGCGTCCACGCCGACGCATTTGGGCCGCAAATGCGTTGACGCGGACGCGAAGCGGAAACGTGATTTGTGTTTGGGTCGGCGCATTGGGCCGCCCCTTTTGTTCGTGTCGACCCAAACGGAGAGCGGCGGACGAAATGGATCGCCCCCATTGGAGTTGCTCTCAGCTACTAGTAATCCATGTGGCTCCTTATGTTTACTTGCATAAACTACTGTGCATACAGCCATGCTCTGTCAGTCAGAGACTTATCGATCGATAGCGGTAGCAATTAGGACGAGGCACCCGGCGGAACCTGCTGCTGCTCTGCACATTTGAACGGTGGCTGTTGGAAATAAATCAACTTTCAGCATGCAACGTGACACAAAATCTTCTAAAAAAAACTTGACACAAACGATAGGACGGGACGATTGGTTTCTGGTGTATATACACCCTATATATAAAATAATAGCCATTCAACAAAAAGTCAAACAATTTTGAAAATATTTTGAAATGCACTTCAGCTTCCGTTGTACTTGTGAAAAAAATTGCACAAAAAGTAAATTAAACTTTGACTTCTTTTCAAGAAAGACAAATTTTCGATTAAAATAGTATGAATATTGGCCTATAATAGCAAATAATTTTTGTCTATTTTACCCAGAAGTCAATGTTAGATTTTGTTTCGTGAAAATTTATAGACTAATGCAAAACAAAGCCAAATTTAATCTAAAAATACTTCTGAAATATTTTGAATTTTTAATTAATTATTAAAATATCTCATATAGGATGCATATACAACCAGGAAACAAAGTGTATTTTCCTCGTGGTTAACCCTTACATTGTTTTCAGCTAGATAAGCTAGGCGTAAGTTAAGACTCGGAGTGATCTATTCAGTATATGTTGAAGATGCCTTTCAGCCTATGCACTGTATAGCGACAGTGACAACGGTATTATGCCACCTTTGCAAAACTAAAACGTGCGGGGAAATCTCCATACGTGACACTAACACTGATATTTTCCAACTCAAACCTTCACTGATATTTATACACGCAAACCTTCACCGAAAGTCACGGCACAGACAAGGACGAAGATATATATATAAACGAAAATAAATAGACATGCTAGATCACCATCGATGTATCTTGTTCGATCACAGTGGTAAATCTGGCAACTCGATCCTACAAAGACTTTTCTTTCAACCTTTCGATTAACCCGTCCACTCTAATCGACGAAATCAACTAATCAAGTCATCAGCTGCGTGGCCCAAGACGTCCATCCACATCATGATGCCGGGCCTCAACATGCCATCAATCCCATCGGATGCATGGCTGTCCCTGATCACCGCTTTCGCGACCATCCGATCGGACGGCTGCGATTCCCGCACGTCCCAATGATAACGACGCGTCTATAAATAATTGCCCGTCGTGGTTATCATTTGCTTACAGGAAAACATTTCTACAAGTTCGTGGGGACATGGACACGAGATGGAATGCAACGTTGTGCACAGTCTGGACGATCGATGTGGCCGATCGGTTTCCCATCGGTCGGACAGTGTGTGATGCTGCTGCTGGTGGTGGTGGTGGTGCAGGGGCGCTTGTCCCTCGAGACGGCGAACTCCACGGGGTGCACGCGGGTGATGATGGTATCGACATGGAAGAGCACGCACTGCGCTTGATTTGACCCGCGTGCTGGAGCTGATGCGAGGAGTCGGATAGCTAATTAAGCAGCGTGCTGCTCATGTTCTTCAGTCACTTCAATCGAGCGATGGATTGCACCGTCGCTGGTTAAATATGTTCATTTCAGATCGAAGCGTGGTTCTCTGCCGACGTGTCCGCGGTTAAGATGCTCGTCGTTCCGTGATACTCACGACTCGTTTTGTGTGCCTGTGATTGTGATAGTCTCACAAACTTAACTAGACCACGCAAGATGATTAAAGATAAACAATACTATGCTCACATAATTATAGTCATGAGCTATGAGCCAAGAACCCCAAATCAGGTTATCATGGCTTTGCATAAATGATGGTTGCTCTTTTTTTGTGTGTGAAAATGATCAGATCTATTGTAGAATTTCATCGGAAGTACAAATCATCTCCAGCATAATAAAAATTACATCAAGAGTTTGAGACCATCGAATGACCATTATTGTGGCCAAAACAAGCTGTCGACGTGCCGCTCTCACCACTTCTCTACCAGAGCCAGCTTGACCTTGTCTGGAGGCGTGGTGGCTCCCAGCCCTTGTCGGTGGGTGGGCCCCTGCTCCAATTTTAGGCGTCCTTTTAGTTTGTTTAGAGTTTCACTCCTGCTTAGTAAGGCGAGGCAATGACGAATCCCCAAAGTTGAATAAGATTCTTTCCGTCTAGCCCCGTCCCGACGGTACGCCTAACGTCACCGAAGGGTGTGTGGAGGTGTGTATCCGTCGGATCCCGCAAGATTCGGTCGTTGTTTGTCTTCGATAAACCTACTTCGGTCCCATCATCATTTGTCTATGTTTGCGTGTCTACAGATTGGATCATTTCAATCCACGCTTCTCTTCAACGGTGACGGTTGTTGTTCGGATGCACTGGTGCTTTAAGGCATTGGCACGATGACTTTCTGACTATCTAGTATAAGAAGGTTTGCCCAATTCTGATGAGGGAGGACTCATGATGGTGGTGCGCCTTCGGCTCGCTTCATTGTTTGTAGTCATCCTACGTGGCCTGTGTTCATGAATGTAATTTCTGTTAATCTGGGTTTTCTGTATAATGTCATGACGTTTGATAAATATATGAGAAGTTTTCTTGCAAAATATGATTAAACTAATATCGTTTGGAATTTTGGGATCAAAACTAAACTCCGTAATAGTTGAGGGCCCAAGAGTTTTTCTTAAGTTTGGGACAACCACTATTATATGCATGATCTAATATGTAAATTCATGTGTTTTAGTTTTTTCGCCACAATTGCACGTGTTGCTTGGCAATGCTTATTTGAAATGGAGGCAGAAGGTTTCCTCATCTATTAACTAAAAAGAAGCAGAGTTGTCTGCTTAATTAGTGGGAAACCACTCAAAGAAACACACAACAACCCACACGGGGCAAACACTGCCAACATGATTACAGACGCAAATACACATACGCTGTCGAGAAGAACGCACACGTTGAGATTGTTTAGATGTTGTTTTTCATTTTTCATTTTTATTTTTCTATCTTTTCATGATTATATTTTAGTTCTTTTTTGCTAACTAGTCCATATTATCTGTAAAACCATGACCATACCACTTGGCTTGGCTCATCTTGAAATTTTGAGGGTCAAACTAGCATCGTTTGGAATTTTGGGATCAAAACTGAACTCAATAATAGTTGAGGGTCCGAGAGTTTTTCTTAAGATTTGTGACGACCATGACTATATGCACGATTGAATAAGTAATTTTCTATGTTTTTATACACAACTGCATGGATTGCTTGGCGGTATTTGCTTAAA
Organism: Hordeum marinum; assembly: GCA_022496015.1. Taxonomy (NCBI): domain Eukaryota; kingdom Viridiplantae; phylum Streptophyta; class Magnoliopsida; order Poales; family Poaceae; genus Hordeum; species Hordeum marinum. The sequence continues at coordinate 8,676,637 of CM039675.1, forward strand.
TGGAGGCAAAAAAAAATTGCCTCATTCATTAATTGAGAAGTAGAGTTGTTTGATTAATTAGTGGAAGACGGACGAAAACCTTACAGCGGCCCACCCGAGGCAACCACGGGCAACCTGATTACCCACATGAATACACAGACGTCGTTGAGTAAAAAGCATCAACCAAATTGTCATCAAGGATCATCATCATCAATTCTCCACAATCTGGCGACCCTGACTTCACCGTAGACAACCGCCAACGAAGCCCACGCCGCAACAGGCATCACAATCCATGTCGGTCCATTCTAAATAGTCGGACACCTGCACTGCGACCAGACAACTCCGGCCCAAGCAACGAACCTTGCAGAAGAACACGTTGAGCTTGTGTGGACTGCCCCCTTGGAATTGAATGCCCGTCTTCTGTCATGGTCACCATCAAGGCACCTTCTCTCTAGATCCAACTCTACACACAGGAAGACACATGAGAACCCCTCAAACATGCTGAAATATAATGTTATATAGAGCATGTCAATTCTTAGGCATACATGTCTATGGGGGGCCATAAATCTTTGCGCTTATTTATTCATATTGGTGCCAATGCGGTCTTTTGGGCTAATTGGTTGTGCCAAGACGACTATTGTTTGACAAGAAAAAGGTCATCCTCTTTATGTAGGTTATACTTCTCGTGTATCATCTAGTTGTGATCGTGGGCGTTTACTACATGATTAGCACTTATAAGGGTATGTCATATGATGTATTCATATTGAGTTGAGACGGTGTGAACTATTAGGATGTTTTGTATTTTCTAATCCTGATATGCTTTTGGAGAGCCTTTCTTGTATTTTATGTGTTGATGTGTTGTTAAGGGTGGTGATTGGTATTCCCGCTTGTTTAATTGTTGCATGTCATTGGCGGCGTTATTAGTTGTCCTTTTTTTGCTTATGTGCATCATCAGTGTCTCGACTATGACTTGATATTGTGTTGTCGCAGAGGTCGAATGTAATTGGTACTGTTTTGATATTAATGTGTTTCCTTTTGTCAGAAAAAATAGGGTGCCTCTATGATGCGGAGCCAGGAGGCAATACATCTGTCATTTCTTGAAGGAAAATGGTATGGTTGCTTCCAAAATTCAATGCATCTGATGTAAGCTAAGCTCTAGCTAGCTAGGATAATGTCAGAATAGTCGAGTGAAATATCATATCACGCATGCTTTACAATTTATGCTTTTTAAGGAAGCTATTGCTTAGGCAGAGACATCTCCCATTAAGCAATTGGTCGTGCCCGATGTAGCAATGCTTACCAGATCATCAATATGCAGACCACGTACGATATATCATATCCGTTCTGAATTTTGAAGAAAGATTTTCACTTTGTCGAGCTCACCAGCGAGTATTGGTAGCTAGTAGTGTTTTGTATCAAGTGGAAGTCTGACAAAAGCAACCGATACTACTAGCTAATTGGGCAGCTACGGCTAATAGAATCTGGACCTGATATCTTTTACACTTTTAATCATTTGATTACAAGAAGTTTATGTAAAGCATGAACCGATTAGCGCCGCTTCGCCCCAGCTTCGTCTGCTTTACCCCACAACCATGAGTATATGCCGCCTTTTGCGAGCCAAATTATAGCTAGCTGTTGTTTATAGGAAATAATTAAGACAAGAATGGCCAAGAGGAACTACTAGTTTTTCTGCCAAGGAAACAATGGTGTCATGTTGAAGATATGTTTCGGTTCCATCACTGATGCGGATGATTTTTGCTCAAACATTCGAAGCTTCAAATCAGGGATCTCTCACCTCCACTCCTCACAGTCAGCATGCGTATGGTGGCACAACGCCTATCAACCATGTTGCAGCACAGCACAACACCCATTACTTTGCAGTTGTCACCCTTATCGCATGGAGCTGCACTCGTAGATGATTTGGGTAGGTTGATCAGAAGAACCCAGCCTAGCTTCAAGTGCATGGTTCTCCTGGAATAAGCATTAAGAGCAGGTAGTTAATGCTCCGCAATTAATGGTTAATCAGACGAGCAATTTTTTCGATAAAGGGAAAATATTAATATCGCGAAGATACCAATTACATCCGTCCTCTTCGACAACACAATACCCTAATAATACTACAGATGCACACAGCCAAAAAAAGAAGAAGAAGCTAAAAAAAGAAAAGCCCCGCTACAGAGTTTCAGTCCTTGTAGACGCAGTGCAACCACCACCAAAACAACACCTCAATTCCAAGTTCTTAAAAAACGACGCCTCAAAAAAAGGAAACAATGCACAAACACCGTCGTCGCTCGATCGTAAATCTTGGGTTTTCACCCTGAAGATAATCCCCGCTCTCAAAACAATGCCTTCAACAGGACTATTGCCAGACACAACCAATTAAGGTCAGACCTTGGATTTCATCCTAAAAGGTAAGACTTTGAACTTCACCTGAGTTGTCGTCCCCACTTACATAGTGCTGCTACGAAGCCACAAACTCCAAGCAAGTTCCTCATCGCCAAAAAGACTCCAATCACCATTACTTGTCCTTCGATCTGGGTTGTCATGACATTCTCCGCCTCTGACTTCACCATGGAACTACATATCCCATGATGGTAACAAATAGCAGAGCTTTGCACCGCTCCCTCCTTAACGGAGAACCGGTGGGAACGATAGAATCCCACCCGATCCAGCAATCTCCAGGCATAACGCGCCCATGGGAGTTCGCCGACGGAGCCTTCTGAAACCCGACACTCCGGCCAGATCAAGGAGGACATGCATCAGTTAGATCTTCGTCTTGTCACTTGAGGAACCCTAGATTCGTCCCCTTTAATCAGGTCGAGCCCGCAGCCCCCAAGCTGCCGGCCGGCACCCTGCATGATCTACCGTACTGAACCCATCCGACGGCCATGGGCCAGCAGTGGGGAAGGAGGCGACAGCACAGGGGCGACCCTCCATCGGAACCGTCCCTACCACGTAGCGAAGAAGAGCTAGGTAGGCGGCACGGGAGATCCACTGCACATTAGATCTAGGTTTCGTCCAACACCATCCGTAACAGCCCTGCATCCACCACCGGTCATGGCGCTGCCAGAGAAGGTATCAGCCACCACCCCAACGCAGGGACGTCGCCCTAGTCGTAGATCGGTGACGCGTCGACTCTCGTCGCCCCAACAGCTCCAACGACGGACTCTGTCTTCCACCACCCCAAGTCACCTTCGGCGGTGAGGGGAGCCGCCACCACCGCGGCGGCAAGCGGGACTGGCAACCTAGAGGTGTTGGCGGCGGCACGCGTGGGGTGCCCCTGGCGCCTCCCTGGGTGAGACGCGAGGAGCGTGGGTCTCCTGCACTAGTAGAAAACAGGGCATTGGTTCGGACCGGGCCGGCCCATTAGTCCCGGTTCAGTCACGAATCGGGACCAATGGGGGCAACGGTCCCGGTTCATGAGGCCAGGGGTCGGGCGGGCCACGTGGGGCATTGGTCCCGGTTCGTCTGGAACTTTTGGTCCCGGTTCCAGACACGAACCGGGACCAACGTGCCTCGCTCCTTGCCCACAACCATTGGTCCCGGTTCGTGGCTGGATCCGGGACCAAAGGGGGTCCGTTAGTCCCGGTTCCAGCCACGAAACGGGACCAATGAAATGACTATATATACCCTCTCACCAGGGAGCAGAGCACTCCACGCTGCTCTGTTTTTTTGGCCAGCGAGGGGCGAGCTTTCTGGTGCTCTAGCTCACCTCCTATGCACATGAGGTGTTTGATGAAATGCCTAAGCCAAACTTAAGCTTTCTCCTCTCAAAGCTCCTTGTCCAAACTCCATTTTTGTCAAGATTTGTCTAGGTTTGGCGGTCCGTCCTGTCCCGTCCCCGTCCTGAAACCGCCGTCGATCGCCCGCGCGTGGTGAGCCTCTTGGTCTTATCTTCTTGCTAAAAGAAAATATACTTACTCGTATGATTTTCTTACTTTTAATACACTTTATTATATAACGCATGCAGATGAACCGGCAATGGATGTACGGTGACCGACGCACCTCCGAGTATATTAAGGGCCTGCATAATTTTCTCGAAGCGGCTGAGGCAAACAAGCAGAATGGTTTTATGCCTTGTCCATGTACTGTCTGTGAGAATACAAAGTCTTTCTCCAACTCTAAAACCCTTCACTTCCACCTGGTTCAGAAGGGTTTTATGCCACACTATAATGTTTGGACCAAGCATGAAGAAAGAGGGGTTATGATGGAAGACAACGAAGAAAAAGAGGATGACGACAACTACCCCCCCCCCTGAATACGGTGATGCTGCAATGGGGGAAGTTGAAGATCAAGAGGAACCAGACGATGTGCCCGATGATGATCCTCGCCGAGTCATTGTTGATGCACAGAGAGAATGGGAAAGTGAAAGGGAGAAGTTGAAGTTCGATCACATGTTAGAGGATCACAAAAAAGGGTTGTACCCAAATTGCAAAGATGACAACAAAATCTCGGTACCACACTGGAATTGCTGCAATGGAAGGCAGACAATGGTGTATCTGACAAGGAATTTAGTTCGCTACTGAAAATAATGAAGAAGAAGAAGCTTCCAAAGGATAACGAATTGCCCGACAGTACGTACGCAGCAAAGAAGGTTGTTTGCCCTCTAGGATTGGAGGTGCAGAAGATACATGCATGCACTAATGATTGCATCCTCTACCGTGGTGAGTACGAGGAACGGAACGCATGCCCGGTATGTGGTGCATTGCGGTATAAGATCAGAAAAGATGACCCTGGTGATGTTGAGGGCCAGCGCACCGGGAAGAGGGTTCCTGCCAAGGTGATGTGGTATGCTCCTATAATACCACGGTTGAAACGTCTGTTCAGAAACAAAAAGCATGCCGAGTTGATGCAATGGCACAAAAAAGACTGTAAGAAGGACGAGAAGTTGAGAGCACCCACTGACGGGTCGCAATGGAGAAAGATCGAGAGAAAGTGGAGCGACTTTACAGGTGACTCGAGGAACGTATGGTTTGGTTTAAGTGCAGATGGCGTTAATCCTTTTGGGGAGCAGAGCAGCCAGCATAGCACATGGCCTGTGACTTTATGTATGTATAACCTTCCTCCTTGGTCGTGCATGAAGCGGAAGTTCATTATGATGCCAATGCTCATCCAAGGCCCTAAGCAACCCGTCAATGACATTGATGTGTACCTAAGACCATTAGTTGATAAACTTTTACAGCTATGGAATGGAAGGGGTGTACGTGTGTGGGATGAGAACGAACAGGAGGAATTTGACCTACATGCGTTGCTGTTTGTAACCATCAACGATTGGCCTGCTCTCAGTAACCTTTCACGACAGACAAACAAGGGATACCACGCATGCACACACTGTTTAGATGACACCGACAGTATATATTTGGACAAATGCAGGAAGAATGTGTACCTGTGGCATCATCGATTTCTTCCGACCAACCATCAATGTCGAAAGAAAGGAAAGCATTTCAAAGGTGAGGCAGATCACCGGAAGAAGCCCGCCCTCCGTACTGGTGATCACATACTTGATATGGTCAATGATTTACAAGTAATATTTGGAAAGGGTCCTAGCGAACTATCTGTTCTGAATGACGCTGACAAACGCGCACCCATGTGGAAGAAGAAATCTATATTTTGGGACCTACCCTATTGGAAAGACCTAGAGGTCCGCTCTACAATCGACGTGATGCACGTGACGAAGACTCTTTGCGTGAACCTGCTAGGCTTCTTGGGAGTGTATGGGAAGACAAAAGATACACCGGAGGCACGGGAGGAACAACAACGTGTGCATGAAAAAGACGGCATGCATCCAAAGCAGTATGAAGGTCCTGCCAGCTACGCTCTTACTAAAGAAGAGAAGGAAATCTTCTTTGAATGCCTGCTAAGTATGAAGGTCCCGTCTGGCTTCTCGTCGAATATAAAGGGAATAATAAATATCACAGAGAAAAAGTTCCAGAACCTAAAGTCTGATGACTGCCACGTGATTATGACGCAACTGCTGCCGGTTGCATTGAGGGGGATTCTACCGGAAAACGTTCGATTAGCCATTGTGAAGCTATGTGCATTCCTCAATGCAATCTCTCAGAAGGTGATCGATCCAGAAATCCTGCCAAGGTTAAGGAGTGATTTGGTGCAATGTCTTGTTAATTTCGAGCTAGTGTTCCCACCGTCCTTCTTCAATATCATGACTCACGTCTTAGTTCATCTAGTCGACGAGATTGTCGTTCTAGGCCCTGTATTTCTACACAATATGTTCCCCTTTGAGAGGTTCATGGAAGTCTTAAAAAATATGTTCGTAACCGCGCTAGGCTAGAAGCAAGCATCTCCATGGGCCATCAAACAGAGGATGTCATTGGGTTTTATGTTGCCTTAATTCCTGACCTTAAGAAGATTGGTCTCCCTCAATCGCGGTATGAGGAAAGACTGACTGGAAAAGGCACGCTAGGAGCGGACTCAATAATATGTAGGGACGGGCATTCTTGGTCTCAAACACACTACACAGTTCTACAGAATTCCACCTTGGTGACCCCGTATGTCGATGAACACAACAATATTCTGCGCTCCAAACACCCGGAGCAGTGTGACGACTGGATTACATATGAACACATCAGGACTTTCGGTAGTTGGTTGCAAACACGTCTCATGGGTGACAACACTGTTTCTGATGAGCTGTACTCGTTGGCCAGGGGACCATCTTCGACTGTATTGATTTACAAAGGGTACGAGATAAATGGAAATACATTTTACACGATCGCCCAAGATGAAAAGAACACCAACCAAAACAGTGGTGTCCGCTTTGTTGCAACAACCAAGAGGGGAAAGGACACGTATTATGGTTACATAGTGGACATATGGAAACTTGACTATGGACATGATTTAAAGGTCCCTTTGTTTCAGTGTAAATGAGTCAATCTGTCAAGAGGCGGAGTACAGGAAGACCCACAGTACGGAATGACAATAGTGGATCTGAACAATCTTGGGTACACAGACGAACCATTCGTCCTAGCCAATGATGTGGCGCAGATTTTCTATGTGAAGGACATGTCTACCATACCGAGAAAAAGAAAAGATAAGGAAGCGAATATATCATACGATGAGCCAAAACGCCACATAGTTCTTTCAGGAAAAAGAGACATCATGGGATTGGAGGGCAAGACAGACATGTCTGAAGATTATGAAAAGTTTCATGAAATTCCTCCCTTCAAAGTCAAGGCTGACCCAAACACCCTGTTAAACGATGAAGATTATCCATGGTTACGGCGCAATAAGCAAAGGACACAAGCGAAGAAAAAGTGAAGACTTTCTCTCCACAACTATATCATTGTAGTGACATGTGAAGAAATGAAATGTCTTTTGTAACACATGAGTTTTCGTCCGAAACCCTAACACTTCGAAAGAGATTTTCCGTTTTGTATACGAAGTGCATCCAGTTTTTGCCGTAACCCTCTCAACTTTTTATGACATGATATGTGGGTGAAATGATGATACAATGCCAACTTTCAACCTTTTCAGAGTTCATTTGAATTGATTTTCAATTTTAGGGTCATTTAGCTTAAAAAATCAGTATATGCATGAAAAATACCAAATGAAGTCAAAAAGGGTTGAAAATTGATGATGTGGCTTTGAATGGTGCATTTTGAACACACAAAAAGTATGGAGTTCAAATAAGTTCAAAAATATGAAATCCCTTTGTAACAGTTGAGTTTTCGTCCGAAACTGTGATACTTCGAAAGAGATTGTCCATTTTGTACACGAAGTGCATCCAGTGTTTGCCGTAACCATCTCAACTTTTTAGCACATGCTATGTGGGTGAAATGATGATTCCATGCCAACTTTCAACCTTTTCAGAGTTCATTTGAAGTCCTTTTCAATTTCAGGGTTATTTAGCTCACAAAATCAGTATGTGCACGAAAAAACCAAATGAAGTCACAAAGGGTTAAAACTTGATGATGTGGCTTTGAATGGTGCATTTTGAACACACGAAAAGTATGGAGTTTAAATAATTTAAAAAAATGAAATCCATTTGTAACAAATGAGTTTTCGTTCGAAACCGTAATACTTCGAAAGAGATTGTCCACTTTGTACATGAAGTGCATTCAGTTTTTGCCGTAACCATCTCAACTTTTTAGTACATGCTATGTGGGTGAAATGATGATACAATGCCAACTTTCAACCTTTTCAGAGTTCATTTGAACTGCTTTTCAATTTCAGGGTTATTTAGCTCAAAAAATCAGTATGCGCATGAAAAATACCAAATGAAGTCAGAAAGAGTTGAAAATTGATGATGTGGCTTTGAATGGTGCATTTTGAACACACAAAAAGTATGGAGTTCAAATAAGTTCAAAAAAATGAAATCCTTTTGTAACAAATGAGTTTTCGTTCGAAACCGTAATACTTCGAAAGAGATTGTCCATTTTGTAGACGAAGTGCATCCAGTTTTTGCCGTAACCATCTCAACTTTTTAGCACATGCTATGTGGGTGAAATGATGATACCATGCCAACTTTCAACCTTTTCACAATTTATTTGAAGTGCTTTTCAATTTCAGGGTTATTTAGCTCAAAAAAATTAGTAAGTGCATGAAAAATACCAAATGAAGTGAGAAAGGGTTGAAAATTGATGATGTGGCTTTGAATGGTGCATTTTGAACATACGAAAAGTATGGAGTTTAAATAATTTAAAAAAATGAAATCCATTTGTAACAGATGAGTTTTCGTCCGAAACCGTGATACTTCGAAAGAGATTGTCCATTTTGTACATAAAGTGCATCCAGTTTTTGCCGTAACCATCTCAAATTTTTAGCACATGCTATGTGGGTGAAATGATGATACCATGCCAACTTTTAATCTTTTTAGAGTTCATTTGAAGTGCTTTTTAATTTCAAGGTTATTTAGCTCAAAAAATCAGTAAGTGCATGAAAAATACCAAATGAAGTCAGAAAGGTTTGAAAATTGATGATGTGGCTTTGAATGGTGCATTTTGAACACACAAAAAGTATGGAGTTCAAATAAGTTTAAAAAAATTAAATCTCTTTAGATAACATAAAAAAATAACAAAAATGAACATAGATGCGCTTATGTAAGTAAAATTTGACCGAAAATCAGACTGAAATTCAGTTTGATTTCAGGTCAAATTTTCTCACATAAGGGCATCTATTTTCAATTTGAGAGGAACACAATATGGCAGGGAGGGTGCGCCCCTCGCTTGGCGAGGTGGGACTAAACTCCCATCACAGCCAGGACCAACCATTTAGTCCCGGTCGGTGGCTACAACCGGGACCAATGCAACAATTGCGTCCCGATTGATGGCACCAACCGGGACCAATACCGACCTTTAGTTCCGGTTGGTGCCACCAACCGGGATCAAAGGTCTCTGCTTCTCGCCCTTTGGGCTACCGAAAAGAGACCTTTGGTCCCGGTTGGTGCCACCAACCGGGACCAATGGTGTGTGTGTATATGCAGCACTCGTGAAAAATTTCATTTTCATCTCGCACTTCCCCCCGACGACGCCGACCTCCTCGACGCCACCAGGCTGCCCCAACGCCGTCGCCGTCGCCCGTGCCCCTGCCCTGCCCCCGAGCCCACGCCCACGCCGTCCGCCGCCCACGCCATCGCCGTTGCCCGTGCCCCTGCCCTTCCCCTGAGCCCACACCGACGTCGTCCGCCGCCGACGCCGTCCGCCGCCCACGTCGTCGCCGTCCGCCGGCCCCCGAGCGCGCCCCTGCGCCCTGGCCGCCCCACCATCGTTGTCGTCTCCGGCTCCCTCGTGTGCCGCCCCCGCCATCGCCCTCGCTAGCCGACGACGTCCCTGTCGTCGCCCCGGACATGCCCCTGCCCCAGCCCGCCCCCACCGTCGCCGTCGCCCTCGCCGCCCCCGCCATCGCCATCGCCGGCCGCCCCTGCTGTGAGCCGACCCCGTCGACCCTTGTATTTTTTCATGTATATGTTTTATATGTTTTTTTCATCTTTATGTATATATGTTCATCTATATGTGTCATGTGTCTATATGTTCATGTATATGTTTTTTTCATGTATATGTATATATGTTCATGTATATGTGTGTATATGTTCATGAAAAAAGTCTTCGTTGTTTTTCATATGTACGAAAATGTAGAGTGAAAACGAAAACAAACATATAAGAAAAAACAAAGTAAAAATGAAGAAGGAAAAGAAAACCGCCCGGCCCGACCACCACCGCATTTTCATAAAGTTTTTTCACCGAGTCCACGTCGCACCGAGCACCCGCGGCGAAGCAAGTCTTTTTTTGAAGGTAGTTTTTTTGTTAAATGAAAATGTTGGCATAGGCTCTATCATCACATTGGCAACGGCTCTATGTATCAACAAGGCCACGGGAGCACCCTGGCCCCCTATCATCACGTTGGCCTCGGCTCCCCGAGAGCTTTCCAACAGATCCGGAATGTATGTCGTTGTTGATATACCCCCTCCCCGATAACTTCTACATGAGAGGGGACGTCGGACATGCATGAGAGGCGGTCCGCTCACCCGACCAACTATCGAGGCCACCCAAACCCTATAAGAAAGAGCGTCGTTGTTGATCTACCCCCTCCCCGATAACTTCGACATGAGGGGGCACGTCGGACATGCATGAGTGAGAGGCGGTCCGCTCGCCCGACCAACTATCGAGGCCATCCAAACCCTAGAATAAAGAGCGTCGTTGTCGATCTACCCCCTCCCCGATAACTTCGACATGAGAGGGGACGTCAGACATGCATGAGAGAGAGGCGGTCCGCTCACCCGACCAACTATCGAGGCCACCCAAACCCTAGAAGAAAGAGCGTCGTTGTCGATCTACCCCATCCGTACCCGACCAACTAGCGATATTCGAAAGGCTCTTGCTGAACTTCGTACCAAAAAGCTAATTAATCATCCTATCCGGGACTCTGTTACAAAACAATTTTGGAGAGCTTCGTACCATTATGCGCCTGTTACTTCCGGCTAATGATGAAGCCTTGGTTTTCTTGAATCCTTTGACACTAGACAACGTGACATATAGAAGGGTAGATGAGATCAGGAAAAATATGGACCATTTTTTGCACATTCAGAATGGCGCCATTTTGTTAATTAAATCCCTTAAAGGTTAACAGATTCCCTTGTTTGACATTCATGAGAGAGGCGGTCCGGAAGTCGGACATTCATGAGAGATGCGGTCCGGACATCGGACATTCATGTTTGTATATTAATAGCCATGTTGTAATATTTGCAGAAACTATGGATCCAAGAGACGAAGAACAAGAACGGTTGTTGGGGGACATAATCCACGGCAGACGTGATATCTTGTCGTTTCTCAACAAAACCGATGGTCTGGAAGGAGAGGATTATGACGGCTCCGGTGATCGAACAATGAAGGAGGAAGGACATGATCATGATGGCTCCGGTGACCGAATGCCAGAGGAAGAAGGAGACCATGATGACGACTCCGGTGACCGATCGGAGGAGGGAGCTGTTGCAAAGTCCGGCGAGGTATATATATTAATTAAGTCTTGGCTCCGGTGACTAGCTAATTGATGCATTAATTATTTTGGTATGTACATATATTGATTAACTCTTCTTTCTTATTTTATAGCCCTTCGGATCGAGCCAAACTTCGGTAACGAGACGAGGCCCGAAGAAGAGGTTACGCAAGGATGAAAAGTTCACGATCACAGCACTCGCAAACGATGGACATCCGATTGAACCCAAGCGGACCAAGAACGCATTTTCTGCTCAGTACGGAGCTATTGTTAGGGACGACATCCCGATCAGCATCAAGCAATGGAATAAGCCTAAGGATGGCACCCCTGAAGGTGATTATGTCACCGATAGACAGAAAGGTGATCTTTGGACCGCGCTGAAGGCAAATTTCACCCTACCGCCAGAGGAGGATCCGAATAAGCCATTTATAGAGCCACTGGTCAAGGCGTGTGCTCTTAAGAAGATGGCAGATCTATTCAGGAGGTGGAAGAATGAGTTGAAATCAAAGTTTTTCAACAAAGGGAAGACTCCAGAATTCACCGGCCGATTTGAGAAGATAAGAGATTACTGGCCCGCATTTGTGGACTACAAGACATCGGACAAGAGTAAGAAAATGTCAGAGACAAACAAGGTCAATGCTACAAAGAAGCAGTATCACCATCACACGGGGTCAGGTGGCTACCTCAAAGCCCGACCATTGTGGGAAAAAGCTGAGAATGACCTGTTTGCTAAAAACATCGTACCACAGACATCGAACTGGCCAGACCGTTCAAGGACTTGGTTCTTCGGGGTTGGGGGAACTTTGGACCCTGAAACAGGGAAGTGTCGTTGGACGGACGAGCAACTTGCAATACCCATGAACAAGCTTTAGAAGTATATCACTGCAGCGCAGGAAGGGACGTTCATTCCCGACAGAGAGAAGGACGAGCTGACTGAGGCCCTAGGGAATGCTGAGCACCCTGGACGAACACGAGGCACACCAGGCTCCGTTCCGTGGAAGGTTGCGTTTCCCGACACAGGCGGTTACAGAAACCAGGAGAGAAAGAGGAAAGCGGAGCTAAGCGAAATTCAGAAGCTCAATGCAAGACTACAAAAGCTAGAGGAAGCTGAGAGCCAGCGAGCTGCCGGCCAACCATCTCAGCGGCACGAAGCTACCCCAGAAGCTACCCCGTCATCTCAGCGGAGAGGCAGCGTCGCTTCCACGGAGCCCGTTCAGCCTGACTTCACGTCTCCTAGCTACCCCGTGGATAGTATCACGGAGTCTCAACATTGCCAGCTTATGACGAAATGCCGGAACCTCACTTTCAAGGCGGGTGTCGGCTCTGTTGCACCTCCTCAACCCAACGGAACTTTTCACTGTCGTCCGATTCCACATGGCTATGTTGTTGTGATGGTGGATGAAGTAATGAAGGAATTTGAGGAGCTCGAGCTTGACCATTGTACAGGTGAAGGAGAGAATAAGCTGGTTCGTGCCCTGAGGAGTACATGTCTATGGCAGAAGGAGTACATCAAGCTTCCAAATTGGATGCCTCCGCTTCCTCCTTCTCCTCAGGTGAATCAGGGCACTCCGGCTCCTCCTTCTCCGGCGAGTGATCAGGGCACACCGCCTCCTTCTCCGGCTCCTCCGACGGGTGGGGGCATTCCGCCTCCTCCTTCGCCTACTCTGGCACGTCGGAGCAGTACGCCTCCTCCTCAGCCTCGTCGGCAACGGCGGAAGACAGACGCTGCCGCTCCGGCTCCTCCGGTGCCTAGTAAGCAACGACGGAAGGGAGCCGCCGCCGCTCCGGCGGCTAGCAGTACAAGCATAGGCAGGAGGGGATACAGATACGGTCCATCTCTCAAGCCTCTGGAAAAGTTACCATATGAGAGGACCGAGTCTGAAAACAAGGAGATATGTCAGGCCAAATTGAGGGCCCATTTTGCAAAGAAAACTCCACCTCCGAAGGAGAAGATAGATCTGGTGAAAGCGATGCGCACTATCGATGCCCTAAAGCGACCACCACCACCTCCGTCGGATTCCAACTTTGACCGTTGTATTAAAAAGACATATCAAGATGCATGCCGATCGGGAAGTACTTCCAGTGATGCAAGGTTAGCAAAATGAAGAAGTGGGGAAAAAATCCCCAGCTCGGCGAACAGGCGAACCAATCGTGCCCCCCGCTCAAGGTGTCTAGCGATATCGTCGCTAATCATCCGGGGATGGTGCCCGGTACCAAACCTGGTGATTACCTAAGCGATGATGTACAGTTTAAGCCGTTGGAGGTGGACGAATTCCGTTACCAGCACGGGCGGCCTCTCGTCAAACTTGATCATCCTCCTCTAACAACGATGATGCAAAAATTCCATGAATGGTACATGAAAACCTGCCGCGAGTCTGGGACGGATTCTTTGATACTATCAGTTAAAGAGGAGCACGACCTCGTTGGAATGGAACTGCTGAATATTGAATTTGAGGAGATATTCCAGTTATACAATCAAAAGGCCCTCGAGAAAACAATCGTGATTTCCTACTGTCTGTAAGTATTACTTATGTAATTAAGTCTCTCTATGTATATAGCTCAGCTCTTTCATTGCATGTATATATAATTATCGTCACTATTATGTTATGCAGATTGAAGATCGTCGAATGCAGAAAAGCACAAATCTATGACATCGGGTTCATTAACCCAAATGTCATACATGAGTATAATTTTCAAAAGTATCCCACACAAAACGAGGACAACTTGCTACAATCGTTGCTTAAAAATCAAAATAAAGGGACAATACTCTTTCCTTACAACTTCAAGTGAGTGTTACTGTCTTGTGCATATTCGGTTTCCCTTATTACTCGAGGTTTATAGTAATGTAATTGATGAGTTATGCATGCGTGCGCAGTTTCCACTTTATTCTGCTAGAGATTCAGCTTGAGCGAGGAGTAGTAACCGTCTTAGACTCGAAACGAAAAGATCCCCAGGAATATGCGGACATGATTGAAATCCTCCAGAAGTAAGTTCAATCGATCATTATCGCATCATATCGGCAACTTTGTTCATTTCCTGATATCAAGTAATTATTTTCTTTGTCTGGCAGGGTTTGGAAAGAGTTCACAGCAATTGTTTCGGCACTGCCGGGGGAGCTGCGATTTACACACCCGAAAGTAAGTACTACTAGCTAGTTCCGCGCATCTCCCATTGATTCTAGTTTCATCAATACCATTTATCATGCTTGATTATTAGTTTGATTGAAATCTATTTCTCGTAATGTGCTTGTGGCAGGAAACCGAGAATAATTTATGTGGATACTACGTTTGCGAGTTCATCTACAACGCGACGACCCCTAAGCGGGGCTACTCTGAAAAACAATTTCAAGTACGTAAGCAATAATATTCACAATTTTATTTTATTACCATATATATGTATTGACCCCCTTCTTCAAATTAGATGTGGCAGATGCGGGATGAACTCCTACCACGTGATCGCATACGAGCAATTCAAGAAGAATTGGCGAGATTTTTTTTTGACCACGTCATAAATAAAGCCGGAGAATACCATCTAAAAGTTGACATTAGATGTTAGGGATTGTAAGAGATCTTATATTGTATATATGTAGCTAATAGCATCGGATATATATACGAAAACTTGTTGTACGACCAAACTCTCGGAGAAAGAGAGGTCGATCACTTCTATCTCTATATGTTCATGACGATCTTCTGTACTTAATGGTTCCTTAATTTGCTTACTAGCTAGCGTGTCGAGTTTTCTCTATAGTAGCTAGCGTCGACCAAGCACAGAGAAAGAAAGGACACTTTTCTCTATCAATTAGCTAGCTAAAACAATATAAAACACCTAAATTAACCGTCCAAAACCCCCTAACCCCCCTCTCTTTTAAAAAAAACAGCAATTGCTAGATGCTGACGCGTGGATGCCTTTTGATTCCGGTTGGTGTTACCAATCGGGACTAAAGGTCCTCTTGCCTGGGCTCCCAGCACCGGCCACGTGAAGCCTCTTCCGTCCCGGTTGGTAAGCGAATCGGGATTAAAGATTTTGGGATTTAGTCTCGACCCTTTAGTCCCGGTTCCAGAACCGGGACAAATGGGCCTTACGAACCGGAACAAATGGGTCTTTTTCTATTAGTGCTGGCGGTTGTAGATCAGACGAGCAATGATGAAAGAACAAATATTAAGAAAGCAACGAGCAATGTTGAAGCTTAATCTGCAGCAGAAACAGAAAGAAGGTGGTAAGCACAAGGATCCCACAGTTTGACCGGAGGACACCTGAACGGACGAAGTCCCACTTCCAAATATACGAACCCAGTGATGCTCCTACCACTCGAGTGAATTTCCTTCTTCCCACGACTGAGTAGTGAGTAGCGAGTATGCATGCATGGGTAGTGCAGCATATGTCACACACAAATCCTGTCACAAGAGTGTATTCCACAACCTCATGCAGCCGATCGATGCCGATCCGTTTGATGCATCATGCATGCATGCATGCACGGACGAAACAAATCTCTTGAGGAGGTCCGAAGAGAGCTCCAATGGGGGGGGGGGGGGGTCCATGCATGGTCCAAGGTGTTCCTAACTGCACACTCATGAACCCCACGAAACGCACCCACCTCCTCCTCTTGGGGTGAGTGGAAGCCTCACTACAACACATATAATACAGGTGTACATCCATCCTGATCCGTGCGTGCCCATGCTGTTGCAATGTTGCTGTAGCCCCAGCTCAATCTATCAATCTTCCAACACCAAATGATGTTACAACATATATGTGCATGTGTGCACGCGTTGGGTCCCTTTGGTCCCCTTGTTTTGGGGGTTGAGCAGCTAGCTTTGCGCCCCCACTGCAGCTCTCCTCAAGAAAGAGCCGATCATTGTCCGTTCGTGGCCTCCACAAAATTTCGATGGGTCGCCGTGCACCTATATTCTGGTGTGCCGACGGCGACAAAGAACGACGACGGTTGGGTCAGGCGGCGGGCGCGGTGCACGAGGAGGACGGCGGTTGCGGCGCCTTCGTTTGACCGGCCGGCGAGAGAGGAGGGCCGTGTACGTGTCACGGAACAATAGATGAGATGGGCTCGACATGCCCATGAATCGCCGGGGTGGCCGCCCCTGGTCTCGTGCTAAAGGAAGACGCCGCCTCGTTTATATTGTGCTCTGCTGTACTGCACCACCGGCATGCATGAAGGTGTTTTGCACACTAGTTTAGAGCATCTTCAACAGCCGCGCTAAGCCTCCCGCGCTAAAAACTGATTTACGACGTGTGTTTCGACTGATTTTGCATGGACGGTAGCGTTGGCTTCAACAGCCACGCTAAAATGCAGCGCGTGCCGCTCCAGCAACGCGCAAAAAATGCAGCGCGTGAGCACTTAAAACGATACATAGATATAGTTCGATAGATAAAAAACGATACATAGTTCGATAGAAACGATACATATTTCGATAGTACAAACTAGATAAAAACTACGGTGTAGCTAGAACTACTTCGAGTCGTCCTCATCATCATTCTTGCTGGTGCCGTCCGAGGTAGTGAGCCATACGTCATGCCAACGATCATCGTCTGGCGTGAAGATCGACGTCCCAAATGCTTCCATGGCACCGCACTGCGATACCGCCAGTGCCTTTCGCCGACGCCTGTCCGCCCGCTCCGCGCGGCGCCTTGTCGTCCTTTCCACCCAGTAGACGCGTTCGTTGGTGACGTCCTGCGGGTAGCGCCGGTGCCACTCCGCCATGGCTCTCTCGTCCTCCTCGGCGACGAGGAGGCGGCGCTGCCGCCGAACGTGGTCCGCACGGTCTTGGTCTGTGATAAGATGAGGCGGAGGGGCGACGTCCTGCGCCAGCTGGCGCGTGTAAACGTCGTGGAAGTTCATCTGCGCACGAGGCCTCTCTAGGCGCCACGCCACCGCGTCGTACGCGCGGGCGGCCTCGTGTGCGGTCTCGAACGTGTCGAGGCCGAGCCGGACGTCGCCGGACCTGATCTCGACGTAGTAGGTGCCGTTGGGGCGTGCGCGGACGCCGCGGTAGCCGGACAATCCTCGGCGGCGCGGCGGGATGGTGGCGCGGTGGCGGCGCGGCGAGGAAGCGGGGAGAGGAAGATGGGAGAGAAAGCGCGCGTGGCGAGCACCGCGATTTACGGCGCGCCAAATCTAGCGCGCGAGCTGCCGTCTTTTCCCGCACGCTATTTTCCCGTCGTTGTTGGAACGTGTGCAAACGTCCCGCACGCGCTAAATTTGTTTTTGTGTGCAAACGTCCCACGCTAAACTCGCTTTTTCCACGCGCGCGTTTTTTTCCGATGCTCTTAGCCGTTTCAACACGCACGGTGAAGAATAAGACCAAGGTGTGCGCGTGTGCGGAGAAGACAAAGAACGGGGAGGAAAGATGGCAGGGCAGTGGATAGCAACGAGCAGACGACATGAAGTTGTGGCATGTACAGTGACGTAAGCGGCACCTCCAGCACCGGAGGGACACGGATGCCCACCATGTTGTTGGGATGGTGCCGTGCATGCGTAGACACGCTGTCAAGGAGAATATATATTCCTGACGGATACCACAGAGTGGCAACAGCAGGCTGATCGGCCACTAGACTCTGAAACGCGTGTGATCACGAGCCCAGTCCCGTCACTACGTGGCCGAAATAATTGTTCTAACCTTATCAGGAAACTTTGTTATAAAATAAACTCGATGCGAAAGCATTTCACGATTTGATTTTTTTTAACGACATCGCATATTGTGACGTTTTTGCTCTATTTGAAAACGCCGAACTTACGTATGTTTCTTCTTTTTATAAATAAATGGGATATGTGAACATCTTGTTGAAAACGTCACAACCCATGGCGTTTCTTAAACAGACGGCAACACCACACCCCTTCATTTCTAACAACGTCACGTACGATGTCGTTTCTGCCCTGTCACGCAACGTCTAGAGCTCAGATCACCCGGCTCCTCTCGCTCGAATCTCAAGAAAAGTGGGAGGAAAAAAGGAACAAGAGAATGTTTGTATATATGGGGCTACTACGATATGGTTTATATACATACACTAGGGGAGATCCATTTATTACTTTACTTGCGTCGAACTTGGATGGGAAGGGAGTCCATATTTGGGAGATCCTGCCTGAAAGCAAAACAGACCCAAAAAAGATCCTTGGATTCTTTCCACCAAAAAATCTCACTAGATGTAGCATGGACTAGGGAGGAAGAGGTGTATGACAGCGAAAGCAACAACCGCAAGTGGCGCTGCGCGACGGTGCTATAAAATCCGTTACTCGTGGACCGATTTCGCAAGAGGGTTCTCCGTGAAAAGGAGCGCTTGCAACAGAGGAAGATGCCCGTGTTCTGAGCTCGGTGTTGCTAGCTTTTTATAAGCTGGAATACATGGATTCGGCTCTGTCGTCCTCGTCGATGGAAATGAATGCGTGACAGAGTGTGATGCTACTGCACTAATTATGTTCCAGCACGATCGATGGATTAGCGCTTGGTTTGGACACAAAACCACGCGCGCATCTACGCCCGGACTTGACAAATCCGACCGCTCAAACGTTCGTGGACATGTCCGGACGGGCGCTAACCGGACACCTCTCAAATTTTGCGTCGCACATCCACATATAACAAAATCAAAACCTCAAATTCATGCAATCCATGCACGCCGCATGTAAGGTGTCTTCGTATCTTGAGAATGCCGGACCTTTTGCCTTCGTCGTCTTGTCCTTCTTCTTCTTCTTCCTCGGATTGGGGTCGGATGTGTTCCCAACTTCAAAAGCGGTGGGGGCCTCCAATTCATACTTCATTTGGGTCGGTTCTTCATTCTCATTGATCATCGTCGACATGAATGCCGCCTATATGATTAAGATTTGCAAGAATTAACCACGAGCTAAACAAACTAGAGGGCAAGAGCAAAGAAAACGCACCGAGTCATGTTCGGTCATTCCGTCGAACAGGCTGAGGTCAGCCCGGGCAGTGTCGAAGCCCGTGCTCATCCACGCCCGAACGAGCTCCGGCGAGTCACATACGTCCACCGCCGGCATCTGCGTGGGCGGAAAGCTGTCCGGAATGGCCCAGCCGTCGCTCGGATCGTCATTGGGGTCGGTAACCGTAATCCTCGCTGGCGCCCGGAGAGAAGGGGTGCGGGGATCCGGTCACGGTGGAGGAGAAACCTGCTCCTGCGCGTCCGAACCTCCCTGCGACGCCATAGCCGCCGCCTCCCTCTTTCGTTGTCAGCGTCTCCGCAACTTGCGGGCGACGTTCTCCGCCTTGTAAGTCGCCGCGGACGAATTCACGCCGCCGAGGGACAAGGCGGACTGCGTCTCCGTCGCGGCGCTCTGGGTCGGACTGGACGACATCTCCGGCGGTGGATCGGGACTGGAGGTGAGGATTGAGAGCAAGGGTGGAGGCGGGCGAGGGTCCGGACGCGAGAATTGTTCTAGAGCGGCGGCGGAGAAGGAGGAAGGGTTTGGGGGGATTTGGTGCATTTTGGGATGTGGACGGGCTGTCTGGTCCGACGTGGCGGGCGTGTCCGGACACATCCGGGCGTCCCCATACCCGCCTCATATTTGGGCTGGATATGGGGGGTGCCGGTCAGTCCGGGCGTTTGAAGACCATTTGAGAGACTTGTTTGAGTAAAAAAAAAGTGATTGGACACTGACCGGGCGGCCTGTCCGGACATTTGAAACGGGTTTGATAGGTCCAGTTGTAGATGCTCTAAGGCCCGTGATGCCGGCTAAGCTAATCCCGATAAAGCCGTTGCTTTGGTCGATTTATTTACCCTGGCAACTGCTCATTGCCCTGCAAGAAGCAGCATGCCTGGCGAGTATGCTCACGCTGTCACACACACATTCAGACGTTCCCCTCTCGTAGGTAATACATAAACTATGACATCCAGACCAGCCGGCCAACCAGCCATGGAAACTAAGAGCAACTCCAACGCGGCGACCCATTTCGTCCGCTCACGTCCGTTTGGATCGTCGCGGCCGAAAACAGGCGTCCAACGCGTCGATCCATTCTCAAATCACGTCCGCTACGTGTCCGCGCCGACCCATTCCAGGCCCAAATTTGGGTCGGATTTGCGTCGCCGCAGTCACCGAGCGGACACGCCGCGCGTCCTCCTTGTGTCCGCATTGGCCCCACTCGTCGGCCGGCCAACTGCCCCCGGTCGTATTAAATGCGACTAGCTACCTACGGTGCCCGCCTGGCAGTGGGTGGAAGGTGGCCATCGGTCGTCCTTTTTAATCCGAAGTGTGCGGAGGGGCCAGCCTCATCCACTTCCCCTTCCCGTCCACATCTGACCACTCTTGCTCCCCCAGCGGCGATCATGAAACCCTAGCCAGCCAGCCAGCCAGCCCAACCTCCGTCATGGGCTTCTTCAGCAAGGGCAAGGGCAAGCTCGTCCCAGACGCCGGCGCCACCTCGGCACGGTACGCCGCCACCGCGGGAGCGCCTATACATCCCAGTCCACCAAGCTCGGTGACACTGGCAGTACAGGCAAGTTCTGCCCTACCCAGATGTCAACCTCCCCCATGGTTGGCATCCGGATCCCGACCGCATCCTCATCCCAGTAGTCCCGCGGTTTGCGCGCACGCTGAGGAGGTTCGCCGGCGGCGCCCGCTTCTCACTCCGAAGCAGCGACGCCACACCATGTACGCGGCCGACTCCCCTAACTGGGAGGTTTGGTTCGCCCTGGAGCACGAGCAGGAGCGCCTCCACGGCGTCCAGTTCGATCCGGCCATCCCTGAAGTGAAGCCAGAGGAGGAGGAGGAGGAGGCCGCCTACCAGGCCGCCCTCGAGGAGGCAACGGCCTACGCCATTGAGGAGAGCAGGCGCGAGGAGGAGGCGCGTTGGGTAGGCCTCGATGAAGCCCTCGCGCTGTCCGAGGCGGGCGACTTGGTCGTGCCTCCTCCTCCTCCAGCTCCGCCGGCCGCTCTGGCGATCCACAAGCCCAAGGTTGAGGCCGAGGAGCGCCAGCTAGAGATCCACAAGTGGACCGGCCAGCTCCGGGAGTGGGTGTCCGCGCCTCCCGTTTGGCTTATGTGCACGCCGGAGCAGGAGCAAGCGTATCTCCTGCACCACAGGTCACTGGCTCTGGCGAGGGAGGGAGCCGAGGCCACAGAGCAGATGGAGCGGGAGCGCAAGTGGGCGGCGGCGGAGGAGGCAGAGCGTCGGGAGTGGGAGGAGAAGGAGCGAGCCCGTCAGCCTGCGCCGTCGGTGCTGCCGACGCAGGACGCTGCGCGGGCGTGGGAGGCTGCGTTCCCTTGGGTTGGACCGGCGCCGGAGCTCATCGACCTCATCCCTGATGACGACGAGGACGACGATGCGTAGGGCCGACGCCAGATGCAGACCGGTCGCGTTTATTTATTTATTTACATTTTAATTAAGTTTTATGTGTACTTGAGCCGGCTTTGACCGGCTTTTAATGTTTAATTATGTTTTAATATCGTTGTTTGGGTATTTTTAATCCGCGCTGACAAGTAAGACCAAGATGGACACGATTTGCATCCGGACCTATGTTGAACGCACTGGCCGACCCATTTAAAAAAACGGACACCGACGTTCGGCCGACCTAACAAATTGCGCGTCCGTTTGGCTCCCTCTAATCGGAGATCAGCCTAGGGCTTAGCACACCCCGACTCCCAGCGTGACAAAAAAGCACGCCGAGACGAGATGCTCTAATGCACTTCCACTTTGGATGGACCCTGGGCACCTCTTTTTGTTTCCATCCTTTTGAGAAAGCAAAAGACACGGCAGAGAGCAGACATGCCATCTCCTACTCCTCCTATACCAGCGATTGACCAGCAGTTCACGAGTGCATCTGCATCTGAGTAGACCGACAGACAGGGAAGGGAAGGGAAGGGAAGGGAGCGACTGCTTTCGTGTCCCCTGGCCTGCCGTGCCGCCCACACAGCCAGCAGCCGCTGCCGCTTTCCTTTTTCCATGACCTGTAGGTCTCACCCCTCCTTTGGCCTTGGCCTTGCCAAAGGTACTAAGTAGAAGAAAACAAAACAATATTGCAGCAGGCAGCAGGCAGAGGCAGCCTGTGGGTGACACTTTCTCTTCTTTTTCTCTTTCTCTTTCTCTTTCCTGGCAGGAGCATTGCTTTGCGCGCAAGCCTGCTGCCTGCCTGTGCCGGTCATCATTCCTTGGCCTTGTCAAGCATGGACCGGAACACTCCACTACTACTATCAGCCACAACACAACACAATGCCTGTACAAACGGTGGCTGTTTCTTTCTTCTTTTGAACTAAAATGACTGGGCCAACGGCTCTTGTTACATCAGGAGACCAACCAAAAAAAAAACAAGCCTTCCCTTCCAGAGTCACAAACCGCTCAGGAAAAAAGGAAAAAAAATCCAAATGGCACGCCACAAAAATTAGCTTCGGCCGTCAGCGACTACTCTATCTACTACTACTACGTAGCTTTGAATCAGGACCGGATCCATCCTAAATTTCGGTTGCGTTTGTGCCAGCCCGGAAGATGGTTAGAATCAATCAATCAAAACTGTGCAGAACCAACCAACGGCGCAAATCTTCCCTGCAGAGCAAGTGTGGGAAGGTGTGAGTCGTCCAGTTTAAAACATCTCTCGAAAAAAAGATATCAAGGAGTAGCATATGCTTCCTACCTAAAATCTAGAATTACAAGGCGTCTTCTCAAGTATCTGCAATCTGCACAACGGTCAGAGTTGGGGAGCAATTAGTCCAGCCAAACTTTCCACTTGTACCAGTAGCAATTTTAAAAAAAAAGGATGCCCTCTGCATATACTATCACAGCACTAGGCATGAGGTTTCATCAGGCCTATACAGGGGGCAAACGGCAGAGCACATCAGAATCACCTGTTGCCTGGAAATATTCCAGTTACTGGAATCTTGGGAGGAATGAGGTTTCATCAGGCCTATACACCTACTCTGGCACCCAAGAAAGAATGTCTGCAGGGAAGCTATGATTATGATGAGCACAACGCCTTGGCATGGAATTCAGTGAAGCTGACAGAGCAGCCAGCTTAAACAACGAAAACAGCTCAGTGAATATACTACTAGCAGTATACAAACCTTGGCTCCATGGGGATGATGCACGATCAGTAAAAGTTGATATCTGTGTAACTGCGTGGATAGGTTGGGTATGCCAGTTCATCCACCCCCATCAGGGAGCTGGAACGAGTGAAGCTGCCGAATTGGGCCTGGCTCGGCAGCTTAACCTCCGCCGTGAAAATGCTGTATACGGGCCTGTGGTCTGAGAATCTCGACTCGCCCCGGACGTAACATAGTTGGTTTAGGCCTCTGCCGTACCATAGAATCCGATCACACCTTCAGAAAGGAAAATAAATGTTTTTGTTCAGGTAAAAAGTAATAAAGGTGTAAAAGGGGAAGGAAGAAGGCATGCTTGGATGTAATCATGCATCAGTAAGTTTTGCTTCACGAATTTTTACCATGCGGGTGTCCTCCTCTTCTCATTCGGATGCATATCGTCGCCTGCGTATCTGTCGGAGTTGTATGAGTACTTGTACGTGGGTGGAAAATAAATTCTCCCTTCTTTCCAGCCCGCGAATACCCGACCAAACCTTTGCTCTATACGAAGCTGTTGCAAAAAAAAATCAGGTAAAAAACAAGGCCAAGAATGTGTTTGCAATAACTGCGCAAGTTGCTTCAAGGGGTATATACTATCTGACATGTTACTGTTATCAGTTCTGAAGCTCTGATAAAAAAATGGCTTACCTGATCTTTTTCCAACAATTGTTTCCAATTGTGCATCTCAACCAAAGCCTTCACGGAGCGATAGGAAAGAGCTATCCGGTAATTCAGATCCCCGAGCCATATTATGCGACTGAAAGAAACAAAATATATGAGTAAGATATTGGTCTTCCATTTTTGCAATCTTATTCTACTTAACCGAGCTGGAAGTAGTACATACTCATGGTCAAGAATTGCCTCTGGCGACTTCTCGTCGCGTGCACCATGAGCATGTGGGAATCTGGTCTTTCTCAATATTTCCACCACGTCCGCATTTCTTCTAAGTTCATCGCCATCCTTTTGACCTGATGTCAAGTGTGTGCAAACAAAGCAGAAGCTTGTCTGATGCAGAGACATACTGATTGATATCGATCCCTAAAAAAATAAGAGGGAATGGGTCATATAAAACTATGTAAAGCCAAAAAAAAAACGTGCCATAAAAAATGAATGCACACAATGAACTTAAGATTGACTACTGGACACCTAGAAAAATAGCAAACGATACTATTGCAGACCTAGAAATATAGCAAACAATACCTTATTTCCAAGATATCCCATCAAGCCTCTACCAACACATGACACCTTCAAGTTCTTCACATGCTCTCTGATGTCACTCCGCACCCAAACCATGAGGAAAACTCCAACCATTTGCTTGCTAGCAACTAAGCAATACCTGCTGTGTCATTGAAAATCCGAGTTTCAGTTCAGAGAACTTTAGTCATTCCAAGTGATGAAGGAAGGTTGTAAGACATTTCAATGAAATATTAGTAGTTCCTACTTTCCAGTGTAGAACTGGAAAGTGTGCATCAAGCAACTTAGTCTGAACAACAATTATTGTCATTGTCAAGAATACTTACTTCGAGTGTACCAACCGTCTGTTATTGTCATCTGTGCATAGTGGAGCACCATATCCACATGGTATTGGTGAGAAGAAGGTACCACCAGGTGATTCCTCGTCCATATTCTCATCATCAGAGGACCCACCGCACCTCATACTGGTGTCAACATCGCTTGGCCTGCTCCCAAAGCTAATCCGGTCACAAACACTGAACCGTCGGTCCACTAAGGAGTGAGGATCCATCATGTCTATTCTTGAGCTTCGACCCAAGGACTGAAATGAACGTCGATGGAAGAATGAAGAGTTCTTTTGCCTCCTCGATGATCTCTCGAAATCAACATTAAGCTCCGCGATAGGTTCCGGAGCCGGTGACGGGGTGTGGTAGTTGTACGCGGCGGAGCCCTGGAGATCCAGATTATTCAGAGTTTTCCTCACGAGAGATACCCATTTCTTCGCTGGACCATTGTCTTCGGTCAACAGGACGTTGCCAGCATTCAAAGGAACAATTTCCTGAAACCTGATAGGACAACAGCATTCTCATTATTCATCTGCACTGTTTCGGGATGTTTCGGTTTTGTAAATCAAACGAATATCTGCTCAAGTAAATGGATGGGCTTAGAGTTATACCCAATGACGTAGATATCAGCAGCAGGAGAAGTATGGAGCCAGTCATCCAGATTCAGATGACTGGATGGTGACCTTCCTCCCACATTCCATGTACCAGCAAAGACCCTAATTAAGCACACGGTTACATGGACGGTCACATCAAGCTGACTTCTCTTTTGCAATGATCGGCGAACGGATCGAGCTGTGCAGAAGCATTATATACCTGTAGTCCTGCGTGTTTGTGATGTAGGCGCGGTCGATTCCGTTTCCTGCTCGGCAATCTCGATCCGAGTTCTTCCTAGGCAACCTCTCTAATAAGGAGGAAATGTAGAGTTAATTCAGTCAGTTGGGCATTGGACACCATGTTGACCGGTCAATTTTGCACCCACGGAAAGGGTTGAAAGATGCAGTAGTAGTAATAGTTACTGTGAGGACTGAGGACGCAAGCAAAATGTACCTGTTCTGCTCTTCTTGGTCTTGCACACATCTCTCTCTGAGAAGCTGGTCCTCCACTGCATCCCCACTGAAATGGTCAAAGCAAAATTTTAACACAAGGACAGTACAAACAAACTGCATTTTTACTGAGGTCCCAAGCATGTGTTTGGTTGTTTCTGCAAGACTGCAACAATAGCAAAAAATTGACTGCGCTACTACACAAGAGCAGGAAGCAGGAGGTCAAACTTGCTTCTGGAAACAAGAGGAAATTTATTCCCAACCAGAGAGGAACACTGAGCAAGAAAAACCGAAGCATATCTGCAGGAGAGACTGAATAATAATGTATGCAAAGGACACAAATTCGTAGGGTTGAGGCTGATAGATGTGGTCGGAAATCTGAAGTGAACAGCGTGTAGTAGTACCTTCTTCGACTCCATAATCCGAATGGAAGTCCTTGGCTTTTGATTTGATGTTGAACCACTTCCTAACAATGGTCTTGGACCAGGACAGCTTTTCCCCCACACCAATCATCAGAACCAAAGGCAAGATCAGAAGCTGGACACGCAGGAAATTTGTGAAGACAGTACATGTTGATTGATGTGTGGTGGCTTACCCTGTTCTTGGTTGGAGTCTCATCTCTCATTGTCTCAATGCTTCCTCATGCAGCTCCAGGGACGGGGACGGCTCCTCCCTCCCAATTTCGCCCCCCTTTCTTGTACCCCCACTAAGAACAGTTTATATTTATCCTAAAGCAAAAGGGAGGAGGCCGGATTCTTCCTCTTCTTCCCCCTTTTTCGCCCCTTATTTGGAAGATTCCGCACCGGGCAAGAGAGGCAGGAATTACCGAGAATTGCTCGGCAGCTCAAAAGGAGCAAGAATCCCTCTTGGGAGGTGATTTGTGGGGGAAAGAAGAGCCAGCGAATGGCGTATTTTGGGAGGAACAAGATCAAGAAGGGAAGCAGAGACGGCAAGATTCAGGGACGAGAGCCGCCAAAAAGGGGCCGGCGGCACGAGCCTGTAAAGAGAAAGCCCCTGCAATCACGCCCACCAAACGCCCAGCTCGCAACGCTCGGCCGGATCAATGCTGATGGCGGGCAGTTAATGGCCCGGGCCGTGCAGAAACGCCACGCCCGGGGGCCGGCAGGGCCAGGGGAGGGACGGCAGAAATAAATGGGGGAGGGGCACCTGGGAGAAAGCGAATCCAAAGAACCCGGCGGAGGACACGGAGGGAGGCGACCGAGGGCCGGGCGCTTGAGCGAGTGAGCCGGCCACCCACGTCGCGCGCAATGCGAGGAGCGAGCCCCGGGGCGCCGCCGGCGTCGGAGGGCCGTGGAGGCGGGAGGAGAGAGGACGCGCTGCGCTGCTCTGCTCTGCTTCTGCGCGGTCTCAGTGTTCAAGGAGAGGGGGAGGGGGCGGGGGAGCAGGAGCAGCAGCTGGACTAGCGGAGGGACGGACGGAGTGAGAGAGAGAGGGAGCGGCGGCAGCGGCGCAGAGGTGACTGTGGGGGGAGGGGAGGCACGGAGGCCAATATGAAGGGAATAAAGCGAAAGCTTTGGGTTTTGGTTTGGGGGCCTCCACTGCTGCTGCTGCTGCTGCTGCTCTGCTCTGCTCTTTGGCTACTGCTCTCTGCTTTGCCTTCGACTGTGTAGGCTTTGCTCTTTAGCTCCAAATCCGATGCCGAGCAAAGAGGCAAAGCAAAGCGCCGGGTCCTGGCTGGCTGGCTGGCCGGAGCTGATGGTGTTTTTTTCTGAGTTTGTTACTGTTGCTCTCAGGCTTTATTGTTGGCCAAACGTTGACGAGTTTATGGTCATATTTTGCGTTTGAAGCTAACCAGAACAATATTCCGACAGAAGATGTGTGACAAAACAAAAAACTACATGAATAACAGTTTGTATAGAACACAAGAAAATTACAGAAAACACAAGAAAATAAACCAAGCACTGAAATCCTATGAAAATTTAGTGATCTAGAGACCGGAGCCTATAAGTAACCAATACGTGAGGAAGAACCGAGGAGTCCACTCCCGCTAAATGTCCAATTGAGGCGTGCCGCCCAATAGCATTTTCGTGGATTATAGTCGATCGTGTCAAAGAAAACATGTTGTTTTTATGTCTAAGTGTTGTCTTTCTAAAAGAATTATAAGCGAGGCACTCGTCGATTGACTATAAATCTTATTTCATTTGTTTATATGCTAGTTTGGAAGTTAATGTCCTGATTTACACTTCCATGCATGTATACATGTCTTCTACCATCCCTCGCTCTCTATCACGATGAACACAAAAAACTTCATGTATGATGTTGAGTTAACCAATATGAGTGCATATCCAATTGATGTTTTGGTTTTAGTCTTATTATATAAAAGTCACTTCCTTTAGTGGTGAAAATATTTTTGTATGGCGCGTTTTCAAATTACTAGGAGAGGAATACGATTCGTATGCCCTCACAAAGTGTGAGATGATATGCTGCCCAAGAGTTAGATATTATAAATATGCCCATTTCTAAATGAGGTTTAATTGAGAGGTGTGTTTTATGGGAATGCCATGGGGGAAATGATAACACCACGTGAAAGGGGTTGCAACAACCTTCGTTTGAAAGTATTGCAATATTAATTTATGCTCCCTCGGTTTCAAAATAAATGTCATGATTTTAACTAAAACTTGAAGTAAAACCACGACACTTATTTTGAAACGGAGGGAGTATTTGATGTTGTGTGAGCAAAAGAATATTGATAAGGCTTTATCAGGTGAGGCATTTCTCCCAACCATAACCATGATAAATACTTGTTGGAGAGGGTTTATTAGTACCAGTGAAAATGAAACAATTGGGTGAGACAATTGCCCAACGGTTGCCAAGTAATAAGTATTGATAGAGAACAAACAGTTGAAAAAACTATGCACGGGAACAGATATTTTGATGATGCATGGATGGAAGAATCATAACATGGTGCACAATAAAACATACCATTCAACTCTTAATTTTATAGGCATGTAATCTGCATGTAGTTGAACATGTCCATTCCTAAGAACCCGACCAACATATATTATCCTACACTCACATATCACCGGTGACGGATTAACACTATATGAATACATTTAATTCTCAAATAATTTCCCTCCCCATTGATATTCTGGTATGTTATCTTCCAGGTTGGGGTTGAGGTTATAACATGTGCATAAATTTTGTATGTGTATAACTTAAACACATAATTAACATTATGAAAACATATATGGTTCATACAGAGATCAAGCATGGCTAAGTCATATCAACAGTAGAGCAAAAACATTCATCATGCTAGGTTCAGAAGCAAGTCGGCGGCAATGAAATACTCTTGGGGGTGGGGGGAAATCAAACTCCGCAAAGGCCTCGGAACAAAGACAGTGATGGCAACAAATTTGGGGGGCGAAGAAAAATCCGACAAATTACTCCGAAGGGCTCATTCTCATAACTCGAAGATGGGTGCATGTGGGTCCACGATAGCATGCGGGGGTGGGCTCCCTGGTGAGTCCTACGTGACCTCCTTCGGTTGGGCTTCCTCTTTTGCTCAAAAACTTCCGAAATCATCAATTTTCCTTTTCGTGAAGTTTTCTCAAGTGCACATGTAAACAACATGATTTGCATTTGTTTCTTCTGAAAATTAAGTTAATCCAACAAAGATTATTTAACTACGAAAAATTTAGAGTATAAATCATAAACAAAGTGGTCAAAAAAATAGATATGTTTTGGACGTATCAATCCTCATTGCTAACGGGAGAAACCAAATATATGCCTTTGATTGCATTAGATTACACATTTGATATATTGATGTCTTTTTCGGGGTACATAATTCTGAAAAATTATGGGAATAGATCAAAAATGTGTTAACCAACTACCACAATTCTATAGATGTTACGGGTTTTTTATTTCATATTTGTGCTTTTATTTTCCAAACCAGGCATACCTCCTCTTTTCCTTTGCAAAAATGAAAACAACACCGTCTAAATCCAAAGCACGGGGCAAACAAAGGAATCATAGAGTCTAATGCGCCACATGCAAACCCACTTTACCACACTCAACCCGGAAGATTCTTATGAAATATTCATGAAAATTTTGGTTTCACATTTTTGTTGATGGATATAATCTTTTATAGAAAACTTTATCATGCATTAAACATCACACGATACCTAAAAATATCATGTGATGTAATGCTTTTCTTTCTAAAACACAATACAAACATGGACACTCACATACACTCACCCTATGAGTGTACACATGCACACATTTACCTCGGTGAGCACCTCCAAGTATTGAGTCGGCAAATCTTAAGATTGATGAATTCAGCATAGACGTCTCAAAAATGACATAACTGTTGTCTCCCACTAAACAAACATTACCGAGAAGCATGGATTAACTACAGGAAAAATACGAGCACATGTGCCAAGTCTATGACTTGAATCGGGTGCAGTATAAGGGCATCTCCAATAGTGTGTATGTAAGGCCAGTTCTTTTCCAGCTTATTTCAGCTTATTGTCAAAATAAGCTAGAAGCCCAAAAGAACTCGTTTTTGATAAGCTAGCTTAGCTTATTTTCACCGGAGTCCCCTTTGCAATGGAAAAAAGCTGGGGGGTGAGCAGCTTCGCGCAGAAGCTCACTTAGAATCGAGCCCAATCCCTCGTCCCACCACCGATCCCAATCCCTCGTCCCACCATCGAGTCCAACCCCTCGTCCCACCACCGAGCCCAACTTTTTACTAATCATACCATATATAAGCTGGAAAAAAAACACCAAAAAGAACCGGCTAGCTTTTTATTTGGAGCTTATTTTCACAGGAGCTTATTTGGAGCTTATTTTCACAGGAGCTTATTTCCACAGAAGGGCTCAAAAGAACTGGCCCGTAGTCTTGTTGGTAAAAGTGTCCATGTCATCAACCAACAAGGGATCATATAACTACTCTAATGGTTGTATCTATATTATCCAATGCGAGAAGAGGCATAAATGCAATTGCTCTCTATTTAACCTTGGAGCTTGTGCAAGAGCTGTTGATTACTCTACATACAACTTTTCTCTCTCTCCTCATTTATTTATTGTCACATCATTATATATCCTAGGTGGCAAAGTCTACCAACAACTATCTTACAGCCATTGGGGATGCCCTAAGAAATCTAAACATCTGAGATATCCTCAGTTCACACATGATGTAATGAGCTCACTATATATAGTGCAAAAATCTTTGTAGACGGGTCAAAAATTTCCGACACGAAACTTTATTTGTTAGGAATAAATATGTTTTAGTCAAGCATCTACAGTCGGGCCTGGCAAATTTGGCCCCCTATACGCCCGCGGGAGCGTCCGCGAACATTGCCCACCAGCCCCTCATATGTTGCGCCGCACATCCTCATACCTTAAATGCAATCCTCAAATCCATGCAATCCATGCATGTTGATCATCAGATACAAATTATCTGAATTCAGCATTTAAAAACAAAAGCAAATGAAATCATAGTTCAACAAACCAGACATGAAAAATGAAATCAATGTCCGAGTGATAAGGGATGCTTGTCCGATCACTGGCCGGACAAGTTAATCCATGTGTATTGCTCATCCGGTTTGTCCTGCTCCGCCTCGGCATCCATCTCCACGCGCATCCGGACTGGTTGCGCTGCCTGCATCCCGGCCGTCTGATCCGCTGCCGCAACCGCTCTCGCCGCCTCCAGCGCCCTACGGTCGTTGATCTCCTTCTTCTTCTTCGCAAGCCATTTCTTGACATACTCATCCAAGACGGATTCGTTCGCTATATGATCTTCGCATTCTCCGCTTCCCGTGCTAGTTGCAACATCTCTTTCTCGAGCTCGATCTCTCCAAATGTCTTGGCCTTCTCGTGTTCCCATGATCGCCGGCTCTTGATTCTCCAACTCGATATTCTCCCTCTCAATTTTAAGCCTCGTCTCTGCCCTCATCTGGTCCCAGTACATCCTTTCCTTTTGCGCATCCAACATGAGCTTGTACCTCTCATGTTTCTTGGTCTCCCTTGTCGAAAAAATGCCCGTCCATGTGGACAGACATTTTAGTAGTCGCAAAGTCACGGGAGATCCTTGCCTTTTCCCACTTGTTTCCCGTGATTTGTCGGTTATCCTTTGGCACGGTAGCTCTTCCATTGGTGACGACAACCTCGTTGTCCTCATCGTCCAACCCGATGGATTGGTGGTAGCTTGAGCCATCATTCCTCTTCTTGCTGGCTTTGCGATCGGCCACAACTTGTGTTCACTTTGGCTTGCCATTCAATAAGAGTCAACAATGGCTAAAAGCAAATGGTTTCTTCTCGACCTCATGATACAAAGTGGCCATCACTGCCGTCTAGCATATGAGCACAAGAAACATACATTTGAGCACAAGAAGCATATTGAAATGACAATAAGATGAGGAAATTGAGCATACATGAGTTGCCGCTCCCATTCCATTTTGAGGTCGTTTGGTCACTTGTGAGTAGTAGCCGACGTACTTGTTCACTTCTCCTTGAATGATCCCCCATCGATGTTGTAGAGATGCCACATCGTGGATGGTCATGCTAGGACGTGGTTCCACATACTCCTTTCGTTCATGATAGTCCTTCCAAATCTTCTCGCAATATGTGTTCCCATTTAGTTCGGTGCCTCTTATTGGATCCAATGTTCTGTCCAACCAAGATTTGACCAAAAAGATGTCCTCAAATCTTGAGAAAACCAAACCTCTTGCCTTAGTCGTCTTGCTCTTCTTCTTGTTGTTGCTCAGATTGGGATCAGATGTTGCTCCAACTACAAATGTCATGGTCTCCTCCAATTCATAATCCTTTTCGGCCGGATCTTCATTGTCATTGATCATGCTTTTCAAGTACATCTCCTAGATGATTATGGTTTGCAAGCATTCATCATGTGCAAACTAGTGATCTATGCAAAACATTGAACATTTGATTGGACAGGAGCAAACAAAATGTACCTGGGCTGGATGGCGGCATATTAGTCGACTACAAGATGCCTAGTCTGCTATATGTCTTCTTAGCCAATCTTTTTCGTTGGTTGATATTGGTCTCAACTTTTAGCGATCCTTGAGTTGTAATAAATACTATGATACTCTGAGATTTAGTTAATAAAGGGACGTGTGCATCGTATGATGCAGAGGTCGGGGTCTTTCCCCTTTTCGAAAAAAATGTGGAGTGCAGCTCGGGCGGTGGCGGTGCTCGTGCTCATTCGCTCCCAAACGAGCAACCGCGACTCACATTCATCGACCGCCGGCTTCTGCGTGGGCAAAAAGCTGTCCGGAATGGCCCAGCCGGCCGTCACATCCTCCTCCACACCAAGGGTGCCAGACGACATAATCCGCGTTGGCGCCTGGATGGATGGGGTGCGGGGAGTCGGGCGTGGCGGGGGAGACATCTCCTCAGCCATGTATGCTCCTACCTGTGATGCCGCGACCACCTCCCTCTCTTAATGTCGGTGACGCGACATCTTGCGGATGATGTTCTCCGGCTTGCAAGACGAAGCGGAGGAAGGGACGCCGACGGACGAGGCGGACTGCGTCTCCGTCACGGCGGTCGAGGACGGCTGGAAGACATCACGGCGGGGGATTGGGACCGGTGGTGAGGATGAGGAGCAAGGGTGTAGGATGGCGAGGGCTCGAGCGCGGGAAATGTTGGAGGGCGGCAGGAGGAGAAGGAAGGGTTTGAAGAATCTAGGGCGATTTGCGATAGGGTCGAGCTATCGGGTCCGACATGGCGGACGTGCCAGGCTCTCCTATATCCGCCTCATATTTAGGTTGTATATGAGGGTTGACTGACAGTCCGGACGTTTGAGGCCCGTTTGATAAGGCCATCTGGGTCAAATTTTTGTGAGCAATTAGTGATCGGGCGGCCTGCCCGGGCGTATGAGGCGGGTTTGAGACACACGGTTGTAGACGCTCTAAACAAGTATATATGTTAATTATTCAAATATGTCGGATTTTTTTTTTTGCAGCCGGGCGGATCTTGAAGATTGACGAGACAATTCTTTGTGGTGATTTTTGTCTGTTTTTTATAATTTCCTTATATGAAATGACACAGCTCTTGTCCTTGTGTAACAAGTACGTCGGACAAGAATAATGGTACACACTCTCGTAGTCGCATTTGCAAGAGCCACCATGATCGTCTTACTGGGAAAATAAAACACACCTAGCTTCCTGTTTTTCCCCGCAAAAAAAAAACTAGCTTCCAGATTTATTACCATCCAATTGCCGCTTTCAGTTTTCTTTCTTTACAACATTCGTCGTAATACATCGATTCCCACAACTGACAAATGCCAAAACCCAATTACTACCCCCTCCTCCGTTTTAAAATTAGCGTTGCAAATTAAATACTAAATTAATACAGATTGTATACTACTCGTTTCGTTTCTAAATATAAGACATTTTAAAGATTCTATATCATGGACTACATACGGAATAAAATGAGTGAATCTACACTTTAAAATATGTCTATGTATATCCATATCTAGTTGATAATGAAAATTTTAAAATGTCTTATATTTAGGAGATCAACAATATTTATTTTAATATGGAATGAGTACTTGATAGGCAAAACGGGTACATGCGCCGGTCAAGTGATACTCCGGCACATTTCTTCAGAAAAGGTAAGAAAGATGGCACTCCCAGCCACCACTGGTACACCAGGGTGGACATTTGAGAGTCATGTCCAGGAGCCAGCGTCACCACGAACCCAAATGAACCATCACAAGGCAAGGGCCGGCCAAAGATGGCACCCCAGTCACGGGCTGCAACTGCCACTGGCACGTCAGCGGCCTCGCCCTACACCACACGGCTCTGTTTTTCAAGCGCCATTGGAGGGTAGCTGTAGTATTGTACTACTTGCAGTACCCTTTCGGCGCTCGCGCAGACGCCGGCGGTGAGCAGCAGCGGCCGAGAGAGGCCGATCGACACCACGTACAGATACAGATAGCGCGTCCGTATGCCACCGGCATGGGAGGAGGAGGCCCATGCCATGCCACTGCCGCTGTCCGCATGTGTACGTCTCACCCAGGCCGGCACAAGCACAACCAGCGCATCCCTGTTCCTCCGTGCCCCAAGTTTCTGCCCCTCGATCTCGACCAAAACGTCCGGTCTCCACGGTGACAGCCGATCCGTTTCCGTTGTCAAACGTCTCCCCCCGTCCCGTGATTGCCAAGGAAAACAAACCTCGTGATCGCCATTAGTAGCGCTCACAAGAAAGTAATCTCGACGACGACGACGACGACGACGACGTGTAATCACCGCTCCCGTCTCCTGTAGCCCCATGATCCGGTGCTGCTGCCGCGTAACATCGACAGGAGACCTCGATGGACGTCGCGTCCCCATCATGTTTGCACGAGTGGAGTGGAGTGGAGTACCATGGTCGCGTTAAGGCCGCCCGGTTTGGCGTCCCAATCGAGCGCTGATCCATCGATCGTGCTGGAACATAATTAGCATCACGCTCTGTCACGCATTCATTTTCAGCGACGAGGACGACGTCCAGGCTGAAGGAGGGGATAATAATGGTCCGTGGATTCCAGATTATGAAAAGCTAGCAACAGGAAGCTCAGAACATGGACATCTTTCTTCCTTCTTTTTCTTTCCCGGTCTCTATAAATTATACTAGTACTACTGTAGTTCTCTTCCCGGCTCTGATTTATGTAGAAGTGTATGGTCCGATTCCTCTGCTGCGTACGCTATTTTGTTGTTGCTGTTGCGACAAAATCGATTTATTGTTGGTAACGAATTCTAATTTTATACGTCGGCGCACAAGTACCGTGGCACGGCTCCACTAGCGATTGTTGCCTTCGCTGTCATAGACCTCGTCCTTGCTCACGGCGTGCAGTGGTAGTGAGATTTTGGTGGAAAGAATGGAAGGATCCTTTTTTTTGGCCGCTTTTTTACTTTGAGTGAGCGGAGGATCTCCCAAATACTACCCACCCACCCGGAAGTTTGACGCAAGTGGTAAACGGATCTTCCGCTAGGCAAGATCCGTGTGGATAGGCCCTACCAGTAGCAGCAAGCAGCCACCCAAGCCCAAGCCGCTATCCACAAATCTTCTCTTGACCCCTTTTTTCCTTCTTTTGAGATTCGAGCGAGAGGAAGCAAGCCAAAGATGGTGGCCTCGCAACTCGCATTGCCTTCTTGGGATCGTGATGGCACTAAGGGCGTCTATAGCCGGCTAATTCGATCTCTTAAACATCAATGAACTCATTCGCGGGCGTCTGTGAACACTCATCCATCAAGTTTTATACTTTCGTTCTTACATCCGGACACTTTAATTAGCATACCTTAAATCCATATAAACACATGCAACTATGTAAATGATGCATACTCATCGTCCGACCACAACATAAAACGTGCCATCGAACTATCAAAATTTGACATGTCTGACTACGGTGGAGAAGATCATCCCCGACTATCGTTGTCATTCCCTACGTCATTGTTGTCCTTCTCGCAAACTACTGGTCGAATACGCGGTACGGATCGAGTCGGATCTGTTCTTCGTCGAAGCTATATTCCACCGTCGTTGTCCTCCTTCTTCTCCTTTGTTGGTACTCCGGTCATTTCACGAACCGCCCGATTATGCTTTCGGGTGAGGGCGTGAGTGTCCCTGCGCTACCACTTCTTTAGAATGCGGACGCGGATGGTTCCTCTTCTGCGGCGGTCCGTGCCGCCGCATCAGCCACCTTCGCCGTCATCATGTCGGCAACGAGTCGGACCTTGGCGGCCCTTATCATCTCCTTCCCACGGCGGGCACACCGATCCAGTGAGACTCATACTCCGCGTGACCAGTGAAGGGGAAGGAGGGATGGCCAGGCTCTCGAGATCACGATGATCCAGCGTCGGAGGACGCGAGCGCCCGTTGAGCCGACGCTAAGAGTCGTGTCAAAGAGATCCTGCCGTCGGCCGGGCGCTGTCCTTCGGGAGCGGCAGAGTGCACTGTAGACGACCATTGCCTCCCGCCCGCACGAGATGACACCCTAGCCGACGGACTCGGACTGATAAGAGTCAGATCCGCTATCCGCCATGCCAGAGAAGGCCGGAGAACGCCCAAAGTGAGCTCGGATAGCGGAGGGGAGTGAAATGAAGTGGATAGAATTTGGTCCAACAACGGATGAGAATGAGGCCTAGTTCTTTTGTCAGAATCTGGGGATTCTCGCAGAATCTGACCCCTCGCCAACTTCTTCCAGAATCTTTGAACGACATTTGTTTTACAATTCTATCTAGTTAGGGTCTAATTAGCTAAGATTGTAAAACAAATGGGGCCAAAGATTCTGAGAGAAAATGTGAATGGGTCAGATTCTGTAAGAATCCCTAGTTCTGACAAAAGAGCTGGAATTGAATATATATTAGGTTAGATGGGTCAACGTGGATCGGATTTAACGTGACAAACAAATCCAGACACTCCATATCGGCCTCATATATAAGCTAGATATGAATGGAGACGCTCTCCTCATATGTAAGCTGGATATGAATGGAGACGCTCTCCTCATATGTAAGCTGGATATGAAACGAGACGCTCTAACCAATCGCTCCTCCTCAACACTGCTCCGACTAGTTCGTAGGCGTACTCGTAGCCACCGACCTACATGGGCACGGAATGTTTCCCCGGAGCACACGCGCGCGCGGTGCGGCCATGCTGCCGACGGCTCCCGGGAAACGGGCTGCAAACAAGGTGGCAGGCCGTAACATCGCTGCTCCAACCTTAAGGATCAGCGGGCCTGCACAGCCAATCACCGTGTTCAGTACAGTATTATACTACTCCACTAGTAGTTGTACTCTGTGCTCTGGGCAGGCCCTGTGATCTGGCCGGTCGCAGGATGAGGATGTACGTATTGTTGTACCGACGGACGGGAGCGGGCTCGTGATCACACGCGTTTCACGGAGTCTAGTGGCCGATCAGCCTGCTGCTGCCACGCTGTGGTATCGGTCGGGGGTATCTTTTCCTTGGCAGGGAGCCTCGACACGTTGGGCAGGTCTACGTACGCACGACCCCATCCCAAGAGCCGGTGCAAACATGCCGGGCATCCGTGTCCCTGCGCTGCTGGAGGTTTTGCCACAGGTACGTAGGACACTGCACGCGCCACAACCACATGTCTGTCTACTCGTTGCTATCCATTGCACTGTCATCTTTGCAACAACTAACGACTAAGCTAAGAGCGTGTATAACCAGACCTTTCATATCATTTAAACGTCCTGATGTGCCGTCCGGTTAATGACTAATCACGAAATTTTGATCCAGTCGAGCCTTTTAAATCGGTTTTAAACGTCCGGACTGACCGACACGCATCATATCCAATCCAAATATGCGACGGATATGGGAAAGTCCAGACACGTCGGGAACGTCCGCTTAACTGGCCCGACCCACCATTGACCCCATTGTTGTCTTACAAATCCACACTCTGGGAGTGTCGCTCGAAACCCTGGTCACTCTTTCGCTCCGTCCCTTCCTCTCCTTCTCCGGATTCCAATCCCATCAACTTCAATGTCGAGCTCCGACGACTCGTCGTCAACTCCGAGGAACTAGTCCTCAGCACCGCCTTGGAGCGGTCCAACATGAAGACCGGTGACACCTCCGGTTCAGGAGCTACGCAGTTCCTGGCGCAACACAGATGTCGGAGCTGGACCCTCCTGTCCCCCGCGTAGCTCTGCCGGGACTGCGCAGTCCGCACCGGCCCTGCACGCCCTCCTTCCCCGCCGCCCGCTCCTCCATGTGGGCAGCGCTGGGTCCTAGTGCCCGTGCCGACGGCCCGCATGCACACTCCGGAGTCGGAGGCGCGCACCGCCCGCCCTGAGGGCAGCGGGCAAGGGAGAGGGGAGGGGAGCAGTCTGCGCATTGCCGTCGCGGGATGCCGTCGAAGCCCGATGAGGACGAAACCCTCCTCGCATGGGTGTACCGTCGGTCCCTCACCACGGCGGAGTCGGACGCTCGGTGCCTCCGACAGAAATACGCCAAGGCGCCCCGGCTGGCTATTGAGCAGTCGGAGCGCGAGGCGAAATAGGTAGCGAAGGAGAAGGCCCGGGTCGGCAAGCTAGAGCGGGAGCAGGACAGGGTGGTCCATCGGATGAAAGGCCTCATCGTCCTTTCCGACTCCGACTTCGACTTCGACGACGGCGACAACTGCACCTCCTCCTCCAATGGCCCTCCACCAGCCGCGGATGGTTACAGCTATGTCGGCGACCCAAAGGGCAAAGGACCGGCAATGAAGTGGTGATCTGCCCCCCCTCCCCCGCATTGTTTATTTTTAGTTGTACAAATTTAAGAACTATATCGAGTGAACAAGATGATCTTTTGGATGATGTTTGTTGTCCGTTTGCCGTCAATCTTGTGTTCATTTGCTTTAGATTTTGTTGTTCGATGTTTGATCATGTAAAGTAGCTCAACGTTGTATATGTGGTATAGACATAGGATGTCCGATATGAAATGCGTGGATATAAAAAACAAAATATCAGGGGGGTCCGATCACGTCCGCGGGTATTTAAAGGGCAAATTAGCCCATCGCAACTATAGATGCTCTAATTTGCAAAAACGCTTCGGCACCGGCGCACGGTGCACCGAGAAGCGCCACACAACGTGTACAAAAACACACACCGGCTCATGCATGGGCGTGTCCCCGCCAACCGATCGAGCCCATTTCATCGTAATACCACCATTCCCTACCACGTACGGGGCCACGCGGCCCCCGCTCGCCTCGCCGGCCGGCCGGCCAAAGCAGGCCGCGAACCGCCGTACGTGCGGCCGTCCTCCTCGCGCACCGCGCCAGCCCACTCCGCCGCCGCTCGTCGGCGCACTAGGACATGCATG
Organism: Hordeum marinum; assembly: GCA_022496015.1. Lineage (NCBI taxonomy): Eukaryota > Viridiplantae > Streptophyta > Magnoliopsida > Poales > Poaceae > Hordeum > Hordeum marinum. The sequence goes on from CM039675.1 coordinate 8,716,422, forward strand.
CACGCGGACAGTTCGGCGCACGGCCGGCGACCCACCAGAAAAATTGTAAGCAGAGGGCACCAACGCTCTTTCCCAAGAGCTGCATTACATTGCATTGCATGGGGGGCGCAAAGCAAAGCAAGCAAGCGCATGACCAGGATGAGCTACTAAACATAAACAAGCTATGGGTGCTAAAGCACGACTCAACACCCAAACCGGGGGACCAAAGGAACCCCACATAGACACACATATTGTCACAAACATTTCGTAATGGAGGATGGATGGATCGAGCTGGGGCTACAACAACGTTGCAACAGCTAGCAGAGCCACACATGTATCAGGATGGATGGATGCACACCTCTATTATATGTGTTCTAGTGAAGCTTCCACTCACCCCAAGAGGAGGGGCCGCGGTGTACCTAGACGTGGATGTCTTTTGTGGGCTTCATATCACTCATGAGTGTGTGCATTTAGGAACACCTTGGACCATGCACGTTCGTTCGTGCATCAACCGGGTGACCGGCCAGGGGTCGTGGAAATATACTGTTGTGACGGTATTTTTACGTGACACATGCATGCACTACCCATGCATACTCACTACTCACTACTAGTCAGAAAAAGGAGATTCACTCGAGTGGCAGGAGCATCACTCGGTTCATATATTTGGAAGTGGGACTTGGTTCGTTCAGGTGTCCTCTGGTCAAACTGTGGGCTCCTTCTGCTTACCACTTGCTTTCTTTCTGCTGCAGAGTAAGCTTCAACAATCAACATTGCTCGAGCCTTTCTTAATATATTTGCTCTTTCATCATTGCTCATCTGATTAGCCAAACCATCAACATTGCTCCTTCCTTTCTTACTGTTAATTGTGCAGCATGGACTATCTGCTCTTAATTGCTCATTCCAGGAGAGCCATGCATGCACTAGAAGCTGTCTAGGGCTGCCCAACTCATCTACGCACGCATGTCCATGCATGCATAGAGAATCTTGCCCAACACAAGGTTGAAAACAAGGATGGCAAGTGTGGGCAACTTGTTGCGCTGTGCTGCACTGCATGCATACAGGATTGATAGGCGTAGGCCCAGCAACTCAACGGAAGCTCTGTTGCGCCACACACAGCCACTGGCATCATATCGCATGATGACTGATTGTGAGGACTGAGGAGTTATCCGCATCAGTGATGGAACCGAAATGCAAGCTTCGTTTCCATTCAACACCTTTGTTTTTCCCTAGGAAAAAAACTAGTAGTTTCTCTTGGCCATTCTTATGTTGCAACATACTATCTTAATTGCCATAAACAGTTAGCTAGTATTTGGCTTGCAAAAGGCGTCATACACTCATGCTTCGTGGGGTAAAGCAGAGGAGGCTGGGGGCAGAGCGGCGCAAATTGGTTGGTGCTTTGCATAAACTTCTCGTAATCTAATCATTAAAAGCGTAAAAGGGCATGAGGTCCATATCCTATTAGTCGTAGCTGCCCAATTAGCTTCGAGTGTTGGTTGCTTTTGTAGGCTTCCACTCGACACATACCACTACTAGCTACCACTAACACTCACCGGTGAACTTTAATAAAAAGATTTAAGAGCTGACAAGCTATATACTACGTGGTTTGCACATTGATGATCTGGTAAGCATTCCTATTTGGGCACGTACGACCAATTGCTTAACAGGAAGTCTCCGCATCAACAATTGCTTCCTTAAAAAGCATAAATAAATTGTAAAACATGTGTGATGTAATATTTCACTCGGTTAATCTGACAATATCCTGACTAGGTAGCTAGCTAGAGCTCAGCTTACATCATCTGCGCTGTATTTTAGAAGCCACCATACTATTTTGAGTCCTTTAGGAAATGACGGATATATTGCCTCTTGGCTCCGCAACTTTTTGATATAAAAAAACTAAAACATAAGAATATGACATGTTCTATCATGCATATAGTCATCCAAAACTTAAGAAAAACTCTAGGCCCCTCAACTATTACTGAGTTTAGTTTTGACCCAAAACTCCAAAATGATGCCAGTTTGACCCTTGACATTTCAAGAGGAGCTGAGTCAGGTGGTATGGTGCATGATGTGGTGATGGTTTTGCTATAGACTAGGTAGCAAAAAAAATTAAAATATAATCATGAAAGGAAAAATATAAAACTAAAACAACCGAGAAACAAAAGGTAGTTCAAATTTAGACATATTCTTAGAAAATAAAGGCTTCAAGCAATGTCGGACCCATGACCAAACTAACTAGGTGTCATCGTACACAACAATGTATATGTGGGAGCCATAAAACTATCTAGGTTCCACAGTTTGCATCTCACTATTGAAGACCAACGGGCTGGAGCAAGACCCGCCAAAATCCACAACGGAACCTTCCGTCTACATCCCACAACCTGGTCGGTACGATCCGTCCGCACTAGCCATCAAATATGGAGAGAAGAACCATCACGAAGATTTTTTCGGTGTCCACCGCAATCCGGAGCCCGAGTAGCTGGCCAGTGTTTGCATGGTCAAATCTAAAGGAGAAATCCTCCTAGATTAAAGGCGTCCAGGCTTCTGTGACAACGATGATGGTGGGAGTGACGTCGACGACGCGGCAATGGTTGCGGTAGTCTGTTCTTCTTCGGCTTGTCCACGGTTTTCCTCGGTTTGTTTGTTGCTAAGGAGTCAAAGCTGCGGCGGTGGGCCCTTGTGGTATACGATGACTGGCTGTAGATTTTTTGTTCGGCGATCTCCCGTGGCGCCAGCCGTGCCTGGTTTTGTCTTATTGAGTTCTCCGTCAGAGTCAGAGTTGCGTCGTCTGGCCGCAGATGGTTGAGATTTTGGCATAGATCTTCATGCAGCTTCACGTGTCCTCTACAGCGTGGGTTGAGTCGACGATTGCCTACGGCGGAGTCGGAGTCGTTTGCTCAGAGTGTAGGGATGGCGATGACACCTCTAGGGGAGGAGTGATGACGATGACGCCTGTGTGTTGTCTCACCGAGACCCTCTTTGGAGTGGTGTGCGTGGGCTTTTTAATGTGTGCCGCTCAACGATTGTAACGGTTTTCATCCGGTTTTCCATAATTAACTGGGCAATCTGGTTTTCGCTCGGTTTTTTCTAATTAGCTGAGCAACTCTTTTCTTCTTAATGAATGCAGGATAATTGTCATTTGAAAAAACCCCGCCCAACAACGGGTGTTATTTCCCCGTGCGCATTTTTGTATTTATTTGCGGGTTTAGAACAAATCACCAACCATCATCATTCATGTAAAGCCTTGATAGTCTGATCTGAGGTTCTTGGCCCATAACCCCATGACTATGATCATGTGGAACTAGTATTGTTTAACTTTAATCGTCTGTCTTGGTGTCGTGACGTTAATTTTTTCTATCCTGGTGTCATGGCCGTGCGACAGAGGTGCCGTGCGTTGGCCATGACACAACCTAGCTGCTTTGGGTCTTGTCTCCTCGCCTTCCCTGGCTGGAGTTTAGATAGGCTAGTGTGTGTTGTGTTGTATCCTTTTTCTTCTCATCTGTGAAATTGTTTTTTCTTTTACTTAATTCCTTCCAATAAGATTATGCCCGTCCTCTGCATCAGAACGATGCATGCAGCCATAATATTGAAGAAGGTATGCAATCTAGTACAAGCTCACTCGAAGCTTAAAATAAATGAAAAAATAAAAATTGCCAACAACCGGTGAAAATAGGATGAGATCACTGAACACCTAGCCTATTATTAAAATGTCATCTAAACCAGCTGTAGATATTTCGAGCTACCATGTCCCACCGGGTACACCCAGTATCGAAAAGCTCTTTGGGTTTCGCAGGAGTGAGTAATAACAACGTACGGATCCAAGTAGTGGCCCTGAAAATAACCTGTAAAAAATTTAAACGAGTTCCATATAGCCCAAAATAATGTGCATACTCATATCCGAATATTCTCTGCAGTGTTTGGCTCCACTCTATTTAGTCATGTCCCAAATAACGTGTTAATACTACTTGTATGGCTGACATTAAAGGCTATATGAATCCAGCGTCATACAAGTTTGGCAAAAGGACAATTGAGAAAGAGGTGGTTAGTAATTTCATCCTTATTACAAAAACAACATCGTTGACTATCCCTCCCATCTTCGCTTTGCTAAGTTGTCCTTAATTAGAATCACCTCCTTATGAATAAACCACATGAAGACTTTGATTCTTAGAGACACTTTAATCTTCTAAAGGTGTAGCGATTTTGGAATTGGACCAAATTTAATTAAATCAAAATACATAGATTTCATTGAGAAAATTCCATTAACAGATAGTCTCGAGTGAATCACATCTGACTCGTGAGAGAGTTGAATGTCCATCAACATCCACACTAGATGTAACTACGCATCACATCGGTTTCCTACTAAAGATCTCCTGAACTGGATGTTTAGAGGGAGAGATTGTAATACCGTAACAATATAAACCTCCTTACGCTATACAATATTATAAAGGAGCGAATATTGTGTGGCTAAGGACTCCTCCCCTAGCACCGTGTATCCTTCGAGAATTTAGTCGAATTGCCATTTTCAATGATGAATTTAGTCCAATAAAAGAAAACTGCTTTCATCCTTACAAGCCCCTTCACAAAGGTGAATCATTTGGTCTAACTGTAACGTGGGCCAAGGTCTTAGATTGCAGGTACTTACTACGCAAAATATGTATCCATGTACCTTCGATCTCTACAGAAAGTATGTATAACCATTTATTAAGCAAACATCTATTTTTTATCTCTCAATTCTCAATCCTGAGCCCACCCTAGTCCTTTGGTCTACAAATAATATCCCACTCTGTTAGCATGTATATCTCTTTAGTGCATTGCTTTGCCAAAAAAAATCATGATTGATGAAAGTCTAACCTTTTCTGTACCTCTACGGGCACTTCAAAGAAAGATAATACGAACATTGACATACCTGTGAGTACTAAATTTATGAGTACTAGTCGTTCACCGTAAGACATAAGCGTACCCTTCCAACAACTTAGTTTTTTTTTCTTTCAAAATGATCTTCAATGCATTTTCACTCCTTGTTGGATAGCTTGGGATGATGATTTGGTATGCTCAAATAGCTAAACGGCAGGTCACCCGATTCACATCCGAACAATTGTTTATAAGAGTCTTGTTCATCTTTGACTCTCCCAAAACAGAACAATTCACTTTTATTAGAATTGGTCTTTAATCCCCACAATTGCTCAAACAGGCATAGCACCCGCTTCATATTTCCGGCCTTTGTGAGATCATGTTTCATGAAAATAATAGTATCGTTAGCATACTCTAGTATGGACATCCCACCATCTACAAGATGGGGTACTAATCCTCCTACTTGGTCATACTATTTAGCTCTACCTATCAGAATTGCCAACATATCTGTCACTATGTTAAATAAGATAGGAGACACCGGGTCCTGCCCCCTGTCTGAGGCCCTTTTGTGTCTGGAAATAATGATCTATGTCAGCATTCACTTTAATCCCGACGTTGGATTTTTTATACCAATGAATCGACATGTTTCCTTCATGAATGGTCGAATACCTTCATACGTAAGGCCTGCTGGAGGACCGGTCATTTAGCCTTATCATACGCCTTCTCAAAATCCACCTTAAATACCACCCCATCCGGTTTCTTCGAGTGGATTTCGTGAAGTGTTTCATGTAAGACGACAACACCCTCCATTATGTGTCTTCCCGACATGAAAGCCGTGTGAGTTGGTTGCAACACACTATCTGCAACCCGCATCACTCGGTTATTGCCAACTTCCGTAAAAGAATTGAAGCTCATGTTAAGCAGACATATCGGTTTGAACGGTTCAATATGTAGTGTCTTCTCCTTCTTTGACAACAACGTTATCGTTTCAAATTTTAAGTGGAATAGCCATAGTTGTTCATTAAGCAAATGGGAACATTGGCAAGAGGTCATCCTTAATGACATGTCATTCTTGTAAAACCATGCTGGAAAGCCCTCCGGGCCAGATATAATAAGTGTAGTTGTTCTAAAGTTATATTAAATTTGAAACACTTATTTTAAAACTAAGCGAGTACCTAGCCATAAAAGATACATAAGTTTTGCACATTCATGATTTTTTAATCATTTTGTGTGGTCTCATTAGGCTTGTGAGGCTTTCACAAAACGGCGAGCAATCTTAACCGCGGAACGACCGCAGAGGATCACACCTTCGATCTGAAATGAACACACACACGTACTCTATATTTAACCATTCACATTGCATTCCATCAGTTGATGGAAATGACCCAAGAACATGAGCGGCCAGGACACTGCTTAATTAGCTACCAGACTCCTTGCATCAGCTCCAGCACGCACGTCAAATCAAGCGCAATGCATGCATGTTCTTCCATGTTGAGACCATCATCACCCGCATGCTCCCCGTCAAGTTTGCCGTGTCGAGGGACAAGCGCCCCTGCACCACCACCACCACCACCACCAGCATCACATCACGCACTGTTTGATCGACAGGAAACCGATCGGCCACATCGATCGTCCCGCCTGCGCACAACGTTGCATTCCATCCATCTCGTGTCCATGTCCATGTGTTCTTCCTTGTTGATATGCCCCCACAAAGCACAAACCTGGGAAGACGCGAAAGAGATTTTTCTGCAAGCACATAATGATTCATCAGTTTCATCTTTTGAAGCACTCGACTGCCATAAGGAGCGATGGTTTGTAGATACGTCGTCGCCGTCGTCATTGAGATGTGCCGGAATCTCAGCCGTCGGATTGGATCGCGGCGGCGAAACCGCGTGGTGGTGGTGGTGGGGGGGGGGGGGGTCATTGACGGCCATCCGATGATGGATTGCTGGCATCGGCCGATCTGACCTTCAAGTTGAAGCCCGGCACCATGATGTGGACGCCTGCTGATGACTTGATTTCGATTAGGGTCGGAAAAGTCATCGTAGGATCGAGTTGTCAGATTTACCACTGTGATCGAACAAGATACATCGATGGTGATCCAGCAGTTGTTCTCGACGAGCAATTAGCGCACCAGCTGTCTAGTTCCTTTCACTTTACATATCTTCGTCCTCTGTCCGCGCGCGCTGTCACTTGTGGCGCGGGGAGTTGGAAAATACTATCAGCGTTGCTGTCACGTATGGAAAATATCCATGCACGTTTCACCTTTGCAAAGGTGGCATGGTACCGTTGTCACTGTCGCCGTAGGGCGCATAGGCATCTCCAACATGTTGGTGCACGGTGAATAGATCGCTCCGAATCTCGACTCGTGTCTAACCTATCTACGCCGAAAACAATGTTTTCGTTTCAAAATAACTGTCTTAATTTTTATATTAATTCTAATATAAAATCATATTAAACTTAAGACACTTTTTTTAACAGAGGGAGCAAGAGTTAACCAGGACCATCTGTGCAGTTTGCATGCAGAGGGTGGATTCCCAAAAGCTACCGTTTCAAAATGTGCAGAGCAACGTCCTCTGCCACCGTCGATCGATAAGTCTCTGGCAGAGCATGGCTGTTTTTTTACAGTACTGCGGAATACATGCCAGTAAACAGACGAAACCAAGTGGATTACTCGCTGATACCCCGACTCTTTGACAGGCCAAACACTTGCTACTGTGTGCCAGCCTGAGCACATGTAAGGCGGCAGGTCAAACCACGCGCGCATGCCGGCACCTCTCTCAAGTCGTTTTCTACTGCTACCAGCAGCAGTTCCATCAGTGTCTCCGTGCCACCGCGTCGGTCGTGCCGACACTGATCGCCGGGCAGCACCCGGCCGTGGTCAGAGAGAATTAAGCTGTTGCTGGTGTGGGCAGGGAGGCAGGGCGCTCGGGCCGGGGGTGACCGCGCACGGCAGTCGGCACGGCTCGTGATGACGACGGGAGAGGAGAGGAGAGGGGAGCGCGCGCAAAGCCAAAAGCTACCGCGGCTTTTCTCCCTTTCCGGGACGGTGGCCGAGGCCGAGGCCGGAGCGAGATGATTGACGAGCGCGCCTGGCAGCGCCGCGCAGGCAAAAGGCGCACTGATGATGGCGATCTCGCCGGCCGGTGTTTGTCAGCTCGGCTCCGCTGCGTGCGCGTGCGCGTGCAGCGCGCGGCATCTGCATGCGGGAGCTCGAGTAGGGGGAGATCGATGGGACACGCCATGCGCGTACGTACTACGTACGTAGCCACGTAAGGGGCGCATGATGGCATGTGCCTGCCATCCGGTCTCCGGCGCCGGCCTGGTGTGCCGGCGTGGATGCGTGCGCCTGGCATAGCTGCATGGATGCCGGGATACGGAGGTGGGGGGTCATGATGGGTGCTGTGATGAATGGTGTACTTGTGTGTGTGTGTGTTCTACCCGGCTTCTTGAGATCCGTTGAATCGGAGTACGTACGTATGTTGGTGCCAACATGCGCTCAGGGAAATGCACCAATGTCTGTCCTTCGATCTGCTGGCCTGGCAACTGGCATGCTTGCTCGGTTCTGGTTTGGATGTTTGCAATCATGCCATGGTACCTTTTTTTTGAGCTGTTAGGCATAACTCGGTCTCGCCTCTGGAGGGAGACAGATGGGCTGGCCCAGTACAAGTCCTGGGGAGCAATTTTCACCCAAGTTTTGACCATTTTTTGAAGTGTTTGTTTCTGTGCTGGTATTCATCGGTTTATGTAGCGGTTTTTCAGTTTTTAGCGATTCTTTAACGGTCTTTTGGGCTTCCATTTTTTTCTTTTTTCGTGGCTGCCCTTTTTTTCTGTGTGCGTTTCTGTGTTTCTTTCACCGACATTCTCTAGTTTTCTGTGCTCCTTACAAAGTTTTCCTAGTTATTTTTATATTTCCTTTTATTTGTTAACAAGTGTATCCTTGTTTCAATAAACATTATACATTTTTCATATACACGTGAAATCCTTTTTGCTGCACATTAAACATTTCTGAAATACAACATGTGCATTTTTTTCCAAACACAGGTTAAACGTTTTTCAAACACAAGTTGAACTTTTTTCGAACTACGCAACTTGTGTACATGGTATTAACATTTTTTTTAACATGTCACGAGCATAAGTTTTTGAAACACATGTCATTTTTCTAAAGTATCACATTCATTTTATTGAATGATACACACATTTTTTGGAATTACATGGAAATTTTCTTACATTGTATATATTTTTTGTAAAAGAATCATGAGCTTTTTTCTCAAACGTGTGAACTTTTTAAATGTACATTTTTAAAAACTGAATATGTTTTTAAAATATAACTATTAATATTTTGGAACATAAATAAAAGTATGAAAAAAAATTAACGATGATCGACTGGAATTGAACAAAGCGACACCATATGTGGGCCATCTCATTTACCACAGTGTTGTAGGGGTGCTCGCATTAAGCGAGATAAGACCTGGCTCACATATGGATAAAGCCGAGGATCACTATGAAGACACAAAAAGAGGTTTAAATCTGATCTTACCAACAATGAAAGAGAGAGAAGGGAATGATGAAGACGTTGATGCAAATTCCTGCAATAAGGATTAAACCTCTCAACGCCGAGAATTTCTCCCTCTAAGTGGTTTGCCGATCTAGCACCCAAAAAACGGTGCAGGTATGGTAGCCAAGCGTATAGAAACACATGGTTTAGTAGAGCTTTCCCTTCTAGAACAAAGAACGGTTATGAGGACTAGTGGGGGAGCAATCTAACATGTTCAAATCCAGACTGAGGAGAAACATGGCGTGGGCAGAGAGGGAGGGGCAGCCATGGGCTATTGGTGTTCTTTGGTGCGTCCCCCTCCCGACTGTTTTTGGGTGGAGAGTCGGCCATGTGGGAGGACTCCTCCCTAGGGGTGCTTTGCCCCTCTTGAACTCTTTGTTCAAACGGCCTAGGCCCTTGGTGGCGCCTTTCGACCCAAGGCAGCGGGCCTTGCCCCATGAGGAACCTTCTAGAACCTTCCAAACCTTTCTAGAAGCTTCCAAGACCTTCTAGGCACTTTCGAGAGGCTCTCGGACATTTCCAAGATCTTTCGTGATCTCTTAGAACACTTACAGACTCATCTGGAACACTTCTGGGAACCGTTCTAGTATTCTTCTTTATCTCCTAATTCTCAAACAAACCACTAAGGGTTAAATGTGTATCCCTACAGATTCGGTAATGCCCGAGAGTCTCTTGAATTATATTTATCGATCTGGACACCCATGTGGATTCCCACATACACACGAATATATTTATCGATCGTACCATTTGATTCCATATACAATTTCATTTGGTTCATTAAACTTACCGAAACCCGAGGTGTGACTTTCATCGGTATCCATGAGAAGCAACAACTTGAGCACAATAACAAGTTATCCTCGTTATTGGGTTTCTTTTCTTTTTTCGTTTCTGTATTCCGGTATCTCCGTGATCATATGACGTTGTGTTTGTCCAGGCAATAAAGGATTCCGTGATACTAATAAGAGGGCGCGAAGAGTATGAAGAGGAAAACGTGATCATCATTAAACACATGAGCTATTCTTAGAGGCAAGACTAGAGATCCACTTTGTGTTTATGTTTTCACACATGCAGTTGGGTTATCCTCTTAATTTCATATTCAACAACAATGCATTACAACACTGAAATATAAATATTGATTATAAAGATGGAAATAAATAGTACTTCCTCCGTTCCACAATACTTGTGGTGGTTTTAGTTCAAATTTTAACTAAAACTATGTCACGAATTATGGAACGAAGGGAGTAACATTTATTATAGTCTTTAGGGTATATTTCCTCCAGCTTCGTGTTGAGCTTTGAATAGGCCAGATCTGACGAGGCGCTGACTAGCGCTCCTTCGAGAGGTACTACTCGCAGATGGGTGAATAGGCTAGATCTCACGATGTGCTGGCTGCTGCTGTTTCCAGAGATGCTACTGGCAGATGGGTGGGGACACTAACCTGGGTGCCAATGCAGGGATGGGGTAGCTCCCCTATGCTCGGGACGGGCTTTTCACACACGTGGCACAATGTGTGTCCGTTTGGCAGCCGTGGCGATGGTGCTATCTGGCTATGGACCCCTATGGCCTTGCTTTTAGGGATGAATCTTCAAGTATGGTGTGGGTGGCTCTGCGCATTATGAAGTCAGTGAGAGGCTTGAGGATGGATGCCATGGTTGCAGGCCCTAATGGCGGGCTACTTAGGGGGATCCAAGAAGCCCTAAGTACTTCATAGGCATAGATCCAATATGGTCTGTAAAGATCTAAAGAAACTTTTGTGCTTTATGAATAACCTCAAAAATAGAAACAAATCACTTTTATGCAAGTTAATCTTTTATCCTGAATTTATTGATAACCTCAAAAAATAGAAACAAATCACTTTTATGCAAATTGATCTTTGATCCTGACTTTATTGATAACCTCAAAAAATAGAAACAAATCACTTTTATGCAAATTAATCTTTAAACCTGACATTTGCTCAAACATACACACAAGAAATTTTAAGTTGTGAGCACTGTCAGAATTATCTTGTAGAAGAAAAAATAGTATTGTCTGCATATTGCAGCATGTTAACTCCCTTCTCAGTATTATCCCCAACACCCCTTTAACTAACCCATTGCATTTCCATGTGTCCATAATCATGGACAAAGCATCCATGTTCAGGTGAAAGATTAGAGGGGACAATGATTGACCCTATATCAGACGCTTATGAGTGGGGAAAAAGGTCGAATGTTATAATTATATAATACAAACATTACCCCCTCTAATGATAGACATAGTCCAATCAATTCATTTATTATGGAACCTTTATAGTTTAAGCATTTGCAATACAAAAGGCCAATTACCCTTATCACATGCTTCTCAACTTAAAAAATTAAAGCTCTTGTTCTTTTAGCATGAATAATGTTTAAAGCTTCATGTTAATTCAATACTCCTTTCATAATATATTTCCTTTCCAGAGATGATGTTTGCATAGGTGAGATAACATCCCAGCAACCCCATTAAGCATACCCAAAACTCTGTAAACATTTTCGAACTTACATTCAAGACACATATAGGATTGAAGTTGAATTTTATTAGCATCTTTGGTTGTGATAATCTCATAACTGAGCCTAGAATATCCTTTTGAAGGCCTACTATTCACGCCTCGTGCCAGAAATAAGCCCATGTTATTATTCACAAAACTCATCAATGTGTCTAACTTGAAAAGAATATCTTTTTTTAAGGTCTTAAAATTAGTAGGCATTCGTATTTCTTGTATTTTTTTGACTTGTCTTTTAGGACCTGTTCAGAGGCTCTTCGCTCTAGGACTCTGCTTTTGGAGCGGGCAAAGCTTTAGTTGAAGATAACGAAGCAGAGTGTTCGGAGGTTCTCCGCTCTGAGACTCTGCTTTCGAAGCGGACGGAGCTGTTGAAGATAATGAAGCAGAGTGTTCGGAGGCTCTTCGCTCCAGGACTCCGCTTTCAGAGCGGGCGGAGAGATGACGGAGCGGAGGAAGTGACGCTCCATAGATTCTCGTATTTCTCGGAGCCGATGAACTTCCAGACAGGCACTTAGTGAAGTAAGCCGATCTAATTCACATAACTTATCAATACTGTCTAAGTTGATAAGAATATCATTTTTAAGGTTTGCACTCATATTTCTATTCCATCTTTTTAACTAGGCTCTTAATCAAAGTTGACGAAGCGAGCTTGTCGTTTATTTATGTATGGACATGCCTTTGTAGAAGGTAGGTGGGCAACTTACATCAGCGTACTGAACCCGTGCCACAACTTATTTATGCTACTCCCGCGTACTTACGAACTTACACACGCAGACACAAGTCCAGCTGTCAAACGGCACGGGCTCCCGCGCACCACACCCACTCAACAGTGGCCATGCAGCCTCAGAGCGCGCCGGCTGCCATCCTCAGCAATGCCTCCACGGCTTCGTCGCCGCGCCCGCGGTCACCACGGCGGCGGTGCCTCTCCTCTTCCCCGCGCTCCTCCTGCGCCTGCTCGGGTCCGGCGAGGAAGCCCTCTTCCTGATCCTTGGGGCGGAACGCCTGCTGCACCTCCCTCGCTGGCCTGCCGAAGGTGAGCTCCTGGGCGGGGCTGTCCAGCTTGCCGATCACGTTGTTCCTCCCGGCGAGCCACACCCGCTCGTTCCTCTCGGCGTTGATCTCGAAGCACACCACCTGGAGGTTGCTGCTGCCGCGGGACGAGGCGATCTCCACGACCGGGTGGCCGGGCGGCACCACGAACGCCGAGCCGCGCGACACCCGCGCGCTGATCGTCTCGTACCTCCGCTGATCCTGCTGCTCCTCCTCGGACTCTGACCCGGACCCGCGTCGACGTTCCTGCCGCTGATCGTCCTCCTCCTCCTCGCGCTCGCTGTCGCGACCAAGGTGCGGGCACACAATCTGTACCTCGCCCTCGCCTTCCAGCACGACGGCGAGCTTGAACGACTGGGTGTTCAAGTACGGCGCCGTCATAGAGCCCTGTGGATCGACAAATGCATGCATGTAAACAACAGTTGGGTAACAAATCGAATCAGATCAAGCGCCGCCGCCAGTGGGTACGTGCGGTGAGACGAGGAGCCTGGTGACGCACCGGCGTGATGTTGGCCACGGCGACGCGGACGTCTTGGTTGGCGAGAGCGTGGAAGCTGCGGGCGTCGGCCTCGTAGAGGCGGCCATGGCGGTTGGCGATCTTGGGGCGCTGCTCCAAGAGGTTGTAGGTGTCGCGCGAGTCGCCGCGGAACGGGGGGAGAGGCCAGTGGTGGCCCTGCCCGCCCTCCGACGCCTGCCGACTCAGCTCGCGGAGCTGCTCCTCGGACGCGCGGACGATGGAGACGGACCCCTCCTCCTCCTTGCCTTGGCGCCTGTCGGAGTCGAACAGCCTGCCCAGCCCCTCGTCCGAGGTCTGCACGTCCATGTCCATGGATGTAAGTCACGACTTTTTTTTAGTAAAGATACAAAATAAACTTATCGATTCGTGCATGCATGTAATTTGGTACGTACCTTGAGAGCCGCTCTGAGCACGCGTTTGCTCAAGCTCGCCAGGAGAGGCTTGGCCGACATGAACTGCAAGGCATACCCACGTGTCAGTCAGTCAGTGCGTCGCCATCCATTCCAGAAATTCGAGCGGCGTTTCAACAGTTTAAATTACCTGGACCTTGCCGGGCACGGAGATGGTGTGGAGAATCTTGGCGATGACGAGCTTCCTCCGGCCGTCGGTGTTGGCCAGGTGCATGATGGACCCGGCCGGCGCCACGATGACATCGCCTTGCCTGACGGTGTAGGACCGCTTCTCGCCGTTCTCGATCACCGTCAGCACCCCCTCGCCTGCATGCATGCATGCGCACGTTAACTACCATCGACCACCAGATGCACGATGCATGCACGGATGGACGTGCGTGCGCGCCAACGTACCTTGAGCGACATAGCCGACGCCGTCCGCGTCCGTGAGTCCCGGCACGACGAACGAGCGCGGGTTCACCTCCATGATGGCGACACGGTAGTTCCTGATGCCTCGGAGGAGCCTGGACACTTCGTCGAACGGGCGAAGGGCCTTGACGAACCCGTGGTCGCTCCGGATGATGCGACGGAAGCTGCGAGGGCCGAACACGTACGGCCGGCGGCTATCTCCCTGCTCCTCATCACGCTCTCCCTCGCCGCGCCGGCCACGGCCCCGCTCGTGCCTTCCGTGCTCCTCACGCTCCCCCTCGCCGCGCCGCCCACGGCCCTGCTCCTCCTGCTCGTGCCGTCCGTGCTCCTCACGCTCTCCCTCGCCGCGCCGGCCACGGCCACGGCTCTGCTCTTCCTCACGCTCTCCCTCGCCGTGCCGGCCACGGCCACGGTCCTGCTCCTCCTCACGCTTTCCGTGCTGCTGCTGGTCCTCCCGGCACTCCTGCACGCACCGGGCATGCGAGTACCGCGGCCGCTCCTGGTGGCACCGCTGCACGCACTGCTGCAGCGAGTGCCCGCCGCGCCTGTCCTCCTCCTCGTCATGGGAGGCCGAAACAGCCGCGGCGAAGAGAAGGCTGGTGCCCAGGAGGAAGAGGAGAGGGATGGTTGCTCTGGCTCTCGTCGCCATGGTTTAGCTATCTCTGTCTCACTGTGTGTGTGGTCGTGCTGGGAACTGGAGGTTGAAGCACCGTATTTGTAGCGCGCGCGCCGCTGTACGTGGCGCCGTGGCGCGGCTACGTGGAGGGGAGCTGCGTGCCAGCGGGGAGGCTGGTCGCCACGTCTCCCCGGCCGTGCTTATCGGGCCATCGGCGAGGTGCGTGCCAGCCTGGGCTTCGCGTGTCGTGGCGTGCTCTTGCTCGCGGCGAGCGGCGCGGCGCGGCGCCGAGCGACGGAGCTGGTGGAGTGGATTTGCGGTGCTAGGTACGGGCCACCTAGACGCTCGACGGACTGCATGCTCGAGCACAACATCGCTGCCCAGCCCTCTGAAGTAAACCGGAGCATGGACCAGGCTGGCCTGGGGCGGGCTTTGCTTTCGAGCAGGTTTTCGTTTTGCAAGGGCGCGCCCAAGTCAAGTGGCATATTACACATACAAATTAAAATTAATATTTTGCACGGATCTTAGCATCTTCGGATCTTGTAAATCCGGTCCTTCAAACGTCCACGGATACGTCGTATCCGTGGACATTAAACAGTCACGCCTCAAATAAGCTCCTCCACGTTTAAGTCTTTCATATTTTATCTCCTACTTTCATCAAAAACATGCAAAATGAAATGCCTCCGTACTACGTGGTACTATAATACTCATCTTCGTCGCCGGAGATGGCTTGAGCCGCATGCGTCGCCCGCGCCACCTCCATCTGCTGCTGACGAATCTATCTGGCCTCCGTAGCTGCCTCCGAGCGGATGGAGTTCAGGATGGCGAGGTGCTAGGGCCACAAATTCACGGCCGCCGACGCCTCAGGTGCCTCCTTCGCCGGCTCCTGCTGGTCCTCCCTCACAGCTAGCGATGGCGCCTCCTCCTCCGCCTCTAGCTGGTCCTCCCACACAGCTAGTGGCGTTGCCTCCTCCGTCGCTCCTGCTCCTCCTCCTCTTCGTCCTCCACCTCCTCGAAATCCTCCTCCGGATCTAGAGGTAGCCTCGCCTCCCTCCGGATCCGGACATGTTCAAGGAACC
The DNA here is from genome assembly GCA_022496015.1 of Hordeum marinum. Lineage (NCBI taxonomy): Eukaryota > Viridiplantae > Streptophyta > Magnoliopsida > Poales > Poaceae > Hordeum > Hordeum marinum. Next base: position 8,732,405 of record CM039675.1, read on the forward strand.
AGAGACGGGGCTGGATTGTGTAGTGCCGGTGGCATGGGGGCATGGTTGACGGGCTCGGGTGACGGCGGCGAAAGGGAGGAGGTGGATGTGGTAGGGCTGTGGGACGTCGGGCGGCTTAAATAGCCGTCTATGGATAAGTGCGGGGAGCCAGAGCGGCGCCACGCGACGTTCACACCGCGGCACGGGTCGAGGCGGCCGTCGAACCGTCGGGTTTTCGGACGAGTCCGCGTGGGACCACGCTGTCAGGCCGACGTGGCGGGCGTGCCCGAACGCGCCAGGGTTCGTCTATACCCGTTGGGCTGGAAATGAGGGGTGTCGGTCAGCCCGAACATTTAAGTCCGCTTTGAGAGGTCCGTCTGGGTCGATTTTTTTGTGACCGGTGGTCTCCCGAACGTTTGAGGAAGGTACGAGGGGGCCGGCTGTAGATGCTCTAAGACCACATGAATATAACGTCGATTGATACTTGGTTAAGTCAGAGTCAACTGAGATTTAGCAATTCCATTTTCACTGTTTTTTCATATATATTTTTCACTTTGTACTTTTGTTTGTAGTTCCAAGTATTATAAATATATACACTAAATCAAAGACATGTATTCCATGATAGACGAAGTATATTTAAAAAATGTCAAATGCGTATAGAAAAATTGTTTCTGATGTATAATTAAAATGTACTTCTCCGTTCCTAAATATATGTCATTTTAGATATTTTACTACGGGCTACATACGGTATAATATGAGTGAATCTACACTCTAAAATATGTCTATATATATCCGTTATGTATTCTTTATTGAAATATTTAAGAAGACTTTTGCTTGGGAATAGAGGGAGTGCAATGTTTATACAAAAACGGCTCGTCAAAAATATATGTTTGCAAAAATTTAATCATACATTTGGAAAATATTATACGCGTATATAAAAAAGTTCATGATGTATAAAATTCCAATGTATATGGAAAAGGTAGGCATACAATATATGTTTTAGAAAATTAATCATGTATTTAGGAAATCTTAAGCATGTATACATAAAATGCTCCCGGTGTATAGCAAAAATATACAATACTTATAGGAAAAGTAGGCATACAAAATATATGTTTTAAATTTTCTTAATAATATGTTTAGAAATTTTTAAATGTGTATATATAATATATTTATAAATAAAAAAATCCCTGTTTAATAATTCATCAGATTAATCAGTTAACTTTCCAATTAATCTCTACACAAATGTTAGGGAGTAGATGATAAGCTGATTAGTTGTCTAATTAATAAATTAACCTGTCTATTTTTCTATTAATCCTTTACTCCCTAGTCAATCAAACAGCTACCAGTTAACAATTTTCTCAACACTGCAAAAGATATATAATATTCATGAAAAGGTAGAGATAGGAAATATGTTAAAATAATGTAATTATATATTTCCAAAATGTTAAATGTGTGCATAAATTTTTTCCTGATGTGTAATTTTTTTTACCATCTCCATGCAAAAAATAGACATAAAAAATAAGTTTTCAAAAATGTTTATCATTCACTCAAAAAATGTTAAATGTGTATACGAAATATTTGTTAACAAAATAGAAGAAAAACCGTATGAAATCGAAAATAAAAACGAAGATACAAAGAAAAGTTAATAAAAAAGGGAGAAAGAAAAGCAAAAGACTAGTGAAACCCAAGAAATAAGCATAAAATGAAGAAAAAAGAAAAAGACAAAAAACATACAAGAAATGAGGAAAACAAGAAAAAAAATATAAAAACCCAAAATAGAAAAACTGAAAAAGAAACGAATGAACCAAAGAAATCATAGCAAAAAGGAAAAATAAGAAAACTATGAAGAACGAACAGAACACGTGAAAATGTAAAGAAAACGTACAAACCGGGAAACCGAAATGTAGAAAGGGAAGAAAAACGAAAAACGGAGAAGAAAACAAGACGAAGTGTAGCAACCCTCTTTTTTTTTAGACAACCTCACGAAACTCTTTATTAAGACGTCACAATGTTTAGAAGGACGGAAGGAAGATTCCCGGGGTGGCCTAACCAAACATGTCGACCACCACCGAGAGAAAGAGCATGCTTCGCTAAGTTGTGAGCCTCATAGTTTAAGCTTCTAAACTCATGACTAAACTTACAAAAATTGAAAGAAATAGAGTGATCTAAAATCTCATGTATAATAGCTCCATAGCTCGCCAGGTTTTGCCGGTGTATAGCTTCCATCACTACCTTACAATCCGCGCAACATCAATCCTTTAAAGGTAGAGATCGTTTGCCAGCGCCAAACCTTCTCGAATCGCTAGTGACTCCAGGACTTGTGGATCTTGAATATATCTGAAGGAGAGCGTTGAAGCACCCAAAAAAGTCCCGTTATAGTCCCGGCATACGGCTTCCACTACACCAAAGTCGTATTTAAACACAGCCGCATCAACATTCACCTTAGCCGTGCCCTCCAATGGTTTTACCCACTGCTATCGGGTCGGCCTTGCTACCGCATCTCTAGTTGGTTTGGTCTGCACTATCTGGATATCTCTCAAGTAGCTGGTTACAAAGTCATCAATAGATTGCGAACACTCGTAGATGTCCTCATGGATCGCCTTCCTCCCAGCTCCTCGGATCGCCCATAGTGTCACAATCAGCCTCGTAAAGCTATTAAAAGACAATATTTCATGCATCCCAAACAGCCATTGCTTAGCACTCTCATCATGTCAATGTGCCACCTCATGTACCAGTTCCTCAGGGGCGAGTGCTCACACACTTCGCGACATTGGGCAGGTCCTCGAAGTATCAGTCGCTCCACACAGCATAGAAGTATCCTCGGTTGGCATGTTCCGATGTTTGAGCACAGCTCCGCAAGGCATAGAGTGGTGTGCAAGAAGCCAGACAAACATACACAGCTTCGATGGTACCTGAATGTGCCATATCATACTCCACTTTTTGCTTTCATTCTTATCATATGAGGACCCCTCGTCCTCCTAAATCCAGGCTTCACGGCTCAACTTTGTCCGGATTAACATTCGATATGCAGAACGAACACTAAAGTTCCCACGACTCTCCTCATGCCATGCCCGAAAGTCGTCAACTCTCCTTGTGCATAGTGGAATCTTTAAAATCTCAGCTGCATCAAAAGGCGTGAAAGTTTCCCGTATCAGCTCTTCCTTCCATGTAGCCGTCGTCTCATCAATCAGTTGGGAAACCCTCGTAAGAGGATCAGGTGTAAGCGATGGTTATGGTTGCTTGTAATGGTCCCTCAGGATCCAATTATGCAGCCAAATATCCGTTGTCTCCCCATCGCCAATTCTCCTTACAATACCTTGTGTTAAAACATCTCGCCCATCAAGAATCACCCTCCATATCTGGGACGGGTTAGGTCCGAGTTCTGCCTGTAATAATGAGCTGTCCGGGAAATATATCGCCTTAAGTAAGCGGGCACTAAGGGAGCTGTCCTCCGTCATAGTCCTCCATGCTTGTCGCACAAGAAGTGCTAGGTTGAAGATCTCCAAGTCTCAAAAACCAAGACCCCCACAATGTTTCGGCCTAGTCATCACATCCCAAGCAACCCAACTAGGCTTCCTCCTACCCTGCTGGCTACCCCACCAAAATTGACTAATGATTGAGGTTATGTTATCACACAGACCTTGTGGCAACCTGAAGCATGACATGGAGTTGTAAGAGCACATTTCTCCATGTGTGGTTTTGGGTAATTGATGACACCCCTATGGACTAATGGTTGCCTTGAGTTATATTCGAAGGATTTGTCCATAGGCACTTCTTGAAGTCTATCTGTTGGGTTTCTAGGAGTTTATATGGTGACCAAGGTGGTATTCAAGGTTTATCCAAGATTGGTCATGTGGGAGTTGAGCTTATTGCAAGCATGTCTTCAAGAAGAAGATTGTGTAAGCATTCATGTTTACCTTCAAGACATCATCTTTATGAAGATAGAAGCTAAGATACAAGGTTGATCAATACTAAGTCAAAAAGTGAATCAAGTTGATCAACACACAAAGCGTACAAGATGTACCGAGAGGGATCAAGTGCTCCCATGGTGTGGTAAGCATTGTCCATTATGCTTCGTGTACTAACCCATGGTATACGTGAGAGTTATTTGTGGGGTTAGGTATATTTCCATGGGCTTGCATCAAGAGGCAGATCCCATACATCCCATGGAAGATGACATCAAGTGGAGATCGTCATCAAGGTTGCGATGTGCAAGATCAAGTGAAGCATCACGGAGAGATCATGCTTGAGGCTCGCCGTTCATTGTGGTGACAACGGACTTGTGAAGATGTGCCGAAGAGTGGCTCACTCATATTGGAGTATGAGGGAGCAGTCATCTAGTCTTCATCAAGCCAACACAATCAAGAAAGGTGGTCCATCTTCAGGAAGTCAAGATCGTCATCATCTAGCTCAAGTGGACTATGAACAAGGCTAAGGTTTAACCTTAATAGGGTTTTCTATTTTACCAGTCTCATGGTGGTAGTTGAGAGACCGGGTTATAGGATCGATTGCCGTACTATCAAGGGGGGCTCTCAAGTGAGTAGCTTGATCGTATCATTCGTTGAGAGCTCAAACCATTGCATTCTTGGCGTCATCATATTTCTTGGTTCTTGGTTGGCCTTTCTATATGTGGGTTCTTGAGCTTGTGGTTATCTTCGTGACAAGCTCTAGTTCATCGAAAATGGATTTCATATGCTTCGTCTATTGCGTTTTCGGTTGGAAGTTTTACCGGTCTTATTCGAGGAAGGGTTCTCACCATTTTCTTACGGGCCTTCTCTCATTTTCTTATTATTGATATTTCAATCAAGATTGTTTTATTTCATGTTGTTAGCTTTCCAACAAACTTTGTTTCATTGAATTTGGAGTCCGTTTGCAAAAGTTGTGGCAGTTTTGGTGTTCTTAAAAGGCTGCATCGGTACTACGACGGCTAGAGCGGATGTAATTTTTTACTATCGCTCCGGAGCGGTACTACCGCGGCTCCAAGAGCGGTACTACCAATCCGGACCAAAATCTTGTGTTAAGTCCAGCCATGGTAGGCACGGATGTAATTTTTTAGTACCGCTCGCAAGCAGTAGTACCGCTACCCGTAGCGATAGTACCGATATCCATAGCGGTAGTACCGTGAGGACAAGCGGTAGTACTGCTCCAGCAGTTCTACTACCCTTTTGCCTCCTTGGTGTTGTTTTTCCAAGGGGCACTACCGCCCTAGCGATAGTACCGCTCCTTGGAGCGGTAGTACCGCTCTGTGCGGGCTGTGAGGATAACGGTTGGATTTTTCCTCACCAATAAAAGGGGGTCTTCTTCTCCAATGGACCTTATTTTTTGAGCTCGTGTTTTCCCCCATTGTTGACCTTCTTCGAGCTTGCTAACTCTCAATCCCTCTAATGATTCTTTCTAGTTCTTGAGGGAAAAGAGAGAGGAGATCTAGATCCACATTTCCACCAATCACTTTCTCCTCTAAGTGAGGGGAACCCCTTGGATCCATATCTAGGAGTTCTTCGTGTTTTTCTTCGTTCTTCCTCTCATTTACCTCCCTAGCATTAGTTGTTTTGGTGGGATTTGGGAGAGAAGGATTTGGGCACTCCGTGTTCCCTTGCCATTGCATTTGGTGCATAGGTTTGAGTTCTCCACAGTGATACGTGGAAGTGAGAAGTTTAGAAGCTATTACTCTTGGGTGTTTGAGCACCTTAGAGCTTATTCCTCTTGGGTGCTTTGGCACCCTAGACGGTTGGTGGTGCCTCGGAGCTCAATCATTGTGGTGCAAAGCTCCGGGCAAGCTTCGGGGTCTCCAATTAGGTTGTGAAGATTGCCCCGAGCATTTGAGGTCACCTCGGAGCCACAATCCATTGTGGTGAAGCTTCGTGGTGTCGTTGGGAGCCTCCAATCAAGTTGTGAAGATTGCCCCAACCTTGTTTGTACGGGTTCGGTGACCACCCTCAATGGTCCCTTAGTGGAATCACTGCATCTTGCATTGTGCGAAGGCGTGAGGAGATTACGGTGGCCCTAGTGGCTTCTTGGGGAACATTGTGCCTTCACACCACTCCGAACGGAGATTAGCATCCGCAAGGGTGTGAACTTCGGGATACATCATCGTCTCCACGTGCCTCGGTTATCTCTTACCTGAGCCCCTTTACTTATGCACTTTACTTTGTGATAGCCATATTGTTTCTTGTTATATATCTTGCTATCACTTAGTTGTCTATCTTGCTTCGCATAAGTTGTTGGTGCACATAGGTGAGCCTAGTTGTTTTAGGTTTTGTGCTTGACTAATTAAACGATAGTTTTATTCCGCATTTGTTCAAGCCTAAACTGTAATTATTTTAAAGCGCCTATTCACCCCCCTCTAGGCGACATCCACGTCCTTTCAATTGGTATCAGATCTAGGTCTCTCGTTATTAGGTTTAACAACCTAGAGTGTAAGGATGTCGACTAGGGGATTAGGATTCTATGACACTCTTAGTTTCAATGGCACAAATTTTGATGTTTGGGTAATTTGCATGCTTAATCTCTTTAGGGTCATGGACCCAAATCTAGAGCGATATGTAGATATGGGTTTTTCTCCTCCAAAGGATTCTCAACACATATCTTTAGAGGATGAGAAAAACTCTTATCTCAATGCTCAAGCTTCTAATGTGCTTTTTGATGCTTTGAGCAATGTAGTTATATTTGAACTCATGTCGTTCCGGGATGCTCATGAGTTGTGGACAAAGCTTCAAGATAAATTTGGTGAGTCCAAGATTTGTAGGGATGATTATTCTCCCTCCACCTCCGGTCGTGTTGTCTTCTCAACTTCATCTACTTCACCTACATGTGGATTGCCACAAGGTAATTATATGGTGAGAAGTGATGATCATTGTAATGATGATAGTGGGCTTATTGTTGATAATTCTTCTTCACTATCTTATTGCAATGCTTCATCTTTGTACTTTAACACCTAGAGCACTTTAAATGTTTCACATGCTTGTGTTGGTAGTCCTTGCATATCATGTACAAATTGCTTGACTAAATCTCATGATGATATGCTTGCTATATCTTGTTGCCTTGATAAAAATGTATCTATGTCCTCGAGTTGTTGTGCTAACAATGTAGAGGATACCCAACACTCCATGGAACAAGATGAGGTCTTGAATGGTGCTTCAAGGGATCCTACATCATCATCTATTGTTTCTCACTTTTGCCTTACAGCTAAGGATTCAAAGGTATCTCCTACTTTGAATCCCAATATATCCCACGATGATGATATTGATGATAATGATGAAGAGAGTGATAATATTGCTTCCTTAAAAATTAAGGGATAAATGGTTTTTAAAGCTCTTCATAATAATAATATTGCTCGTTCCAACTTCATGGAAATCATGTCTATTGCCATTGAGGGCAAGAAATATATTGAGGAGTTGGAAGCTCATCTCGAGGAGCATGAGGCCACCATTGAGAAAATGGAAGGTCATGAACGTGATTACGCTAATGAGATTGCGGAGCTATCTCAAACTCTTGAAAATGAACAAACTACCAAGGAATCTCTTGAGGAGACCTTTGCTCTAGAATTATCTAGATTAAAGGAATCCCATGAAAGAGATCTCAAGGTGACTAATGGTTTTAGAACTAAAAATGATAAGCTTGAAGTTGCACATGCTAAACTCCTTGAGGACCTTGAGCACCTCAAAAATGGCTCAAGGGTCGTTAAGAGTTCGCTCATTGAACTCACCGAGTCTCATGCTCAACTTAAAGTTTCATATGCTAAAGAGCTTGCCAAGTTGCCTTCTCCTCTTGTTGTTAATGATGATGCTTGCACTACTAACTCTATTTCTTGTGAAGCATCCATATTAAAGGAGAATGTTGAGCTAAGGGCTCAGCTTGAGTTGCTATCTAGCAATTATGGGAAATTGGAAGAAAGTCATGAAAAGCTTTCTAGCTCTCATGGTGATCTTATAGTATCTCATAATGTGCTAAAGATAGCTCATGAGGCTAGTACTACTAAGGTAACATCTAGTGAGCCTCATGTGGAAATTAGCACTACATCTAGTAGAAATACTTTATTGCCATGTGCTAGTCCTCGTAGTTCATCTACTCATAATGTTGGTACATCTTGTGATGAACTACTTTCCTTGCCTTGTTGCTCTAATGATGAAGCTTATACTTCCTCTAGCACTTGTGTTGATTCTAACCATGTAGACAAATCAATGAGCTCAAGGCCCAAGTCACTTCTTTGAAGAAAGACTTGGAAAAGAGTCATGAAGGGAAGTCCACACTCAACAATATCTTGAGTGTGCAAAAACTCCCAAATGACAAACGTGGACTTGGATTCAACTCCAAGAAGAAGAAGAACATGTCCACGAACTACAAGAAGAAGGGCCAAGAACAAGCCAAGAATTCGGCCAAGATTATTTGCTTCAAGTGCAAAATTGAAGGGCACCATCTTAGATCTTGCCCATTAAAGAAGAAGCCCCAAAGTAACAAGCAACAAGAGAAGCGGCCACAAGTTCAATCTCATGCTCAACCACAAGTTAAAGAAAGGCCTCTTCCCAAGAAGACCCAAGTCACCGCTCTTCAAGTTGAGAAATCAATTGAGAAGAAAGCAAAGGGTAAATGTTGATACTTATGTCGTGAGAAGGGTCACTTTGCTTCTTCTTGCACAAAAGGTAACTTATCCAACCCAATCATTATTGATGATATCTATTCTCTTGGGAAGGATAAGCTTGGCAATGTGTTTGCCAAATGTGTTGGTACTCAAAGTGGTGTCAAGAAAATAACCATTTGGGTAGCCAAGCCTATTGTGACTAACCTCTTAGGACCCAACTTGGTTGGGGACCAAGAAATTCAAATTTGATCAATAGGCATTAATGGAGGGCACTGGTGACTTGGCTACATCATGAAGAATTAAGGAATCTTCATCATTCATATTATCTCAAGCCAAGTCATGTGGATTATCAAGTTTCTCACTTATATCCAATGTTCCTCCGTGCGGTAACATGTACTTAAATTGAATACATTGTTAGTTACTTTCCCCTTTGCATGTTGTGGTTTCGTACCTTGCATGGGGTTGTATATGTTGTGCTTCCTATTTGTTTATCTTGAGAAATCAAGTATGTATGATGGGTTGCACATCATGTATGTGTGAGTCTTATGTTGAGCCTTTTTGCATCTTGTCTTATCTTAGTTGGCTTTCTTGGGAGATTAATGGATTATCCCATTTTGGGGGAGTGATGTGCTTTGTGCACTTCACAATCCTAAAAATTTGTGTACATGAGGAATACCAATTAGTATTGATATTACAAGATTATCTAGCTTCTATGTGGTATGTCATCTCATGAGAAATTAAAATTCTAAAAGGTCCATTAATCATCTATTGTTGTACTTCATTTGCCACTTGTTATTATCGTTGGGTTACCACATTATGGCGGAGTAATATGCTATGTGCATATTACAATCCCATAGAATGTGTACATTTGAGATACTGCCACTTAGATTTGATATTATAATTTATCTTGTTCCTAGGTGGCATGTTATCTCTACAAGTGTCATTTGCTTATGATTTACGTGTAAAGATGATGTTGGATTTCTTTGTAATCTACCGATAGGAAATATTTTGAATTACTTCTTGTCCTTCGACATTTGGTATCCTTTCATGGTAGAAATTGCTAATCATCTTTACATTGTATTTTGTTTATCATTTGACTTCCTTGTATCTTGTGGATCTTTTTGAGCATGTCTAGTGTTTCTATAGATATAGGGAAAGTGATGATCCCGTCAAGTGCATGTTGTATCCAAATGCAAATTATATATAATGCACATCTCTTGGGGGAGCCCTCCTATTTTCCTTAGAACACTCTCTTTATGTGTTTATCATAAAATCTTTTGATCCTCATCAAGTGTGTGTTGGTGGGAGGCAAGCCTTTTCTCTATGGTACATTGTGCCAACATGAAAATTTGTGAAGGGTGTGGTTTGTGGAACCTAGCTCTCTTTTGGGAACTTGATACCTCTTGTTTTCCTTCAATTGGTATCTTGTTTCCTTCTATTTGGCATGTGTCAATGGATATTTCATTCCTTGATATATATTTTAGTTGGTATCCGTCAAGCGATTTTTTTTGTTTGGTATCTTATTTTCACTTGATTCCTTTTCTCCCGGTATCTTATCAACTATGTGTTGATTTGATTCTCGAAAGCCTTGAGCATGCATATTTACTACATGTACTTTCGTTGGCATGTTCTCTTTCCTTGACCCAATATATAGGGGAAACTCCACTATGAAATAAATTGGCTAAAGTGTGCATGAAATTCAATTTCATATCTATATGCACATATTTATGTGGAGTTTTGTCCTATATATTGTTGGTACACTAACTTTTTGGTCCCAATAAGTTTGGCTACCACTTTGTTTGTGGTGTTGTTCTAGGAACAATTGGAGATACATTGGACACTCGGCTCACTTACAAGGAAGGTGTTGACACCATGTGCTTATTGGAGCCTTGCTAGGATGATCGAAGAACCATTGTCTACTACATCAATCCAATGCTATCTCGGTAACAAGTATCTACTTCATGCATACATTTCTCGCATTCAATTGTTTATAGGTTGCATCATGGCAGGAATTTCTTGAGTCATTCTTGTGGTACTTGTTTCCTTTCTCAAAGAGTCTCAACGATGATGTCATATTGCTAGTTGTGATGTCTTTGATGTTCGTGTGTTGGGAGTTAATTTATGTACAATAAGAAAATATTAGGCTATGTGCTATGCTTTCAAGCAAAGATCTTATTGGTATAGTTATGACTTCCTTGTGGATATCTTGTTTGTTCCTTCTTGTAACTATTTCGTGTGTACATTATTCTTTGTGGATATATCATCATGATGGCATTCTACCTAGAATCTTATTCACATGAGAGAAGTTACATCTCTAGTTGATATCCTCTTTTCTTTCACGTCCACTGTTGCATTTCATTTTTGTTTAGTTGGTGGTTTCGTTAAAGAATCTGTCTTGAGTGCAGATCTTATATCCTAGCATCTTGATGCACTCTTTGGTGGTGAAGATTATTTTCCACATGCTTGTCTTCACGAGGGTTCTGACATTTCGATTGGTATACCTTCTCTTGACAAGGCTATTATTTTCCTATCTTCACTAGGGTTTGTCACAAGCTTTGGTTTTTAAATTTTCCTATTAGTAAGCTTGTGAACCCTTTTGCTAGTCGTTTGTGTGTGGGAAGGATATGATTTGCACTTTGTGTCTGATTTCATCAAGGCTATGTTGATGCTTATGCTCATCCTTATACTAGTCTTATCAAGTGCTTTTCCATGACTCACGCACATCATTTTGGTTGAGCCTATTCTTAAGGTTGCCTCTTTTAAATGTTGCTCAACCATATGTTTAGTGCAAGTACTATGCTCTTTGTCTTATCTTCTTGCTTGCACTTGTGGTGTGTTTATATTGATTTTGAGGGAGTCGTGATCCTTTTTTGTGCACTTGTATTCAAATACAAATATTATTATCTGTGCATAAATCATGGGGAGCTCCTCTAGTTTCTTTATAAACACTGTTTTTCCCATATCATGATATCTTTTATTCATGTGGCTCGTTGGTCCATGTGATTGATTGTTCCAATTAGTATGTTTTGATCGATTGCTTCACTCCGCTGTATGTCTTTGTGCCATACGATCCTTTGTGCAATCTTTGGGTTCTCAATATAGTTTGTCTTCCTCCAACTACTTATCACTGGATATGTGTATTTCTTTGCACACGTATTTGAGATATACAAACTTTTTGGAGAAACACCTATTCTATTAGATTACTAAACTTTTTGTCCATTTTGGCAATCGATGCCAATTGGGGAGAAGTTTAGAGAGTTTACTTTGGAATACTTTGAGAGTTTTGCTTTTGTTGTTGAAGCATTTGCATCTCACATCCATGCATTGCATTGTGTGTGCTTGGTTGTGCTTATTTTCTTATATAAACTCTCTTTAAAGTGGTTGTCATCAATTACCAAAATGGGGGAGATTGTAAGAGCACATTTCTCCATGTGTGGTTTTAGGTAATTGATGACACCCCTATGGACTAATGGTTGCCTTGAGTTATATTCGAAGGATTTGTCCATAGGCACTTCTTGAAGTCTATCTGTTGGGTTTCAAGGAGTTTATATGGTGACCAAGGTGGTATTCAAGGTTTATCCAAAGATTGGTCATGTGGGAGTTGAGCTTATTGCAAGCATGTCTTGAAGAAGAAGATTGTGTAAGCATTCATGTTTACCTTCAAGACATCATCTTTATGAAGAGAGAAGCTAAGATACAAGGTTGATCAATACTAAGTCAAAAAGTGAATCAAGTTGATCAACACACAAAGCGTACAAGATGTACCGAGAGGGATCAAGTGATCCCATGGTGTGGTAAGCATTGTCCATTACGCTTTGTGTACTAACCCATGGTATACATGAGAGTTCTTTGTGAGGTTAGGTATATTTCCATGGGCTTGCATCAAGAGGCAGATCCCATACATCCCATGGAAGATGACATCAAGTGGAGATCATCATCAAGGTTGCGATGTGCAAGATCAAGTGAAGCATCACGGAGAGATCATGCTTGAGGCTCACCGTTATTTGTGGTGATAATGTACTTGTGAAGATGTGCCGAAGAGTGGCTCACCCATAGTGGAGTATGGGGGAGCAAGCATCTAGTCTTCATCAAGCCAACGCAATCAAGAAAGGTGGTCCATCTTGAGGAAGTCAAGATCGTTATCATCTAGCTCAAGTGGACTATGCGCAAGGCTAAGGTTTGACCTTTATGGGGATTTCTATTTTACCGGTCTCATGGTGGTAGTTGAGAGACCGGGTTATAGGATCGATTGCCGTACTAACAAGGGGGGCTCTCAAGTGAGTAGCTTGATTGTATCGTTCATTGAGAGTTCAAACCATTGCATTCTTGGCATCATCATATTTCTTGGTTCTTGGTTGGATTTTCTCTATGTGGGTTCTTGTGCTTGTGGTTATCTTCGCGACAAGCTCTAGTTCATCGAAAACGGACTTCATATGCTTCGTCTATTGCGTTTTCGGTGTTGGAAGTTTTACCAGTCTTATTCGAGGAAGGGTTCTCACCATTTTATTATGGGACTTTTATAATTTGATTGTTATTTATATTTCAATCAAGATTGTGTTAGACCATGTTGTTAGCTTTCCAACGAACTTTGTTTCATTGAATTCGGAGTCCGTTTGCAAAAGTTGTGGCAGTTTTGGTGTTCTTAAAAGGCTACATCGGTACTACCGCGGCTAGAGCGATGTAATTTTTTACTACCGCTCCGGAGCGATACTACCACGGCTCCAAGAGCGGTACTACCGCTCCGGACCAAAATCCCGTGTTAAGTCCAGCCATGGTAGGCACGGATGTAATTTTTTAGTACTGCTCGCAAGCAGTAGTACCGCTACCCGTAACGGTAGTACCACTATCCATAGTGGTAGTACCGTGAGGACGAGCGGTAGTACCGCTCCAGCGGTTCTACTGGCCTTTTGCCTCCTCGGTGTTGTTTTTCAAAGGGTTACTACCGCCCCAGCGGTAGTACCGCTCCTTGGAGCGGTAGTACTGCTCTGTGCGGGCTGTGAGGATAACGGTTGGATTTTTCCCCACCAATAAAAGTGGGCCTTCTTCTCCAATGAGCCTTATCTTTTGAGCTCGTGTTCTTCCTCCATTGTTGACCTTCTTCAAGCTTGCTAACTCTCAATCCCTCCAATGATTCTTGCTAGTTCTTGAGGGAAAAGAGAGAGGAGATCTAGATCCACATTTGCACCAATCACTTTCTCCTCTAAGTGAGGGGAACCCCTTGGATATAGATCTTGGAGTTCTTCGTGTTCTTCGTTCTTCCTCTCATTTCCCTCCCTAGCATTGGTTGTTTTGGTGGGATTTGGGAGAGAAGGATTTGGGCACTCCATGTGCCCTTGCCATTGCATTTGGTGCATAGATTTGAGTTCTTCACGGTGATACGTGGAATTGAGAAGTTGAGAAGCTATTACACTCGGGTGTTTGAGCACCTTAGAGCTTGTTCGTCTTGGGTGCTTTAGCGCCCTAGACAGTTGGTGGGTCCTCGGAGCTCAATCATTGTGGTGCAAAGCTCCGGGCAAGCTTCGGGGTCTCCAATTAGGTTGTGGAGATTGCCCCGAGCATTTGAGGTCACCTCGGAGCCACAATCCATTATAGTGAAGCTTCGTGGTGTCGTTGGGAGCCTCCAATCAAGTTTTGGAGATTGCCCCAACCTTGTTTGTACGGGTTTGGTGACCACCCTCAAGGGTCCCTTAGTGGAATCACGGCATCTTGCATTGTGCGAGGGCGTGAGGATATTACGGTGGCTCTAGTGGCTTCTTGGGAGCATTGTGCCTCCACACCGCTCCGAACGGAGATTAGCATCCGCAAGGGTGTGAACTTCGGGATACATCATCGTCTTCGCGTGCCTCGGTTATCTCTTACCCGAGCCCCTTTACTTATGCACTTTACTTTGTGATAGCCATATTGTTTCTTGTTATATATCTTGCTATCACTTAGTTGTCTATCTTGCTTAGCATAAGTTGTTGGTGCACATAGGTGAGCCTAGTTGTTTTAGGTTTTGTGCTTGACTAATTAAACGATAGTTTTATTCCGCATTTGTTCAACCTAAACCATAATTACTTTAAAGCGCCTATTCACCCCCCTCTAGGCGACATCCACGTCCTTTCGGGAGTAATCAGGAATCGCTTGAGCTACTAATTTGATCGACACCTCCTTCCCTGTCGATGACAAAAGCTTCTCCATCCATCCCTTTGTATTTTCCCACATCGATCCCTCAGATATCTGAATGTTCCATTGTTGGAATGGCCTACATTAGTGGGCATACCCAAGTAGCGATCACTCAATGTTTCATTGTGGACGTGCGGATTGCTCTTAACACTTTCATTGACTGGACCCGGTCATCCCTTGCTGAAAAAGATGGAAGATTTCTCAGTGTTGATCCTCTGTATCGATGCATTACAATATATATCTAGCAAGTTTCACACTGCCAATGATCCCTCCCCACTCGCCCTGAAGAGCAACATGCCATCATCTGCAAACAAAACGTGGTTAACGGCAGGAGTCGTTGGTGCCACCTGAACCCCTGTCAGTGATGACTCCGAACTAGTTTTTAGTATGCATGAAAGGCCCTCTGGTGCTATCAAAAATAAATAGGGGGAGATTGGGTCTCCCTGCCGGATACCTCTTGTAGGTTTAAAAGATTCTAATTTCTCTCCATTGAATAACACCGAAAAGGATACTGAAGAGACCAAGCCCATGACCATGTCGACCCAATGTTTTGCGAAACCAAGTTTGGACAAGATGGCCCTCAAATATGCCCACTCCAACCTGTCATATGATTTCATCATACCCAGTTTCAGTGCACAAAAGATATTCAATTCCGACCTTGACCTCTTCATAAAATGCAAGCCTTTGTAGGCACAAGTTATATTGTCAGTAACCAACCTCCCCGGTACAAACACTGACTGTTCCTTAGAAATAATAGTTGAAAAATGATTTTCAGTCTGCTTGCTACCACTTTGGAGGCAATCTTATACAAGACATTGCATAAACTGATGGGTCTAAATTGAGACAATAACGTGGGGTTTTATACCTTAGGAATAAGAACCAAGAGAGCGTCATTGATGCATTCCGGGCTCTCCTCCCCTCGCATTGTCCTCAGAACAACTTTTGTGACCTCGTCCCCGCATACATCCAAGTGACGTTGATAGAAATGAGCTGGAAAACCGTCACGCCCCGGGGACTTGATGGGAAACATCTAAAATAAAGCAGTTTTGACCTCTTCATTTGTATACGGGGCACACAATTGTACGTTCATCTCATCTGTCACCTTGCGGGGTACGTGATCTAACACTGCTTCCATGTTCTGGACCCCTTCAGATTGATACAGAGTGCAATAAAACTCATTAGCAAGTACCTTTAATTCTCCCGGGCCCGAGATCTCCACCCTTAGCGAGTTTTGCAGGGCTTTCATTGTGTTCTTCGTACGGTGCAGTCTAGCTCGCAGATGGAAGAATTTCGTATTTTTACCCCCGATCGAGAGTACCTCAATCCTAGCCTTTTCCTCCACATGATCTCTTCCCGGTGGTACATTTTGATGAGCTTCCCATTAATCTTTAGTTCTGCATGCGACAGGCTGGTCCTCAATGGGTCGGTCTTAAACTCCTCAAGTGCTTGCTTAAGCTTCTTTATCTCCTTCCTAACACTCCCAAAGGAATCCTGACTCCACCTCCCCAGGCCTGTCGCGAGGTTCTTCATCTTCTGTCTCATCTCTTCCATGGATGTGCATGGTGGTCCCCTATTCCATTCAGAGCAAATTGTGTCGCGGAGATCTTCATGTGTTTCCCACATCACCTCGTATTTGAAAGGTCTCCAAACTCGTTCCTCATTAGAGTTACCAAAGTCAAGCAATAGAGGTGAGTGGTCAGATGTGACACCAGTTAAATGACTCACCAAGGCCAAGGGGTATCTAGATAACCAAGCAACGTTTACCAACGCCCGATGAAGCCTGCACTTGGTATAGCTTCTGCCGGTCACTTTCTTCTTGGACGTCCAGAAATTGCCCTTGTATCCCAAATCTAGTAGCATGTAAACATCCAAAGTTTCCTGAAAGGCCTAGATCTGGGCATTACTCTGTTGTCCAACTCCCTGGTGTTCATCCGGATGTAAAACTTCATTAAAATCACCTATACAAAGCCATGAAAGTGAGCTCAAGGTGCTGATGTTTTTTAGCACTGTCCATGTCTGATGCCTCAGGTGTGTTTGAGCCTCTCCGTACACACATCTCATCCTCCACTTCTCCTGGTTCTGGCCTTGCTCCTCAATCGATGCATCAAGATGGTAGCTCGAGTACCCAAGAATATCAACATTAGTTGAGCTGTTGTAGAATAGACCCATACCTCCACTTCTTCCCTGACTATCAACTGCATAAGCGTTATCAAAACCCAATGTTACCGCGAAAGCTTCTACCCTTTTACCTTCAATCCGTGTTTCAACTATGCATAATATGGTAGGGGCAAATTGCCTCGTGATATCACGAAGCTCGCGAACTATCACGACTTTGCCTGCGCCACGACAGTTCCGGTAGAAGATACTCATTGTGCTCGGCGACGCTCCTCGAAGGAGCCCGCCATCTTCAAAACATATTTACCTTGTCATGCATTCTTTGTCATACTGCTTTTTGCCTCACCAGGAATTGTTTTGATCCTCTTTGGATCCTGCTTTGCACTCGGGCTGGGTGGAACTGCAGTCTAGGGGAGCGTCAAATTTGTTCCTTCTCCCGAGGCCATCAGAACCTCATAGGAGATGTTGCAAGAATCTGCCCCCGTGTTTGGTCCGGTGTCCTCTACCTATTGTTTTCCACTTCAGCCATATTTGAGTCCATATCTGTAGCTTCATCCTCCATGCGACCAGCACTTGCGGCATGAATACCAGCTCCACGTCCACCGTCGCGGCCCCTCTGGCGTCCACGTCCACAGCCCCGGCCCCCTCTTGGCCCTTGTCCCGTCCGCATCACCCATGTTGCCTTAAGATCTTTGAAAATCAACCTAGAGGGTGGATGGATTCCAAAGCCATGCTCCTTGTATAGATGACCCAGCATGCCACACACAATGCACCAGTCCGACAGCTTCTCAAACTTAATTTTGTAGATTTGACGTTTGCCTTCACGAACCATAGAAACAATGTTCTTAAGAGGCTTGTTAACATTGATTCTCAGCCACACCCGGTGGAAATTTCCGGCAAATTCTTGAGAGAGAGGCTCCACAAAGAGGAGCTCACCCACCTTCGTCGCTAGGGATGGCACCAGATGTAGCAACCCTCCTGAATGAGCGAGCGCTCGAGGAGATCTCCTGTATGACACCCGTGAGCATCAGACTGTTGAGCCTTCGTTGAAGAGAACATCTAACGGGCCGACCAATTTGGATCTAGCGAGATCCAAGCGCCCAAAAAATAAATAAGTGAGGACAGCGGTTGCGTGAGAGGGAGATCGAACTCGAGACGTCCCACTAGTGAACACCGCTCCCAAACCAGTTAATATACCGACTTCTAGTAGTACGTTAGGAGCGCCAGCCTTTAAAAATCAAAGTGCATCGCCTAATCAGTTAAAATACTATGTATAATGGCAGATTTGTTTGAAAATCATGAACAAATTTAGAAATTTGATCAAACTTATAAAAACATGAAAAATTATTAAAAACATGAACTAAATTTTTTAAATTTCAAATGATGAACAATTTTTAAATATACATTGAACATTTTATTATATACGCTGAACAATTTGTAAATACACACAAAATATTTAGTGTTATATGTTGAACAAATATTTAAATACACGTTGAACATTTTTGTGATAGACGTTGAACAATATTTAAATACACATTGAACATTTTCATGTATATATGTTGCACAATTTTAAAATAAAAAATATATTATTTTTAAAATATGTGGAGAATTTTCTTAATATAGGGTGAACATTTTCTTAAATATATGTGTTGAACTATTTTCAAATATGCATTGAACATTTCTAGTATATGTTGAACAAGTTTCGAATACACATTGAACATTTGTGTATACGCATTGAAAATTTGTAGTATATGTTGAACCATTTTTAAATACAGGCTGAACATTTTATGGTATATGCTGAGTAAATATTTAAATGCACACTGAATATTTTAATGATATATTCTGAACAGTATTTAAGTACACATTGAACATATTTTTCAATGTATGTTGAACAATTTCAAAATACACAATGAACCTTTTTTTAAATATCTTGAGCATTTTCTTAATATGACGAATAATTTATATAAAATACGATGCAAATTTGTATATATAAATATGCAGTAAATTGGTATAATGAGCCAAAAAAGCTACAGAAAGAAAAAAGAAAAAAAGAAACAAAAACATAAAAAGAAAAAAAGAAAAAAATTAATCGAAAAAAATAGGAAAATCAAGAAAGGGCAGAGCGAGCATGGGTCGGCCCAAACTGAGGCCTCGGGTGGCCAGGCTTCAGCGAAGCCAGATCCTTTTGATGCCTGGGGGCGTCAAATAGGAGTTGCTCGCTCGAGCCCCTAACGCGCGAGCAGACAGGAGAAGAACTGGGCCTACCCAGTTATAACGCGCTGCAAAAATTGCTTCGGGCAAGCGTACAATAAAACTGGCTCTAAGGCCTTGTACAATGTTACATGTTTAGAAAGATGTTTAAAAAACTAAACCGGATTTTTTGAAAGCATCAATATTTATTTTTACAGAAAAGACGTCTAACTAAGCGTCTATCCTATATAAATAAGCATCGATGCTTTAAAAACCAGATTTATTTATTTAAGCAACTTTTTTAAGCACCTTGCATTGCACAAGACCTAAGCGAGATATGGACGTTTTGTTTTTGCAACCCCATCAGCTATTTTGGGTTGGTTTTGGAGTGTCTAGGTCGAAAGAAAATGCAGCCCAGCTCGAGGATGCTACTCACGAGTAGATTTGTAGCATTTACAGCCAGTCTTGACAATTAGACTATCAAACGTCCATGTCCTTCATATTTTTTATGTATGTTCTGTCACATGCATGTGATTGATGAGAGTAAAGAAAGATAAAAAATAATAAATAAATATAATAAGGATGGTTCATGATGGGTTAATTTTTTTGTGACGGACGCAGGACCACTGATCGGACCCACCCAAGTACTCTTTATATTGCCTTCATATATGGGATGAGTATGAAGAGTACGAGATAGCCTGAATATTTAAGAAGGCTTTAAGGGACCGATTAGATTAACTTTTTCGTGCTCTCACGTGTCCAGTAGTCTGGCGTCTCCCTGGTTAATTTTGGGAGTCCGATTATAGATTTTGTCTCGCGTGAAGTGTGCGAGAATCACTCAGCCTGGCGTGGACCACTAATGCTTTTATTCTTCCCTTCTCACATTTTTATAATTTTGTTAGTTTTTTACTTTAGCTTGTATTTAGAAATTTTCTGATTGTATCTAATAAACAATTTATATACATAATTGAAAAAAGTTAAGCCTGTATTTAAAAATGTTAAACTTGTATTTGAAAATGTTTCTAATCTATACGCAGATTTTACGGTGCATGTGAAAAAAGTAGACAAAAAAATTAACTATGTATTTCAAAAGTGTTAAATGTGCTCCTGAGTATACAAATGAAAGAGCATGGTGCCCCATGTATGGCTTTTGTAATTGATAATTCTTTCTGTCAACTAATGGTTGCCTTGAGTTATATTCGAAGGATTTACCTATAGGTACTTCGTGAAGTCCATTTTTTGGTTTCAAGGAGTTTATGCGATGACCAAGATGGTATTTAATGGTTTATCCAAAGATTGATCATGTGAGAATTGAGCTTATTGCTATCATGTCTTGAAGAAGAAGATTGTGTGAACATTCATGTTTACCTTTAAAACGTCATCTTTATGAAGAGAATATAAGAGACAAGATTTATCAAGAAATAAGTACAAAGAGTAGATTCAAGTTGGTCAAGACACAAAGCGTAGAAGATGTACCGTGTGGGATCAAGTGATCTCACGGGATGGTAAGCATTGTCAATTGTGATTTGTGTACCAATCTATGATTTTGTGTGTGATAGTTCTATAAGGGGTTAGGTATTTTCCCATGGAGGATGACATCAAGTGATGATCGTCATCACGGTTGTATTGTCCAAGTTCAAGTGGAGCATCACGAAGAGATCACATGCTTGAAGCTTCCTGTACATTATGGTGAAAATGGACATGTGAAGATGTGCCGTAGAGAGGCTCACCCATATTGGAGTATGAGGGAGCAATTTAGTAGTCTTCATCAAGTCGACGCATTCAGGAAAGGTCGTATATCTTGAGGAGGACAAGATCGTCATCATCTAGTTCAAGTGGACTATGCGCAAGGAAAAGGTTTATCCTCGATAGATTTTATAATTTACTGGTCTCTTGGTGTTAGTTGGGAGACCAGGTTAAATGATCGATTGTCGTGCTATCAAGGGGGGCTCTTAAGTGAGTAGCTTGATCGTATCGTTCATTGAGAGCCCAAACCACTGCATTCTTGGCATCATCATTTTTATTGGTTCTCGTTTGGCTTTTCTCTATGTGAGTTTTGGAGCTTATGGTCTTCATCGTGATAAGCTAAAGTTCATCAAAAACGGATTTCATATGCATCATTTTTGTGTTTTTGGTGTTGGAAATTTTGTCGGATCATATTTTGGAAGGCCATCTTCCTTATCCTAGTGGATAGCTCTTGGTGCCCTCTATCCAACAAGCTTGAGTTTGTTCAATTCGAAGCTCTTTTGTAGAAGTTATGTCAGTTTAGGTTTTATTGTACCCATCTGTTTTGCTTGGGTTTCTTTTTGGCACTCCCGCGGTACTATCGCTTTGGAAACCGGTAGTTCCGCTTATAAGTGGTACTTCCGCTGTTCAGTGCCGCTTATATGCGGTAGTACCGCCACACTCACTACCGTTGCTTCTAGGTACTCGACTTTTGTGTTGTCTTGTGCAGCAATTGAACGGTAGTGCGAGAGGTAGTACCGATTATACGCGGTAGTACCGCCACCCACTACCGCTCCACTTCTGCTTATCAAGTTGCTTCTGGATCTGTCGAGCTCACCGTGGTAGTACCGCTTTTGCGTGGGTGCGTGGTACTATAGCTTATAAGCGGTAGTATCGCTCACACTGGTGGTAGTACCGCTTTTGCAACACTCAGGACTCCATTGGCCTGCCCAATCTTCATAAGCTCCTGAGCTGCAACCCCATCAATAGTATCGCTAGGGCGAGTGGTAGTACCGCTCCGGCGGCAGTACCACCTTGTGGTTCCTCGCCATTGCACTAGTCTATGAGTGCTACTGTCCAAGAGGTAGTATCTCTCTCCAGAGCGGTAGTACCGCTTATGTGCGGGTTGTGGGCATAACCGTTGGATTTGGGAGGTCCTATTTGAGGGGGTGTTCTTCCCCGATGGTTCTTATCTCTTTAGCTTGTGTTCGCCCCCCCCATTGTTGTCCTTCTTCGAGCTTGCTATCTCTCAATCTCTCCTATGATTCTTGCTAGTTCTTGAGGGAAGAGAGAGAGAGAGAGAGGAGATCTAGATCCACATTTTCATCAATCACTTTCTCCTTTATGTGAGGGGGAACCCCTTGGATCTAGACCGTGGAGTTCTTTGTGTTCTCCTTGTTCTTCCTCTTATATTCTTCCATAGCTTTTGTTGTTGTGGTGAGATTTGGAAGTGAGGGGCTTGACCCCTTCGTGTGTTCTTACCATTGCATTAGTTGCATCGGTCTGAGTTCTTCACGGTGATACGTGGAAGTGAAAAGTTGCAAACCTTATTAGTCTTGGGTATTTGAGAACCCTAGAGCTTGTTCCTCTTGGTTGCTTTGGCGCCCTAAATGGTTGGTAGTGTCTCGGAGCTTAGTCATTGTGGTGTAAAGCTTCGGCCAAGCATCGGGGTCTTCAATTAGGTTGTGGAGATTGCCCCGAGCAATTTGTACGGGTACCAGTGACCGCCCCCAAGGGTTGCCAAATTATACGGGATCGGTGACCGCCCCCAAGGGTTGTCATTTGTATGTGTTCGGTAACCACCTTTAAGGGTCCCTTAGTTGAATCACGTCATCTTGCATTGTGCGAGGATGTGAGGAGATTACGGTGGTCGTAGTGGCTTCTTGGGGAGCATTGTGCTTTCACATCGCTCCAAAAGGAGAGTAGCATCCGTAGGATGTGAACTTCGGGATACATCGTCGTCACCGTGTGCCTCTGTTATCTCTTACCCAAGGCCTTTACGTATGCACTTTACTTTATGATAGTCATAGTGTTTCATGTTATATATCTTGCTGTCACTTAGTTGTTTATCTTGCTTAGCATAAGTTTTTGGTGCACAAAAGTGACCCTAATCGTTTTAGGTTTTGTGCTTGACAAATTAAACACTAGTTTTATTCCGCACTTGTTTAAGCCTAATTTGTAATTATTTTAAAGCGCATATTCATCCCCCTCCCCTCTAGGCAATCTTAATATGAAAGGTAAACTAAAAAATATGTTCCCACCCTAGGTGGTGCGGCAGCCCCTAGATGGGATCTGGCCGGTGGCCAAGCGGGAGGGGAGAGGGGTGTGGCTGCCCTAGCCGCCCTAGGGTGGGCCTAGGGCCCATCTGGGCTAGGGTTTACCCCTTCTCTCCTTTGCCGCGCTTTGGGCCAGGTGGGAGGGGCGCACCAGCCCACCTAGGGGCTAGTTCCCTCCACCTTCGGTCCATGCAGCCCTTCGGGGCCTGTGGCCACTCCCGGTGGACCCCCGGAACCCTTCCGGTGGTCCCGGTACGTTACCGGTGACGCCCAAAACATTTCCGATAACCAAAACCTCACTTCCTATATATCAATCTTTGTCTCCGGACCATTCCGGAACTCCTCGTGCTCCGAACAACCTTCGGTAACCACGTACACTATTTCCCTATAACCCTAGCGTCATCGAACCTTAAGTGTGTAGACCCTACGGGTTCAGGAGACACGTAGACATGACCGAGACACCTCTCCGGTCAATAACCAACAGCGGGATATGGATACCCATGTTGGCTCCCACATGCTCCACGATGATATCATTGGATGAACCACGATGTCGGGGATTCAATCAATCCCGTATGCAATTCCCGTTGTCTATCAGTATGATACTTGCCCGAGATTCGATCGTCGGTATCCCTATACCTTGTTCAATCTCATTACCGACAAGTCTCTTTACTCGTTCCGTAACACATCATCCCGTGTCTAACTCCTTAGTCACTTTGAGCTTATTATGATGATGTCTTACCAAGTGGGCCCAGAGATACCTCTCCGTCACACGGAGTGATAAATCCCAGTCTCGATTCGTGCCAACCCAACAGACACTTTCGGAGATAACCGTAGTGCACCTTTATAGCCACCCAGTTACGTTGTGACGTTTGGCACACCCAAAGCATTCCTACGGTATCCGGGAGTTGCACAATCTCATGGTCTAAGGAAATGATACTTGACATTGAAAAAGCTTTAGCAGACGAACTACACGATCTTGTGCTATGCTTATGATTGGGTCTTGTCCATCACATCATTCTCCTAATGATGTGGCCCCGTTATCAATGACATCCAATGTCCATGGTCATGAAACCGTGACCATCTATTGATCAACGAGCTAGCCAACTAGAGGCTCACTAGGGACATGTTGTGGTCTATGTATTTACACATGCATTACGGTTTCCGGTTAACACAATTATAGCATGAACAATAGACAATTATCATGAACAAGGAAATACAATAATAACCATTTTATTATTCCTCTAGGGCATATTTCCAACACCAGCATGGGCCCTCCTCTACTGGCTCTTGAGTCGTTTCACTCCTTCTTGATGGAAAACTTCAGAAAATATATTTGTTTAATCTTTTCGTCCCGAAAACGATGGTTTTTTGAAAAGACCCAAAACATAAATGAAAAGTACCAACTCGCATTGGGTACCGGATTAATAAGTTAGTTCAATAAATTAATATACAATTATGCTAAAAGTATGTCAAAATGGTATAAAAATAGCGTGAACATAACCAAATTTGTCGATATGTGTGAGATGTACGATGATGTTGAAGAGAGAGTCGGTGAAAGGTGCACTCCGGTGGGAAAGGGCACGCGATAGTAGGAAATGGGTGCGGACCGGCTAGACATGCGGCGACGCTTATTAGTGGGCGCTTTTTCAAGAAAACTTTCGATATATTCATCATGTGAAGACAATATACCTGGCCACGAAAAACCTGGCCCGGCCGACCCAACTAGGCCCGGGCCGACCTTGCCCATGTGCCGGGCCTGGGCCTGGTTTTTGAGCCCGATGATCGGGCCAGGCTTGTCATATTTACAATTTAAAGAGGAAGCTCGGTTTGTGGCTCAACGGGCTTTTTAACTGACGGGTCATACTTGGGCCTGAAAACTACGCCCGACGGTCGGGCTGGGCCAGGCCCAGGCCTGGGGTTTCTGCTTCGAGCTTTGTTAGGCCTTGCCTGAAACCCGTCCCGGCCCGAGTTATGGCTAGATATACATGACAATAAAAGAAGTCAACGAAAATTACATCCATGTTTGTAGACAACCTAGCAACGACTATATACACTACAGAGAGACCAAGGCACAACATCGTCATTGTCCTCCCTCGGTGAAGCGAGACCAATTTTTTTAGTAGACAGTTAGGAAGTCGTCATGCTAAGGCCCCACCGAAACAACACACGAGAATAACAATGGTCACCGTCAAAGAAGTATAGATCGAAAAGATCCACCCTATACATACACAACCTGAAGAACCTTATTTCATTTTCAGGAACCGTCACGGTCTCATCTTCCCGAGTAGAACACAAATCTAAAAAAATTCAAAAAAAAACATATAAAAACAGGAGTCTTTCCGTCGGCAAGGGTCGAGATCCACCGTGCTCCATGACCCTAAAACCAAGAGAGACAAGGTAGATCGGCGGCGGCGGCGACAAGAGGCAGAAATCCTAGGCTCGTCGGCAGAAACCCTAGGCTTCTTTTTTGCTTGGGGAATTTAATTAGACTTGAGTGATGTCGATAGGAAGATACTTAAGTGTTGATCCAACCAACTAGAGTAATGACTTAGATTAGAGGAAAACTACCAACTTTAAAAGCCAAGAAGAAGAAGTAGTATTTCTTTTGCATAAAAAATTCGCGTGGAGAAGCTTTATTGAGAGGCCGGGTAGGCAGTGGGCACGTCTCCTAGCTAGCTACTGTGGAGTCATCGGATGCTCTCCTTGGGTTGTCCATCGAGCGTCTAGGTGCTCTGTACGGAGCACCGCACCGCACGGCAATCCACTCCACCAGCTCCGTCGAGCAAGAGCACTCCACGACACGCGACGCTCGAGCTGGCACGCACCCCGCCGATGGCCCGATAAGCACGGCCGCGAGACGTGGCGACCCGCCTCCGTGCTGGCACGCAGCTCCCCTCCACGTAGCCGCGCCACGGCGCCACGTACAGCGGCGCGCGCGCTACAAATACGGTGCTTCAACCTCCAGTTCCCAGCACGACCACACACACAGTGAGACAGAGATAGCTAAACCATGGCGACGAGAGCCAGAGCAACCATCCCTCTCCTCTTCCTCCTGGGCACCAGCCTTCTCTTCGCCGCGGCTGTTTCGGCCTCCCATGACGAGGAGGAGGACAGGCGCGGCGGGCACTCGCTGCAGCAGTGCGTGCAGCGGTGCCACCAGGAGCGGCCGCGGTACTCGCATGCCCGGTGCGTGCAGGAGTGCCGGGAGGACCAGCAGCAGCACGGAAAGCGTGAGGAGGAGCAGGACCGTGGCCGTGGCCGGCACGGCGAGGGAGAGCGTGAGGAAGAGCAGAGCCGTGGCCGTGGCCGGCGCGGCGAGGGAGAGCGTGAGGAGCACGGACGGCACGAGCAGGAGGAGCAGGGCCGTGGGCGGCGCGGCGAGGGGGAGCGTGAGGAGCACGGAAGGCACGAGCGGGGCCGTGGCCGGCGCGGCGAGGGAGAGCGTGATGAGGAGCAGGGAGATAGCCGCCGGCCGTACGTGTTCGGCCCTCGCAGCTTCCGTCGCATCATCCGGAGCGACCACGGGTTCGTCAAGGCCCTTCGCCCGTTCGACGAAGTGTCCAGGCTCCTCCGAGGCATCAGGAACTACCGTGTCGCCATCATGGAGGTGAACCCGCGCTCGTTCGTCGTGCCGGGACTCACGGACGCGGACGGCGTCGGCTATGTCGCTCAAGGTACGTTGGCGCGCACGCACGTCCATCCGTGCATGCATCGTGCATCTGGTGGTCGATGGTAGTTAACGTGCGCATGCATGCATGCAGGCGAGGGGGTGCTGACGGTGATCGAGAACGGCGAGAAGCGGTCCTACACCGTCAGGCAAGGCGATGTCATCGTGGCGCCGGCCGGGTCCATCATGCACCTGGCCAACACCGACGGCCGGAGGAAGCTCGTCATCGCCAAGATTCTCCACACCATCTCCGTGCCCGGCAAGGTCCAGGTAATTTAAACTGTTGAAACGCCGCTCGAATTTCTGGAATGGATGGCGACGCACTGACTGACTGACACGTGGGTATGCCTTGCAGTTCATGTCGGCCAAGCCTCTCCTGGCGAGCTTGAGCAAACGCGTGCTCAGAGCGGCTCTCAAGGTACGTACCAAATTACATGCATGCACGAATCGATAAGTTTATTTTGTATCTTTACTAAAAAAAAGTCGTGACTTACATCCATGGACATGGACGTGCAGACCTCGGACGAGGGGCTGGGCAGGCTGTTCGACTCCGACAGGCGCCAAGGCAAGGAGGAGGAGGGGTCCGTCTCCATCGTCCGCGCGTCCGAGGAGCAGCTCCGCGAGCTGAGTCGGCAGGCGTCGGAGGGCGGGCAGGGCCACCACTGGCCTCTCCCCCCGTTCCGCGGCGACTCGCGCGACACCTACAACCTCTTGGAGCAGCGCCCCAAGATCGCCAACCGCCATGGCCGCCTCTACGAGGCCGACGCCCGCAGCTTCCACGCTCTCGCCAACCAAGACGTCCGCGTCGCCGTGGCCAACATCACGCCGGTGCGTCACCAGGCTCCTCGTCTCACCGCACGTACCCACTGGCGGCGGCGCTTGATCTGATTCGATTTGTTACCCAACTGTTGTTTACATGCATGCATTTGTCGATCCACAGGGCTCTATGACGGCGCCGTACTTGAACACCCAGTCGTTCAAGCTCGCCGTCGTGCTGGAAGGCGAGGGCGAGGTACAGATTGTGTGCCCGCACCTTGGTCGCGACAGCGAGCGCGAGGAGGAGGAGGACGATCAGCGGCAGGAACGTCGACGCGGGTCCGGGTCAGAGTCCGAGGAGGAGCAGCAGGATCAGCGGAGGTACGAGACGATCAGCGCGCGGGTGTCGCGCGGCTCGGCGTTCGTGGTGCCGCCCGGCCACCCGGTCGTGGAGATCGCCTCGTCCCGCGGCAGCAGCAACCTCCAGGTGGTGTGCTTCGAGATCAACGCCGAGAGGAACGAGCGGGTGTGGCTCGCCGGGAGGAACAACGTGATCGGCAAGCTGGACAGCCCCGCCCAGGAGCTCACCTTCGGCAGGCCAGCGAGGGAGGTGCAGCAGGCGTTCCGCCCCAAGGATCAGGAAGAGGGCTTCCTCGCCGGACCCGAGCAGGCGCAGGAGGAGCGCGGGGAAGAGGAGAGGCACCGCCGCCGTGGTGACCGCGGGCGCGGCGACGAAGCCGCGGAGGCGTTCCTGAGGATGGCCGCCGGCGCGCTCTGAGGCTGCATGGCCACTGTTGAGTGGGTGTGGTGCGCGGGAGCCCGTGCCGTTTGAGAGCTGAGCTAGACTTGTATGTTTGTGTGCTGTGTAGTGGTTCGTACGTATGCGGGAGTAGAATAAATAAGGGTGGCACGGGCTCGGTACGATCATGTAAGTTGCAAACCTACCTACTACCAAGGCATGTCCATGTCCATATACATAAATAAATACAGGGCATTGAGCCTCTTTTCATGTTCCTGGTGGCGGGGCTCAAGAGTTTTTTCATTTCTTTTTGCGGGAGAAAAAACCCCTTTGAAGACAAAAGTTAATAGTGGAAACATGTAGGGGTCAAGAAAGAGATAACCCGTCCGAAATTATTACATGACCCAAAAATAGGCAAAATGAAAATAAATGTTTTAGAACTAAAATATTTCAGGTACATTTATTTTTTGATAAATAATTCCGAACGGCATTTCCCCCACAAGTATTAGCAATGAAGAGAAAGACGAGCTTAAAGTTAACGGCACGAAAGAAAGACGCCCTTTTGAAGAGAAAAATCGTCATCTCACCATCGCTTCGCGTTGACAAGCTCAATTTTTCCTAGATTAATAGTGAGAACATGTATTTACTGGATTTTTATGTATGTTTTGAAAGATATCAAGTTTTGAAAAAAATATGGATCAGTCTAGCTAACTAGCCATCATCTCCCAATTTTTTCTAATAATTTCAATATTTTTTTTAATAATTTTCAAGAGTATAAATTTTATACTAGATCATCGACACTTATTTTAGGACGGAGGGAGTACTATTTACTGACATTATTTTGGACTTCTTCAAAATATCCAATTTTGAACAAAAGTTTTGAATGTATTATGAATATAGCCATTATCTCCTAATCCTTTTCACCAAACATATAGTACTTCCTCAATTGTACTAAATCAGCAATATTGGACTGGTTTTTTTTTGAAAATATATATTAAATTTGGAACTAAAGGTTGGCATTACCAATTTAAACAAACAACATCGACATAACCTATGCTCAAAATAATATGAAAAGTTGGCAGAAGGGGTATAGCTCACAAGCTAATTGGTGGCAGGTCTCTGATTTTTTTTCGAAAGGTAATTGTTATTTTAAAGGGCCTTTTTAATTCATAGGATTTCAAAAATGCAGAAATAAAAATATAACATTGAAGTGACATGGTAAATTAACCATATATGATTCGTAAGTAGATTTGATGCCATAAAACACAAAAAAAACTGTAAAAAAAGATTGAAGTAAATGTTAGATTTCTTATGAAATATAGTACAAAAAATTTCAGAGGAAAAATATCTATTGGTTTCAATCCTATAAATCATAGAAGCAACGTAGAAAAAAATTCTAACAATTTCAATCCTCCAAATTCCTTTAGAAATCCTTTGAATCAAAGGAGCCATAAGTTACTAGAGACGGACACTTGATTTATAGGGTTTGATGGTTAACTTTCATATACATGAACATGGACGTCATGTCCATTTTGCGGGTTTGCCTTTGGGATGCCCTTTGTTTTTTTTGGGGGATGCCCATGCCCTTAGCTCCTACTCGGGCCGTGGATGTACATGTGTGACCAGTCCATGTGATGGGTGTGGAGACGTGTTGTACATGGGCCAAGACAATAGAATTGAGCTAATGGGATAAGTAAGAACGGTAGTAGTAATAGTGGTTTTTCTTTTTGATTTTTTGAAGGGCAGGCTGCAAGCCTGGTCAGTAGACGTGAATGTGCTATAAGTCACACAACAACGTATGAGAGATGACTACTTCAGTCATATAACTCCTGAAAATTTGCAAAGTGGCTATCAAAATTTAGTTTATAAGCAAACATATCAGAGGGGAAGTGAGAAAATACTTCCTCTTGTTCCTTCTCTAACCCTATGTGGTTAGGGCAAAAATTTCCGTCCAGACTTTACCGACGAGCACGTGAATTTGACTCCCCTATGCCTGCCGCTCCGAAGGATGGTGGCGGGGAGGGCATCCCGATGTCTCTACCCCGGTTAGTTGTTTGGTTATGGTTTTTTAGTATTTGAAGGAGTAGCACTCGGGCGGATATTGACGCTTCTTCATCATTTTTGTCTTCCGGCCTTCGTTCCTCCTCAAGTTCGTTCATTCGTACGTAGTCAACAAAGCTTCGACGAAGCTTCCTGGCGTCTCATTGGATGGTGAGATGGGGTTTTTCATCATGTGGCAAGATTGGGTGTCTGCTGCTTACATGTTTCGACCCTCCTCGAGTTTGTTTGTTCGGATGTTGTTAACGAAGCTCCGTCATAGATTCCTCCCGTACCCTTCGGATGGTGAGGTTAGAGTTTCTTGTCAGTGCAATTTTATAATATAAATTTCTTTTTTCACAAGAAATAAAACTCACAAGATAAGTGGCCACAAGAATTTAGTTTATAAGCAAACATGTCACAAGTAATAGCCGGAGTTGGGGCGTGTCGCTGACTTTTCTTCTTGTGGAACAACGGAAATGCCTAATTTATTTTCACTACAGAAATCGCTAGTGTTCCAAAAATGGTAAATACATCGTACACCAAGTAACATAAGATGACCACTTTGGTGTCCAATCTTAAAAATAAGATGACCACTTTGGTGTCAAAAGTTAAAATATACATGAAAATTAAGATCCGGACGCTTTGGTGTCTAAAGTTAAAACAAGATGAGCAGTTTCGTGTCTAAATTTAAAAACTACATGAAACTGGTGCTCAAATGATGCTCAAACTCGTATTGTGCTATAAATACGATGCAACTTTTGTTTATAGCCATCGACGGAGCTTACATGGCATGAGCGGTGCTTAAATGATACTCATATATAGCGGTACAAATATGATGTAGTTTTCATTTGTAGCCATTGGCATAGCCTATTGTACCGCGATGTAAATACGATGCAACTTCCTTTTTATAGTTGTTGACATAGCCTACATGGTGTGTCAACGTGATGCCTGGCCCACTGCCATGGGTTGTAGTGTCGCATTTTTGCAACCTCAAGTTAGTACCACCACCAGGGGTTTGAGTGTCACATTTTTGCAACCCCTCTTGAATTAGATCAAATGGAGTAAAAAGCCCCCAAAATGTGCTCACCGCGAAGGGCTGGAGCATCGCACCTTTGCAAAACCCACCTTTAGTACCACTTGACGGGAGCGTTGCATTTTTTTTTTGCAAAAGCACTCTTGAATTAGATCAAATGGAGTAAAAAGCTCCCAAAATCCGCTCACTGCGAGGGGATGGAGTTTCACATTTTGGCAAACCCCCCTTAAACTAGTACCAAATCAGGTAAAAAAGCTTCCAACAAAACACTATTGCTGTTAGGTCTCACCTGATTGACAGTGAACAGTGCAATGCCATAATTAATATGAAAAATGATAAACAACTAGGGCTAAAATCCACGACCTATGTATATCCCTGAGGTGTGCTAGCTCTTCCGCCAAATAATGTTAGATGTTAGTCCCTCCTTTCCAAAATAAGTGACTCAAAAATGACTCAACTTTGCATTAAACTTAGTGTAAAGTTGAGTCACTTATTTTGCGACTGAGGGAGTAGAATGGATAATAACAAGGCTTAATGCTGTCTTAAAGCAGAACACAATCCTAGGGCTTAAATGTGCCGCACTGTGCGAAGCCCATTTATTTCTTTTTCTAGTAATGTTTAAATAAATATAGACATTATAATCACAGTAATAGAGATTTAAAATATTCTTATGTTATACATGATATACGAAAATAAATTTCTTTACCAAAAAGGTTCATGCAATTTTAGATACATTCATGTAATACTTACAAATATATTACTCCATAATTATGAATTCTAAAATGTTTGTGTAACTAAATAAATTTATTATTTCTAAAAAAATTATGAATTCTAAAATGTTTGTGTAACTAAATAAATTTGTACATATCTAAAGTAAATATTAAATTTATCCAAAAATATTGTATATTTAGCAAATGATCATATAATTTTAAAATGCTCATGTTTTTAACAAAATAGTCGTGTAGGATATAAATGTTTTCATGTTTCAAACAAAAATATATATATGAGTATGTAGGGGGGAATAATACGAACGATCCTCAAAGGAATATTATTATTTTTACCCTAGGAAAAACGTTATTTTAATTATGTCAAAATTTAATAATAATACGTGAATATTTATTTAAATAATTTTTATTTTTTGTATTTATATTAGCTATAACACACGAATATTCTAACTTTAGCCTTTTTACTGTGATTATAATTTATCTACTTTTATAAAATCCTTTTTAGCGGATTTCTTATAAATTTATAAAAATTAAAAAGGTAATATGTGTAAAATGGGTTGCACTAACTACAGCCTATTTAAGCCCCACGAGCATGTTAGGTAACACACATTGAGCGTGCTTATCCTTTCTAGACATGAAATGTCATCGGGTTGGGTGGCTATAAATGGTCATAGTGGCGTTTCAGCGATTTTTTACAAGATTTGGTACTAATGAGGGGGGTTTCGCAAAATTGTGACGCAGTCAATGATAGTGGGCCAAGCGCCACGCTGGCACGCCACGTAGGCTCCTTCGATGGCTACAAACAAAAGTGGCACCGTATTTGCATGACAAGACAAGTTTGAGAACCGCTTTCATGTGCTTTTCAACTTTAGGCACCAAAGTGATCATCATGTGCATGTACCACTTGTGTATTTGACTGTTTTGCAACATGAAAGAAAAAACGAAGTAAAAAGGCAACCCCTCAACAACACATGAGGGAAGCAACAATTTGAATACTAGGTAACCTTGCATGGTCCCGATATCCACCATAAGAGGCTCGAAACAATTTCGTCTTACATCATCGTTGATGAGTCAAAACTAGGAGCTAAAGCAAAACCATAGTCCTCATGCCACAACACATAACAAAAAATAACAAAAAAGTAAACCATCTTCTTCCAAGGGGGGAGACAAGAAGTGCAAGGCATGATGTTGAAGAGGCTCCATGTTACACCATGGCAATCATGGGAACACTAGGAGCCCGTTCATGAGACATGTTGAAGATCTCTTGTATCACGTGCTTGATATTCGTTACACCTTCATCCATGCTTCATTGTATTTGTTTTTGATTTTTTCAATACTATCCAGCTGGTGAGATAATGGCAGGAGCTAAAGATACAATAGTAGGATCCTAGTCATTTTCTTATCAAAACATGCAACATTTCTTATTTAATATTGTCTAGCCGGTGCAATAATGGCATCAACTAGGATCATCATGCATTTTCTTATGAAAA
Organism: Hordeum marinum; assembly: GCA_022496015.1. Taxonomy (NCBI): domain Eukaryota; kingdom Viridiplantae; phylum Streptophyta; class Magnoliopsida; order Poales; family Poaceae; genus Hordeum; species Hordeum marinum. The sequence goes on from CM039675.1 coordinate 8,765,883, forward strand.
CATGACACATTTCTTGTTTTCCAAATCGTCCAACACAAGGCAATCCAGCCAATTAAGGCAAGTTTGCAATGCCTTGGGGAAAGAGGTTTAGCTAAGGCCCCATAAGATCATAAACAAGTTCAGATGCCCGAACCTGATCAAAAGCATTAAGGACCACCCTCCAAATGAATTTGCGAGGCTGCACTCAAAAAACAAATATTTCACAGTCTCAGCAAGGCCACAGAAATATAATTGGCCAGTCCTAATCCAATCTCTTTGGAGGATATTATCTTTGGTCAAGAAACTATTCCTAATTAGCACCCACGGGAAGATTTAATCTTCAAAGGCATTTTGGCTTTTCAAATCCCTCTATATCCAACAAGGTTTATAGCTTTCAACTGCAAATAAAGGTCCCTAACAAAAAACACTGGTGTCAATCATAAACTTAACTTTGTGCGGGTTATCATTGAGAGCAATTGAATCAACTAGTGCCTTCAAATTTTTCGAGATCTTAACGGTTTCCCAAAACAGAGTTCTTCTAAAATTAAAACAATAATAGCCTCCAGTCTTAATAAATCTTATAGTGACCTCCTTAGTGAAACAAATAGAGTATGATCTAGAAATCTTTCAACTATAGACATATCATCTATCCATACATTCTCCGAGAAATATAGTTTTGTTGCCATCACACAATACACCTAGTGAAATTCTGGAAAATCATATTAACTTTCATTAAACCTTGCAATTTTTTTTGAGCCACTAGTCCCATCTCTCATGCTAGACAAGGTTTAAGAGCGGAAGTATTTATTTGTGAGCAATTTTTGCCACATACCTTCAATATTCTCGAGCTTCCAAAGCCACTTGCACATAGAACCAAAGTCCACCACAATCCAAAACATCAAGTCCACCATAATCTTTAGGTAAACATATTGTTGGCCAATTTTCCAAATGATACTTTTACTTGTCCGTGTCATCTTGCCCAATCATTCTCGTCCTACTAGAATTCATTTTCTTCAAAAAATGGTGCTTCAACTCACCCCTCCTTCTCATGGCCCTTCTCTGTATGGTGGGGTTGTATATTGGAGTGGTGTTGATGGAAATGTAGACTAGGTGCAACCCTTTCCTGATAATATGTGACAAATTAGGGATAAAGGATGGCTTCCTAGGGGATGGGGACTTTACATAGCATAGGTTGTCACCTCCTCTTTGTAGATCTCTTCCACCCTTTGATCCAAGGACTTAGGTGACTCAAAACATCACCAATACATTCATTTCCTTCCAAGATATCCAAGGGAATAAACGGGACAAAATTATAGGATACGAAAAAGTTACAACGATTTTTGACATCCAGATCCATCGATATGAGCCCTGATACGAGCGGATGCCCTTGTATAGGTGGTTGCGTAAGCCTTAGGTCGAGCGCACTGTTTCGTATTTTGACCGTCATTTATTCATATGGACTCCAATTGAGTTGATCCTTAGACCATTGGGTTTGTAGGGACGAGGCGAACATTCTCAATATGTTGGATTTTCATTTTGGGAAATTTGCATGACTTTAATGATTAAAATTACTCTCTAATGGCATTGTATGTGATGGTTACAAGCTCTCCGGTTCAATACGTGCTTCGAAATTACCTACAAATAAAACAAAACAAAGAAAAAAAAGCTACCAGGGTTATGTGATGCTCACGTAAAGGATAAAAAGAACTAACAATTATGCAAATGGAAATAAAAGGATCTCAATAAAAAAATTGTGATAACTAATGCAAAGACATGCAACGAAATGAGTTCTGAAACATGATGCATTTCGGACGTATCACGCTCCTTGTATTGTGCATGGTGGACCTTGATACTTTCTAAACGTATCTATAATTTTTAATTATTTTATGCTATTATTATACCTCTTTATAGTTTTAGTACCATTTTTTATTATTTCTTGGACTATCCTATTAACCGAGTACCCACTTGATGTTTCCTACTTGTTTTGGACTTAAAAGGAAAATCAATTTTACAAGCTAAAAAAGGATATATTTTTTACAGATTTTTCTGGCATCGAGAAGCTTACAAATGACGCTAGACCCACCTAGGGGAGACATGTGGGCCCCATGTGGCCAGATGAAGCCATCAGGGGGTGGACACATGTCCCATCGTGCGCTATTCCATCACCTCATTCTTTGTTGCCTATATATTGCTCCGAAAATCCTGAAATTAATTATTGAGAATTTTTTCCGCCGTTGCACACTATGTTTCGCCGCTATCTAATTTGGACACATTTTTCAGTACTCTGTCGGAGGGGAACCCATCATGGCGGCGATCTACATCAACTCTGGTGCCACCATGATCGCCAGTGAGTAGTTTCCCATGGACTATGAATTCATAGTAGTAGCTAGATGACTCTCCCTCTCCTTTCGTTCAATACAATAATCACGTGAGTTGTCCTACACGATTGTGATCCATTTGATGCACAAAAACCCGATTGCCTCTCTTCTGTACAGAATCACAAAAGATAGAGTTTCAGAGGACTATTGTATCACTACTTGTTGGACGCGGAGAGTCGATATGGGAAACAAGTAGGCAACGCAAAGCTTCGGAATCGGGATGCTAATATGTTAGAGATGAAGTGTGTCCCATCTGGAAAGAAGAACGACCTCTTATAAGCGAGTAGCAACTAACCACTTGGACGCACTAACCCACTAGGGAGACGAAGAGAAAATAGTTTGCGTCAATTCAGTTTCATTTCCCACTGGTACGCCAAGCGTGTGAACTTCTTTCTTGCGCAAAAAAATTAAAGTAGGGTGGTCAAGCCATAGGTTCGAGCACGGCTCGACTCGATTACGAAAGATGATCCCGTGCGAGGTATGGCGTACTGGATGGTGAAGAAGGAGCACGCGTGTATGTGCACTATTCTCGAGCTCTTTGTGGTGTGTGGAATAACCCATCTTATATGTTGGTGTTCCGACCCTCCACTAGCATGGTGAGACTAAACATTCCATACCCCCTTGTCATGCTTGAATGAGCCATACGGGCCTCTAGGATTTTTCCGAAAAATTATTGGATAAAATAAATGGGCTAAAGCCCGATAACTCCGCTGAAGCTCAATAATTCCAACACAAGTAACACGTTATAATCCCAAGTCAAACAAGTTGATTTCCTAAAAAACCAGTTGAAATTTTCACAAGAGTTCAGGCGCCTCTTATGCCTAAAAAATGTTCATCCTGCCACATTGCTTCGTTAAAGGCACCCACCATAAACCGAGGGCCAATGCTAAGAGGTTTAATCCATGCCAAAAGATCCCGCATAACATAATTTGGTTCAACTTAGGTTTCCCATCACAAAGGTGCTCCTCCTTTTTGTGCCAACTCTATTGCAAATATATACTTGACAATAAAATATTCCCCAGACTTATTTAACTCCAAAGAGTATTGATCATCCCATACCAAACCTCCACCTTTGCCTTGTATAGAATCAGTGAAGACATTTTTCATACCCAATCGGTAAGGCAAACTCTCAACATAATCTTTATTCCATCTAGTTTCAGAGAAAAAGATAATATTGGGCCAACGCGTCTTGGAGAAACACGCAAATTCTTGAACTATTCGAGGTTGACCCAACCTCGGCAATTCCAACTAATCAAATCGTTCGATGCATATGGAACTTGGTAAACAATGACACTTTAAGTTATTTTCACACGGATCCAAAATGTTTATAAAAAACATGATTTTATCTAGTTTCTTCGGTATTCATAATTTTCCCACGTGTATCATGGTGTTTCTGCGTTTTAGATTAGTTTCCTATTTGCTTTATAATACTAGATGATACCCAACACGATGTTTCGGGAAAGTTTTGCATATATTTTAGTGAGATTTGGATGTGTGGACAAGACTATTTAGAGTATTAAAATGAAAATTGAAAATTCATATGGTTTGTAGTGTTTGATTTATTATATATATTATAAAATTTTAATTAAATATAAACATAATATGATGGAAATTAAATATAAACATAATATGATGGAAATTAAATATAAACATAAAATTTTAAAACTTGTTGAAATATATTCAAGAAAGGTCTCGTTTGAAAGCCCTGGCAGCAAGGAACATAAATATGCAAACAGGTTGTAAATCGGACTTCCGATTCAAAAGAAAAAATAGATTTCAACAAAAGATAAAACAGATTGTTTGTAAGTGCTCGTCGGGAGGAACTTTAAAATCATATGAAAGTGCATGAGTGGGCATAGCACTAGTGCCTCATTTACTTTCGGGGCGAGGGGAGAGGTTTCAACAAAAGGGTAAAATGGTAAGCGTGATATGGCTAAAAGTGACTGCTTGACGCGCGCGACCCAATTGACCAAATACGTGTTGATGGACTGAGAAATTTGCATGCATGAATGTGTCCTGGATCTCCCCTCTCCAGTTTCATGTGGCTCTCCGGAACATAGTAATAGAAGCTAGTAGCATAGTCAAGTAATTACAATTAACCAGGGTTCAATCAAACCGCACCAGGCACCATCAATTTGTCCTGGCGTGAAAAACAACATAGCAACAGAAAGCTGCAGCAGTCCGTGAAAAACAAGAGGGCCAGCTTCTCTATTGTTGTTGTTGTGTGTGTGAAGGTGATGTGAGGCAACTATAGAACATGTCAACATATACGAAGCAAGCGACAGCTTATTTGGGACGGAAACAACTATGTGCATTTCATTCATAGCAGACCGAAAGCTACACAAAATTTGGAGAGATGAACACTATGTACAAGAGCATATGCACATGAAGAATCATCACATCATTATCAGAAACCGAAACTGCGTCCGTTCTACATATACAAATCAATTAAGCAAAGACAACATGCATGCAAGAAGCATTCATTCATAGCAGAAGAATATATAGCAAGCCAAACTGTTGCTCCACAAATGCAAATGGGAGAAGCACAGACGATCGAGACGATAGATCAAGCATGAATATGAAGAAGCATCACATCATCAGCAGAACGCAAAACCTGATCCATTCAGAATTTCAGATCATATCGACCGATCGGATGTCAATGTTCTCCTCGACCACACAAACACGGCGGACATACTCCTGCTAATAACAGCTAAGCACGACATAGAAATCTCGGCACGCGATCAAAACCCACCGTCTTCTTCGACCGGACTGCAGAAACGAACCTCAAATGGCGACAGATAACATGAAACGGAACAAGACGACGAGTACTTCTCTACTGCAGCTGGACCGTGGTGTTGGGATCGGCCCCTCAGAGGACGATGATGTAGATGCCGAGCATGGCCGTGGCGACGAAGAAGGCCGCCTTGGACGACGCCGTCGCCGCCGCGGAGTGTGGCGCCTGGGGCGGCGGGGCGATGGCAGCAGCGGGCGCGAGCTGGGCAGTAGCCGCCTGGACGGGGACGGCCTTGGCGTGGGCGGCGCCGTCATGCTCCTGGGGCGGCGGGGAGGATGGCTTGTCGCTGGACGCCGGCGGCGGCGGAGCTGCGTCGTCTGCGAAACAGGTCCAAAGCCAAAGCACACGTTAATTAGCAAGTAAACACAATCATCAATATACAGAGCGAGATGCAGGCGAGGGCGTACGCGCTGGCTGCTTGCGGCGAGGTGCGGGCGACGGTGGCGGTGGCGCGGGGGTGCTGACGACGGCGGCCGGGGGAGCGGGTCCTGCTGCGTCCAAAATTAATCACAGAAACAACAACCAAAGTTAACTAATTACCAGCCGTTAATTCATCAATCACAGTAAATAAAACCGGAGAAAGGAGGGGGTGACGACGTGCGCGGCAAGAAAAGAAACAGTGGCAGGCAAGACGAGAGAGAAACAAAATATCGGGAAAACGGTGGCAGGCGACAGATGGACAGCGCGTACGTACTGGTTCTGTTAAAGCTGCGGCAGCCAGCTTATCTACTGCTCTGCTCTGCCAATAGACGACCCATTTGACCCAGCCTTCTTTCACGATAGAGGAAGGCTACGAAAGCCGGATGCAAAAAAGCAATGCTGCCACAGGATCAAAAAAGCAATAGACCGATCCAACAACTAGCAAGCGTCTCTGGTTTTGACCGAGGCAAGACAAGGCAAAATAACACTGCAGGAATCAAAGCTGCGTTGCGGTTTGAAACAGTAGCAGGAAACACATGCATGATTTCGGCCATGACTAGTACTGCACCATGGTGTCAAAAGGAAGCAGAACCAACACCCAGATACTATATAAACGGCATCAACTCTCTCATCACAGCTATAAGCAGGCAAATATACTCGAACGACATCAGATAACAGGAGCAACAGAAACCGCAAGAGTTAATGAAAACAAAACTGGAAGGAAGGCAGATCCATCGTATTCTTACACAAGTAATCGTACATAAACCCGGCACATAACGGGAGAGGGTTCTGCACCGGATCCATCAAAACGACAGAAACAGTCTATATATCTATCTATCACAAGACGCGCACAGATCCAAAATCGAGCACACTATCGCTTGCCACATGCGTTCTACGACGACAAACTACTCACCCGAAATCGCTCAACATGTATATCTCAAGGTTAAAAGGAGTATGAAGCTAAGCCGAGCGCGCGGGCGGGTTGCTCGCCATGGGAACGGCGAGAACCCGGCGCCGCGCGCCGTACCGGCAGATCGAGCATGGCATGCACACAACGCAAGGAAACCATGAAAAACTAGGCCACAGGAAGCAGTGAATCGGCACGAAGAGGGAGAGGGAGGGAGGGAGGGAGGGGAGGAGGCGGCGTGCAGCACGTACCTTCGCAGGCGGCGGCGAGGTGGGCACCGCCGGGACGGAGACCGCCGCAGGAGGTGTACAGCGTGAGGAGGTGGGTGGCGTTGAGGCCCGCCATGACGAGCTGCGGCTCCGCGGCGACGCGGCAGAGGCAGGGGACGCCGCCCCCGAGGTCGACGGCGGCGACGACGGGCTCGCAGCACTGCGCGGTGGGCATGTCGGGCGCGCAGAAGAGCGCCACCTGCGTCGCCAGCAGCGTGGGCTCGCACGGCGCCCCCGGCTGCGGCCCGAAGGTGGCGGCCGCCGCCGGGAGCAGCGCCGCCAGGAGCCCCGCCACCAGCAGCAGGCGGTGGGATCTCTCCATGGGCCCTCTCTCTGTCTCTCGCTCTCGCTAGGGTTTGCTGCGCGCTGGCGCTGGTGGTGGAGGGAGGGAGGGTGGCTCTGGTGGAGTGGAATGGAGTGCCGGAGGCGAGCGGGTGGCGGGTTATATAGCCGGAGGAGCCGTGGACGCTAAGCCAAGCGACGACGGGCGCGCCGCGGGCTCGATCCCGAGCGTCGGTTCGTGTGGGGCGCGGACAGCTGTCCGCGTGGACGGCCCAGATGCGGCCGCGGGCGGCCCGAGCGCGGCACGTGAGGTGGGTGGGTGGCCCGGCCTCTCTCGTGCTCCTCTGGCGCTCGTAACCGCCTCCTCGGGATGGGAGAAAGGGACGAGAAAGTTTTTTCCGTTTTCGATTTTGAAATGGTGCAGCGTTCGTCGGGCTGGCTGAAATATCCTCCGCTCCAATCTTCGTGCTGATCCGATCCGACGGCCGCGGAGGGCCTGTGGAAGCGTGTAGGACGTTCTGGAAGGAGCCAGCCCGACGCTGGGTTCCCGCGGTGGGTGTGATTTCGGGTATTGGGTTCCCGCGAGAACTACATACATGGCGTGCTGCCACAGCGAGGCCCATGTACTGGCCTTCCTTTCTTTACGCGAAGAGCGGCCCGTGTGGCCCTTGCACGCCGAGTCGGCTGGCCCAGTTCGGGTTCTTTCTTTGCCTTTTCTGTTTCGTTTTTTCTGTAGGTTTCTCTGTTTTGTTTTCTTGTTTTGGGGGTTTCTCATTTATTTTTGCTTTTTTTTCTCTTGGGAACTGGCTTGTTTTTTAAACAGAAAAAAGTTCATAATGCGAAAAAATGTATTCATTGATTATTAATATGGTTCATTGCATGTTATAAAAATATTCTATATGTATTTTTAAAATGGTCATGATGTAGTATAAAAACGTTCATCGTGTATTATAAGTATGTTCTATACGTATTAAAAAAAGTTCAGCATACATTTTCATCAATTTTCACCATACGTTGAAAAGATCAATTTGTATATGAAAAATGTCCGCCGTATGTTACAAAAATGTGCATGTACTGGAAATATGTTTTGAGGATTTCAAGTTTATGTAGTAGAACATTAATTTGGAAACTTTATGTAGTAGAGCTGGGAAGAAATCCAAGGCATGTATTAAGGTTGAGCAGCGAGTACAAGTGTAGAACAATCACTCATCCAATCATCTTCTTAACACCATGAGCTCCCCTTCGGTTCATATTCCGCAACAAGTATAAACTAGTAGAATGCCCGTGCGTTGCCACGAGTTTTTTGAAAAAAAATATGTTACATATATAAACATAATGCATGTAAAATTTCACATGTATAGAAAAGATAGCCACGGGATAACATAACAATATTGACTCATTGTATTTATCCCGACTGATTTATCTCTTCGGCCGTTGGTTCTCAAGTTTCTCAACACATACATCTTATTTCTCGCACCCCACCAACAAGAAATAACTTGATCTTCCTTCACCCTCATTAATCTGGGTCTACTACTTGCTCTAGCTTTCGTGTCATCACTCTATACTTGTTCTAGAGTTTCATTGTGACATGATATGCTAGCGCTTACTATGCTTGTCAATTGTTATTTCTATGGATTGGAAACATCCATACGTAGTTGTGTGTTCAAATAAATGCTTCTTATGATTTTCTTGAGCTAAACATATTTCCATTCCCGTGTCAAACCAAGCCTAGCAAAAACATACTGGTTTTGGACGATGAAAACTAAAACGTGATAATTATGTGCATAGCAATGGCGGCGTACATATTCTTGTGCTTCAACATTTATCATGTCTAACATATACCTTAGGATCCTCACGAACATCACATGGGTTTTTCATGGTCATCTTGTCCCGTGATGAAAACCATCTTTTGTTCCCCCATCACGGTCATCCTTCTGATCCTCGTTGAGTAGCTCCGTCGGTTCTGCTTTTTCTCGAGACTTTTCTTTGCCCAGGAAGAAGATCAAGTATAGTGTGGAAGAAAATTTCACCATGTTGGTAAATCACTAATGACCTGAATCTATTTCCGGCTTTCATGATGTGAATAACACCACTATGTGTCATCACACCATCAAAATGCAACCTTGGAAGTTGGGAAATAATGCTTCTATTACATTTCTTTCACCGTCGGTCGTAGAAAAAAAAAGGGAGCTCAAAATCAAGAGTGACGATCATTCCAAGACAAGTTTTTCATGTTTTCAGCCTAGAAATTCTCATGATATTTTCCAGTTTATCACAAGGTAAAAATCATATTATCATTTTGTTGACACACCTCTCATCAATGAAACAGACTCATGCTATCTTATTACCTATAAGAGAATAAGAAACCTAGATTCTGTAGATATACAAATTTTTGCACTCTCTATTACATATTGTAGCTAAAACCAATATAGGGAATCAGTATGTTAAAAATGCATGTGTATACAATATAATTGTTATTGAAACCTCTTCCATAGTTTAATCATGAAAAGACAAATTAAACATCCGTATAGTTGCTCAATCGTATCACTAGCAAAAGGAGGGCCGAAATCTAATGTTGGTGGTGTTGTAGAGTGCATAGTTACATCAAGGCATTATTTAAGTTCAACGTGTTACTTGTGTCTTATGGATGCGTTGCTGCGAAAATACCAATACATAATGGTTACATGCTTTTGTTTAATGAAACTAATGACATATAACACATGAGAGTTAGTACAACACATTCATAAGACACCCCCAGAGGAGGACCACCAGCCGGCAAGAGGGCAACGACCGATGCAACCGAACGGTGAACAAACCTTGCCACCACCAGACCTAGATGAGGATGGGGTCTCCATGGCCGACACTGCATCACACGGGGCCAGGAGAGAACGTCGTCGTCGCGAGGGTGACACGCAGATTGGGCAACTCCATGAAGAGGAGGGGCACGAGGGGACGGCCCGCTGCTGCCTTGAGCCGCACATGTGAGGGTTGCGACCGCCACTGGCGATGGCGGGGGAGGGGGGGGTAGGAGGAGGTGGTGCCGATGGTAGGGTTTTGCCGGCTCCATAAGTTGTTGTTGGAAATATGCCCTAGAGGCAATAATAAATTAGTTATTATCATATTTCCTTGTTCATGATAATCGTTTATTATCCATGCTATAATTGTATTGATCGGAGACTTAGATGCATGTGTGGATACATAGACAAAACCATGTACCTAGTATGCCTCTAATAGACTAGCTCGTTGATCAAAGATGGTTAAGGTTTCCTAGCCATTGACATGAGATGTCATTTGATAATGGGATCACATCATTAGGAGAATGATGGGATGGACAAGACCCAAACTACAAACGTAGCATATGATCGTGTCAGTTTAATGCTACTGTTTTCTGCATGTCAAGTATTTGTTCCTATGACCATGAGATCATGCAACTCACTGACACCGGAGGAGTGCCTTGTGTGTATCAAACGTCGCAACGTAACTGGGTGACTATAAAGGTACTCTACAGGTATCTCCGAGGGTGTCTGTTGGGTTGGCATGGATCAAGACTGGGATTTGTTACTCCGTGTGACGGAGAGGTATCTCAGGGCTCACTTGGTAATACAACATCACAACAAGCCTTGCAAGCAATGTGACTAAGTGTTAGTCACAGGATCTTGTATTATGGAACGAGTAAAGAGACTTGCCGGTAACGAGGTTGAACTAGGTATGGAGATACCGACGATCGAATCTCGGGCAAGTAAACATACCGAAGAACAAAGGGAACATCATACGGGATTAACTGAATCCTTGACATAGAGGTTCGACCGATAAAGATCTTTGTAGAATATGTAGGAACCAATATGGGCATCCAGGTCCCGCTATTGGTTATTGACCGTAGAGGTGTCTCGGTCATGTCTACATAGTTCTCGAACCCGCAGGGTCTGCACACTTAAGGTTCGGTGACGTTTCGGTAGTATAGAGTTATGTACGGTGGTTACCGAAGGTTATTCGGAGTCTCGGATGAGATCCAGGACGTCACGAGGAGCTCCGGAATGGTCCGGAGGTGAAGATTGATATATAGGAAGTCCCATTTTGGTCGCCGCAAAAGTTTCGGGCTAATCGGTAATGTACCGAGAGTGCCGGTAGTGTACCGGGAGATCACCGGGAGGGGTATTTCGACCCAAGAGGCTTCATGGGCTGTGAGAGAGTAAGTCCCACACAAGGACCATGTGGCTGGGAGAAAAAGCCCAAAGGGAAAAAGGTGGGAAAAGGCCAAAAAAAGGAGGAATCCTAGTCCTACTAGGATTGGAGGAGGAGTCCTCCTCTCCTCCCCACTTTGGCCGACCCAAGGGCTGGCTTTTTGGTAGACAAACCTCCTCCTCCTCTCCTCCTATATATACTAGAGGACTTTAGGGTTTTGGCACAGAATTTTCAGCCACGTGCTACGTTCCTCTAGTGCATAGTTTCTCCTCTAGATCAGTTTTCTACAGTGCTTAGGCGAAGCCCTGTCGGAATAGCTCCACCACCATCGCCGCAGCGCCGTCACGCTGCCAGAGAACTCTTCTACCTCTCCGCTCCCTCTTGCTGGATCAATAAGGTGGAGATTGTCATCAAGCTATACGTGTGCTGAACGCGGAGGTGCCATCCGTTCGGCGCTAGATCGGAAGGACCGTGACGAGATCGCGGGACAGATCGTGATGAGATCGCAGGACGGATCGTGATGAGTTCGCGGGACGGATCGTGATGAGTTCGCCAGTTTCTCTCACTTTAGTTGGATCAGATTCGACAAAGGCGGTCCTTGAGAAGGTTGGAAACCAACTAGCGTATAACCGTTGTGGTTTTTGCGTAGATGAGAATTGTTCTTGCTAGATACCCGTAGCAGCCACGTAAAACATGCAACAACAATTAGAGGACGTCTAACTTGTTTTTGCAGGGTATTTTGTGATGTGATATGGCCAATTACATGATGTGATATATGTGATGTATGAGATGATCATGTGATGTATAGATTATCACGACTTGCATGTCGATGAGTACGGCAACCGGCAGGAGCCATAGGGCTGTCTTTAATTATTGCATGACCTGCATGTCAATCGTTAAGCGCCATGTAATGCTTTACTTTATCGCTAAACGGTAGCAATAGTAGTAGAAGCATGGTGGGCGCGACAACCCCGATGGCGACACGTTGATGGAGATCAAGATGATGGAGATCATGGTGTCATGCCGATGATGATGGAGATCATGCCGGTGCTTTCATGATGGAGATCAAAAGCACAAGTTCATGGCCATATCATGTCACTATGATTTGCATGTGATGTTAATCCTATTATGCACCTTGTTTTGCTTAGGAAGACGGTAGCATTATAAGGTGATCCCTCACTTAATTTCAAGATAATTTGTGTTCTCCCCGAGTGTGCACCGTTGCGAAAGTTTTCTTCGTGTCGAGACACCACATGATGATCGAGTGTGATAGACTCTACGTTCACATACAATAGGTGCAAGCCAGTGTTGCACATGCAGAACACTCGGGTTAAACTTGACGAGCCTAGCATGTACAGACATGGCCTCGGAACACAAGAGACTGAAAGGTCGAACATGAGTCATATAGTAGATATGATCAACATGATGATGTTCACCATTGTAACCACCTCAACTCACGTGATGATCGGACTTGAGTTGGTGAATTTGGATCATGTATCACTCAAATGACCGGAGGGATGTCAATTTGAGTGGGAGTTCTTAAGTAATATGATTAATTGAACTCATTATCATGAACATAGTCAGTAGTGTCTTTGCAAATTATGTTGTAGATTACTTGCTCGCGCTGTAGCTCCCTTGAATTTTTATATGTTCCTAGAGAAATAGAGTTGAAAGATGATGGTAGCAATATTGCGGACTGGCTCCGTGATCTGAGGATTGTCCTCGTTGCTGCACAGAAGGCTTATGTCCTTAATGCACCGCTCGGTGCGCCAACCTCTCTAGCGTCGTCTGTAGATGTTGTGAACATCTGACAGGCATGATCTAATGACTACTCTATAGTTTAGTGCGTCATGCATTACGGCTTAGAATTGAGGCTCCAAAACATTTTGAACGTCACGGAACATATGAGATGTTCTAAGAGCTGAAATTAGGATCTCAGGCTCGTGCCCGTGTTGTGAGATATGAGATTTCCAACAAGATTCTTTGCCTGTAATGTGAAAGAGAATAGCTCAATCATTGAGCATGTGCTCAGATTGTCTGGGTGCTACAATCGCTTGAATCGAATGGGATTCGATCTTCCAGATAAGATAGTGATTGATATAGTTCTCCAAGTCACTGTCACTAAGCTACTAGAACTTGGTGATGAACTATAAAATGCGAGGGATAGAAATAATGATCCCTGAGCTGTTCGCGATGTTTGACACCGCGAAGGTAGAAATCAAGAAGGAGCGTCAAGTGTTGATGGTTAGTCAAACCACTAGTTTCGAGAAGGGCAAGAGCAGGGAGGGAAACTTCATGGATAGCAAGTCAGTTGCTGCTCTAGTGAAGCAACCCAAAGTTGAACTCAAACCCGAGACTAAGTGCTTCGATTATGAGGAGAGCGTTCACTGAAGCGGAACAACCCTAGATACTTGGTAGATAAGAAGGCTGGCAACGTCAACAGAAGTATATTTGATATACATGTTATTGATGTGTACCTTGCTAGTACTCCTAGTAGCACCTGGGTATTGGATACCGGTTCGGTTGCTAAATGTTAGTAACTCGAAATAAAAGCTACGGAATAAACGGAGAACTAACTAAGGGTGAGGTGATGATGTGTGTTGGAAGTGTTTCCAAGGTTGATGTGATCGACATCGCACGCTCTCTCTACCTTCGGGATTAGTAACAAACCTAAATATGTGTTATTTGGTGTTTTGCGTTGAGCATGAACGTGATTAGATTGTGTTTATTGCAGCACGGTTATTCATTTAAGTTAGAGAATAATGGTTATTCTGTTTACATGAATAATACCTTCAATGGTCATGCACCCAGTGAGAATGGTTTGTTGAATCTTGATCGTAGTAATACACATGTTCATAACATTGATGCCAAAAGATGCAAAGTTAATAATGATAGTACCACATACTTGTGGCACTGCCGCTAAATGTCATATTGGTATAAAACGCATGAAGAAACTCCATGCTGATGGATCTTTGGACTCTTTCGATTTTGAATCGGTTGAGACATGCGAACCATGCCTCTTGGTCAAAGATGACTAAGGACTCCGTTTTCTGGTTTGACGGAGCGGGCAAGTGATTTATTGGAAATGATACATGTTGATGTATGCAATCCAATGAGTCTTGTAGCATGCAGTGGATATCATTATTTTCTTACCTTCACTGATGATTTGGGTAGATATAGTGTATGTTTACTTAATGAAACACAAGTCTGAATCGTTTGAAAAGTTCAAGCAAATTCAGAGTGAAGTTTAAGATCATCGTGACAAGAAGATAAAAATATATGCGATATGATCTTGGAGGTGAATATCTGAGTTACGAGTTTGTCATACAACTTTAGAGAATGTGAAAGTTGTTTCACAACACACGCCACCTGGAACACCATAGTGTGATGGTATGTCCGAACGTCATAGTCGTGCTCTATTGGATATGGTGCATGTTATGATGCCCCTTATCGTTGTGCTACTATAATTTTGGGGTTGTGCATTAGAGACAACTACATTCACTTTAAATAGGGCACCATCTAAATCCGTTGAGATGACACCATGTGAATTATGATTTGATAGAAACCTAAGCTGTCATTTCTTGATGTTTGGGGCTGAGACGCTTGTGTGGAAAATGTTTTCACCTAATGAGCTCGAACCCAAAGCGGACAAATGCATCTTCGTAGAATCCCCTAAGAACAGTTGGGTGAACCTTCTATCTCAGATCCAAGCATAAATTGTTTGTTGCTAAAACGGGTCCTTTCCCGAGAAAAAGCTTCTCTCGAAAGAATTGAGTGGGAGGAAGATAGAACTTGATGAGGTTGCTGAACCTTTGTTTCAACCAGAGAGTAGCACAACGCAGAAAGATGTTTCTGTGGAACCTACGTCAGTTGAAGAGGAAGTAAATGATGATGATCATGAAGCTTCAGATCAAGTTACTATCGAACCTCGTAGGTCGACAAGGATGTGTACTGCTCTAAGCGGTATGACAACCCTGTCTTGGAGGTCATGTTGTTGGACAACAATGAACCTACGAGCTGTGGAGAAGCGATGATGGGCCCGGATTCCGACAAATGGTTAGAGGCCATGAAATCCGAGAAAGGATCCATATATGAAAACCAAGTATAGACTTTGGTAGACTTGCTCGTTGGACGGTAGGTCATTAAGTACAAATGGATCTTTAAAATGAAGACAGACGCTAATGGTGAATGTCACCATTTATAAAGCTCGACTTGTCGCAAAGAAGTTTCCGGCAAGTTCAAGGAGTTGACCGCAATGAGACTTTCTCTCGTAGCGATGCTAAAGTCTGTTAGAATTATTTTAGCAGTTGCTGCATTTTTCAATTATGAAATCTGACAGATGGATGCCAAAACATCGTTTCCTTTCTTGAGGAAAGGTTGTATGTGATACAACCAGAAGGTTTTGTCAGTCCTAAGGATGCTAAAAGGTGTGCAAGCTTCAGTGATCCTTCTATGAACTGAAGCAAGCATCTCGGAGTTGGAATATACACTTTGATGAGGTGATTAAAGTTTTTGAGTCTATACAAAGTTTACGAGAAACTTGTATTTACAATAAAGTGAGTGGGAGCACTGTAGAGTTTCTAATAAGCATATGTGGTTGACATATTGTTGATCGGAAATGATATAGAATTTCTGGAAAGCATAAAGGGTTGTTTGAAAAGAGTTTTTTAAAGGAAGACCTGGATAAAGCTACCTAATTGTTGAGCATCAAGATCTATAGAGATAGATCAAGATACTTGATGAGACTTTCAATGAGTACATACCTTGACAAGATTTTGAAAGAGTTCAAAATGGATCAGTCAGAGAAAGAGTTCTCGCCTGACTTGTAAGGTATAAAGTTGAGTAAGACTCAATGCCCAGTGACTGCAGAAGATAGAGAAAAGATGAGTGTATCCCCTATGCTTCAGCCATAGGCTCTATCATGTATGCAATGCTGTGCACAAGACCCGATGTTAGCCTTGCCATAAGTATGGCCGGAAGGTTTCAAAGTGATCCTGGAATGGAGCACTAGACAACGGTAAAGATTATCCTTAGTAACTAAAAGACTAAGGAGAAGTTTCTCAATTATGGAGGTGATAAAGTGTTCGTCGTAAAGAGTCACGTTGATGCAAGCTTTAACACCAATCCGGATGACTCGTAGTAGCAATCTGGATACGTATAGTGGAGCAGCCATTTGGAATAGTACCAAGTGGAGTGTGGTAGCAGTGTTCACAGTTTGAGATAGAAATTTGCAAAGTACACACGGATCTGAATGTCACAGACCCGTTGACTATAAGACCTCTCTCACATGCAAAGCATGATCGAGCTCCAGAACTCATTGGGTGTTAGATTCATAACAATGCAAATGACATGGTGATGTGAACTAGATTATTGACTCTAGTGCAAGTGGGAGACTATTGGAAATATGCCCTAGAGGCAATAATAAATTAGTTATTATCATATTTCCTTGTTCATGATAATCGTTTATTATCCATGCTATAATTGTATTGATCGGAGACTTAGATGCATGTGTGGATACATAGACAAAACCATGTCCCTAGTATGCCTCTAATAGACTAGCTCGTTGATCAAAGATGGTTAAGGTTTCCTAGCCATTGACATGAGATGTCATTTTATAACGGGATCACATCACTAGGAGAATGATGGGATGGACAAGACCCAAACTACAAACGTAGCATATGATCGTGTCAGTTTAGTGCTACTGTTTTCTGCATGTCAAGTATTTGTTCCTATGACCATGAGATCATGCAACTCACTGACACCGGAGGAGTGCCTTGTGTGTATCAAACATCGCAACGTAATTGGGTGACTATAAAGGTACTCTGCAGGTATCTACGAGGGTGTCTGTTGGGTTGGCATGGATCAAGACTGGGATTTGTTACTCCGTGTGACGGAGAGGTATCTCAGGGCCCACTCGGTAATACAACATCACAACAAGCCTTGCAAGCAATGTGACTAAGTGTTAGTCACAGGATCTTGTATTACGGAACGAGTAAAGAGACTTGCCGGTAACGAGGTTGAACTAGGTATGGAGATACCGACGATCGAATCTCGGGCAAGTAAACATACCGAAGAACAAGGAGAGCATCATACGGGATTAACTGAATCCTTGACATAGAGGTTCGACCGATAAAGATCTTCATAGAATATGTAGGAACCAATATGGGCATCCAGGTCCCGCTATTGGTTATTGACCATAGAGGTGTCTCGGTCATGTCTACATAGTTCTCGAACCCGCAGGGTCTGCACACTTAAGGTTCAGTGACGTTTCGGTAGTATAGAGTTATGTATGGTGGGACCGAAGGTTGTTTGGAGTCCCGGATGAGATCCAGGACATCACGAGGAGCTCCGGAATGGTCCGGAGGTAAAGATTGATATATAGGAAGTCCCATTTTGGTCGCCGGAAAAGTTTGGGGCTAATCGGTAATGTACCGGGAGTGCCGGTAGTGTACCGGGAGACCACCGGGAGGGGTATTTCGACCCAAGAGGCTTCATGGGATGTGAGAGAGTAAGTCCCACAAAAGGCCCATGTGGCTGGGAGAAAAAGCCCAAAGGGAAAAAGGTGGAAAAATGCCAAAAAAGGAGGAATCCTAGTCCTACTAGGATTGGAGGAGGAGTCCTCCTCTCCTCCCCACTTTGGCCGACCCAAGGGCTGGCTTTTTGGCAGCCAAACCTCATCCTCCTCTCCTCCTATATATACTAGAGGACTTTAGGGTTTTGGCACAGAATTTTCAGCCACGTGCTACCCGTTCCTCTAGTGCATAGTTTCTCCTCTAGATCGGTTTTCTGCAGTGCTTAGGCTGCCGGAATAGCTCCACCACCATCGCCGCAGCGCCGTCACGTTGCCGGAGAACTCTTCTACCTCTCCGCTCCCACTTGCTGGATCAAGAAGGCAGAGATCATCATCAAGCTATACGTGTGCTGAACGCGGAGGTGTCGTCCGTTCGGCGCTAGATCGGAAGGACCGTGACGAGATCGCGGGACGGATCATGATGAGATCGCGGGACGGATCGTGATGAGTTCGCGGGACGGATCGTGATGAGATCGCGGGACGGATCGTGATGAGTTCGCGGGACGGATCGTGATTGGATCGCGGGACGGATCGTGATGAGATCACGGGACGCTCGACGATTTGGATAGCGAAGATGTTCGACTACACCAACCGCGTTTCTTAATGCTTCCCGCTTAGCGATCTACAAGGGTATGTAGATCCACTCTCCCTCTCATAGATGCTCATCACCATGGATAGATATTGCGTGTGCGTAGGAAATTTTTTGTTTCCCATGCAACGTTCCCCAACAGTTGTATCCTTAATCTCTTGCCTCGATAAGGGTTTAAGTTGTAAATTTCAGCTTTGTGTGCAGGAAAGAACTGCATTCAGAAGAGCAACACTGGATGTATAGGGTAAACAGAAATAATATCATACCTATAAGCCACAAAATTGATAAACATGGTGGTAATCTTGTCTCAAACGTACATAGTTCCCAAATAAACAAAAGGTAGGAAAACTCTGACCTGTGTAATAAACTGAACAAGATATGTGTCGTCTCCTTGCAAATGTTCCTTTTTTGCAAGACTTGGCAGGGACCCATATCAGTCCATCATAATGCCTACATGAAATTGAAACAATTCATAGTTAGTAATAAATTCTATGGAGCAAAAGGGTGAACAACAATATAACTCCTGGAAATCAAATCAACACCTAAATCCATGAAATTTTACAATTACAACATAGAAGATCATTACCCACTCCTCTCCTTATATTTAAAAATGATTGATATACATAACCCTTAAAAAAATGGGAGATCTCTTTAAAGGTAGCCAGAGGACGGCGACACATATACATCTCTATTCAAATCGCCGTTACATGTACATCTCTATTCTTAATTATTCAAAAAAATTGCAGTAATCGGCCTTCATTTAAGCTTAACATCCAATGAAACTAGGCCATGCTGCCACCAAGAGTCACCCCACTGCCCCTACAGCTTGTCGTGTCGCCCTAGCCGTCCCACTGGTCCAGTTCGTCCCGTCTCCGTCCAGCCTGCCTCCACAACATGGCCTTGATCCCACCAAGCTCTACAACGTCCTGCTACCGCACAAATGGCAGGTTGTTGCTTCACCTATGAACACCACCTCTAGCTGCAACATTCTCAGCTCATCGCAAACTTGGATCAGCATGTGGCACATTCGAAGCAAGAACATGTTGAAAAGACACTCATTTATGTTCAATCATCCCGAGTCATACTTCGAGGACAAATGCTCTCCTGATGATGCGAATCATGGACCATGGCAAGTAATTAGTCGTTACAGTGCTGGAAGCAGGGCTAGGGAAGTTTAGTGGAACATGAAATCTAAAAATAAAATCCATCACCTAAGATTTATTCCCCATGATAGAGTTCATATAAGAAATACACACAAATAGGGGAATGAACGGGGAAAGGGAAAAGGATGGAATCTCACCTGAGAGAACCCATACACAACTTGAGCAGATGTTGGTGCCCGATGGGCATCACCACCGCGGCTGATTTGTGGCACAAGGATGTCCCGTCCTTAGACTGCTCCGTCGTCTGTCTTTAGATTGCTTCCCTGTCACCATCAGAACAAGAGTGGCGAGGGGAGGCGGCGAGGGGATCCGGTGACGAGGACATCATGGGAAGCAGGTATGTCGGAAGATCTGTGAGGGCGGTGGTATCATGGTGGCGCTGGGAGATCGAGCGAGGCATGACGATCGTCGCGTGGTGGCGAGCCCCGGGAAGCGACTTGTGCCTAGGTTTCGAGAGGTTGTTTTTTCTTGGTTCTTTTTCTATGCGCACAAAATAAATGGCATAATGCGCGGGATTAACGATTTGTTATTGTTGCCTATTTTATTTTATTTTGGAAGGTTATTAATAAAAATCTTCGCTCTGCTTTTTAGGAAGGTAATCTCACATATATGGATGTTTTTTCATTTTGTGGTTACTTAATTGTCTTAGCACCTCCCAAAGCAATCACGGAAAAAATGAAAGGAGACTCGGACGAATCGATGCGGTTTTTAGTGGGAGGGGGAAATCGATAGAGACGGTGGAAGGTGAGGCCAAAATTTTCTTAAAATTCGTTATTTATTTCCTAAAAATATGTTATTTGTTTCCTAAAACAAATTGCATTAATGAAATGGATCGATTGATTTAGATAAGTTAGGAAAGTTAGTTTAAAATCTGTTATTTATTTCCTGAAAATCTGTTATTTCTTTCCTAGAACAAATTGCACTAATTATAAAGTTAGATCCGTTATTTTTCAAACGTTAGGAAAGTTCTGATTTGTTATAAAATAGAAGAAAGAAAAATAAACTGATAGACCAGGATGGGAGGGGTGGTGGGAGGAGAGACAAAATTAAACCGGTTGAAAATAAACCTGGATGCTATTCTTCCAAGTGAACGATTAGGAGTAGAGATTATTGGTGGCATCAATGGAAGTCTAATCAGAAAACTTGATATTTATAACAAAGAAAGCTAGTAATCCTAAAATATATAGGAAGAGGATGGCATTGAAGATACAGTTTATGATGTTCAATTGTGTGAACCTGGTCCTGGAAAGGATGTCAATCGCAGCTTATGATGTTAATGATTTGAAATAGGATTGGAAGAGGATAAATTGCAAAAGGGTCCTGTTGATCCAAAAACATGATTTTCCACAATAACCCACTGGTGGTGCGCATCGATATTTGCAGCTAAATGGTTTAAGTCCTATAGTTGGCTTGAGTATAGTAAAGAACTAGATGATGCTTTCTATGCGTATGTTATAGTATTAGAATGCCCGTGCGTTGCTATGACATTTTAATTCTTTTTCTAATTGCATATATATCAGCTATTCCTTTGTGTCCGCCGTTTGGATATGAACCCTTTCTCACCTCTGCATTCAGCGAGCACATCAGAATTGCATATCAACATAAACTTCCTAACAAAGCGCAATGGTTGGAACATAAAGGTGTATAGATGATGTCTTTTCATTCAACCATGAAAAAATTTACAAGGTTTTCATAATGTACAGTTTGGAACTGAAATATGCAGTTTGAACATGCACTGATGTAGCTTCTGTTGATCCTGTAATATGATGCTTCCTGTTGAAGTCTGACAATGTATTGTTTTCTATCTTTGGACTACCCAAATAGAGATCGTTTAGACGAGAGAGAAAAACTACTTTTGATGATTGTAATGAAGACATCGATATAAAAGGCATATACAGGTTTATAGTTTTGTATTCTTCAAGAAACTAATGGAACATATGATGTCATAAAATAGATGGGAATCAGGAATCAGGTATATGGTTGTATCAAAATCAAAGTAGAGGCATAAATAGAACTCCAGTCAAACATAAACAAAATTTTCTACATCAACTATTACTTTGTGTCTGCCATTTGGATATGAACGTAAGAAATATGTCTACTCCCTTTCTTTTGCCCTGACCATGTGCCCTTTTCTCACCTATGCATTCAACGAACATATTAGAATTGCATATCAACGTAAAGTTCCTAACATATGGTAGCGTTTGGATATGGATTAGCTACGAGGACAAGCAACGGTGGAGCAAAGTGACTTGCACCTGTACCCAGGAGACCTGGTGAGCCTGTGCCGGGGGAGCAAGACTATTAAAGTTTCCAAGTTGTTGCTCTTGTGTTGGATCGGCCTACCGTGACTGTATGGAAGTGAGTGCACGACCACCCGACGGGCGAGAGGATGCATACCACACAGATATGACACAATATTTCTTTTCTCCATTACAATGATAGGTTGTAGGAAGCTCAGTATTATATGATAGCTTAAAATAATAAGATGGGAATATACGTAATATTAGCAGACTTATCCCTAAACTCCCTATTCTGTCCAATTAAAATCATTCATGAGTCCATCGTCCTACTACACCATGGCACATCTTTTCTTTGGCGGTGCGAGAAGCAAACTTTGCATTTGCTAGTCAATAAAGCTCCATGCGACAACAAACATGATGGTGTGATGAAGTAAAAGATAAGGATTGCATCATTGAATTAAATTTTATACATCAATAATGGATGCTCAAATTAGTTTTAACACAACTCAATCTATATTACTTATGTATAATGTAGTTCAATGTGCTCCAAAAACAAGTTGAATTGTTCCTAACGGATACCATCATATGTGGTTCAATGAGTGCTATAATCACAGTTTGAGATGAACTTACGACTCACAAGGGGTCTGGGGACATTTAAAGGAAGAAAGAAGCTTATCCTAGCATAGTTTCTGGTCCCAACTTTAATGGGATGCATGTACACTTATCTTGGCTTGATCGCCTACACAATCAGATCATAGTACCGAACATTAGTACTCTTAGATGCCTCCCATTGAACATCATGTCGTTTGTGAATTGCCATTGCCCCTAGGCACTCCCACAGTCCAGCTATCTTGCTTGTGAATATCTGATATGTGCTCGGCATATCATTCTAATATACATCTGTAGAATCACAAACTAACTAAGAGAGAAAGATTATATAGAATCTGGCTACCCTAATTAGATGGATACATGCAACAAAAATAGTAGGAACATGAAAGACAATGTGCGTCGGCATCACAAGACCAAACCAAACGTCTGGGTGGATATCATGGTAGTTCCATTTGATATATCCTTTTTATTAGTATTGGAACAACAAAGGGTATCCCACACCTATGTCCCCAAAGGTGACCGTGGGTATCGAACAGATGAGAGGAATATTCCCTTGAAGCAATGGTCTCTAGCAAGATCTTGCCAAAGTCTCAATCCAGGTTTTGACTGTATCAACAAGAAAATTGTGATTCAACACTTATGATGAAAAGAAAGTACGGGGATGACATCTTAATTCTTACAACCATGCATTGGTGTTGGGATAAAAAATGATATTGGTTTGTGCTCGGGAAGTCACCCATCAAGAGGTGCTTGCTTCGTATCGGAGTGGGGGATGTGTCCAAATAACATCTTGACCGGCTCAAGTCCTGCATCAAGAATCAGTTGTCCTACCGAAGGCCCTATCCGTCTTGCGGGGTTACCCCAATAATTAAGCTAATAATACCAGACAAAAGCATTGGGTTTTTAACGACTACACCTCATGAATCCCCAAGGATATGATCCATGTTACCCTACCAAACCTTACTGTCGTCGGTGTTTGGAATAACACTTCATGGTCCCCTTGCTCCTAGCCTCACCGGTGCTCAATCTTCATGATCCTGGGTACCTGCACGAATGAAAACCGTGGACAAGACAAGATACACTTCACAAAATAATTTTATTTCACACATACGAGACGTTGTGTCAAAGACTTCAATTGACCCCTTCACCAAATACCTGGGGCTACAAGGATCATGACTCATGATGACCCACAAGTATAGGGGATCAATCGTAGTCCTTTCGATAAGTAAGAGTGTCAAACCCAACGAGGAGCATAAGGAAATGATAAGCAGTTTTCAACAAGGTATTCTCTGCAAGTGTTGTAAGTAACAGTAGTAGATAGTTTTGTAGCAAGGTAATTCGTAACAAGTAACAAGTAACAATTAACAATAGTAACAATGGTGCAGCAAGGTAGCCCAATCCTTTTTGTAGCAAAAGACGGTCCTGAAAGTATTGTTATATTAAGTAAGTGCTCCCGAGGACACATAGGAATTTCTGTCTAGTCATGTTCATCATGTTGAGTTGATTCGCGTTCGCTACTTTGATAATTTGATATGTGGGTGGACCGGTGCTAAGGTGTTGTTCTTACTTGAACTAAAAACATACTGATGATTAAGCCCACTCTCAAGTATCCGAAAGTACGAAAGAAGAATTAAGATAAATCTAACCATAGCATGAAACATGTGGAACCAAATCAGCCCCTTATGAAGCAACACATAAATTGGGGTTTAAGCTTCTGTCACTCTCGCAACCCATCATCTACTTGTTACTCCACAATGACTTCCCTTAGGCCCATAACATGGTAAAGTGTCATGTAGTAGATGTTCACATGACACCACTAAGAGAAGTAAGAACATACATATCATCAAAATATCAAACGCATACCAACTTCATAAGATTACTTATAACAAGACTTCTCCCATGTCCTTAGAAACAATAATAACTACTCACATATCATCAACATGTTCAAGATCAGATGTGTAATAATGACAATGAAGGATATGAACATAATCTCTTCCACCAATTAATCCAACAAGCATCAACTATGAGATAGAGATGTAACCAACACAACTAGTAACCCACATGTACCAATATGAGGTTTTGGGACAAAGATCGAATACAAGAGATAAACTAGGGTTGGAGATGAGATGGTGTTGGTGAAGATGTTGATAAAGATTGGTCCTCCCATGAAGGAGGAAGCGTTGGTGATGACAATGGCTTCGATCTCCCCCTCTCGGAGAGGGATTTTCCCGGCAAAATCTGTCCGTCGGAGTGCAAAAGGGCCTCTGCCACGGTTTCCGCCTTGAGATAGCGGCGCTTCGTCCTGAAAGGTTGCCTATGATTTTTTCTAGGTTAAAACACACTATATAGGAGAAGAGGTGCATCGAACGACCAGCAGGGGGCCCACAAGCCATCTTGTCGTGCCACCGGGGGGGCTGGTTGGCTTGTGCCCTGCTAGCAGGCCCCCTCTGTTATATTTTTTGCTCCATAAATTATTAAATATTCCAAAAATATTCTCCGTAAATTTTTAGGTCATTTTGAGATTGGTGATTTTTCTTCCATTTTCTCGGTTTTCCTGTCCAGAATTCCAGTTTCCAGATATTTCACTCCTTACGATGTACCTTGCATATTCAGAGAGAAAAGACATAAGAATTATGTGATAATGTGGAATGATGAACAAGAATGAGGTAAATAGTAATAATAATTCATGATGCAAAATGGACGTATCAACTCCCCCAAGCTTAGACCTCGCTTGTCCTCAAGAGAAAGCCAAACTCTAAAATAATGACCACATAATTTGAGAGAGAGGTGTCGATAAAAGATACGGGCATGAGAGCATCATTAATATCATCATAGCAGCAAGTTTTCAATCATATAACCTCATGAAAAGTAACAATCGATTCACAACCAAAGAAATATGAAGCATAATCTTTATTGAGAACCAACAAGAAGTGTAATTAGTTCTTGAGATAATCATAGCTTTTGCAATCGAGAGAAGAGTCTATGTAAGAGCTTTATATTTCTAGCAAGTTCACATATTCAACTATGATGTAGCCTTCTATGATTTCCAAAATACATTGCATATTTTTGGAACCAAGTGACTCTGTGGGACACATAGGAACATGGGGGCTCTAATGTTCTTGCCACCCAACTTATTTACCTTCAGGATAATGTCAACAATAATGGGACATGATCATCTACATCCAGCTGGATATATTTGTTTGAATCTTTCCTCAACACATAATGCTTGCCACTAAATGGTTTGAAGAATAAGAACAAGGGAAATACTATTGACTCTTGCATGAAAATAAAACTTGTGAATGTAAAAGATAGGTCCTTCACAGAGTGAAGTAGAGGTTGTCGTGAGATTTTATTTGTTTGATATGTTCAATATCTTAACGCAAAGGAACATCACTTCATATTGCCCCTTGTGATAGCAAACTTTATTATGCACTCTGTCGCTTTTATTGCTTCACCATCACACGATCGTACAAAGCTTACTTTACCTTACAATAAAAGATCTTACATGATTAGAGGCAACTTTTATTGCCTTCTGCAACAATGACAACTTACTTGAAGGACCTTATTAAATTCATAGGTAGGTATGGTGGACTCTCATGGCAAGAAACTGGGTTTAATGGTTATGGATGCACAAGTAGTATCTCTATTTGGTGCAAATCTTTGGGGGTAGCAAAAGGTACTAAGCAAGAATCACATGTTAAAGGATTCAATACCATATAACTTCTATGCAAATGTAGATAAACATGATCATTATGTTGTCTTCCATGTCCCACTTCAACACTTGGTCATTATGTAATATTTTGATGGAGGCTTACAAGCATAGAAGGTGTTCAAGATAGTATATTTATATGTAAATCTCCCCTTCTCTACCAGATTTTGGCATAGATCATATCAATTACTAACATTATGTTTGTTAGTTTTCAACACTTATTGCTTATACCTATTTTTTATGTGAAGTCATTACTTCTCAAGAGATAGGCATATGATTCTTTTCTATTCTTTTTATTCCCATGCTAAGATGATGGATGCAAGAAAATAAGAGGCACACGATCCCAACTAACTTTATTATATAACTCTCGCGCTCGATTAGAAGGCTAGGTAGAGCTAAAAGCAAAAACTCTAAACAAAGCAAAGTTGAAATTTTAACTTCCTAAATCACGAAAACTGAAGATCAAACTAAGGTAGATGATGATGAAAAGTGATGGTGATACAATACTGAGGCACCTCCCCCAAGATTGGAACAAGCCAATGGTGGTGCCCATACCCATGTACTCAAGTGTTCTTCGGTGATGGCAGTGGTGTGTGGTAATCCTCCATCTTCCAAGGTATAGGTTACCCATCAAAGAAAGAAACTCTTGTCTCCGGAGTCCTAAAATTGGCAGAGAGGCTCATCCTTTTAAACTAGATTCATACTCACAGTTTTGGAGTTGAAGTTCATAGAGTTGATCTTGGAGATGCTCAATCTGCTCCTGAAGCTTGAAGAGAGCTTCCACCATGCTCTTTGTGTCCATCTTGTTTTCCCGGATGAAGTCCGTGATCATAGAGTGATTATCACTCAAGCGACGTTCCACCATCCCTTGGCACTTGAAGATCTCTTTCTCCACTTCCGCAAGCCTCGCCTTCTCGCTCCCCTCCTTCTTGGGGCCTTGAACATCCCGGATGTGGAGCACCCCTCACGCATCTCAATGTCTTGAGGATGCTTCATCACCTCCGGCAGGTAGGGATTGATGATTTTATCAAAGAACTTGTCCTTGGTTGATGTAGGGGAAGTCACGGCGATCTAGATCGTCAGAAAAATAGCCCAAAACAAGAATAGAGGAGAATCTCGCGATGTGACGTGGCTTGAGACTGTGTCGGTATTTCCCCAAATAGGAAGGTATGATGCACCACCGTGACGGTAAGTATTTCCCTCAGTTATGAAACCAAGGTATCAATCCGTAGAGGAAGATCAAGCACCTACGTGAACAACACCTGCACACAAATAACAAATACTTGTAACCCGATGTGTAAGAGAGGTTGTGAAGCTCTCAACGATAGAAACATAGATTAGGTAGTGATAGTTTTGGCAAATAGGTCTCGCAAGAACACAAAATAGAATAAGTAAAAAAAAAGTGCAGGAAGGTATTTTTGGGTTTTTTGGATTAATATATCTGAAAACAAAACGGCAAAATAGTAGATCGGAAAGCAATATGTTGAAAAAGTAGACCTAGGGGCCGTAGGTTTCACTAGTGGCTTCTGTAATGAGTATAGCGCACGGTGGGTGAACAAATTACTGTTGGGCAATTGATAGAAGATCAAATAATCATGATGATATCCATGCAATGATCATTATATAGGCATCACGTCCAAGACAAGTAGATACGTACATTTTGCATCATGTTTTATTACTGCTATTTATAATGTTCGATGCATAATAATGCTTTGGGAAGTGATTCTAATGCCTTTTCTCTCATAATTTGCAAGGTTTATATCAAGAGGGAGAATGCCGGCAACTGGAATTCAGCACCCCGAAAAAGCACGTCAGAGATACCTATTCTACACAACTCCAATGAAGCTAAAAATTCATGGGGAATTTTTATATATAAAATAAGAATTTTTGGAGCAAAGAACTACTGGAGGGTGGGCACCTAGGCCCACCTCCGGAGCCCATCTTCTGGTATTTAGTCCCAAAAAAACCTAGAACAAAATTAGAGGAGGACTTTCGGGGCGAAGCGCCGCCGCCTCAAGGCGGAACTTGGGCAGGAGCACTTTTTCCCTCCGGCGGAGTGATTCCACCTGAGGAACTTCCCTCCCGGAGGGGGAAATCGAAGCCATTGTCATCACCAACAACCCTATCATCTTGGGGAGGCCATTCTTCATCAACATCTTCAACATCATCATATCCTCTCACACCCTAGTTCATCTCTTGTGTTCAATCTTTGTACCAAAACCTCAGATTGGTACCTGTGGGTGAATAGTACTGTTGATTACCTTGTGTAGCTGATTACTATATGGTTTATTTGGTGAAAGATTATATGTTCAGATCCATTATGATATTCAATACTTCTCTTATCTTGAGCATGCATATTATTTATGAGTAGTTACTTTTGTTCTTGAGGTCACGGGAGAAGTCGTGTTGCAAGTACTCATGTGAATTTGATAGGTGTTCAATATTTTGATGATATGTATGTTGTGATTCCCTTAATGTTATCATGTGAACATCGACTACATGACACTTCACCATCCTTGGGCCTAAGGGAATGCATTGTGGAGTAGTTATTCGATCATGGGTTGCAAGAGTGACAGAAACTTAAACCCTAGTTTATGCGCTACTTCGTAAGGGGCTGATTTGGGTCCACATGTTTAATGCTATGGTTAGACTTTGTCTTAATACTTTTCTCATAGTTGTGAATGCTTGTGAGGGGGTTAATCATAAGTAGTTTGTTAGTTCAAGTAAGAACAAGACCTTAGCACTGGTCCACCCACATATCAAATTATCAAAGTAGCAAACACAAATCAAACCAAAGTGGCTAGATGAAATTCCCGTGTACCCTCAAGAACACTTTGCTCATCATAATAGATACGTTTGGCATGTCCTTTGCAACAAAAGGATTGGGCTACCTTGCTGCACCTTACCTATTGTTACCATTACTTCCTCGTTACAGATTACCTTGCTATCAAAACACTTGCTACTTACAATTTCAATGCTTGCAGAAATTATGTTGCTGAAAACCGCTTATCATATCCTTCTGATCCTCATTGGGTTTGACACTCTTACTTATCGAAAGGACTACGATTGATGACCTATACTTGTGGGTCATCAAGACTCTTTTCTGGCACCGTTGCCGATGAGTGAAGCGCTCTTGGTAAGTGGAAATCGGTAAGGAAAAACTTATACTACATGCTGAAATTTACTGTCACTTGTCACTATGGAAAGTAATCCTTTGAGGGGTTTGTTCGGGGTATGTTCACCTCGACCGGAACCACAATTAGTTGCCCCTCAACCTACAACACCTACTGGAAATATTGGTTATGAAATTCCTTCGGGTATGTTAGAACAACTGCTAGCTAGTCCTTATGCAAGAGATGGAACTAAACATCCTGATATGCACCTAATCCATGTGGAAGAAATTTGTCGACTATTTCAGCTTGCAGGTTTATCTAGAGATGAAGTTAATAAGAAGGTTTTCCCTTTATCTGTGAAGGGAAAAGCATTGACATGGTATAGGCTATGTGATGATATTGGATCATGGAACTGGAATCATTTGAAATTGGAATTCCACCAAAAGTTTTATCTTGTGCATCTACTTCATTGTGATCAGAATTATATATATAATTTTTGGCCTCATGAAGGAGAAAGTATCGCTCTGACTTGGGGGAGGCTGAAGTCAACATTATATTCATGCTGTTGGGGAACGCTGCATGGGAAACAATAAAATTTCCTATGCACACGCAAGATCTATCCATGGTGATGAGCATCTACGAGGGGAAGAGTGGATCTATATACCCTTGTAGATCGCTAAGCAGGAAGTGTTAAGAAATGCGGTTGATGTAGTTGACCGTCTTCACGATCCAAATCACCGAGCGTTCCGCGATCCAATCATGATCCGTCCTGATCTAGCGCCAAACGGACGGCACCTCCGCATTCAGCACACGTACAGCTCGACGGTGATCTCTGCCTTCTTGATGCAACAAGAGGGAGCGGAGAGGTAGATGAGTTCTATGGCAGCGCGACGGTGTGGCGGTGATGGTGGTGGAACTTTTCTGGTAGGGCTTTGCCAAGCACCATCGGAACGATCTAGATGATAAACTACGATCTAGAGGAAGAGAGTAGCACGTGGCTGTTTTCTGTGTTGAAAAACCCTCAATACCTCTAGTATATATAGGAGGAGGGAGGGAGGAGGCTTGGCCCCCAAGGTACCAGCCCTTGCTTCGGCCGAAGGTGGAGAGGAGGAGTCCTCCTCCAATCCTAGTAGGATTAGGACTCCTTCTCTCCACTTGGATTCCCCCTTCCACCTTTGGGTTTCTCCACCCCCGACCGCATGGGCCTTTAGTGGGGCTTCGGCAAGCCCACTAGGGGCTGTTTCACCTCATCCCACAGCCCATGTGGCCCCTTGGGTCAGGACACCCCTCCCGATGGTCCCTAGGTACCCTCCCGGCACTCCCGATACACTACCCATGAGACCAAAACTTTTCGAGGGACCAAAATAGGACTTCCTATATATCCATATTTACCTCCGGACCATTCCGGAGCTCCTCATGACATCTAGGATCTCATATGGGACTCCGAGCAACCTTCATTCACTACCATACATAACTCTATACTACCGAAACGTTACCGAACCTTAAGTGTGCAAACCCTGCGGGTTCGAGAACTATGTAGACATGACCGAGACACCTCTACGATCAATAACCAATAGCAGGACCTGAATGCCCATATTGGTTCCTACATATTCTACGAAGATCTTTATCAATTGAACCTCTATGTCAAGGATTCAGTTAATCCCGTATGTTGTTCCCTTTGTTCACCGGTATGTTACATGCCCGAGATTCGATCGTCGGTATTTGTATACCTAGTTCAATCCCGTTACCGGCAAGTATATTTACTCGTTCCGTGATACAAGATCCTGTGGCTAACACTTTAGTCACATTGATTGCAAGGCTTGTTGTGATGTTGTATTACCTAGTGGGCCCTGAGATATCTCTTCGTCACACGGAGTAACAAATCCCAGTCTTGATCCATACCCACTCAACAGACACCCTCGGAGATACCTGTAGAGTACCTTTATAGTCACCCAGTTACGTTATGACATTTGATACACACAAGGCACTCCTCCAGTGTCAGTGAGTTGCATGATCTCATGGTCATAGGAACAGATACTTGACATGTAGAAAACTATAGCAATAAACTGGCACGATCATATGCTATGTTTATAGTTTGGGTCTTGTCCATCACATCATCTCCCAATGATGTGATCCCGTTATCAAATGATATCTCATGTCAATGGCTAGGAAACCTTGACCATCTTTGATCAACGAGCTAGTCTAATAGAGGCATACTAGGGACAAAGTGTTGGCTATGTATCCACACATGCAATGTGTTTCCAGTCAATACCATTATAGCATGGATAATAAATGATTATCACGAACAAGGAAATATAATAATAACTATTTATTATTGCCTCTAGGGCATATTTCCAATAATCCCCCACTTGCACTAGAGTCAATAATCTAGCTCACATCACCATGTGATTTACATTGTAATGAATCTAACACCCATACAGCTCTGGTGTTAATCATGTTTACCCTTGGAAGAGGATTAGTCAATGGGTCTGCAACATTTAGATCCGTGTGCACTTTGCAAATATTTATGTCCTCCTCCTTGATGTACTCGCGGATGGAATTGAAGCGTAGCTTTATGTGTCTGGTCCTCTTGTGAAACCTTGGTTCCTTGACCAGGGCAATGGCACCAGTATTATCACAGAACAAATCCACTGGATTCGGTGCACTGGGCACTACTCCAAGATGTGTCATGAACTCCTTCATCCAAACACCTTCCTTTGCCGCCTCCAAGGCTGTGATGTACTCCGCTGCGCATGTAGAATCGGCTACGACGCTCTGCTTGGAACTACACCAGCTTACCGCTCCCCCATTGAGAATAAATACGTATCCGGTTTGCGACTTAGAGTCATCCAGATCAGTGTCAAAGCTTGCATTGACGTAACCCTTTACGACGAGCTCTTTATCACCTCCATAAACGAGAAACATTTCCTTAGTCCTTTTCAGGTACTTAAGGATATTCTTGACCGCCGCCCAGTGCTCCATTCTAGGATCACTTTGAAACCTTCCGGCCATACTTATGGCAAGGCTGACATCGGGTCTTGTGCACATCATTCCATACATGATAGAGCCTATAGCTAAAGCATAGGGGATGACACTCATATTTTCTCTATCTTCTGCAGTCACCGGGAATTGAGTCTTACTCAACTTCACACCTTGTAACACAAGCAAGAACCCCTTCTTGGACTGATCCATTTTGAACTTCTTCAAAACTTTATCAAGGTATGTGCTATGTGAAAGTCCTATTAAGCATCTCGATCTATCTCTATAGATCTTAATGCCTAATATTAAAGCAACTTCTCCTAGGTCCTTCATTGAAAAACTCTTATTCAAATATTCCTTCACTATTTCCAGCATTTTTATATTGTTTCCAATTAGCAATAGGTCATGCACATATAATATTTGAAACGCTATAGAGATCCCACTTAATTTCTTGTAAATACAAGCTTCTCCGTAAACTTGTACATACCCGGACACTTTGATCACCTCATCAAAGCGTAGATTCCAACTCCGAGATGCTTGCACCAGTCCATAAATGGATTGCTAGAGTTTGCAAACTTTGTGAGCATTCTCTAGATCGACAAAACCTTCCGGTTGTATCATATAAAACTCTTCCTTAAGGAAACCCTTAAGGAACACTGTTTTGACATCCATCCACCAAATTTCATAGTCGAAATATGCAGCTATTGCTAACATGATTTAGACGGAGTTAAGCATTGCTACGGGTGAGAAGGTCTGGTCATAGTCAACTCCTTGAACTTGTGAAAAAACCTTTGCCACAAGTCGAGCTTTATAGACGATGACATTACCGTCCGCGTCCGTCTTCCTCTTAAAGATATATTTGTTCTGAATCACCTTTCACCCTCTAGGTAATACTTCCAAAGTACATACTTTGTTTTCATACATGGACCCCATCTCGGATTTCGTGGCCTCTAACCATTTCTCGGAATATGGGCCCATCATCACTTCTCCATAGCTCGTAGGTTCATCATTGTCTAACAACATCACCTCTAAGATAGGGTTGACGTACCACTCAGGAATAGTACGCGCCATGTCGACCTACGAGGTTTGATAGTAACTTGATCTGAAGCTTCATGATCATCATCATTAACTTCCTCTTCAGCCGATCTAGGCTCTATAGAAACATCTTTCTGTGTCGCGCTAGTCTCTGGTTGAAGTAAAGGTTCAATAAACTCATCAAGTTCTATTTTCCTCCCACTCAATTCTTTTGAGAGAAACTCTTGCTCAACAAATGTTTCACTTTTCATGACAAACACTTTGCCTTCAGATCTGAGATAGAAGGTATACCCAACTATGTCTTTTGGGTATCCTATGAAAACGCATTTCTCCATTTTGGGTTCCAGCTTTTCAGGCTGAAGCTTTTTGACATAAGCATCACATCCCCAAACTTTAAGAAACGACAACTTTGGCTTCTTGCCAAACCACAGTTTATATGACGTCGTCTCAACAGATTTCGATCGTGCCCCATTTAAAGTGAATGCAGCCGTCTCTAATGCAGAACCCCAAAACGATAGTGGAAAATTGGCAAGAGACATGGTAGAACGCACCATATCTAATAGGGTTCGATTACGACGTTGGGACACACCATTACGCTGTGATGTTCTAGGCGGTGTCAATTGTGAAACAATTTCACACTGTCTTAAGTGACTGTCAAACTCATATCTCAGATATTCTCCTCCTCGATCAGATCGTAGGTATTTAATCTTCTTGTTATGATGATTCTCAAGTTCACTCTAAAAGTGCTTAAACTTTTCAAACGTTTCAGACTTGTGTTTAATCAAGTAAATATACCCATATCTACTTAAGTCATCAGTGAAGGTGAGAAAATAACGATATCCACTGCGCACCTCAATGCTCATTGGACCGCACATATCCGTATGTATGATTTGCAACAAGTCACTTGCGCATTCCATTGTTCCAGAGTACGGCGTTTTAGTCATCTTGCCGATGAGGCATGGTTCACATGTGTCAAGTGATTCAAAATCAAGTGACTCCAAAAGTCCATCAACATGGAGCTTCTTCATGCGTTTTACACCAATATGACCTAAACGGCAATGCCATAAGAAAGTGGTACTATCATTCTCAACTCTACATCTTTTGGCATCAATGTTATGAACATGTGTATCATCACTATCGAGATTCAATATGAATAAACCCCTCACATTGGGTGCATGCCCATAAAAGATATTACTCATATAATAGAACAACAATTACTCTCTGATTTAAATGAGTAACCGTCTTGCAATAAACAAGATTCAAATACAATGTTCATGCTTAACACAGACACTAAATAACAATTATTCAGGTTCATCACAAATCCCGATGGTAATCGAAGAGTGAGCATGCCGACGGCGATCACATCAACCTTGGAACCATTTCCCACACGCATCGTCACTTTGTCCTTTGCC
Source organism: Hordeum marinum (assembly GCA_022496015.1). Lineage (NCBI taxonomy): Eukaryota > Viridiplantae > Streptophyta > Magnoliopsida > Poales > Poaceae > Hordeum > Hordeum marinum. Next base: position 8,800,514 of record CM039675.1, read on the forward strand.
AGCCTTCATCTATTCCGTAGCTCCTGATTTGAGTTGCAAATGTGAGCAACCGAACCGGTATCAAATACCTAGGCACTACAATGAGAGTTGGTAAGGTATCAATAACATATATATCAAATATACCTTGTTTGGTGTTGCCCGACTTCTTGTTGGCCAGATACTTGGGGCAGTTCCGCTTCCAGTAACCAGTTGCCTTGTAATGAAAGCACTAAGTTTCTGGCTTGGGTCCAACCTTGGGTTTCTTCACGGGAGGGGCAACTGCTTTGCCACTCTTCTTAGAGTTACCCTTCTTGCCCTTGCCATTCTTCTTGAAACTAGTGGTTTTATTGACCATCAACACTTGATACTCCATTTGAATCTCAGACTCGGCGACTTTTAACATCGCAAACAGCTCGGTGACCGACTTGTTCATTCTGTGCATGTTATAGTTCAACACGAAGCTCTTGTAGCTAGGTGCCAATAATTGAAGAACTCTATCAGTGATCGCCTCTGCTAGAAGGGGCATCCCCAATTCAGCCAGACGGGTGGAATACCTAGACATTCGGAGTATGTGTTCACTGACAGACCCATTCTCCTCCATTTTGAAAGCATAGAACTTATCAGAGGTCTCATACCTCTCGATCCGGGCATTCTTCCGAAAGATAAACTTCAACTCCTGGAACATATCATATGCTCCATGACGTTCAAAATGTCTTTGGAGTCCAGATTCTAAGCCATACAACATTGCACATTGAACCATTGAGTAATCATCAGAACGTGCCTACCAGGCGTTCGCAACATCTTTAGACTCCACTGGAGCGGGTGGATCACCAAGCAGTGCATCAAGCGATGCATCAAGGGGTTCTGGGAAGCCATGAGGATAATCGTCAGATTACTGGCCCATTCCACAATGTTACTTCCATCATCTTTCAACTTAGCTTTCTCTAGGAACACATTAAAATTTAGGGGTGCTACTACGTGAGCCATTGATCTACAACATAAATAGGCGAAGGTTACTAAGACTATTGCTCAAGAGAATGAGTTTAGTTAATAAAATTACTAAAGCTCCCACTCAAATTAACATCCCTCAGATCCTCTGAGTGATACACGATCAAAATTCACCAACTCAAGTCCGATCATCACGTGAGATGAGGTGGTTTCAGTGGTGAACATCATAATGTTGATCATATAGTACCTTTCGGTCTCTTGTGTTCCGAGGCCATGTCTGTACATGCTCAGCTCGTCAAGTTTAACCCAAGTGTTCCGCACGTGCAACACTGGCTTACACCCGTTGTATGTGAACGTAGAGTCTATCACACCCGATCATCATGTGGTGTCTCGACACGACAAACTTTTGCAACGATGAACACTCAGGGAGAACATAATTCATCTTGAAATTTAAGTGAGGGATCACGTCATAATGCTACCGTCGTCCTAAGCAAAACAAGGTGTATAAAAGGATTAACATCACATGCAAATCATAGGTGATATGATATGGCCATGAACTTGTGCTTCTGATCTTCATCTTCAAAGCACCAGCATGATCTCCATCGTCACCGGCATGACACCATGATCTCCATCATCTTGATCTCCATCAACGTGTAGCTATCGGGGTTGCCATAACGACTGTTGCTTCCACGATTATTGCTAACTCATAGCGATAAAGTAAAGCAAAAACGGTGAAATATTAAAGACAACCATATGGCTCCTGTCGGTTGCAGTACTCATCGACATGCAAGTCGTGATATTCTATACAAAATATGATCATTTCATACATTTCATATATCTCATCATGTAATTGGCCATATCACATCACAACATACCCTACAAAAACAAGTTAGGCGTCCTCTAATTTTTGTTGCAAGTTTTACGTGCCTGCTATGGGTATCTAGCAAGAACAATTCCCACCTACGCATAAAGAACAACAGTGATACACAAATTGCTATTCTACCTTCTCAAGGACCGCCTTTGTCAAATCCAATCCAACTAGAGTAGGAGAGACAGACACCCACCAGCCATCTTTGTGCAACAAAGTTACATCTTAGTCGATGGAACCGGTCTCTCATAAGCGTACAAGTAAGGTTGGTCCGGGCCGCTTCATGCCACAATACCGCTGAATCAAAACACGACCAAGGGAGGAAGCAATCTAAGCATCAACACCCACAAACTCTTTGTGTTCTACTCGTGATCTCATCTACACATAGATCTAGCCCATGATGCCACTGTTGGGGAACTTTGCATGGGAAACAAAAAAATTCCTACGCAAACGCAAGATCTATCCATGGTGATGAGCATCTACGATAGGAAGAATGGATCTACATACCCTTGTAGATCACTAAGCAGGAAGCGCTAAGAAACGCGGTTGATGTAGTCGAATGTCTATGTCTATGCTTCACCGAACCTATAGGGTCACACGCTTAAGGGTCATCTATCTGCTGAATACTAGACAGGGAGTCTGAGAGAAAATCACCGGAAAAGTTTCGGACACCGGAAAAGTTCCGTAGAGAGAACACCAGAACAGTTTCAAGGAAACTGAAAAGTTGTTTCAGGGGATACCATTAAGTCAAATTTCTTTTCGGCACATGCCTGATAATTCTTGGAGGGTGCCAGAATCATTCTGGAAACTTCTGGGAATTTTCCGGAAGAAAAACCAGAAATGCTCCGGAGCTACTGGAACCGCTTCAGATGCTTTTCGCAGATGAAAATCACTAATCCGGAATTGTTCCGGATCGCATTGAAAATTATTTTAGTGGGGTACTGGAAATGTTCTAAGCCCACATAAATATTTTAAGCTCGACCGGAAGCTGAAAAATGTCGTCGTGAATAGTGAAAGTGCTTTTTGGGAGAAAATATCTCGTGAATAGTGGAAACACTATTATGAATAGTGGGAAACATTATTGGGAGAAAATATCTCATGACTAGTGAAAACACTATTACGAAAATAGTGGAAAACACTATTTATGAATAGTGGAATCACTATTATGAATAGTGAAAATATCTAAGGGCATTTTGGTATTTTTACCATAGTCTCTCACCCTATAAATAGGGGTGAGGAGGCAGCCCAAAAACTCACTACTTCACACATACAAGTGCCATTGCAATGATCTGGCTTCTTCTCTCCCTCCCAGCGAAATAGTTTCGTAGAGCCGAAAGGCTGTCTGGGTTTCGGCAGGAACTAGTTCTGGACGGCGAAGCCCTACCGGATAGATGACACTGTATGTGTGCAACTCTGTAGAGAGATCGTAGTTTCGGTCTTAGTTCGAGAGTGCCTCCCGAAGGGCTGTCCGTGTGACCGTCTGAGTTTCGAAGGTCCCCCCGAAGGGCTGTCCGAGTGATAGTCCAAGTTTTGGAAGTCCTCCCGAAGGGCTGTCCGCGACACCGTCCGGGGACTGTCTGACCACCTCCCGAAGGGCTGTCTGAGGGCAGATGAGGGTATACATCCTCACAGTTGGGAGGTTGTAAATCCTAGCTGTGGGGATCTGCACCACCGATCGTCATCGACTCTACTTCCGCTGTGCTACGAGTCGGTAACGAAATGATCAAACCTTGTATGCAGTCTCCATAGTGGTCATGGGCTGGTGCGTAGGTCGAATTTTTTTGTTTTCTGCTGCGTTACCCAACACCTGCAAGCTAAAACAATCCACAAACCTCATCGACGAATATCAAATGGAAATCAAGATGAGTCGTACTATCATAAGGATCAGGCAATAGTATTTCAAGCCTACCCGAAGGAATCTCATAATAAATATTTTCAGTGGGTGCAGTAGGTGGAGGAACAATTTCCTTATCTTCCGTTCAGGGTGAAGATGCCCCGAACAAGCCACTCAAAGGGTGACCGTTCATAGTGACAAGCAACAGTAAATTTCAGCACGTATAGAAAATGTTTCCTTACCAAAGGTGCTTCACTCCCCGGCAAAGGCGCCAGAAAAGAGATTTGATGACCCACAAGTATAGGGGGTCAATCGTAGTCCTTTCGATGAGTAAGGGTGTCGAACCCAACGAGGAGCAGAAGGAAATGATAAGCAGTTTTCAGCAAGGTATTATCTGCAATTGTTGTAAGTAACAGTAGTAGATAGTTTTGTAGCAAGGTAAGTAACAATAGCAACAATGGTCCAGCAAGGTAGCACAATCCTTTTTGTAACAAAGGACAGGCCTGAAAGTATTCTTATAGTAAGCAAGTGCTCCCGAGGGCACATGGGAAATTCTGTCTAGTCATGTTCATCATGTTGACTTGATTCGCGTTCCCTACTTTGATAATTTGATATGTGGGTGGACCGGTGCTAAGGTGCTTGATACGTCTCCAACGTATCTATAATTTATGAAGTATCCATGCCATATTTACAACAATTTTATATGTTTTTGGTATGATTGCATGGAACTAACTCGGACTGACACTATTTTCAGCAGAACAACCGTGGTGATGTTTTTTGTGCAGAAATAAAAGTCCTCCAAACGCAACGAAACTTTTTTATGATTTTTTTGGAACAAAAGAGGCACTAGAAGCTTCGTGGGAGGGCCAGAAGAGACATGAGGTGTACACACTCCACCAGGGTGCGCCAGTCCCCTCTAGCGCGCCCTGGTGTCTTGTGCACCCCCCGTGGTCCATCTTCGTGTGTAACTAATGCCCAGAAATCCTATATATTCATAAACCACTAGAAATAACCGTACATGAGAAGTTCCCTCACTACAAGCCTTTGTAGACACAAAAAAGCAACCAAGACCCCGTTTCGACACCCTACGGGAGGGGGAAATCATCACCGGAGGCCATCTCCATCATCCCTATGGTCTCCATGATGAGGAGGGAGTAGTCCACCCTCAGCGGTGACGGTTTGTACCAGTAGCTATGTGTTCAATATCTCTCTCTCTCTTTCGTGTTCTTGAGATGGCACGATCTTTATGTATCACGGGCTTTGTTAATATAGTTGGATCATATGGTGTTTTCCCCTCTCTATCTTTTTGTGATGAATTGAGTTTTCCCTTTGAGATTTTGTTATTATCAGATTGAAAACTTTGATGGATTTGAGAGCACTTGATGTATGTCTTGCATGCGGATACCCGAAGTGACATTGAAGGTATTCAAGTGATTCACTTGATATATGCTATGGCATGAACTTGCAGATTCCGGTGACCTTGGGGATCTGTGCATAGGGGTTGATTGCACGTTTTCATACCTTGTTCTCCGATAGAAATATTGGGGCACTCTTTGAGGTTCTTTGTGTTGGATTGAGTATTATGAATTTGAAATTGTTTGATGTGTATCATATAGTTAACTCATGGATACTTGTGATGACAGTGGAGTATCTAGGTGACATTAGAGTTGGTTGATGAGTATCATATGGTGTTATTCTGGTACGAACTCTTAGATAGATCGATCGGAAAGGATAACTTGGTGTTATTTTTGTACGAACTCTTGGATAGATCGACCGGAAAGGATAACTTTAAGGTGGTTTGGTACCCTACAAACAATTTCTTCTTATGTTCTCCGCTAGATAAGAACTTTGGAATGATTCTTCCTTGCACGTCGAGGGATGGTTTTGTGATCCAATTATATTAGCATTGTTGAGAGATTGCACTAGTGAAAGTACAGACCGTAGGCCTTATTTCCAAGCATTTAGAAAACATTTTTCTCATTATTTACCACTTGCTACCTGGCTGTTTTTATATTTTCGTATTACAAAAACCTATTTCTATCATCCATATTGCACTTGTATCACCATCTCTTCGCCAAACTAGTGCACCTATACAATTTTCCATTGTATTGGGTGTGTTGGGGACACAAGAGATTTCTTGTATTTGATTGCAGGGTTGTTTGAGAGAGACCATCTTCATCCTACACCTCCCACGGATTGATAAACCGTAGGTCATCCACTTGAGGGAAAATTGCTACTGTCCTACAAAACTCTGCGCTTAGAGGCCCAACATAGTCTACAAGAATAAAGTTGCGTAGTAGACATCAAGCTCTTTTCTGTTGTCGTTGCCGGGGAGGTGAGTAGTTGAAGGTATATCTTTAGATCTTGAAGTTGAATCTTTTAGTTTCTTGTTTTATCACTATTTTGTTTTTATAAAATAAAACTACAAAAAAATGGAGCTTGGGTTGCATCATTTGTTTCGTCTTTATAATGTCTTTCGTGAAAATAAGGATTCGGAAAAATGTGCTCAATTGGTTGAGAAAGAAATTTTGAAAGTACTTGATGAGAATTCCTTGAATGATGACCATGATAGAAATATTGTTAGTATGAGTTCTCTTAATATTCATGATGCTAATGATATGCAAAGCCAGAAGCTTGGGGATGCTATGTTTGATGAATATGATATTTTTAGTCCCCCAAGTCTTGATGGGAAAAACTATTATGACGATGGCATGCCTCATATCTATGAGGATTATTGTGATGACATGTATGCTATAAAGAGTAATGACAACCATGAAACTTTTCATCATGATTTTAATATTCAAAAGTGGTTATGTCAATCAAGTACTGCATGATAGTTATTTCATTGAGTTTGCTCTCACTATTATGAATGAGAAGAACTTTGCTTATGTGGAGAGTAATAAATTTTCTATCCTTATAGATCATGAAAATAATGTTGTATGTGATGGTTATATTGTTGAATTCCTTCATGATTCTACTTAAAATTATTATGAGGGAGGAACATATGCTTGTAGGAATTATAATAATATCAAATTTCCTCCCTATATGTTGAAAATCTTGAAGTCATGCTTGTTTTGCCTTCCTATGGAAATTGATTCTTGCTCCCATGAATTGTTTTGTCACAAAATTCCTATGCATATGAAGTGGATTATACTTAAATGTTCTTGTCATGTGATTCATGATGCTCTCTTGCACGTTTCAACTACTATTCCTATGTGAGCATCATTGAAATCATCATGCCTAGCTAAAAGGCATTAAAGAAAAGCGCATGTTGGGAGACAACCCAACACTTTTACTTTATGTTTTTATGTGTTAACATGATTAAGCTACTATGGTAATCATTTTTTGTGTCTTTTATTTCAATAAAGTGCCAAGTAAAGCCTTTGGGATAGTGTGGACACTTGCTTGATTGATTCTGTGCAAAAAACAAAAAGTTTTGTGTCCAGTATATGAATTATATGATTTTACTGGAGTGTCAAAAAATTCTGAAATTCCTAAAGAACAATTATATGCAAATTATATTATTTTTCCTAAATTTCATAATTTTTAGAGTCAGGTAAGTATGGTGTTCATTCAGATCTTCACACACTGTTCTATTTTCTGACAGATTTTGTTTTGCATGCATAGTTTGCTTCTTATAGTATTTCCATAGCTTATATTTGGTGTTATATTATACTTATAGTCTTTTTTTTCAATAAAAAGTTCCAAGAATTGCCTTAAGGTGCCACATTGCATGTTTTGATGTGTGATGTGTAAAAATAGAAACTTTTGTTGTAGTATTTGAATTTTCCTATTTTACTGGAATGGGGAAAGTTTATGAAACTTTTACATGGTGTTTTCATATAAATTATTTATCACTTACTAAATTTTCATAAATCTTTGAGTTAGATAAGTACAATGTTTTCATAAATTGCTACAGACTGTTCTGTTTGGACAGATTGTTGTCATAGTTTTGTTATCTACTTATGCTATAGTTTCCATAGCCTATATTGGTAGATATAAATTGTGGAAATGATAGTACACAATAGATGATGTTTGAAAATTATTGGGCAACTTGTCTTGGCAGTACATGAAGTGTCGATTTTTTTTATGTGTACTAACCTAACTCACAAGCTCTTTTCAAGTTTTTTGTGGATGAAGTTTTTTAGACTTAGGTGAAACCGGGATATGAGAGGATTGAAGGAGATACAAAAGATCAAGCTTGGGGATGCCCAAGTCACCCCGAGTAAATATTTCAAGAAGTCTCAAGCATCTAAGCTTGGGGATGCTACGCATCCCACCTCTCTTCATCAAACAAATATCGGTTAGCTTATGTTGAGCCTAAATTTTTACTCGATCACATGATATGTGGTATTATTGGAGTGCTATTTTTATTTTGCTTTATGTTTAATAAAATACTCAAATCTGAAAATACTTATTGAGAGAGAGATCCCTCACATAGCTACATTATTGTTTACCTACTCATTGACCTTCACTTATATCTTTTGAAGAGTAGTTTGATGTTTACTCTTGAGCTTCACTTATATCCTATGAGTAAATTGTGATCAACCAAATATAATGAATATCAAACTATGAATGTGCTTTATGCTTACTAGTAGCTTCACATCTGGTTTAGAAAATAAAATCTATTGAAGTTTGACAATCATCAAATTGGTCATACAAGCAATTCATGAATGATTGGTATAACAAAGAGAAATTTCACATAGAAATATGTTATCTTGGACATATTTTATGATTGTGAATACACATTAATTATTTTCAAACTTGAACAAATAGTTGAAGTTGGACAAGGAAGACAACGTAATGGTTATGTTTGCGTATACTTGCACAGAAGTTATATTGTTATAGATCCTCCAACATGTGGTGCTTGTTTAGAACCTTTTGCTAGCCAAAAATTAGTACTAAGTAAAGATACTACTTGTGCATCCAAATCCTTGAGCCAAGTTTCTAACATGAGAGTCCACCAATCCTACCTATCTATGGTATTTCATTGCCATTCCGAGTAAATTTGCATGTGCCACCTCTAAACTTTCAAATAAACATATGTATCGTGTGCTCGTACCGCTCATGGAGCGATGGGGCGGTTATTCTCAAGATGAGTGTTTATTCACTTGTCATTGCATGAGAGAGGCTGCTAAAAAGGATTCCCAGTCGTGCATAACACAAAAATAAATAAATAAAAACTCCCCCTAGAAAGTTGATTGTTTGGAGGGCAACCATGGATTCAGCTAGCCATGGAATGTGTTTGAATGGTGGAGGGGGAGTAAAAAAATTAAATTCTGTTTGGGAACCACCAATAATGTGATTAGCATGGAAGATATTGAATACTCTATTATGACATTGACAGGAAAGGCACACCACTCAAAATTAGGTATTCATCTCTATTTTAAACAATGAGCTCTGGCCCATATGCAACTCTTTGCTTCCCTCTGCAAAGGGACAATCTATTTACTTTCATGTTACCTGCTTTTCATGTTGATTAAACTTCTCATTTAAATATCAATTATTCTCTAGTTGTCAAGCTCCATGTGGTGGGGAAAGATCTAGGCACATATGGCCAGTCAAATATATTTGATCATGACTTATTATTGTTGACAATTATCTCTATGATAAATGAGCTGGGATGCGAAACATTAAGCCCCTATCTTTCTCTATGTTTGATGGATGCTATTTGTTCTAAAAATATGCTTTGAGTACTAGAAATCATAGGAGACTGTATGATGATTGAGTATGTGGAGCTCTTACTAATATATATACCTCTTAAATCTTTGAAGAAACAGTCAACAGGACTGGAGTCCCAGTAAACACCAACGGCAGGTTGAGTGTAGACCGTAACCCTAAATCATACACTTACTCGTCGTAGAAATATTCCTACAACATGAGACATTGCAGCCGTGTAGGTAAGTACATTGAATGTACCGGCAAGATCACCATAGAAAAATGACAAAGACTATTCTATATGCAAAAGGCCTTGTGGCTCTGTGTCTGAAGTTTTTTTGCAGAAAATCTGGTTTTATTTTCCCTACAACAAAGGAGACAAACGGAAATTTCACTACAAAAGTTGGTTGTTAATAAGATGGTTCCACCAACCAATTATCATGTCCCAAAATTAATTAATAGACCCACTCATCATAATTTATTAATTGTGTTGAGACTGGCTGATAGTATCATCTCCGGTGCTCATGTTGTTTGTAACTGGGGACATGACTCATCGATTAGTTTGACACTCTGCGGAGGTTTATACACTTTGCCTGCAAGATTTCATCCCTCCCGTTGTGTCCTCACACTGCCTGGTATTTTATAATGTGACGATCGAAACATGGTCTTCCAAAAAGATCCTTTGATAGAAAGTCAGTGCCCATCCAATCCTACCATTCTTCTACATCTCGTAGACATCTGGCCTACCAGAGTCGCCACTAAGGTCAACCAAGCCAGAGCCCATACTGACTTGGGTTGCAGACGTAAGCTTTCCGTCCTTGAAGTATACATCCATCTCTTTGAGCCTGGGTGGCATTCTGTTGGGATGATCACAGGTAGATATCAGGACACCCGGCATAACCATGATAGATATCAGGCTGCCAAGATGCATGTCGAATCCACCCAGAGGTATATTGAGTCCTTGAAGTCTTGAGGTCTTGATCATCATGCATGTCTTGAAATAATTAATTAACCTCACATCACTCCTGAATCTCACAACCAAACCCCGTCTACTAAAGCATAGCAATTGTGAAGTAATGTCCCTTCCCGGGCAATGGTAACATGGTGTTGGGTTTCTCCTACCTCATGATACTACCACAAGTTCAAGCTCAATATCCTACTGGATGTATGATGGAAAGATTGATTCTAATGCAAGTAAAACATAAGTAATGTAAGATGATCAAAGTGAACTTGCATATACTGTTGATGAAGACAAATATCGCTCTCAGAAATAACTTGATAGAACTATTCGTCCCTCTCCGATGAAAATCTATATAATCAATCATTGCACTCATATAAGCAATCATACTAGCAATCAATACTAACAATCAATAAACAAAACCAAAAATTATAACACACTTCTATTATGATGAACAAAATACTTAAGAAAAAAGTTAAAATAACAAAAAAAATACAAATTAAAATCTAACAAAAATATTTTAGCAAAGATTTTACTAGCAGAAAGAATTACTTTTGAAGAACAACTAAGAACTATGAAAACAACTCACTAGCAACATAAGTGTTTGTCTAACAAACTTAACAACAAGAAAAACAACAAAATACTAAAATAACAGAAAACAAAAATATATAACAAATAAATAACAGAAATTATTTTCTCATAAACCTTTATTTACAAAAGAACTAATTGACAAGTTTTCATTAAACACTTCTTATGACCTAACCAAAATTAACCTAGAGTTAAACCACAAACAATTTCAATTATAATACAAATTGCTTCTGGTCTAAACTATGGTTAATAGAAATTAAAACTATAACATTAATTATAGGAACAAAAATAGTTCCCAAAAGGAAATTAAACTAGTAATGAAATCAATTTGCAAGTTATGATTGAACTAGAATTGATTTCATGCAATCAAAATAATAAATAAATTAAAAATAACCTTTTTTGAAATACTACTGTTAACTAATAGAAAACAAAACAAATCTTGTCAACAAATACGAAAGAAAAGAAATTAAAAATAATTAAAACAAAAGAAATTGAAATAAACCTAAAAACAACTAGAACAAATTCTGTTTTGCTAAAAACCTTAATTTAATTTTTTCTAAAAAATAAATTCTTCCTACTCATAAATAAGGTCATAGTGAGTAGTAGCAAAAAGAAACAATTAAAAACCTATTTTTAAACTCAAGATATTCATAAAACAAGGTTTGAATCAAATATGTATGAATTCAAATTTAAAACATTCAAACATGGTCAAACTTTATATCTATAGAAACTAGACAAAAATTATGACCCAATGCAAAAAAGAATCACTCAAAAATAATTAAAAACAAAAAAGATAAGGAAAAAATGAGAATATATCCTATTTTTAAAGCAGAAAAGGAAAAAAGAAAAATCTAACCTAACGAATAGGTGTACATGTGGCTAATTGTTATTGGCTATGGGGTGTTCACACGCGGGCTAAACGAGCATACGGTCGCTAATTAAGAGAAAACATTTTGGCTAAAGTAAATAAAAGAAAAAACGCTCGGTTTATTTAAATAAACCGAAGAGGTGCACGGGATTCTAATCTATGCTGTTGGACGGTGGATGGGAGCTCCGGTGACTTTTAGAGGAGGAGGAGCACTGGCGAGGTGGAGACGTCGATGGTGGCTTCGGTGGTGCTCGGGGATGGCGCTCCAGTGGTCATTCATGGCGGCTGAAGGGTCCAGGCAAACGAGGCGAAACTCCTATGCCGTTCTACGTCGTCGGTGGGGCGAGCACGGCGATCTTCGAGGTGGCGATGGCGCTCGGGTGTCATCGGTGATGGGGCTCCGGTATAGGTGGGGCTTGGGGAAGAGCACGAGGAGATGCGGGCAAGCTCGGGGTGAGCAATGGTGGCGTCAGACAGCGGAGGTGGTGACTAGGTGGTGTAGGGGCGACAATGGCGCAACGGAGCTTAGGCAGCAACGACGAGCGTTTGCGAAGAGAGGAGGGCGTCGAAGATGGGGCTTCGCGTGAAAACGGAGCTGTGAGGTGCTCCTTATATAGTGAGCAGGAAAGGAGGGCTCGGGCGGCAGCGAATCGGAGCGAATCGTTAAGGCGATCATTGCCGGCATCGGGAAGGAAAGGAGATCAGCGGGAGGAGGAACGTGACCGCGGCAGATACGCGATCGGGCAGTGGGGCCTACGGTCAGCGAGGGAGAGAGGGAAAAGGAAGGAGTGGTCGCCGATCGGGATGGGATTTGGACCCGTTTGAAAAAGGTCTCGGCCAGATCTGCAGATGGGCCAGTTCGGTGGTTTCCTAATAAAAGGAAATATTTTCCTTTTTATGAAAACAGTAAACTAAAACTAAGAAAAAAAATATAGCTCCGAATATAGGAGTATTATATATCAAATAATTTGGAAAAATAAACTCTACAACATGAACATATTTTCAATGTCAAATAAAATCCTCACAAATTCATATAATTCAAGCAGTGCTACTGTTGGGTTTAAAATTAAAATATTTTCAAAAAAACAAAATGATTTCAATTCCATTTTCCTCCATTTTCCATTGAAGGGGATCGTTTTACCCTATTTTCCATATATTTTATTTTTGGAGAAAAATAAATTTGAAAATCACTTCAAGAATGACTTTGAATTTGAAATTCAGATATTTTCCAAATTGCCCCTCGTTTGGGGTGTCATATTCATCCTCTCAAGATTTTGAATTTGGGCAAATGGATTTGAATTCATTCAAACATTGAAATAGAACCCATTATGGAATGAATTCCAAAAAGAAAGTTTTTAGTAGTTTTCAAAATCAAAATTTCAAATCCTTTATTTGAAGAAGTCATGTCATCTTCTCTCACTGGTTTGAATTGGATGAATTTGAATTCAAAAGCAAAGGGGCAAAGTCATGTTATTTCCTCTCACTCAAAAGTCTCAAAAAAACAAATTTCACTCAATTTCAATCACTCTATCAAACAGTCTATCATTCTAATGATTAATATAACATCCAAATTTTGGTATGTTACACCAACATAGTCTATAAGAATAAGGTTCCATAGTAGACATCAGTGTTGTTCTTACTTGAACTAAAAACCTACTGATGATTAAGCCCACTCTCAAGTATCCGAAAGTACGAAAGAAGAACTAAGATAAATCTAACCATAGCATGAAACATGTGGAACCAAATCAGCCCCTTATGAAGCAACGCATAAATTGGGGTTTAAGCTTCTATCACTCTCGCAACCCATCATCTACTTGTTACTCCACAATGACTTCCCTTAGGCCCATAACATGGTGAAGTTTCATTAGTCGACGTTCACATGACCCCACTAAGAGAAGTAACAACATACATATCATCAAAATATCGGATGCATACCAACTTCACAAGATTACTTATAACAAGACTTCTCCCATGTCCTCAGGAACAATGGTAACTACTCACACATCATCAACATGTGAAAGCACATTTTATCCCTTGGTGGTTTTGGTAATTAATAACAACCTAAAAGTCATTGAACTAATGTTTCCACCAAGTATATTTCAGGAAAAGTTCAATGATAGGGATGGCAAAAGGATTGTGGAGATTGTGAAATCACCCCGAGATGCAAGGAAATAGGTTGCCAAGCTTCAAGAAAGAGGACACTACATTTTACATTTGTGAGAAATCACTTTGAGTCCATAGGAAAGCCAATACTATTAAAAGGGGGTAAGGTTTTGTTGGTGAACAAAATGCTCATACGTCCACAAGTGATAGTCACCAAAAACATCCACAAGCTCTCCCGCCAAAGTCAGTCTATAGCCAAACATTCAAAATTGGTGCAACCAACATTCCTATCCCGCTGCCACCGATTCCAAACCCTAGACAGAATAGCCAAACCCTAACACTTCGGTGCAGCCGACACTGCTTTCGATGCCATCGAGTTGGGTTGCCAACTTTCTGTTACGCAAGTTCACACTTTTGGTCCAACCGAGAATGTTGGGTCAGCGTCACCAAGATTGGAAATCTGAACGTTGGTCATCTTATTGGTGCAACCAAGATTCCTATATCGGTCTCACCGAGATTCAAAAGTTGCCACCTTTTGGTAACTTCGGTACCACCGAGATTAACACATCGGTGTCACCGAGTTGGTCATTTTGTGTGTAACGGTTGGATTTTTGGGGATGCCTATATATACCCCTTCACCACCACCCACTCAAAAGGGAAGCACTCAGAACTATTCCATACCTATCCTACCTAGTTTTCTGAGAGAGAACCACCTACCGTTGTGTTGAGATCAAGATCTTCCACTCCAACCATATGGATCTTAATTTCTAGCCTCCCCAAGTTGCGTTCCACCAATCCCATCTCTCCTACCAAGCCTAATCTGTGAGAGAGTGATTGTGTGTTGAGGAGTCTATCATCTTGAAGCACAAGAGCAAGGATTTCATCATCATTACCGAGCCTATTACCTTTTGGAGGGTGGTGACGCCTAGATTGGTTAGGTGTCGCTTGGGAGCCTCCTACTTCGTGTTGTGGAGTGAACCAAGAAGTTTGTAAGGGCATGGAGATCACCTACTCCATGAAGATCTACCTATAGTGAGGCTAGTCCTTCGTGGACGAAAGCCGTATGGAATAGTCAAGTTTGCTAGTTCGTGGACCCTTATGGGTGGAGCCCTCCGTGGACTCTCGCGACCGTTACGCTCTGTGGGTTGAAGACTCCATAAACGTGGATGTACGATAGCACCACCTATCGGAACCACGGGAAAAATCATTGTGTCTACAATTGTGTTTGACCTTCCTACCCTATCCCTTTTACTCATGCTTGTTGTTACTTTCCGCTGCTATACTCTTAGACTTGCATGTGTAGGGTGTACTTGATATGCTATGAATGCTAAAACTTGCTAAGAATTAAAATTGGGAAAAAGGCAAAACTTTTATTTGGTCAAGTAGTCTAATCACCCCCCTCTAGACCTACTTTCGATCCTACAAGTGGTATCAGAGCTTTGGTCTCCATTGCATTGGTTTCACAACCTAGGAGAAGTATGGCATATAATGAGGAAAATTATCACCGTAGAGGTCCGTATTTTGATGGCACTGATAACCCACAAGTATAGGGGATAAATTGTAGCCTTTCTCGATAAGTAAGAGTGTCGAACCCAACGAGGACCTACAGGTAGAACAAATATTCCATCAAGTTCTATCGACCACCGATACAACTCTACGCACGCTTAACGTTCGCTTTACATAGAACATGTATGAAACTAGAAGTACTTTGTAGGTGTGATATGATAGGCTAGCAAGATAATAAAGAGCATGTAAATAAAAACTAGGGGCTGTTAAGGTAAAGAAACAACTAAGTTAGTTTAACGAGTGTGGAAAAGTGGTGGTAGGAGTTGCGGAATTGTCCCTAGGCAATTGATAACTAGACCGGTAATCATTATTGCAATTTTATATGAGGGAGAGGCATAAGCTAACATACTTTCTCTACTTGGATCATATGCACTTATGATTGGAACTATAGCAAGCATCCACAACTACTAAAGATCATTAAGGTAAAACCCAACATAGCATTATAAGGTATCAAGTCCTCTTTACTCCCATATGCAGTAATCCACCTACTCGGGTTTATGCTTCTGTCACTCAAGCAACCCACCATAGGCAAATCATGAACACATTGCAACACCCTACAACAAGTATCCCTCGTGCTTGCGCAACATGGAGAGCACCATAGGATAGCACAAATAATAAAACATGCAACTCAAACCAATCATGATCATCAATCAACCAATAGGACAAAATTGATCTACTCAGACATCATAGGATGGCAACACATCATTGGATAATAATATGAAGCATAAAGCACCAGGTTCAAGTAGAGGGTATAGCGGGTTGCGGGAGAGTGGACCGTTGTAGATAGATGGGGGAAGGTGATGGAGGTGTTGGTGAAGATGACGGAGTTGTTGGAGTAGATCGTCGTCACGATGATGGCCCCGGTGGCGTTCTGGTGCCACCGGGAGAGATGGGGAGAGAGCCGCCTCCTTATTATTCTTCCTTGACCTTACTCCTAGATGGGAGAAGGTTTTACCCTCTGGTCCATGGCCTCCATGGCGGAGGAGGGGCGAGAGCCGCTCCAAGATTGGATCTCTCTCTCTGTTTCGTTCTGTTTCTGCGCTCCCAGATTCTGGCCTTTCACCGTTTCTTAAATATCTGGAGATCCGTAACTTCGATCGGGCTAAACTTTTGAGGGGATTTTCCTTATAAAAAATATATTTCTTGCGGCCGAAGGGCAGCTCCAACCGACCTAAGGGGTAGCCACAAGCCCTTAGGCCGCGCCCTACCCCCAGGGCGCACCTAGCATGCTTGTGGGCCCCTCGGGCACCGCCTTGTGTTGATTTCACTTCTCAAAATTCACATATATTCCAAAAAAATCTCCATAGGTTTTATCCCATTTGGACTTTGTTTGATATGGATTTTCTGTGAAACAAAAAACATGCAACAAAGAGGAACTGGCACTGGGCACTGGATTAATATGTTAGTCCCAAAAATAGTATAAAAAGTTGCCAAAAGTATATGAAAGTTGTAGAATATTGGCATGAAACAATCAAAAATTATAGATACGACGGAGACATATCAGCATCCCCAAGCTTAATTCCTGCTCGTCCTCGAGTAGGTAAATGATAAAACAGATAATTTTTGATGTGGAATGCTACCTAGCATAATCTTGATCATATAATCTAATCATGGCATGAATATTAAGATACGAGTGATTCAAAGCAATAGTCTATATTGACATAAAAACAGTAATACTTCGCGCACACCAACAATGCAATCATGTCCTTTCAAAATAACATGGCCTTAGAAAGTTATCCCTGCAAAATCATATGGTCTGGCTATGCTCCATCTTCCCCGCACAAAGTATCTAAATCATGCACAACCCCTATGACAAGTCAAGCAATTGTTTCACACTTTTTATGTTCTCAAACCTTTTCAACTCTCACGCAATACATGAGCGTGAGCCATGGATATAGCATTATAGGTGGAGTAGAATATGGTGGAGGTGATGAGGAAAAAGGAGAAGATAGTCTCACATCAACCAAGCGTATCAACAGGCTATGAAGATGCCCACCAATAGATCAATGTGAGTGAGTAGGGATTTCCATGCAATGAATGCAGTTAGAGCTATAAGTTTATGAAAGCTCAAAAAGAAAACTAAGTGGTCATGCAAAAAATTCCACTAGTTATATGAAAATGACAAAATAGGAGACTCTCTATCATCAAGATCATGGTGCTACTTTGAAGCACAAGTGTGGAAAAAGATAGTAGCAATTGTCCCTTCTCTCTTTCTCTCATTTTTTTCTTTTTTTTCTTTTTTATTTTGGTGGGCATCTTTGGCCTCTCTTTTTTATTTATTTGGGCTTCACTGGCCTCTTTTATTTTATTGTAAAGTCCGGAGACTCCTCCCAACTTGTGAGGGAATCATAGCTTCCATCATCCTTTTCTCACACGGGACAATGCTCTAATAATGAAAATCATCATATCTTTATTTACTTACAACTCGATACCTAGAACAAAACTATGACTCTGTATGAATGCTTCTGGTAGGATATTGGGATGTGCAACGATCTAGCCTAGCAAATGACATCAAAAAACGAACAAGCCATGAAAACATCATGCAAGTTGTCTTACGATCATGCAAAGCAATATGAAAATGATGGTGCATGTCATACTAAACGGAACAGTGGAAGTTGCATGTCAATATATCTCGAAATGGCTATGGAAATGACATAATAGGTAGGTATGGTGCCTCTTTTGTGGAAGGTGTATGGTGGGTGTTTTGAGTAAGGTGGGTTTGATGCACCGGCGAAAGTTGCGCAGTACTATAGAGGTTAGCAAAGGTGGAAGGGTGAGAGTGCGTATAATCCATGGACTCAACATTAGCCATAAAGAACTCACTTACTTATTGCATAAGTCTATTAGTTATCAAACAAAGCATTAGACGCATGCTCCTAGGAGAGAGGTTGGTATGAGTTAACTATCGCGCGCTCCCGACCCTCACACAAAGGTTGACAATCATTAAACAAATCATGCTCCGACTTCATTACATAATGGTTCACCATACGTGTATGCTACGGGAATCACAAACTTAAACACATGTATTTATCCAATTCCCAACTACTCACTAGCATGACTCTCATATTACCATCTTCATATCTCAAAATTATTGCAAGGTATCAAACATATCATATTCAGTGATCTACAAGTTTTACGTAGGATTTTATGACTAATCATGTGAATGACCAACTCATGTTAACTCTCTAAATAGATATAAGTGAAGCATGAGAGTTTTAATTTTTTCTAGAAAAGATATGCCCGTGCTCTAAAAAATATAAGTGAAGCAAAAGATCATTCTATAAATGGCGGTTTTCTATGGGTAGAGAAACACGCAGTCCAAACTTCAAATGATATAAGTGAAGCACATGAAGCATTCTACAAAGCCATACTCAAAAGATATAAGTGAGGTGCATGAAGCATTCTATAAATCAACCAAGGACTTTATCATACCAGCATGGTGCATTACTAAAATAAAAATAAAAAGTACACGACGCTCCAAGATTTACGCATATCATGTGAAGAATAAAAATATAGCTCCAAGTAAAATTACCGATGGTTGTTAGAATAAAGAGGGGATGCCTTCCGGGGCATACCCAAGCTTAGTTTCTTGGGAGTACTTGAATATTACCTTGGGGTGCCTCGGGAATTCCCAATCTTAGTCTCTTTCCACTCCTTATTCCTTTATCCATCGTGATCTCACCCAAAACTTGAAAACTTCAATCACACAAAACTTAACAAAACCCTCGTGAGATCCGTTAGTATAATAAAGCAAATCACAACTTTATGTACTGTTGAAAACCAATTCATATTTTATATTTTCATTGTATATACTTTATTATAATTTTTCCATGGCCTATACCACCGATACAATCGATAGTTTCATCAAAACGAGCAAAACAATGCATCAAAAACAGAATCTGTCTTAAACAGGACAGTCTGTAGAAATCTGAACATTCACCATACTTATGTAACTCTAAAAATTCTGAAACATTAGGACAAAATAAAAAAAATTCATAGCATTACTGTGTAAAAAAATTCAGGAACTTTGGACATACCAGTAAAAAATGTAAATTCAAGCACTACAGCCAAAGTTTCTGTTTTTGCACTGCACACACCAAACAAGCAATCTAATCATCCTAAAGGCAAATCTTGGAACATTATTTTTATAATACAATGTTTTTATACAAGGTGATAATTATTTTTGTTTAGAAGTTTCTGTAATCAAGATTTGCAAAGTTTCCATGGGCATGAACAAAGTTCAAGGCTTGCTCCCACTTTCACAATGCTCGTCTCTCTCACTTTCACTTTTCTTTTTGAAAAAAATTTAGGTTACCCTCTTTATTTTTTTGTTTTTAAAAAATATAAAATCACACAACAGAATTAAATGACTCTCTAAAACTTCCAGGTTGTCTCCCTGGCAGCGCTTTCTTTAAAGCCATTAAGCTAGGCATAAAGTGATCAAGTAATGGATCCACCCGGATCCACAGGTATATCAAAGCCAAATTTAATTAACAATGATTTTTAATTTAGTATTGATCTCAAAATAACATATATCATGCAACAACGAAGTCTAACTCTCTTCCTATGCATCGGCATGTCATAAAAGAACAATTCATGCATACAAAGTAAAGGTCAATACATAGCATATGTAGTTTCTTGCAATTATCATATTGGAAACATAGAGAAGTGGAGATGTAGTTCCTCTCTCGTAATAATTGCAAGTAGGATCAGCAAGCACATGCATATTATATCTATCAAAATCATCATGTGTAATAGTAAAAGGCAGCCCATCTATATAATCCTTAATAAGTGCAAACTTCTCCGATATAGTGTAGTTGGGAGAATTCAAAAAGATAATAGGACTATCATGTGTGGGTGCAATAGAAACAATTTCATTCTTAACATAAGGAACTATAGCAAGTTCATCTCCATAAGCATCTTTCATATTGGCATCATGGCCACAAGCATAGCAAGCATCAAGTTCATCAAAAAGGGATATTTCAAATGAATCCAAGGGATCATAGCAATCAACATAGCATTCATCCTTCGGTAAGAACGAAGGGAAATTAAACAATGTATGAGTTGAAGAGTTACTCTCATTAGAAGGTGGGCATGGGTAGCTAATCCGCTCTTCCACCTTTTGTTCTTCGCTCTCCTCCTCATCTTTTTCATCTAATGAGCTCACGGTTTTAGCAATTTCTTCTTCCATAGATTCTTGCAAAATATTAGTCACTTCCAAGGCAGCAGTCATTCTCTCAATAAATTCAATAATATCATCATTGCAATCATAATTCTCATAGCAATATTTAAGTCTGGCAAAAATTTCAGATTCGTAAGGAACATCATCATCATACTTCTCAAGCAAAGAAGCAATTCCATAAGCACCTTTAAAAACAGCAAATTCTTCTATTCATTCCACATCATAGTAATAATAAATAACTTTAGCATAAGAATCTAAGGTTTAATTATCATTAAATTTGCATTGAAAGGGGAGGTGTCGAGCTTCTATATTAAAGCAACAAGTAAAGTCACATCTCGAGCATGCATCCCAAGCAAACCATCCCAGTATTCTAATTTGATCCCATAAGTGTTTCCCTTTTTGAGATAAGAGATAATCCCTAAAGTATTCACATTGATCCAACGTGTATCCCATTATCAAGTTGAATTGGGTTTTCTTAGGATTATCAAAGTAGTGCATAATATTTTTCACATAACGAGCATCGAGGGTTTTAGGAGGTTCCCCATCTCCATGATTAGCAAGTACATCTAATTTTTTTGGTATTTGGTGTTCCATATCCATAACTAAAGATAGAGAACAAATTATAATAGCAAATAAAATCTACTTAGTGATAAAGCAAACAAGCACACACGAAAATATTCACCCCACGCCATTGCTCCCCGGCAACGATGCCAGAAAAAGGTCTTGATAACCCACAAGTATAGGGGATCAATTGTAGCCTTTATCGATAAGTAAGAGTGTCGAACCCAACGAGGAGCTAAAGGTAGAACAAATATTCCGTCAAGTTCTATCGGCCACCGATACAACTCTACGCATGCATAATGTTCGCTTTACCTAGAACACGTATGAAACTAGAAGTACTTTGTAGGTGTGATAGGATAGGCTAGCAAGATAATAAACAACACGTAAATAAAAACTAGGGGCTTCTAAGGTAAATAAACAACTAAGTTAGTTTAACGAGTGTGGAAAAGTGGTGGTAGGAGTTGCAAAATTGTCCCTAGGCAATTGATAACTAGACCGGTAATCATTATTGCAATTTTATATGAGGGAGAGGCACACGCTAACATACTTTCTCTACTTGGATCATATGCACTTATGATTGGAAATCTAGAAAGCATCGGCAACTACTAAATATCATTAAGGTAAAACCCAACCATAGCATTATAAGGTATCAAGTCCTCTTTACTCCCATATGCAACAACCCACCTACTCGGGTTTATGCTTCTGTCACTCAAGCAACCCACCATAGGCAAATCATGAAAACATTGCAACACCCTACAGCGAGGATACATCATGCTTGCGCCACATGGAGAGCACCATAGAACAACACCAATAATAAAACATGCAACTCAATCCAATCATGATCATCAATCAACCAATAGGACAAAATAGATCTACTCAGACATCATAGGATGGCAACACATCATTGGGTAATAATATGAAGCATAAAGCACCATGTTCAAGTAGAGGGTACAGCGGGTTGTGGGAGAGTGGACCTCTATAGATAGATGGGGGAAGGTGATGGAGGTGTTGGTGAAGATGATAGAGTTGTCGGAGTAGATCGTCGTCACGATGATGGCCCCAGCGACGTTCCGGTGCCACCGGGAGAGAGGGGGAGAGAGACCCCCTCCTTCTTCTTCCTTGAACTTTCCCCTAGATGGGAGAAGGGTTTACCCTCTGGTCCATGGCCTCCATGGCGGCGGAGGCGAGAGCCCCTCCGAGATTGGATCTCTCTCTCTGTTTCTGCGCTCCCAGATTATGGCCTCTCACTGTTTCTTGAATATTCAGAGATCGTAACTCCGATCGGGCTGAAATTTTGAGGGGATTTTCCTTATAAAAATATATTCCTTGCGGATGAAGGAAAGATCCAACCGACCTAAGGGGTAGCCACAAGTCCTCAGGGCGTGCCCTACCCCCCTAGGGCGCGCCTGGCAGGCTTGTGGGCCCCTCGGGCACCGCCTTCTGTTGATTCCACTTCTCAAAATTCACATACATTCCAAAAAAATCTCCGTAAGTTTTTATCCGTTTGGACTTCGTATGATATGGATTTTGTACAAAACAAAAAACATGCAACAAACAGGAACTGGCACTAGGCACTGGATCAATATGTTAGTCCCAAAAATAGTATAAAAAGTTGCCAAAAGTATATGAAAGTTGTAGAATATTGGCATGAAACAATCAAAAATTATAGATACGACGGAGACGTATCAGGTACTAATTGTGCTATTTGGAAGCATAAAATGAAAATGCATTTGCTTGGTCATAATCCTGCCGTTTGGGCTGTTGTTCGTGTTGGCTTGCAAGGTGAATTCTTTAGTGATGGAAGAGAACCGGATCGTGAAGCAAACGCGGATGAATTGAAGATGTTGCAACTCAATGCTCAAGCATGTGACATTATATTCAACTATCTATGCCTCGAAGAATTCAACAAAATCAGCCGTCTTGAACATCAAAAGAGATTTGCGATACTTTGGTTGATATGCATGAAGGAACTGAGTCCGTGAGAGAATCCAAGTTAGATGTTCTTCAAGTTCAACTTGACAAGTTCAAGATGAGGGATGGTGAAGGAGTCGCTAAAATGTACTCTAGGCTAGCTCTAATCACTAATGAGATTGCCGGCTTAGGAAGCGAAGAAATGACTGACAAGTTCATCATTAAGAAGATACTTCAAGCTTTGGATGAGAGATATGACACCGTGTGCACATTGATCCAAATGATGCCCAACTACAAAGATCTCAAACCAACAGAAGTGATTGGTAGAATTGTTGCTCATGAGATGACACTCAAAGACAAGGAAGAGCTTCACCACAAGTCTAGCGGTGCTTACAAAGCCACAAGTGATGCTCCCGCTACCTCAAGCAACAACCTTGTCACAAATGAAGACATAAGCCTCATGGTCAAGAAATTCAACAAGTTCTACAAGAATAGAAGCAAAGATCGAAGCTCCAACTCAAGATATGAAGAGAAGCGTTCGTCAAGTCGTGACCGAAACTGCTACGATTGTGGGAAGCCCGGACACTACTCCAATGAGTGCATGGATCCCTACAAACGAAGAGAAGAGTCACCAAGAAGACGAAGCTCAGGAGATGAATCACCTCGAAGAGAGAGAATGAGTAGAGATGATCATTATGAACGAAGACCCTCGAGGAGAAGTAGGGACTCAGAGAAGAAGGACAAGTACACCAAGAGCTACTCAAGAAGGAAACATCAAGCTCATGTTGGTGAATGGGTTTCCAGCTCCGACTCCGACAACCACTCCGAGAGAATCTATCACTCCAACTACGACTATAGTCAAGATGAAGGTGTTGCCGGAATTGCACTAGTGACAACCAACTCCTATGATCTATTTGATTCACCAAATGAAGGGAGTGGAAGTTGTTTCATGGCTAAAGGCCCCAAGGTATCACACCCCGAATATCTTGATTTTGATAGTGATGAAGATGATTTGCTTTATGATGATGACTTGCTATGTGATAAAACTAGTGATGTTGATCAAAATGAACTTGATAATTCTCATGCTAGTCAAGATAGGTAAATTGACAATGATAATATGAAAATAGAAGAACTAGCTAAAGAACTTAACACTCTTAAGTTAGCCCATGAATATACTCTTGAAGATCATAGAGAGCTTGTAAGAACTCATGAGAAGCTACGCTTCGAGAAGCTCAATTTGCAGCAAGAACATGAATTTCTTAAAGCTATCAATGACGATCACCGAAAGAAGACTTCATCTTATCTTGCCAAACGACTAATCTTGTCTACATTCATGCCACAAGTCAAATCTAATCAAACTAGTAACAAAGGCAAGAAAGGTTCTTCATCTAGTAGCAACAATAAAAATACTAAACCCAATGATGTTGCTCCTAGTAGTTCTATTGATTCCACTAATGATGATTCTCTTAGCCAAGTTACACTTGAGCAAGAAAACAATTTCTTGAAAGGAATTATAGAGAAAGGTATCTACAAGAGTCTTGTCGGGTGCAAACAATTTGAGGAGATTGTACGCAAGCACGGAGGATACCGGAAGAATCATGGTGTTGGCTACTTCAACGCTAATGGAGTTGAGTGGGAAGAAGGTCAATACCCCAATCCCAAGTTTGTTCCTCAAAAGGAGAAGTATTAAAATACTCTTCCCAAGGGGACAAACACTCAAGATGACCTTCCACCACACGACACCAAGTTCAAGGGCAAGAACAAGCTCCAAGAGGACTTTGATTCTTATGAAGATGAATCCCAAGCTTTGGTGAAGTGGGTTCCCAAGGCTACTACAAGCTCAACTTCTACAAGTGCTACTTCAACACCAAGGATCCCCATCAATTTGATGTGGGTCCCCAAGAAGAAGAACTAGAAAGTTCTTGAGGGGTGACTCCGCCAATGAAATTCACTCGCATTCATTATTGGCAAGATCTATTTGCTATCAACGTCAACCCTATGCAATAGTTCAAGGAGTCACGCATTCCCTCAAAGGTAAGAAAGGGACAAGATAATCAACAAATCAATGGACATCATCACACATGCTTTGCACTCCATGTGCATAGATATCCTTGTATTTGTCTCTTGTGTGTTGGGACTAACCCATGTAGGTCAGAAGAGTAAGGAAACAACAAGGATGCTCCCAACTCTTGGTGATCTTCATCAACCTTGAGCATCCACCACTACCTCACCAATATGAAGTCTTCATCAACAAAACCCAAGGTTATTTTATCCCTCTTATGGGGGTATGTCACATCAAGTGCGAGCTTTAGTCTAAGACATGAGTCAAAGCATCTCTTAGTATGTGACAACATTAAATGCTTTATGTAAAAGTGGTAACCTCACTTGTGCTTAAACAATGAGTATGACCTATGATCAAGTATTCTTACTTGGCTCCTAAGTCAAATACTCATATATAGATGACTTCGTCATCACCCAAGTGCTTGTTAGATGCTAGAGTGTTTGTGCATGTTTGCCATGATTTCATTTGACATCTTATTGTGTGAGCATGTTGGTCTGCATTTATTTACTCATTCGAGGATATCCAATTGTTGCTATTTGGCTTTTGATTTATCTTTTGCCAATTGTATAGACAAGAATGCCTAGGACCACTCTTTAGCCATCTATGCTTTCTCACCTCATACTCTATTCATGCTGCATTAAAAAATTGAACAAGTGCTTTTCCGTCCCTCTGTGTGTGCAGCACTCGAAGTTCCGTATCGACAAGGACTGACCATTAAAACCTCCCAAGTGTATCTCGGTGGAACCAACCACAAAATCTCGGTCTCACCGAACGCCTAGGGTTGATCTGGTTTTCAATCTTGGTACCACCGATTCCATCTTATCGATTACATCGAGTTTCCCTGTCAAATGACAGTTGAGGAACTCGGTGACACCAAAAAGTTAGAATCGGTGTCACCGACAGTGGTGGATATAAATACGATGGACCCCGACGCTTTGAAGTTCATTCTCAAACCATCGCACCTTAGAACCCTAAGTTGTCGCCTTCGAGACCCATGGTCATCGCCCTTGTCTCCCTGCGCTCCTCCGCCGCTGGGAATCACCACCGTCAACGAAATCCTCTCCATCGTCACCACCGTAGCGGATCCGCGCCAAGTTAGGGTACGGATTCGACCTCCTTTGTGCTCCTAGTCCGATTCTTGCGCATTGGATTTGATTTTATCTATAAGCCACTCATTGCACGTATTCCTATCCACACAAAATTCCAATTGTCTAGACAATGTTAGTTTTTCTAGGGTTTTGCCGTCCGCCCGATGGAACTCGGTGGAACCGAAGCAAACAAATCGGTCTCACCGATATGCCTTTCTGTGTTGCTGAGAACTGTCTCGATGGAATCGAGTACTACTTTTTGGTCTCACCGAAAAGTGTGCCAAGGTTCTGTTAAGAGGGACAGTCAGTCTCGGTAGCACCAAAATTTTTGCTTTGGTTGTACCAATATTCATTTGACAGAATGCAAAAACTTTGAAAATATATTGTTCAAACTTTCAAAAACCAGCCTCATTTTATGATGACTCGTCTACTTCTGCTCTTCTATACTCTATTCACAGGGTCAGTATGTCAGATGCCGAGGACAGTCAGAATTTGCCAAAGTGGGGTGCTGACATGAGTTCAGGCACAAGCCTAGAGTCCAATCCATTTTTAGATCCCGGCACCCCCAGCTCACATGGGTTGCCCAAAGCTGCTACAAGGACCAGAAAGAAGCTGAATTCAAATCAGGAGGATTCAGACTTTATCCCTAAGGAGATTCTTGCCAAGAAGCAAGAAAAAGCTGCTAAGAAGTCTGCTACTGAAGCTACTTCTTCCAGGAGAGTTGTCAGCAAGATCTATGCCAGCTCTGAAACTATGAAAGCACATGAGAGTGCTAGGGCCACAATGTCTATTGATCCCCCCAAGGAAGTCTATGCCTAAGAAGGCAGTGGAGAAGAAAGCCAGAAAGAGGATTATTCATGTGACTGGCAGTCCTACCTCCATGTATGAAGATCCAGAGGAGGCTGTTGGTGTTGTTGCTGAGGAAGAGGAGGATGAGCCAGCTGCAAAGGCTCCTCCCAAGAAGAAGGCCAAGAAACTTATGGCTGACGCTATGCCAAAGACTGGCACATCCAAGAGCACCAAGTCTACATCCAAGAAGGCTGCGGCTGAGAAACCTAAGAGGACATCCAGACAGATTCCAGCTTCTGAAAAGAACAAAGGAACTGCTTCCAGTGTTGAAGATGATGATGACTTGACAACATTGATGAATCTCAGACCACATCTTCCAGTACATGATGCCAGCCACTTAGTTGCTGAAGATATGAAGAAAAGGAAAGACTCAGGATTGAGAGCTTGGAGAGCTATAGATCCATATGCCCAGAGGAAGAAAACTGTTGTTGACTACAGGTTCTACACCAGAGAGCAGCAAGACTTTTATGAAACAATGCTGCTAGACAAGAGCCCAGCTGTTAGTGATATGAGATATGTTGATTGGAAATTCATTAAGGAGAATGAGGACTACTTTCCAAGTCTCCAAGATAATTTCCACTGCATTGGTCTAGATGAGTTCATTGGCAGAGAGCTTACTACATGGAACGACGAGATGATCATGCAATTCTACTCCACTGCACATTTCTACGGAGATGGTAGGATTTTATGGATGACTGAAGGATGAAGGTATGAATCTACTGTTGTTGAGTGGGCTGCACTTCTAGGAGTTCCAGAGGTTTAGGATGGTGATTTGGATGTCTACACGGAATCCAAGGCGAGCCACAATGCCATGAAGGATATGTATACTCCTATTCCTACAGAAAAAGTGAATCTCACAAGCTAGGATCCATCTACTATCTGCAAGCTGGCCTCCGTACCATGAACACTATTCTGAGGCATACCTTGATGCCCAAGTCAGGAGATGACAAGATGATCTGAGGCTACTCCATTAACATGTTGATCCACCTTGACAGGAACACCAGGATTAGAGTTATGGACTTAATTGTTGAGACAATTAAGAGGGTTGCTACTGATCAAAAGCGCTCTTGCTGCTATGCACCCTACATCCATATGCTTATCTACTCTCAGTTGGAAAAGCACATATTTGCTCTAGATCGTCCACATTTTCCCCTACAGCCAGAACTTGAGGATAACATCGTGGTGATGGACCCAGATCATCCCACATCAGCTACAGCTCAGGCAGAGGCAGAGGCAGTTCGAGTCCCTAGTGCTCAAGTCCCTAGATCCAGAAATGAGCAAATGGATCTTTTGATCTCAGCAGTTCAGGGCATGCAGAAGGATATTATGGGGATTCTGGACAACCAGAACAGTCTTGTGAGGATCTTTGAAACAAGGATCAAGACTCTTGGTGATAAGGTGGACATGGTGACAAAGATAGTCATAGAGCTTCAGAAGGAAGTTGACTCAGTGCACATCCCTCGGGTCTCTTCTACTTTTGATGATGATGGTGATGATGATGAGGATGGATCACCTCTCAGGCTGAGCACACAGTTCACTACTCAGGCTAGATCAGCCACAGTGCCTGCACCAGACTTGAGGCCCTCTTCATCAGCTCCTGCTCCATCAGCTCGAGTTCCTCCAGTATCCACTCCAGCTCCATCCATGACATCTGCAGAGATCTTCGCCGACGTTGTTCTCTCGACTCCTTCATCAACAACCAGAGGAGATCAACCCAAGAATGCTTAGATATATGCCTTTGAACTTTTTGGTAACTTGTTGCCAAAGGGGGAGAAGTGTATATAGATCTTTAGCCTTCAAGTGAGAGAGCATTTGGTGTTTGTTGCTTTTTCCAAAACAATTGCTTTTGGTTGCTATGATACTATTTTGGTTGCTTGTGATACACGCTTGATGATGTTTGATCATACGCTTTAATGTGTGATGCTACTATTTCCTATCATCTTAATGCTCATGTGATGATCATTCATCTTTGCTTGATTGTGTTGTGCTATGATGTTCATTCTAATTATTCTCGCACACCACCAAGTGGTATGTGACATGTAAGAAGTGACCCATGTACCTAATCTATTGTGCATTTGCATTCAAACGCAAATTTAAAAGAATGCACAAATTTAGGGGGAGATCTTGCTTATCACATACTTCTCAAAGCGATGATTATATTCATTGATTACATCTTTGTCGAAGCTTTGATCTATATGTTGTCATCAATTACCAAAAAGGGGGAGACTGAAAGCACATTTGCTCCCTTAGTGGTTTTGGTAATTAATAACAACATATAAGTCATTGAACTAATGTTTCCACCAAGTATATTTCAGGAAAAGTTCAATGATAGGGATGGCAAAAGGATTGTGGAGATTGTGGAATCACCCCAAGATGCAAGTAAATAGGTTGGCCAAGCTTCAAGCAAGAGGACTCTACATTTTAAATTTGTGAGAAATCACTTTGAGTCCATAGGAAAGCCAATACTATTAAAAGGGGGTAAGGTTTTGTTGGTGAACAAAATGCTCATACGTGCACAAGTGATAGTCACCAGAAACATCCACAAGCTCTCCCACCAAAGTTAGTCTATATCCAAACATTCAAAATCGGTGCAACCAACATTCCTATCCTGGTGTCACCGATTCCAAACCTTAGACAGACTCAGCCAAACCCTAACACTTCGGTGCAGCCGACACTGCTTTCAGTGCCACTGATTCCAAACCATAGACAGACTCGGCCAAACCCTAACACTTCGATGCAGATGACACTGCTTTCGGTGCCACCGAGTTGGGTTGCCAAATTTTTGTTATGAAATTTCACACTTTTGGTCCAACCGATAATGTTGGGTCGGCGTCACCGAGATTGGAAATCTGACCGTTGGTCATCTTATCGGTGCAACCAAGATTCCTATATCGGTCTCACCGAGATTCAAAAGTTGCCACCTTTTGGTCACTTCGGTACCACCGAGATTAACACATCGGTGTCACCGAGTTGGTCATTTTGTGTGTAACGGTTGGATTTCTGGGGATGCCTATATATACCCCTTCACCACCACCCACTAGAAAGGGAAGCACTCAGAACTATTCCATACCTATCCTACTCGGTTTTCTGAGAGAGAACCACCTACCCTTGTGTTGAGATCAAGATCTTCCACTCCAACCATATGGATCTTGATTTCTAGCCTCCCCAAGTTGCTTTCCACCAATCCCATCTCTTCTACCAAGCCAAATTTGTGAGAGAGTGATTGTGAGTTGAGGAGTCTATCATCTTGAAGCACAAGAGCAAGGAGTTCATCGTCATTATCGAGCCTATTACCTTTTGAAGGGTGGTGCCTCCTAGATTGGTTAGGTGTCACTTGGGAGATTCCTACTTCGTGTTGTGGAGTGAACCAAGAAGTATGTAAAGGCAAGGAGATCGCCTACTTCGTGAAGATCTACCCATGGTGAGGCTAGTCCTTCGTGGACGGAAGTCATATGGAATAGTCAAGGTTGCTACTTCGTGGACCCTTATGGGTGGAGCCCTCCATGGACTCTCGCGACCGTTACCCTTCGTGGGTTGAAGACTCCATAAACGTGGATGTACGATAGCACCACCTATCGGAACCATGGGAAAAATCATCGTGTCTACAATTGCATTTGATATTCCTACCCTATCCCTTTTACTCGTGCTTGTTGTTACTTTCCACTGCTATACTCTTAGACTTGCATGTGTAGGGTGTACTTGATATGCTATGAATGCTAAAACTTGCCAAGAATTAAAATTGGGAAAAAGGCAAAACTTTTATTTGGTCAAGTAGTCTAATCACCCCCCTAGACCTACTTTCGATCCTACAACATGTTCAAGATCAGAGGTGTAATAATGATAATCTCTTCCACCAAGTAATCCAACAAGTATCCACTACGAGATGTAACCAACACAACTAGTAACCCATAAGTACCAATCTGAGGTTTTGGGACAAAGATTGAATACAAGAGATGAACTAGGGTTGGAGATGAGATGGTGTTGGTCAAGATATTGATGAAGATTGGTCCTCCCATTAAGGAGGAAGCGTTGTTGATGACGATGGCTTTGATCTCCCCCTCCCGGAGAGTGATTTCCCCGATAGTATCTAACTGCCGGAGTGCAAAAGGGCCGTTGCCCAGGTTTCCACCTCAAGACAGCGGCGATTTGTCCCGAAAGGTTGCTTATGATTTGTTCTAGGGTAAAACACACCATATAGGAGAAGAGGGGCATCGAAGGACTAGCAGGGGGCCCACAAGCCATCTGGCCGCGCCACCAGGGGCACGGTCGGTTGGCTTGTGCCCTGCTGGCAGCCCCCCCCCCTCCGGCATATTTTTGCTCCATAAACTCTTAAATATTCCAAAAATATTCTCCGTAAATTTTGAGGTCATTCCAAGACTATTGATTTTTCAGCCTTTTTCTCGGTTTTCCTGTCCAGAATTCCAGTTTCCAGATATTTCACTCCTTATGATGTACCTTGCATATTCAGAGAGAGAATACATAAGAATTGTATGATAATGTGGAATAATGAACAATAATGAGGTAAATAGTAATGAGAATTCATGATGCAAAATGGACGTATCAACTCACCACATACCTTGCCGAACTACTCACACATGGAGATTAGATTGAGGGGAAAAACATTGAAGAACACATCTTGGGATTGATTGATTGTAATATGTCTTACGATGGATGCCTTGTGCGATGCACGATTACAAGTATCAACTAGATGCAAGAGCACTATGGTGGTGGAGATGGCTATGGAGATGAAAATGGAGGCGGCTAGGATCGGTGGATGAAGATGATTATGAAGAGGTTCCGGCTGTGCTCGACACTCCTCTGTTGACATTTTGACGGGGTCCCCTTTATAAAAATTGTTCAGGTGAACAACACACCTCAGTTTGCACACCAAACAACCGCTCATGCAAGCGCATGTGGTCGCATGGAATGTCGTCTTTGACCCTGATGGCCTTCTAGTGCCTCCCAGTGACTTGTTTCTTCTTCATTCTTCTTCCTTTCTTTTCTCCCATGTGATTCCTTCCCTTTTTAGCCCATTTCCTGTGGAAAATATCAAAGTGAGAATTTGTGGAATCCTTTGCATTCATTAGTCATTATTGGCCATATCGGAGTGAGTATCTCTCTTTAATTGAAATATCTCAATTTAAACATGTTTGAAATGAGTGTAAATATATCACTCATCACCATCCACATAATCACAAGAAGTGAAAGTAGAGGTTGAATGCCTTGAGAAGACAAACAGACAAGCACAGTCACCACACTTCAAGATAAGATTAATTCAGGAATGAAACCAGAGTCATGTGCATGCAAACAAAACCTTTTGGATGAGGAATTTAGTATCTTGAGGAGGGGGTACAAGTGTGTGGTGGGCGGTGCCACCTCTCAACGTTCGACGGGTGCCACCGGATCCCATTCCCCATGGCCATCGGTCCCTATCTTGCCAGCGGAAGGCAGGGCATCCCATGAAGATAGATGAGAGGAGTGTGTCACCACTGCCGCCGCTACCGATATCACGCCATGGTCAGATTCAGGCATATTCCCATGTATAGCGAGAAAGAGAGTCGGGCAGCAAGGATCGAGGGCTGCGGTTCCTCGACGGCGGCAAGGGACGCTCGAATGAGCGGCGACTGGAGTTGGCGTGTGGCCAATTTTGGGTGTGGAGGCTGGTCCGTGGAAGAAGCAATTCGTGGGGAGGGGGAAGGTGATTGCAGAAACAACATGAGGAGGGCGCAGTTGGGACTTGCAAAGGGGTCTTGGGAGCATGGAGCTAGGGTTTTTCGCATAGGAGGGAGGAAGGTGTGTTCGTGGGTCGTGGGTCTTTTTTATTTTTTATTTTTGTCTTTTTTTCAGGCTGGGATAGGAGAAGTGGTGTGTGGGAGAAGAGATCGTAGGTTGGGTGGAGGAGGTCGAACCATCACAACAACGACGACAGATTCCCATTTAATAGTAAAGATTTTGAAGGATACTTTGCATGTTGGTGGAGATGTTTTGTGAATGGATAGTTTATAAATTAGAATCACAAGGATAGTTTTGTGAAACATGATGGTGGAATCATTAGTGCACGCAAAAAAGCACAAGAGAAATACAGTTTCTTCATTGCACGAAAAACAACAATCATAGAGTATTTTTCTTCAACCACGAAACAAGACAAGTTTGTATATAGTTGACTTAACAGATTGCTTTGAATGCCCAAGGTTTCTTTTGCGTTAAGGGTTAGCTTTTCGTGGACATGATGGAGATAAGTTTCACTACGTAAATGTAATTTCCTTGAGCTTAATCCATGGCTAGCAGAGATTTTTGAAGACGTGAACAAGGTGGTTCTCAAGAATGCTTCAAGGAACAACAAAATGATATCTCAAGAAATACAAATAGACATCATCAACTCTTGTGACAAAGAAACTATGTACAAGGCATGTGATTGAAGGGCTAGGTGACTGTTGTTTCTCAATACTTTTTGATGAATCTAGTGATATGTATCTACAATAACAATTGTCCCATTGTATGTGTTACGTTGATAGAATAGGAAGGGTAGTTGAGAGGTGTCTTTGTATTTTATATGTTGCAAACACCACATCTTTGACACTCAAAACAACAATTGAGAGCTTGCTTATGGATCATGGTTTGAACTTCTCTAGAGTATGTGGGCAAAGGTATCACAACACTAGCAATATGAAGGGTCATGTCAATGGTCTAAATAAACTAATTATGGTTGAACCCCCTTCTGCCTACTATGTGCATTGTTTTGCTCATCAACTTCTGTTATCTCTAGTTGCTATTGCTAAGGACAATTGCGATTGTGTTTTGTTCTTCAACAACTTCCTAATCAGTTGACTGTTCTTGTGATGTCATGTAAGAAGATTAGAATGCTTCGTGTGGCTCAAGCTGAATGGATTATTAAAGCATTGGAATTGAAAGAAAATGAATCTAGTAAAGGCATGAATCAACATATGGGTTTGATTAGGTCAGGCGACACTCATTGGGAATCTCACCACAAAACTACTACGCATATTCTTCACGTGTATCCTTCAGTTCAATTAGTTCTCAACAAGATAGCAAGAGACCACTTTGAAAACAATGAGGGTGTGCTTGTCGAAACTATGTTAGCATAATTTGAGTCCTTTGACTTTGTTTTTATGGCACACTTGTTGCAAACCATAATTGGGTACACCAATGACTCAAGTATTGATTTGCAAAAGAAAGATCAAGACATTGTCAATGCTGTTGAACTCATTCATTTGACAAACAATCAGTAGTTAATGAGAGATGATGGTGGGTGAGAAAACTTTTCTTGAAGAGACCACTTCTTTTCGTGTCAAGTATAAAGTCAAAGTTCCCCAAGCGTGGTTTGTACAAGCTGCCTAGAAGACCCTCAAGATTATACAAAAAAACTCACAAATTTCCATCGCTTCCCTGTTGAGATGTTTTCGAGTCTTGTTGAAAGGAAACTTAGGGAGCTTGGAGATAGATTTAATGAGGTAAACATTAAATTAGTTCATTGCATTGGGTATTCAATCCTGTTAATTCTTTTGCCGCTTATCATAAGGAAAAAATTGGTTAAGCTTGCATATCTTTTATCCTATGAATTTTATGGAGGAAGATATGATGCATATTCCTTAACAACTTACCCGCGTCATTATTGATATGCATAGAGATGGGAGATTTAGAAAGGTCAAAAACATAGTCGAGCCTTCTATTATCCTTGTCGACACAAACAAGAGTGTTGCTTTTAACTATATTTAGAAGCCTCTCAAATTGGTTATAATCCTACAAAGTAGCAACTAGTGTTAAGAGAGTATTCCCTCCGATGATTTTTGTGAAAGACAAGCTACGGAAAAATAGGGATTCAACTCTTGAATGATTGTTTGGTTACAATTATCGAGAGTGAATTCTCTTTTCAAGTGAAGGATGATTTTGTCGCATCTCGCTTTCTAGCCGTGACAGACGGTGTGATCGTGTTGTAATTTTCTTATCTATTTTGTACTAGCTTTCTTGAAATTTTGAGATATTGTCGCACTATTTGTATTGGCATTGCCACGAACCAATTGGCTTCGAGTTTTCTCACCAACACGGTGACATTTCTCACCACCACGGTAAACATCTCTGGAAACACCTGCGTGAAAGGAGTGCATCCTGTATGGTGCAAGCTGCTCCACTTTTGGACGTTAGATAGGGCAGTCGACCTGCCCGTCGCCGCCGAGCCGCCGGTCGTTCGTCCAACAAAGCATCCCCGAGCACCTATAAATGGACCACGAGCCCACGACACGACGGCACGTCCACCGGTCGATCGCACAGTGCATCGCGAAACAAACCCAGTTCACGCCGATCATCATCATTCACCGATGGCTCGACGCCGGAGCGGCGGCCTCTCGTCCGCGCTGAGCCTGGGGCTCGCCGTGCTGGCCGTCACATGGGCGGCGTCCACGGCGCAGCAGCAGCAAGCGCCGCCGCAGCCGCCTGCCATGCCGAGCCCGGGCGTGAGCGTGCCGAGCTGCCCGCCGGTGCAGGCCTCGCTGTCGCCGTGCGTGAGCTACTTCATCGGCAACTCCTCGTCGCCGTCCGACGCGTGCTGCAGCCAGATGCGGGCCATGTTCCAGTCGCAGGCGCCCTGCCTCTGCGCCGCCGTGGCCGCGGTGCCCTCCCAGCTCGGGTCCGTCGTCGGGCAGGTACTCCCCAACGCCTGCAACCTGCCCCCCAACGCCTGCTCCGGTACGCGCACGCTGCCACCGACATGCTCCTACATGTATAGAAAAACTGAAAAACTGAGAAGCTCTAACCACTTCTGTTGGTGTGTGTGTGTGCGTGCATGCAGCTGTGACAGGGACCTCGGGCTCTGCTCCGGCTGGTGGCGCAACGGCGCCGGCGTCGTCTGGGACACCTACTGATGCCGCCGCGGCTGCGCCGGTGGCCGGTCCGGCTGATGCGAACCCGGCCGGTACGCCTTCCGGTGGTGAGGTGAAGTCGACGGTTGATTCCGCTGCCGTTGAGTGCAAGGGGACCTCCGCTGCCCTCGTCGTCCTGGCCATGGCTGCCTCGTTCCTAGCTGCTTATGTTTTCTGATCTCGTCATGTGATTCCTGCCGGGCATGTTGTGAGTCTGTCACACGATTAGATGGACGTGTCGCCTGATATCAGTGTGTCCGTCATTGATTTGCTCCGATGCACATCAGAGTTGCTACTTCTTTTCATCTGTTATACCCAATGCGCATCAGAGTTGTCACTTGGTGGTTCGATATATACAGTGCTAGCTTTTGTAACAAGGAATTGATTTCACTTTGTGGCTTCCTCCAACGTCTCACGGAGCTGGGTATGGACGAAGGCTACCACTCCTGAATCGTACTCCCCTCAGTTCCAAAATATAAGAAATTTTAAAGAATTCATTATAAACTACATAAGAAACAAAATAAGCAAATATACACTTTAAAATATGTCTATATACATCCGTATGTAGCTCATAATGAAATCTATAAAATGTCTTATATTTGAAAACGGAGAGTAGTATGTAGTCCAGTGCCGTAACAACCCGTAGAGTTCTCGACAAACCGTCCATGATACACCTGAATTCGTGCTAGATTTGAACAGCTTCTTTGGTCTAAATTTCATCAAAATTCGTGCTGTATTTGAACAGGGGTTCTTTATTGTGTCGGCATCATCTTCTGCAAAGTACTCCCTCCGTTTTTATTTAGTTCGCATTTTAGTTTTGTCATGAGTCAAACATTATAAAGGTTAACAATGTTTATAGAGAACAATATAAACATTTACAATAAGGAACATGTATGATACAAAAATATATCCAGTGATGAATGAAATGTTATTTTTTGGCATTGTAGATGTTAATTGAAAAGTTATAAATTCGAGCAAAGTTCACAATCTTTGACTTAAGACAAAACTAGTATGCGGAGTAAATAAAAACAAAGAAACTAATATAAGAACCGATGAAAAGAAATCATTGGCAAAGCTAGAACCTCCTGGGAATAGGAGGGTTTTCCGAAATGTAAAGTGAAAAAAAATTGGTGGAGTCTGAATCTGATCTAGGTTTAAACAGAATTTTGGGGCAAAAATTGATAATTTCTGTCAAATTCAAATTACAGAGGAGACCAGACTCTGACAAAATAAAAAAAACGAGAACTAAAGCGGAATTAGAAGCCACCAACGTCTTCGCTTCATAGTAGAATGAGGACTCAAACCAGGGCTGGCGACAGCAACCACGGTGTTGTTCACCGCTCCACCCACGAGAGCTCCTTAAACTCCGACCAAATTAAAACCAGGACTTGTAGTAAAACCTGGTGATGTCGTGCGTGTTGAACCCAGAGGCCGTGACATATGTGGCTCTTGTGCCAATTCGAAGAATACGTTTGTCAAGAAATGCCGACGGTGGTCACCACTCACCATCGATTTGTACCACCTCCACGATGCGTCATGGACCTTCGGCGCGTAGTCCCCAGGCAGCTAGTGGCGAGCGATGCAGGATCGATAGGGGTCGCACCACGTGGCAAAATACTAGGGCACTGCCATTTCCCACAAATCAACTATCCTCGCTAATTTGAACAAATAGCGTAAAACCATCACATTAAGTTTAGGGTTTGAAAACCCACCACTTCGGAATTTCTCGCAAAAAATATCCAACGGTATTGCGCCTAATTTTCCCCGTAAACACCGATCACCCGCTTGATTAAAACTGAGCACGATTATGACATGTTGAGCCCGCATGTAGGCCCTGGTATGGCACAAATGTCAATTTTGTTTTGTTCGGTTTTTTGTGTCAAATATGGGTTCGGTCGGTTTGATTCAAGAGTTCAATGACGGCCAGTGTGATTCTTACGAACCTTAATAACAGATAGGGGTGTTTTTCGAAAATGTTTGAACGTTTAGGACAGGTAGGGGCCACACTGGGTACTTTCGTGGGGTACTAGAGCTAAAGGCTCTGTTTTGGGTCAGCAGGCGAGCATGAGAGGCAAATCAATCGGGTTGGTGACCAACCGTCCGTCCAAGCCGAGCTCATCAAAGCAGGAAAGTGGCCCGGTAGGATGGACCTCTCGCAGTCACGGAGCGGCCGGCAGCGGGTGACATTCTCCGGTCAGTTCACCGGCGAGCCTCCAAAAGCCGCCACAGGACCGGACCACCCCGGCCCGGGCAGCAGTTAGATAGACCGGCCCATCCACCGTTCCCGAGCTTTCCACCCGTCGCGTCGCGCTTGTTTTCCCAACAGTTTCTCGTATAAACCCTGCCTCCACGATCGTCTTCCCCTCGTCGGATCAATCCAGTCCATCCCATCCCATTCCACAAAGAATTATCCAAAAGGAAATGGCTCGGCGCGTGCTCGGGGTGACCGCCGTCCTCGTCCTCATCGCGGCGTGCTCGGCGCAGACGACGGTGCAGCCGACGGCGATGACGATGCCGACGTGCGCGCCGGTGCCGCTCAGCCTGTCGCCGTGCATCGGCTACCTCTTCGGCGTCGGGTCGGCGGCGCTGCCGTCGTGCTGCTCGCAGCTCCAGGCCTTCTTCCAGTCCCAGGGGCCGTGCCTGTGCGCCATGTCCAAGCTGGCGCCCAGCCCCTTCGGCCTCGTCCTCGGCCAGGTCCAGGGCATGATCCCCAACGTGTGCGACCTGCCCACCGACCCATGCCACGGTGCCTTCCTCACCTCCTTCCTCTCTTCTCCAACTGCGGCACTTATTTTAAGACGAAGAGAGTACAGCACACCATTGACAGCATTTTCGCTGACGGAAATCTGATGATGATGATGATGTCAATGCAGATGT
This sequence comes from Hordeum marinum, assembly GCA_022496015.1. Taxonomy (NCBI): domain Eukaryota; kingdom Viridiplantae; phylum Streptophyta; class Magnoliopsida; order Poales; family Poaceae; genus Hordeum; species Hordeum marinum. The sequence goes on from CM039675.1 coordinate 8,839,290, forward strand.
TGCCGGCGTGAGCAATTCGACGACGGATGACTCGACGCCGACAACCGCAGTGGCCGCGGCTCCAGAAGCGGCACCTCCGGCGGGAGAGCCCGAGCCTGCAGCCACGGCGTCGACCACACCGGAGAGTGCTGGTGCGACTGGAGGGGCACCACCGGTGGCAGGTGACGATTCTCCCGCCCCTGCTGCTGCCACGGCCACAGGACAGGTTGTTGCACCCCAAGGCGCTGGAGCAAGCACCGATTCAGATTCACAGGGAATATCCAAGCTCCCAGAACTGCTGCACGCAGCAGGCGCGCCGAGCTCCGCCGCTGCCACCGTGCTCATCAGCGTCTTTCTTGCCTATGTTTCGGCCATGTTTGTGTGACACCCCATAGACATTACTGTTGTACCAGCGAATGTATCCATGTACCATACGATGCGGTGTAGATTCAGGCCACGCGGTGTTTTATACAATGTTGCAGTGAAAATGTTACAGTTCATGTGTTGAAGCAAAGCAAATGCTCTGGAGTTTCAGATCCTCATAGCTCGCGAGGGTCACAACAACGGAATCGGATAATGTTCCTTTGGTGGATAACCACTAACTGCCGCAATTCCCCCCATTTTCACACAAGGAAATGGTGAAAAAATGACGACACTGTTTGACAATGCTGCGGATGAAGTAGCGTAACATGTTACCAGTCTACAGTTAATATGTTAGATTGAATAGACTACATCATAGCTTAGCAGCCAAAAATGCACATAAGATGCAAATCCTCATGAATGCAGGAAGCTAGGTTCCTGGCAGCATCTCATTCTGCCATCGACCGGCACCTGAAATACGAGGCTGGGGTCTAGGGATGGTTGTTCCCCCTGTCGACAACTCAACCAACATAAGTCCACTTCCATCACTCAACATGGTATTTGAGTGTTTGGGTCACAACAGCGACTGAAAAACCAAATCAAGAAGAAAATGTCACCAAGGGATGAGGCCATGAAAAACGCTTGATAGAATTCATTCAAAATCTAAGGAAAAATATCCAGCGCTAACTCAAAACAATTAAGGTCAATATCCTAAGCAAAATGCAGGGTAGAAAGCTTCAGTAAATAAAATACGATATGAAGAGGCCTCTCCACAGCGATTAGACGCTCCCATCCGTCCGATTCGGACATGCACAGCCTGGATCACCTCTGTCATCTACCCCAACCCCACCTTTACCGCGAGACAGCTACCAAATGTAAACTGGGCCACTACTCTGCAGAACGACTTTGGCGATTTCCTGTGAACTGGGCCAACCACGTGCGCGAACCCAGCCCAGCGCCATGGCCAGTGTGAATTACTAAAACATGACAATAAAGGAAGTTACACATTATGATGGATTCTCTTGTTATATAGCACAATCTGATATCATCATGCATATTTGAAGTGAAGCCTTGGTCATAACTGCCTGCAGGACTACCCCTACACTACACTCTAGGTCATCAAATGCTTGATAAGTCCATGGCACAAAGAACAACATTGAACTTTCAGTAAACACACATGTATCACTAAGGTTACTGCAAAGACACTTACACTTTAAGAAAACACATGATAACAAATCCAAAAAACCCGGTTATTAAATTCACCAGGAATTCAAGGTGTCCATATCAAGTAAAATGATAGAGACAACTTACAAGATCACACGGTTAGATACACACGACAGTTCACCTATGTGCGCGCACGCACAAATTCATCCAGCCGATCCCACACCTCAAGAGCAGCTGGTCTGTCTTGATGCCTTTTATTCTTGCTTATCTGCACCATAGGTTAGTAATAACACAATAAAGCAGCTGTAAGTGGGAGCAAACTAGAATTTGAACACAGTAACAAAAACAACCGACAAATTTCTCCCACTCACAGATACGATTTTGACATTCCACTGTTTGACCACTTTTGCTGCATCCACACTATCATCTTCAAAGCGTACATAGAAACCAATAACTGAGACAAGTTTAAAATGTTAGGCCACAGATGGTATCAGACTTGCCATGCTGAAAGAGAAACAGAGCAATTTAGAGTTTCATGTTGCATTACAAATAGCATTTATGATCAAGTTAGTGGGAGGCTTTGCTGGGAGCAGAGACAAAAGGAACAGCAGCCTGATATGATTTGGTTAGTCATAGCAGCAGTTATTTCTTGCTCGACAGTCAATGTCAATGTCAAGAACAAGCATTCAAACCCAATTGGGTTAAACAAAGGAAGCACTCAAAGTGTACTCCCGATACAGACCAACCGTATCCTGCAAAGTTAAAGGATAATTCAGCAATTCCTATGAACCTTGGTACAAACATCTTGAATCAGTGATGTGATTATTTCTACAGTTGTTGACCAAAAACTAAAGAAGCTCTGAGGAGCTAACACAAATTTCACATATACTACAAACATATAAGCACTGGAATGGCAAGAAACCCTCTCACCTTTGTTGAAGATGTCCACATGGCCCTTGAAGGGCCAGTCCTTGAACTGCCACTCCTTTCCGAGCACAAACACGGCCACCACCCGCGCCCAGTCGTCGGCCTTGAGCGAAGCCGGCTTGTCCCTAACCTCGAAGGCCACCGGACCCCCAGCCCCACGGACGTGCTTCTTCTGCAGAGTCACGCACTCCGGCTTGGGGCTCCCCTTCATCGCCCGCATCTTCTCGTCGCTGGGCACGAACACGAAGTCCTCCAGGAAGTCCCTCACGTTGTAGATTGTGATGAGCGTCTGCGACGCGCTGGGCACCAGTATGATGGGCACGAAGCCGTCGCCGAGCGACTTGTCGGACTTGGGGTTGGCGAGGGCGGCGGCGGCCGTGGCGGAGGGCTCGTGCCGGGCCGCGGAGGGCGCGCTGTCCTTGTTGCGCACGCGCTCCTCCTCGCGGCGCAGCGCGGCGTGGTAGATGGCGAGGAAGTCGCGGCCGCGGGCGTCGAGGACGGCGTTGCGGTCCTTGAGGGGCCGCTCGAGGGCGCGGACGTGGGCGGTGGAGGCCTCGTCGGCGTCGGGGTCCTCGTCCGCCTCCGGCGGCGGCGGCGGGTGGGCCTCGTGGGGGAGGGAGGAGGGGAGGAGGGGCTCGGAGGGGAGGGAGTTGTCCCCGAACTGGAGGAAGTCGAGGAAGGTCTTGCGGTCCGGGAGGGAGACGGGCGGGATCCGGCGGAGGCGGGCGGCCTGGAGGAAGTCGGTGTGCTTGAGGTCGTTGTGCTGGGCGAGGAAGACGGCGGCGGAGAGCGGGTAGGGGCGACCGGACTGCTTGGAGGTGAAGGCGGTGGGGGCGTTGGCCGGGAAGGTGTAGTCGTCGCCGAACTGGACGTCGTCGCCGTTGAAGATGATCTTGTCCAGGTCGCCGCGGGCGGCGTAGTCCCGGAGCACGGCGAGCGGATCCATGGCGACGCCTCCTGAGCTCTGGTTTGGGTTGGGGTTTCGCTGGATCTGGCTCTGGCTACGGGGTTTGTGTTTTTTTTTCCTGGGAATCCAAGAACTACGTCGTTTAAATCACCTAGCCCATTAACGAAAGGCCCAAGGTAAATGGGCTGGGTAACTTATGTGCGATTTAACGGTAATCTAGAGATGAGTCTTCGTGGACAGTAAATTAAAATAATTTGTCTAAAAAAATTAAATTCAAAAAATCATCTAAAAAGTAATTACAAAAAAAGGTTCTAGATTTTCTAGAAATAAATAGTTTGAATTGCTTACCACATGTGTCATGTGGTAAAAGAAGGTCTTGGATGTGCTAGGAGTGTGCAAATTTTAATGGTCAAATGACATCCCATGAGCTCATGGCAAACAAAAAATCTGAAACAAAATCGAATCGACATCATGCTTTCTTCCAAAGCTTCTTTGATGGTCAATTTTCTTGTATGTATCAACATTTTTAGGTGGGATTTTGAACGAGTCGTTGCCGGCACGGACGCGTCCTTGACCTCATTAGGGAGGACACCCAGGCTGACGTGTTGCGGGATGCATTACTGCGAGCCATCCCTGAAGCTTCTGAGCATGCTATGGTGCTCTTTTTACTGTACTCTTTTTTTCCAGAGCTCTTGCTCATTTACAGCCAATGATTATCAAGAGCAAAATGCCAGTGTCCTTTCACCCGTAGTTATGTATAAAGAAGTTTTTCTATCTAGGACATAGCAGAGTTGTTGCATCTCTTAGAAACTCCATAAAAATTTCTTGAATCAATGAGTTTTAAAAAATTGTGGAAAATAAATCAAATTTGCTAACATATTTAGAAATTTGTGAACATTTGTTTGAATTCACAGGAATTCTTTCGAATTTGGAACGTTTTCCAATTTTGTGGTTTTTTACACCCAGGAACATTTTGAATTTTTTTTAATCTATTGGAATTTAGATCCTTTTTCAAGCTCCTGAATGTTTTTAAATCCAACAATATATTTAATATTTATGTTTTAAAAAATCATAAACATTTTTGAAATTCAAATTTTTGTGGTAATTCGTGAAGATTTTTTAAATCCTATGATTTTTAGATGAATTCGGGGTTTGTGAATTTTTTAAAAAAACAAAAAACAAAAAAAGAGAGAGAAAAGGGACATCTCGCCCTGCATATAGCCTGGCACAATTTGTGGAAAATAAATCAAATTTGCATGGAAAATAAATAAAAAGATAAATCAATGCTTCTCGTGCAGAAGAACTGGGCAAGGGGGGGCACGCTTCCTATATTTTTTCCCTTGTAGGATGGGAGTATGAGTTCCTTGGGGGATCGGGGATGGGCCATTCACTACGGTCCAACACACGAAATTCAACCAAGAATCGAAGAGAAGTCAGTTGATTTCAAAATTTAGAGATCTTATTTAGCATGTGATTTGTGCAATGAGTGGTATTTCTATAGTTAGGAGACTCGTAGTTTAGCTAGGAATGACGGATACCCTAGATGTTGGACAGCGTGTGTGGCTATCAACACCTCCCATGAATCTTTATATCCCTATGAACTTAGGGCGTGTTCGGTAGCTCTCCAGTTCCTGGTTCCGTCGACTCCACGAGTGGAGTTGGGCCGAACGCCCCGACTTCGCGAAGTCAGAAACGAGAAGCTGACGAGCGACCTAGTGTAAAAATTGTGGAGTTGTGGAGCTGGTCTTTCCCAACTCTTAGAAAACGAAGGAGTTGAAGTTTAGTGAAATTACATGGAGATGCCATCGCGAAGTGAGTTGCTAGCGTACCGGTTCGCTTTCTATTCCCTCTCAAGCCAGATCTTTGCCTCACATCCCAGCCTTTTTCCCAGGCCTACGGCTAGCAGCCCAACAACTATTGCCGACTGGGCCACAAAACACTAAATGGGCTTTGAACCTGGAGGAAAACGACCGAATCCCAGAAGCTACGGTGCCGAACGAAACGCTGCTTCTGGTTTTTTGTACGCGGAGTTGGAAGCTGGCGATGGAAGCTGGCGATGAGGATTTTTGGGCTGGGGAGGGCTACCGAACACGCCCTTAGCTACGTAAAATAAATAGATGTTGTTTATCTAAAAAATAATTAATTTTATGAAATTGAAACCGACTGGAAACCAGCGCGTCACACATGTCAATGTATCATTGGACCAGAAAAATCAACCTATACCAAATGAAAATTCAATCAATTGGTTGGACAAAAAAAAAGGTGCACGAGAAGCATGCATGTATGTCAAACCCTTGATCTCTTTCTGTGAAGTCTCAATTACTCTACAGTCGAGTCAAAACCACATCCTCCGGTCATATTAATTGAGTCTCCTTTTGTACAGTACAACTTTGTATTAAGATTAGCTTATTTCATTCGGTCAAGATTTGTCTACTAATCATGCTTAAATCTATTTACAACCATGTGATCAAATCTAATCAAAGTCTTCTTCCCATCTTGTCTCGTCGTCTCCACATTAAATTATTAATTTTGGTGAATACATATTTTAATATTTTCTTTTACACAAAGCCTAAACCTATATTTTGCATGAGATGATAATACTTTTGAAAATAAACTTTTATCATCAAAATCATGTTTTGAGTCCTATATCATGCTATAGTATCCTCTACAGCTTCAAAAATAAGTTTTGAAAGAATTAAAATATTTTTAACCCATTTTCAAAGTCAGCGGGAGCATTATTATCATTATGACATGTATGTATATATTTGACGCAAACAAGTTCTTCTTTACAGAGGAAATTCGACCAAGACTCGAAAGAGAAAGCAATCGAATTTACAGAGGAGAAACCAACTGGAAATCGACGACTCAAACGTATAAGGCCCTGTTTGTTTTGGATTATGGGACCAGATTCAGCTATGCCAGTAAAGCGGAATCTGGAATCTGAAACAAATTGCTATATGAAATCAGCTTTGCCAGTCAAGCTGAATCTAAATTTGGACCATTTTTAATGCAATTTCCTGAAGCACCTCAAGGTGTATTTTGGTGACGAAGCTGATTCATTTAAAGCGAATCTACAGGTGATTAAAATCCAAGCAAAGCTGAAACAAACATGGTCTAAACATACCATTGGACATCAAATGAAAAAGGAAGTGTTTAGGCCTTAATCGTGAAGTCTAAGTCAAGTGGTATAATATGTAAAAAAGAAAAAAAAAACTTAAAAATTTTGTTTACACAAATCTTACTGCAAGATCAACTGATAATAGTGTGTACTGAGACTTATTCGATTGATTTTTAACAGAGCCGAATGAAAAATTAGTGGACTGATTAAGAAGAGATGCACCGGACGCATGCATTTCCCTTGGTCTCTGACTGTCAAGCCTCAAGTACTCTGCGGTCAATCCAAAACCGCAGCAGCTTCTTTGTCCGGTCAAGATCGCCGACTCCACGCTAAATAATACCCTGCGTGGAGTCGTGGACGCCAGTCGGGAGAGGAAGCATGGAGCACCAGCGACGGGAGCCGGCGCCGGAGACGGAGGTGACCCTGCGCGAGTTCACCGAGGCCGACGCGGAGGCGCTCTTCGAATGGGCGTCGGATCCGCGCGTGGTGCTCTTCCAGCGCCGCGAGGCCTACGCGCGCGTGGACGAGGCCCGCCGCTACATCCTCGACCACGTCCTCCCGCACCCGTGGTACCGCGCCATCTGCCTCGGCACCGGCGAGGGCGCCGTGGCGGTGGGCTCCATCTCCGTCAAGCCCTGCGGCCCCGCGGCGGGGGAGGAGGAGGGCGCGTCGAGGGCGTCCGTGGGCTACCGCGTTGCGCACGGCCACTGGGGCCGCGGCATCGCGACGCGCGCGGTGCGGATGGCCGCGGCGGCGGCGTTCGCGGAGTGGCCGCGGCTGCTGCGGCTGGAGGCCATGGCCGACGTGGAGAACCCGGCCTCGCAGCGCGTGCTGGAGAAGGCCGGGTTCGTGAGGGAGGGCGTGCTCCGGCGCTACGTCCTGCTCAAGGGCACGCCCAGGGACATGGTCATGTTCAGCCTCGTCGAGTCGGATCGCCATGGAAATGAGTTCCTACCTCGAGCGCCAAAATCACAAGTGAAAGAACCATTTGAATTGAATAAGGGCCGGCGGGGAGCGATGGACCCTGACGACGGCGACGCGCGGCATCAACAGCAGCGGCGGCGGCGACAGGAGCCGGTGTCCGCGGAGGTGTCGCTCCGGCCGCTGGGCCTGGCGGACGTGGACGACTTCATGGCGTGGGCGTCGGACGAGCGCGTGATGCGCCACCTGAAGCGGCCCCTGTGCGCGACGAGGGAGCAGGCCGTGGCGCAGATCAGGGACACGGTGCTCAGCCACCCGTGGTTCCGCGCCGTCTGCGTGGCGGGGCGCCCCGTGGGGCAGGTCTCCGTGTGGCCCTACCCCGACGACGGCGGCCACCGGGCCAACCTCGGGTACGCGCTGGCGCACGAACACTGGGGCCGCGGCATCGCCTCCGCCACCATCAGGATGGTAGGTAACTACTCCGGTCCGGTCCGGCGTCGCGCGTGGAGTGAGTGACTGACTTGCCGTGCGCGCGCAGGTGGTGGGGAGGGTGTTGGAGGAGCTGCCGGGGCTGGGGAGGCTGGAGGCGGTGACGGACGTGGGGAACGCGCGGTCGCAGAGGGCGCTGGAGAAGGCCGGGTTCCGGAGGGAAGGGGTGCTGCGCAGCTACATCGTCGCCGGGGACGCGGCGGTGTACAGCTTCTTGTCCTCCGACCCTCGTCCTCGGCTCCCGTGATGCCGGCCCGCTGTTTCGCTCGGCACCTCGTGTAAATCTCCGCCGTTAATAACAAGTTTAAAACTGAAGCCGTGATGGTTACTAGTAGCTAGTATTGTGTTTGTCCAAGGAATTCCATCAGCAGAGACTTGCTTGGGAATATTACTGTGGGTTTTGCTTCAACATTGAGGGTTCATGCTTCAAAGTCCATAATCTAGGTTTCATAAACTGTGTCGAAACATGATAAAAATGGAAAGTCACTAGACACTGGCATATCAAAAATCAGATGCAGTGACCTGACCTACCAGGTTAACAAACCTGTCAGGGGTCAAATGCTGAGATTAATCCCTTGCCCATGATTCCTCTAGGATTAGTTTACATGCTGGAGGAGGCAGTACCAGCACCAATAATGCAGTACCAGCAACCAAAAGACAAAGAAAAAGATCGACACCCAACAGGCAACAGTACTACAAGCAGAACTCACTCATGAATGATGGCATGTCAATCGTAATTCATAATCATGTTGGTCCAAACAACAGTGCACCCACCGCCAATTTTTCACCCAAACAGCGTGATGATTAGGAGCAGTTGAGCTCTCATTATGCTGGTGCGGGCTGTTGCATTTTAGGCCCCCCACCCCATGGGCCATGGCAAACCACACAAACCTATGAGCCTTTTTTTTCAAACATGGCTGCTGACCCTAGCTAGCGCTACTTTTGTCCCCCTGGATCACTGATAGAGGTGCAGTTGGTTTCAGTTCCATCTTCCCTTGTGATGAATACAGTATAAGCAAGCAAAGTGTTTGATGGTGACAAAAATAAAAACTAAGAAAATTTGATGACTGACAAGCACTGCTGTTTTGTTTTGATCGAGTGGATCTGTCAAAAGAGCCGTGCAAAGTGTTTGATGGTGACAAAAAAAAACCCAGAAAATTTGATGACTGACAAGCACTGTTGTTTTGTTTTGATCAAGTGGGTCTGTCAAAAGAGCCATATGGATGATTTTGCTTTCCAAACACAATAGTTTAATGAACACAATTTCTTTCAGAGTGCATTCTGGGACAGATGGCTCCATGTCACCTCTAATGGCCAAAATTTAACTTGCACAACATGGCAGGATAGAACACCGGCACCAAATTCCATTTAGCTAGAGCGTCGAACATCGGCCCCCAACAGCGCAACCTCTTGCAAAAGTGGGCAAAGGTCTTTTAATCCGCGGCAAAAGACTAAAACCGTTTCTGTTCTCCATGACCAAAAAACATCATCCAGTCTTGAAAAGTGGACAAAAAACTAAAAATGGAAAATAAATCTCATCTCGGTTATTCAGGGCCATCATGCCTTCTCCTCCACTGAAACTCTCTTGTGAAATACACCATCCCTCCCTCGTTCAGCTAGCTAGCGCAGGTTGTCCACCGCTTCGTCGAAAAGCATTTCCCGGTACCGGCATTCGTCGCTGCAGAATGCTTTGTTGCCCCTGAAGAAAGAAAGAATAAGGACCAATTATATCACAGAAATGTGCCAATAATGCCCAGTTGATGAGTTGTTAAAAGAAGCAGAGAGCTTTTGGGGGCAATTGATGTTCATGCTACGCTCTTTGTGCAAAGCAAAGGCACAAATAAAACTGCTCTGATCGAGAAGATAGCATCTGAAATCGTGAGGCCGGCTAAAAGTTTTTGAGCACATCTCCAGGCTAGAGTTTATCACTTGAATCAATGGACCGTCCAGCAAAGCAAGGGAAGCAAGAACAAAGTCATGGCACAAATCCCTTTCCTATCGAACCAAACTCAACTCGGTATAATGTTTTGGCATAAGGCTGTCAAACTAGCAATTATATACTATGCGATTCTTTATTTTTTTGTGTTTGCGCTGACGATGATAGCTGGTCCGGGTCATGGTCAGGAGTAGGCTTGGGACAGGGACCTGGCTTAGCATCTAGCAACATCATCAATTAGGATGGATGCCAAAATAATTTAATCCCTTGGAAGAAGTTGTTAACATAATAATCCCCCGGGGCAAGGCCCCAACATTAGGATAATGAGCTTCTTTTGCATAGTTTTGTACGCGAAAGCGATGCGCAAGGAAACATTTTATTTTGTCCGGAGCAAACAAGGCCTACTCCACTAAATAAGCTCCAATAATGAAGAAGAATCAGACCCATTCACAAAGATATATTACTGGCATAGTCTTGATGAAGTATATATACAGCAGACGTACTATCTTGAATTCTTGATACTAGTACTAGTTATATATCAACAATCAGCGAGTTCAAATGGCCGTGTGCATCGCTCGATGCAAAGGCTGGGGGTATTCCTCATTTTCGAAAATAATCAGCGAGTTGATGATTACATAGATAAAACTTGCGATGATAAAGCACTCAGTGTCAAATTGCAGTAAATAAAAACTGAGAACTTGGTGTCAATGCACAATTTCATCCCTCCCCTGCCTTGTATATTTTGTATTTGCTGGTCCTGGTCATGGTCAGGAGTATGCCTGGGACTTGGACCTGGTTTAGGATGCCAAATAGTTTATCCCTAGCTAGGAAGTTGTTAACATAATCCCCAAGGGGCCCCGACAGTAGGATAATGAGCTTATTTTGCATAGTTTTCTACGCGAAAGCGATGTGGAATCAAAACAACTCCCTTACAAGGACATATTTTGTTCCCACCAAACAAGGCCTACTAATTAAGCTTCAATAATGAAGAAGAATCAAATCCATCCACCAAGATATATTATTGGCATAGTTAGTATGAAACTGTCATGATCTTGACGAAGTAAGTATACTGCAGATGTATAATGTTGATACTGCTATATATCGACAATCGGCGAGTTGATGATGATTACATGCATAAAACTTGCAATGATGAAGCACTCCATGTCAAATACTAGCAGTAAATAAAAACTGAGAACCTGATCTTAGTGCACAATCTTATCCCTCCCCTGCCTTCTATCTACTCTGCATCTGATATTACTACTACTACTACTTGTGACAGGATATCATCCAATGAGCAGTTCAGGAATTATATTCTGCTCCATGGTGTCAATGCACATTTTTTTATGTAAATTGTGTTGTTTCAATGCCTGCAGTGCAAGTTCACATGTAGCAGATCATGGAGTATGTTGTCAAAATTATGTCTTCAAGCTTTGAGATCATCTTTAAGTTTAGCATGAACAGACCATTTCGCACATATAATTATATATATACTCCATAAGCAGAGCAAGCAGCAGAAACAGCCACATGAATCAATCATCAACATATATGGCTGCTGATTGCTCTAAACCATATATTGTACAAGAAAATTTGTAAAATGGCGAGTAAATTTTTGAAGAGATCTGCATACAGAGAGGGAACTCACTGATGGATGAAGGTATCATTGGCATGCCCTGCAAGTTGCCTGTGGCATGCATGGCAAGAGCTCAAGAAACCGCTCGCCGGCACTGCGTCGCCGGCGGTGTCCACCCTGTCCACGAGCGCGTCCCCGCAGCTCTCGACTATGCAGTCGTCGAAGATGTGCATGGTCCTCGGGTTGGGGCCGCGGGAGATGACGCACGTGTAGTCCTCCGACATGGCCATTTCCCCCGGGGCGACGCCGCCGGCGAACACCCGGGCGGTGGGCGAGCTCACCACCTCCGGCAAGAACCTCCTGGCCGGGGACAGGACGGCCAGCTGCGCGTCCCGGTTCTTGACGCCGAACTCTATCGGGGAGGACACCAGCTCCACCGCCCTGCCGGAGGGGACCTGGATCCTGAGCTGCGACCCGAACACCACCTTGCGGCCGCCGGCCTTGGGGTTGCCGTGCTCCCGGAGCACGTCGGCGAGGCCGCCGACACTGGCCGTCTCCGGAGCGCCCGTCTCCATGTGAGCCTTCCTGAGGCTCCTCTCCGACAGGAACGGCGGCAGGGCGGAGCAGCAGAACTGCTTGGTCTCGAGAATGGAGGTGGGGCTCATGGAGGAGGAGGGCCCCTGCTCGGCGCCGTCCAAGAAGCCGGCCTGCGGGAGCGCCATGTACGGCCTCGGGGAAGAAAAAGACTGAGCAGCGGCAGCGGCGAGGGGCTCGGGCTGAGGCATCAGACCTCCGCCGCCTGCTCTCCTCGACCTGTTGCGCAGCATCGCCTCGGACGGAATACCTGTGCAGCAGGCAGGCAGGCAGGCCATGAGGCCATGACCAACCATGAAAAAGACGGCAACTGCCGCCGCAAGCTTTTGTTCTGTAGCTTTAAAGAATAATCAGAGGCCAAAAGCTCACCAGAAAGCAACGTTCTCGGACGGACGGATCGAACTGGAACTACCCCAACAATGGCTGCCGCCGCTTCCAACACATTCACCTCGATCCAGATTCTATCAGGAGCCACAGTTCCGTTCTCCGTCCGAGCAAACCAAGCAGGGAATCGAACTGGGGGCGAGGTGGAAGACGAAGATGGCAGTTGTGGGCAAGGAAATGCCGAGGCAGGTAGCCGGCGGGAAGCAGGGGAGGAGGACACAAGAGAACCAATCACACGGCGAACTCGAGCAGGAGCAGAGAGGAGACGCCAAAATCCCACCGGAAACCGCCCCGGGTGAACAGTTGGCCGCCGGGAAAACCGCCGGAAAGCCGTCGGGCTTGGCTTGGCTTGCGGTTCGTGGGTAGTGGCTCTGCGTATTTATACAGGTGGTGGGGAGCGTGGAGTCTCCCGGTCCATCACCCCGGGGGAAATGGCAGCTCCGCCCACGGCCACGGGGGAAGCGGACATGGAAGAGAAGAGGAGGGCATTATTTGAAGAAGAAAATAAAATCGTCGGGCACACTGACAGAGAGGGACCTGCGCCATAGCTCGGAGAACAATAATTGATCATCTTTTTCGCAAGATTAAAATTTGTTTTCGATGTGATTTGATGCCATCTTCGATGACGGAAGTGCAGTGTCTTAACTCGAGGATGTGAACTACTACAGTTGAGTTAATTGCACCAGTAAAAATGTTCGGAATCTTAATTGTGGTCATGCTAGTGATCATGACCATGTTATCTTCTTTTGACATTTTCTTGTGTGTGGAAGTGGTTGGTCACTTGGTCCATGCGATGGAGTAGATATGTGTTTTTTATGATCCTGATAAGTGCAACACGTGTGACACGAACACGTGACAATTCTGAACGACTATTATTATATGTTTGATGACACGGGGACGGTAACTGTAGTTGTTATTTTTTTCCAGATGGCAAGTAACAGTTTTTTATGAGTTTGTTTTTTTCTTTTTGAATGGTCCCACTTTAATTAGATTAAGTTCCAAATAATTTTTATTTAGCCTGACTTGTCAAAACATTGACTAAAGACTAAAGAACTAACGTCAGTTTTTTAGTGATTGGGAGCGAACGCTCTACCCACCATTCGATCAAATAATACAGATCTCGATGCAAAGGCTGACGCCAGATCATCATTTGGAATCGATAGCGGTGACTAAATCGATAGCACGATTTTTCCAATCATGTGCCCACAAGCTTCATTCTAGTATGTTTCTTTTACCACTCTGTAGCCCCTCAAAGTCATGGTTGTTTTGAAATTGCGTTGTTATAGCGGCTTGCTTTTCCTGTCAAGTTAATTGGTACCGTGGAGTTTTTAGAATTGCCATGTTTTTCTATGATGGCAAGTTCATATCCGTCCCCACTGCAAATTTCCCATGATTTTGCTTAGGAAGCAACAAAATTCGCTTAATTGCCATGTGGACAGTACGTATCTTTGTACAAATGCCATGATCAGAGTAGTTGCCATGTGGAACTTTTTTTGTGCAAACACACACATTTGCCATGTACTATGTGATCTATTTATTTTGTAAAGTAACAAGGCAATTTTTGAAACGTTGACATGGAAAAATTCAGAAAATTTTGTTTACTCAAACATGGCGTATTCGTAATTTTTTTAATATAAATTATTTGTAATGCACACATGGCTAAACCAGAATTTTCTTTTTTGTCCCCACAAATGGCGGCTTCTTAATAAATTTGCAATGTCACATGGTAAATTTATGAATTTTATTCTTTTCTAAATCATATCGTTACAAGCTTTTATGGATTTTTTGACATGTCAAATTATAATGTTTTTTCTACATTGTGCCTCATATAGATGTCTATTTTTTTTTAATTTGCCATATCACTTGTTCATAATATTTTTTGCCATGAATTAAAGAACATATTTTCATAATTTTGTGTAATATTTTATATGGTTTCTTGCCATGGATCATGACGAACTATGTGTGTGTTTGTGTGTGTGTGCACGTGCCCTTGTGTTTCCATGGAGCATGGTAAACTACCGGATGTGTTTTCCATGCTAACAATTCTATACCAAAAAGGCAAACTATATAGATTTTTTTGATGACAACTTAATATACCTATTTGCAACGCCAAATTTTATACAAAATCGATGGCAATTTTTGTAGAAAATCTCTTTGTTCTACTCACATGTCCATTTCGTAAAAAAGAACTATCAAGGCAATTAAAAATTAGTATGTGCTTTTATAAACAATCAACAATTTCACGATGTATATCATGACAAATCTATATTTTTTGTTTGATGGCAGCCATTTATATTTTACATTGTCACTTTTTTTGTTTTATACTATTGAATCTCATTTGACCAACATTTGATATGTGCACTGCACCTGCATGTGCAAGCTTACTAGTTTGAAGCAGAAAAAACTGCATTTTAGTCACATTGTGCAACCAGTTGACTATGTAAATAAACGTAAAAATAAATAATTTTGTCATTTACGATAATATTTCTTATTATGTGTTTTTGGAGCCTTTTTATTTATTTACATGTATTCTCATCTAGAATAAATAAAATTATAGAGAACCAGCCACCACTGGTTGGATAGTCATGAATGGTGTTTGTACCTCAATTCCATCTCGAAGCAAGTTTTTTTACGGGGGTGCTAATTGAGGATCTGTTTGGTTCATGAGTAAGATTAGGCAAAGTGTGGCTAACAAAATGCCCACCATAAATTTGACAAGATTTGACCAAAAAAAGCCAGCCTATGACATTTGAACCATGTAGCTAGAAAAATATGGCTAGCTATAAATGTGGTAATGAAACAAACACATGTCTAAAATATTATGACATAATTAAAATTAAACATGACAATCTTATACTGCAAACCAAATAGGTCCCAAATATTTGATGACATGTGTGCCTCAAACAAATTTTACATGGAGACCGAGTAAGAGCAATTCCAACCGGACGACCCATTTCGACCGCCTGTGTCCGTTCGGATCGCCGCGGACAGAAAAGATTGCCCAACGCGCGCGCGTTGGTTTTTTGTCCGGCCGTGACCCATTTGCGGCCTAAATTTGGGCCACATTTGCGTCGGCACAGAAACGAGACGGGCGCGCGCATCGTCCACCCTTGTCTTCTATCTGACCCGCATGTCCGCAGCACAATGCCATTTCCTCTGTCCTCTTTTCGGCCCCCGCCACTAGGCCGTCTCTGCCTCTCGCCGCCGCCGCCCATTTTTCGCCGCCGCCGGTGGCCATTCGTGCCCCTCATCCTCACGTCGCCTCCGCCGCTCCTTCCCAAACCGCCACCCCATTCCGCTGACCCTGGTAGCCTCCCTCGATGCCGCCATCGTCCGCTTTGCCGGCTCCTTCCATGACACCCACAAATTGTTCGACAGTTTCACCCCAAGGTACAAATGGACTCTGACGACGAGTTTTTTTTACAATGTTCTTAAGGACTTTGATGATTCTTCATCCGACGACGAGGAGATCGTGGCAGCTTCCTTGGTCATCCATGACCACCTTGGTAGGCAGCGGCCTATGTTCAGGGGCTCTATATCGGGGCATACGCCGGTGTTGAATCGCAACTGGGAGAGTGGTCATTGTTGGGTAACGTTGCATGGGAAACAAAAAATTTCCTACGCACACGCAAGATCTATCCATGGTGATGAGCATCTACGAGAGGGAGAGTGAATCTACATACCCTTATAGATCGCTAAACGGGAAACGTTAAGAAACGCGGTTGATGTAGTCAAACGTCTTCGCGATTCAAATCGCCGAGCGTCCCGCGAACCAATCATGATCCGTCCCAATCTGGCACCGAACGGACGGCACCTTCGTGTTCAGCATACGTACAACTCGATGACGATCTCCTCCTTCTTAATCCAACGAGAGGGAGCGGAGAGGTAGATGAGTTCTGTGGCAACGCGATGGTGTGGCGGCGATGGTGGTGGAACCATTCCAGCAGGGCTTCGCCTAAACACCGCTCAAACGATCTAGAGAAGAAACTACGATCTAGAGGAGAGGTAGCACGTGGCTATTTTTTGTGTCTCAAAACCCTCAAAACCTCTAGTATATATAGGAGGAGGGAGAAAGGAGGCTTGGCGCCCAAGGGGACAGCCCTTGTCCTTGGCGCAAGGAGGAGAGGAGGAGTCCCCCTCCAATCCTAGTAGGATTAGGACTCCTCCTTCCCACTTGGAAACTCTTTCCACCTTGAGTTTTTTCCCTCTCAAACCACTCCAGCTGCATGGGCCCTTAGGGGAGGCTTCGGCCAGCCCACCAGTGGCTGGTTTACCTCCTGCCACAGCCATGTGGCCTCTTGGGTCGAGACACCCCTCCCGATGGTCTCTCGGTACCCTCCCGGCACTCCAGGTACACTACCGATGAGCCCAAAACTTTTCCGGCGACCAAAATAGGACTTCCTATATATCAATCTTCACCTCCGGACCATTCCGGAGCTCCTCATGACGTCCAGGATCTCATTTGGGACTTCGAACAAACTTTGGTCACCACCATACATAACTCTATACTACCGAAACGTCACCGAACCTTAAGTGTGCAGACCCTACGGGTTCGAGAACTATGTAGACATGACTGAGACACCTCTACGGTCAATAACCAATAGAGGGACCTGGATGCCCATATTGGTTCCTACATGTTCCACGACGATCTTTATCAGTTGAACCTCTATTTCAAGTATTTAGTTAATCATGTATGTTGTTCCCTTTGTTCTTCTTACTTGCGTGAGATTCGATCGTCGGCATCTCCATACCTACTTCAATCTCGTTACCGGCAAGTACCTTTACTCGTTACGTAATACAAGATCCCGTGGCTAACACTTAGTCACATTGCTTGCAAGGCTTATTGTGATATTGCATTACCGAGTGGGCCGTGAGATACCTCTCCGCCACACGGAGTAACAAATCCCAGTCTTGATCCATGCCAACTCAACACACACCCTCGGAGATACATGTAGAGCACCTTTATAGTCACCCAGTTACGTCGCGACATTTGATACAGACAAGGTACTCCTCCGATGTCAGTGAGTTGCATGATCTCATGGTCATAGGAACATATACTTGACATGCAGAAAACTGTAGCAATAAACTGACACGATCATATGCTACGTTTATAGTTTGGGTCTTGTCCATCACATCATTCTCCTAATTATGTGACCCCGTTATCAAATGACATCTCATGTCCATGGCTAGGAAACCTTAACCATCTTTGATCAACGAGCTAGTCTACTAGAGGCATACTAGGGACATAGTGTTGTCTATATACCCACACATGTATTTAGTTTCCAATCAATACAATTATAGCATGGATAATAAACGATTATCATGAACAAGGAAATATGATAATAACCAATTTATTATTGCCTCTAAGGCATATTTTCAACAGTCTCCCACTTGCACTAGAGTCAATAATCTAGTTCACATCACCATGTGATTCACATTGTTATGAATCTAACACCCAATGAATTCTGGGGTTCGATCATGCTTTGCACGTGAGAGAGGTATTTAGTCAATGGGTATGCGACATTCAGATCTGTTTGTACTTTGCAAATCTCTGTGTCATACTGTAGACACTGCTACCATACTCCATTTGGAACTATTCCAAATGGCTACTCTACTATATGTATCCGGATTGCTACTCGGAGTTATCCAGATTGGTATTAAAGCTTGCACCGACGTAACCCTTTACAATGAACTCTTTATCACCTCCATAATCGAGAAATATTGCCATAGTCCACTTGTTACTTAGGATAATTTTGACCGTTGTCCAGTGATCCACTCCTGGACCACTCTTGCACCCCTTGACAGACTCTTGGCAAGGCACACACAGGTGCGGTACACAGCATGGCATACTATATAGAACCTATGGCTAAAGCACAGGGGACGACCTTCGTCCTTTCTCTTTCTTCTGCCGTGGTCGAGCTTTGAGTCTTACTCAACTTCACACCTTATAAATCAGGCAAGAACTCTTTCTTTTACTGATCCATTTTGAACTCTTTCAAAATCTTATCTAGGTATGTACTCATTGAAAGTCTCATCAAGCATCTTGATCTATCTCTAAAGATCTTGATGCCCAACAATTAGGTAGCTTTATCCAGGTCTTCCTTTGGAAAACTCTTTTCAAACAACCATTTATGCTTTCAAGAAATTCTACATTATTTCCGATCAACAATATGTCAACCACATATACATATCAAAAATTCTATAGTGCTCCCACTCACTTTCCTGTAAATACAAGTTTCTCATAAACTTTGTATAGACTCAAAAACTTTGATCACCTCATCAAAGTGTATATTCCAACTCCGAGATGCTTGCTCCATCCCTTAAAAGGATTGCTGGACCTCGCACACCTTTTAGCATCCTTAGGACAGACAAAACCTTCTGGTTGTATCACATACAACCTTTCCTCAAGTAAACCGTTAAGGAAACGATGTTTGACATCCATCTTTCAGATTTCATAATTGAAAAATGCAACAACTGCTAACTTAATTCCAATAGACTTTAGCATCACTACGAGTAGGAAAGTCTCATCGCAGTCAACTCCTTGAACTTGCTAGAAACTTCTTTGTGACAAGTCGAGCTTTATAAATGGTGACATTTACCATCAGCGTTTGTCTTTGTCTTGAAGGTCCATTTGTACTCAACAACCTGTCGTCCAACAGGCAAGTCTACCAAAGTCTATACTTGGTTTTCATACATGGATCCTTTCTCGAATTTCATGGCCTCTAACCATTTGTCGGAATCCGGGCCCATCATTGCTTCTTCATAGCTCATAGGTTCATCGTTGTCCAATAACATAACCTCTAAGACAGGGTTGTCGTACCACTCAAGAACGATGCACGTCCTTGTCGACTTACGAGGTTCGATAGTAACTTGATCCGAAGTTTCATGATCATCGTCATTAACTTCCTCTTCAACTAACGTAGGCTCCACGGAAACATCTTTCTGTGCTGCGCTACTTTCTGGTTGAAACAAAGGTTCAACAACCTCATCAAGTTCTATCTTCCTCCCACTCAATTCTTTTGAGAGAAACCTTTTCTCGAGAAAGGACCTGCCGGGGATATACCCCGCGGTATGACCCGGCCTAGCGACTCACAAGAGACCCGGTCAAGACATGACATTTTATTAATGACCCGGCAGGCGGGTCGCAGGACGACCAGGCCCAAGACCCGGCGTGTAAGCCGGCGCCAGGCGGCTCACAAGAGAAGGCCCAAAGGAGAGAAAGGATTCCCTTACAAAGGAAACAAGACAAGGAGTAGGATTCGTGAAAGACTAGTCCTAGTCCTACTCCTAGTAGGACTCTATTTGTAAACCTACCCTCTCCACCTATATAAGGAGGGGTAGAGCACCCCTAGAGAGAAGATTCACAAGTCCACAAGTTTAGACAACACAAGAGATTAGAGATAGACAGATTAGAGGCTCTCATGATTAGAGGTAGCAAACAGCACCCTTGTAATCGAGAGATCTCCTTCATCATCAATACTAGACAAGCAGGACGTAGGCTTTTACCTCCATCGGAGGGGCCGAACCTGGGTAAACTCCGCGTCTCTCGATTCCGATCAACCCCTTCAAGTCGCCACATAGTTCCGCTTCTGCCCCAAACCTAAGTCCGTTCACCCGGACATCTGTCGTGACAAATCCACGACAGTTGGCGCCCATCGTGGGGCCGCGCGCATGGTGACGTTGTGTTCTTTGAGGGATCTCTCCTAGGGATCGAGAAGCTTACGACCCGGCGGATCCACACGAGCCGGCACGAAATAATTTTCATCAACTCCGAGTTCATCAATCAAGGTAGAAGAAAGTTTCAGTGACGTTTCAAGATCGGTTGAGCCATTGCGGTTGACTTGAAGATCGAACCCAGAAAAAGAGATCGGCAAGGCACGAGCTTCGTGTGACATATCTTAATCCGAAAAGAAGAGCAACTTCGTTTGCAATGATAAGAGACCAGATCAGCCACGACCTGGAGGAGAACTCGATCGGTCAAACCTCCATGACTTGCAAGAAGACTCAGACATGGTTCGCGAGTGCCCCCGAGCCTCCCTCGGATTGACCCACCACCACTATGGCTCGCTGCATCACCGGCCTCTCCGCGTCCCGCTCCTGCCGGCGGCTGCCGCACACCGTCACTGGGCCGCAACTGCCACGTACGACAGCTCCACTTGCTCGAGCCGGCCACGACCTCACCTTACCTCCGCCTCTGACCTGCAGCATGCCTCCACTAGTTGCCGCCACATCCTGGCCATGCGCCCATGCACTGGCTCGGTTTGCTTGCCGCCCGCTCGACTGCTCGCCGCTGAGCGTCCGCTCCCGCTGCTCCCGCCTCCGATCTGCCCTGACCTCGCCTCTCTCACGAGTAGGGCCGCTGCGCGCAGTAGACTTTGCCGAGCCGCCACGCGCTGTTGCATCTATCGGTTCCGCGCCACGCCGCGTCAGGTCGCTTCTATTATGACGTGCGGCCGCCGGTTCCGCCCCGCCTACCACTCCACGCCGAGTCGCCCCGGCCCACAACACGCGCCTCGCCCCTCGCCGCCGGCTCTGCCGCCTCGCTATCGTTGCACCTGGCCAAGACGACAGCCCACGCCGGCTCGGGCACCTCCCCGCGGCCGGTTCTGCTCCCGCCTCGCCCGCTCACCGCTCGAACCATCGCCCCGTGTCATGCCTGTCGGCTCTGTCGCGCCTCATGAGCCGGCCACCGTTCCCCCGTCACCGCCAGCTTCGCTCTGCGCATCTGACCGGCCGCCGGCTCTCCACTACCGCCAGTTCCGCCAGCCTCGTTGTTCTGCCCTGCCGCAACTCTGTGAAGTCGGGTGGAGGGTAAGGAAAGGGAGGGAGGTAGAGACTGGTAGGATAAAAAAAGAGGTACGGCGGCAATATCTGGTAGGGTCAACGCATAAATCTTTTGGATGCATATAAGAATCGAAGGGAATTCAGCAACATTATCACAAGGTGATTTACCAGATGATGCATATGGATCATCTGTCGGCTAAACGAATCAGGTGAAATCCATCTAGTTAGTCTTTATGAATCTATTTTTATTCTTTCGAGAATAGTTATTCTCGCCTATGATCTCTTTTATGCAGGACAATTATTCATTATAAACATGGTGCCGGGCTTGATCATTCAAACCGCCCAATGGACGTTCATGAGCCACCGCTCCGCAGACCAGTTTACATCAACACGCCGGGGCCGCGCTCACCCGCCAGTGTGAGCCACCTAATGGATGCTGCTACCCACCGCATCCGCGGTATGATTTTCAACAAACAACGCCGCAGCCGTGTCTCGCGACCACACCAGATTACAATGATGCGGCTGTCTCGCGACCACACCGGCTTAACAACGCCACGACGACTTACCGTCCGAGCTGGTTTTCCAATACCACGGGCGACTCACCTATCGCTCCGGCTTAGAACGCCATGGTCGTCTATCGCCACCGCGCCGGCTTACAACGTCGTGGCCGTCTCTTGCCACCGCGCCGGCTTAAAATGTCGTGGCCGTGTCTCGCGACCACACCGGCTTAACAACGCCACGACGACTTACCGTCTGTGCTGGTTTCCAATACCACGAGCGACTCACCGATCGCTCCGGCTTACAACGTCGTGGCCGTCTATCGCTGATGCACCGGCTTACAACGTCGTGGCCGTCTCTCGCCACCACGCCGGCTTACAACGCCGTGGCCGTCTCTCGCCACCGCTCCGGCTTACAACGTCGTGGCTGTCTCTCGTCACCGCTCCGGCTTACAACGTCGTGGCCGTCTCTTGCCATCCGCGCCGGCTTACAACGCCGTGGCGTCTTTGACAACAACACTGGCTTACAATGTCGCGGGTGTTTGCTATGTCTACATCAACCCAACAGTGGTTGCATACAACAATACAAGTCGCCCAACTGATGGTTCTGAATCGCTGCTCCGCGGTCCAATCAACATTGACATATCAATGCAGTGCTCGCATGTATGAGCCGCCCGACAAACAGGCGCACAAGTCGCCGCCACTACAGTTTGGTTCACTTCAACAACCAGCCGAAATGAACCCTCGACCGGATCATTGAAACAAATCATGCGGGATCATCTATAACCCACCACGGCCAACCTCAACTTTCGGTGGAGATTCTCAAGCCGCCTCTTCGAGTCAACTTAAGACTCGGGGGCTACAGACATGGCGAGACACATTTGGTCGTTTTCAACGAGAACCCCGAGTCATGGCAAAGTTAACCCGATCCTGGGGGCTACTACATTTTTGGCGGAAAGATTAAAAGTTGCCCAAGAGGACGAACCGTCGTGATGCACCATTTAAACATAGGTGCCCGGATTTGTTGGATCATCACTTGGAACTTCTGTCATTTCTTCATACAAGATGGCGGTTTACAAGATGGCGGCTTACACGATGGCGACTTACAAGATGGTGCACAAAACATTGGCTGTCTAAGGGGGCTTCTTACCTTCGGGTATCGCTTATCTCACCCTAACAGCCGGCTTTATGCCAATCCGGTTAACATGTTAGCCGCGGTTGTCGAAGGGGGCTTCTTACCTTCGGGTATCGCTTATCTCACCCTAACAACCGGCTTTCTGCCATTACAGTTGACATGTCAGCTACGGCTGTCGAAGGGGGCTTCTGATTGACGGGTGTCGCTTATCTCACCCTAACAGTCGGCTTTATGCCATTTCCGGTTAACATGTTAACCGTAGTTGTCGAAGGGGGCTTCTTACCGACGGGTTCGCTTATCTCACCCTAACAACCGGCTTTATGCCATTATAGTTGACATGTCAGTTGTGGCTGTCGAAAGGGGCTTCTTACCTTCGGGTATCGCTTATCTCACCCTAACAGCCGGCTTTATGCCATTCCGGTTAACATGTTAGCCGCGGTTGTCGAAGGGGGCTTCTTACCTTCGGGTATCGCTTATCTCACCCTAACAACCAGCGTTCACGCCAAAAATGTTGACAAGTCACATTGGCTGTCGAAGGGGGCTTCTTACCTTCGGGTATCGCTTATCTCACCCTAACAACCGGCTTTATGCCAATCCAGTTGACATGTCGGCTGCGGTTGTTGAAGGGGGCTTCCCACCTCTGGTGTAGCTTATCTATCCCTGACAACCAGCGTTCGCGCCAAAAATGTGGACAAGTCCACATCGCATTATACATCACGTTATACATCGCATCAACATTGCATCAACATTGCATCATTGCATCATATTCACATGACATGCCGGCTTATCAAGCCGGGTCAGAGCAAGATTATGAAAGAAGGAGCAACGTTATAACATCTTCGGGTTGTGCCTTTTCAAGCCACCCTTACAACAACGCAGAATATATTCTGTCTTGTCTATTTTTGCAGGTCTTGTCTCTTAAGATGAGTCGTCGTTAAGTATGATGAAAAACTTCGGCAAAGAGCAAATGGATCTTTAATAGCCAACATGGCTGGATCTTCATGATTTATCATAACCAGTACTAAATGATTGGGGTTTTCAAACCAGCTCAGAGAATTCATTATTTTTTGAATAGCCGCCCTATCAGATATAATGCCACGTCATCTAATTAACCGGTTCTCGGATTTCTTCAATTGTGCTCTGTAGTAATCTACAACACTCATGGATTTCTCCAATATATATTTGCCGGGTTACATCGCAACCACGAGCAGGGATTTCATGTCAAAGTCAAAGGAATTATTCCAGGATATTCATTCCGGGTTATATTACAACCACGGTCACAGATTCATTCAACAAATCATGGTGAGTCATATTGTTCTCACATAGTCCCGAGTCGCTGCCGGCAGACGACCCGGCACTTGGGGGCTACACTATTCAAATACAGTTTATATCAAATATGCAAGTCCCTTGTCCCTGCAAGCATGCACCACGACACTTGAGGGCTAATGCAAGCCGGTTTTCAAATCATTACATTGTCAGCAAGACCATATTATCTCAAGGACATGAGCCAGCCTTTCTATATTTTTATCAGTCCCAGCCCAGTAATTCTTACTGACTCGGCACTTGGGGGCTACGCCGCTCAGATCAAATTTTCTAAAAGTCCCAAGTCGCCGCAGGCGTGCGACCCGGCCCTTGGGTTCAATAACCATTATTCTCTAACTTAAATGAATAACCGTGTTGCAATAAACAGGATCTAATCACGTTCACGCTCAACGCAAAACACCAAATAACATTTATTTAGGTTCGTCACTAATCCCGAAGGTAGAGAGAGCGTGTGATGTTGATCACATCAACCTTGGAAACATTTCCAACACACATCGTCACCTCACCCTTAGCTAGTTCTTCGTTTATTCCGTAGCTTTTATTTCGAGTTACTAACATTTAGCAACCGAACCGGTATCCAATACCCAGGTGCTACTAGGAGTACTAGCAAGGTACACATCAATAACACGTATATCAAATATACCTCTATCGACGTTGCCAGCCTTCTTATCTACCAAGTATCTAGGGTTGTTCCGCTTCAGCAACCGCTGTCCTCATAATCGAAGCACTTAGTCTCGGGTTTGGGTTCAACTTTGGGCTGCTTCACTGGAGCAACAACTGACTTGCTATCCATGAAGTTTCCTTCCTTGCTCCTGCCCTTCTCGAAACTAGTGGCTTGACTAACCATCAATACTTAACGCTCCTTCTTGATTTCTACCTTCGTGGTGTCAAACATCGCGAACAGCTCAGGGATCATTATTTCTATCCCTGGCGTTTTATAGTTCATCACCAAGTTCTAGTAGCTTAGTGATAATGACTTGGAGAAATATATCAATCACTATCTTATCTGGAAGATCAACTCCCACTTGATTCAAGCGATTGTAGCACCCAGACAATCTGAGCACATGCTCAACAATTGAGCTATTCTCCTTCATCTTGCAGGCAAAGAATCTTGTTGGAGATCTCATATCTCGGAACACGGGCACGAGCCTGAGATCCTAATTTCAGCTCTTAGAACATCTCATATGTTCCATGACGTTCAAAACGTTTCGAAGCCTCAATTCTAAGCCGTAAGGCATGACGCACTAAACTATCAAGTAGTCATCAGAGCGTGCCTGTCAGATGTTCACAACATCTACAGACGATGCTAGAGGGGTTGGCGCACCGAGTGGTGCATTAAGGACATAAGCCTTCTGTGCAGCAATGAGGACAATCCTCAGATCACTGACCCAGTCCGCAATATTGCTACCATCATCTTTCAACTCTATTTCTCTAGGAACATATAAAAATTCAACGGAGCTACAGCGCGAGCAAGTAATCTACAACATAATTTGCAAAGACACTACTGACTATGTTCATGATAATGAGTCAATTAATCATATTACTGAAGAACTCCCACTCAAATTGACATCCCTCTGGTCATTCGAGTGATACATGATCCAAATTCACCAACTCATTCCGATCATCACGTGAGTTGAGGTGGTTTCAATGGTGAACATCAGCATGTTAATCATATCTACTATATGACTCATGTTCGACCTTCCAGTCTCTTGTGTTCTGAGGCCATGTCTATACATGCTAGGCCCGTCAAGTTTAACCCGAGTGTTCTGCATGTGCAACACTGGCTTGCACCCGTTGTATGTGAACGTAGAGTCTATCAGACCCGATCATCAGGTGGTGTCTCGACACGACGAACTTTCACAACGGTGCACACTCGGGGAGAACACAATTTATCTTGAAATTAAGTGAGGGATCACCTTATAATGCTACCGTCGTCCTAAGCAAAACAAGGTGCATAAAAGGATTAACATCACATGCAAATCATAAGTGACATGATATGGCCATGAACTTGTGCTTTTGATGTCCATCTTGAAAGCACCGGCATGACACCATGATATCCATCATCTTGATCTCCATCAACGTGTCGCCATCAGGGTTGTCGCGCCCACCATGCTTCTACTACTATTGCTACCGTTTAGCGACAAAGTAAAGCATTACACATCGCTTAATGATTGACACGCAGGTCATACAATAATTAAAGACAACCCTATGGCTCCTGCCGGTTGCCGTACTCATCAACATGCAAGTCGTGATATTCTATACAACACATGGTCATCTCATACATCACATATATCTCATCATGTAATTGGCCATATCACATCACAACATACCCTGCAAAAACAAGTTAGAAGTCCTCTAATTGTTGTTGCATGTTTTACGTGGCTGCTATAGGTATCTAGAAAGAACAATTCTGACCTACGCAAAAACCACAACGGTGATACATAAGTTGCTTTTCAACCTTCTCAAGGACCGCCTTTGCCGAATCCGATCCAACTAAAGTAGGAGAAACAGACACCCGCCAGCCATGTTTGTGCAACGCGGTTAGACGTCAGTCGATGGAACCGGTCTCTCGTAAGCATACGAGTAAGGTTGGTCCGGGCCGCTTCATCCCACAATACCTCTGAGCCAAAACACGACCAAGGGAGGAAGCAATCTAAGCATCAACGCCCACAAACTCTTTGTGTTCTACTCGAGATCTCATCTACACATAGACCTAGCTCATGATGCCACTGTTGGGGAACGTTGCATGGGAAACAAAAAAAATCCTACGCACACGCAAGATCTATCCAAGGTGATGAGCATCTACGAGAGGGAGAGCGGATCTACATACCCTTGTAGATCGCTAAGCGGGAAGCGTTAAGAAACGCAGTTGGTGTAGTCGAACGTCTTCGCGATCCAAATCGCCGAGCATCCCGCGATCTCATCACGATCCGTCCCGCCATCCAATCACGATCCATCCCGCGAACTCATCACGATCCGTCCCGCGATCTCATCACGATCCGTCTCGCGATCTTGATCACGGTCCTTCCAATCTAGCGCCGACCGGACGACACCTCCGCGTTCAGCACACGTACGGCTCAATGACGATCTCCGCCTTCTTGATCCAGCAAGAGAGAGCGGAGAGGTAGAAGAGTTCTCCGGCAGCGCGACGGCTTTGTGGCGATGGTGGTGGAGCTATTCCGACAGGGCTTCGCCTAAGCACTGCAGAAAACCGATCTAGAGGAGAAACTATGCACTAGAGGAGAGGTAGCACGTCGCTATTAGGGTTAGCTTTTTCCTCTAAATCCTCTAGTATATATAGGAGGGAGGGAGGGGAGGAGGCAGCCTCAAACCCTCAAGGTTTGGTCGAAATTGGAGGTGGAGGAGTCCTACTCCAATCCTATTAGGAGTAGGATTCCTCCTTTCCACTTGGAAACTCTTTCCACCTCTCCACCTTTGGATTTTTTCCTTCTCAAACCACTGCAGCCGCATGGGCCCTTAGAGGAGGCTTCAGCCAGCCCACCAGGGGCTGGTTTAACTCCTCCCACAGCCCATGTAGCCTCTTGGGTCGAAATACCTCTCCCGATGGTCCCCCGGTACACAACCGGCACTCCCGGTACACTACCGATGAGCCCGAAACTTTTCCGGTGACCAAAACAGGACATCCTATATATCAATCTTTACCTGCAGACCATTCCGGAGATCCTCGTGACATCCGGGATCTCATCCGGGACTCGGAACAACCTTCGGTCACCACCATGCATAACTCTATACTACCGAAACATCACCAAACCTTAAGTGTGCAGACCCTGCGGGTTCGAGAACTATGTAGACATGACCGAGACACCTCTACGGTCAATAACCAATAGAGGGACCTGGATGCTCATATTGGCTCCTACATATTCTACGAAGAACTTTATCGGTCGAACTCCTATGTCAAGGATTCAGCTAATCCCATATGATGTTCCCTTTGTTCTTCGGTATGTTACTTGCCCGAGATTCGATCATCGGTATCTCCATACCTAGTTCAACCTCATTACTAGAAAGTCTCTTTACTCGTTCTGTAACACAAGATCTCGTGACTAACATTTAGTCATATTGCTTGCAAGGCTTGTTGTGATGTTGTATTATCGAGTGGGCCCTGAGATACCTCTCCGTCACACGGAGTAACAAATCCCAGTCTTGATCCATGCCAACCGAACAGACACCCTCGGAGATACCTGTAGAGTACCTTTATAGTCACCCAGGTACGTTGCGACGTTTGATACACACAAGGCACTCCTCCGGTGTTAGTGAGTTGCATGATCTCATGGTCATAGGAACAGATACTTGACATGCAGAAAACAGTAGCAATAAACTAACACGATCATATGCTACGTTTGTACTTTGGGTCTTGTCCATCACATCATTCTCCTAATGACGTGATCCTGTTATCAAACGACATCTCATATCCATGACTAGGAAACCAGAGCCATCTTTGGTCAACGAGCTAGTCTATTAGAGGCATACTAGGGACATGGTGTTTTCTATGTATCCACACATGTATGTGAGTTTTCGATCAATACAATTATAGCATGGATAATAAACGATTATCATTAAGGACATAAGCCTTCTGTGCAGCAATGAGGACAATCCTGAGATCACAAACCCAATCCGCAACATTTCTACCACTATCTTTCAACTGTATTTCTCTAGGAACATATAAAAATTCAAGGAAGCTACAATATGAGCTAGTAATCTACAACATAATTTGCAAAGACACTACTGGCTGTTCATGATAATGAGTTCAATTAATCATATTACTTAAGAACTCCCACTCAAATTGACATCCCTCCAGTTATTCGAGTGATACATGATCCAAATTCACTAACCCAAGTCCGGTCATCACGTGAGTTGAGGTGGTTTCAATGGTGAACATCATCATGTTGATCATATCTGTTATATGACTCATGTTCGATCTTTCGGTTTCTTGTGTTCAGAGGCCATGTC
Organism: Hordeum marinum; assembly: GCA_022496015.1. Taxonomy (NCBI): domain Eukaryota; kingdom Viridiplantae; phylum Streptophyta; class Magnoliopsida; order Poales; family Poaceae; genus Hordeum; species Hordeum marinum. The sequence goes on from CM039675.1 coordinate 8,868,346, forward strand.
TATACATGCTAGGCTCGTCAAGTTTAACCTGAGTGTTCCATATGTGCAACACTGGCTTGCACCCGTTGTATGTGAACGTAGAGTCTATCACACCCAATCATCACATGGTGTCTCCACACGACGAACTTTTGCAACGGTGCACACTCGGGGAGAACACAATTTATCTTGAAATTTAAGTGAGGGATCACCTTATAAATCTACCGTCGTCCTATGAAAACAAGGTGCATAAAAAGGATTAACATCACATGCAAATCATAAGTGACATGATATGGCCATGAACTTGTGCTTTTGATCTCCATCTATAAAGCACCAGCATGATCTGCATCGTCACCAGCATGACACCATGATCTCCATCATCTTGATCTCCATCAATGTGTCATCATCGGGGTTGTCACGCCCACCATGCTTCTACTACTATTGCTACCGCTTAGCAATAAAGTAAAGCATGGCATAGCGCTTAATGATTGACACACATGTCATACAATAATTAAAGACAACTCTATGGCTCCTGTCGGTTGCCATATTCATCGACATGCAAGTCACGATATTCTATACAATACATGATCATCTCATACATCACATATATCTCATCATGTAATTGGCCTTATCACATCACAACATACCCTGCAAAAACAAGTTAGACGTCCTCTAATTGTTGTTGCAAGTTTTACGTGGCTACTACGGGTATCTAGCAAGAACAATTCTAACCTACGCAAAAACCACAACGGTGATACATAAATTGCTTTTCAACCTTCTCAAGGACCGCCTTGGTCGAATTCGATCCAACTAAATTAGGAGAAACAGACACCCGTTAGCCATCTTTGTGCAAGGAAGTTACACGTCAGTCGATGGAACCGGTCTCTAGTAAGCGTACGAGTAAGGTTGGTCTGGGCCGCTTCATCCCACAATACCGCTGAAATAAAACACGACCAATGGAGGAAGCAATCTAAGCATCAATGGCCACAAACTCCTTTGTGTTCTACTCGTGATCTCATCTACACATAGACCTAGCTCATGATGCCACTGTTGGGTAACGTTGCATGGGGAACAAAAAAATTCCTACGCACACGCAAGATCTATGCATGGTGATGAGCATCTACGAGAGGAAGAGTGGATCTACATACCCTTGTAGATCGCTAAGCGGGAAGCGTTAAGAAACGTGGTTGATGTAGTCGAACATCTTCGCAATCCAAATCGCCGAGCGTCCCGCGATCCAATCACAATCCGTCCCGATCTAGCACCGAACGGACGACACCTTCGCGTTCAGCACACGTACAACTCGATGGCGATCTCCTCCTTCTTGATCCAGCAAGAGGGAGCGGAGAGGTAGATGAGTTATCCGGCAACGCGATGGCGTGGCGGCGATGGTGGTGGAACCATTACAGCAGGGCTTCGCCTAAGCACTGCTAAAACGATCTAGAGGAGAAACTACGATCTAGAGGAGAGGTAGCATGTGGTTGTTTTCTGTGTCTCAAAACCCTCAAAACCTCTAGTGTATATAGGAGGAGGGAGAAAGGAGGCTTGGCACCCAAGGGGCCAGCCCTTGTCCTTGGCGCAAGGAGGAGAGAAGGAGTCCTCCTCCAATCCTAGTAGGATTAGAACTCCACCTTCCCACTTGGAAACTCTTTCCACCTTGATTTTTCCCCTCTCAAACCACTTAGGGGAGGCTTCGGTCAGCTTACCAGGGGCTGGTTTACCTCCTCCCACAGCCCATGTGGCCTCTTGGGTCGAGACACCCCTCCCGATGGTCCCTCGGTACCCTCCCGGCACTCCCGGTACACTACCAATGAACCCGAAACTTTTCCGGTGACCAAAACAGGACTTCCTATATATCAATATTTACCTCGGGACCATTCCAGAGCTCCTCATGATGTACGGGATCTCATATTGGACTCCGAGCAACCTTCGGTCACCACCATACATAACTCTATACTACCGAAACATCATCGAACCTTAAGTGTGCAGACCCTGCGGGTTCGAGAACTATGTAGACATGACCGAGACACCTCTATGGTCAATAACCAATAGCGGGACCTGGATGCCCATATTGGTTCCTACATATTCTACGAAGATATTTATCAGTTGAACCTCTATGTCAAGGATTCAGTTAATCCCGTATGCTGTTCCCTTTGTTCTTCGGTATGTTACTTGCTCGAGATTCGATCGTCGGCATCTCCATACCTAGTTCAATCTCGTTACCGGCAAGTCTCTTTACTCGTTATGTAATACAAGATCTCGTGGCTAACACTTAGTCACATTGCTTGCAAGGCTTATTGTGATGTTGTATTACCGAGTGGGCCGTGAGATACCTCTCCGTCACACGGAGTAACAAATCCCAGTCTTGATCCATGCCAACCCAACACACACCCTTGGAGATACCTGTAGAGCACCTTTATAGTCACCCAGTTACGTTGCGAAGTTTGATACACACAAGGTACTCCTCCGATGTCAATGAGTTGCATGATCTCATGGTCATAGGAACAAATACTTGACATGCAGAAAACTGTAGCAATAAACTGATACGATCATATGCTACGTTTATAGTTTGGGTCTTGTCCATCACATCATTCTCCTGATTATGTGACCCCGTTATCAAATGACATCTCATGTCCATGGCTAGGAAAACTTAACCATCTTTGATCAACGAGCTAGTCTACTAGAGGCATACTAGGGACATAGTGTTGTCTATATACCCACACATGTATTTAGTTTCCAATCAATACAATTATAGCATGGATAATAAACGGTTATCACGAACAAGGAAATATGATAATAACCAATTTATTATTGCCTCTAGGGCATATTTCCAACAGTCATGTCCTACTCTGGAATGACTACTTCGAGACCCGGAGCCCCCTCTACAAACATCACCTGTTCCGGCGTCGTTTCCGTATGGCTAGGCATGTGTTCAATCGTATTCGGGAGGGGGTGGTGGAGTATGACAAGTATTTCGAGTGCAAGACAGATGCACTTGGAAATCTTGGTTTCTCCTCTTACCATAAATGCACCGCCGCCATTCAGATGCTTGCATACAAAGTTTCCGGTGATCTCATTGATGAGTATGTCCGGATGAGTGTGTCCACCTGCCTTGAGTCCATGTACCATTTTTTCAAGGCTGTGATAGCTGTGTTTGGTCCGGAGTGCTTGAGAGAGCCAAATGCCGCTGATACAGAACGGTTTTTGGCGATGAATGCCAGCAGGTGGTTTCCTGGGATGCTTGGTAGCATAGACTGTATGCACTGGCAGTGGAAGAACTGTCCTTCTGCTTGGCAGGGGCAGTACAAAGGTCATGTGAGAAAATGCACTGTGATACTTGAGGTCGTTGCTTCACAAGATCTCTGGATTTGGCACTCTTTTTTGGCATGGCTGGATCTCATAATGATATCAATGTGCTCCGGTGGTCTCTAGTGTTTGCTAGGATGGCTGAAGGCAATGCTCCGCAGGTCGATACTGAGATCAATGGCCACCACTATGACAAGTGATATTATCTAGGTGACGGTATATATCCAGAGTGGACAACTCTTGTCAAGGCAATCTTCAACCCCCAAGGAGAGAAGAAAAATAGATTTTCCCAAGAGCAAGAGAGTGCTAGAAAGGATGTTGAGCGTGCCTTCGGTGTTCTGCAATCTCGATGGGGGCATTGTCCGACACCCTGTAAGAACTTGGAGCGCACAGAAGCTTTGGGAGGTGATGACTGCTTGTTTGATCATGCACAACATGATTGTAGAGGATGAGCGCCCAGAGCGCCTCTGCGACCAGGGGTTTCAGTTTCAGGGCATCAATGTTGAGTCTCAGCATGCCGGCCCAACAACGTTTGCACAGTTCGTGGAGCTTCATCATGAGATGCGTGATTGGCGGACTCATAGGCAGCTGCAAAATGATTCGGTGGAGCACATGTGGGTTCATGTTGGCAACCAATAGAAGTATCGGTATTCTATTCTTTGAAATGTATTTTGAAACAATTTAATGTTCATTTGGTTTGTAATAACTATGTGTTTTTTAACTATTTGGCGTGGCCGCTGGCATGTGTTTAGATCGCCCGGTTGGAGTTGCCCCAATCTCGACGACTTCAATCTTGAGTGTAGGTGACGTGTGAGTGTGCGTGTACGCGGTGGCTGAGCTCGAGCCGAAATCTTGGACGGCAAACATGATTGATTTGGGTTGATTATCGGTGGGCATTGCCCAGGTTGCCCCGGTGAAGCTCCGTCACTGCGTGTCCGTGGAGCTTGTCCATGCCTTCTTTTTTAAAGAAAGAAATCTTTAGCCTGGGTTCACTATTTCGGTTTGTTTCAGTTTTATACCCGTTTCCTTCTGTTGGAGTAGTAGCATTTTTATCTTACTGAACGTTTAAGTTTCTCTTTTGGGACATTTCGTGATCGCGACGTCATAAACAGCACAACACTGATTTGAAATGAGAATACATATACAGATAGGAAACGTCCAGGTCTTAATCAAGTAATATAGTAATATGCAAACTAAAAAAAAATAAAAAAAATATTTGCACGGATCTTGATGCAAGATTCACGGATTGTAGTATCAAAGTCTCAGTCAACTGATTTTTACCCGAAGCCGGTACAGATATTCATACGCAACAATAATCGCGCGACAGTGAGTTCGTACGCTTCGCAGGGAGCTCATTCAGCCATCACATTTATCATTGGCCCTGATCGTTCTGCAGCACCGTACGTACGCTTTACGCGTTACGCCGACGCCGGTGCACGACACGGACGGAGCAAGTTTGAAGTTTCAACGCGAAAAAACACAGTACTAGTAGTAGCAATCCGGAAGGAAATGGACCTACCTAGCAGTCCAGCACGCTGTAACAAAGTGGGCCACACGGTGCGTTGGTTTAGCGTGGTGCCCAGCGCGAGCGAGCGGCCTCATCACGGGCGCGAGGTTGGCCTTCCGACTGTTGGCTGCCCGGGGCGCAGTCGTGTCGGGTGGGAACGAGACAGGCGCGGTGCAGAAGCAGGTCTCCTCCCCCTCTTTTATTACTCGCGCAGTGCCGTGCCCGTGCCCGTGCCCGGATAAGGCAGAGACGGTGGTGTTGGGTGTTCGGGAACGCGCAGGGAGCGCGGCGGATGGCGACGCCGGGGCGCCGGGTTCGAGGACAACTGTGGATTGCGTACCAATTGTGCGTGCGTGCGTGCGTCCGTCCGGGCAAACGATATGAATGCTGCCTCTCCCCGAGACAGGGCGAGCCTATTCCTCTCCACCCCTCGGCCATGCTCCATGCTCCCTCGCATACAGTACGCCATCACCCTTGCTTTGGCTCTCTTTGCTGCTCTTATTCGCCCGAGTGAATTGCAAAATACACCACCGCATTTCTAAGTTCATAGCGTCTACAAATTCGACCTCTCAAACACGCACGGACGAGTTCGGACGCATCCGTAAATACTGATCGGTCGAGCCGTGATTTGGATTCTCACAACCGGACACTTCAAACATCGTATCATAAATCCATACAAAACTCATGCAACTACGTACATCGATGCATTACACATATCATCACTACTAACATGCTATTGAACTATCAAGATTTGGCATCTTGTCTCCCGCAAAAAAAAAAAGATTTGGCATCTTGCCTATGGTGGAGATCAGCCACGGCTGCCCTTGCCCTTCCCGGCGTACTTGTCCTTCTTCTCCTTCTTCGGTGGCAGTCTTTCGCAATACATAGATACCCTTAGTTGTCTAGATCCACGTCTGCCCTAGCCCTTCCCGACGTACTTGTCATCCTTCTCGCGAAAGTACTGGTCGAAGACGTAGCAGGGATTGAGCCGGATCTGCTCATTGTCGGAGCTGTCCTCGCCGTCGTTGTCCTCTTTCTCTTCCTTCGGTGGTAGTCTTTCGCAATACATATATACCCTTAATGGTCTGGATCCACGGTTGCCCTTCCCAACGTACTTGTCGAGCTGCTTCATTTTCTGTCTCAACGTAAGCAGCTACCCTTGGTGAGTCATGATATATCCACAAGAGAGAATCCGATAGCTCAAGCATCAATGAGAAGGAGGTCGCCCTCCGCATCACGTTGACGCGGTTGCCTCTCGAGCAAGGCGGCGCCGACAGCGGCGGGTCATCTTTTGCAACACTCATCACCTGTCGACGTCGCCGTCCCGTCTCACAAGGCAAGCAACTCCAGCCGCTCGGCTCCCGTCCTTTAGGTACCTCGCCCACCATCACCCTCTGCTCCGGAAGTGGTACCCGCCCACCGTTGGGTCCTCGTGCCCGTGCATGCTTCAGCGTGCAAGATGACGCCCAAGTGCGAGGCACGAGCAGCCCGCCGTGGGCAGTAACAAGCGAGTGAGAGGGCAGATGCGGGGAAGGCGTTGACCGCACGCTAGTCGATCCCGATGCCGCGCTCCTCGTGTTGGTCCTTTGCCGCAAGAATACAAAGGCGCTCAAACTCACCATTGAGTTGTCGGAGCATGAGGCAAACAAGGGCGCGACAGCAAATGTGGCTTGCCATGTGAAGGAGCAAGACCGCCTGCTTCGCAAGCTGACGGCCCGAAGGTGCAGCTCAGACTTCGATCTGGCGGACGGCTCCACCTCCAGCTTCGCCGACGACACAACACCGCACACGTACATGGATGAGGGGCACAACCGTATCGACGACCAGATGGGGAAGGGGAAGGGGCCTGCGTGGAAATGGTGATTTCCTCCGTCCTTATTCGTTATAATGTTTTATCTATGTTTTAAGTAGTTTTTTTAAAACAACGGAAGCTTTATTAATTAGAGATAATTGTTACATGGCCTGTTACAAGAGATACAATCATTTCCATGGGCTCCTCGATCCAATCCCTAGTCATTGAGCATTTTGCTAATCGAGCAAACTCATGAGCTACCTTATTTGCTTCTCTATTACAATGTTCAAATCTACTAATAGAAAAATCACAAGCCATATAATAACAATCTTCAATGATAGCCGTCGCCATTCCCGTCGAATGTCCTCCGTTCAACATTGTGTCGATAACTTCCATGTTGTCAGAATTGATAATGATACGATTGCATCCCGCCTTTTGTGCCAGCAGTAATCCAAACCTAAGTGCTAACGCTTCCGCCGTCAGCACATTCGCACAACACTCAATCTTCCAATTTCCTCCTACAATGAAATTTCCTTTATCGTCCCTGATAACAACACCCGTTGTGCCCCTTAATTGGTCATGATCAAAAGAAGCATCCACATTTACTTTTACAAATCCCTTTGGAGGTTTTGTCCATCTTTCCTTCTTTTTATTTGCCTTTGGAGAATAGGCATTTACATAATTTGTCGTTATAGCCCGAATCGCCATCGCGGTTTGTGGTGCTTCTTGAGACTTTCCTTCATGAACTAGCTTCCGTCTATTCCACCATAAATACCATGCAGTTATAGCCATCAGCTCCCGAACATTCTGTGAGCCCAATATTGGGAGCTCTTGATCATCCATAAGGAGTAATAATTCAAGAACCGCCTCTCTTGCATGGTCCACGATACAAGCTGTTTTCACTGTTTGGTACCGACCCAAGTATTCCCACGCTTCTTTTGCCTTTTGGCATAGGAACAACACGTGTTTGGTGTCTTCTAGCCCGTTCGAACATGCTGGGCAAATGGGTAAAAAAAAATAATGTGTCTATTGGCCAGTGTCACATGACACGGTAGAGTCCCATGAAGCCTGTGCCGAATAAATGTTTTTTACCTTCGCCGGACAAGTTAATCTCCAAATCCTACCCCAAATAGGGTTGACCATGCTTCTACGCATACCATTTTTGTACTCTAATTTCCCCCCGTGTTCTTTCCTCCATTCCTCCAGATAGGCTGATCAAACAATGAACATACCATTTTTATTATAGCTTCAAGCGATGAAGGCATGCATATCATGCATAGGGAGAGGGATTGCCAATATTCTTTGTGCATAAATTGGCCACATTATTTGTCTCACCAAATCTTCATCCCAATAATTCGTGGCTGGATCAATAAGATCACAAACTCTCGTCAAGAGATTCCCTCTTCTAGGTGTAATAATTTTCCTATCTGCACAATTTGGAATCCAAGCATCTCTCCATATATCAATATTTTCTCCATTTCCAACCCTCCATATATAACCATTCCAGATAGAATGTACTCCTGCCATAATGCTTTGCCAAGTAAAAGAAGCACCCTTTTTCAATCTTGCATTCATCAGATCGCCCTCCGGGAAATACTTTGCTCTTAAAATTGTGGCACATAGCGATTCAGGATTATCCAGGAGACGCCAGGCTTGTTTAGCTAATAATGCCAAGTTAAACAGTGTATATCCCGGAAGCCCGTTCCTCCTTGGTCCTTTGGAACACACATCTTCCACCATGCCGTCCAATGCATCCTTTTTTGATTGTCCCCATCACCCCACAAGAATTGCGACATCGCGTCAATAATTCCTTTGCAATTTTTTAGGAATTTTAAAGACGGACATGGCATATGTTGGGATAGCTTGGATTACAGATTTAAGCAAAATTTCCTTTCCTCCAGCAAATAATAAATTTTCTTTCCATCCGCTAATTTTCATAATAATACGATCAATTAAGAACTGAAAACGGTCGCTTTTATCCATCCCCACATGAGCAGGTAACCCCAAATATTTCTCAGTTAGTGCCTCGGTCATAATATTCAATATCGTACATATTTGCACTTTTTCTTCCACTTTTCCTTCGCGTTTGCTAGGAGAGTTGTTAGACCCTCCGTACATAACAAGAACAAATAGGGGGATAGAGGGTCCCCTACCTTAGTCCTCTTGTGGGCTTGAAATTGCTAGTTCCGTCGACGTTAAAACGAACCTTGTACTCCATCGAGGACACACATTGCATAATTAAGTTCACCCAAGTCTTCCTAAAACCCAGTTTCAACAAGATTGCTTTTAAGAAAGACCATTCCACTCGGTCGTAAGCTTTATGCATGTCCAGTTTGATGGCACACAAACCCTCCCTACCCGCTCGTTTCTTTTTTATTTTGTGAAAACATTCATAAGCTACTAAAATATTATCTGTGATCATTCTTCCAGGTACAAAAGCACTTTGAGTTGGACTGATGATATCTGATAAAATTATTTTCAAGCGTGCAACAATCATTTTTTAGATGACCTTATACACCACATTGCATAAACTAATTGGTCTATACTGGGTAACCTTTTCTGGAGAGTTAACCTTTGGGATCATAACAATGGCAGTATCATTCCATCCTGCTGGTATTGAACATGTATTCACCGCCTGTAAGACCTATTCTATCAGGTCTTGCCCCAACATAGGCCAAAATCTCTTATAAAAAGTAGCATGTAGACCATATGGACCCGAAGCTTTTAAATCACCAATATAAAAAAAAGCCTTCCTAACTTCCTTGGCCGTGTATGGAGCTGTGAGGGCATTATTCATTTCATCACTCACTTTCCTTCTAACAAATGAGAGGACTTCTGGTTTTGGTTGATCCACTTTTGATGTAAAAGAGGTTTGAAAAATACCCTCTAATGTGATTCTTCATGTCTGTACCTTGCATGCAGACCCCATTCTCCCCAAGTAATTTTTTAATTTGATTCCTTTTGTTTCTAGCTGTTGCGCCATTATGAAAGAAGGAAGTGTTACGGTCCCCATGCAGTAGCCAATTTGCCCGCTCACGCTGTATCTATTATATCTCCTCTTGTTCCAATAAGTTTTCAATAAGAACTGAAATCTCCTTTTTCCGTACTTGGGAATCCACGTTCATAGGTCCCCTCTTTAGCTTCTCCAATTCTTTTTTGAGCTTTTTAATTCTTTGTTTCGGTCCTCCCAAAGTCTCACGATCCCAGTTATGCAAATCAACCTGTATCGCTCGAGTACGATCAACGAGCTATGGCCCAATACCCATATTCGTTGCCTTTTGCCAAGCTGCACGTACAATTTCATCAACCGTTTCCTCTTTGAGCCATCGAGCTTCAAACTTCTTCACTCGTTCCCTTTGGGTACTAAAAATATTATCGTCAAAATATTCTGTATCTAGAACAAGTGGATGATGATCAGAGTGAACATGTTCCTCGTGAATGATCGCAACCCTCGGGAATTTATTCGCCCATCCCGGATGCAGACCGCACGATCAAGTCTCTCCCTAGTATCGCTCCTCCTCCAAGAGAAAGGATCACCAATGTAACCCATATCCTCAAGGCCGCATTCTGTTAGACAATTACGGAATTCTCTCATCATAGCATTAGGTCTCGCATTTCCACCCTATTTTTTTGATGAGATTAGGATTTCATTAAAATCCCCTAGGACCACCCAGGGGTGATCATCCTTATTATGTAAATTTCGAATATTATCCCATGATAAATTACGTTCACTCCAAACTGAATGACCATTAAATCCCATGAACCACCAATGTACATATTCATCGTTCATGAACAGAATGTCAATAAAATGCGACGACACATAGTTTGAAACAACTTTATTCAGTTTATGATAAAACAAGACTAGGCCACCGGCCCGACCCTCACTCTTCATTACAATCATCGAATCAAAAGATAAAAAAGACGTAACTCATCAGCTTTACACTTATTCAAATGTGACTCGGAAAGAAAAAGTAAATCTGCCTTGATCCTCCCCTCTAGCTCCAGAAGCTCGCGAACTGCCGTGGGGGCAAGCATACCACGATAGTTCCATCCTATGATCTTCATTTGGCCCGACGGACCCCCTCGTCGGAGGTCGTCGATGCGTCATCATCTCGAACTGACTCCCTCCTCTATTGCATGTAAGCTTCTTCCTCCTCTGTTTCCCTTGCTATATGTGTGACTACGCCATCCACATCCCTCACCGTTTCTACTCTACCCTTACAAATTCTCTTGGAGGAAACAATCATCTCACCATACAGCATGTGTTCATAGCTCTCTAGCTCTCTCTCAAAGGAAAAGTTTAAATCACTTCCTGTAGGTGGGACACCAAATGGATTACCCCTTTTTTTCCCTATGATTTCTTTTCTAGCGCTCTCAGATTGCTTTTACCCTCCCTTCTTTCTCACCTTTCTCTCCTTTCTCTTTGCCTGACTCAACCTGATCTCTTTTGCAGCATTAAAAATAAACATACCAGAGTCACTTGCCATGGCCGGGCCAGCTAACCTCGCAACCACTGCCCCAGTCAAAGCCTCCAACACGCCCGGCTTAAATAACATTTGCTCTTGGACTTGTTAGCAGCCCCGGCAGGCAGAACGCTGATTGCACCCATCACTTGGCTCCCTTGGCCCTCCTGGCCCGTAAGACACTTCAGGTGACCAGAAACATGAGCCATGCCTTGCTGAGTTGAGGAAGACTCCAGGCGCATCATCACATGGCCCTCCTGGCCATGCATAGCATCCTGAAGGGGAGATCCCCGAGCTGCCATCCCCTGGCCCTCCTGGCCAGAGTCAGCGAGCGCCTTTGGAGGCAACGACTAGTCCTCCCCACCAGTTCCAGCGCCCGGAGGAGTCGGCGATGGGGCCACCTGTACCCGGCTGTCACAGTGACCTTGTCCGTCACCGTGAGGTTACCCACGGCTTTGGTCACCTTGATCACACTTCCCTCCGTGGCTTTGGAGGATTTGTTGCTGCTGGAGCCGGCGAACAGGAAAGCTCTTTTACTTGCCCCTATTCCTTTCTAGTATGCATCTACACTAAGATTCTTTGGAACACAAACTACTCTTTTTTCTTTTGGTATGCTACAGTAGCGCTCTGAGGTATGTTTTAAGTAGTTTGTAGTATGAATTTGCACTGTCCGTCGATGAACTCCGATGAGCTATTCTTCTTCAGGTTTATCGTTTATGTCACTCGTTGTCTCCCACTACTCAGTTTTGCTATTAGGAGTTATAACTGCTCAAAAATGCCATTGTTTCATGGACGATTCCTTAAAAATGCCATTAGAAATCTAAAAAATGACATTGATCCCTTGATGTTAGCTCAAAAATGTCATTAAACATCGCTATTATTAAGTCAAACCCGTTGACCATGTTATATGACCAAAATACCCTAGACACACATGTCAGCTCTCTTTATCTCACATTGATAAGCACGAGCCCCACTTGTCAGGAGTAAGTAAGCGGATAATTTTATAGAAAAATCGTACTGTCGTTGTGTATCGAGTGGTACCCATACTTTATCATAGTGAGATAGACGGAGAGATGACATGCTGGTCAATGTGTATTTCGATCATATAACATGGTAAACGAGCTTTGAACTCACACTAATGGTGGCTAGTGGCATTTTTGAACATGTGCCTAATGGATGGATGGCATTTTTGAGCAGCTAAAACTTCTAATGACAAAATTGAGTAGTGAAATACAATCAGTGACATAAATGATAAAAAAACTTCTTCTTTTGTCTAGCGATGAAATAGTGATCGTTTATACCTAGTGTTGCATGAGTTGTCTGGGTTTGAGGTTTCGGGTATGAGAGATGTGGATATGAAAACTAACGTATGAGACGTGACCGATCAATGTCCGCAGACGTATCTGGACGCGTCCGGACACGTTTGAAGGACCGGATTTACCAAGTCTGGTTGTAGAAGGTCTAATAATAGATAGCAGTGCAACAGTGAATTCGTTGGCATCAGAGGTTGATGATGTGTTTGGCCCGTGGTTACATTTTATCCCCTGTCCTGAGTGCAACCCCAACGCGCCGACCCATTTCGTCCGCCCGCGTCCTTTTGGGTCGCCGCGGACAGAAAAGATGGCCCAACGCCCCGACCCAAACGGGCGTGCGTCCGTTTTCTGTCCGCCCGCGACCCATTCGCGGCCCAAATTTGGGCCGCATTTGCGTCGGCGCAGACACGAGACGGATGTGCGCGTCGCCCGCCCTTCTCATCCCCCTGGCCCGCATGTCGACAACACATCGCCACCATTTCCCTCAGAAAACAGAAAAAACCTCCCACCCTCCGCCCGCGCGTGCGGCATGGACGATGACCTAGACACCGCCGCCGGGCTAGACTCCCTCGCCTTCGCCGACCCCGTGTCCGGAAAAGGCCACAGCGCCCACAAGGCGCCGACGGCAGCCAAGAAGAAGAAGGCGTCGCTGACGGAGGAGCAGCGCAAAGCACGCCGCGCCGTTGATTCGTCCAAGAGGAAAGCACGCTGGCATGAGCAGGAAGCCCGGACGGAGTCAGCGGATGCGTCGGCCCTCCTGATAGCCACGGACAAAGTCCGCCGCTGCGCACCAAACCGATCTCGTCTGTGAGGCCACAAGGCTGTTGGGGAACGTTGCATGGGAAATAAAAAATTTCCTACGCACACGTAAGATCTATCCATGGTGATGAGCATCTACGAGAGGGAGAGTGGATCTATGTACCCTTGTAGATCGCTAAGCGGAAAGTGTTAAGAAACGCGGTTGGTGTAGTCGAACGTCTTCGCGATCCAAATCTCCGAGCGTCCCGCGATCCAATCACGATCCGTCCCAATCAAGCACCGAACGGACGACACCTCCGCGTTCAGCACACGTATAGCTTGATGACGATCTCCGCCTTCTTGATCTAGCAAGAGGGAGCGGAGAGGTAGACGAGTTCTCCAGCAGCGTGACGGTGCTGCGGCGATGGTGGTGGAGCAATTTCGGCAGGGCTTCACCTAAGCACTGCAGAAAACCGATCTAGAGGAGAAACTATGCACTAGAGGAACGGATAGCACGTGACTGAAAATCAAGTGCCAAAAACCCTAAAACCTCTAGTATATATAGGAGGAAGAGAGGAGGAGGCTTGGGCCAAGGGCCAAGCCATCTAGGCTTCGGCCGAACAAAGGAGGAGAGGAGGATTCCTCCTCCAATCCTAGTAGGACTAGGACTCCTCCTTATTTTGGTCTTTTTGCCTTTTTCCACCTTTTTCTCTTTGGGCTTTTCTTCCCAGCCGCATGGGGTCTTGTGTGGAACTTCCACCAGCCCACTAAGGGCTGGTATTCACTCTCCCACAACCCATGTAGCCTCTTGGGTCGAAATACCCCTCCCGATGGTCTCCCGGTGCACTACCGGCACTCCCGGTACACTACCGATGAGCCCGAAACTTTTCCGGCGACCAAAATAGGACTTCCTATATATAAATCTTTACCTCCGGACCATTCTGGAGCTCCTCGTGATGTCCGGGATCTCATCCGGGACTCCAAACAACCTTCGGTCACTACCATGCATAACTCTATACTACCGAAACGTCACCAAACCTTAAGTGTGCAGGCCCTGTGGGTTCGAGAACTATGTAGACATGACCGAGACACCTCTACGTCAATAACCAATAGCGAGACCTGGATGCCCATATTGGTTCCTACATATTCTATGAAGATCTTTATCGGTCGAACCTCTATGTCAAGGATTCAGTTAATCCCGTATGATGTTCCCTTTGTTCTTCGGTATGTTACTTGCCCGAGATTCGATCGTCGGTATCTCCATACCTAGTTCAACCTCGTTACCGGCAAGTCTCTTTACTCGTTCCGTAATACAATACCCTGTGACTAACACTTATTCACATTGCTTGCAAGGCTTATTGTGACATTGTATTACCGAGTGGGCCCTGAGATACCTCTCCGTCACACGGAGTAACAAGTCCCAGTCTTGATCCATGCCAACTCAACAGAGACCCTCAAAGATACCTGTAGAGCACCTTTATAGTCACCCAGTTACGTTGCGACATTTGATACACACAAGGCACTCTTCCGGTGTCCGTGAGTTACATGATCTCATGGTCATAGGAACATATACTTGACATGCATAAAACAGTAGCAATAAACTAACACGATCATATGCTACGTTTGTAGTTTGGGTCTTGTCCATCACATCATTCTCCTAATGATGTGATCCCGTTATCAAATAACATCACATGTCAATGGCCAGGAAACCTTGACAATCTTTGATCAACGAGCTAGTTCACTAGAGGCATAGTAGGGACAAAGTGTTGTCTATTTATCCACACATGCAATGTGTTTCCAATCAATACAATTATAGCATGGACAATAAACAATTATCATGAACAAGGAAATATAATAATTAACACTTTATTTATTGCCTCTAGGGCATATTTCCAACAGTCTCCCACTTGCACTAGAGTCAATAATCTAGTTCACATCACTATGTGATTTACATTGTAATGAATCGAACACCCATGCAGTTCTCGTGTTGATCATGTTTAGCCCTTGGAAGAAGTTTAGTCAACGGGTCTGCAACATTCAGATCCGTGTGCACTTTGCTAATATTTATGTCCTTCTCCTCGATGTAATCGCGGATGGGGTTGAAGCATCGCTTTATG
This sequence comes from Hordeum marinum, assembly GCA_022496015.1. Lineage (NCBI taxonomy): Eukaryota > Viridiplantae > Streptophyta > Magnoliopsida > Poales > Poaceae > Hordeum > Hordeum marinum. The sequence continues at coordinate 8,883,558 of CM039675.1, forward strand.
TGTCTAGTCCTCTTGTGAAACCTTGGTTCCTTGGCCAGAGAAATGGCACCAGTGTTGTCACAGAACAGGTTCATTGGATTCAGTGCACTGGGTACTATTCCAAGATTTGTCATGAACTGCTTCATCCATACACCTTCCGTTGCTGCCTCCGAGGCTGCGATGTACTCCGCTTCACACATAGAATCGGCTACCACGCTTTGCTTGGAACTACACCAGCTTACCGCTCCCTCGTTGAGAATAAATACATATCCGGTTTGTGACTTAGTGTCATCCAGATCAGTGTCAAAGCTTGCATCGACGTATCCTTTACGACGAGCTCTTTATCACCTCCATAAACGAGAAACATTTCCTTAGTCCTTTTCAGGTACTTAAGGATATTCTTGACCGCCGCCCAGTGCTCCATTCCAGGATCACTTTGAAACCTTCTGGCCATACTTATGGCAAGGCTGACATCGGGTCTTGTGCACAACATTGCATACATGATAGAGCCTATGGCTGAAGCATAGGGGATGACACTCATATTTTCTCTATCTTCTGCAGTCACTAGGCATTGAGTCTTACTCAACTTCACACCTTGTAACACAGGCAAGAACCCCTTCTTGGACTGATCCATTTTGAACTTCTTCAAAACTTTATCAAGGTATGTGCTCTGTAAAAGTGCTATTAAGCGTCTCGATCTATCTCTATAGATCTTAATGCCTAATATGAAAGCAGCTTCTCCTACGTCCTTCATTGAAAAACTCTTGTTCAAATATTCCTTCACGCTTTCTAGCATTTCTATATTATTTCCAATCAGCAATATGTCATCCACATATAATATTAGAAACGCTATAGAGCTCCCACTCACTTTCTTGTAAATACAAGCTTCTCCATAAACTTGTATAAACCCAAACGCTTTGATCACCTCATCAAAGCGCTTATTCCAACTCCGAGATGCTTGCACCAGCCCATAAATGGATCGCTGGAGTTTGCAAACTTTTTCAGCATTCTCTGGATCGACAAAACCTTCTGGTTGTATCATATACAACTCTTCCTCAAGGAAACCGTTGAGGAATGCTGTTTTGACATCCATCTGCCAAATTTCATAATCGAAATAAGTAGCTATTGCCAACATGATTCTGATAGACTTAAGCATCGCTACGGGTGAGAAGGTCTCATCGTAGTCAACTCCTTGAACTTGTGAAAAACCCTTTGCCACAAGTCGAGCTTTATAGACGGTGACATTACCGTTCGCGTCCGTCTTCTTCTTAAAGATCCATTTGTTCTGAATGGTCTTTTGCCCTTCAGGTAATACTTCCAAAGTCCATACTTTGTTTTCATACATGGATCCCATCTCGGATTTCATGGCCTCTAACCATTTCTTGGAATCCGGGCCCATCATCACTCCTCCATAACTCGTAGGTTCATTGTTGTCCAACAACATGACCTCCAAGACAGGGTTGCCGTACCACTCAGGAGCTGTACGCGCCCTTCTTGACCTACGAGGTTCAATAGTAACTTGATCCGAAGCTTCATGATCATCATCATTAACTTCCTCTTCAATTGTCGTAGGTTCCACAGAAACATCTTTCTGCGTTGCGCTACTTTCTGGTTGAAGTAAAGGTTCAATAGCCTCATCAAGCTCTATCTTCCTCCCACTCAATTCTTTCGAGAGAAACTCTTTCTCAAGAAATGTTCCGTTCTTAGCGACAAACACTTTGCCTTCGGATCTAAGATAGAAGGTATACCTGACTGCCTCTTTCGGGTATCCTATGAAGACGCATTTCTCCGCTTTGGGTTCCAGCTTTTCAGGCTGAAGCTTTTTGACATAAGCATCACATCCCCAAACTTTAAGAAACGACAACTTTGGCCTCTTTCCAAACCATAGTTCATATGGTGTCGTCTCAACGGATTTTGATGGTGCCCTATTTAAAGTGAATGCAGTTGTCTCTAATGCACAACCCCAAAACGATAGTGGCAAATCAGCAAGAGACATCATAGACGCACCATATCTAATAAGGTTCGATTACGACGTTCGGACACACCATTACGCTGTGGTGTTCCAGGCGGTGTCAACTATGAAACAATTCCACACTGTCTTAAGTGACTTCCAAACTCATAACTCAGATATTCACCTCCTCGATCAGATCGCAAGAATTTAATCTTCTTGTTACGATGATTCTCAACTTCACTCTGAAATTGTTTGAACTTTTCAAACATTTAAGACTTGTGTTTCATTAAGTAAATATACCCATATCTACTTAAGTCATCAGTGAAGGTGAGAAAATAACGATATCCACCACACGCTATAACATTCATTGGACCACACACATCAGTATGTTTGATTCCCAATAAGTCACTTGCCCGTTCCATTGTTCCAGAGAACGGCGTTTTAGTCATCTTGCCCATGAGGCATGGTTCACATGTGTCAAGTGATTCAAAATCAAGTGACTCCAAAAGTCCATCAGCATGGAGCTTCCTCATGTGTTTTACACAAATATGACCTAAACGGCAGTGCCACAAGAAAGTGTTACTATCATTATCAACTCTACATCTTTTGGCATCAATGTTATGAACATGTGTATCATCACTATCAAGATTCAATATGAATAAACCCCTCACATTGGGTGCATGACCATAAAAGATATTACTCATATAAATAGAACAACCTTTATTCTCTGATTTAAATGAGTAATCGTCTCGCAATAAACAAGATCCAGATATAATGTTCATGCTTAACGCAGGCACTAAATAACAAATATTTAGGTTCATCACTAATCCTGATGGTAATCGAAGAGAGATGGTGCTGACGGCGATCACATCAACCTTGGAACCATTTCCCACGCGCATCGTCACTTCATCCTTTGCCAGCCTTCGTCCATTTCGCAGTTCCTGTTTTGAGTTGCAAATGTGAGCAACGGAACCGGTATCAAATACCCTGGCACTACAACGAGAGCTAGTAAGGTACACATCAATAACATGTATATCATATATACCTTGTTTGTCGTTGGCCGCCTTCTTGTCAGCCAGGTACTTGGGACAGTTCCGCTTGCAGTGACCAGTTCCCTTGAAATGAAAGCACTCAACTTCTGGCTTGGGTCCATGCTTGGTCTTCTTTACAGGAATAGAAACTTCTTTGCCATCCTTCTTGGTTTTACCCTTCTTACCCTTGCCATTCTTCTTGAAACTAGTGGTTTTATTGACCATCAACACTTGATGTTCTTTCTGGATTTTAGACTCAGCGACTTTTAGCATCGCAAACAGCTCGGCGACTGACTTGTTCATCCCGTGCATGTTATAGTTCATCACAAAGCTCTTGTAACTAGGTGGAAGTGATTGAAGAACTCTATCAGTGATCGCCTCTGGCGGAAGGGCAATTCCCAACTCTGCTAGACGATTCGAATACCCAGACATTCTGAGTATATGCTCACTGATAGACCCGTTCTCCTCCATTTTGCAGGCATAGAACTTATCGGAGGTCTCATACTTCTCGATTCGGGCATTCTTCTGAAAGATAAACTTCAACTCCTGGAACATCTCATATGCTCCATGATGTTCAAAACGTCTTTGAAGTCCCGGTTCTAAGCCATACAATATTGCACACTGAACTATTGAGTAATCTCCAAAACGTGCCTCCCAAACGTTCTTAACGTCTTCGGATGACATGTCTTATGGTTGGTCACCAAGCGGTGCATCAAGGACATATGATTTCTGGGTAGCCGTGAGGATAATCCTCAAATTACGGGCCCAGTCAACAAAATTACTTCCATCATCTTTAAACTTATCTTTCTCTAGGAACGCGTTAAAATTCAGGGGTGCTACTGCGCGAGCCATTGATCTACAACATAAATATGCAAAGGTTACTTAGACTATTATTCAAGATAATGAGTTTAGTTAATCAAATTACTAAAGCTCCCACTCAAATTGACATCCCTCAGGTCATTTGAGTGTCACATGATCCAAATTCACCAACTCAAGTCTGATCATCACGTGAGTTGAGGTGGTTTTAATGGTGAACATCATCATGTTGATCACATCTACTATATGACTCATGTTCGACCTTTCGGTCTCTTATGTTCTGAGGCCGTTTCTGTACATGCTAGGCTCGTCAAATTTAACCCGAGTGTTCTGCATGTGCAACACTGGCTTGTACCCGTAGTATGTGAACATAGAGTCTATCACACCCGATCATCACATGGCGTCTCGACACGACGAACTTTCGCAATGGTGCACACTCGGGGAGAACACAATTTATCTTGAAATTCAAGTGAGGGATCACCTTATAATGCTACCGTTGTCCTAAGCAAAACAAGGTGCATAAAAGGATTAACATCACATGCAAATCATAAGTGACATGATATGGCCATGAACTTGTGCTTTTGATCTCCATCTTGAAAGCATCGGCATGATCTCCATCGTCACCAGCACGACACCATGATCTCCATCATCTTGATCTCCATCAACGTGTCGCCATCGGGGTTGTCGCACCCATCATGGTCTACTACTATTGCTACCGTTTAGCGATAAAGTAAAGCATTACATAGCGCTTAATGATTGACACGCAGGTCATACAATAATTAAAAACAACCCTATGGCTCCTGCCGGTTGTCGTACTCATCGACAAGCAAGTCGTGATATTCTATACAACACATGATAATCTCATACATCACATATATTTCATCATGCAATTGGTCATATCACATCACAACATACCCTGCAAAAACAAGTTAGACGTCCTCTAATTGTTGTTGCATGTTTTACGTGGCTGCTACGGGTACCTAGGAAGAACAATTCTCACATACGCATAAACCACAACGGTGATACATTAGTTGCTTTTCAAACTTCTCAAGGACCGTCTTTGTCGAATCCGATCCAACTAAAGTAGGAGACACTGGCACCTGCCATCCATCTTTTGCAACAAGTTGTAGTTGAGGGAACCGGTCTCTCGTAAGCGTACGAGTAATATTGGTCCGGGCCACTTCATCCCACAATACCGTTGAACCAAAACACGACCAAGGGAGGAAGCAATTTAAACATCAACGCCCACAAACTCTTTGTGTTCTACTCGAGATCTCATCTATACATAGACCTAGCTCATGATGCCACTGTTGGGGAACGTTGCATGGGAAACAAAAAAATTACTACGCACACGCAAGATCTATCCATGGTGATGAGCATCTACGAGAGGGAGAGTGGATCTACATACCCTTGTAGATCGCTAAGAGGGAAGCGTTAATAAATGCGGTTGGTGTAGTCGAACGTCTTCACGATCCAAATCGCCGAGCATCCCGCGATCCATTCACGATCCGTCCCGATCAAGCACCCAACGGACGGCACCTCCGCGTTCAGCACACGTACAGCTTGATGACGATCTCCGCCTTCTTGATCCAGCAAGAGGGAGCGAAGAGGTAGACGAGTTCTCCGGCAGCGTGACAGTGCTGCGGCGATAGTGGTGGAGCAATTCCGGCAAGGCTTCACCTAAGCACTACAGAAAACCGATCTAGAGGAGAAACTATGCACTAGAGGAACAGGTAGCACATGGCTGAAAATCAAGTGCCAAAAACCCTAAAACCTCTAGTATATATAAGAGGAAGAGAGGAGGAGGCTTGGTACAAGGGCCAAGCCATCTAGGCTTCGGCCGAACCAAGGAGGAGAGGAGGATTCCTACTCCAATCCTAGTAGGACTAGGACTCCTCCTTATTTTGGTCTTTTTGCCTTTTTCCACCTTTTTCTCTTTGGGCTTTTCTTCCCAGCCGCATAGGCCTTGTGTGGGACTTCCACCATCCCACTAAGGGCTGGTATTCACTCTCCCACAGCCCATGTAGCCTCTTGGGTCGAAATACCCCTCCCGATGGTCTCCCGGTACACTACGGGCACTCCCGGTACACTACCGATGAGTCCGAAACTTTTCCGGCGAGCAAAATAGGACTTTCTATATATCAATCTTTACCTCCGGAGCATTTCGGAGCTCCTCGTGACGTCCGGGATCTCATCCGGGACTCAGAACAACCTTTGGCCACCACCATGCATAACTCTATACTACCGAAACGTCACCAAACCTTAAGTGTGCATACCCTGCGGGTTCGAGAACTATGTAGAAATGACCGAGACACCTCTACGGTCAATAATCAATAGCGGGACCTGGATGCCCATATTGGTTCTACATATTCTACAAAGATCTTTATCGGTCGAACCTCTATGTCAAGGATTCAGTTAATCCCGTATGATGTTCCCTTTGTTCTTCGGTATGTTACTTGCCCGAGATTCGATCGTCGGTATCTCCATACCTAGTTTAACCTCGTTACCGGCAAGTCTATTTACTCGTTCCGTAATACAAGACCCCGTGACTAACACTTAGTCACATTGCTTGCAAGGCTTATTGTGACGTTGTATTACCGAGTGGGCCCTGAGATACCTCTCCGTCACACGGAGTAACAAATCCCAGTCTTGATCCATGCCAACTCAACAGACACCCTCGAAGATACTTGTAGAGCACCTTTATAGTCACCCAGTTACGTTGCGATGTTTGATACACACAAGGCACTCTTCCGGTGTCCGTGAGTTACATGATCTCATGGTCATAGGAACATATACTTGACATGCAGAAAATAATAGCAATAAACTGACACGGTCATATGCTACGTTTGTAGTTTGGGTCTTGTCCATCACATCATTCTCCTAATGATGTGATCCCGTTATCAAATGACTTCACATGTCAATGGCCAGGAAACCTTGGCCATCTTTGATCAACGAGCTAGTTCACTAGAGGCATACTAGGGACAAAGTATTGTCTATTTATCCACACATGCAATGTGTTTCCAATCAATACAATTATAGCATGGACAATAAATGATTATCATGAACAAGGAAATATAATGATAAACACTTTATTTATTGCCTCTAGGGCATATTTCCAATAGAGGTAGGCACTGGTTCTCCTAGGGTTAAACCCTGGGCAGCACTCCACCATCGATGTCGCCGTCGCCGTTGCCAGCACCGGCTAGTCACACCTGCCATACCCGATTCCGAACTCGCCGCGCTTGTCGACCACGCCGGTGCGGGCGCGTCCCTGCTACCCCGGCCAACCGCAAGCTTACCGTTTGTCTAACTCTTCGTGCTCGGGTTCAACGAAGTTCAGCGTCGTCGCGCCTGCCGTGCCGGCGCCCATCGACATCGACCTCAACACCACGAATGTGGGCGGTGGATCGTCCTCCGGTGGCTCACAGAAACGTCAGTACGAACTCCCAGCTGATGCCATGTCGCCCGCCCGCAACCTGTTCGAGGCAATGCCGACTGCTGAGGACGAGGCCAAGAGCTTGTTCATGCAGGGCCTCATCTACCACGGCGCTGGGGGCATGCCCTTCGACCCCGACGAGACACAAAGCTAGGATGGCCGAGCCCCCTATGTGCCGTACGACCTCGACGATGAGACGTTAGACAAATTGATGGAAGAGCAAGCCGGCTTGGGCTCTTTCCCACTCGAGCATGAGTTCCTTGAGGACCACGGCCTTGACGAGGAGGACGATGAGATAGACATCGATGGGGAACCATTGTTCAACAGGCCCGAGGTCGTCACCCAAGCCAACGCAAAGAAGAATAGGAAGAGCAAGCGGACCAAGGCGTACTCAATTGGTGAGGACACAATCCCTTTTCAATGTTGGAGGGACGTTGGACAAGACCCCAAGATTGGCGCCGAGCAAAAGGCTTCGGCTTTTTGGCTGCAAGTTCATCGGGAGTTCCACGAGAGGAAGAAGTTCAAGCCCTACCAATTTGAGAGCAAGCATGGATGGATTTCGCTCGGCAAGCATTGGAGGGTGATCCAACAAGAGTGCAACAAGTTTCGTGCCACCCTTGATAGCATCGAGGCCCGTCCCGTGAGCGACATTGGCATGAAGGATATGGTATGCCGACATGCTTGCTCATACATGCACACATGCTTGCCGAAATGTTTGCACACATGCTTGCCGAAATGCTTGCACACATGCTTGCTTGCCATTGTTGTTTTTTGTGCATCTTATTAGGTCTTCCAAGCTTTGGACGCCTTCAAGGCCCGACATGGCGGGAAGAACTTCACTCTCTCCCATTGTTGGGTGATCATCAATGAAGAGGAGAAGTTCAAGGAGCAATACGCCACCATTCGTGCTCGTGGAGGGAAGGGGGACTGAAAGAGCTTGGTGAGGGAGAGAAGCCGCGGTCACGGGGGAAGAGCAACTCCAAGAAAGAGGACAAGCACGAGGTCGCATCCCTTGCATTGCAAGCTATTTTGCCATCACCGGCAAGGACTCAAGAAAGGAGAAGTGCCGGCAAGACAAGAACGAGCAAGTCCGTGCGTTCTTGGAGATACAAGAGAAGAAGCTCACGTTGGAGACGGAGAAGCAAACGAAGATGCTCTCCATCGAGGAACTCAAGGCTGCTACCAAAGCAAGAGAGGTCCGGCTAGCTGCCATGAAGCAAGGGGCCGATATCTTGATGGTGACTTGACCACGGTGTCCCCAAAGAAGCGGCATTGGTTCGAGAAGATGCAGGCCGACATGCTCAACGACATCGACTAGTGATCTATGGCCGAGAGCGCCATGTGTTTTTTGTATGCTGGCATGTGTGCCGGCATGACCACGGCCCGGTTGGCGTGGTAGATTTCGGTCTCACTTTTTGTATGCTAGCATGTGTTTGTCGGCCGCTGGCTTGCGCGCACAGCGAACTGCGTGCTCTTTTTGGAGGCTGGCATGTGTTTGCCGGCCACTGGCATGTCGTCGGCGCAACTTTGACTGGGTGTGGATGGCATGGCTACACCTGGGTATGGGCAGTCCGGCCCGAAAAATCCGGACCGGGCCAGGGCAGGCTTTAGGTTTGAGACGGGTTTTTAAGCCCGGGCAACAGTTTGGCCCGGGCTCGGGCTTGCTGGAAATGTCATTTTACACGAAGGCCCAGCCCAAAAATCGCCTTTTTAGTCGGGCCGAGCTCGGGTCTGTATATTGCGTTTTTTGGCCAGGCCGGGCTGGGCTCATGCATGAGATTTTTTGTTTGGGCTTTGTAAAGCCTGGCCCAGCCCGATGGATGCCCAGGTTTAGACATGACCGCTCGCTTGATCGATGGCCGTGGACCCTTTTTATTTGAAAACTGAAAATTGCGAACGAAAAATGGGTTGACGCGTTGGTCGACCGGCTGACCTATTTAGAAAAGCAAACGAACATGCCGACCCAAACGGCTAAAAGACGAACAAACTGCGCGTCCTTTGGATTAACCGGTTGGTTGGAGTTGTTGTGATGATGGCTATTTCAGCCAGACAGACAGAGGTAGATGCTGGACGCCTCGACGCCCATCCCGCCTTGCTCTTTCAGCGAACCCGTCATTTGCAGCGCTCCATGACCGTCCATCCCGCCCGCCCGCCCGCCTGACGGAACCGCGAAGGCCGGCCACCCGGTTCGTAGGAAGTTGGCCGCTGCGGATAAGGCTCCACCAGGTGCTGCTGGTGTTTGGTGTTCGGTGCCGGGCAAGGTGCTGGGCGGATAGCGACGCCGGGGCGTGGAGTTCGAGGCCAACAGTGGATATATATACTACGTACGTACTGCTGCTAATTATTGTGCGTGCGTCCGGCCCGGGAGAGGCCGGGCAAATGAATGCTGCCTGTCCCCGAGACAGGGTGATGAAGCCAAGCCATGGTCCGGCCCGTGCCTTCAGCCCTCGGGCGGGCGAGCCACGCCCACGCATGCCATGGACCATGCTCCCTCTCCCACGGTGCACCGCCATGCTTTGCTTTTTTTTTGAGAGAGAGAGAGAAGCGCCGTGCTTTGCTTAGGGCGAAGGTGAGCTAGTCATATGGCGACAGGAAATGAACCATTTGAGGGAGGGAAGGAAACGAAGCCATAGCATATTTCATACCATCGTTTCTCTCAAAAGTTTGAGATTTTTGGTTCGGAAAATTGAAACTTCTAACGACAATAATAGTTTGTTTAAAGGAAGGGTCTAGGTGTCAGTCGATTGAGACTTCATGAAGTCTCAGTCAACTAGTATAGTATGTAAAAATAAAAAAAAATAAAAAAAATGTTTGCATAAATCTCGATGCAAGATCAACAGATTATAGTGTCGACTGAGACTTCGCGAAGTCTCAATCGACTGATTTTTAGCAAGCCTGTTGTTTGAATCTCTGCTTGCGAACATTACTTCCCAAGGGTTTGATACCTAGGGTGACCCTTAGGAAAAAATGTAGAGACTATCTACTTATGAAACTGAATCAAAAGTAACAAGGAGGTCGCATTATGGCAATTCTGTGTTGTGCACAAACGCCACGGCCTTCATATGCATATGGGGAATGCTCCATATGGCGGATGGCGATCACACATATGACGATTCTCCTAGAGTTGCTTCAATGGTACTCCCTATGTCTGAATTTATTAGACACCATTTTATTTTGAGTCAAAGTTTGACTATGAGTTTTACCAATGAAATGTAAACTATATGTCACAAAAATCATTCCGTGGAAATTTTCTTTCAAGTACAAAATCTAACAATATATTTTTTATAACATATATTTATATTTTGTTGATCAAACAGATGGTCAAAATTGGACCAAAATTACAAAGAAGCCCAATAAACCCGGACAAAGTAGATGTCAGGTGATACCACCTTTTACATGTTGTCATGCATTAATTTTGAAAAGTCACATTTTATATGTTTCCAAAAATTGAGAAAAGATTGTGAATGTTCACAATATATGTGTCTATAAATCTAATAATCCAGATCAAAATGTAGATTCTTATTGAAAAAAATCTAGCATGAATAGTGCTTAAAGAAGACACAAGACATCAATAGTGTTAGAGCATCTATAGCCGGACCCCCTATACCCTCCTCAAATGCACGGGCAGGCCGCCTGATCACTGTCCAGTCACAAAAATCGACCCAGACGAGCCTCTCAAACCGCCTCAAACGACTGGGCTGACCGACACCCCTCATTTCCAGCCCAAATATGAGACGGGTACAGGGGAGCTCGGGTGCACTCGGGCACGCCCACCATGTCGGCCTAACGACGTGGCCCCACACAGACTCACCTGGAAACCCGACGGTACGACTGCCGCCTCGACCGGCGCCGCGGTGTGAACGCTGCGTGGCACCGCTCCGGCTCTCCTCCCTTATCCATAGCCAGTTATTTAAGCCGGTCGGGGCACCCAAGCCCTAAACACATCCATCTCCTCCCTCTCTCCACCGCCACCTGAGCCCGTCAGCCTCCTCTCGCACTTCCCTCTCCGAGCAGGATGGTTCGCCGGCTCATCATCACCTACGCGCAGCTGGCTCCGGGAAATCAAGGAGGAGTACCACGCTCGCCGCGCCGCCCGCATCGTTGCGGGTCTCTCTCCGGACTTGTCGGAGACGGAGGAGGAGGAGGAGCCGGAGGAAGAGGCTCCCGGCTTGACCATAGTGGAGGCAGACGCGGAGTTCGTCGTTGCCCAATCGGACGAGATGGCGAAGCGGCAGGCCATCCTGGATTCCATTGAGGATGAGGCCGAGGTGGAGGCCAACCGCCGACTCATTCGGTAGAGGCCGACGGAGGCCGACACCCTTTTCGACGAGCTGGAGGCCAAGGAAGCCGCAATGGACAGGGACGCAGTGCCAGCGCCGGAGGGGACGGACCTGCGGCTGCCGCACATCTATTCGCCGGAGGGGACAAAGATCGTCGACGTCTCCAACGAAGAGTAGATAGCTCTTCATGCAGTACGTAGGTTTTATTTAGTTGCATGCTTTTGTATGGGTTTGAGAAAGAAATATGAGATGTCCGGATGCAACGAGCTTTATTTGAGGCGTGATCGGTCAGTGTCCACGGACGCTCCCGGGCACGTCCGCGGGCGTTTGAGGGGCTGGATACCGGATTTGCATGGTCCGACTGTAGATGCTCTTAAAAATGACACATCCACATCAGGATTTGTCTTCTCTATATGTGCTTTGAATGTGGGATTGTATTTGAGAGGGGTTTGTTGGTACATGTCTTGTGAACATTCACAAAAATTGAAAATTTCAAAACATTTGAAAACAAAAATAAAATAAAATTTGAAGCATGCAAGCATGTGAAGGATGGTATTTGTAGGATCAAAAGTATCGACCAGAGGGGATGAATGGGAGAGTATACTTAAAAAATCTAGAACACAATTTTTTTTCTAAATAGAAGAATAAACTCGATAGTGAAAATCTAAGCAACGAAATAGAAGTGCAAGTACTCAAAATTCTTCGCAACAATCACAGGGAACAAGGAAGGGGAAACTCTTCGAAATTTAGCACGTCATGGAAAATAAAGTTGAGTGATGAATTAGAACTTGTTGCTTGACAAAGACATAGATATTTGTTTACCATAATTTAAGTTGTCGGCATAGCTTTACATCTGGGTTAGAGAAGTTGAGCCATAGTTATGAAGAAACACAAGTCTTCACCTTATTCTACTTGAGCTAAGTTTCCCAGAACTCACTCAATCACTCGTGGTAGATCATGCGGCGGTCTCTGGACCGACGCAAACTTGTTCTTCGATGAGTCCATACATTGGATGCTCTTGAACGACGGCTAACCTTCTAGAGGATGCACAATACTTAAGAGTAACAAGTCCAAGCTAGGCTTCGATCAAGTACTTCGGTGATGCACAATCACATTTCAATTCTTGGGCTCCAAGATTTTTCCTCATTTAGGATTTCTCATATCAGTGTGAGGAAGGGCTGCTTTCATCCATGTATACCGACGAACACATTGATTGATCAATTGTTTATCGTTAATCATTCAAAACCCACAAAAAGGAACTAGATGCACTTACATCATTACCTGATATTTCCCCATCCCTTAATGTATTCTGCAACTAACGGTGGTGCAGCTAATAGCGATTGCAGTGACATAGCAACTACTAGAGTGGAGCAGGGTTGTCACTATATGATCCACACACAGAGATTAATGTATTCTCATAGAGGCTACTCGAGTAGCATGAGTGTATGAGGAGCAATTTTAAACATTGGAAAGTCCATGAGCTTGTGCTGCAAAAAGGCGTTTTACCCCCAAAACATACAATTTGTGAGTATATGCTGTCAAGATGCTATAGTTGTTCTGTTCTGGCCTGCTTTACTTTGTCACATCGGCGCCTTTTCCTCATCTCTTTAGTGGTACCAACACGGATTCACACAACACAAATTGATTCCAGTGTTTATTGGATATAAGAGAATAATCCTAGTACCATCGTACCGGGCACAACTCGTAATTAGTGCCTCCATTAAAACTTCATGTGGACAGGCCAGAATTTTACTATGTGCAAAAAACTAGTAGGCCGAGAATTTTAAGAACTCAGCAGATCAAGATCAAGGCCCAACAATTTTGTAAAAGAAAAAGAGATGGCATGCACAACTTGCTGCTGGTCTTCGGCCGTAACATGAAAGATTTTCTAGTGGGAGCAGAAAGGATAAGGCACCACACTACAGTGACTAACACCAGATGCTGCACGTCTTGTCTAGTGGTTTTGCTTCCTGCTTTAGTGTAGGCCCAATACCAAAAGGAAAGTCAGGTGGATTAGGATAGGATCAATGGGTAGATAAGTATTGATGTCTGATGCTAACAAAAGTCATGAACCTAAATGAAATGAAAATGAGACAAGCAAACATCACATGATCTGGTGGTATGGGCAACCACACACATGAATACATGGTCTAGTGGTAGGAGCGTAACCACAAGCTAGGCTAGCTATATTATGAACCCATCAACCACAAGCTAGGCTATATGAACCCATCAAGGCATCAACCACAAGCTAGGCTATGGACAAACCTACCACTACAATCCAGTACTAATAAGATGCCATGAGAAAGGTAATGCATGTTGACTAAATGTGTTGTTGCACAGTTGGTAAAAGTTTCCTAGGACAAATTCTTGAGCCACTGTGAAGATTACTTTTGAGTGACAAATATGGCAGCTTGCCTAGTTAAAAGGATGATAAAGATGCATGGCGTATGGGCTCCATCCACGGCGTTATTAATCCATCAAGTCGTCAAAGATGGAGACAGTGTCACCACCTGACCTGACCCACAGATTGATCATCTAAGCACCCGGTAACCAACACACTCGTTTATCTTTTTTTTTTCGAAACGGAGGCAAAAGTTTTGCCTCTTCTCATTAATAAAGCAGAAGAGAGTTGTCCGGTTAATAAACGAAAAACCGGACGAAAACCATCACAAACCGCTGAGCGTCACACACATAATACCACATACACCTCATATAAAGGGTCTCGTCAACATCACACACCGGTGTCATCGTCATCACTTCTCCCCAACAGCCATCATCGCCCTCCCTAATCTCCGAGCAAGCGACTCTGACTTCTCCGAAGACAAATGTCGACCCAACCCACACTGTAGAGGCTGTGAGAACCACAAGAAGCCCCACGCCAAACTCAGCCACCCGCGCCAAGGACATAAAAGCTCCGACTCTGAAGGATAGCTCCGAAGGAGAACTATGCAAGGCTGGCGCTGCAGAAGATCACCGAACAGACCACCTGTCGTCGCGTGTCATCGTCGCCACAGGGGCCCCGCCGCCGCAGCTCCGACTTCACCGCAACAAAATAATCCTAGGTAATCCCACGAACACGCCGGAAAAGAGCCGACTACCGCAACCATTGCCGCGTCTCCGACATCGCACACACCCATCATCGTTGCCACAGATGCCTCGACGCCAACACCAACTTCCATCGATCCCGCTTGAAGATGCGTAGCTCCAAAGATGAAGCCCCCAAGAGGGGAAACGATGCTAGAGCACCGTCTTCGTCCGATCCCATGGATCTAAGGTTTCCCCGGAGCTGCAAAGATTGGAGCTGAGATTACCTCGACGATGCCAACAATAAGGAAACGGCTCTTGAAAGCGCCGCCATCGCCGACTCCAGACACGCCGGAGACAAGCTTTCACCCGAATCAGCCTCTCGAGCCCCGCACATCATGCATCAGCAAGTCTTCCATCGAGCCACCAAGGTCAAATCTGTCTGGATCTGACCACCTTCACAGGTCCCCATGCCACTCCGCAACTTCTGAGCAGCAGATCACCATGTGCGTCCAGCACATCATCGGCAACAACCACACCTCGGCGGCACCTCACCACAGCTTGCCGAAGCCCCCTTGCCGCCGCTCGCCGCAGCACACCCGCCATAGACCAATCCAGCCAACGCAGACTCGAGACGTCGCTGACCCCCACCATCCTCGAGCGACATTGGACGCAGTGCCACAACACACCTGCCACAGCCCAGTCGCCGCCCCCGTCGCAGCACCAGCTAGTTCCCATCCAGCACGAGTCAGATCCGGCACCCGTGTCGCCGCCCAGCATCCCTTGTCCCCAAGCCCCCCGATTCGGCGTCTCCGCACCTCCGCCGGCAACAGCCGCCAACGCCAGCCCTTGTCTACCTCCGGGGAGACAACGCAAGCCCCACCACACCTGGCCGGAGCCCCGTCATTGAAGGTCGCAGCCGAGTCCTCCACACCCGTCGCCACTGCGCCACAGAAACAGTCCCGCCGCCGCCGCCGCCGCCGCCCGGTCTTTGTCCGGTGACGACCTCCGGCGACGGCGAGGGGAAGTGGGGAGGCAGGGGAGGTCCCCCGGTGGCTGGATCTGGACGCCCTGGTGCGGCCGCAGGAGCCGCACGGGAGTGAGGGTGGGTCGTTTTTTTAGAGAGAACACACTCATTTATCATGATGCCATGTTTTGAAAAGAGCAATTTCTAATGGCTGTTAATATATTTTTAAATTGTCATAGTCATTTCCCATGGTGCTGGTTAATGTATAGTACTTTAGTTGTCCTAATCAGTGTACATGTCAATCCACTGGATGAGACAGCTACCTGATCTGATGTAGTAGATGTTACCGTCTGTGACTGCCAAATACCACTAGTATTTGTATTTCTCCTTATCCTCTGGTGATGACGCTTGGTTAGACTTTGGCATCTTCGCACTGATGATGAAAATTTAGGGCCAGAAAAAAAACAAGCTGATATCATTTGATTCGTCTTGTTGGAGGAAGCTAAGGCACTAGCAACAACCCTTGATCCATCAACAACTTTTTGGCGAAAAGGAGGATATCAACATTCAACAGCTAGCTAGGCCACTGGCAGTGAGACGTTCCCGATTTTCCTTCGAAGCTGATGAATGTAAACTGTCGATTTCTAGCCTCTCTAGCTATCCTGAAACTGAAAGAAATGTTCTACCACCTCACGAGAAGCAACTCCCTGCAGCCACGCGTGTCGGCATCAGCTATGAGCACGACTCGCGTCTGTATACATCAGGTTCGCTGGCCATGCATGAATGCATACGTCTCTTCGAGTCTCTGCAGTGCAGAAGCTTGCATTAGATTAGATAAGATATACCTCGAACCAAAGCGATGTGCCATGTAACATCAGTAAATTATCGCTGTTCTTTTCTGTTGGTGGCAAACAGGAAAATATATTTTTTTCTTCTAAAATCCTCTTTTGTGTGGACGTGATACCCAACCAACCAACCAACCAAGCGCAATGGTTGCAAAACCCTTTGCTACCTCTGGAGGTCATGGCCCATCTCGTGCTTGGTTTCAGGATGAGTGGAGATATGAAGAGCCATGGATGGAGGTGTTGAAATTGCTTCAGTCTGCAGGATTCAAACAGCTTTCTTGGCTTGGCCTTCTGATTCAGTAATGTGCGGTAAGTGGTAAATAGTGAGATTCCATACAAGGCAGGCAGAGGTAGGCTAGCCCTGACCCTGGTCTGGGCCTGGTCCTGGACCTGGAATCATGGCGGTACTGCACATCGGCTAACTGTAGCTAGCTGCACTGAAAGTCTGAAACTCTGAAACCATGCATGGAATAGTAGTATTGCTTCTGCACAAGTCTTTGCCCGGCAGACAACCAATGGGCGATTGGAGCACTGCAGTAAAAACTGTAATCGCCGAGGCCCTTTTCTTTTCTTTTCTTTTCTTGAGGCAAGTTGAACAAGAAGAGAAGATATCATATCAGAGGCCCTTAAATGCCGAATGCGCTTTGGAAAATGGGGGAGGGAAAGGTTCCCTTCCTTCTTCTTCAGGGTTGGCATGGCGTCTTGTCACTGTACATAGTTTTGGATGCGAGCCATTGCATCATCAGTTGTACTAGGAGGATTCTAGAAGCCTCGTGAGCTTCTCTTGCAATCTATCTAGGTAGAGGGAGATGGATGGTAGTAGGCTAGTAGCTCTTAACTTAATTTATACAATACTTGGGAATCATGATCGTAAGACTAATGGATGATGATGCTATGCAGGGCCCTGAAGATGTAGCGATCAACTGGACAGATGCAGGTTGCATCCATCATGCCGGGCCCTGAGTATTTTCTTACCACTGTAATTGTAAACGAACAGATGAATGGCATGACGAGGGCGACACACAGGTGCTGGTGAAGGAAGGAGAAGAAGCAAGAGGACAAGGAAGATTGGTCACTTTACACAAGAGCCTAAAAATCACTTTGTCACGGGCATTTCGCCTGGTTTGACCCGACCGACAGCGCTGGCTCCAACAGACCGTGCAAAAATGTAGCGCGCGTGTCGTTCCAACAACGCGTAAAAATACAGCGCTCGCGAGCATAAAAAACCCGATACATTCCAATAAAAACGATACATAGATAGTTCGATAGATAAAAAACAATACACGGTTCGATAGAAACGATACATAGTTCGATAGTGCAAACTAGATAAAAATTACGGCGTAGCTAGAACTACTCCGAGTCGCCCTCATCATCATTCTTGCCGGTGTCGTCCGAGGTAGTGAGCCATACGTCGTGTCAACGATCATCGTCTGGCGTGAAGATCGACGTCCAAAATGCTTCCATGGCACCGCACTGCGATACCACCAATGCCTTCCGCCGACGCCTATCCGCCAGCTCCGCGCGGCGCCTTGCCGTCCTTTCCGTCCAGTAGACGCGCTCGTTGGCGACGTCCTGCGGGTAGCGTCGGCGCCACTCCGCCATGGCTCGCTCGTCCTCCTCAGCGACGAGGAGGCGGCGCTGCCGCCGAACGTGGTCCGCACGGTCCTGGTCCGTGATAAGACGAGGCGTAGGGTCAACGTCCTGCGCCTGCTGTCGTGTGTAGATGTCGTGGAAGTTCATCTGCGCACGAGTCCTCTCTAGGCGCCACGCCGCCGCGTCGTACGCACGGGCGGCCTCGTGCGCGGTCTCGAACATGCCGAAGCCGAGCCGGATGTCGCCGGACCTGATCTTGGCGTAGTAGGTGCCGTTGGGGCGTGCGCGGACACCGCGGTAGCCGGACCATCCCCGGCGGCGCGGCGGCATGGTGGCACCGTGGTGGCGCGGCGAGGAAGCGGCGCGCAAGCGGCAGAAGAAGATGGGAGAGAGAGAGAGCGCGTGGCAGTGTGGAGGGGCGCGTGGTGAGCGCCGCGATTTATAGGCGCGTTGTAAGCAGCGCGCCAAATCTAGCGCGCGAGCTGCCGCCTTTTCCCGCGCGCGCTATTTTCCCGCCGCTGCTGGAGCGCGCGCAAACATCCCACGCGCGCTAAACTTGCTTTTTTCCGTGTGCGCGCGTCTTTCCGTGCGGCTGTTGGAGATGCTCTGACCTCACTTCAACCACTACCAACATTTATCTTATCGGGATTTGCAGCAGGTCACGCCCATTTGCCTCCTTTTGGCCCCCTTTCCGGGATTCAGAGCACTTGCATGTTTCTTTCTTCTTAATCATGTTTGTGAAGGTAGGCCTTCTCTCTCGTGCCAAAGGTTGAGCACTGACATGAGTGAAACCCATCTTTCGGGTGAAAACCCTATCTTCGGTGGGCGGCGGCGACGTCCTTGACGCCGTGACCTTCCTGAAGGCGTCGCCTTGAGGGCTGAGTGGTGGTGGACATTCTGTGCGTCCTTGACGGTTGCTGGTGATGGGCACTACTTCGGGGGAAACCCTAGTATCTGGTCTTCCAGATCGGGTGATGGCGGTACTGCGGTGTCGTTTCTCTCTTGGGAGCATCCTTTGTGGAGCGGCGCTGGATGACAGAGGCAGGAGGTGGAGCGGCTTCGTCTTGTATGGAGCTTTGGTGGAGCTGTCAAGTCATGTCTGGCCGACAGCTGCTACGCAGAGTCATGCCTGGGTGGCAACTGCTACGCACGACAGTTCTTCTAGAGTCTTCGCGTCTGGACAGATGAACGCAGGGTGGTGGCGCCGTTGGGCGCCGTGGTGGCGTCGACGGATGTTCGGACTGACAAGGATGATGCGGATCTCTCTCCTGAAGATGGGTCAGTGGTACGATGATGATGGCGGCTTCTAAACCGTGTGCATGTGGTGTACGCTTTAGGTCTGCTGCACCGGCTGTTGGTCCCAATACGTTATGTGGATGGATTGGCGACGACATCGGTTTTCGATATGGTGAGTGAGAGCACTCCACATTATCGAATTTATAGATGTGAGTGGTGGTTTCGGATGATTGATGTATGTTCTTGTCAGACCTTTGTGGAATAATTAATAAAAATGGTTGCATGCATAGGCAGGAGGTTTAACCTTCTTTTTCAAAAAGAAATGAATGAAACCATTCATCATGCGCTCATCTCATAATACAACTTGTGCGATTTTCTTATAGTGGTGCTCCCTTCGTTGGAAGCTTTGTCCTCAGAGGCGCGTATCTTGTTAACTTTGTTTAGCCATAGGGAGTTCGTGCGCATTTCCCTTGGTCTGTCAGCCCTGGCTTTTGTAGTCAGGACAAGAATGTGGACTTGAAACAGTGACCATAAGCTTTGCTATTCATCTATAATGGGAAGACTTGATGCTAGATTCTGAGGTAATAAAATCGGCCTTTATCGAAAATCT
This sequence comes from Hordeum marinum, assembly GCA_022496015.1. Lineage (NCBI taxonomy): Eukaryota > Viridiplantae > Streptophyta > Magnoliopsida > Poales > Poaceae > Hordeum > Hordeum marinum. The sequence continues at coordinate 8,903,326 of CM039675.1, forward strand.
GTAATGAAAAGAGGCCGAGGGTGCTCCCTCTTTTCTAAATAAAAAAACTGTAATGAGATGCCAGCTCAGAAAGCCGTTTGTGAACGGAAAGTGAATTGTTATAACAGAACATATTATTCTATTTTTTAAAGACGAATGATTGCAATAATATATATATATATATTTACATTATATCTAGCGAACGTTACATTTTAAGGCATGGAAAATCAAACCTTTTTCATGCCAAATTATGTTTGCTAAGGATGGCAAGTTTAGTTGGCGAGCATGACAAATCTGACTAGGTTCATTTTTTGTTAGAAAAATTACTGTGCTTGTGAACTAAAATTGTCATCCTCGATTAGTCAAAACAAAAATTGTCATCCTCGCAACAGTATTATATTTTCAGCATTTCCTTTTTTGGAGGGGTGGGGTGGGGGGACTGTTTTTCTTCTTTTAATGGAAGAACTGAAGTGTCCCCGTTTTGTTTTGTTCTTCTAGAAGAAAACTTACCCTTCTCTTAAATGATGAGAAGAAAAACTTCTTCTGTTCAACGAGGCTAGTTGGGAGTGTTTCCCTTTAAGTTCAGCCCACCTTTCCAACTCTATCCTCATCGAATCCCACGGTACATTGACCTCAAGTCTTCATATAGATAAGGGGCCTCCTATATTGTTGCTCGGGGCGAATGCCTTGTCCTGGCTTTGGCCGGGCCCGATGGCGACGACGTCCGTGGGCGTCGCGCACCTTCTTGGAGGCGTCGTCATTCGAGGGCCTGGAACCTCTTCTCTCACACTCCGGGGGGGGGGGGGGGGGACCCAAGTTCCAGGTTCCTGGAACGGATGATGGTTGCGCTTCGGTGTCGCGTTCCTTCTTGAAGGAATCTATACGGTAATCTTTTTTTATTTTATTTTTTACCAAGCCACGTGCTGAATCTGTATGGTAATTTTCACATAGAAAGGCTTGTGGATGGAGTAACTGTATACCCTCGAACGATATGCGAACCATTTGCCTCCTTTTGGCTCCCTTTCCGGGATTCAGAGCACTTGCATGTCTCTTTCTTCTTCATCATGTTTGTGAAGGTAGGCCTTCTCTCTCGTGCCAAAGGTTGAGCACCGACATGAGTGAAACCCATTCATCATGCGCTCATCTCATAATACAACTTGTGCGATTTTCTTATAGTGGTACTCCCTTCGTTGGAAGCTTTGTCCTCAGAGGCGCGTATCTTGTTAACTTTGTTTAGCCATAGGGAGTTCGTGCGCATTTCCCTTGGTCTGCCAGCCTTGGCTTTTGTAGTCAGGACAAGAATGTGGACGTGAAACAGTGAGAATTTTACTGACTATGAGCTTTGCTATTCATCTGTATTTTGTAATGGGAAGAGGCCAAGGGGATCCTTCTTTTCGAAATGAAAAAAAAACTGTAATGAGAATATGAGATGCCAGCTCAGAAAGCGTTTGTCAACGGAAAGTAAATTGTTATAACAGAACAAATTATTCTATTTTTTAAAGACAAATGACTGCAATAATATATTTCTACATTATATCTAGCGAAAGGTAGATTTTTAGGCATGGCAAATCAAACCATTTTCATGCCAAATTATGTTTGTTGTGGATGGCAAGTTTAGTTGGCGAGCATGGCAAATCTGCCTGGGTTCATTTTTGTCAGAAAAATTGCCGTGCTTGTAAATTAAAATTGTCATCCTCGATTAGTAAAAAAAAATGTCGTCCTCGCGCCAATATTATATTTTTAGCATTTCATTTTTTGGAGGGGGGGGGGCACTGTTTTTCTTCTTTTAATGGAAGGAATGAAGTGTCCCCGTTTTGTTTTGTTCTTCTAGAAGAAAACTTTCAACTTCTCTTAAATGATGAGAAGAAAAACTTCTTGTGTTCAACAAGGCTAGTTTAAGTTCAGCCCACCTATCCAACTCTATCCTCATCGAATCCCACGGTATGCTCCCTCAACTCTTCATATAGATAGGGGGGCTCCTATACATCGCTTGCCGCGTCCAACATTAGTGGGGAGCATAGTCTAATTAGACTGGGCTGGGCCATTAGGGTTTTAGCATTTGAACTGTAGCGAGCCACACACTGTAGCTGATACTATAGTAGGTTGCAATTTAAAATTATTTGAATATTTTTTTAAACATGGACATTTATGGAAAATTTGAATAAATTTTGTTCCAAACAGTTTTTGGAAACACAAACAAAATTTCAAATTCCAAACAGTTTTTGAAAACACAAAAACAGGATTTTGATAAGTAAGTTGTTGAGAAGTGTTACCCTTCTTTTCTTCCTTGAAAGGAGCTGTGAAGTTCTCTTAACCTAACTTTTAGAAACTATATTATTTTTGGGAAAACTCTAAAAAAATGTTTTTGAAAATGAAAACTCTATATAGATAGAAGACCTCTTATATGCCGCTCGATGTGTCCAGCAGCAGCGAGCACACATCCGGCAATCCAACTGCTCCGGCCCACTAGCATGGTACCAATTTTTACCGTAGCAAATTCAATGTAGCGATATTCGTACTGTCCGGGTTTTCGTTAATTAACCGAACAACTCTCTTCTATCTTTTTTAGTGAATCGGACTCTAAAGACCACGTTTAAAAAAAATGTTGCTCCCTGCGTCCAGCATTAGTGGGGAGCTTATGGTGATTAGACTCGGCTGGGCCATTAGCGTTTTAGCATTTGAACCGTAGTGAGCCACACATTGTAGCCTAATACTACTAGGAGAACGCCCTTGCGTTGCCACGGGCCAACAAATTGATCTATTATGATACTCTTTATTTCATCTTTTTGATCATTGTGTTATTATTCCTTTCGGTCTTGTTTAGTCTTCATATACATTTTTCGGAAATCAAAGTATCTCTAATATGTCCAACCTTATAGGACAAAGTATTGAAATTCACAATACCAAATCAATATTATTAGATTCATTAATCAAATAACCAGCACGGATCAGAGCAATTGCTACGAGCACCTTTTTATTTGGATCAGTTATACATTAGGATCCCAGCATTATAAGATGACGGGGCAAGAAAAAAACAGTCAACAATTTTAGATTTGGTGCTGCTTGCAGGATGCACTCTTGCACCGATTTCGCTCGCTGCATCTTGCATATGTGCAATACTATGTTATTGTAAAGGAAAGCATGGTGCCATTGGCGGAGCTCTTGCAGGTTAAAAGAAACCTCCTTCTCCTTGTAACGGTCTAACAGCAGAACCCACAAGTCAAAGGGTCTGCCCCATTGTTCAAACATGTCAGCTTGTCCACTGTAAAACCTCATGATCTTCGAAAAAGGTAGGATAATCTATGAAGGGTTTTACATCGATAAAAATAAAGGATACATAACACAAATGAAAACGACCCTCAAACCTGCTCCGGCTTCCTCGCCGGCGCCGTGTCCCTCGATGATCTTAGATCTGAGTAGCCAGCATGGAGTAGTAGTTCTGTTGCCCTGGTACAGGGGCACGACAATGCGACAGGGGCATCGTCGTGGTGGCGAGGTGAGCAGTGAATGGAGTACCTGCCACCGCTGCACACCTCGACCTCATCAGCGTCACAGGACTCTGCCCATGTGTCCGTCGACGGCGCCCAACGGCACGATGCAGGCAGCAGGTGGCCGCTACCGAACATCTCTGCATCAGCATGCCGAGGCCACTCCTGACCCGCCCGCCTCACTATAGGCTCCACCCGAGTGACTGCATCCGCGTGCAGGCTCTCTTTGTGGGGTGTGACGAGCATGTGGTCGGGCATCACCGCTGCTTGTTCCTTAATGTTGTCATAGATCAGGCGCATGTCGCCTCCGCGGTCGCTAGCCATGGTTGAACACGAGCCATCCGCATGTAGATGTGCATCTATGGTGGCGGCTTGATTAGAAACCCTAGCCAGGGGAGGAGGAATTGGCGATGATGATGTAGGTGAGCTGCTTGGATGAATCACCGGTGCTGATGGGATGGTGCTCACACCGACGGTAGTCCTCCATGCCTCCACGTTTGGCGTGTAGTTGATGTTGTATCCGTCCCCAACTCCACCTCCATGTAATTCTTTGTACACCTCCATCTCCTCCTCCCTACGGCTCACTGTCGGTGCCTCAGGCATTGTGACAAGCCCCGAATCTGAGCGCTGGGAGAGGCGATGGCGCACGGGTCGACATTGCGGGGGCGCGTGGAGAGGCTGGGAGGAGGGCGCGGCAGGTGAGGGGAAAATTGATTTAATCACAATCTGTTATTTTGTTTCCTTTAAATTCATTATTTATTTATTTTGAATTTTTTATTTGTTTCCTAAAATAAATTGTATTGATGGAAAGAATCAATTAATTTTGGTATGTTAGGAAGTTGGATCCATGATCTTTTATACGTTAAGAAAAGTACGGGTTTGCAAGGAAAAAATGAAGAGAAAAATAAACTAGTGAATAAGAACCAACATGAAGGTGTGGTGGGAGAGGAGACGCAGAAAACCATCTGTTTTGTTCGGTCATCCAGATGATGTGCCCAACTAACTACTCACACCTAGATTTTTTTTGCGTTTCTAGGTATTGAATTAATGTGATGATCGATGTTAGTAATTTTGTGTTTCATGTGCACGCATGTATACAAATGTTGTTTACCCGAACACTGTCATCTCATCAGTTGACCAGTGATGTTTTTGAATCTGACACATACGTACACTTGCTCAGCTAACCTGTTTTGTTCATCTCTCTTTCTTTCCCTTTTCCCTTTGCATGCGACGTAAACTTTCTATTATACATGTGACACACGTGCATGCGTGTCAGGGAAAACACGCGTGCCTGGCACATGCATGCACCACGGCCGGCCGGCCGGGGTAGAGGAGCCGCTAAATTCTAAATGATCCCTTTCTGTAGAAATTGTTGTCACCTTTTGGTATTTACATCTTAGCTGAAATCAAGCAGCTCGGTTTTATATTTTTGCTTAGAAGCTACACATGCATTCTGTCTGGTATATCCACCGTACACACAACGAAAATCGATCAAGGTATATGTATGCACATATTGTATTGCATGTTCAAAGTCCAACGTGCTTAACTGGCACGGACATGTAAATCCCTACTGCCGCTCTTTTTTCATTACAAATCTCTGTAGCCAGCTGAAGGATTTGGACCTACAAACATAACTTTTATGGTCTTAAGTGCACATGTCATTAGAGGGAGTACTTTTAGACCACATTAGAGAGAGTACTTGTAGACCAAACATTAGTGGGGTTTTGAGACATGTTTGTTTTATTAGCACATTTATTTTGATGTGCCTAACGATTCATGGGGATCTGTTGGATCTACGTCAGCGGCGGCAACGGCCCAGGGATCCTAAAGAAAAGACCAAGGCTGGGAGGAGTGGTGGAATGTTTTTTCCTTTTGTGGTTATTTGTAAATAGATAAATCAGTGAAATGGGGTGGTGGAAGGTGGGTCGAAAAAAGGGACAAAAATAAACCAGTGTACCAGGCTACAACTCGGGTTTTGTTTTGGAAGGTTATCAAGAAAAATCCTATATTTGTTTTCTCGGAAGGTGATCTCACATATATGGCATGATTTTGGAATTCTTAATTACCTATTATTAATGTGATTAAATCAAATCATCACGTGCCAAAGCAAGTACAAAACAAAATCTTCCGCTTTAATGGTGGATTTGGTTTCTCGAAAGGTGATCTCACACACATGGTATGATTTTGTAATTCTTAATTAGCTATTATTAATGTGATTAAATCAAATCATCACCTACCAAAGCAAGCACAAAACAAAATCTTCCACTTTAATGGTGGATTTGGTTTTCCGGAAGGTGATCTCACATATATTGTATGCTTTTGGAATTCTTAATTACCTATAATTAATGTGATTAAATCAAATCATCACCTGCCAAAGAAAGCAGAAAAAAATCTTTCCCTTTAATGATGGATTTGGTTTTGTAATGAGAGGGAGAAAATAAACCAATAGAAGAAAACGGTAGGAGGCGAGATGAAAAAAACGGACGAAAAAACCCAGACGAAAATAAACCGAGAAAGGAGCTACCAACTCCCCCTTTAGGAGTAGAGATAAATCAAATCGTCACCTGCCAAAGAAAGCAGAAAACAAAATCTTTCGCTTTAATGGTGGATTTGTTTTTTTAATGAAAGGGAGAAAATAAAGCAATAGAATAAAACGGTAGGAGGCGGGATTAAAAAAATGGACGAAAAATACCCAGACGAAAGTAAACCGAGAAGGGAGCTACCAACTCCTCCTTTAGGAGTAGAGATAGTAGGTTGCAATTTAAAATCATTTGAAAATATTTTTAAACATGAACATTTATGGAAAATTTGAATAAATTTTGTTCCAAACAACTTTTGGAAACACAAACAAAATTTCAAATTCCAAACAGTTTTTGGAAACACAAAACAAAATTTCAAATTCCAAACAGTTTTTGAAAACACAAAAACAGTTTTTTGATAAGTGTTACCCTTCTTTTCTTCCTTGAAAGGAGTTGTAAAGCTCTGTTAACCTAACTTTTTCAAAGGGCTAGTTTAGGTTTATGTTCAACCTACCTTTCCAACTCTCTATCCTCATCCAAGACAAAAATACAATGACCTCAAATCCCTATATAGATTTATTTTAAGGAAGCCTCTAAAAAAATTGTTTTTGAAAATCAAAACTCTATATAGATAGAAGACCTCTTACATGCCACTCGATGTGTCTAGCAGCAACAAGCTCGTAAAGATGTTTGTGAACGGAAGGTGAATTCTTAGAACAATTTGTTCTATTTTCCACACTCGAATGATTGCAATAAGTTTATTTTGGACCTTAATATCTAGCGAAAGTCAGACTTTAAGACATGACAAATCAAACGTTTTTCCCGGAAAATTATGTTTGCTGAGGATAGCAAATCCGCCTAAGTTCATTTTTTGTCAGAAAAATTATCGTGCTTGTAAACTAAAATTGCCATCCTCACGCCAATATTCTATTTTTAGCATTCTATTTTTTGGAGCGTGTTACTCTTCTTTTCTTTTTTCCACTGGAAGGAGAAGTGAAGTATGTTGGCGAATGTTGCATGGGAAACAAAAAATTTCCTACGCACACGCAAGATCTATCCATGGTGATGGGCATCTACGAGAGGGAGAGTGGATCTACATACCCTTTAGATCGCTAAGCGGGAAGCTTTAAGAAACGCGGTTGATGTAGTCGAATGTCTTCACGATCCAAATCGCCGAGCGTCCCGCGATCCCGTCACAATCCGTCCTGCGATCCAATCACGATCGGTTCTGCGATCTCATCACGATCCGCCCGCGATCCAATCACGAATCGTCTCGCAATCTTGATCACGGTCCTTCCGATCTAGCGCCGAACAAACGACACCTTTGCGTTCAGCACACGTACAACTCAATGACGATCTCCACCTTCTTGATCCAGCAAGAGGGAGCGGAGAGGTAGATGAGTTCTTCGATAGCGCGACGGTGTTGCGGCAATGGTGGTGGAGCAATTTCAGCAGGGCTTCGCCTAAGCACCGCTGAAACCAATCTAGAGGAGAAACTACGAACTAGAGGAGAGGCAGCACATGGCTTAGGGTTTCTTGATGTGTCCCAAGTGCTAGCCTTGCCCCTTTATTTATATGCTGAGCCCTGGGGTCAAAACTTGGAGAAAAATCCTCCTCAAGGTCAGTTTGCCCGAAAGGCAAGAGTCCTCCTCGGACTCCAGGACCAGACGCCAAGGTCCTCGGCGTCTGGCCCGAGATGCCAAGGTCCCTGGCGTCTGGCCCCAGACGCCAGGGTCCCTAGCGTCTGGCCCCTGGCCTCCGCAAAACACCTTTTGCACCTTCCTAAAGCCTCATGGGCTTTACCCCTTGGCCCAAATAAAGTGTCCTTGTACTCCGAACATTTCGGGAAACATCCGAAACTATTTTCGGTGAATTCTGGAACCCTTCCGGAGAGCAAACACTATTATCCCATATATCAATATTTACCTCCAGGCCATTCTGGAGCTCCTCGTGACGTCCGGGATCTCATCCGGGACTCCGAACAACCTTCGGTCACCACCATACATAACTCTATACTACCGAAACGTCACCGATCCTTAAGTGTGCAGACCCTGCGGGTTCGAGAACTATGTAGACATGACCGAGACACCTCTACGATCAATAACCAATAGCGGGACCTGGATGCCCATATTGGTTCCAACATATTCTACGAAGATCTTTATCGGTCGAACCTCTATGTCAAGGATTCAGTTAATCCCGTATGCTATTCCCTTTGTTCTTCGGTATGTTACTTACCCGAGATTCGATCGTCGGCATCTCCATACCTAGTTCAACCTCGTTACCGGCAAGTCTCTTTACTCGTTACGTAATACATGATCCCATGGCTAACACTTTAGTCACATTGCTTGCAAGGCTTGTTGTGATGTTGTATTACCGAGTGGGCCCTAAGATACCTCTCCGTCACACAGAGTAACAAATCCCAGTCTTGATCCATGCCAACCCAACAGACACCCTCGGAGATACCTGTAGACCACCTTTATAGTCACCCAGTTACGTTGTGACGTTTGATACACACAAGGCACTCTTCCGGTGTCAGTGAGTTGCATGATCTCATGGTCATAGGAACACATACTTGACATGCAAAAAACTGTACCAATAAACTGACATGATCATATGCTACGTTTATAGTTTGGGTCTTATCCATCACATCATTCTCCTAATGATGTAATCACGTTATCAAATGACATCTCATGTCCATGACTAGGAAACCATAGCCATCTTTGATCAACGAACTAGTCTATTAGAGGCATACTAGGGACATGGTGTTGTCTATGTATCCACACATGTATCCGAGTTTCCGATCAATACAATTACAGAATGGATAATAAACGATTATCATGAACAAGTAAATGTGATAATAGCCAATTTATTATTGCCTCTAGGGCATATTGCCAACAGTCTCCCACTTGCACTAGAGTCAATAATCTAGTTCACATAACCATGTGATTCACATTGTTATGAATCTAACACCCAATGAGTTCTGGGGCTCGATCATGTTTTGCATGTGAGAGAGGTCTTTTAGTCAACGGGTCTGCGACATTCAGATCTATGTGTACTTTGCAAATCTCTATGTCATACTGTAGACACTGCTACCACACTCCACTTGGAGCTATTCCAAATGGCTACTCCACTATACGTATCCGGATTTCTACTAAGAGTCATCTGGATTGTTGTTTAAAGCTGGCATCGACGTAAATCTTTACGATGAACTCTTTATCACCTCCATAACCGAGAAATATTTCCTTAGTCTTTTAGTTACTAAGGATAATCTTGACCGCTGTCCAGTGATCCACTCTTGGATCACTCCTGTACCCCTTGACTGACTCATGGCAAGGCACATACACGTGCGGTACACAGCATGGCATACTATATAGAGCCTATGGCTAAAGCATAAGGGACGACCTTCATCCTTTCTCTTTCTTCTTTCTCGGTCGAGCTTTGAGTCTTACTCAACTTCACACCATACAAATCAGGCAAGAACTCTTTCTCTGACTGATCCATTTTGAACTCTTTCAAAATCTTGTCAAGGTATGTACTCATTGAAAGTCTCATCAAGCATCTTGATCTATCTCTATAGATCTTGATGCTCAACAATTAGGTAGCTTTATCCAGGTCTTCCTTTGAAAAACTCTTTTCAAACAACCATTTATGCTTTCCAGAAATTCTACATCATTTCCGATCAACAATATGTCATCCACATATGCTTATCAGAAACTCTATAGTGCTCCCACTCACTTTATTGTAAATACAAGTTTCTCATAAACTTTGTATAGACTCAAAAACTTTGATCACCTCATCAAAGCGTATATTCCAACTTCGAGATGCTTTCTCCAGCCCATAGAAGGGTTGCTGGAGCTCGCACACCTTTTAGCATCCTTAGGATTGACAAAACCTTCTCGTTGTATCACATACAACCTTTCCACAAGTAATTTGTTAAGGAAATGATGTTTTGACATCCATCTTCCAGATTTCATAATTGAAAAGTGCAGCAACTGCTAACATAATTCCGACAGACTTTAGCATCGCTTCGAGTGAGAAAGTCTCATCGCAGTCAACTCCTTGAACTTGTCAAAACTTCTTTGCGACAAGTCGAACTTTATAAATGGTGACATTTACCATCAGCGTATGTCTTCATCTTAAAGGTCCATTTGTACTCGACGACCTGCTGTCCAACGAGAAAGTCTACCAAAATCTATACTTGGTTTTCATACATGGATCCTTTCTCGGATTTCATGGCCTCTAACCATTTGTCGGAATCCAGGCCCATCATCGCTTCTCCATAGCTCGTAGGTTCATCGTTGTCCAACAACATGATCTCCAAGACAGGGTTGTCGTACCACTCAGGAGCAGTACGCGTCCTTGTCGACCTACGAGGTTCGATAGTAACTTGATCCAAAGCTTCATGATCATCATCATTTACTTCCTCTTCAATTGATGTAGGTTCCATAGAAACAACTTTTTGCGCTGCGCTATGTTGGAAATATGCCCTATAGGCAATAATAAATTGGTTATTATCATATTTCCTTGTTCATGATAATCGTTTATTATCCATGCTATAATTGTGTTGATTGGAAACTCAGATACATGTGTGGATACATAGACAACACCATGTCCCTAGTATGCCTCTAATAGACTAGCTCGTTGATCAAAGATGGCTATGGTTTCCTAGTCATGGACATGAGATGTCATTTGGTAACGGGATCACATCATTAGGAGAATGATGTGATGGACAAGACCCAAACTACAAACGTAACATATAATCATGTCAGTTTATTGCTACTGTTTTCTGCATGTCAAGTATATGTTCCTATGACCATGAGATCATGCAACTCACTAACACCGGAGGAGTACCTTGTGTGTATCAAACGTCGCAACGTAACTGGGTGACTATAAAGGTGCTCTACAGGCGTCTTCGAGGATGTCTGTTGGGTTGGCATGGATCAAGATTGGGATTTGTTACTCCGTGTGACGGAGAGGTATCTCAGGGCCGACTCGGTAATACAACATCACAATAAGCCTTGCAAGCAATGTGACTAAGTGTTAGCCACGGGATCTTGTATTACGTAACGAGTAAAGAGACTTTCCGGTAACGAGATTGGTATGGAGGTAAAGATTCATATATAGGAAGTTCTGTTTTGGTCGCCGGAAAAGTTTCGGGCTCATCGGTAGTGTACCGGGAGTGCCGGTAGTGTACCGGGGGACCATCGGGAGAGGTATTTCGACCCAAGAGACTACATGGGCTGTGGGAGGAGGTAAACCAGCCCCTGGTGGGCTGGCCGAAGCCTCCTCTAAGGGCCCATGCGGCTGGAGTGGTTTGAGAAGGAAAAAATCCAAAGGTGGAGAGGTGAAAAGAGTTTCCAAGTGGAAAGGAGGAATCCTACTCCTAATAGGATTGGAGTAGGACTACTCCACCTCCAATTTTGACCAAACCTTGAGGGTTTGAGGCTGCCTCCTCCTCTCCCTCCCTCCTATATATACTAGAGGATTTAGAGTAAAAAAGCTAACCCTAATAGCCACGTGCTACCTCTCCTCTAGTGCATAGTTTCTCCTCTAGATCGGTTTTCGAGATTGGATCGCGGGACGGATCGTGATGAGATCGCGGGATGCTCGGCGATTTGGATCGCGAAGACGTTCGACTACACCAACCGCGTTTCTTAATGCTTCCCGCTTAGCGATCTACAAGGGTATGTAGATCCACTCTCCCTCTCGTAGATGCTCATCACCATGGATAGATCTTGCGTGTGCGTAGAATTTTTTTGTTTCCCATGCAACATTCCCCAACACGCTACTCTCTGGTTGAAACAAAGGTTCAACAACCTCATCAAGTTCTATCTTTCTCCCACTCAATTCTTTCGAGAGAAACTCTTTCTCGAGAAACAACCCGTTTTAGCAACAAACACTTTGTGCTCGGATCTGAGATAGAAGGTATACCCAACTATTCTTAGGGTATTCCATGAAGATGCATTTGTCCGCTTTGGGTTCGAGCTCATTAGATGAAAACCTTTTTTCACATAAGCGTATTAGCCCCAAACATTAAGAAATGACAGCTTAGGTTTCTATCAAACCATAATTCATACAGTGTCATCTCAATGGATTTATATGGTGCCCTATTTAAAGTGAATGTAGTTGTCTCTAATGCATAACCCCAAAACGATAGTGGCAAAACGATAAGAGACATCATAGTATGCACCATATCCAATAGAGAACGACTATGACGTTTGAACACACCATCACACCATGGTGTTCCAGGTGGCGTGAGTTGTGAAACAACTTTCACATTGTCTAAAGTTGTATGCCAAACTCGTAACTCAGATATTCACCTTCATGATCATATCACAGACATTTATCTTCTTGTCACGATGATCTTAAACTTCACTCTGAATTTGCTTGAACTTTTCAAATGATTCAGACTTGTGTTTCATTAAGTAAATATATACTATTATCTACTCAAATCATTAGTGAAGGTAAGAAAATAACGATATCCACCGCACGCTACAAGACTCATTGGATTGCATACATCAACATGTATCATTTCCAATAAATCACTTGCCCGCTCCATCAAACCGGAAAACGGGGTCCTTAGTCATCTTGCCCAAGAGGCATGGTTCAAATGTCTCAACCGATTCGAAATTGAATGAGTCCAAAGATCCATCAGCATGGAGTTTCTTCATGCGATTTATACCAATATGACATTTAGCGGCAGTGCCACAAGTATGTGGTACTATCATTATTAACTTTGTATCTTTTCGCATTAATGTTATGAACATGTGTATTACTACGGTCAAGATTCAACAAACCATTCTCACTGGTGCATGACCATTGAAGGTATGATTCATGTAAACAGAATAACCATTATTCTCTAACTTAAATGAATAACCGTGTTGCAATAAACACAATCTAATCGTGTTCATGCTTAATGCAAACACCAAACAACATTTAGCTTTGTCACTAATCCCGAAGGTAGAGAGAACGTGCGATGTCGATCACATCAACCTTGGAAACATTTCTAACACACATCGCCACCTCACACTTAGCTAGTCTCCGTTTATTCCGTAGCTTTTACTTTGAGTTACTAACATTTAGCAACTGAACCGGTATCCAATACCCAGGTGCTACTAGGAGTACTAGCAAGGTACACATCAATAACACGTATACCAAATATACTTCTGTCGACGTTGCCATCCTTCTTATCTACCAAGTATCTAGGGTTGTTCCGCTTCAGCGACCGCACTCCTCATAATAGAAGCACTTAGTCTTGGGTTTGGGTTCAATTTTGGGTTACTTCACTTGAGCAGCAACTAACTTGCCATCCATGAAGTTTCCCTCCTTGCCCTTTCCCTTCTCGAAACTAGTGGTTTTAGTAACCATCAACACTTGATGCTCCTTCTTGATTTCTACCTTCGCGGTGTCAAACATCGCGAACAGCTCAGGGATCATCATTTCCATCCCTGGCACAATTATAGTTCATCACAAAGTTCTAGTAGCTTAGTGATAGTGACTCAGATAACTATATCAATCACTATCTTATCTGGAAGATCAACTCCCACTCGATTCAAGCGATTGTAGCACCCAGACAATCTGAGCACATGCTCAACCATTGAGCTATTCTCCTTCATCTTGCAGGCAAATAATCTTGTTGGAGATCTCATATCTCACAACACGGGCACGAGCCTGAGATCCCAATTTCAGCTCTTAGAACTCTCATATGTTCCGTGACGCTCAAAACGTTTTGGGGCCTGAATTCTAAGTCGTAATGCATGACGCACTAAACTATCAAGTAGTCATCGAAACGTGCCTGTCAGATGTTCACAACATCTACAGACGACGCTTGAGGGGGTGGCGCACCGAGCGGTGCATTAAGGACATAAGCCTTCTGTGCAGCAATGAGGACAATCCTCAGATCACGAACCCAGTCCATAATATTGCTACAATCATCTTTCAACTCTATTTCTCTAGGAACATATAAAAATTCAAGGGAGCTACAACGTGAGCTACAAAATAATTTGCAAAGACACTACTAACTATGTTCATGTTAATGAGTTCAATTAATCATATTACTTAAGAACTCCCACTCAAATTGACATCCCTCCAGTCATTCGAGTGATACATGATCCAAATTCACCAACTCAAGTCTGATCATCACGTGAGTTGAGGTGGTTTCAATGGTGAATATCATCATGTTGATCATATCTACTATATGACTCATGTTTGACCTTTCGGTCTCTTGTGTTCCGAGGCCATGTCTGTACATGCTAGGTTCGTCAAGTTTAACCCGAGTGTTCTACATGTGCAACACTGGCTTGCACCCGTTGTATGTGAACGTAGAGTCTATCACACCCGATCATCACGTGGTGTCTCGACACGACGAACTTTCGCAATGGTGCACACTCGGGGAGAACACATTTTATCTTGAAATTAAGTGAGGGATCACCTTATAATGCTACCGTCGTCCTAAGAAAAACAAGGTGCATAAAAGGATTAACATCACGTGCAAATCATAAGTGACATGATATGGCCATGAACTTGTGCTTTTGATCTCCATCTTGAAAGCACCGGCATGATCTCCATCATCACCGGCATGACACCATGATCTCCATCATCTTGATCTCCATCAACATGTCTCCATCGGGGTTGTCGCGCACATCATGCTTCTACTACTATTGCTACTGTTTAGCGATAAAGTAAAGCATTACATAGCGCTTAATGATTGACACGCATGTCATACAATAATTAAAGACAACCCAATGGCTCCTGCCGGTTGCCGTACTCATCGACATGCAAGTCGTGATATTCTATACAACACATGATCATCTCATACATCACATATATCTCATCATGTAATTTGGTCATATCACATCACAACATACCCTACAAAAACAAGTTAGACGTCCTCTAATTGTTGTTGCAAATTTTACATGGATGCTATGGGTATCTAGCAAGAACAATTCTAACCTACGCAAAACCACAACGGTTATAGATAAGTTGCTTTTCAACCTTCTCAAGGACCGCCTTTGTCGAATCCAATCCAACTAAAGTAGGAGAAACAGACACCCGCCAGCCATCTTTGTGCAACGAAGTTACACGTCAGTCGATGGAACCGGTCTTTCGTAAGCGGACGAGTAAGGTTGGTCCGGGCCGCTTCATCTCACAATACCGCTGAACCAAAACACGACCAAGGGAGGAAGCAATCTAAGCATCAATGCCCACAAACTCTTTGTGTTCTACTCGAGATCTCATCTACACATAGACCTAGCTCTGATACCACTGTTGAGGAACGTTGCAGGGGAAGCAAAAAATTTCCTACGCACAAGCAAGATCTATCCATGGTGATGAGCATCTACGAGAGGGAGACTGGATCTACATACCCTTGTAGATCGCTAAGCGGGAAGCGTTAAGAAACACGGTTGATGTAGTCGAACGTCTTCGCGATCCAAATCGCCGAGCGTCCCGCGATCCCATCACGATTTGTCCCGTGATCCAATCACGATCTGTCCCGTGATCTCATCACGATCCGTCTCACGATCCAATCACGAATCGTATCGCGATCTTGATCACGGTCCTTCCGATCCAGCGCCGAACGGATGGCACCTCCGCGTTCAGCACACGTACAACTCGATAACGATCTCTGCCTTCTTGATCCAGCAAGAGGGAGCAGATATGTAGATGAGTTCTCCGACAGCGCGACGGCGTTGCGGCTTTGGTGGTAGAGCAATTCCAGCAGGGCTTCGCCTAAGCACCGCTGAAACCGATCTAGAGGAGAAACTACGAACTAGAGGAGAGGAAGCATGTGGCTTAGGGTTTCTTGATGTGTCCCAAGTGCTAGACTCACCCCTTTATTTATATGCTGAGCCCTGGGGTCGAAACTTGGAGAAAAATCCTCCTCAAGGTCGGTTTTCCCGAAAGGCAAGAGTCCTCCTCGGACTCTAGGACCAAACGCCAAGCTCCTCGGCGTCTAGCCCCAGACGCCAGGGTCCCTGGCGTCTGGCCCCTGGCCTCCGCAAAACACCTTTTGCACCTTCCTAAAGCCTCATGGGCTTTACCCCTTGGCCCAAATAAAGTGTCCTTGTACCCTGAACATTTCGGGAAACATCCGAAACTATTTTCGGTGAATTCCAGAACCCTTCCGCAGACCAAACACTATTATCCCATATATCAATCTTTACCTCCGGACCATTCTAGAGCTCCTTGTGACGTCCGGGATCTCATCCGGGACTCCAAAAAACCTTCGGTCACCAGCATACATAACTCTATAGTACCGAAACGTCACTGAACCTTAAGTGTGCAGATCCCGCGGGCTCAAGAACTATGTAGACATGACCGAGACACCTCTATGGTCAATAACCAATAGCGGGACCTGGATGCCCATATTGGTTCCTACATATTCTACGAAGATCTTTATCGGTCGAACCTCTATGTCAAGGATTCAGTTAATCCCGTATGCTATTCCCTTTGTTCTTCGGTATGTTACTTGCCCGAGATTCGATCGTCGGTATCTCCATACCTAGTTCAACCTCGTTACCGGCAAGTCTCTTTACTCGTTACGTAATACATGATCCTGTGGCTAACACTTTAGTCACATTGCTTGCAAGGCTTGTTGTGATGTTGTATTACCGAGTGGGCCCTGAGATACCTCTCCGTAACACGGAGTAACAAATCTCAGTCTTGATCCATGCCAACCCAACAAACATCCTCGAAGACGCCTGTAGAGCACCTTTATAGTTACCCAGTTACGTTGTGACGTTTGATACACACAAGGCACTCCTCCGGTGTCAATGAGTTGCATGATCTCATAGTCATACGAACAGATACTTGACATGCAGAAAACTATAGCAATAAACTGATACGATCATATGCTACGTTTATAGTTTGGGTCTTGTCCATCACATCATTCTCCTAATGATGTGATCCCCTTATCAAATGACATCTCATGTCCATGACTAGGAAACCATAACCAACTTTGATCAACGAGCTAGTCTATTAGAGGCATACTAGGGACATGGTGTTGTCTATGTATCCACACATGTATCTGAGTTTCCGATCAATACAATTATACCATGGATAATAAACGATTATCATGAACAAGGAAATATGAGAATAACCAATTTATTATTGCCTCTAGGGCATATTTCCAACAGTCTCTCACTTGCACTAGAGTCAATAATCTAGTTCACATAACCATGTGATTCGCATTATTATGAATCTAACATCCAATGAGTTCTGGGGTTCGATATGCTTTGCATGTGAGAGAGGTCTTTTAGTCAACAGGTCTGCGACATTTAGATCTGTGTGTACTTTGCAAATCTCTATGTCATACTGTAAACACTGCTATCACACTCTACTTGGAGCTATTCCAAATGGCTACTCCACTATACGTATCCGGATTGCTACTAAGAGTCATCCAGATTGATGTTTAAAGGTGGCATCGACGTAACTCTTTACAAGACAAAAATACAATGACCTCAAATCCATATATAGATTTATTTTAAGGAAGCCTCTAAAAAAATTTGTTTTTAAAAATCAAAACTCTATATAGATAGAAGACCTCTTATATGCCGCTCGATGTGTCCAGCAACAGCAAGCTCGTAAAGATGTTTGTGAACGGAAGGTGAATTCTTAGAACAATTTGTTCTATTTTCCTCACACGAATGATTGCAATAAGTTTATTTTGGACCTTAATATCTAGCAAAAGTCAGACTTTAAGACATGACAAATCAAACGTTTTTCCCGAAAAATTATGTTTGCCGAGGATGGCAAATCCGCCTAAGTTCATTTTTTGTCAGAAAAATAATCGTGCTTGTAAACTAAAATTGCCATCCTCACGCCAATATTCTATTTTTAGCATTCTGTTTTTTGGAGCGTGTTACTCTTCTTTTCTTTTTTCCAATGGAAGGAGAAGTGAAGTATTCCCGTTTTGTTTCGTTCTTGTTGAAGAAAAAATAGTTTTTAAAGAAATGAGAAGAGAAACTTCTTCTGCTCAACAAGGCTAGTTTAAGTTCAGCCCACCTTTCCAACTCTACCCTCATCGGATCCCACGATACCATGACCTCAACTCTACATATACATAGGGGGCCTCCTATATGCCGCTCGCTGCGTCTAGCAGCAGTGGGGAGCATATGGCGATTCGACTAGGCCGAGCCACTAGCGTTGTAGCATTTGAACTGTAGCGATCCATGTACTGTAGCCCGATACTATAGTAGGTAGCTAATTTAGAATTATTTGAATATATATTTTGAACCATGAACAGTTTTGAAAAAATTGTATAAATTTTGAAATTCCAAACACTTTTTGGAAACATAATGAAAATTTCAGATTCCAGTCAGTTATTGAAAACATGAAAGAATAATTGCAACAAGTAAGTTGTTGAGAAGTGTTACCCTTCTTGTCTTCCTTGAGAGGAGCTGTGAAGTGTTACCGTTTGTCTTGTTCTTCTGTTCTTCAAGAAGAGAAACTTCTTCTCTTCAACAGGGGTAGTTTAGGTTTAGGTTCAGCTTACCTTTCCAACTCTCTTTCCTCATCCAATCCCAAAATGCCATGATCTCAAGTCTCTATACAGATTTGTTTTTGAGAATCAAAACTCTATTTAGATTTATCTTTAAGGGGTTACTCTATATAGATAGAGAACCACCTATATGCCGCTCGCGGTGTCCAGCAGCAGCGAGGGGCGCATAGGGCGATCTGACTGGGCTAGCCCACTAGCATGGTAGCATTTTTACTGCAGCAAACACTCTGTAGTGGTATTCGTATTGTACCAAAGTTTCTAGTTTTGAATTATTTTCTTATTATTTTGAAAACACATGAATTTATTTTTGAAAATTTGAACAAAATTGTGAATTACAAACAGTTTTTGGAAAGAAAATACAAAATCTGAAATTCCAAACAAAATTTGAACATTGTGATTTGTTTTTAAAAAAGATGAACCAAATTTGAAAAGGTGAGATTTTTTGAATTTATGAAAATTTTAAAATATCTAGGAAATTGAAAATTATGAGTATTTACAAAAAGGTTAACAAATTTGAGAATTTAAACATTTTTTGTAAACTTCGATTTTTTAAAACTTTCTAATAAAACTTGAACTCTAAAAAAAATGTGAACATTTTTTGGGAAAAACGAACAAAAATTTGAAATTCTGTTTTTCCTACAAAACTGAACATTTTTTAAATTTCTTAACAAAATTGGAAGATTTGAGCAACTTTTTGAAAAGAAACCAATGAAAAAACGGTCCACAGTTATGGACGACTTGAAGCTTGTTAATATGATCATAAAACAACTATACCTATTATTCAACAAATTTGCTATAACTTGCCAAAGCGTATAAGTGCCTTTGGAATTCTTCTCAGTGGATGATGCAAACAGGAATGCTAGGTTGTGTTATGTTTGACGGTAGGATAGATGCTTCAATGTTGGCGCAATTTGTGGGGTTCTATCGCACATCAATTAGTATATATGGTTCTCTTATACGCTCTATTTCCTAATCTCTAAATCTCTAATAGACGCTAGTTATAATGTGCCTCTGTAGAACTGCGAGTGCTTGTTGCCTACCCTTATCTTTGATATTGATGAATACTTAGAATAGATTTTATGTAAGTATTGCGAGTATAGTTGAGTACTCACCTTGCCTAATTTTCTCCTTTTCCTGGATTGTTGCAATCCAACTGGCAGCAATTCAGGAGTCAGGTTTGCTAACGAACGACGTTAGCTGGTTATCCCCCAAGGAAGGTCTGGACTAGGCAAGGATATGGATGCCGTTTGCTTTTCTTTAAGCCTTCTTAAGGCATTTCCATGCTACATGTCTAAGTTATATTCGCTTCCGTTGTAGGAGTTGTATCTTGGTCGTATGACCCTTGTATTATATCCATTCATCATATTTTGACTCTTCAAAGTTGTTGTATATTCCGTTGTTTGCGGATTTTATGTAATTATGTTGTGACATCGACCATTCCACTGACATGGCGTGCATGTTGCCACATGTAAGTTGTGTAAAGGTGGCGACCTAGGTTTTGTTATTACATGGAGGCTAGCACTCGAACGCCTCCGTAGCACTCGGACGGAGCTCCGCCATGGCCGCGCCCAGGGTAAACCATGGCCTTGTTGACATGCTCCCTCGAGCAGCTCCATGACCTCCCATGGGTGTGCGACGACGTTGTGTCTCTTCCCCGGACGTTGTCACGCCTCCTCGCGTGCCAGACTTCGACAGCTACACGGCCCGAAATCACCCACGCCTCCTCAACTGAAGGTAGGAGAAGGTGAACGACGGTGGTGTCAGTGTTGCGACGATGTGCAATGGCGGTCAACGTCGACAACCGCAATGTCGTCCGTGTTGCAACCTCTATGGAAAGAAACGATGATGTGCAGGACGAATCAACATCGACGACAACAACAACTTCAGCCATATTGCAAACCTCCCAATCGCAACATGGCTCATGCTGCAAAAGCGTTCGCCGTGTGAATCTACGAACGCGATATGAAATCATGTTTATCAAAAAAGGCTTTCGCTCCACTTTATATAAAGCAAATCACCAAAGCAAAGCATCGCTTTATATATAAGTTCACCCCCCCATACACACACACACAAAGTAGCACACAACAGTTACTGCTGAGGGCACAGCTCAACAAGCCCTAGAAAAAAAAACGCCCGGACCCAGCACAGGGTGGGGCAGCCAAAACAGGCTAGTCAAGCTCGGGAGGAGGCAGCGGAAGCGGGGGCGCCAGACGAAGCGCCATCGAGCGAAGGTCAGCGATGATGGAGTTGATGACGTCTCGGTCGGAAGAGCGGCTAAGCGGCCGTCATAGCTGTAGGAAACCACACATTTTAAAAACAGCGTCAGTGGCACGTCGAAAGGAAATACGCTGAATCACAAGCTTATTGCGGACCGTCCAGAGCGTCCATATGAAATCATGTTTCAAACCTCCGACCACAACATGACCCTTGTTACATACCTCGTCGATTGTATCGGGCCGAGAACAACATGACCCATGTTGCATACCTCGTGAGCTGGATCGGAGGCCTATCCCGCAGTGGATCCAACGGCTAGCAAAAACATCAACGGGTCGACGTGTAGGGTTGGGCTAAAAAACATGGGAAAAGTTTGAGATGCCCTAAAAGTCCAAAACTCGTCTATTTTCCCTAGACATAATACTCTACTGGGTACCCAATCCGCCTGAAATTAGTCACATCATATATGGTCATTAACATACTCTACCCAAAAGTTTCAAAAAAAAACATTATGTACCCAATACCGAACCAAGACATCTATAACATATGGGACTAGATAGCACAATCATCTGCTTGATTGTGGGCACCTAGCTTGCCCCTCAGCAACCCCCCATGTGCCCTATCAGTGGCATCATGTGCCGTGGAACTATGGAAGGATGGATACGGCTAATTAAGCCGAAGCAGCTAAACAAATAGTATGGCGAGAGAGCTGATACTGATAGCAAAGACAGACAAAGAAACGGCGGATCTGATAGGAAACTTATCTCCGATGAGACGGAGAATGTGCAGAGGGCATGTTCTGCGGTTCCAGTTTAATTATCATGCTGATAACGACGAGACCAAAGTCAAATTAATCATGCTGGCTGGCTGGCTGGCTAAACCCCTGATGTGACATAATGAATCCAGTAGCTAGCCATGTGGCATGGCATGGATGTTCGGCCGTATGAATATGATTATGTTCCAACCAAAAGTTTTCCTTTTTTTTTTCATGACTGGAATCAAAACTACTTCGTTTTTGTTCCAACTTAAGTGCAGTTTCAAACGGACGCGGAGTTTGTCATCGCCCAATCGGACGAGATGGCGAAGCAACAGGCCATCCTGGATTCCATCCGGGATGAGGCCAAGGTGTAGGCCAGCAGAAGCCGACGCCCTCTTCGACGAGCTGGAGGTCGAGATCGAGGCCGAGGAAGCCGCAACGAAGGAGGCAACAGCGCCGGCGCCAGAGGGAGCAGACCTGCGGCGCGCGCACATCTATCCGTCGGAGGGGACGGAGATCATCCACATCTTTGATGGAAAGTAGATAGATTTTCATGTAATACGAGATTTTATTTACTCGCATGCTTTTGTATGGATATGGATTTGAGAAAAAAAATATGAGATGTCCAAATGCAACGAGCTTTATTTAAGACGTGATCGGTCAGTGTCCGCGGACGTTTGAGAGACCGGATTTACAAGGTCCTGTCGTAGATGCTCCAAGGATAAGACTCATCGTTATCACGTGAGCTGCATTCACGGCCCACTTGGTACTGCCAAAAAACGGAGCAACACTTTGCGGAGGAAGATCCTGTGACCTGCACCCACAGTAATAGCGTCGACCTATGTAATAGCACAAAAGAGGGCACAAAAGAGGAGAGGAGACAGCGTCCATGAATGAATGAATGAACGAAGGCGATGATGGGGCTGGCTGTTAATTTCATCACGCATCTCATGACATGGAGAAAAACGCAAAGGTAGATCATCCGTGGCTAAGCTCCAAACCGGCCCACAGTTTGGGCAGCTCCTGGACTCGGTTGGTTGGCTCACAACCGTCGCATGGACATGGCCGCCGGTGTCGGTCCGTCTGTCTTCTTGGGAGGCTGGGAACCGGGATGGACGGACGTATGTGGCCTGCGATCGAGAGCGTGCACGTAGCCACCACAGCCACTGCGTTCCACATGGGATGGCTGCGTAGGGTAAGTTGGTGCGTTGGCAGTTCCAACACATCACCCACATGCATGCATGCATGCATGGCCTCAGTTCATGTAATCACAGCGTGATTGCAGGCAGCAGGAGCCTATGTCTATGCCTATCTATCTATCATCGCATGACTCGTCTCGGGACGCAGGCCAAAGAAGCCACGGCTGCGTGCCTCTCTCATCACGGCTCCCACTCCGTTTTTCATCCCCTTCACCTTTTGTGTCAAACAAATTCAGCGCCAAACAAATGATCCGTTCAGACAGCGGCAGCATGTGTGTGCTACTGATAGTCTGAAACATCTTGTCACAATTTTGTTCAAACCACTGGCTAAAACTTGAAAAACTACTGTATCATCATACGTGCCTAGCAGGTGCCAATCACTTCACCTTTTATCTGGACTGAACCGCAACATCAGTAATCATCATTGCTTAAAAAGTAAAACATGTCTTACCGATGCATTAGCACAGTGGGTTACAATGGATATTATACTAGTGCAGATGACCTATTTACTAGCCTAGAATTATTAACCTAAATTCAAGAAAACATGTAGGATCTTCAAGTTGAGGGGAAATAAAACAGGAGCTGTCATCAAGTTTATACCGGTAGCAAAATTCCTCTAGGTATGGGTACATCTCCCTGTCTCTAGGTACTTGTGTAATCTTCTTGGAAATGAACATGCAAGCACCAATAAACTTGTGTTCGAACCCACTCAACTCTCTCCACGCAATTACACTCGTACCCTATCCCTATCAAAAAAACGACTCTTTCATACAAGATGATGTGCAATCGAGTAGCGTCACGTGTATGGGCCGGAATAGCATTATGGCATGAAATGGACTAGGAAATTCATGGCACCCCAAAAATCAGAATTGACGTGGAACTACCTGTATAACTCCTCCAGGGGAGCGAAATCATTACGTACTGTACTAGATAAGCCTTCCCATGTCAAATATAACTAAAATGCAGACCTAAATTCCAGTTGTCAGCCAAAGTGCAAAAAGAAGAACAACCATGTCCTTATAGAGGCATTCAAATGGAAGACAAAGACAGATGATCGGTACTAGCTAACTGCTAACGGAGTATATGCACTAACCAAAATGTGGTTACATTTTGGAAACAGCAAAAGACAAGGAGTGTCGGAATAGACCATGCGCTTAATCAAACTTTCAGGAAGTATGCCTATGAAGATCAGACACGTACTTGTGTTTAGTCAATAAGCTGTTTAGCCGATAAGAAAAGGATAGACAGTATGGCAGTGGACAAAGACTCTTCCAGCTACCAACAGCGCAAGCCCATTAACAGGGAACGGTGACATGTGAACGATAAGTTAACTTGCGAAACTGGCCACGCCGCATTCCTTCAGTAGCCAATCCTTCCATTTCGAGAGATTAACGGTCAGAATGTAAAGTAGTATAAAATGACATCAAAACCGAAAGGCAGTACAAATTGCCAATGAAAATGTTAAATTGGAGCATAATGAGAGTGGTTTTCGAGGGGCTGATCAAGTTCTGATGCAGTATTATGAATCCATTCGATTCATGCAGGTCTAGAAAATTGCATTTCATTCATCAAATTCCAGTTGATATGTTTTCTTACAAAATAGTTTCAGTTCCAGAGCTTAGTTTCTGAAATAATTCCAGTTTAATGCCTTCTTAAAGAAAAACCGTTTCACAAAACATGGTTACGATTTTACTAGTACCAAAGCACAAAGCTACGATGTTTTTCCTTCCCGCAAAAAAAAAACCATGATGCTTTTTAATACCATCGCCGAATTTTTATGGACATGCTTGGGTACCAAAATGAAGAAATATCTCAGAGTACCGCCAAGACATTAGAGTTCGTCTACTGCTACGGTACAACATATATAGTACAAGAAACTAGATGGTCCATCCTAGTTGCAGCATGGAATCTTATGAGAAACAAAAGGTGCCATTTCTTTTGGAGGAAACAAATAAGTAACGTCAGTTAGCACTTAAGGAAATAAGAAAGCATTGATGGACTGAATTTCGCACCGCCCAGCTAGGAACGAAGGCCGAAGGGTCCAGACAGGCAGCCATCACCTTTCAGTAAGAAAATCTTCTGTGGAGCCTCTTCACTTAATACTTTTAGTTATTATCTAAAACTTTGTTTTGGATATCTGTTGCTTAGAACGCAAACTTCGACAGTACCAACATGAACAGTTGAACCAATAATTGTTAATATGCTCTACGAAGTAAATCATGATTCCATAATGCAATAACCAATTCAATTTCATATGAAAAAACAATTCACCACCAGCAAAGATTCCATGGGCCAGTGTAAATCGTGGAACCCATTTGCCATCCTTCATGAAAAGAGGTGTCAACCGACTAAAGCTAGACCTAAACCTTTTTAAACATAAATACAATCTATATAATTGATACTACCATGTATGCCCTCCACATCTAAATCTTAATTACAGGTGGCTGCTGGAATCTGTACGGTAATTCGTTTTGTTTATGTTTTTTTACCAAGCCATGTGCTGAATCTGTATGGTAATTTTCAAAAAGAAAGGCTTGTGCATGGAGTGACTGTACACCCACGAACGATATGCGAACTCACAATTATGCAACTCAGAGTATCTCGGGAACCAACTGGCACTTATAAAGGACGAGCAAGCATGGACAGTATTGATTGACAAGAACATCCAGGTTAAATTATGCAATCCTACGGCACTTTGAGTTTATGGAGTAACTTGTGACGGTGCATAGAACCTAATCTGGTAGCAGGGTGAGATGTCCTCACTCTGGCAGCTGGTTAGCTCATGTCACCAGGAAAGCATTGTAGAAATCCATACCTACAGGAAACTGGAGAAGACTGAAACCTGACAAAGAACCAACTCCTTTTAACAAACCCTGAAAAATATGCATACTAGGTGGCAACGGTGGGTTGATCAGCAAGGGACAAAGGTTGCATTTTGCGTGGAAGGGGAGAGGCCCCCCAAAATTCCCACAGCAACAGCAGCCCTTTCCAGTCCAGCCACCAACTGATGCCAGAGTTTTTAAATGCCAGGAAAAAGGCCAGCAAATGAGGCTCACGCCCAACTAACTCTGTCTGTCTCAAATCTCTCGCCTCAGAACATGCAGCAACGCCTTCCAATCATAAATACACCCCATCCCATCCCATCCCCACCCCTGCCCTGCCCTCACAACCGTAATAACCTCCTCCCCTACAAATAGCCTCCCAAGAAGCCAACCAAGGCCAGCACACCACAGCACAGCACAGCACAGCACAGAGCAATAGCCACAGCAACAATGGAGATAGAGTCAGTCAAGTGCGAGTGCTGTGGCCTGAGGGAGGACTGCACCCAGGACTACATTGCGAGCGTGAGAGCCAGCTTCTACGGCCAGTGGCTGTGCGGGCTGTGCTGCGAGGCTGTCAGGGACGAGGACAGCAGGAAGAAGGCTCACCCGGGTGTGGAGGAGGCCGTGAGGGCGCACATGGCCTTCTGCAAGATGTTCAAGTCCAACCCCGCCGTCCGGGTGTCCGACGGCATGCGCCAGATGCTCCGGCGGCGGTCCGGCGACTTGTCCAAGTCGGACTCCTCCAACAAGTACAGCACTACGCAGGTCGGAGATGATTCGTCCGTGTCGCTATATTGAGGAGCACACCATTACCATTACCATTCTATGGCTTGTAGACCGTCCTTCTAGTGCTTTTCTCAGGCTTGAATCTCCTGCTTCTTTCGTCATTTTTGGCATATATGTTTCTTCTTATTGTGGCAAGAATTTAGAATGTACAGAAAGTCATAAATTTATTCAAAACAGATGCTAATTAATAGTGTTTGGCTTTGAACTGAGACTGCCTTCTTTTTGTTCGTTTTAAGAACGAAGCAATCATGAGTTGATAACATATACTACTACTTAGACAGATGAACTAATTGGTTTCTTGTTGCTGCAACCTAACAAAGACAAGAAGGAGGTTAGCATGTGCAGGCAACATTGTTAACACCTAAGTTCACACTAACCGCTGTGTCTGACTCGACTTGTGATGGAGACGCTACACCAAGAATCAAGGCAATTATATTTATCTATGTACCAGTATTACCCAAAGGCCAAAGCTGGTGGCTGCTGTTGCACCACCATACTGTGATCATCAGTGCGCTACCATTTGGAACTCCTTTTTTTCCTTTCCGAAGTTCACATTACAGTGATAGCTGACCAAAGCATGTGCAGTTTGATATCAAGATTGTAGTACTGTGACATCTCAGATGAGCGTGTGGTCTAGTTAGGAACACTAAATCTTCATCCAAATCATGGTCACTAACTGTTAGTTCAACTTCAACAGTCCTGAAGATAAGGACAGACCATTAAGGGTATCTATGTATTGCAAAGCTGATCTTTACAGTTGCTTAGAAAGATATCTGAGACGGTGCCATCGCTGACAATCGCTGGCTAAAGAGTGAAACACTGCTTAAGTGGAGTTGTGATGGTGCTATCACTTCTATTCTATTCATGACCAAGTTCTACGAACATTGGACAGTGGTACATAGAACTGGGCCACTTATTGTAGACTATTCTTTGGGTTCTAGCACATGGGGTGGAATGTTATTTCACTCTATCTTTGGCCAAAGATTCCACGGTCAAAAGGCGTAGAACTGTTTGTTACTAAAATACTCCCTCCGTTCCTAAATATAAGGCCTTTTAGAAATTTCATTATGGACCACATACGGAGCAAAATGAGTGAATCTACATTCTAAAATATGTCTATATACATCCGTATGTAGTTCATAGTGAAATCTCTAGAAGGTCTTATATTTAGGAACGGAGGGAGTATTTGCTTATGTGAGATGCATAATTTACTATCTGTAAGATACAAATGAGACTTCACAACCTATCAGTTTATCGCCAATATTGTTCAGTCATAGGCTCACAGTTCTGCTTCCTCCCCGAAAAAAGCAACTACTTTCTAATGCAAATCATCTAAAGTTCTACTACTACACAGTAAGATCTAATTTCTTGGTATCGGCTGAACCCACCCTCTCACGGTAAATGCCAGCCACCCTCTCACGGTAAATGCCAGCAGGTTCTAGCAAACAGTAAAGAGTCTCACCACAGTTCCACAGAAAAAATGGTGCAGAGCTGCAGTCCATGCACACCAAGGTTCAGGGACGTCTGTCTACACATTCCGAAGCCGCCGTGGGCATGAACTGTGACAGTGGTTCATCAGCGCGCTTCCATGAGCTCGCACGCACACGCACACCGGCACGCACGAGCATACGTGGGACGCATTTCGAAGCATGGCCGCCCGGCATGGCAGGGAATACGACCTGCTGAAAAGTTTAGAGACCTGATATGATCAAGGAACACGCACCTGTGCCTGTGCGCATACCATCGAGCACCTGGCGTGCATGATGACCCCCCCACCAGCCCGGCCGCCGTTGATCGATCCCACGACGGTGAGTCCGTATCGGGCAATGATCCGCGGCCCGCAACTTGAAATTCATGACGGCATCATGTGGGTGACCGAAATCCACGAAAAAAGGAAGCGGGGGGGGGGGGGGGGGGGGGATCATTGCGTGGGGGCACCATGGCACACAGGGATTGCGCGCGGTTGCCATCGCACTCGATTGCGCACGGTTGCCATCGCACTCGATTGCGCACGCAAATGGATGGTGATCAGGGAGCGTCGTAGTCTGGCGCGGATGGGATGTAGCGGAGGATGATCTCGCCCGCGTTTCACGGCGCTCGCGCCAAGGAGGATGCGTGCCCGGGGCCAGGACCAGGACCAGGGTGAGGGCAATGTGCACGTTGAAGGTGGACAGAGTCGATGGTGATCCATGGCTCGGATTGCCTGCCAGCAGGAGGTTATCATGTGTCGAGTGCCACGCTCCGCGAAGTTGTCACGTGGGGAGGCGGCTCCTCCTAAGTGCGGCAGGATACCACTGACATGTGGGCTCACATGTCAATGGCCGAACGACAGAAATCCTCGTCCGTCATGTGGCCGTTGTGGCGGCCAGATGATATATTGAGTGTTGGCATTAGGCAAAAAGCATGTGTCTTTAACGAATGTTCGCTTTTCACGAATAGGCGGTCCGCGTGGCACCCTCTTATGTGCCGGCCTTCGTCGAGCGTTGGTACATGACTAAGAGAATGCGTGTTTGTCGAGTGTTGGTTTTCGACGAACTGGCGTGTCACATGGGACCCTTCTGCGCATCGTCCTTGGCCGAGCATTGGGCACTCGACAATGAGCTTCTTTGTCAAGTATCTATTTTTGATGAACTAAAGGGACACATGGAGGTCTTTTGCGCGTCAACTTTCGTCGAAAGCACTCCACACACAATGGTGCCACGTGGCAAACACGGGTTTCGTCGGTAGCCCATTAAGTCATTTTATTGTGCCACCACCCATGCATGGCACTAACAAAGCCTTTACATAGTGCCCGGCAAAAGGAACTCAACAAACCTCGCTTTTTTTCTGAAAGGTGCACGTCGAGTAACCTCCACCAAATGGAACACTCGACAGAGGCTTTGCCAGCAAAAACGATGAATCAAGAAGTGGCAACTACCGTCGTCAAGGTCTATAATGACACCCC
The DNA here is from genome assembly GCA_022496015.1 of Hordeum marinum. Lineage (NCBI taxonomy): Eukaryota > Viridiplantae > Streptophyta > Magnoliopsida > Poales > Poaceae > Hordeum > Hordeum marinum. The sequence continues at coordinate 8,932,533 of CM039675.1, forward strand.
GGAGGTCCATCCGCCACTAGCCGACACCAGTGCCACCTCGTTACCCGTATGACAACTTATGACGCCTCGTCGATGTAGACCTTCACCTTCACCAAGGACATGACCTTAACGTTGATCAACATCTCCATCTTAGTGTTGGGACAACTTATTTAAGTGCCGGGCACACTCGATGCTTTGACGAGGTTGGTCCTCAAACCCTTATCCCAGTCTTCACGCCATTCTTTCATCCGCTTTGTTTGATTGGGCCGCTGGTTTTTCTGACCACCTTAACAAATGAGCTCACCAGTTGTCATAGGATGCCGCATGCACGACGATGCGAGTTGGACATCCCTCCGATGTAGAGACAACTAAGTTAGGGGGTCTCGTACCCGCTACATCATAATGCCAAAGAGGAAGCCTTGAATTGTATCCGTGAGGCACTCAGCCTTGATTATCCTTGTTGTCAATAAAGTGTAATATTCTCTGAAAAAATAGAGATAAATTTGACAAAAAAGTAGGCTTGAACCTCCCTATTTCGTTTTTTAGGGTGTGTTCAGTTGAAGGAATGCCATGGAATGGCACGGGTCCGACCCATTCCGAGCCCATGTTCTCGCGCTCGTTTGCATATGGGACCAGCACGCAGTGGTTCCCGAAAAAGCCTATTCGCCGCTCTCCGCGTCGAAATGTTGACGCTTCGCAAAGGCACAAGTCGACGTAACGAGCAATTGGGGCGGCCCATTGATAACAGTACGCCTAGCTTTCTACCAAAACGGTTTTGGTAACCTTCTAGTTAATCCTAGCTGGTTTTTGCCGGTTTTGGAAACCATCTAGAAGGTTCCTGAACCAGGTTTTTGTTTTCCTATTGGATTTGATTTTTAATTTTTTGTTTCCTTTTCCTTTTTTCTGTTTGTTTCTTCTTTTTTCTTTTTGCATTATTTTTTCGAGTTTTTTTCAAAAGTTGCAAAATTTTCAAGATATCCTTGTTTTTCAAAAAACTTCTTCATGAATTCAAAAAAATTGTTCCTTTTTCAAAATTTTGTTCCGGAGTTTCAAAAAATGTTCCCATTTTCAAGAAACGTTTGTGGTGCCCAAAATTATTTTCGTTTTTATTTTTATCGGGAGTTTAAAAAAGTGTTCGTGTTTTTAAAAATGTTCGTGTTTATGAATTTTGTTCGGAAGTTTTTAAAAATGTTACTGTTTTAAAAATTCAGCACTTTTAAATTGTTCTCAGTTTCATCATTTCTTCTGGACTTCAAAAGTTGTCCCTGTTTTCAAATTTTGTTCGCTCTTTAGAAAAAATTTCACGTTTTCAAAAAATGCTCAAATGTTTAGAAAAATGTTTTCATTTCAATTTTCTGTTCACCTATATAAAACATGTTCACATTTTGAAAAGTGTTCAGAATTTTACAATTGTTCTCGGTTTAAAAAAATGTTCGTAAATTTTTAAAAGTGTTCACGTTTAAAAAATTGTTCTGGGATTTTGAAAAATGTTGGAGTTTTAAATAAGTTGCTTGGAATTTTAAAGATGCTCCATTTTTCGAGTTGTTTACAAATTAAAATACTTTTCGTGTTTTCATTTCAATTTTTTGTTCACTTATTTAAAAAAAGTCCACATTTTGAAAATTGTTCATAATTTTCCAATTAACCTCAGTTTTAAAAAATGTTCTGAAAATTTTAAATATGTTCAAGTTTAATAAATGTTCTAGAATATTGAAAAATGTTCGAGTTTTAAATAAATTGCTCGGAATTTTAAAGATGCTCCACTTTTCGAGTTTTTTACAAATTAAAATACACTTCATATTTTCGTTGATTTTTTTTCACCTATATAGAAATATTCACATCTTGAAAAAAAATCAGAATTTTCCAATTGTAGTCAGTTGAAAAAAATGTTCTGAAAATTTAAAAAATGTTCACATTTAAAAAAATGTTGTGGAATTTTGAAAAATGTTCGAGTTTTAAATAAATTTCTCAGAATTTTATAGATGCCCCATTTTTCGAGTTGTTTACAAATGAAAATATTTTTCATGTTTTCGTTTCAATTTTTTGTTCACCTATATAAAAAATGTTCACATTTTGAAGATTGTTGAGAATTTTCCAATTGTTCTCAGTTTAACAAAATTACAAGGGAAATGCCACCGGTGGCCAGCCGCACGAATGAAAACGAGTCGTGCGACTTGTTCCTCTCGCCCTCGATTCCCCATTCCCCGTTCATCCTCGCGGTAGGATTCTAGGGCCGCCGTCGCGCCGCCCGAGAGCCAGCCCCGGCAGCTCCTCCGCCCGCCAGATGCCGACCCCTCGCTCCTCCGCTCCGCCCACTCGCCTCCAGGCCCGGAGCCGCTGCACTGCACCTCCTGCTCGTCTCCAGGCCCGGAGCAGCCGCTCCGCACCTCCCACTTGCCTCCAGGCCCAGAGCAGCTGCTTTGCCCGGCGCCCAACGCCGACTCCGCCTACGCCCCACGCCGCCATGCCGGAGTCCGCTCAGGTGAGCTCTCCTCTCCTCTCTGTTTTCTCTCCTTTGTTTCTCTGTTCGTAGTGCACATAAGAAATTGATGAATGGGTGGATTGCTGAAGGGATGGATGGACTGGTGAATGGATGCATAGATGGATGTGTTCTCCATATATTTGTCATGCCGTTCAATCATTGTACATAGAAAAACAGAGGATAGATGGATGCATTTGTCTGTACAGTGAACAATGGATGAATACATGGATGTGTTCCTCTGTACATTGTATACTGCTTTGGTATGAGTATTTAGGTAGATAATTTGCTAAAAAAATCTTGAACATCTCTTCCGTTTTTTTTAGACAACCTCTCTATTTCGTAGAAATGCAAAGGTAGAAGTCAGGTCCAGGTCCAGCCCAACGAGGAGAACCATCTGACAGAGTCCAACTTATCGCCTCGAAGAGAACTTGTAAGCCCACTGGGCCCAAGCCGCCTCCACAGCACCAATTCACCGATGCAGAGGCTCTCGCAGGTCGCGCTCCGCCGCCTCCTGTCGCCGCCGTCGGCCGCGGCAGCCGCTCGCCGGGCAGCGCCTGTGGCCGCGGAGGCATGTTCCGGCGGAGAAATCCATATCCTACGCCGCGCCGGTGGCGCCGAGGTAAGCTGCCCGGTCCCTCCTGGGTTTTGGGTTCCTTCCACACCATGCTATAAGATTCCTGATTCGTGTGGTTTGGTTTGAGCTCTAGGTCGCGGCGGGCGGTTGGAGCGGCGGATCTGGGATACACTTCTGCCGCAGGCTCTGCACCTACAACGAGAGAGGTATGGCCAGTGCCCAGTGGCTTCATTTCACTTCCTCAAAATGGCCATGAGATACGGTGCGTTCTTGGCTGTGGATGGTGGCTGTTTTATTGGTATACGATGCACATGTATGTGGATCAGTGAGCGTGAGATTGGTGTGTACGGGACGAAGAGGCATGTTTAATTGTTCACCCTGACTCGCTGGTAATCGCTTTCGCTAGATAATGGTGTGTTATCAGTTTGATCCGGTGGTTCCTGCCTCCTGCTAGTGTTTTCCTTTGAGAACACCCTGGTCTCAAACTCACCTTGTCAGACTGGTGGTGGTGCCTGTAGAATTGCCTTGTCAGGATCACCGTGACTTAGTAAGTTCTGTTTTAGTGCTTTGTATGCACATACTTGTATGTCACTAGGGAAGTATGGAGCTATGCTGTGGTAACTTGTCTTGACAGTAATTTCTGAACAAACAATTCAGAAGTTCCTTTATTTTAGGGTTTTTGCTATCCCTTTACTGTATGAATAGTTTTCCCCAAGTGAAATTCTTGTATAGAATTGTCTAACTTGAACAGAAATGGTGCACAGATGACAGGGCACTTGAGGAGGAAGTTGAGAAGAAATTTGGATGGATATTAAAGATATTCTTCATAGGGACTGCTGGCCTTGTTGGTTGGCAATTCTTTCCCTACATGGGTATGATCGTGATTTCATAATGTGCTAACAAATGTGGTGCTTCTGGATTGTCTCTTTATTATGCTGGTGAGCTTGAAATTGCTTATGTCTGACAAGATTTCAGGGGATAACCTACTACAGCAATCCATTACACTTTTACATGTCAAAGATCCCTTGTTCAAGCGGATGGGGGCTTCCCGATTAGCTCGTTTTGCCATTGATGGTAACCAATTTTTATCCAAGTATTTTTAGAGCCCTGTTGCAATTTATTTCCACGATGCTGGGCTTTACGGCATGTTACGAACTGCTTGCTTAAGAGAGCTAGATTTAGACTCGTGATAGTTTTTCTTGAATGTTAGCACAGCTTGGTGGTGGTTCAGGAAAAACTTGAACCAACTCAAACTAACAAGGAAATATGTAAACCTATTATTATGAATTAGCCCAACTAGACTTTTGGAAACCAGACCTATCGGCTGGGTCCAGGACTCCATGGTGTGACAGCTTATAATCTGTCACTCTATTTATATCTATGATCTATCTCCCTTACCTCAAACTTTTCATCTTTCACCTGCACAAGCCTGTAGCCCCATTAGATGGCTCCTGAATCACATACTTATTTCTACCTCATATTGTTCATGGAGAATAATCACTACTGATTGATCTATTTAGGAAAACTCTTACTTTGTTTACGATCCTTTGCTTTATAAAAAATTGAACTCATAAAGTTAGGATGTCATATCTGATTTGGAGTGTATGAGCAATATATCTCCCCCTTTTCTCAAAAATAATATTATACAACTCATTGCTTGGTCCTGCCTTTTTGCATGCCCCTGCATGAGAATGATCCAGCATTCTATCTTAGCAGCTACTACTTGGACTTGAGTAATGTTGGAGATTATGGGCTGCTTCAGTAATGGTTATGCCTGTTTGGTTGCTACTGGTCTATCACATGGAATATTCGTCATTTGTATCGTCTGGTCAGTTTCTGCGGTATAAGTCGCTAGAGTTTATCAGTGAAAAGGATCTAGCCATATGAAGTCCTGTGGTAGCTAAATTATCTGTAGTTCCATTCCTACTCCTGTAACAGTTAACTTCAGTTCGTTAGTACTTAACATTTTTGTTAATGAAATACATTCCCATTTTACTATTGAATGTTGTTACTAATTTCCTACGGGTACAGATGAAAGGAGAATGAAGGTGGTAGAGATGGGGGGAGCTCAGGAAATTCTGAATGTGTTAGAAGGTGCTAAAGATGACAAAACACGCAAAGAAGCTCTGAAAGCTCTCGTGGCACTTGCAAGGTCGGGTGAGTAAAAAACACTAGCCATTCCCATTGACGCATCCTACGTGATTCTAGTTCATTGTGTCGTTCTAGTACCAGAAGTGGTTCATTTGAATTTCATTCTTGTGCTGTGCAGATAAAGCTGCAGGGTTTCTGGACAAGGCAGGTGCCTATGCGATCGTCGCCTCCACTCCGAACTCCCCCGAATATGCCGAGATTGAGGCCTGCAAGACTAGTCTTCTCAAGACGTTTGATCAACTGAAGTCATGATGGTAAATGCCCGGGTGGATTCATCTACATGTTTTCTCCAAACTGAACTTTGACTGGACCATTATCTTGATTGAAACAAAGAAAACCAGCTCGGTGCACCGTTTTCTCTTCCTGAGCGCTCCAGTTTGTCACACCTCGGTCTTGTTGCTGGCGCGAGACATTTTTTTCCAAGCACTCAACTTTGGGGTACCTACTTTGTATGATACTGGTAATGGGTCTATGCAGTTCTTTTTTGGCGATGGGGTTATCAAATGCTCTTTAATAAGAATGTACGATATGCGGGGCATGAACTTTTTCGTTGCTTCATTTGCGAAGAGCCCACCGATCTTAAACTGGACCTGTTTGGCCTTTATTCAAACTTGTAAACCTTCTGTCTGAGTAAGATAGCCAGTTTGTATCCAGAAAGTATGGGATGCCACTTTTCTTTTTCTTCCCACATGGGTATGTCCCTTTCACTGTAATGATGGATGATGATTAGATTATAGTGAAGTGCTGTTTGAGCACAAGAGTTTGTACCCAAAAAAGATGAGCATGATCAATATCTTGATCTGGAAAATCCGGAAAGCAAGCACAAAAGGTGGAGCAACATGCTAATCCCTGAAGCCTGCTTCAGAGCGAGCAATGCAAGTATGTGTTGTTTTTTCTGTTACATGCATGATTTGGAACTAGATTGTGCCAAGACAATATGAAAACTAGATATATAAAACATAACATTCCGGAAATTCAATTTGGCTCATAGTTGTCATAACATTCCGCATTAGTAGCCGCTAATTGTGTGCTAGCAATTCTGAATGTACACTATATTTTCTTAAAATCTCAATAGTCATACATCACCATAAACTATTTAACTTCTCTAAAACTTCTCATATCTAGCTTCTTAGATCATCTCCAGTCGTTCACCCCCCCACCCCAAGGACCTGAAATAGCGTCGCTATGGGCCGAACCGGCGCTAAAATCGGCCTGAAGCTCGGGTTCCCAGGTGCCCCCCTCCCTCCCCAAAGGTCGTCCCCCTGACGCCGTTTTTCAAATGAAACTGATTCAAGTTTATACAAACTTAAGGAGAATTTGGACGAAACTTAGGCGAATTCATTGAAATTTATACAAACTTAAACAAAATACATAAAAATGTACTAAACCACGTCACCACCGTCGTACTGCCGTCCCTAGCCAAGTTCATGCCGAGGAGCTGGTAGAAGGCGGTGTAGTCGCCGCCGCCGTCGACCCGTCGCCGTCGTCGCCGCCGCCGTCGACCCGTCGTCGTCGTCGTCGCCGTCGTCGTTGTCGTTGCCGTCGCCGTCCTGCGCGTCGTCTTCCTTGCTGTAGCCTTGCCCTGCATCGCCGATGCGGGTGGGGGCGCTCTGCACCGGCGACTCCACGTCATCGGAGAGGACGATGACTCCGCCTCTTCGCGGCGTCGCCGCTCGGCGATCTCTTCCACAGCGCGACGCTCGCGCGCCATCTCCTCCGAGACGTAGTTGTCGCGCGACCACTACAGGCCGGTGTCAAGGTCGGCGGACATCTCGACATGCTCCTATTTGACGGCCACTGGCGTCGCCGGCTCCTTCCTTGGCTTGACGAGGCGAACGTGGTCGCGGGAAGGCAATGTTTGGCCGCCCTAATTTATAACGAGGTTGCCACCGCGACTTCGATGCCGCTCAGCGTCTCCTGGGGCTCGGCCTTCAAGGTGGCGAGCGACATCGTCGCCGTACCGGAGGAGCAGGAGGAGGACGAGGAGGAGGACGCCGTCACTCGCCTTGGCAGCCACAAGATGCCGCTCCGGCGCGAGAACGACGGGGCCGCCGGATACTCCAGCGATGGCTTGTTGCCACCCTCGATGTGCTTGAGGACGGCGTGGAGCATGCGCCTGGTGATGCCCCACCACCGGTGGCGGCCGTCGGAGTTGTGGTGCCCCCTTGGAGCCTAAACCCCGTTGGTGGAGGCGAGATGCTCGGCGTGGTGGCGCTGGAAGTACGTCGTCCAAAAGGGGGTGTTGTTGGCGGCGTACCTCTCCTAGTTTTGCACCTCCTCCGGTAGGGACACTCGGATCCGCATGATCTCGCCGTGGCATTCCGTGATGGATGGCCGAGGGGGGACGGGGACACCACCGGCGCTCAGCCTCCAGGCGCCCGACACGCGCATGTCTGGCGGCGCCGGGTAGTCGACCTCGTGGAGGGCGTAGGCCTCCCACTAGTGCAGCAAGCGGCGGCCGAAGCCGTTGGTGGTCACTCCATCTCCAGGGAACCTCTCGGTCATCGGGGCGGAGGGAGGGTGTTTCTTCGGTGGAGAGAGGGTTTTCGGCGACGACGCGCTGAGAGGGAGAGGATGTGGGCAAGGGAGTGTGTGTGGCCCGGCGAGGGAGTTGGCTTTTATAGCGTCCGGAGGGGTCGCATGGCGGGAGGGGCGGGACGCGTGTCAGCGATTCTTCACTGCGCTGCCCGTGAGAAATCAATGGAAGGCTGACCGACGGCAGCCTTCACATTGATTCCCATGGAAACCGAGGCGATGAGGACGACGAAGCGCCCGGTCGCAGACGCAGTGAGTGCACGCGATTTCGCGCCAAAACGTTTCCCCCGGCGCCCTCCGGCGCGCCGGGTCCGGCCTGGGTCTGCCGCCTCCAATTTTGGCCCTAACCGACGGAAATTGAGCTCCTGGGGCGCGACTGGGCCGTTTTTCCTTAGTCGGCGATAAAAAATGGTCTTGGGGGGCTGTTGGGGGCGAGTGGAGATGCTCTTATCCCGCATCTTGCTTCAGTCGACGATGTGAAAACGTTTTGGAGTGCCAACAACTTCTCCAACGCCTGGATGACCTGGCAGCCCAGCTTGGGTGCTCAAGGCCTACTTCTGCCACCTTGGGCCAGTTGGAAAGGGCCAATTTCAGGCCAAACTGCTCACAGATTCTAGGGCGTCAATGGCATTGGGGCCAGATCCTCCAAGCCGTGGGGTCAGAGCTCCTTGCATCAGGCATGACGGATGGCGGCGACAACGGGATCCGGCGGGAAATAGACTGGGGTGGTCGGATCTGTAGTCGGAATCGATGATTTGGCCGGCAACGAGGGCTGCCGGGCGTGACAGGGGCAATAATGGCGATAGGTTTACAAAGGAGAAACGAGGGGGGGGGAGTTGTGAGTGAGCGGGTTGTTCTGCGGGATCAAGCAAGGGGGAGGTGAGCAAAACATTTTCTTGACAATGGCAATTCGGCCGTAAATAATGGCAACTTCGGATTCAAAAAACGAGGAGCTGGGAATCGGTAGCTTCAAAAAAATGAACTACAAACCATCGTGGCTTCTTGGATTTCAGCTTCATGAAGCTATTCCGTTCGGGCTAGCTTCGTCCAGAATATTTTTAAAGTGTGGAGTGGGAGGAGATCAAAACAGACCCTTACATACTTAGCAGAAATAGATCGGACCTGATATACCAAGGATGAGCAAATCAAGTTGCTACGGCAAAGTTGCAGCGAAAGAAAAGATAAAGGTCGTATTCCTCCTAGTTAGAGCATCTACAGAAGGTCTTAGAAAATATGACCCCCTAAACGCCCGCGGACGTGCCCAATCAGTGACCGAGCATGTCCGTTTTGAGCCCATATATTTTTGTTCGTGCAGCCGCACTTCTCATTTATTTTCCCCTCATGTGTTCGGTCACTTGCATGTGATTGGTGGAGAAGAATAGAAAGAAAGAAAAGAATGAATAAAGAAAGAGAAAAGGTGGTCCGGGGTGGGGTCGCATTCTACGTGACGGATTGAGGACACATTACTTTCGGATTGGATTCTCAATTTGGACTTGCAATGGTTCTTAAGAAGTTTACTCATTCAAGTGAGGTTTGTGAGTAGGAGGCGGCAAATCGTCGCCTCCTTTTCTTTTGAGAACTTCATATACCCTATTGAGACGGGGACTAGCCGGGGCTTGCATCCATTATTCTTTCAGTTTACTCTATCTCCTCATCTTCAAGTAATGATTTAGACTTCACTAGAACTTTCTCAATTTCATCTTCAGGAGTTTGCAAGTGAATTTCAACAAATTGCTTTATTTTTAGCTCTTCCTCATCTTGCGACTCCCCTTGATAGGGTTTGGCCATTATGGTTGAGAAAGGGTATTGAACCATCTTGTCTCCCAACTTCAAGGGGTATTGCCTTCTTGTTTATATATGCCCTTGCAACATTTAGAAAAGAAGTTCCAAAGACTATGGGCATTCTTTATCTTTAGCTACTCCCAAAACAAAGATATCAACGGGATAAATGAGGAAACCAATAATAACATTGACATCCCTGATGATACCATGAGGTTCCCTATTAGTTTTATCTACAAGCTTAATTACCACATCAGTTGCTTCAAGAGTGTGAGTGTCATATCATTATATGTCTTAGCGTAAAGACTATAAGCAAGGCTGTCAGAATCACGATTCTATTTGTTGGGGAACCTTGCATGGGAAAGAAAATAAATTCCTACGCACATGCAAAATCTATCCATGGAGATGTATATTTACGAGAGGGGGAGTGCATCTACATACCCTTGTAGATCGCTAAGCGGAAAGCATTAAGAAACGCGATTGGTGTAGTCGTACATCTTCGCGATCCAATCACAATCCGTCCCGATCTAGCGTCGAACGGACAACACCTCCACGTTCAGCACACGTACAACTCGATGACATCTCTGCCTCCTCGATCCAGTGAGCGAAGGCGGAGTAATAGATGAGTTCTCCGGCAGCACGACGATGGGGTGGCGATGGTGGTGGAGCTGTCACGACAGGGCTTCACCAAGCGGTACCACGACACGAACGAGGGAGAACCAATCTAGAGGGGGAGGGAGGGCTGCGTCATGGCTTGTGGTGCGGCTGCCCTCCCTCTCCTCTCATATATATAGGGGGAAGGGAGGAGGGGCCCCTAGGGTTTCCCCTAGGGGGCGGCGGCCAAGGGATGGGGCGACGCCCCAAGAGGTGGCTTGCCACCCAAGCCAGGGTGGTGCCACCCCTAGGGTTAGCCCTCCACCAGCCCTAGCCGCATGGTCCTAGGTGGGGAGGGGCTCCCATCCCACCAGGGGCTGGTGCGCACCCTTCTCAGCCCATGTGGCCCCTCCGGAGCCGGTGGGTCCCTTCCGGTGGACCCCGGAACCCTTCTGACACTCCCGATACTTTATCGACGATGCCCGAATTCCTTTCGGTGACCAAAACGGAACTTCCCATATATCATTCTTTACCTCTAGACCATAGGAACTCCTCATGATGTCTGGGATCTCACCCGGGACTCCGAACAACTTTCGTTCACCAACATATATAACTCAACAATACTATATCGTTATCGAACGTTAAGCGTGCGGACCCTGCGGGTTCGAGAATGATGCAGACATGACCGAGACACTCTCTCGCCAATAACAAATAGCAGGACATGGATGTCCATATTGGTTCCTACATATTCCACGAAGATCTTTACCGGTCGAACCGCGATGTCAAGGATTCAATTAATCCCGTATGCAGTTCCTTTGTCCATCGGTATGTTACTTGCCCGAGATTCGATCGACGGTATCTCCATACCTAGTTCAATATCATTACCGGCAAGTGTCGTGGTTTTGTCATAGAAGATGTTCTCATCGGAGAACTAAGGTGTGAGGCCATCATCGCTGTGTGGCGACTCGAAGAGGTTGATCAAATATATCTTCACGCTTTCCAAAAGTTCTCTGAGGTCTTTCATTGAAAAACTCTTGTTCAAATATATCTTCACGCTTTCCAAAAGTTATATATTGTTTCCAATCAGTAATGTGCCATCCACATATAATATTAGGAACGCTATAGAGCTCCCACTCACTTTCTTGTAAATACAAGCTTCTCCATAAACTTGTATAAACCCATACGCTTTGATCGCCTCATCAAAACGAAGGTTCCAACTCTAAGATGCTTGCACCGGTCCATAAATGGACTGTTGGAGCTTGCATATTTTGTCAGTATTTTTAGGATTGACAAAACCTTCTGGTTGCATAATATACAACTCTTCCTTAAGGAAACTATTAAGGAACATTGTTTTGACATCCATCTACCAGATCTCGAAATCGAAAAATGCAGCTATTGCTAACATAATCCTAACGGACTTAAGTATCGCTACGGGAGAGAAAGTCTCATCGTAGCCAACTCCCTGAACTTGTGAAAACCCTTTTGCAACAAGTATAGCTTTATAGACGGTGACATTACCGTCCGTGTATGTCTTCTTATTAAATATCCATTTATTCTGTAAGGCCTTACGATCATATGGTAAGTCCTCTAAAGTCCACACTTTGTTCTCATACATGAAACTTTAAGTTTCATGCTGCACCTTGCTGCCGGCTTATGATCAAATAATATGATAACTCCTATTGTACAGGAAGCTCTGAAGGTAGCCGAGTCAAATGTGACCGGCTTGAAGAAAGATCTTGAAGTGGGCAAGCCGCCCGAGAAGATGTTGAACAAAAACTTCGACTTTCCTTGGAAGAACTGGAATAATCCAAGGCAGGCTTTGAAATAGAAAAGAAGTCTTTTGAAACTGAGAAGGCTGCCTTGATCAAGAATTCTCAAAACGTTGAGGGTCGATTGAAGACCATCACTGAAGAGTTGTCCGGGTTGAAGTGACACATTGCCCACATGACCCAAGCCATCTTTGGTAAGAACCTTTATGAGTGTTGGGGAACGTTGCATGGGAAACAAAAAAATTCCTACGCACACGCAAGATCTATCCATGGTGATGAGAATCTACGAGAGGGAGAGTGTATCTACATACCCTTGTAGATCGCTAAGCGGGAAGCGTTAAGAAACACGGTTGGTGTAGTCGAACGTCTTCGCAATCCAAATCGCCGAGTGTTCCGCGATCTCATCACGAACCGTCCCGCGATCCAATCACGATCCGTCCCGCGAACTCATCACGATCCGTCCCGCGATCTCATCATGATCCATCCCGTGAACTCATCACGATCCGTCCCGCGAACTCTTCACGATCCGTCTCGCGATCTTGATCGCGGTCCTTTTGATCTAGCGCCGAACGGACGGCACATCCGCGTTCAGCACACGTACAACTTGATGACGATCTCCGCCTTCTTGATCCAGCAAGAGAGAGCGGAGAGGTAGAAGAGTTCTCCGGCAGCATGATGGCGCTGCGGCGATGGTGGTGGAGCTATTCCGACAGGGCTTTGCCTAAGCACCGCAGAAAACCGATCTAGAGGAGAAGCTATGCACTACAGGAACGGGTGGCACGTGGCTGAAAATCTTGTGCCAAAACCCTAAAATCCTCTAGTATATATAGGAGGAGAGGAGGAGGAGGCTTGGATGCCCAAAAGGCAGCCCTTGGGTCGGCCAAACCAAGGAGGGAGGAGTCCTCCTCCACTCCTAGTAGGATTAGGACTCCTTCCTTATTTGGCCCTTTTTTTTTTTGCCTTTTTCCATCTTTTTCCTTTTGGGCTTTTCTTCCCAGCCGCATGGGCCTTGTGTGGGACTTCCACCAGCCCACAAAGGGCTGGTATTCACCTTCCCACAGCCCATGTAGCCTCTTGGGTCGAAATACCCCTCCCGATGGTCCCCCGGTACACTACCGACACTCCCGGTACACTACCGATGAGTCCGAAACTTTTCCGGTGACCAAAATAGGACTTCCTATATATCAATCTTTACCTCCGGACCATTCCAGAGCTCCTCGTGATGTCCGGGATCTCATCCGGGACTCCGAACAACCTTCGGCCACCACCATGCATAACTCTATACTACCGAAACGTCACCAAACCTTAAGTGTGCAGACCCTGCGGGTTCGAGAACTATGTAGACATGATCGAGACACCTCTATGGTCAATAACCAATAGCGGGACCTGGATGCCCATATTGGTTCCTACATATTCTACGAAGATCTTTATCGGTCGAACCTCTATGTCAAGGATTCAGTTAATCCCGTATGATGTTCCCTTTGTTCTTCGGTATGTTACTTGCCCGAGATTCGATCGTTGGTATCTGTATACCTAGTTCAACCTCGTTATCAGCAAGTCTCTTTACTCGTTCCATAATACAAGATCCCGTGGCTAACACTTAGCCACATTGCTTGCAAGGCTTTATTGTGATGTTGTATTACCGAGTGGGCCCTGAGATACCTCTCCGTCACACGGAGTAACAAATCCCAGTCTTGATCCATGCCAACTCAACAGACACCCTCGAAGATACCTGTAATGCACCTTTATAGTCACCTAGTTACGTTGCAAAGTTTGATACACACAAGGTACTCCTCCGGTGTCCGTGAGTTGCATGATCTCATGGTCATAGGAACATATACTTGACATGCAGAAAACAGTAGCAATAAACTGACACGATCATATGCTACGTTTGTAGTTTGGGTCTTGTCCATCACACCATTCTCCTAATGATGTGATCCCATTATCAAATGACATCTCATGTCCATGGCTAGGAAACCTTAACCATCTTTGATCAACGAGCTAGTCTATTAGAGGCATACTAGGGACATGGTTTTGTCTATGTATCCACACATGCATCTAGGTCTCCGATCAATACAATTATAGCATGGATAATAAACGATTATCATGAACAAGGAAATATGATAATAACTAATTTATTATTGCCTCTAGGGCATATTTCCAACAGTCTCCCACTTGCACAAGAGTCAATAATCTAGTTCACATCACCATGTGATTCGCATTGTTATGAATCTAAAAACCAATGAGTTTTGAGGCTTGATCATGCTTTGCATGTGAGAGAGGTCTTATAGTCAACGGGTCTGCGACATTCAGATCCGTGTGTACTTTGCAAATTTCTATGTCAAACCGTAAACACTACTACCACACTCCACTTGGTACTATTCCAAATGGCTGATCCACTATACGTATTCGGATTGCTACTACGAGTCATCCGGATTGGTGTTTAAAGCTTGCATCAACGTAACTCTTTACGACGAACTCTTTTATCACCTCCATAATCGAGAAACATCTCCTTAGTCTTTTAGTTACTAAGGATAATCTTGACCGTTGTCCAGTGCTCCATTCCAGGATCACCTTGAAACCTTCCGGCCATACTTATGGCAAGGCTAACATCGGGTCTTGTGCACAACATTGCATACATGATAGAGCCTATGGCTGAAGCATAGGGTATGACACTCATCTGTTCTCTATCTTCTGCAGTCACTGGGCATTGAGTATTACTCAACTTCACACCTTACAAATTAGGCGAGAACTCTTTCGCTGACTGATCCATTTTGAATTCTTTCAAAAACTTTGTCAAGGTATGCAATTATTGAAAAGTCTCATCAAGCTTCTTGATCTATCTCTATAGATCTTGATGCTCAACAATTAGGTAGCTTTATCCAGGTCTTCCTTTGAAAAACTCGTTTCAAACAACCGTTTCATGCTTTCCAGAAATTCTACATCATTTCCGATCAACAATATGTCAACCACATATGCTTACCAGAAACTCTATAGTGCTCCCACTCACTCTATTGTAAATAGAAGTTTCTCATAAACTTTGTATAGACTCAAAAACTTTGATCACCTCATCAAAGAGTATATTCCAACTCTGAGATGCTTGCTTCAGTTCATAGAAGGATCACTGAAGCTTGCACACCTTTTAGCATCCTTAGGACTGACAAAAACCTTCTGGTTGTATCTCATACAACCTTTCCTTGAGGAAGGAAACGATGTTTTGACATCCATCCACCAGATTTCATAATTGAAAAATGCAGCAATTGCTAACATAATTCCAACAGACTTTAGCATCACTTACGAGTGAGAAAGTCTCATCGCAGTCAACTCCTTGAACTTCCAGAAACTTCTTTGCGACAAGTCGAGCTTTATAAATGGTGACATTCACCATCAGTGTTTGTCTTCATCTTAAAGGTCCATTTGTACTCGACGACCTGCCGTCCAACCAGCAAGTCTACCAAAGTCTATACTTGGTTTTTATACATGGATCCTTTCTCGGATTTTATGGACTCTAAACATTTGTCGGAACCCGGGCCCATCATCGCCTCTCCACAGTTCGTAGGTTCATCGTTGTCCAACAACATGACCTCCAAGACAGGGTTGTCGTACTGCTCAGGAGCAGTACACATCCTTGTCGACCTACGAGGTTCGATAGTAACTTGATCCAAAGCTTCATGATCATCATCATTAACTTCCTCTTCAACTAACGTAGGCTTCACAGAAAACAAACTTCCTGCGCTACACTACTCTCTGGTTGAACAAAGGTTCAACAACCTCATCAAGTTCTATCTTCCTCCCACTCAATTCTTTTGAGAGAAACTTTTTCTCGAGAAAGGACCCAGTTTTAGCAACAAACACTTTATGCTTGGATCTGAGATAGAAGGTTTACCCAATTGTTCTTAGGGTATTCTATGAAGATGCATTTGTCCTCTTTGGGTTCGAGCTCATTAGGTGAAAACATTTTCCACACAAGCGTCGCAGCCCTAAACATTAAGAAATGACAGCTTGGGTTTCTATTAAACCCTAATTCAGACGGTGTCATCTCAACGGATTTAGATGGTGCCCTATTTAAAGTGAATGTAGTTTTCTCTAATGCATAACCCCAAAATTATAGTAGCAAAACGATAAGAGACATCATAGCACGCACCATATCCAATAGAGTACGACTATGACATTCGGACACACCATCACACTATGGTGTTCCAGGTGGCATGAGTTGTGAAACAACTTTCACATTGTCTAAAGTTGTATGCCAAACTCGTAACTCAGATATTCACCTCCACGATCATATCATGGACATTTTTATCTACTTGTCACGATGATCTTAAACTTACTCTGAATTTTCTTGAACCTTTCAAACGATTCAGACTTGTGTTTCATTAAGTAATATACACTATATCTACTCAAATCATCGATGAAGGTAAGAAAATAATGATATCCACCACACGCTATAAGACTCATTGGATTGCATACATCAACATGTCATTTCCAATAAATCACTTGCCCGCTCCATTAAACCAGAAAATGGGGTCCTTAGTCATCTTGACCAAGAGGCATGGTTCGCATGTCTCAACCGATTCGAAATCGAATGAGTCCAAAGATCCATCAGCATGGAGTTTCTTCATGCGTTTTATACCAATATGACATTTAGCGGCAGTGCCACAAGTATGTGGTACTATTATTATTAACTTTGTATCTTTTGGCATCAATGTTATGAACATGTGTATTACTACGATCAAGTTTCAACAAACCATTCTTACTGGGTGCATGACCATTGAAGGTACTATTCATGTAAATAGAATAACCATTATTCTCTAACTTAAATGAATAACCGTGTTGCAATGAACATGATCTAATCACGTTCATGCTCAATGCAAAAACACCAAATAACATTTATTTAGGTCCATCACTAATCGCGAAGGTAGAGAGAGCGTGAGATGTTGATCACATCAACCTTGGAAACATTTCCAACACACATCGTCACCTCACACTTAGCTAGTATCCGTTTATTCCATAGCTTTTACTTCGAGTTACTAACATTTAGCAACCGAACCGGTATCCAATACCCAGGTGCTACTAGGAGTACTAGCAAGGTACACATCAATAACACGTATATGAAATATACTTCTGTCGACTTTGCCATCCTACTTATCTACCAAGTATCTAGGGTTGTTCCACTTCAGTGACCGTTCTCCTCATAATCGAAGCACTTAGTCTCGAGTTTTGTGTTAGACTTTGGGTTGCTTCATTGGAGCTGCAACTGACTTGCTATCCATGAAGTTTTCCTCCTTGCTCTTGCCCTTCTCGAAACTAGTGGTTTTGACTAACCATCAACACTTGACGCTCCTTCTCGATTTCTACCTTCGCGGTGTCAAACATCGCGAATAGCTCAGGGATAATTATTTCTATCCCTGGCGTTTTATAGTCATCACCAAGTTCTAGTAGCTTAGTGACAGTGACTTGGAGAACTATATCAATCACTATCCTATCTGAAAGATCAACTCCCACTCGATTCAAGCGATTGTAGCACCCAGACAATCTGAGCACATGCTCAATGATTGAGCTATTCTCCTTCATCTTGCAGGCAAAGAATCTTGTTGGGGATCTCATATCTCGCAACACAGGCATGAGCCTGAGATCCTAATTTCAGCTCTTAGAACATCTCATATGTTCCGTGATGTTCAAAACGTTTCGGAGCCTCAATTCTAAGCCGTACTGCATGACGCACTAAACTATCAAGTAGTCATCAGAACGTGCCATTCAGATGTTCACAACATCTACAAACAACGCTAGAGGGGTTGGCGCACCGAGCGGTGCATTAAGGACATAAGCCTTCTGTGCAGCAACGAGGACAATGCTCAGATCACGGACCGAGTCCGCAGTATTGCTACCATAATCTTTCAATTCTATTTCTCTAGGAACATATAAAAATTCAAGGGAGCTACAACGTGAGCTAGTAATCTACAACACAGTTTGCAAAGACACCACTGACTATGTTCATGATAATGAGTTCAATTAATCATATTAGTTAAGAACTCCCACTCAAATTGACATCCCTCCAGTCATTCGAGGGATACATGATCCAAATTCACCAAATCAAGTCCGATCATCACGTGAGTTGAGGTGGTTTCAATGGTGAACATCATCATGTTGATCATATCTACTATATGACTCATGTTCGACCTTTCGGTCTCTTGTGTTCCGAGGCCATGTTTGTACATGCTAGGCTCGTCAAGTTTAACCCGAGTGTTCTGCATGTGGAACACTGGCTTGCACCCGTTGTATGTGAACGTAGAGTCTATCACACCCGATCATCACGTGGTGTCTCAACACGACGAACTTTCGCAACGGTGCACACTCGGGGAGAACACAATTCATCTTGAAATTTAAGTGAGGGATCACCTTATAATGCTACTGTCGTCCTAAGCAAAACAAGGTGCATAAAAGGATTAACATCACATGCAAATCATAAGTGACATGATATGCCCATGAACTTGTGCTTTTGATCTCCATCTTGAAAGCACCGGCATGATCTCCATCATCACCGGCACGACACCATGATCTGCATCATCTTGATCTCCATCAATGTGTTGCCATCGGGGTTGTCGCGCCCACCATGCTTCTACTACTATTGCTACCGTTTAGCGATAAAGTAAAGCATTACATAGCGCTTAATGATTGACACGCAGGTCATACAATAATTAAAGACAACCCTATGGCTCCTGCCGGTTGCCATACTCATCGACATGCAAGTCATGATATTCTATACAACACATGATCATCTCATACATCACATATATCACATCATGTAATTGGCCATATCACATCACAACATACCCTGCAAAAACAAGTTAGACGTCCTCTAATTGTTGTTGCATGTTTTGCGTGGCTACTACGGGTATCTAGCAAGAACGATTCTCACCTACGCATAAACCACAACGGTGATACATAAGTTGCTTTTCAACCTTCTCAAGGACCGCCTTAGTAGAATCCGATCCAACTAAAGTAGGAGAAACAGACACCCGCCAGCCATCTTTGTGCAATGGAGTTACACGTCAGTCGATGGAACCGGTCTCTCGTAAGCGTACGAGTAATGTTGGTCCGGGCCGCTTCATCCCACAATACCGCTGAACCAAAACATGACCAAGGGAGGAAGCAATCTAAGCATCAACGCCCACAAACTCTTTGTGTTCTACTCGAGATCTCATCTACACATAGACCTAGCTCATGATGCCACTGTTGGGGAACGTTGCATGGGAAACAAAAAAATTCCTACGCACACGCAAGATCTATCCATGGTGACGAGAGGGAGAGTGTATCTACATACCCTTGTAGATCGCTAAGCGGGAAGCGTTAAGAAACGCGGTTGGTGTAGTCGAACGTCTTCGCAATCCAAATCGCTGAGTGTTCCGCGATCTCATCACGAACCGTCCCGCGATCCAATCACGATCCGTCCCGCGAACTCATCACGATCCGTCCCGCGATCTCATCACGATCCGTCCCGCGAACTCATCACGATCCGTCCCGCGAACTCATCACGATCTGTCTCGCGATCTTGATCGCGGTCCTTCCGATCTAGCGCCGAACGGACGACACCTCCGCGTTCAGCACACGTACAGCTTGATGACGATCTCCGCCTTCTTGATCCAGCAAGAGAGAGCAGAGAGGTAGAAGAGTTCTCCGGCAGCGTGACGGCGCTGCGGCGATGGTGGTGGAGCTATTCCGGCAGGGCTTCGCCTAAGCACTGCAGAAAACCGATCTAGAGGAGAAGCTGTGCACTAGAGGAACGGGTGGCACGTGGCTGAAAATCTTGTGCCAGAACCCTAAAATCCTCTAGTATATATAGGAGGAGAGGATGAGGAGGCTTGGCTGCCCAAAAGGCAGCCCTTGGGTCGTCCAAACCAAGGAGGGAGGAGTCCTCCTCCTCCACTCCTAGTAGGATTAGGACTCCTTCCTTATTTGACCCTTTTTTGCCTTTTTCCACCTTTTTCCTTTTGGGCTTTTCTTCCCAGTCTCATGGGCCTTGTGTGGGACTTCCACCAGCCCACAAAGGGCTGGTATTCACCTTCTCACAGCCCATGTAGCCTCTTGGGTCGAAATACCCCTCCCGATGGTCCCTCGGTACACTACCGATGAGCCCGAAACTTTTCCGGCGACCAAAATAGGACTTCCTATATATCAATCTTTACCTCCGGACCATTCCGGAGCTCCTCGTGACGTCCGGGATCTTATCTGGGACTCCGAACAACCTTTGGCCACCACCATGCATAACTCTATACTACCAAAACGTCACCAAACCTTAAGTGTGCAAACCCTGCGGGTTCGAGAACTATGTAGACATGATCGAGATACCTCTACGGTCAATAACCAATAGCGGGACCTGGATGCCCATATTGGTTCCTACAGGTTCTACGAAGATCTTTATCGGTCGAACCTCTATGTCAAGGATTCAGTTAATCCCGTATGATGTTCCCTTTGTTCTTCGGTACGTTACTTGCCCGAGATTCGATCATTGGTATCTGTATACCTAGTTCAACCTCGTTATCAGCAAGTCTCTTTACTCGTTCCATAATACAAGATCTCGTGGCTAACACTTATCCACATTGCTTGCAAGGCTTTATTGTGATGTTGTATTACCGAGTGGGCCCTGAGATACCTCTCCGTCACACGGAGTAACAAATCCCAGTCTTGATCCATGCCAACTCAACAGACACCCTCGAAGATACCTGTAATGCACCTTTATAGTCACCTAGTTACGTTGCAAAGTTTGATACACACAAGGTACTCCTCCGGTGTCCGTGAGTTGCATGATCTCATGGTCATAGGAACATATACTTGACATGCAGAAAACAGTAGCAATAAACTGACACGATCATATGCTACGTTTGTAGTTTGGGTCTTGTCCATCACACCATTCTCCTAATGATGTGATCCCATTATCAAATGACATCTCATGTCCATGGCTAGGAAACCTTAACCATCTTTGATCAACGAGCTAGTCTATTAGAGGCATACTAGGGACATGGTTTTGTCTATGTATCCACACATGCATCTAGGTCTCCGATCAATACAATTATAGCATGAATAATAAACGATTATCATGAACAAGGAAATGTGATAATAACTAATTTATTATTGCCTCTAGGGCATATTTCCAACAATGAGCTCATGCTAATCCGCTCTAATACTCATGTATGAAGATAAGTCACCTTGGAGACTCAGGTGTTTGAAGTGCTTGCAGGCCCTGCACTCGCAATCTCCAGGATAACATCTTGTTGAGGCTTAAAGTTGTGTATGCATTGACTGAGCAACTCTATGTTGGAAGCCTCTCCAGAACCAAAGCCTTCATGGGAGACAGGGAGCCTATAAAATTCATCAAGGACGTACTAAGACGCCTCTTGACATTTCTGAGGCAAATTGAAGAACTTAAAAGATCAGCCGCCCGAGCTGGCGCAATGTCTTCCATGAGCTGGGCGTTGGCTTATTCCGTGGACCTTGATCCTGTGGAGATGGCCGGAGGGTTTCCCAAATTTAACGATGACGGGTCAGCATTCACAGATGCTTATTATGCTCATTGCGTCAAGGCAACTCGAGTATTAGCCAACCAACCGGTCGCCGAAATGGAGCTAAAGACCTATCATGCGGCTTATGACTCCAACAACTCGCGAGTTCAGCCGCCCACCTTTGAACCGGTCGATCTGACTCCTCAACATCGTAAGCACATCTTCGCCCCTGATGTTGACTCGTCCCCCATCTTGAATGAATAAGTTGTATTCCAAGCTTTAACAAATTGCAATTGGGATATGGACAACCTTCAGATCCAAGACCCAGAAGTCCCAGCGCGGGATAACCCGGAGGCGGCTCAGGCGAGAGGTCAACCCGATGGTAACCCGGAGAGCTCAGAGGACGGGTTATAAAAATGC
This sequence comes from Hordeum marinum, assembly GCA_022496015.1. NCBI lineage: Eukaryota > Viridiplantae > Streptophyta > Magnoliopsida > Poales > Poaceae > Hordeum > Hordeum marinum. The sequence goes on from CM039675.1 coordinate 8,954,316, forward strand.
TTGTAAAAACTTTTATTCAACTGTATGGGATCAATGGCTCCTTGTAATAGCTTTAAGCCAACAATTGTTTGCCTATGGCATGCCTTCGTGCACGTTTCAAACTTTTTATCCCGTCTTGATGATGAGGGATTTGTATATCAACAAACCTTGTCAATTCGCCCTTATTCTTTTGCTTTGGAATTGTACAGCCTGTGACTTGCATTCATATTTGATAAGTCGCATGTAGCGACATGTATGTGCAAAGAGTAGACCTGCAAAACAAATTCTACCAAATAATATTGGAAGTAGAAAGCTTCGGTGACTCATCAACCGGCAACTTATAGTTGTTTAATAATATCTTTCAGATTAATAATCTGGCAACGCCTGGTCAATAAAGTTTCAATGTTGACCATGAATAACCCGGAGTTCTTTTGACTCAGGGTTTTTTAATTAGGAAAATTTCATGAAATAGGTCTATAAGCCGGCTATCGAGGGGAGCGCAAAGGGATCAATAATCTGGTCAATACGGGGGAGCGCAAAGGGATCAACGGGCAAGCTTTTTTGAGATCCGTGTAGTCCACACACATACGCCATGTGCCATTCTTTTTTAACACAAGCACCGGGTTAGCCAACGACTGAGGGTGAAAAACTTCCACCGTGAACCCAACATCTAGGAGCCGAGCCACTTCTTCTCCAATGGCCTTACGCCCCTCCTCATTAAAACGATGGAGGAATTGCTTAATTGGCTTCATCTTAGGATCCACATTAAGGTGGTGCTCAGCGAATTCTCTTAGTACATCTGGCATGTCAGAAGGTTTCCATGCAAAGATTTCCTGGTTCTCACAGATGAATTTGATGAGCGCGCTTTCCTATTTAGGATCCATCCCTGTCCCAATAGTGAACTGATGAGAAGATTTGCCATGGGTGAAGTCCAATAACTTCGTATACTTAGCCGACTGGAATTTGAGGGAAGGGCCCCTCTCAGTAGTGGGCTTCTTGAGAGGGGTCATATCAGTTGGGTCAACATTGTCCGTATAGAACTTTAACTCATCAGTTGCACATGCCGACTCAACATAGGCCACATCTCGTTCCTCGCACTCATGAGCCAACTTTTTGCTACCTCCCACAATTTAGTACCCTTTGGGCCTAGCATCTTGAGATTTAGGTAAATATAGTAGGGGCAATCCCTAAAACAAGCATAAGTCGGCCTTCCAAAGAGGGCATGATAAGGGCTCTTTATCTTTACCCCCTCAAAGGTTAAAGGCTTGCATCTGAAGTTAAACTCATCCCTGAAAGCAACGTCAAGTTTAATCCGCCCGATTGGGTATGCCGACTTGCCAGGAACAATGCCATGAAATATTGTGGTTGAAGGTTGTAATCTGCTTTCAGAGAGATTCATCTACCGGAAGGTATCGTAATACAAGATGTTGATGCTTCTGCCCCCATCCATGAGGACCTTTGTGAGGGTATAGCTACCCACCTAAGGCGCCACCACCAAGGCTAGACCACCTGGGTTATCAACCCCCCCCCGGGGGGGGGGGTTATCCTCTCTCCTCCAGGTGATTGGCTGCTCAGACCAATTGAGATATCTGGGAACCATCGGCTCAACCATGCTGATGGATCTTTGTTTGAGTTTACTTTCTCGTCTGCAGGTACTAGTGGTGAACACGTGGTATTGACCACTATTCAACTGCTTGGGGTTGCTCTAAAACCCAGTTTGATTATTATTCTGCCGATTTCCTTGGCTAGAACACCGCCCATTGCCATTATTCGCCGGGTACCGAAATCCCGATCCTGAAATCCGCGAGATGAGCCGCCATGTGACCCAACTGGACCAAATTGACCCGGATGCTCGCCACTACTGCTTCCTTGATGATTCTAGAAAGCTTCGTTAAGGAACTCCTGCATGATATAACAATTTTCCCATGAGTGGGTAGCCGGCTTCTCCTGGGTACCAGGCCTGGGACAAGGCGCCTTCGGTGCTTCCTCGTAGTTACGTGGCTTCTTCCCATTGTAAGCTCCACGGGAGCGATTGTTTTGATGTTGGTTCTTGAAACCCATATTGGTGTTATCAACAAAGTCTGATCCGCCATTGGGGAACTTGCACTTTCCACTATTGCCCTGGTTATTATTATTATGTACCAGGTCGTTCCGCTACTGACCCTTACCACCATCGTTTTTCTTTCCTTTTCCATACTTGTCATCATCTGAATTAGGATCCTTCATTCCATCAGAGTCGGCATACCTGGTCAGTGCATCCATGAGATTGCCCATATCCTGGCACTTATGTTTAAGCTGCCCTAACTATTGCTTCAGAGGCTGGAAGTGATAGTTCTTCTCTAGAATCAGGACAACTTGAGCCACCGCAATGTTATGTGAGGAGTGGATAATAGTAGCGTCCCAGCAAGCCCAATGATGGGCCGTCTCATCCTCATGCTGCACACAATTCTCCAAATCCACAATTGTCACAGGCTGCTTACACGTTCTCTGAAAATTCTTGATGAAACGCTCCTTCAACTCTGCCCAGGTGTTGATGGAATTGGGAGGCAAGTTTTTCAACCATGTACGATCGTGTCCTTCCAACATCATGGTGAAATACTTAGCACAAACTGCATCGCTAAAATCCAACATGTCTATAGCCAGCTCATAACTTTCAATCCAAGCCGCTGGCTCAAGACCCACCTATAGTTTGGTACCTTATGATGTCCCTTAAAGTCCTTGGGCATGCGCTCATTGCATAAAGCCAGCACCAGACACGGGACTCCGATCGTTCTGGCGTTTGACCCGGCGGCCACTGAAGGTGAAGGAACCACCGGGGGCAGCTGACCAGCCGCCAGGTTTGCTGCTTCTGCTTATCGACTTGCCCTCGCCTCGTCCACAATTGCTTGAGCATACGTAGGCGTAACGCTAGGCAAGTTATTCTGGGCCGGGTTACGATGCCACTCGTTGCTGGAGACTGCTAGTGACTCTATGTGTCGGTTGTAGCTACGGCTTGGTAAAGGAGTTGGATGCACACGCTAGTGACTATATGAATAATTAGCTTGCTGGGAATCGCTGTATGTAACCGTTTGATGACGTTCTGACTTCAACCGCAATCGGTGACTCACCTTCAATAGGGAGTGTGCTAAGCCGGGTTGCAGCTGCCACCATGTTATCCACTGGGTTGTAGAAGTGTCTAGGTGGCATCAAGAACCGTTGTGGTGTCGTCTAGATGAGGGGCGGGTTTGGCCCTGGTACTTCCCTTTGGGCCGGCTCTCGCTGATGAGGTCGAGTCGTCACCCTGCCCCCAGGTATATCAGAAGTTAATTGGGGTATGATTGGCTCTCATGGAGTACTTGGGCCTACTCCCGAAGAATTAAAGAAATGTTCATAGACTAAGGGTAAACGGCTCTGGTGCCTCCTCCGAAAGACTGCATTGGACGCGTTTTGTTCAAGGCCAAGTGATTTGTACTACGCAACCTTCTTTTTGTAGACTCGTGTTGGGCCTCCAAGCGCAGAGTTTTTTAGGACAGTAGCAATTTTCCCTCAAGTGGATGACCTAAGGTTTATCAATCCATGGGAGGCGTAGGATGAAGATGGTCTCTCTCGAACAACCCTGCAACCAAATAACAAAGAGTCTCTTGTGTCCCCAACACACCAAATACAATGGTAAATTGTATAGGTTCACTAGTTCGGCGAAGAGATGGTGATACAAGTGTAATGGATGGTAGATATAGGTTTTTGCAATCTGAAATTATAAAAACAGCAAGGTAACTGATAACCCACAAGTATAGGGGATCACAACAGTTTTCGAGGGTAGAGTACTCAACCCAAACTTATTAATTCGACACAAGGGGAGACAAAGAATATTCTCGAGTATTAGCAGCTGAGTTTTCAATTCAACCACACATGAAAGACTTAATATCTGCAGCAAAGTATTCGGTAGCAAAGTAATATGGAAGTAACGGTAACTATGGCAAAGTGATAGTAGCATTTTTGTAGTGTTTGTAACAATAGCAACGGAAAAGTAACTTAGCAAAGATCAATATATGGAAAGCTCGTAGGCAATGGATCAGTGATGGATAATTATGTCAGATGGCATTCATCATGCAACAATTATAACATAGGGTGACACAGAACTAGCTCCAATTCATCAATGTAATGTAGGCATGTATTCCATATATAGTCATGCGTGCTTATGGAAAAGAACTTGCATGACATCTTTTGTCCTACCCTCCCATGGCAGCGGGGTCCTATTGGAAACTAAGGGATATTAAGGCCTCCTTAATAAAGAACCGAACCAAAGCATTAGCACTTAGTGAATACATGAACTCCTCAAACTACGGTAATCACCGGAAAGAATCCCAATTATTGTCACCCTGGGGGATGCGGATCATAAATCGTAATAGGTATCTACAACTTGCAAGATAGGATCAAGAACACACATATATTAATGAAAACATAATTGGTTCAGATCTGAAATCATGGCACTCTGGCCCTAGTGACCAGCATTAAGCATAGCAAAGTCATAGCAACATCAATCTCAGAACATAGTGGATACTAGGGATCAAACCCTAACAAAACTAACTCGATTACATGATAAATCTCATCCAACCCATCACCGTCTAGCAAGCCTATGATGAGATTACTCATGAACGGTGGAGAGAATCATGGAATTGGTGATGAAGGATGGTTGGTGATGATGAAGGCGTCAATTTCCCCTCTCCGGAGCCCAAAATGGACTCCAGATCTGGTCTCCCGAGGAAGAACAGGAGGTGGCGGCGGCTCCGTATCGTGAAACGTGATGAATTATTCTGTCTATTTTTTTCTCCACGAATAGGAATATATAGAAGTGGAAACGAGGTCGGAGGAGCAGCAGGGGGCCCACAAGCCTGCCCGACGCGCCATAGGGGTGGGCGCCCCCACTAGGCTTGTGGCCAGGTGGTGGCCCCCCTGCAGTTGATTATTTCGCCAATATTTTTTATTAATTCCAAAAATAGTCTCCGTAAATTTTCAGGTCAATCCGAGAACTTTTATTTTTGCACAAAAATAACACCAAGGCAATTCTGCTGAAAACATCGTCAGTTCGGGTTAGTTCCATTCAAATCATGCAAATTAGAGTCCAAAACAAGGGCAAAAGAGTTTGGAAAAGTAGATACATTGGAGACGTATCAACTCCCCCAAGCTTAAACCTTTGCTTGTCCTCAAGCAATTCAGTTGATAAACTGAAAGTGATAAAGAAAAACTTTTACAAACTCTGTTTGATCTTGCTGTTGTAAATATGTCTAACTTATGTTCAGATTTTTAGCAAAGATTATAGACTAACCACATTCACAATAACATTTAGGTCTCACATTTACTCATATCAATGGCATAATCAACTAGCGAGCAATAATAATAAGTCTCGGATGACAACAGTTTTATCAAAACAATCATGATACAATATGACATAATGGTATCTCGCTAGCCCTTTCTGAGACCGCAAAACATAAATGCAGAGCACCTCTGTAGAACAAGGACTGACTAAACATTGTAATTCACGGTGAGAGAGATCCAGTCATACTCATACTCAATATCAATTAATAGCAAGGCATACGAATGACGATGGTGCTCTCTAACCGGTGCCTTTTATAAGAGGATGATGACTCAACAATAAAGTAAATAGATAGGCCCTTCACAGAGGGAAGCATTGAATTGCAGAGGTGCCAGAGCTCGAGCTTTTTAAAACAGAGATAAGTAATGATTTTTGGAGCGGTATGCTTTCATTGCTCACATAACGACCAAAAGGTTTTCAATATCTTCCATGCTAGATACATTATAGGTGGTTCCCAAACAGAATGGTAAAGTTTTTACTCCCCCCTCCACCAATCAGTCACACTCCACGGCAGGCCGAATCCACGGGTACCGTCCATACAAACACAGTCCTAGGGGAGTTTTGTTTAATTATAATTTGCTTTTTATTTCGAGCATGGGACTGGGCATCCCAATTACCAACCACTTTCTCGTGAATGAGAATAACCCACCTAGCATGGAAGATACTGACAGCCCCCAGTCGCCACATGAGCGATTTGGGCATACAAAACGGAAAGTTTATTTGAAGGTTTAAAGTTTAGCACATGCAAATTTACTTGGAACGGCAGGTAAATACCGCATATAGGTAGATATGGTGGACTCATATGGAACAACTTTGGGTTTATTGATATGGATGCACAAGCAGTATTCCCGCTTAGTACAAGTGAAGGCTAGCAAAAGACTGGGGAGCGACCAACTAGAGAGGGACACAGTCATCAACATGCTTTGAGATTAACCAACATTGAATGCAAGCATGAGTAGGATATAATTTTCCATCAACATAAATATCATGGAGGCTATGTTGATTTGTTTCAACTACATGCGTGAACATGTGCCAAGTCAAGCCACTTGGATCATTCAGAGGAGGATACCATTCTATCATACTACATCACAACCATTTTAATGCGCATGTTGGCACTCAAAACAAACCATTTTCCACTCTTATCTAATTAAGCATGGCATGAATAACTATAATCTCTAATTATCATTGCAAACACGTTCAACCCATAATGTACTGAATTCGAAACAATGAGCTAATCACATTTACAAAAGCAAGATAGGTCGAGTTCATACCAGCTTTTCTCCATCTCAATATTTTCATCAAATATCGTCATTATTGGCTTTCACTTGCACGACCGAACGATGTGAATAATAATAAGAGTGCATGTGCATTGGACTAAGCTGGAATCTGCAAACAATAAACCAAATGAGAAGACAAGGCAATATGGGCTCTTTGTAAGATAAACAATAATGCATATGAGAGCCACTTAACATGTCATCGTGGTCTTCTCCTTATGACCCAAAGAGAAGAAAGGAAAATTATTTACACGGGAAATCTCCCAATAAGCAAAACGAAGAACGAGAAATATTTTTGGATTTTCTCTTTAATGTTATAACTAAGCAACTAGGAAATAAAGCTAGAACTAATTTTTTTTGTCTTTTCTCAAAGTTAATTAAACACACAAGAAGAAAGAAAAACAAGAAATAAACTACCATGGATAGTACAATGAAAAAGTATGAACACCGACAACTGAAATAAGTGTGTGAACATGAATGTAATGTCGATGAGAAATACGTACTCCCCTAAGCTTAGGCTTTTGGCGTAAGTTGGTCTAGGGCCATTGCTGGAAATAACCTTCTCCAAGGTACTCCGGAGGACACTAAGGGTTCCACTGATTAGCGACCTGCCGTGGCTCCCACTGAAAGACCGGGACCTGATATCGATCAAGGGTCGGTGCCTGCTCAGGTGTTGGGGGGTTGCGACAAACCCCAATATTGGTAGATGTCATTGGGCATAACAGTGTACCTGCCTGAATGAATATCGAACAGAGAAGAAGCAGGCAGAGTAATAATCTCACAAGTACCCTGACTAAATACTAAATTGTAAAGCAGCCTCCTATCATCATTCTTCTTAATAACATCATGGGCTACCATACGGTCATAATCTAGAAACTTCGCGGGTATCAGCCTCTCATCTTTCTCGTGAAGCCTAATGGGTATCTCAAAATGTTTAGCTAAACGAGATGCATAGATACCTCATAATATGGCCCCCTTTGAACGGTTGGTGTTCAACCGTTGGGCCACCATAGAGCCCAGACTAAAGGTTCTATCAGCAAATAAAGCATGGCGCAAAATAGCAAGGTCAGGAGCACTAAGGCTTCCACTCTCCCAGCGACCAACTAAACATCTTCCCGCAAATAATGAATAATAGCGTAGCACAGGAAAATGTAAACTAGCTGCTCTTGCCTTTAACATGCCCCTCTCTTCTCCTATAGTGACCGCGGCAATAAAATCTTCCATGTCTCGAGGACGTGGTTCCCTGATGCTGCCCTCATGGTATCTTGTAAACTTTGCAAAAATCATAAAGGTTCATTTTCTTAGGCACATCATATAAGTGAAATTCTACTGTAGGAGGGTCTTCCCTAGGATGAAAGTGAAAATTTTGCACAAAGGTATTAGTGAGCAAGAGGTACTGGTCACACTTATCATTGAGGAAGTCAATAATGCTTGCATTCTCGGCCAAATAATAGAAATCTTCATAAATTCTGGCCGCCCTCAAGAATGTGTCATGCGGCCATTCACATGGTCGAATTTCTGCTACGCGAGGAAGATTATATTTGGGTTTCTCCTTCATTTCATTTTTGTCTTCCTTAGAACCCTGTCTTGAAGAACCTCTTAGTAATCTTCTCAACATATTTTCTTTCTCTGAAAAATTTCTGAAATTTTAGTGAATGAAAAATAAAGGTGAAGAAAACTCAACAAAACTCATAGCAACTACTCCCTCAAGTGCCTAGAGACTATATCATGCATCAAAACTACTTGGGACCATACAAATTTGACATGCAAGCTCAAAAACACAGTCACCACGACAGCAAAAATCTGAAATATATAAGGCACTAGAACAAAAACTAATTGGACCATTGGAGGAGTCACATACCGATGAGCAATCCCCTAAAACAGTTTTGCGAATGGAGCTTTGAGCAAGGAGATCGAAAATGGCAGCAAGATGAGCTAGAACATGGGTTTGAGCAATGGTGGGATTTTTTATGGAGGAAGATGAAGTGAATGGGTGCTGGAATAAGTGGAGGGGGGGCACGTGGGACCCACAAGCCACCAGGGTGTGCCCAGGGGGGGGGGGTGCGCCCTGCAGGCTTGTGGCCCACTAGTGCAGCCCCCTGATGCATACTTAGTGCCAAAAATTCTTAAATATTCTAGAAAAAATCATACTCCATTTTTAGGACATTTGAACAACTTTTATTTTCAGGTGACTTTTTATTGCACGGGAAACTCAGAAAACAGAAAAAATAATAGCATTGTTGCTTAATCTTATCTAGGTAACAGAAAGTAAAAGTTAGGTACAGGAAGTTGTGCTTTCTAAATTCATCCATCTCATGCCTATCAAAAGGAATCCATCAATAAGGTTGATCAAGTCTTATTAACAAACTTCTTTCGAATAACATGAAACCGAAGAATTTTCGAATAACACTAAGTTACCTCAATGGGGATATGCATTTCCCCAACAATATAAGTATATCATATTTCTTCTTGACAGTAGCAAGAGGGAACTCAAAGTCTCCAACAATAATCGTTGGAATTTTTTCAATAGAGATGATACTATGAACTTGAGGTTGTTTCTTCGGAAAGTGTATCGTATGCTCATTACCATTAATATGAAAAGTGACATTGCCCTTGTTGCAATCAATAACAGCCTCTGCAGTATTCAAAAAGGGTCTCCCAAGGATGATCGACATATTGTCGTCCTCGGGAATATCAAGAATAACAAAGTCTGTCAAGATAGTAGCATTTGCAACTACGACAAGTACATCCTCACAAATATCGATAGGTAGAGTAGTAGATTTATCAGCCATTTGCAAAGAGAATTCAGTAGGTGTCAGCTTATTCAAATCAAGTCTACGGTATAAAGAGAAAGGCATAACACTAACACCAGCTCCAAGATCACATAAAGTAGTTTTAACATAATTTCCTTTAATAGAGCATGGTATAGTAGGTACTCCGGGATCTCCTAATTTCTTAGGGATTCCACCTTTAAAGGTATAATTGGCAAGCATGGTGGAAATCTCAGCTTCCGGTATCTTTATTTTATTTGTCACAATATCTTTCATATACTTAGCATAAGGAGACATTTTCAAAATATCAGTCAAGCGCATACGTAAAAACATAGGTCTAAGCATTTTAGCAAAGCGCTCAAAATCCTCATCATCCTTTTTCTTGGATGGTTTGGGAGGAAAGGGCATGGGTTTCTGAACCCATGGTTCTCTTTCTCTGCCATGCTTCCTAGCAATGAAGTCTCTTTTATCGTATCTTTTATTCTTAGGTTGTGGGTTATCAAGATCATCAACAGGTTCAATCTCCACATCATTATCATTACTAGGTCGAGCATCAACATGAACATCATTATTAATGTTATCACTAGGCTCATGTTCATCACCAGATTTTGTCTCAGCATCAGAAATAGAAATATCATTTGGATTCTCAGATGTATCTATAACAGGTTCACTAGCAGCATGCAAAGTACTATCATCATTCTTTTTCCTACTCTTATTGGAAAGAATAGGTGTATCAGTATTAAATCTGTGAGAATCTTGCTCAATTCTCTTAGGATGGCCCTCGAGATACAAAGGTTCCTGAGTCATTCTACCTCCTCTAGTCACAAATTTAACAGAATGATCATTGTCTTTACTATTCATCTCATTAAGCAAATCATTTTGAGCCTTAAGTACTTGTTCTACTTGAGTGGTTACCATGGAAGCATGTTTACTAATAAGCTTAAGATCATTGATAGTTCTACTCAAATAATCACCCAAGCGATCAAGCATATAAGCATTATGTTTCAATTGTCTACTAACATAAGCATTGAAATTTTCTTGCTTCGCAATAAAATTATCAAATTCATCCATGCATTGGCTAGCAGACTTATTATAAGGAATATCTCCTTCATCAAATCTACCAAGAGAATTTACCTCTACTACCTGTGTCGGGTTATCAAGACCATGTATTTCTTCAATAGGTGGTAGATTATTAACATCTTCAGCTTTAATACCCTTTTCTTTCATAGATTTCTTTGCCTCCTGCATATCTTTAGGACCGAGTAATAGAATACCTCTTTTCGTCGGAGTTGGCTTTGAAGGTGGTTCGGGAATAGTCCAATCATTATCATTGCTCAATATATTATTCAATAGTAATTCAGCTTGTTCAATAGTTCGTTCCCTAAAAACACAACTAGCACAACTATCTAGGTAGTCCCTAGAAGCATCGGTTAGTCCATTATAAAAGATATCAAGTATTTCATTTTTCTTGAGAGGATGATCAGGCAAAGCATTAAGTAATTGTAGAAGCCTCCCCCAAGCTTGTGGGAGACTCTCTTCTTCAAGTTGCACAAAGTTAAATATTTCCTGCAAGGCAGCTTGTTTCTTATGGGCAGGAAAATATTTTTCACAGAAGTAATAAATCATATCCTGGGGACTACGCACACAACTAGAAGCAAGAGAATTAAACCATGTCTTAGCATCACCCTTTAACCAGAAGGGAAACAACTTAAGAATATAGTAATAGCGATTTTTTCCTCATGAGTAAATAGGGTGGCTATATCATTCAATTTGGTAAGATGTGCCACAACAGTTTCAGATTCATAACCATAGAAAGGATCAGATTCAACCAAAGTAATTAACTCGGGATCGACAGAGAATTCATAATCCTTGTCAGTAACAAAGATAGGTGAAGTAGCAAACTTAGGATCATATTGCATTCTAGCATTCAAAGATTTTTCCTTCCACTTGCGAAGCAATTTCTTAAGATCATCTCTATCCTTACAAGCAATAAAGTCCCTAGCTACCTCTCCTTCCATAACATAACCTTCAGGTATATCAGGCAATTCATATCTAGGAGAGCTAGGTCTAGCAGGCGTATCATAGTGTTCAGTTTCAATAATTTCATGAGATTCAGAAATATTATCAGTTTCAGCATTGGCTCTAGCAATTTGTTCATCAAGAAATTCACCCAGTGGCACAATATCATCAAGCAAAGTATCATCATAAGCATCATGCATAGCAGAAGCAACAACATCAATTACTTGCGACATATCAAAATTTCTAGCAGGTGGTGGTGTCGCAAATTTACTCATAACAGAAGGTGAATCAAGTGCAGAGCTAGATGGCAGTTCCTTACCTATCCTCGTAGTTGAGGGGTAGATCTTGGTTTTTGGATCTTTAAGATTCCTCATAGTGATCAACAGATATATATCCCAAGTGACTCAGAGAATAAAGCTATGCTCCCCGGCAACGGCGCCAAAAAAAGGTCTTGATAACCCACAAGTATAGGGGATCGCAACAGTTTTCGAGGGTAGAGTATTCAACCCAAATTTATTGATTCGACACAAGGGGAGCCAAAGAATATTCTCTAGCATTAGCAACTGAGTTGTCAATTCAACCACACCTGAAAGACTTAATATCTGCAGCAAACTATTCAGTAGCAAAGTAATATGGAAGTAACGATAACTGTGGCAAAGTGATAGTAGCAGTTTTGTAGTGTTTGTAACAATAGCAACAGAAAAGTAACTTAGAAAAGATCAATATATGGAAAGCTCGTAGGCAATGGATCAGTTATGGATGATTATGTCGGATGGCATTCATCATGCAGTAGTTATAACATAGGGTGACACAGAACTAGCTCCATCTCATCAATGTAATCTAGGCATGTATTCCATATATAGTCATACGTGCTTATGGAAAAGAACTTGCATGACATCTTTTGTCCTACCCTCTCGTGGCAGCGGGTTCCTATTGGAAACTAAGGGATATTAAGGCCTCCTTTTAATAGAGAACCAGACCAAAGCATTAGCACTTAGTGAATACATGAACTCCTCAAACTACGGTAATCACCGGAAAGAATCCCAGTTATTATCACCCTGGGGGATGCGGATCATAACTCGTAATAGGTGTATACAACTTGCAAGATAGGATCAAGGACACACATATATTCATGAAAACATAATAGATTCAGATCTGAAATCATGGCACTCGGGCCCTAGTGACAAGCATTAAGCATAGCAAAGTCATAGCAACATCAATCGCAGAACATAGTGGATACTAGGGATCAAACCCTAACAAAACTAACTCGATTACATGATAAATCTCATCCAACCCATCACCGTCCAGCAAGCCTACAATGAGATTACTCACGAACGGTGGATAGCATCATGGAATTGGTGATGAAGGATGGTTGGTGATGACGAAGGCGTCAATTTCCCCTCTCCGGAGCCCAAAACGGACTCCAGATCTGGTCTCCCGAGGAAGAACAGGAGGTGGCGGCGGCTCCGTATCGTGAAACGTGATGAACTCTTATATCTGATTTTTTTCTCCCCGAATAAGAATATATATAAGTGGAAACAAGGTCAGAGGAGAAGCAGGGGGCCCACATGCCTGCCCGGCGCGCCCTAGGGGGTGGGCGCGCACACCAGGCTTGTGGCCAGGTGGTGGCCCCCCTGGAGTTGATTCTTTCGCCAATATTTTTTATTAATTCTAAAAATATTCTCCATAACTTTTCAGGTCAATCCGAGAAATTCTATTTGTGCACAAAAATAACACCAAGGCAATTCTGCTGAAAACAGCCTCAGTTCGGGTTAGTTCCATTCAAATCATGCAAATTAGACTCCAAAACAAGGGCAAAAGAGTTTGGAAAAGTGGATACATTGGAGATGTATCAGTAATTAATAATAAAAGTGAACACAAACGTTATTGCAATGCTTAGAAACAAGGCCTAGGGTTCATACTTTCACTAGTGTAATTTCTCTCATCAATACTGACATAGTTGAATCATATGTAAATACCTCTTGTGCGACAGAGAGTTCACTCCAAAGTCACAAATAGCAGAGAACTAACGAAGAAATTATTGTAGGGTACAAAACCACCTCAAAGTTATCTTTTCTGATCAATCTTATGAGCTATCCCTATGTCGCGAACAACCCTAGAGTTCGTACTAAAATAACACCTTAAGATACACATCGACCAAAACCCTAATGTCACGTAAATACTCCAATGTCACCACAAGTACCCATGGGCTTAATTATACGATATGCATCAGACCATTTCAGATTCATCATGTTTAATCCAACACAAAGAACTTCAAAGACTTCCCCAAAGTTTCTACCAAAGATTCAAGACGAAAACATGTGCCAACCCTATGCATAGATTCCCAAGGTCACGAAACCCGCAAGTTGATCCCCAAAACATACATCAAGTGGATCAATAGAACATCAAATTGTCACCATGGATATTGTTGGAAATATGCCCTAGAGGCAATAAATAAAGTGTTTATTATTATATTTCCTTGTTCATGATAATCGTTTATTATCCATGCTATAATTGTATTGATTGGAAACACATTACATGTGTGGATAAATAGACAACACTCTGTCCCAAGTATGCCACTAGTGAACTAGCTCGTTGATCAAAGATGGTCAAGGTTTCCTAGCCATTGACATGAGATGTCATTTGATAACGGGATCACATCATTAGGAGAATGATGTGATGGATAACACCCAAACTACAAACGTAGCATATGATCGTGTCAGTTTATTGCTACTGTTTTCTACATGTCAAGTATATGTTCCTATGACCATGAGATCGTGCAACTCACGGACATCAAAGGAGTGCCTTGTGTGTATCAAACATCACAACATAACTGGGTGACTATAAAGGTGCTCTACAGGTATCTCCAAGGGTGTCTGTTGATTTGGCATGGATCAAGACTGGGATTTGTTACTCCGTGTGACGGAGAGGTATCTCAGGGTCCAGTCAGTAATACAACATCACAATGAGCCTTGCAAGCAATGTGACTGAGTGTTAGTAACGGGATCTTGTATTATGGAACGAGTAAAGAGACTTGCCAGTAACGAGGTTGAACTAGGTATGGAGATATCGACGATCGAATCTCGGGCAAGTAACATACCGAAGAACAAAGGGAACATCATACGGGATTAACTGAATCCTTGACATAGAGGTTCGACCAATAAAGATATTCGTAGAATATGTAGGAACCAATATGGGCATCCAGGTCCCGCTATTGGTTACTGACCATAGAGGTGTCTCGGTCATGTCTACATAGTTCTCGAACCCGCAGGGTCTGCACACTTAAGGTTTGGTGACGTTTCGGTAGTATAGAGTTATGTATGGTGGTGACCGAAGGTTGTTTGGAGTCCTGGATGAGATCCTGGACGTCACGAGGAGCTCCGGAATGGTCCGGAGGTAAAGATTCATATATAGGAAGTCCTGTTTTGGTCACCGGAAAAGTTTCGGGCTCATCGGTAGTGTACCGGGAGTGCCGGTAGTGTACCGGGAGGCCTCCGGGAGGGGTATTTCGACCCAAGAGGCTTCATGGTCTGTGAGAGAGTGAATATAAGCCCTTAGTGGGCTGGTGGAAACTCCCACACAAGGCCCATGTGGCTGGAGAAGAAAACCCAATAGGAAAAGGTGGAAAAAAAGCAAAAAAAGGAGCAATCCTAGTCCTACTAGGATTGGAGGAGGAGTCCTCCTCTCCTAGTGGGTTTGGCCGAACCATAGGAGACTTGGACCTTGCGCCAAGGCTCTCCTCCTCTCCTCCTATATATACTGGTGGGTTTTAGGGTTTTGCAATAGAATTTTCAGCCACGTGCTACCCGTTCCTCCAGTGCATAGTTTCTCCTCTAGATCGGATTTCTGCAGTGCTTAGGCGAAGCCCTGCCGGAATAGCTCCACCACCATCGCCAGAGGACCGTCATGCTGCCGGAGAACTCTTCTTCCTCTTCGCTCCTTCTTGCTGGATCAAGACGGTGGAGATCGTCATCAAGCTATACGTGTGCTGATCGCGAAGGTGCCATCCGTTCGGCGCTAGATCGGAAGGATCGTGATCAAGTTCGTGGGACGGATCGTGATAAAGTTCGTGGGACGGATCATGATAAAGTTCGTGGGACGGATCATGATCAAGTTCGTGGGACGGATCGTGATCAAGTTCGCGGGATGGATCGTGATTGGATCGCGGGACGCTTGGCGATTTGGATCGCGAAGACGTTCGACTACACCAACCGCGTTTCTTAACGCTTCCCGCTTAGCGATCTACAAGGGTACGTAGATCCACTCTCCCTCTCATAGATGCTCATCACAATGGATAGATCTGCGTGTGCATAGGAATTTTTTTGTTTCCCATGCGTCATTCCCCAACAGTGGCATCATGAGCTAGGTCTATGTGTAGATGAGATCTCGATTAGAACACAAAGGTTTGTGGGCATTGATGCTTAGATTGCTTCCTCCCTTGGTCGGATTTTGGTTCAGCGGTATTGTCAGATGAAGCAGCCCGGACCAACATTACTCATACGCTTACGAGAGACCGGTTCCCTCGACCGCAACTTGTTGCATAGATGGCTTGCGGGTGCCCGTTTCTCTCACTTTAGTTGGATCGGATTCGACAAAGGCGGTCCTTGAGAAGGTTGAAAAGCAACTAGTGTATCACCGTTGTGGTTTTTGCGTAGATGAGAATTGTTCTTCCTAGATACCCGTAGCAGCCACGTAAAACATGCAACAACAATTAGAGGATGTCTAACTTGTTTTTGTAGGGTATGTTGTGATGTGATATGGCCAATTACATGATGTGATATATGTGATGTATGAGATGATCATGTGATGTATAGATTATCACGACTTGCATGTCATTGAGTACGGCAACTGGCAGGAGCCATAGGGTTGTCTTTAATTATTGTATGACCTGCGTGTCAATCATTAAGCGCTATGTAATTCTTTACTTTATCGCTACGGTAGAATTAGTAGTAGAAGCATGTTGGGTGCGACAACCCCGATGGCGACACGTTGATGGAGATCAAGATGATGGAGATCATGGTGTCGTGCCGGTGACGATGGAGATCATGCCGGTGCTTTCATGATGGAGATCAAAAGCACAAGTTCATGGCCATATCATGTCACTTATGATTTGCATGTGGTGTTAATCCTTTTATGCACCTTGTTTTGCTTAGGACGACGGTAGCATTATAAGGTGATCCCTCACTTAATTTCAAGATAAATTGTGTTCTCCCCGAATGTGCACCGTTGTGAAAGTTCGTTGTGTCGAGACACCACGTAATGATCGGGTGTGATAGATTCTACGTTCACATACAACGGGTGCAAGCCAGTGTTGTACATGCAGAACACTCGGGTTAAACTTGACGAGCCTAGCATGTACAGACATGGCCTCGGAACACGAGAGACCGAAAGGTCGAACATGAGTCATATAGTAGATATGATCAACATGATGATGTTCACCATTGAAACCACCTCAACTCACGTGATGATCGGACTTGAGTTGGTGAATTTGGATCATGTGACACTGAGATGACCTGAGGGATGTCAATTTGAGTGGGAGCTTTAGTAAATTTGATTAACTAAAACTTATTATCTTGAACAATAGTCTAAGTAAACCTTTGCATATTTTTGTTGTAGATCAATGGCTCGCGCAGTAGCACCCCTGAATTTTAATGCGTTCCTAGAGAAAGCTAAGTTGAAAGATGATGGAAGT
Organism: Hordeum marinum; assembly: GCA_022496015.1. Lineage (NCBI taxonomy): Eukaryota > Viridiplantae > Streptophyta > Magnoliopsida > Poales > Poaceae > Hordeum > Hordeum marinum. The sequence continues at coordinate 8,971,404 of CM039675.1, forward strand.
AACTTTGTTGACTGGGTCCGTAATCTGAGGATTATCCTCAAGGCTTCCCAGAAATCATATGTCCTTGATGCACCGCTTGGTGATCAACCAGAAAATATGACCTCCAAAGACGTTAAGAACGCTTGGGAGGCACGTACAGGAGATTACTCAATAGTTCAGTGTGCAATATTGTATGGCTTAGAACCGAGACTTCAAAGACGTTTTGAACTTCATGGAGCATATGAGATGTTCCAGGAGTTGAACTTTATCTTTTAGAATAATGCCCGGATCGAGAGGTATGAGACCTTCGATAAGTTCTATGCTTGCAAGATGGAGGAGAATGGGTCTATCAGTGAGCATATACTCAGAATGTCTGGGTATTCAAATCGTCTAGCAGAGTTGGGAATTGCCCTTCTGCTAGAGGCGATCACTGACAGAGTTCTTCAATCACTGCCACCTAGTTACAAGAGCTTTGTGATGAACTATAACATGCACGGGATGAACAAGTCAGTCGCCGAGCTGTTTGCGATGCTAAAAGTCGCTGAGTCTGAAATCCAGAAAGAACATCAAGTGTTGATGGTCAATAAAACAACTAGTTTCAAAAAGAATGGCAAGGGCAAGGGCAAGAAGGGTAAAACCAAGAAGGATGGCAAAGCAGTTGCTACTCCTGTAAAGAAGCCTAAGCATGGACCTAAGCCAGAAGCTGAGTGCTTTCATTGCAAGGGAACTGGTCACTAGAAGTGGAACTGTCCTAAGTACCTGGCTGACAAGAAGGCGGCCAACGACAAACAAGGTATATATGATATACATGTTATTGATGTGTACCTTACTAGCTCTCTAGTAGTGCCTGGGTATTTGATACCGGTTTGGTTGCTCACATTTGCAACTCAAAGCAGGAACTACAGAATAAACGAAGGCTGGCACAGGACGAAGTAACGACGAGCATGGGAAATGGTTCCAAGGTTGATGTGATCGCCGTCGGCACGCTCTCTGTTTGATTACCATCGGGATTAGTGATGAACCTGAATAATTTTTATTTAGTGTCTGCGTTAAGCATGAACATTATATCTCGATCTTGTTTATTGTGAGACGGTTACTCATTTAAATCAGAGAATAAAGGTTGTTCTATTTATATGAGTAATATCTTTTATGGTCATGCACCCAATGTGAGGTATTTATTTATACTGAATCTTGATAGTGACGACACACATGTTCATAACATTGATGCCAAAAGATGTAGAGTTGATAATGATAGTACCATTTTCTTGTGGCATTGCCGTTTAAGTCATATTGGTGTAAAACGCGTGAGGAAGCTCCATGCTGGTGGACTTTTGGAGTCACTTGATTTTGAATCACTTGACACATGCGAACCATGCCTCATGGGCAAGATGACTAAAACACTGTTCTCTGGGACAATGGAACGGGCGAGTGACTTATTGGAAATCATACATACTGATGTGTGCGGTCCAATGAATGTTACAGCGCGTGGTGTATATCGTCATTTTCTCACCTTCACTGATGACTTAAGTAGATATGGGTATATTTACTAATGAAACACAAGTCTGAAACATTTGAAAAGTTCAAGCAATTTCAAAGTGAAGTTGAGAATCATCGTAACAAGAAGATTAAATTCCTGCGATCTGATCGAGGAATTTGGCAGTCACTTAAGACAATGTGGAATTGTTTCACAGTTGACACCGCCCGGAACACCGCAGCATAATGGTGTGTCCGAACATCGTAATCGAACCTTATTAGATATGGTGCGTTCTATGATGTCTCTTGCTGATTTGCCAATATCGTTTTGGGGCTATGCATTAGAGACAGCTGCATTCACTTTAAATAGGGCACCATCGAAATCCGTTGAAATGACGCCATATGAACTATGGTTTGGCAAGAGGCCAAAGTTGTCGTTTCTTAAAGTTTGGGGATGTGATGCTTATGTCAAAAAGCTTCAGCATGAAAAGCTGGAACCCAAAGCGGAGAAATGCGTCTTCATAGGATACCCGAAAGATACAGTCGGGTATACCTTCTATCTCAGATCCGAAGGCAAAGTGTTTGTCGCTAAAAACGGAACATTTCTTGAGAAAGAGTTTCTCTCGAAAGAATTTAGTGGGAGGAAAATAGAGCTTGATGAGGTTATTGAACCTTTACTTCAACCAGAAAGTAGCACAGTGCAGAAAGATGTTTCTGTGAGACCTACGATGGTAGAAGAGGAAGTTAATGATAATGATCATGAAGCTACGGATCAAGCTACTATTGAACCTCGTAGGTCGACAAGGGAGCGTACTACTCCCGAGTGGTACGACAACCCTGTCTTGGACGTCATGTTGTTAGACAACAATGAACCTACGAGCTATGGAGGAGCAGTGATGGGCCCGGATTCTGAGAAATGGTTAGAGGCCATGAAATCCGAGATGGTATCCATATATGAAAACAAAGTATGGACTTTGGAAGTATTACCTAAAGGGCGTAAGGCCATTCAGAACAAATGGATCTTTAAGAAGAAGACAGACGCGGACGGTAATGTCACCGTCTATAAAGCTTGACTTGTGGCAAAGGGGTTTTCACAAGTTTAAGGAGTTGACTACGATGAGACTTTCTCACCCGTAGCGATGCTTAAGTCTGTCAGAATCATGTTGGCAATAGCTGCTTATTTCGACTATGAAATTTGGCAGATGGATGTCAAAACGGCGTTCCTCAACGGTTTCCTTGAGGAAGAGTTGTATATGATGCAACCCGAAGGTTTTGTCGATCCAGAGAATGCTGACAAAGTTTGCAAACTCCAGCGATCCATTTATGGACTGGTGCAAGCATCTCGGAGTTGGAATAAGCGCTTTGATGAGGTGATCAAAGCGTTTGAGTTTATACTAGTTTATGGAGAAGCTTGTATTTACAAGAAAGTGAGTGGGAGATCTATAGCGTTTCTAGTATTATATGTGGATGACATATTGCTGATTGGAAACAATATAGAAATGCTGGAAAGCGTAAAGGAATATTTGAACAAGAGTTTTTCAATGAAGGACCTAGGAGAAGCTGCTTTCATATTAGGCACTAAGATCTATAGAGATAGATCAAGACGCTTAAGAGCACTTTCACAGAGCACATACCTTGATAATGTTTTGAAGAAGTTCAAAATGGATCAGTACAAGAAGGGGTTCTTGCCTGTGTTACAAGGTGTGAAGTTGAGTAAGACTCAATGCCTAGTGACTACAGAAGATAGAGAAAAGATGAGTGTCATGCCCTATGCTTCAGCCATAGGCTCTATCATGTATGCAATGCTGTGCACAAGACCCGATGTTAGCCTTGCCATAAGTATGGCCGGAAGGTTTCAAAGTGATCCTGGAATGGAGCACTGAGCAGCGGTCAAGAATATCCTTAAGTACCTGAAAAGGACTAATGAAATGTTTCTCGTTTATGGAGGTGACGAAGAGCTCGTCGTAAAGGGTTACGTCGATGCAAGCTTTGACACTGATCCGGATGACTCTAAGTCGCAAACCGGATACATATTTATTCTTAACGGGGGAGCGGTAAGCTGGTGCAGTTCCAAGCAAAGCATGGTAGCTGATTCTACGTGCGAAGCAGAGTACATCGCAGCCTCGGAGGCAGCGAAGGAAGGTGTCTGGATGAAGCAGTTCATGACAGATCTTGGAGTAGTGCCCAGTGCACTGAATCCAATGAACATGTTCTATGACAACACTGGTGCCATTGCTCTAGCCAAGGAACCAAGGTTTCACAAGAGGACCAGACACATAAAGCGACGCTTCAACTCCATCCGCGATTACATCGAGGAGAAGGACATAAATATTTGCAAAGTGCATACGGATGTGAATGTTGCAGACCCGTTGACTAAACCTCTTCCAAGGACCAAACATGATCAACACCAGAACTGCATGGGTGTTTGATTCATTACAATGTAAATCACATAGTGATGTGAACTAGATTATTGACTCTAGTGCAAGTGGGAGACTGTTGGAAATATGCCCTAGAGGCAATAAATAAAGTGTTTATTATTATATTTCCTTGTTCATGATAATCGTTTATTATCCATGCTATAATTGTATTGATTGGAAACACATTACATATGTGGATAAATAGACAACACTCGGTCCCTAGTATGCCTCTAGTGAACTAGCTCGTTGATCAAATTCAAGGTTTCCTAGCCATTGACATGAGATGTCATTTGATAACGGGATCACATCATTAGGAGAATGATGTGATGGACAAGACCCAAACTACAAATGTAGCATATGATCGTGTCAATTTATTGCTACTGTTTTCTGCATGTCAAGTATATGTTCCTATGACCATGAGATCATGCAACTCACGGACATCGGAGGAGTGCCTTGTGTGTATCAAACATCGCAATGTAACTGGGTGACTATAAAGGTGCTCTACAGGTATCTCTGAGGGTGTCTGTTGAGTTGTCATGGATCAAGACTGGGATTTGTTACTCCGTGTGACAGAGGGGTATCTTAGGGCCCACTCGGTAATACAACATCACAATGAGCCTTGCAAGCAATGTGACTAAGTGTTAGTCACGGGATCTTGTATTACGGAACGAGTAAAGAGACTTGCCAGTAACGAGGTTGAACTAGGTATGGAGATACCGACGATCGAGTCTCGGACAAGTAACATACCGAAGAACAAAGGGAACATCATACGGGATTAACTGAATCCTTGACATAGAGGTTCGACTGATAAAGATCTTCGTAGAATATGTAGGAACCAATATGGGCATCTAGGTCCCGCTATTGGTTATTGACCGTAGAGGTGTCTCGGTCATGTCTACATAGTTCTCGAACCCGCAGGGTCTGCACACTTAAGGTTTGGTGACATTTCGGTAGTATAGAGTTATGTATGGTGGTGACCGAAGGTTGTTCGGAGTCCCGTATGAGATCGCGGACATCACGAGGAGCTCCAGAATGGTCCGGAGGTAAATATTCATATATAGGAAGTCATGTTTTGGTCACCGGGAAAGTTTCGGGCTCATCGGTAGTGTACCGGGAGTGCCGGTAGTGTACCGGGAGGCCTCCGGGAGGGGTATTTCTACCCAAGAGGTTTCATGGGCTGTGAGAGAGTGAATATCAGCCCTTAGTGGTCTGGTGGAAACTCCCACACAAGGCCCACGTGGCTGGAGAAGAAAACCCAATAGGAAAAGGTGGAAAAAAGGCGAAAAAGGAGCAATCCTAGTCCTACTAGGATTGGAGGAGGAGTCCTCCTCTCCTAGTAGGTTCGGCCGAACCATAGGAGCCTTGGCCCTTGCGCCAAGGCTCTCCTCCTCTCCTCCTATATATAATGGTGGGTTTTAGGGTTTTGCACTAGAATTTTCAGCCACGTGCTACCCGTTCCTCCAGTGCATAGTTTCTCCTCTAGATTGGATTTTTGAAGTGCTTAGGCGAAGCCCTGCCGGAATAGCTCCACCACCATCGCCGGAGCGCCGTCACGCTGCCGGAGAACTCTTATTCCTCTCCGCTCCTTCTTGCTGGATCAAGACGACGGAGATCATCATCAAGCTGTACGTGTGCTGAACGCGGAGGTGTCGTCCGTTCGGCGCTAGATCAGAAGGATCGTGATCAAGTTCGTGGGACGGATGTGATCAAGTTCGTGGGATGGATCGTGATCAAGTTCGTGGGACGGATCGTGATTGGATCGCGGGACGCTCGGCGATTTGGATCGCAAAGACGTTCGACTACGCCAACCGCGTTTCTTAACGCTTCCCGCTTAGCGATCTACAAGGGTACGTAGATCCACTCTCCCTCGCGTAGATGCTCAGCACCATGGATAGATGTGCGTGTGTGTAGGAAATTTTTTGTTTTCCATGCGGCGTTCCCCAATAGATATCCCATCGCAAGACATACATCAAGTGTTCTCAAATCCTTAAAGACTCAATTTGACAAGAAAACTTCAAGAGAAAACTCAATTCATCACAAGAAGATAGAGAGGGAAAAAATCCATATGATTCATCTATATCAATAAAGCCTTCGGTACATCAAGATCATGTCATCTCAAGAACACGAGAGAGAGAGAGAGAGATCAAACACATAGCTACTGGTACATACCCTTAGCCCCGAGGGTGAACTACTCCCTCCTCGTCATGGAGACCGACGGGATGATGAAGATGGCCTCCGGTGATGGTTTCCCCTCCGACAGGGTGCCGGAACGGGCTCTCGATTGGTTTTTCGTGGCTCTGGAGGCTTGCAGCAGTGGAACTCCCGATCTAGGTTTCTTTCTAGGGTTTTTAGGATTTATAGGAGCACTTGGCGTTGGAATCACGTCAAGGGGACTCCCGAGGGGCCCACAAGCCTGCTAGGCGCGGCCAAGGGGTGGCCGCGCCCTGGTGGCTTGTGGCCTCCTAGAGACTCCTCTCTATCTTTTTGCTCTAGTATTTTTTATATTTTCCAAAAATATTCTCCGTAAATTTCCAGCCCATTCCGAGAACTTTTATTTCTGCACAAAAACAACACCACGGTAGTTCTGCTGAAAACAACGTCAGTCCGGGTTAGTTCTAATAAAATCATTCCAAAATCATATAGAATTATTATAAACATGGCATGAATACTTCATAAATTATAGATATTTGGAGACGTATCACTAAGCCGCCACGCATCCATCTTCAGACGTTCTGCCTCAGCATTAACCTGAGCCTACAACGCGGCTATCCAGGTTCTCTCAGTGTTAATGTCTTCCTGGGCCTTGGTCATCTGTTCCCCTATTTTTTCAATATTTGTATTGTATTCCACTTGATTCTCCGTAGTGACCTTGGTCTCCAGTAATGTTGTCAGGATGGTCATCAGCTCAGACAAAACTTGAGCCGACAGTTTGACTGAACCAGACCCCTAGAAGCAAGCACCGACGGGTTAACTGTTGTTGTTGATGTTGCTCCAGCCACCGTAGTTTGAAGAGCCGACGCTGTTCCGGCCATGAATATGGCGTCTCAGCATGGCGGCTCATAAGGGTCCGGAACAGCCCCCAAGTCTGCCGTCTTCAAGCTGATAAACTGAGTCTGTCTCTCCGGTCGAGGACTCCTCACCTGAACAGATAAGAGTCTCTCCTCCTGAAATGGAATGTTCCTCTAGTTCTGCGCCCTGCACAAAACCAACAAAAACATGCTTCGAGCCGACTTGACGACGGGCGGGTTGCGCGCGCCGAGCCGACTCGACAAGGTTAGTGCAGATGTTCGGCTCGGGCCCTGACTCATCAATCTTGTCGATGAAGACATGAATCTCGCCGAAGGGGACCCGGTACCCGTAATCGATTGAGTCGGCCTCGGGACCCTAGCCGGCATCATCGATGTAGAGCTTGCCACGACGACTCTTCATCATCCTGCCAACGATGTATCCCTTGATCCCTGGGAAAGTGCCCTTCAAGAACTCGAAACCACCGTGTGTTGGCCCACGGTGGGATCCAACTATCGTGGTTTTGTCACGACAGATGTCCTAGTGTGAGGACTTTCTTGTGAGGCCATCGCAACTAGGGGTAGCTTGTCGGGGTTGATCGGAATCGAGAGACGTGGTTTACCCAGGTTCGGCCCCTCCAATGGAGGTAGAAGCCTACCTAATGCTTTGTGTGTATTGCTTGGATGATCAATACAAGGGAGCGCATTCGCTTGACCTAGCTATTGATTGATTGTAACTTAAGTCTATTGGCTTCAGAGGCTCGCCTTTATATATAGGTCAAGGCACTGTGCTTACAAGAGTCCGAGTCATGCTATGATTCGTGACCCAGTATGTCTCTAACATGCCTTGCCTCTCAAGCAAGGAAACTCCTGGCGTCTTTCCACTTCTTGGGACTTGAGTCGACGTCTTCATGTACCGGGTTGCCATCCATTTTATTTGGTAAGCCGCCTTGCCAGCCTTGTCCTCAACGGCACGGTCCACTTTGTGTATGATTCCAAGCCGCCAACATGCTGACCCGGCCCGGCAAGGTGGGTTATACCCGCGGGATTATATCCCTGACATAGTGACTAAATCCTTAGTCACATTGCTTGCAAGCTTCTTGTGATGTTGTATTATCGAGTGGGCCCAGAGATACCTCTCCGTCATACGGAGTGACTAATCCCAGTCTCGATCCATGCCAACCCAACAGACACCCTCGAAGAAACCTATGGAGCATCTGTATGATCATCTAGTTATGTTGTGATGTTTGATACACACAAGGCATTCCTCCAGTGTCAGGGAGTTGCCTGATCTCATGGTCATAGGAACAGATACCTGACATGAATAAAGCAGTAGTAATAAACTAACACGATCAAATGGTATGCTTACATTTAGGTCTTGTCCATCACATCATTCTACTAATGATGTGATCCGTTATCAAATGACAACTCATGTCTATGGTCAGGAAACCTTGACCATATTTGATCAACGAGCTAGTCTAGTAGAGGCTCACTAGGGACACATTGTTGTCTATGTATCCACACATGTATTTGAGTTTTCGATCAATACAATTCTAGCATGGACAATAAATGATTATCATGAACAAGGAAATGTGATAATAACCACTTTATTATTGCCACTAGGGCATATTTCCAACACTCTTGTATGGACATTACGATCCAAACTAACCCCTCTAATTCAATGATTTGTTCATAGAACCTATGTTTCTATGATCCTGATAGTTAAGATTATACGATTTGCGATCCTATCATGGGAGATCCGATCTGATTCAAAACAGCGATTCTAACAACCTTGACTACAAGGGATAATATTGATGGGTGAACCGGGATCACACAAAACAAAGTAAAATGTGCCACCGAATGAACATGACAATACTATTTTACCTGTCTGTTTACCTTCCATGCAACCATTTAAATAAGCGGTTGTATCTTGATCAACATTGACTTCTTTATTTATCATGGTCATATGTGTAGCAAGTTCTTTTACTATATCAATATGAGATGGGATCATGTACCTTTCGATTCTTATGATCTGCTCGTGCTTAGGTGAGAGCACTTATGTATTTTCTTTTACCTTCTTCTGAAGATATGCCTCTTTTAAGAGGCGGTGTGCATTTTTCTGTTATTGCTTCCATCATGTGGGTTTCTTTAGCTTTTCTAGTATGCTGAAGGTAATATTCCTTGGGTATATGTAATAGCTAAAATAAGTCCTTCAAGATTTGCAAAGCAGGATCAGTTCCAACATTAAGCTCATTGCGAATGTTTTCATATTACTAGACTTAGAGAAAAAATTTCTTCTTATTATAACCATGATCAAATTTCTTGTTCTCTTTTGAGCAAAAGTAACAACTCTGAGCATTCTCGCAGATTTTATCTAGTGACCCCCAAGCTTGGGAAATACTAAAATCCAAGAAAGCTCTGCCAGTAGCAACATTTATTGCTTGCTTACTCTGTTGAACTAGTCCTCCATAAAAGAAATGCAAAACAAAAGGTTGATAATAATGATCAATACATTGAGAGAGTATATTCTACTACCTATGTACCATTGGACTTCTAAAACGTCATATATTATGGTACATAAGGAGCAGTACCTCTTATATGAAGCAACTATCACTTGGACGTTGTCCAAAACTACCAATTTTCCTTCCCACTTTTATAGAGTTTAATTACCTTGAGGATAGTAGCAAGGACAATTTTTTTCGGGTGATAAAGATACCCGCAGGCTTCACTAGTAACCATTTTTGTGCATCATCAGTAAGAGTATAAGAGTACTTTCATTTTAATCTCTTCATGAGTAAGATTGTGCATTGAAATGTACCACATATATCATTAAATGCACACACATGCTCATATAGATTTTTCATATCTCCCCCTCTGGACATCATTTCTTGTAGCATAACAAGTAGCCGATGGTTAATTTCATATGGTCTACGAGTTGAGTCTAGCCCAGTTGATATAAAGTGTTCTCCTCGAGCTGGTCCTTCCGCATTCAAAGTGCACGCCTGGTAAAGTTGTTCTTGTACGGCCATAGTTTCCTGAACAAATGTACACTCGTTATTTATGGAAGATGGTTGGCTACCTATGAATAACATGCACGTATGCATCAAATATATGTTTTTTAAATGAGAGGGTTCTCCCCCCAAGCCCAACTTTATTAAAAATCTAAGGCAAGCCCGACCAGAGTAACTCAGGTAGCTCTTAGTTGCAACTAGAGTAGCAGCCATAAAAACATCACATATGGTCCTTGTCTAGCCCTATTGCAAACCATTTATTACAAGGCATAGGAGGGGAAAATTTGAGATGTGACATTAAGAGCACCAATATATTCCACCTCCCTTGCACAGAGCCTACCGCCCTACCATGCAATCCTAAGCAACTTCCCTCTTTGATGGTCCAAAAGCCTTAAGCACCGGTGAAGAAGAGCTCTCTGGACGTCCGAGCATAGAATTTTCCACTGTATGATCAAATCCCCCACTAGATCCATAATGAAACGCATATTTCTCCATCTCCTCCCCTGAAAGACAAATTCATTTCGCAAAATCTATAAGCCCCACAAGGTAGCAGAGGAAACAACATTAACAACCTCTCGATGTTTTAGTTCTGTTTCCCTTGAGTAGTTAAATCCACAAAAGAAGAAGGAATAGCAGTATCACATGCAATCAAAAAACAAGTGTTGTACTCCATTAAGTCCCGAGTAACATGCACAGTAGCAAGGAAGGTCTGTGTCGTGTGGTGACAGTCTGCGTTCACTCTGGCGACTACAGAGGCGATTAGGGGTGAGGTTTCTTAGTTCATCGTGCTCCTCTCCGATCGAGTCTCCGTTCCCCGCCCGTTGCTCGTGTTGCACCGGATTCCCTCGTCGTGCTGTAGGTCTTGCCCCATCCCCTTCCTCCTCACAGCCTCCTGGGCTATCCTGGGATCCTGCAGGTGCTTTAGTCCCAACCCTAGGCGACGACTATTCTGGGGAGTGTGCGGTCGGGGGATGGAGGGAGTAGTCGGGATGCTGTGCAGCCTTAGGCTGTCGGAGGAGGAGAGAAGAGGAGTCAAGATCCGATTGCCTGTTAGGGAGAAGGGGAAGAACACACAGCTACACGCAGTGAGGAAAGTCATGTCGGAGAGGCTGGCCCATAAGGATGCGATCTGCTTGTCAATTGGGCGCGTCTGGTGCCCAATTAAGGGAATTGAGTGTAGAGAGGTAGGGGATAATACGTTCGTGTTCACTTTCAAACAAGAATTGGGCAAGAGGAAAACAATTGAGGATGGTCCGTGGATGTTTGATAACGATCTGGTTGTGGTGGAGGAGTATGATCCTGGCAAGAGAATAGAGGACTACAAGTTTAATGACATACCAATATGGGTGCGCATCTACAATCTTCCTCCAGGTATGATGAATGAGGTTTCAGCTAAGGATATAGGGAACATCATCGGCAGATTTGTCGAGGCTGATGCAGGGGTGGATGGAAGGGCATTCGGGAAGTTTTTGCGAGTAAAGATCAGAATGAAGATCGATAAACCAATTATGAGGGGCTTTACCCTAGATGATGTTGAGGAAAATTTGAAGCAGAAACAGAAGAAAAAGATGAGCATAGATGGAATAGAGGAAGAAGAGGAGGAGGGTCTTTGGTGTCGTTTTGAATACGAGTTCCTGCCTGACTTCTGTTACTCTTGTGGTATTGTTGGGCATGGAGACAAATATAGCTCCATTAAGCTGAAGAAGGGATAAAACCAACAGTTTGGTAACTGGCTCAATGCAGATATGGGAAGGAGGAGACCAACTAATGATGAGGACTGGAGCTGGAAGGGCAAGGGCAAAGGAGCTGGTGGTAGCCAAAGCTATGGCTTTAACCATTCGAGTGAAAAGGTCCGACAACGGGAGCGACAACCTCTCTTGGCGTAAGGATGGATCACGAGATAGTGCGGGCAAGGTTGGCATGGAGCAAGGCGAAGAAGTCATAAGTCCCAGTAAACCGAACAAATCTCCTGTTAGGTCAGGTAACCCCAAGAAACTGATTCTGAATGAGCATTCTGTCAATGTAGTGGGCGAAAAGGAGACTGTGGAGGGTGGAAACAAATTTGTGATGCTCGAGCAGAATGTAACAGGAGGGGAAAATCGAGAGGCAGACCATGGGGATGGTAAGATGCGGGAAGGAAAACCCCCATGGAAGGCAGGGAAAGGAGTTGGGAATGGAGTAGGGGGAGCCAACAACCTCAAAACCGTAAAACTTATAATAGGATTGCAAGGGAGAATGGGAAAGACTCGGGGGGCGACCGTAAAAGAGAGAGAGTCCTGGGCCAAAAGTGGAGTATACTAGGAGAGCTTGTTGAATCGGAGAGCAAGAAAGGAAGAATAGTCTGTGAAGAGCTTGGGTCATAGGAGGTCGGAGTCGTAGAAGGCGAGACAACTATCACCAGCATATCGTCTCGGCTATCCGAGCAACCCCACCGAGAGCAATGAAAATCGTTGGTTGGAACTGCTGGGGCCTCGGAAATGGCCCGACGGTTCAAAGCCTCCTCGAGATGGGGAGGAAGGAGGTTTTGGGAGACGTGGTAGTAAATCAAAATTTTCCTACGTTCACCAAGATCTATCTATGGAGAAACCAGCAACGAGAGGGGAGAGATTGCATCTTCATACCTTTGAAGATCGCTAAGCGGAAGCGTTACAAGAACGCGGTTGATGGAGTCGTACTCGCAGCGATTCAGATCGCGGTAGATCCGATCAAGTGCCGAACGGACGGGACCTCCGCGTTCAACACACGTGCAGCCCGGTGACGTCTCCAACACCTTGATCCAGCAAGGAGGAAGGAGAGGTTGGGGAAGGGCTCCAACAGCAGCACGACGGCGTGGTGGTGGTGGAGTAGCAAGGTATTCCGACAGGGCTTCGCCTAAGCGCTGCGGAGGAGGAAGAAGAGAGGTAGGGCTTCGCCGTGAGAGAGAGAGATCAAATCTTGTCTCAAAACATCCAAAACCTCAAGTATATATAGGAGGAGGGACGTGGAGGGCTGGCTTGGCCTCTACTCCAAAGAGGAGATGGCCGGCCGAATTAAAGGGAGAGTCCACCTCCCACAAGGGAGGTGGATCTCCTCCTTTTAAATCCTTTTTGCCTTATCTCCTTATCTCCAGCCGCATGGGCCTTTAGCAAAAGTCTTGCCCAGCCCAATAAGGGCTGGCACACTTTATCTAACAGCCCATGTGGTCCTTTGGTCGTCACACCCCTCCCGGGGGTCATCCGGCACCCTCCCGGCACTCCCGGTACACTACCGATGAGCCCGAAAACTTTCCGGTGACCAAAACTGGACTTCCTATATATCAATCTTTACCTCCGGACCATTCCGGAGCTCCTCGTGACGTCCGGGATCTCATCCGGGACTCCGAACAACCTTCGGTAATCACGTATACCTTTTCCCTATAACCCTAGCGTCATCGAACCTTAAGTGTGTAGACCCTACGGGTTCGGGAGACACGTAGACATGACCGAGACACCTCTCCGGTCAATAACCAACAGCGGGATCTGGATACCCATGTTGGCTCCCACGTACTCCACGATGATCTCATCGGATGAACCACGATGTCAAGGATTCAATCAATCCCGTATACAATTCCCTTTGTCTATCGGTATGATACTTGCCCGAGATTCGATCGTCGGTATCCCCATACCTTGTTCAATCTCGTTACCGGCAAGTCTCTTTACTCGTTCCGTAATACATCATCCCGTGACTAACTCCTTAGTCACATTGAGCTCATAATGATGATGTCTTACCGAGTGGGCCCAGAGATACCTCTCCGTCACACGGAGTGACAAATCCCAGTCTCGATTCATGCCAACCCAACAGATACTTTCGGAGATACCCGTAGTGCACCTTTATAGCCACCCAGTTACGTTGTGACGTTTGGCACACCCAAAGCATTCCTACGGTATCCGGGAGTTGCACAATCTCATGGTCTAAGGAAACGATACTTGACATTGAAAAGCTTTAGCAAACGAACTACACGATCTTGTGCTATGCTTAGAATTGGGTCTTGTCCATCACATCATTCTCCTAATGATGTGATCCCGTTATCAATGACATCCAATGTCCATGGCCATGAAACCGTGACCATCTATTGATCAACGAGCTAGTCAACTAGAGGCTCACTAGGGACATGTTGTGGTCTATGTATTCACACATGTATTATGGTTTCCGGTCAACACAATTATAGCATGAACAATAGACAATTATCATGAACAAGGAAATACAATAATAACCATTTTATTATTGCCTCTAGGGCATATTTCCAACAGTCTCCCACTTGCACTAGAGTCAATAATCTAGTTCACATCACCATGTGATTAACACTTACATCACCATGTGATCATATCATCATGTGATTAACACCCAATAAGTTCTGGGGTTTGTTCATGTCCTGCTCGTGAAAGAGGTTTTAGTCAACGGGTCTGCGACATTCAGATCCGTGTGTACCTTACAAACTTTCCATGTCATATTTGTAGATACTACTCCCATGCTCCACTTGGAGCTATTCCAAATGGCTGCTCCACTATACGTAGCTGGATTTCTACTAAGAGTCATCCGGATTGGTTTTAAAGCTTGCATCATCATAACACTTTACGATGAACTCTTTATCACCTCCATAATCGAGAAATATTTCCTTAGTTCTCAAGTTACTAAGGCTAACTTTGACCGCTGTCTAGTGATCCACTCTTGGATTACTCTTGTACCCCTTGACAGACTCATGGCAAGGCACACACAGGTGCGGTACACAGCATGGCATACTATATAGAGCCTATGGCTAAAGCATAGGAGATGACACTCATCTCTTCTTTATCTTCTGCCGTGGTCGGGTATTGAGTCTTACTCAATTTCACACCTTACAATACAGTCAAGAACTCCTTCTTTGACCCATCTATTTTGAACTCCTTCAAAAACTTGTCAAGGTATGTCTTCGTCGAAAAAACTTATCAAGCGAATAGATCTATCCCTATAGATCTTGATGCTCAATAAAATAGTAGCTTTATCTGGGTCTTCCTTTGAAAAACAAAACTTTTCAAACAACCCTTCATGCTCTTCCAGAAATTCTACATCATTTCCGATCAATAATATGTCAACTACATATTCTTATAAGAAATTCCATAGTGCTCCCACTCACTTTCTTGCAAATACAAGTTTCTCATAAACTTTGTATAAACTTAAACACTTTGATCACCTCATCAAAGCATATATTCCAACTCCGAGATGCTTGCTCCAGTCCATAGAAGGATCGCTGGAGTTTGCATATTATTAGCATCCTTAGGATTGACAAAACCTTCTGGTTGTATCACATACAACTCTTCCTCACAGAAACCATTACGGAAACCTTGTTTTGTCATCCATCTGCCAGATTTCATAATCGAAAAATGCAGCAACTGTTGGGAGACGTAGTAGTAAATCAAAATTTTCCTACGTTCACCAAGATCTATCTATGGAGAAACCAGCAACGAGAGGGGAGAGATTGCATCTTCATACCTTTGAAGATCGCTAAGCGGAAGCGTTACAAGAACGCGGTTGATGGAGTCGTACTCGCAGCGATTCAGATCGCGGTAGATCCGATCAAGTGCCGAACGGACGGCACCTCCGCGTTCAACACACGTGCAGCCCGGTGACGTCTCCAACACCTTGATCCAGCAAGGAGGAAGGAGAGGTTGGGGAAGGGCTCCAACAGCAGCACGACGGCGTGGTGGTGGTGGAGTAGCAAGGTATTCCGACAGGGCTTCGCCTAAGCGCTGCGGAGGAGGAAGAAGAGAGGTAGGGCTTCGCCGTGAGAGAGAGAGATCAAATCCTGTCTCAAAACATCCAAAACCTCAAGTATATATAGGAGGAGGGACGTGGAGGGCTGGCTTGGCCTCTACTCCAAAGAGGAGATGGCCGGCTGAATTAAAGGGAGAGTCCACCTCCCACAAGGGAGGTGGATCTCCTCCTTTTAAATCCCTTTTGCCTTATCTCCTTATCTCCAGCCGCATGGGCCTTTAGCAAAAGTCTTGCCCAGCCCAATAAGGGCTGGCACACTTTATCTAACAGCCCATGTGGTCCTTTGGTCGTCACACCCCTCCCGGGGGTCCTCCGGCACCCTCCCGGCACTCCCGGTACACTACCGATGAGCCCGAAAACTTTCCGGTGACCAAAACTGGACTTCCTATATATCAATCTTTACCTCCGGACCATTCCGGAGCTCCTCGTGACGTCCGGGATCTCATCCGGGACTCCGAACAACCTTCGGTAATCACGTATACCTTTTCCCTATAACCCTAGCGTCATCGAACCTTAAGTGTGTAGACCCTACGGGTTCGGGAGACACGTAGACATGACCGAGACACCTCTCCGGCCAATAACCAACAGCGGGATCTGGATACCCATGTTGGCTCCCACGTACTCCACGATGATCTCATCGGATGAACCACGATGTCAGGGATTCAATCAATCCCGTATACAATTCCCTTTGTCTATCGGTATGGTACTTGCCCGAGATTCGATCGTCGGTATCGCCATACCTTGTTCAATCTCGTTACCGGCAAGTCTCTTTACTCGTTCCGTAACACATCATCCCGTGGCTAACTCCTTAGTCACATTGAGCTCATTATGATGATGTCTTACCGAGTGGGCCCAGAGATACCTCTCCGTCACACGGAGTGACAAATCCCAGTCTTGATTCGTGTCAACCCAACAGACACTTTCGGAGATACCCGTAGCGTACCTTTATAGCCACCCAGTTACGTTGTGACGTTTGGCACACCCAAAGCATTCCTACGGTATCCGGGATTTACACAATCTCATGGTCTAAGGAAATGATACTTGACATTGAAAAGCTTTAGCAAACGAACTACACGATCTTGTGCTATGCTTAGGATTGGGTCTTGTCCATCACATCATTCTCCTAATGATGTGATCCCGTTATCAACGACATCCAATGTCCATGGTCATGAAACCGTGACCATCTATTGATCAACGAGCTAGCCAACTAGAGGCTCACTAGGGACATGTGATGGTCTATGTATTCACACATGTATTATGGTTTCTGGTTAACACAATTGTAGCATGAATAATAGACAATTATCATGAACTAGGAAATACAATAATAACCATTTTATTATTGCCTCTAGGGCATATTTCCAACAGTCTCCCACTTGCACTAGAGTCAATAATCTAGTTACATTGTGATGAATCGAACACCCATAGCGTTCTGGTGTTGATCATGTTTTGCTCGTGAGAGAGGTTTAGTCAACGGATCTGCGACATTCAGATCCGTATGCACTTTACAAATATCTATGTCTCCCTCCTGAATGTAATCACGGATGGAGTTGAAGCGGCGCTTGATGTGTCTTGTCTTCTTGTGAAACCTGGGCTCCTTCGCAAGGGCAATAGCTCCAGTGTTGTCACAGAGTAGAGTCATCGGGCCCGACGCATTTGGAATCACTCCTAGGTCGGTGATGAACTTCTTCATCCAGACTCCCTCCTTTGCTGCTTCCGAAGCAGCTATGTACTCCGCTTCACATGTAGATGCCGCCACGACGCTTTGCTTGCTGCTACTCCAGCTGACTGCCCCTCCATTCAAAATATACACGTATCCGGTTTGCGACTTAGAGTCGTCCGGATCTGTGTCGAAGCTAGCGTCGACGTAACCCTTTACGACGAGCTCTTCGGCACCTCCATATATGAGAAACATGTCCTTTGTCCTTTTCAGGTACTTCAGGATATTCTTGACCGCTGTCCAGTGTTCCGCTCCGGGATCACTTTGGTACCTCCCTACCAAACTTATGGGAAGGTTCACATCAGGTCTGGTACACAGCATGGCATACATGATAGAGCCTATGGCTGAAGCATAGGGGATGACACTCATCTCTTCTCTATCCTTTGCCGTGGTCGGGCATTGAGTCGTACTCAATCTCACACCTTGCAACACAGGCAAGAACCCCTTCTTGGACTGATGCATATTGAACTTCTTCAATATCCTTTCAAGGTATGTGCTTTGTGAAAGACCAATGAGGCGTTTCGATCTATCTCTATAGATCTTAATACCTAATATGTAAGCAGCTTCTCCAAGGTCCTTCATTGAAAAACACTTATTCAAGTAGGCCTTGATACTTTCCAAGAGTTCTATATTATTTCCCATTATCAGCATGTCATCCACATACAGTATAAGAAATGCTATAGAGCTCCCACTCACTTTCTTGTAAATACAAGGTTCTCCATAAACCTGTACAAACCCAAACGCTTTAATCACCTCATTAAAGCGAATGTTCCAACTCCGAGATGCTTGCACCAGCCCATAGATGGAGCGCTGGAGCTTGCATACCTTGTTAGCATCTTTAGGATCGACAAAACCTTCCGGCTGCATCATATACAGTCCTTCCTTGAGGAAGCCATTAAGGAATGCCGTTTTGACGTCCATTTGCCAGATCTCATAATCATAAAATGCGGCAACTGCTAACATGATTCGGACTGACTTTAGCATCGCTACGGGTGAGAAAGTCTCATCGTAGTCAACTCCTTGAACTTGTCGATAACCCTTAGCGACAAGCCGAGCTTTATAGGCGGTGACATTACCGTCCGCGTCAGTCTTCTTCTTAAAGATCCATTTGTTTTCAATGGCTCGCTTATCATTAGGCAAGTCCACCAAAGTCCATACTTTGTTCTCATACATGGATCCTATCTCGGATTTCATGGCCTCAAGCCATTTGTTGGAATCCGGGCCCGTCATCGCTTCTTCATAGTTCGAAGGTTCACCGTTGTCCAACAACATGATCTCTATGACAGGATTGCCGTACCACTCTGGTGCGGAACGTGTCCTGGTGGACCTTCGAATAGCAACTTGATCTGAAGTTTCATGATCATCATCATTAACTTCCTCTCTAGCCGGTGTAGGCTCCACAGAAACAACTTCCTGTGCTGCGCTACTCTCCGGTTCGAGTGGAGGTACAATTTCCTCATCAAGTTCTATTTTCCTCCCACTTACTTCTTTCGAGAGAAACTCTTTCTCGAGAAAGGATCCATTCTTGGCAACAAAGACTTTGCCTTCGGATCGTAGGTAGAAGGTATACCCAATAGTCTCCTTGGGATATCCTATGAAGACGCACTTCTCCGCTTTGGGTTCGAGCTTCTCAGGTTGAAGTTTCTTCACATAAGCATCGCATCCCCAAACTTTTAGAAACGACAGCTTAGGTTTCTTTCCAAACCACAATTCATACGGTGTCGTCTCAACGGATTTAGACGGTGCCCTATTTAAAGTGAATGCGGCAGTCTCTAATGCATATCCCCAAAATGATAGCGGTAAGTCGGTAAGAGACATCATAGATCGCACCATATCCAATAGAGTGCGATTATGACGTTCGGACACACCATTTCGCTGGGGTGTGCCGGGCGGCGTGAGTTGTGAAACAATTCCACATTTCCTAAGGTGCGTGCCAAACTCGTGACTTAAATATTCTCCGCCACGATCAGATCGTAGGCATTTTATTTTCCTGTCACGTTGATTCTCGACCTCACTCTGAAATTCCTTGAACCTTTCAAAAGTTTCAGACTTGTGTTTCATTAAGTAGACATAACCATATCTACTCAAGTCATCAGTGAGGGTGAGAACATAACGGTAGCCACCGCGAGCCTCGACGCTCATTGGACCGCATACATCGGTATGTATTATTTCCAACAAGTCAGTTGCTCGCTCCATTGTTCCGGAGAACGGAGTCTTGGTCATCTTGCCCATGAGGCATGGTTCGCATGTGTCAAATGATTCGAAATCAAGTGACTCCAAAATTCCATCAGCATGGAGCTTCTTCATGCGTTTGACACCAATATGGCCAAGACGGCAGTGCCACATGTAAGTGGGACTATCGTTATCAACTTTACACTTTTTGGTACTCACACTATGGACATGTGTAACATCACGTTCGAGATTCATCAAAAATAAACCATTGACCAGCGGGGCATGAGCATAAAACATTTCTCTCATATAAATAGAACAACCATTATTCTCGGATTTAAATGAGTAGCCATCTCGCATCAAGCGAGATCCAGATACAATGTTCATGCTCAAAGCTGGTACTAAATAACAATTATTAAGGTTTAAAACTAATCCCGAAGGTAGATGTAGAGGTAATGTGCCGACGGCGATCACATCGACCTTGGAACCATTCCCGACACGCATCGTCACCTCATCCTTGGCCAGCCTCCGCTTATTCCGCAGCTCCTGCTTGGAGTTACAAATGTGAGCAACTGCACCGGTATCAAATACCCAGGAGCTACTACGAGCGCTGGTCAAGTACACATCAATAACAAGTATATCACATATACCTTTAATGTTGCCGTCCTTCTTATCCGCTAAATACTTGGGGCAGTTCCGCTTCCAGTGACCGGTACCCTTGCAATAAAAGCACTCAGTCTCAGGCTTGGGTCCATTTTTCTTCTTCTTCCCGGCAACTTGCTTACCGGGCGCGGCAACAGCTTTGCCGTCCTTCTTGAAGTTCTTCTTACCCTTGCCTTTCTTGAAACTAGTGGTCTTATTCACCATCAACACTTGATGCTCCTTTTTGATCTCGACCTCCGCTGATTTCAGCATCGAGTACAACTCAGGAATGGACTTCTCCATACCTTGCATGTTGTAGTTCATCACAAAGCTCTTGAAGCTAGGTGGAAGCGACTGGAGGATTCTGTCAATGACCGAGTCATCCGGGATATTAACCCCCAGCTGAGTCAAGCGGCTGTGTAGCCCAGACATCTTGAGGATGTGCTCACTGACAGAACTATGCTCCTCCATCTTACAGCTGAAGAACTTGTCGGAGACATCATATCTCTCGACCCGGGCATGAGCTTGAAAAACCAGTTTCAGCTCCTGGAACATCTCATATGCTCCGTGTTGCTCAAAACGCTTTTGGAGCCCCGGTTCTAGACTGTAAAGCATGCCGCATTGAACAAGGGAGTAATCATCGCAGCGTGATTGCCAAGTGTTCATAACATCTTGTTCCGCTGGGAGAACGGGTGCGTCACCTAGCGGTGCATCTAGGACATACAATCTCTTGGAAGCTATGAGGATGATCCTCAAGCTACGGACCCAGTCCGCATAGTTGCTTCCATCATCTTTCAGCTTGGTTTTCTCTAGGAACGCGTTGAAATTGAGGGTGACATTCGCGTTGGCCATTGGATCTACATCATAGATTGTAAAGACAATTTTAGACTAAGTTCATGATAATTAAGTTCACTTAATCAAATTAATGAACTCCCACTTAGACAGACATCTCTCTAGTCTTCCAAGTGATACATGATCCATGTCAACTAGCCCGTGTCCGATCATCACGTGAGACGGACTAGTCATCCATGGTGAACATCTTCATGTTGATCGTATCTTCTATACGACTCATGTTCGACCTTTCGGTCTTCCGTGTTCCGAGGCCATGTCTGTACATGCTAGGCTCGTCAAGTCAACCTAAGTGTTTCGCGTGTGTAAATCTGGCTTACACCCGTTGTATGCGAACGTTAGAACCTATCACACCCGATCATCACGCGGTGCTTCGGAACAACGATCCTTAGCAACGGTGCACAGTTAGGGTGAACACTTCTCTTGAAATTTTATTGAGAGATCATCTTATTTACTACCGTCGTTCGAAGCAAATAAGATGTAAACATGATAAACATCACATGCAATCAATATAGTGACATGATATGGCCAATATCATTTTGCTCCTATGATCTCCATCTTCGGGGCACCATGATCATCACTGTCACCGGCACGACACCATGATCTCCATCATCATGATCTCCATCATTGTGTCTTCATGAAGTTGTCTCGCCAACTATTACTTCTACTACTATGGCTAACGCTTAGCAATAAAGTAAAGTAATTACATGGCGTTTATGATTGACACGCAGGTCATACAATAAATAAGACAACTCCTATGGCTCCTGCCGGTTGTCATAATCATCGACATGCAAGTCGTGAATCCTATTACAAGAACATGATCAATTCATACATCACAATGCATCACATCACATCCTTTGGCCATATCACATCACAAGGCACATGCTGCAAAAACAAGTTAGACGTCCTCTAATTTGTAGTTGCAAGTTTTTTACGTGGCTGCTATAGGTTACTAGCAAGAACGTTTCTTACCTACGTCAACACCACAACGTGATTTGCCAATTGCTATTTACCCTTCATAAGGACCCTTTTCATCGAATCCGATCCGACTAAGGTAGGAGAGACAGACACCCGCTAGCCACCTTATGCATCTAGTGCATGTCAGGCGGTGGAACCGGTCTCACGTAAGCGTACGTGTAAAGTTGGTCCGGGCCGCTTCATCCCACAATACCGCCGAATCAAGATAAGACTAGTAGCGGCAAGCAAATTAACAAACTCGACGCCCACAACTGCTTTGTGTTCTACTCGTGCATAGATTCTACGCATAGACCTAGCTCATGATGCCACTGTTGGGAGACGTAGTAGTAAATCAAAATTTTCCTACGTTCACCAAGATCTATCTATGGAGAAACCAGCAACGAGAGGGGAGAGATTGCATCTTCATACCTTTGAAGATCGCTAAGCGGAAGCGTTACAAGAACGCGGTTGATGGAGTCGTACTCGCAGCGATTCAGATCGCGGTAGATCCGATCAAGTGCCGAACGGACGGCACCTCCGCGTTCAACACACGTGCAGCCCGGTGACGTCTCCAACACCTTGATCCAGCAAGGAGGAAGGAGAGGTTGGGGAAGGGCTCCAACAGCAGCACGACGGCGTGGTGGTGGTGGAGTAGCAAGGTATTCCGACAGGGCTTCGCCTAAGCGCTGCGGAGGAGGAAGAAGAGAGGTAGGGCTTCGCCGTGAGAGAGAGAGATCAAATCCTGTCTCAAAACATCCAAAACCTCAAGTATATATAGGAGGAGGGACGTGGAGGGCTGGCTTGGCCTCTACTCCAAAGAGGAGATGGCCGGCTGAATTAAAGGGAGAGTCCACCTCCCACAAGGGAGGTGGATCTCCTCCTTTTAAATCCCTTTTGCCTTATCTCCTTATCTCCAGCCGCATGGGCCTTTAGCAAAAGTCTTGCCCAGCCCAATAAGGGCTGGCACACTTTATCTAACAGCCCATGTGGTCCTTTGGTCGTCACACCCCTCCCGGGGGTCCTCCGGCACCCTCCCGGCACTCCCGGTACACTACCGATGAGCCCGAAAACTTTCCGGTGACCAAAACTGGACTTCCTATATATCAATCTTTACCTCCGGACCATTCCGGAGCTCCTCGTGACGTCCGGGATCTCATCCGGGACTCCGAACAACCTTCGGTAATCACGTATACCTTTTCCCTATAACCCTAGCGTCATCGAACCTTAAGTGTGTAGACCCTACGGGTTCGGGAGACACGTAGACATGACCGAGACACCTCTCCGGCCAATAACCAACAGCGGGATCTGGATACCCATGTTGGCTCCCACGTACTCCACGATGATCTCATCGGATGAACCACGATGTCAGGGATTCAATCAATCCCGTATACAATTCCCTTTGTCTATCGGTATGGTACTTGCCCGAGATTCGATCGTCGGTATCGCCATACCTTGTTCAATCTCGTTACCGGCAAGTCTCTTTACTCGTTCCGTAACACATCATCCCGTGGCTAACTCCTTAGTCACATTGAGCTCATTATGATGATGTCTTACCGAGTGGGCCCAGAGATACCTCTCCGTCACACGGAGTGACAAATCCCAGTCTTGATTCGTGTCAACCCAACAGACACTTTCGGAGATACCCGTAGCGTACCTTTATAGCCACCCAGTTACGTTGTGACGTTTGGCACACCCAAAGCATTCCTACGGTATCCGGGAGTTACACAATCTCATGGTCTAAGGAAATGATACTTGACATTGAAAAGCTTTAGCAAACGAACTACACGATCTTGTGCTATGCTTAGGATTGGGTCTTGTCCATCACATCATTCTCCTAATGATGTGATCCCGTTATCAACGACATCCAATGTCCATGGTCATGAAACCGTGACCATCTATTGATCAACGAGCTAGCCAACTAGAGGCTCACTAGGGACATGTGATGGTCTATGTATTCACACATGTATTACGGTTTCTGGTTAACACAATTGTAGCATGAATAATAGACAATTATCATGAACTAGGAAATACAATAATAACCATTTTATTATTGCCTCTAGGGCATATTTCCAACAGCAACTGCTAACAAAATTTTAATAGACTTTTAGCATCGCTACAGATGAGACAATCTCATTGCAGTCAACTCCTTGAACTTGGCGGAAACTTCTTTGCGACAAGTCGAGCTTTATAAACGGTGACATTTCACCATTAGCGTCTATGTTTATCTTAAAGGTCCATTTGTACTCAATGACCCGCCATTCAACAGGCAAGTCTACCAAAGTCCATACTTGGTTTTCATACATGGATCCTTTCTCGGATTTCATGGCTCCTAGCCATTTGTTGGATCCGGGCCCACCATCGCTTCTCCATAGTTCGTAGGTTCATCGCTGTCCAACAACATGATTTCCAAGACAGGGTTGTCGTACTACTCAGGAGCAGTACGCGTCCTTGTCGACCTACGAGGTTCGATAGTGACTTGATCCGAAGCTTCATGATCATCATCATTAACTTCCTTTTCAACTGAGTAGGCTCTACAGAAACATCTTTCTGTGTTGCGCTATTCTCTGGATGAAACAAAGGTTCAACAACCTTATCAAGTTCTATCTTCCTCCCACTCAATTCTTTCGAGAGAAACTCTTTCTCAAGAAAGGACCCGTTCTTAGCTACAAATACCTTTTGCGCTTGGATCTGAGATAGAAGGTATACCCAATGTCTCATTAGGGTATTCTATGAAGATGCATTTGTCTGCTTTGGGTTCGAGCTCGCTAGGTGAAAAACCCATTTTCACATAAGCGTCGCAGCCCCAAACATTAAGAAATGATAGCTTAGGCTTCTATCAAACCATAATTCTCACGGTGTCATCTCAACAGACTTAGATGGTGCCCTGTTAAAGTGAATGGATTTGTCTTTAATGCATAACCCCATAACGATAGTGGTAAAACGATAAGAGACATCATAGTACTCACTATATCCAATAGAGCACGACTACGACGTTCGAACACACCATCACACTATGGTGTTCCAGGAGGCGTGAGCTGTGAAACAATTTCCACATTGTCTAAAATTGCATACCAAACTCGTAACTTAGATATTCACCTCCATGATCATATCATAGACATTTATCTTCTTGTCACGATGATCTTTAACTTCACTCTGAAACTCCTTGAACCTTTCAAACATTTCAGATTCGTGTTTCATTAAGTAAATATCCCCATATTTACTCAAATCATCAGTGAAGGTAAAGAAAAACAACGATATCCACTGTGTGTTTCAACACTCATTGGACCACATACATCAACATGTATTAATTCCAATAAGCCACTTGCCCGCTCCATCATATTGGATGATGGGGTCTCAGTCATCTTGCCCAAGAGGCATGGCTCGCATGTCTCAACCGATTCGAAATCGAGTGAGTCAAAAAACATCCATCATCATGGAGTTTCTTCATGCGATTTATACCAATATGACATTACGTGGCAGTGCCACAAGCATGTGGTACTATCATTATTAACTTTGTATCTTTTGGTACCAATGTTATGAATATGTGTACTACTACGATCATGATTCGATAAACCATTTCGAGTGGGTGCATGACCATTGAAGGCATTATCCATGTAAACAGAATAACCATTATTCTCTAACTTATATGAATAACCGTATCGCACTAATCATGATCTAATCACGTTTATGCTCAACGCAAACACCAAATAATATTTATTTAGGTTTATCACAAATCCTGAAGGTAGAGAGAGCGTGCGATGGTGATCACATCAATCTTGGAAATACTTCCAACACACATCGTCACCTTTCACCTAGCTAGTCTCCATTTACTCCGTAGCTTTTATTTCGAGTTGCTAACACTTAGCAACCGAACCGGTATCTAATACCCAGGTGCTACTAGGAGTACCAGCAAGGTACACATCACTAACACGTATATCAAATATACTTCCATTGACATTACCAGCCTTCTTATCTACCAATCATCTAGGGTTTTTCCGCTTCAGCGAACATTCTCCTCATAACAGAAGCACTTAGTCTCGGGTTCGGGCTCAACCTTGGGTTTCTTCACTAGAGCAACAACTGGCTTGCCATTCCTGAAGTTTTTCCCTTCTTGCCCTTGCCCCTTTTGAAACTAGTGGTTTTCACTTAACCATCAACACTTGATGCTCCTTATTGATTTCTACCTTCGTGGTGTCAAACATCACGAACAACTCAGGGATCATCTTATCCATCCCTGGCATGTTATAGTTCATCACGAAGCTCTAGTAGCTTGGTGGCAGTGACTTGGAGAACTGCATTAATCACTATCTCATCTGGAAGATTAACTCCCACTTGATTCAAGTGATCGTAGCACCCAGACAATCTGAGAACACGCTCACCGATTAAGCTATTCTCCTTTATCTTGCAGGCAAAGAATCTTGTTGGAGGTCTCATACCTCTCAACATAGGCACGAGCTTGAGATCACAATCTCAGCTCCTAGAACATCTCATATGTTCTATGACGTTCAAAACATTTTGAAGCCTCAATTCTAAGCCGTAATGCATGACGCACTGAACTATCACGTAGTCATCAAAAAGTGCCTGTCATATGTTCACAACATCTACAGACAACGCTTGAGGGAGTGATGCAGTTAGCGGTACATCAAAAACATAAGCTTTCTGTGCAGCAATGAGGACAATCCTCAGATCACGGACCCAGTCCGCATTATTGCTACCATCAACTTTCAACTTACTTTTCTCTAGGATTGTATCAATAAAACTGGGGAGCTACAGCGCGAGCTATCTACGACATAATTTGCAAGGACATTTTTAGACTAAGTTCATGATAATTAAGTTCACTTAATCAAATTATTAATGAACTCCCACTTAGATAGACATCTCTCTAGTCTTCCAAGTGATACATGATCCATGTCAACTAGCCCGTGTCCGATCATCACGTGAGACGGACTAGTCATCCATGGTGAACATCTCTATGTTGATCGTATCTTCTATACGACTCATGTTCGACCTTTTGGTCTTCCGTGTTCCGAGGCCATGTCTGTACATGCTAGGCTCGTCAAGTCAACCTAAGTGTTTCGCATGTGTAAATCTGGCTTACACCCGTTGTATGCGAACGTTAGAACCTATCACACCCGATCATCACGTGGTGCTTCGGAACGACGATCCTTAGCAACGGTGCACAGTTAGGGTGAACACCTTTCTTGAAATTTTATTGAGAGATCATCTTATTTACTACCGTCGTTCTATGCAAATAAGATGTAAACATGATAAACATCACATGCAATCAATATAGTGACATGATATGGCCAATATCATCTTGCTCCTTTGATCTCCATCTTCGGGGCACCATGATCATCACTGTCACCGGCACGACACCATGATCTCCATCATCATGATCTCCATCATTGTGTCTTCATGAAGTTGTCTCGCCAAATATTACTT
Organism: Hordeum marinum; assembly: GCA_022496015.1. NCBI lineage: Eukaryota > Viridiplantae > Streptophyta > Magnoliopsida > Poales > Poaceae > Hordeum > Hordeum marinum. The sequence continues at coordinate 8,998,834 of CM039675.1, forward strand.
CTACTACTACAGCTAACGTTTAGCAATAAAGTAAAGTAATTACATGGCGTTTATGATTGACACGCGGGTCATACAATGATATAAGACAACTCCTATGGCTCCTGCCGGTTGTCATAGTCATCGACATGCAAGTCGTGAACCCTATTACAAGAACATGATCAATCTCATACATCACAATGCATCACATCACATCCTTTTGGCCATATCACATCACACGGCATATGCTGCAAAAACAAGTTAGACGTCCTCTAATTTGTAGTTGCAAGTTTTTACGTGGTTGCTATAGGTTTCTAGCAAGAACGTTTCTTACCTACGTCAAAACCACAACGTGATATGCCAATTGCTATTTACCCTTCATAAGGACCCTTTTCATCGAATCCAATCCGACTAAGGTGGGAGAGACAGACACCCGCTAGCCACCTTATGCAACTAGTGCATGTCAGGCGGTGGAACCGGTCTCACGTAAGCGTACGTGTAAGGTTGGTCCGGGCCGCTTCATCCCACAATACCGTCGAATCAAGATAAGACTAGTAACGGCAAGCATATTAACAAAATCGACGCCCACAACTACTTTGTGTTCTACTCGTGCATAGATTCTACGCATAGACCTAGCTCATGATGCCACTTTTGGGAGACGTAGTAGTAAATCAAAATTTTCCTACGTTCACCAAGATCTATCTATGGAGAAACCAGCAACGAGAGGGGAGAGATTGCATCTTCATACCTTTGAAGATCGCTAAGCGGAAGCGTTACAAGAACGCGGTTGATGGAGTCGTACTCGCAGCGATTCAGATCGCGGTAGATCCGATCAAGTGCCGAACGGACGGGACCTCCGCGTTCAACACACGTGCAGCCCGGTGACGTCTCCAACACCTTGATCCAGCAAGGAGGAAGGAGAGGTTGGGGAAGGGCTCCAACAGCAGCACGACGGCGTGGTGGTGGTGGAGTAGCAAGGTATTCCGACAGGGCTTCGCCTAAGCGCTGCGGAGGAGGAAGAAGAGAGGTAGGGCTTCGCCGTGAGAGAGAGAGATCAAATCTTGTCTCAAAACATCCAAAACCTCAAGTATATATAGGAGGAGGGACGTGGAGGGCTGGCTTGGCCTCTACTCCAAAGAGGAGATGGCCGGCCGAATTAAAGGGAGAGTCCACCTCCCACAAGGGAGGTGGATCTCCTCCTTTTAAATCCTTTTTGCCTTATCTCCTTATCTCCAGCCGCATGGGCCTTTAGCAAAAGTCTTGCCCAGCCCAATAAGGGCTGGCACACTTTATCTAACAGCCCATGTGGTCCTTTGGTCGTCACACCCCTCCCGGGGGTCATCCGGCACCCTCCCGGCACTCCCGGTACACTACCGATGAGCCCGAAAACTTTCCGGTGACCAAAACTGGACTTCCTATATATCAATCTTTACCTCCGGACCATTCCGGAGCTCCTCGTGACGTCCGGGATCTCATCCGGGACTCCGAAAAACCTTCGGTAATCATGTATACCTTTTCCCTATAACCCTAGCGTCATCGAACCTTAAGTGTGTAGACCCTACGGGTTCGGGAGACACGTAGACATGACCGAGACACCTCTCCGGTCAATAACCAACAGCAGGATCTGGATACCCATGTTGGCTCCCACGTACTCCACGATGATCTCATCGGATGAACCACGATGTCAAGGATTCAATCAATCCCGTATACAATTCCCTTTGTCTATCGGTATGATACTTGCCCGAGATTCGATCGTCGGTATCCCCATACCTTGTTCAATCTCGTTACCGGCAAGTCTCTTTACTCGTTCCGTAATACATCATCCCGTGACTAACTCCTTAGTCACATTGAGCTCATAATGATGATGTCTTACCGAGTGGGCCCAGAGATACCTCTCCGTCACACGGAGTGACAAATCCCAGTCTCGATTCATGCCAACCCAACAGATACTTTCGGAGATACCCGTAGTGCACCTTTATAGCCACCCAGTTACGTTGTGACGTTTGGCACACCCAAAGCATTCCTACGGTATCCGGGAGTTTCACAATCTCATGGTCTAAGGAAACGATACTTGACATTGAAAAGCTTTAGCAAACGAACTACACGATCTTGTGCTATGCTTAGAATTGGGTCTTGTCCATCACATCATTCTCCTAATGATGTGATCCCGTTATCAATGACATCCAATGTCCATGGCCATGAAACCGTGACCATCTATTGATCAACGAGCTAGTCAACTAGAGGCTCACTAGGGACATGTTGTGGTCTATGTATTCACACATGTATTATGGTTTCCGGTCAACACAATTATAGCATGAACAATAGACAATTATCATGAACAAGGAAATACAATAATAACCATTTTATTATTGCCTCTAGGGCATATTTCCAACAGGAGGAGCCCTACATTTTGTTCTTGGCGGAGACGAAGCTTTCAGAGAAGGAGTTAGGGAGATTCAGGTGAATTTGGGGCTAGTACACTATTGGGGAACGTCGCATGGGAAACAAAAAATTTCCTACGTTCACGCAAGACCTATCCATGGTGATGAGCATCTACGAGAGGGAGAGTGGATCTACATACCCTTGTAGATCGCTAAGCGGGAAGCGTTAAGAAACACGGTTGGTGTAGTCGAACGTCTTCGCGATCCAAATCGCCGAGCATCCCGCGGTCCAATCACGATCCGTCCCGATCAAGTACCGAACGGACGGCACCTCCGCGTTCAGCACACGTACAGCTTGATGATGATCTCCGCCTTCTTGATCCAGCAAGAGGGAGTGGAGAGAAAGAAGAGTTCTCCGGCAGTGTGACGGCGCTCCGGTGATGGTGGTGGAGCTATTCCGGCAGGGCTTTGCCTAAGTACTGCCGAAATCCGATCTAGAGGAGAAACTATGCACTAGAGGAACGGGTAGCACGTGGCTGAAAATCTAGTGCAAAATCCTAAAACCCACCAGTATATATAGGAGGAGAGGAGGAGAGGCTTGGCGCAAGGGCCAAGCCTCCTTTGGTTCGGCCGAAGTGGGGAGGAGAGGAGGACTCCTCCTCCAATCCTAGTAGGACTAGGATTCCTTCTTTTTGCCTTTTTTCCACCTTTTCCTATTGGGATTTTCTTCCCTAGCCGCATGGGCCTTGTGTGGAAGTTACACCAGCCGACTAAGGGCTGGTATTCACTCTCCCACAGCTCATGAAGCCTCTTGGGTCGAAATACCCCTCCCGGTGGTCTCCCGGTACACTACCGGCACTCCTGGTACACTACGGATAAGCCCGAAACTTTTCCGGCGACCAAAACAGGACTTCCTATATATCAATCTTTACCTCCAGACCATTCTGGAGCTCCTCGTGACGTCCGGGATCTCATCCGGGACTCCGAACAACCTTCGGTCACCACCATACATAACTCTATACTACCGAAACGTCACCAAACCTTAAGTGTGCAGACCTTGCGGGTTCGAGAACTATGTAGACATGACCGAGACACCTCTACGGTCAATAACCAATAGCGGGACCTGGATACCCATATTGGTTCCTACATATTCTACGAAGATCTTTATCGGTCGAACCTCTATGTCAAGGATTCAGTTAATCCCGTATGATGTTCCCTCTGTTCTTCGGTATGTTACTTGCCCGAGATTCGATCGTCGGTATCTCCATACCTAGTTCAACCTCATTATCGGCAAGTCTCTTTACTCGTTCCGTAATACAAGATCCCACAACTAACACTTAGTCACATTGCTTGCAAGTCTTATTGTGATGTTGTATTACCGAGTGGGCCCTGAGATACCTCTCCGTCACACGGAGTAACAAATCCCAGTCTTGATCCATGCCAACTCAGTAGACACCCTCAGAGATACCTATAGATCACCTTTATAGTCACCCAGTTATGTTGCGACGTTTGATACACACAAGGCACTCCTCCGATGTCCATGAGTTGCATGATCTCATGGTCATAGGAACACATACTTGACATGCAGAAAATAGTAGCAATAAACTGACATGATCATATGCTAGGTTTGTAGTTTAGGTCTTGTCCATAACATCATTCTCCTAATGATGTGATCCCGTTATCAAATGACATCACATGTCAATGGCTAGGAAACCTTGACCATCTTTGATCAACGAGCTAGTTCACTAGAGGCATACTAGGGACAGAGTGTTGTCTATTTACCCACACATGTAATGTGTTTCCAATCAATACAATTATAGCATGGATAATAAACGATTATCATGAACAAGTAAATATAATAATAAACACTTTATTTATTGCCTCTAGGGCATATTTCCAACATACACATGGTTGCTTGGAGCTCGGGTGGGAGGAGTAGGGGAGTTGCAATGTTCTCGAGGAGGAGGGTGGATGTGGCCTTGAGATCTTATGGGAGAAGATATATAGATGTGGACGTCACATAGGACAATAGGGTGGTTTGGAGGTTGACACGGGTGTATGGGGAGTCAACTGCAGATCGCAAGAATGAAACCTGGAGAACAATCAAAATCCTAGGCCAACAACATCAAGATGGGCAGCCTTGGCTTTGCCTAGGGGACTTAAATGAAATCTTGTCATGTGATGAGAAGGTGGGAGGGTCGGCTAGGCCCCAAGCCTGCATGGACAGGTTCGGGGAGGCTTTGGTTTGTTGTGCGTTGTCTGACATTGGTTATCAGGGTGACAAGTTCGCTTGGCAGAATTACAACAGGGAGCTCGACAATTAAATATGCCAACACCTTGATGATACATCTCCAACATATCTATAATTTTTTATTGTTCCATGCTATTATATTATCAACTTTGGATGTTTTATATGCATGAATATGCTATTTTATATTATTTTTGGGACTAACTTATTAACTCAGTGCCCAGTGCCAGTTTCTGTTTTTTCCGTGTTTTTGACCTTTTCCAGATAGGAATATCAAATGGAGTACAAACGGAATAAAACTTTCGCCATGATTTTTTATGGAAAATATCAAAAATACCTGAAGGAAAAAATACCGGAGAGGAGGCCCGAGGGAACCACGAGCCTGGGAGGCGCCCCCCCAGGGCGCGGCTAGGGGGCTCGTGACCTCCTCGTGACCCCTCTTGACTTGTTCTCGCCACCATACGGTCTTATAAATATGGAAACCCTCATAATTAAACCTAGATCGCAAGTTCCTCCGCCGCAAGCCTCCGTAGCCACCAAAAACCAATCGGGAGACCGTTCCGGCATCCTGCCGGAGGGGAATCCATTTCCGGTGGCCATCTTCATCAACATCATTGCCTCTCCGATGATGCGTGAGTAGTTCACATCAGACCTTCGGGTCCATATCTAGTAGCTAGATGGCTTCTTCTCTCTCTTTGATCTTCAATACAAAGTTCTCCATGATCTTCATGGAGATCTATCCGATGTAATTCTCTTTTGCGGTGTGTTTGTTGAGATCCGATGAATTGTGGATTTATGATCAGATTATCTATGAATAATATTTGAGTCTCCTCTGATTTCTTATATGCATGATTTCATATCCTTGTAAGTCTCTTCGAGTTATGGGTTTCGTTTGGCCAACTTGATCTATGATTCTTGCAATGGGAGAAGGGCTTGGTTTTGGGTTCATACCGTGCGGTGTCCTCACCCAGTGACAGAAAGGGTAGCGAGGCACGTATCATGTTGTTGCCATCAAGGGTAAAAAGATGGGGTTTATATCATATTGCATGAATTTATCCTTCTACATCATGTCATCTTGCTTAAAGCGTTACTCTGTTTGCTATGAACTCAATACACTAGATGCATGCTGGATAGCGGTTGATGTGTGGAGTAATAGTAGTAGATGCAGAAAGTATCGGTCTACTTGTCTCGGACGTGACGCCTATATGTATGATCATTGCCTTAGATATCATCATGACTTTGCGCGATTCTATCAATTGCTCAACAGTAATTTGTTCACCCACCGTAATACTTGCTATCATGAGAGAAGCCTCTAGTGAACACTATGGCCCTCGGGTCTATTTTACATATTATATATTCAGATCCACATAAAAACACCAAAAATACCTTGCCGCAATTTTATTTACTTATTTATATTTGCTTATTATCACTATCAGATCTCACCTTGCAAGTAATCGTAAAGGGATTGACAACCCCTTTATCGCGTTGGGTGCAAGTTCGTTGTTTTTGTGCAGGTTCCTTGGTGCCTCATCTTGATACTCCTACTGGATTGATACCTTGGTTCTCAAACTGAGGGAAATACTTATCTCTACTTTGCTTCATCACCCTTTCCTCTTCAAGGGAAAAACCAACGCAAGCTCGAGAAGTAGCAGGAAGAATTTCTGGCGCCGTTGCCGGGGAGTACTCAAGTGAAGCATATCTACCAAGTACCTATCACAAACTCATCTCTTGCATTTACATTATTTGCCATTTTCCTCTCGTTTTCCTCTCCCCCACTTATAAAACAAAAATTTACAAAATTATTTGCCTTTCTTTATTTGCTTTTTTCGTTCGCCCTTTTCTTTCGCTTGCTTTCCGTTTGCTTGTATGAGCTAGTCTACTTATCCTTATGGCTAGTCCTATCGCTATGATCGTTACTCCCGAGAGCGAGGTTGTTAAATTTAAACAAAATGAGGGAGAAAACTTAAAAGATGCTTGGTATAGAATTTGCAATGCTCAGAATAGATCTACTCGTAAGCAATCTACTACCGTTCTACTTCGCAATTTTTATGTGGGTATTTCCCCTTGGAATAGGTATGTTCTTGACACCATAGTAGGCGGAAATTTCTTGGGTAGCCATACCGTTGATTCTTATGGTGCTTTATTAAATTTTGTAGGCTCACCCCCACTCATGGTTAATGGAACTACTTTAACTTTGGAACATGTGATGCGTAGGCTTGATATTATCAAAAATAAAGTTGCTACGATAGAACTCATTGAAAATTTGGATAAAAAGATCCACAATCAAATTAATCAATATGGATCCAAGGTGGTAATGAATTTGAAAATTTTAAAGGAGAAGGAACCCATAGTTAAGGAAAAGCTAGATCATGATTCCGCTAGAATTGGCAAACTAGAAGATGTTATAATCAACTTGGGTTCTGCTTTTGCTGCCGTTTAGAACACTCCAAATTTTGCCCACAATAAGGCTACTAAGCTTGTTTATGTTCCTAAAAATAATGGTGAACCACCTAGTAAGAGAGATGAAGATCTTAAAATGTTGAGTGTTCACCCTACTTATCTTGATATCTTAAGGGCACCTATCATCACTAAAGATTATCTTTGTTGCCTATCTAGGAGTATAATTATTGATAAAATTAAAAAACTCCATAATAATGATGAGGGCATGGAACATTTTCCTAGAAATATAATAAAATTGCCTTATGAATCCATTATGAAGGCTACTTATGGTTTGAGCACTAAAGATGACAATACTTGATTCTATTGCCTTACGCCTAGCAAAGGGCGTTAAACGATAGCGCTTGTTGGGAGGCAACCCAATGAATAGATTTATCTTTGCTTTTTACTTTCTGTTTTGTTGATTACACACCATCATGATTCTGTTATAATTGTTTTTTATGTTTTAATTAGTGTTTGTGCCAAGTAGAACCTTTATGATTAGTTTTGGTGATAGTTGTTTAATCATGCTGAAAAAAGACAGAAACTTTGTGCTCACGAAATTATTTTTCATTCCTATCCATAAATAGATTTTGAGTTGATTCTTCTTGATTCTGATTTATATGCAAATTTCTTTTCATAATTGTTTCCGAATTTTTGAGTTGGCAGAGGTGTACGAAATATACAGATTGCTACAGACTGTTCTGTTTTTGACAGATTCTGTTTTAGTTGTGTTGATTGCTTATTTTGATGAAACTATGGTTAGTATCGGGGGGTACGAGCCATGGAAAAGTGAGAATACAGTAATATAACATCAATATAAATGGAAATTAAGTTTACTACAGTACATAAAAAAGTTGGTGGTTTGTTTTCTTATGCTAATGCTATCACGAGTTTCTGTTTATGTTTTGTGTTGTCAAGTTTTCAAGTTTTGGGTGATGTTCTTATGGACAATGGAATAAAGAGTGGAAAGAGCCTAATATTGGGGATGCACAAGCCATCCCAAGCCAAATTCAAGTACACCAAAAAGCCTAAGCTTGGGGATGCCCTAGGAAGGCATCCCCTCTTTCGTCTTCAATCCATCGGTAACGTTACTTGGGGCTATATTTTTATTCACCACATGATATGTGTTTTGCTTGGAGTGTCGTATAGGAGTCTTTGCTTTTTTTATCACAATCATCCATGTATCACACCTTTTGAGAGTGACATGCACTCATCGTGAATTTGTTAGAATACTCAATGAGCTTCACTTATATCTTTTTAGTTAGGCAATTTAGCTCGCATGTGCTTCACTTATATCTTTTGAGCTTGATGATTTTGCTCACATGTGCTTCACTTATATCTTTTGAGATTGGTAATTTATCTCACATGTGCTTCACTTATATCTTTTGAGCTTGGTAATTTTGCTCCCATGAGCTTCACTTATATCTTTTGAGCGTAGTAATTTTGCTCCCATGAGCTTCACTTATATCTTTTGAGCTAGATAATTTTGCTCTAATGCTTCACTTAAATCTTTGTAGAGCACGATGATGTCATATTTTGTAGAAATAAAAACTCTCGATCTTCACTTATATCATTTTGAGAGTGCTCTCTCTCTAAGTAACTTGGTAATTGGCGTGTGTTATGAAATTAGTCCTAAATATGACAGGCATCCAAAGAGGATATAATAAAAAACTTTCATATTGAAGTGCATTGATTAGTAAGAGAAGTTTGATTCCTCACGATTAGTTTTGAGATATGGATATGGTAATATTAGAGTTATGTTAGTAGGGTGTTGTGAATCTAGAAATACTTGTGTTGAGGTTAGTGATTCCCGTAGCAGGCACGTATGGTGAACCGCTATGTTAGGAAGTCGGAGCATAATTGATTTATTGATTATCATCCTTTGTGTGGCGGTCGGGATCGCGCGATGGTTAACTCCTACCAACCCTTCCTCTAGGAGTATGCGTTTAGCACTTTGTTTTGATTACTAATAAAACTTTCGCAATAAGTATATGAGTTCTTCATGACTAATGTGAGTCCATGGTATAGATGCACTTTCACCCTTCCACCATTGCTAGCCTCTCTAGTGCCGCGCAACTTTCGCCGGTGCACAAACCCACCATATACCTTCCTCAAAACAGCCACCATACCTACCTATTATGGCATTTTCATAGCCATTCCGAGATATATTGCCATGCAACTTCCACCGTTCCGTCTCATGACATGTGCCATCACTTTCATTCATATAGAGTCATTATTGTTCTAAGTATCGAGTTGTAAGTAAATAAAAGTATGATGATCATCATTATTAGAGCATTGTCCCATGTGAGGAAATAAAAGAGGCCAAAGATGCCCACCAAATAAAAAAAAGAGGCCAAAGAGCCCAAACAAAAAATGAGAGAAAAAGAGAGAAGGGACAATGCTACTATCTTTTTCCACACTTGTGCTTCAAAATAGCACCATGTTATTCATGATAGAAAGACTCTTGTTTTGTCACTTTCATATGCTAGTGGAAATTTTCATTATGTAACTTGGCTTGTATATTCCAATGATGGGCTTCCTCAAATTGCCCTAGGTCTTTGTGAGCAAGCAAGTTGGGTGCACACCCACTAGTTTTCATTTTTGAGCTTTCATACACTTATAGCTCTAGTGCATCCGTTCCATGGCAATCCCTACTCATTCACATTGATATCTATTGATGGGCATCTTCATAGCCTATTGATACGCCGAGTCCATGTGACCATCTCCTCCTTTTTGTCTAAACAACCTCCACCACACTTTATTCCACCTATAGTACTATATCCATGGCTCACACTCATGAATTGCGTGAGAGTTGAAAAAAGTTTGAGGAAGTAAGAGTGCGAAAACAATTACTTGGCCAATACCGAGGTTGTGCATGATTTAAATTTGTTGTGTGGGGATGATGGAGCATAGCCAGACTATATGATTTTGTAGGGATAACTTTCTTTGGCCTTGTTATTTCAAAAGTTCATGATTACTTTGCTATTATACTTAAAGTATTATTGTTTTCATGTCAATATTAAACTATTGTTTTGGATCTTATGGATCTAAACATTCATGCCACAATAAAGAGATTACATAGAACAAATATGTTAGGTACTATTCCACATCAAAAATTCGGTCTTTATCACTTCCCTACTCGAGGACGAGCAGGAGTTAAGCTTGGGGATGCTTGATACGTCTCCAACATATCTATAATTTTTTATTGTTCCATGTTTATATTATAAACTTTGGATGTTTTATATGCATGAATATGTTATTTTATATTATTTTTGGGACTAACTTATTAACTTGGTGCCCACTGCCATTTTCTGTTTTTTCCGTGTTTTTGACCTTTTCCAGATAGGAATATCAAACGGAATAAAACTTTCGCCGTGATCTTTTATGGAAAATATCAAAAATACCTGAAGGAAAAAATACCGGAGAGGAGGCCCGAGGGAGCCACAAGCCTGGGAGGCGCGCCCCCCCCTAGGGCGCGGCTAGGGGGCTCGTGACCTCCTCGTGGACCCTCTTGACTTGTTCTCGCCGCCATACGGTCTTATAAATACGGAAACCCTCAGAATTAAACCTAGATCGCAAGTTCCGCCGCCGCAAGCCTCCGTAGCCACCAAAAACCAATCGGGAGACCGTTCCGGCATCCTGCCGGAGGGGAATCCATCTCCGGTGGCCATCTTCATCAACACCATTGCCTCTTCGATGATGCGTGAGTAGTTCACATCAGACCTTCGGGTCCATAGCTAGTAGCTAGATGGCTTCTTATCTCTCTTTTATCTTCAATACAAAGTTCTCCATGATCTTCATGGAGATCTATCCGATGTAATTCTCTTTTGCGGTGTGTTTGTTGAGATCCGATGAATTGTGGATTGATGATCGGATTATCTATGAATAATATTTGAGTCTCCTCTGATTTCTTATATGCATGATTTCATATCCTTGTAAGTCTCTTTGAGTTATGGGTTTCGTTTGGCCAACTTGATCTATGATTCTTGCAACGGGAGAAGTGCTTGGTTTTGGGTTCATACCGTGCGGTGTCCTCACCCAGTGACAGAAAGGGTAGTGAGGCACGTATTGTGTTGTTGCCATCAAGGGTAAAATATGGGGTTTATATCATATTGCATGAATTTATCCTTCTACATCATGTCATCTTGCTTAAAGCGTTACTCTGTTTGTTATGAACGCAATACACTAGATGCATGCTGGATAGCAGTCGATGTGTGGAGTGATAGTAGTAGATGCAGAAAGTATCAGTCTACTTGTCTCGGACATGATGCCTATATGTATGATCATTGCCTTAGATATCATCATGACTTTGCGCGATTCTATCAATTGCTCAACAGTAATTTGTTCACCCACCGTAATACTTGCTATCATGAGAGAAGCCTCTAGTGAACACTATGGCCCCTGGGTCTATTTTACATATTATATATTCAGATCTACACATAAAAACACCAAAAATACCTTGCTGCAATTTTATTTACTTATTTATATTTGCTTATTATCACTATTAGATCTCACCTTGCAAGTAATCGTAAAGGGATTGACAACCCCTTTATCGCGTTGGGTGCAAGTTCATTGTTTTTGTGCAGGTTCCTTGGTGCCTCATCTTGATACTCCTACTGGATTGATACCTTGGTTCTCAAACTGAGGGAAATACTTATCTCTACTTGCTGCATCACCCTTTCCTCTTCAAGGGAAAAACCAACGCAAGCTCGAGAAGTAGCACTTGACCGGGCCACCGCAAATGCTAAATGGTGTGAATTGTTCCTAGACTTCTCAGTGGTGAATGAAATACCTCGTCACTCGGATCACAGGCCAGTGGTTGTTTGTACCGCGGGTGAAACCAGCTGGGTGGATGGAGGCGATTGTGGGTTCAAATTTGAAGCTTGGTGGCTGCAAGAGGAAGGCTGTTTTGGAATTATCCAAGAGGCATGTTAGGAAGGTTGGGCGGGAAGTGGGTCCAGTGTGTCAAGTGTGATGCGTAAAGTGGCTAGTGGAATGCGGATGTGGCATAAGGAGGTGTCTAGAGAGCTAGAGGGGAGGTTTAAGAAGGCAAGGGCTGATCTGGAGCAATGTTTGAAGGCCCCTGTCTCAGAAGAAAAATTCATGAGGAGGCTCGGTTGCGGTGTGTAGTTGAAGAGTTGGAAGAGAATAAGAATACTAAAGCAAAACAAAGGTCTCATGTCTCGTGGTTGAAGGATGGCAACATGAATACCAAATACTTTATGGTGGTTGCCTCGTCAAGGCGAAAGAAGAATAGGGTAAAGGGGCTGAGGACGGAGGATGGTATGGAGGTGAAGGAGGGAGAGGAGATGACTAACTATGTTTGCTCCTATTTTCAGGAACTTTTTACGTCACATGCAGGGAACCGTGTTAATGAGCTTATCAACAAGGTTCAACCACGGGTCACGGCAGCTATGCGTGCTATACTCGATGTGGAGTTCTCTCGGGAGGAGGTGAAGACTGCGTTGGATCATATTAGCAACCTAAAGGAACCGGGGACGGATGGCATGCCCTCCATTGTGTACAAACGACATTGGCATCTTATGGGAGACCGTATTGTGGAGGAGGTTCTTGCAGTTCTCAATGGAGGGACAATCCCTGAAGGTTGGAATGATACAGTTGTTGTGTTGATCCCCAAGGTGAAGGACCCGAGCAGAATCAAAGACTTGCGGCCAATCAGCCTATCCAATGTCATTTACTAGTTGGTCTCTAAGGTCGTCGCTAACCGGTTGAAGCTTATCCTTCTGGACATAATTTCGGATAACCAGAGTGCCTTCGTCCCCGGTAGACTAATTATGGTAATGTGTTGATTGCATATGAGCTGTCGAATTTCTTGTTGAATAAGAACAAGGGCAAGGAGGGGTATGCAGCAGTAAAGGCAGATATAAGCAAAGCCTATGATCACGTGGAGTGGAACTTTCTGGCGGCTATGTTGAAGAATATGGGTTTTGGAAGGCTATGGGTGGAGCTAGTTATGAAGTGTGCCACTTCTGTTACATATCAAATTAAGATAAATGGTGCACTAACACAAAAGTTCAGTCCATCTCGTGGACTACGCCAAGGCGATCCGTTATCACCATACCTCTTCATTATCTACGCAGAGGGGCTCTCGGTGTTGCTGCATGACGCGGAGTTCTCAGGGAGGATTAGCGGGGTGAGAATCTTCCATGCTGCACCTATGATCTCGCATTTATTCTTCACTAATGACTCTGTCCTTTTGTTGAAATCAAACCAACAAGAAGCAGCTGCACTAATGGAGGTCCTTGATCTACATGAGAATTGCTCTGGTCAATGCATTAATGTTGAAAATTTTGTCATTATGTTCAGTCCTAATACTCGAACTGAGGTGAGAAATGAGGTAAAGAATATGTTGTTGATCCAGAGTGAATCTTGGAATGAGAAGTATCTTGGATTACCAGTGCATGTGGGTAAATCCAGAAGGAAAACATTTGCATATGTTAAGGGAGCGATTGCTGGGTGTGTGTATGGTTGGGAGGAGAAGCTAATTGCTAAAGTCAGAAAGGAAACCTTGGTCAAGGCAGTGGCACAAGTCGTTCCAACCTTCGCTATGTCATGTTTTTACCCGACTAAAACTTTCTCTGATGAGATTAGCTCTTTGATTGGTAAATACTGGTGGAGCCAACAAGATAAAGAGAACACGGTCCACTGGATAGGTTGGGAGAATCTCACCAAGTCCAAATCACACGGAGGGCTTGGATTCCGCGATATGCATAGCTTTAACATTGCAATGTTGTCTAGGAAGATTTGGAGACTGATCCAGAGTCTGGACTCCTTGTGCGCAAGGGTTCTTAAGTCCCGGTATTTCCCCATTGTCATGTTCTGGAGGCAACACCGAAGGATGGCATTTCCTATTCTTGGCGCAACCTACTACATGGTCTGAAGCTTGTACAGGAGGGGTACATTTGGCGCATCGGAGACGGTATGTCCGTTAAAATTTGGACCGATCTTTGGATCCCACGTCCGTGGTCATGGCGAGTCATCACACCTAGGCGCGGAAACTTGCTGGAGTATGTCAGCGACCTTATTGATCCGTGCTCTGGGGGATGGTATGAACGCCTAGTGCGAGAGACGTTTTTGCCAGATGACGTACATCATATATTGTAGATACTGTTGAGGGAGGGAGTGCAAGACTTCATAGCATGGCAATATGATAGCACGGGTCTACATTTGGTTAAGAGCGCATATAAGTTGCATGTTCAGCTAGGGAAAAGGAGAATCGGAGGGGGGGGCGTGGGAACTAGCACTTCTGTGGAAGGAAATCTAAATACCTGCAGAGATGATTCCTGGAAACGTCTATGGAAGTTGTCGTGTCCAAGGAACATACAGATGTTCACATGGAGATTAAAACATGAGTCCTTGGTGTTGTGCACTAACCTGTCAAAGAGGGGCATCCCATTTGATGACACAAGGTACTTGTTCTGTGGGCGTGCTGATGAGGACGGGGATCACCTGTTTATAAAATGCAAATCAATGAAAGATGTTGGAGAGATCTTGCCCTCAAAAAATAAAGAGTGGAGTTGGAGGAAATCTGGTCAGTGCACACTATGCTTGATTATTTGTGGGGGTTAGATGAGAATAAGCGTTTTCTTATCTTGACCTTTTGGTGGTGTTGGTGGAGCTGCAGGAACAAGCTAAGGGAAGGGGAGCTTCCTATGGCGGCTACAAAGGTGGCAAGAAGAACCACATGCAATGTCCTAGAGTACATGCAGATTTTTGTTCCCAAGGCCAAGACCCTTTGGAGGGATCTATGGCGGCCACCAGCTGAGGAAATGATCAAATTAACCTCGACGGATCCCTTGTATCAGGTGAGGCTCATGCTGGCTGGGGAGTGGTCGCCAGGTCTTCGGACGGCACCATACTCTGTGCTCGTGCTGGACGCCATGAAATTGTTCAGGATGCTTTTGCGGTTGAATCAATTGCCATGCTCTAGGCTATGTTGCTTGCTACGAACTTTGGTATGCTAAGAGTGGTCTTCGAGACTGATTCTAGATTGTTGTAGGGGGCACTTGATCTCACGAAGGTGGACTCATCGGCATCTGCGGCTGTCATTGAAGATACAAAGTTTCAACTGAAAATGTGGTTCTCGAAATATGAGATTTCTCTATGTCGTCGTAGTGCAAACTCTGTAGCACATGAATTAGTGACTATGGGTCGTTTGTATTCCTCAAACCTCTCTATAGAATGGGAGTCCGATGTTCCAGCCCATGTGGCTGATTTTGCTTTGGGTGATATGGCCCAGCACCGTTAAGTTATAAAGGTATGCTTTACTTAAAAAAATGTGTTGTATGGATTCTTGTTCTCAGCATAACACACATGTCAAGTCATCTACATGTCTCTGTTTAGCCACATTGTCTCTAGTCAAGCATTTGTTATGATAGTCTAGCCAAAGAAAAACATGAATATTAGGTGGGACTCTAATTTCCCAAATACAGTCTTTGATGTCACAAGACACACCACCAAATTTGAGCATTTTATAGAAAGATTTCACAATATATCTGCCAGAGGGCTCTAAAGTCCAGATAGGGGTATCTATATCATCACAAAGATTAAAAGTTTTCATAGGTTCAGCAGATTGTACCAGCTATTCATCAAGTTAGTATCCACACAGCTCCTAAAGGTAAGTTGTAATTGCACCCCATCCCAAACCTGGGCAAGAGTAGCCTCTTGTTGATGACATATCTCAGAAAGATACCAAAACCTAGTTTTAAGGGAACACTCCCCAATCCAAATATCATGCCAGAAGGCAATGTTGACCCCATTCCCAGGGGTCCACTTATAGAAATGAGTTGCAGCCTCAAGGGGCGAAGTCATACTTTTCCAGAAAGGAGACCCTAAAGTATTTTTTGCCACAAAAATGCTTGGTTTATCTACTCCATATTTGTAACAAATAATTTTCTTCCAATCTTTATCAAAACTATCATAAAAAAATTTGTCCCAGGAAGCTAGCAATGCCATATTAAATTCCTTAAGATTGGGAACCCTCAAACCACCAAATTTGTTCCTCCTAGACACGAGACCCCAATTAGCTAAGTGGTACTTATGAGAATCCCCCAAAAGAAGTGGGACATTTGTGAGGTAATAGCATCAATATCCCACTTAGCAAATTTCATAATAGACATAAGATAAGTGGGGATGCTAGCAATGCAAGTAGTCAATAGAATTAGTTTGCCTCTATATGATAAGTTCCTACCCAACCATCCATCAATATTCTTAATAATCCTATCAATAATAGGCTGAAGATCTTCCCTCCTGAGTTTCTTGAAATGAAGGGGGACTCCCAAGTATTTGAATGGGAACTCCCTAAATTGGCGATAGAAGATCTGTGCAAATTCTTTAGACAGCTCATCATCAACATTCAAAGTATGTAGATCACTCTTATGAAAGTTGATTTCCAAGCCAGAAAGCTTTTCAAAACAAGTGAGGATACATTTTAAGCTCCTGGCATATCCAGGAATTTTTCAAGAATAGGATAGTATCATTAACATATTGTAAAATGATGACCCCCCTAGGAATCACTTGTAGGAGAAGCCCAACGATAAGACCATGATTAGAAGCTTCAGAAAGCATTTTATTAAATGCATCTGGTACTGAATTAAACAGCAGAGGAGAGTGTCATCGTTTTGTCATGGCAGATGTCCTCATGCAAGGACTTAGGTGTGAGGCCATCGCCGCTGGGTGGCGACTCAAAGGGATCAAACGAGAACGGGAGGCGAGTTTACCTAGGTTTGGCCCTTACGATGGAGCGGCTCGTTTTGTTGATTCCCAAGCGGTTGCCCAACCCCCGGTGTCTGCTGAGGGGTGTTGAAGAGTTGTTGCGTCTCGATGTTCAGCGACAGCCCCCGATGTCTGCTGAGGGGTGTTGAAGAGTTGATGCGTCTCGATGTTCAGCGGCAGCCAGCTTCGATGTTTTCTTTGGTAAACCGCCTCAAATGCCTGTCTCCGACGTTCTAACTGCCAAGCCTCGGCCTTAAGGCGTTCCGACTGATTATGTATGCGGGCCTGTAGTTCTGCCATCCAGGCATTCTCGGCATCAATTTCCCTGTGTACCTCAGTCATCTGGTCTCTCAGCTTGGTCAATTCTGCGTTACGCTCTTCCTTGTTTTCTGCCGTAACGGGACTCTCCACAAGCTTTGCCATCTCAGCCATCAGATCTTCCATGGCTTGAGCCGGTCTCTTGCCGGACCCGCCAGATCCAAATGCCGCTCTGGACGCAAACGGGTTCTAAGCCGCCGCGGTACCTGCCATGTAAATGGCAACTTGCCTAGGTGATTCATGGGCTTCCTGTAACGCCCCGGACACACCCGCCGGTAGTCGTTACTCCTGGCGGGATCTAAACTGGCCTCACAGATCAATACTAGTCTTTTCTGCACATTTTGTCCTCACTCATGCACACTCGGGACCAACTTCCCAGTCGGTAACCCATCCTAGAACTACTCTAAGCCAAGCACGCTTAACTTAGGAGTTCTGTTCGAATAGGTTCCCAAAAAAGAAGGAATTCCTTATTGATATGAGTAGTCTATCATCCCTAATATGCCAGGATATCACATACACCACCACTTAGGGGAACCGACGTCCTTGTTGGGTCACAGGAACATTCTCTCTTGGCAGAAACGTCTGTGCTTCCAGTCCGATACATGTGTCATTCCGTGTGCCGTGATGGGTCACGAACTTCGTGAACAACATGACCGCGCACCTGTCAGATAAGATCCGTGTAACCGCAAGGGTCGGCTCTGATACCAACTTGTAACGTCCCAGACACACCCGCCGGTAGTCGTTACTCCTAGCAAGATCTAGACTGGCCTCACAGATAAATACTAGTCTTTTTTGCGCACTTTGTCCTCACTCATGCGCACCCGGTACCAACTTTCCGGTCGGTCACCCATCCTAGAACTACTCCAAGCCAAGCACGCTCTTGGGAGTTCTGTTCGAATGGGCTCCCAGAAAAGAAGGAATTCCTTATTGATATGAGTAGTCTATCATCCCTAATATGCCAAGCTAACACACTTCCTCGGGGGCTTCAACCTCCAATGGCCCTCCGAGTCTGCCATCGTAGAGAGGAAAGATTGATTCAGTTTCTCCAGTGGAAGAGTCACCATCTAAGCCGACGAGAATGTCTACTCGCCTGCTCATCCTGGAGGTAAACCCCCCTGAGTGAAACCGACAAAGACATGATGTCGGTCGGCTTGATCCCGACCGGGTCGTGCGAGCCGAGCCGGCTCGTCGATGTCGATGTAGAAGTCCGGCTCGGCAACGGTAGTCTCAAGCCTATCGAGGGGGGTCGGGTGCTCATTCTTGGATGAGCCATCCTTGATACCCCAGATTGGATCGTTGACGCAAATCTTGTCGCGATGGGTCTTGATCATCTGATCAACCATGAACTTCCCAAACCCTAGACAAGTTCCCTTCGAGAGCTCAACTCCATCGGACAAGGGGCCCATGGTGGGCGCCAACTGTCGTGGTTTTGTCATGGCAGATGTCCTCGTGCAAGGACTTAGGTGTGAGGCCATCACCACTGGGTGGCGACTCAAAGGGATCGAACGAGAACAGGTGGCGAGTTTATCCAGGTTCGGCCCCTCCGATGGAGGTAATAGCCTACGTCCTGCTTTGTCTCTATATTAATGGAGATCCCGATTACAAGGATGCGGAATCGCTAACCTAGCTTTCGAGGGTTTCTAACTTGAGTCTTCCTGCCCTAGGGGTTTGCCTTCATATATAGGTCGAGACCCTAGGGTTTACAACAGAGTTCGAGTCATATCATGACTCGTAACCTATCATGTCTCTAACACGCCCTGCCTCCCAAGCAAGGAATCTTCTGGCATCTTCCACCTTATGGGCCTTGAGTCGCCTTCTCTCCGTGCATGGGCTGCCTGGAGGCTTACTCAGTAACTGCCTTGTCCGTCTCATCTTCACGACACAACCCATCTTTAATATAATTCCAAAGACACCATTACATTGACCCGGCCCAATAACACGGGTTAAACCGCGAGGCTATATCCTCGACAGATAGTGAGGGTCTCCTTGCTTAATACCCCCCCCCCCAGAAAATGAGGCTCATTGGTATCATTCAACCTAACCTAAAAGGTCCCTTGAAATAAGGTAATATATATACACCCTACCCATTTCTCACCAAAGCCCCTAGAAAGGAGCATTTCTCTAATAAAATCCAAGTTGACTCTGTCATATGCTTTCTCATAGTCTAGCTTCAAAATTAGCCCACCATCTCAAGATTTATGAACCTCATGAATGACTTCATGGGCCATCACCACACTTCTCAAAATGAACCTCCCTTTAATAAAAACAGTTTAGTTAGAGGAAATGAGCTTATCATAGAGAGGGGAAGCCCTGGTAGTCATGGCTTTGGGAAAAAATAACAGAATTGCTAAGGCTTATAGGTCTAAAGTTCATCATATCTCTGGCTTGAGGCACTTTGGGAATGAGGGTAATAATAGCAAAATTGAGCCTATGAATATATAAGGAGCCATTTTCAAAGTCCCTAACCATCCACATAAAATCACTCTTTATAAGATTCCAATTTTTTTGATAAAAAAGAAAGGATAAACCATGAGGACCAGGAGCACCACAAGCATAAGAGCTCATGATGGCCTGCTTGACCTCCTCCTCGGAAAAAGATCTCTCTAAACTGCATCTATCTGATTCAGATACCATGTCAGCATCATCCCAGATATTAGCATCCATATGGATATCAGGCTTAGGTTCAAAAGGAAAAAGGATTTTATAAAAATCAGTAGAAACCTTAAGCATATCTTGAGTGTCTGTGACCACACCTTCAGGCCCCATCAACTCACACAAATGGTTTTTTCTGTGCCTATGATTGGCCAAAGCATGAAAGTATGCATTTTTGCAACCACCCTCCAAAATCCTCCTATTTCTAGATCTCTGCAAACATCAGTCTCCTCTTTCTTCCATATTTCATCCAGATCCTTTTAAAAAAATTGTCTTATCAAAATCAGCAACACACAATTGTTGGGATTCAGCTAAGACATCCAGAATAGCAAACTCCATAAGGCGGGACTTTTTATTTTTTTCATATCAACTTCAAGGTTGATACTCCAATCCTTTAGCTTTTTCCTAGGGTTCCTAGTCTCGATCATCCAGTTCTCAACAGAGTTAGAAGAGGCAGAGTTGGCATTCGAGGCCTCACGAACAACCTGTTCAAAACCAGGTTGGGAAAACCACCACTTCTCAAATCTAAACATCCTAGGACTTGGGTTTTTTCTAGCCCCAGTGTCCAAAACCAAAGGAGTATGGTCACTGCCAACCCTGGGGAGAGCAGTGAGGGAAGGCAAAAGAAAGCGAGCATCCCACTAAACAAAAGTGAACACTCTATCTAGCAAAGCAAAGATTGGGACCCCTTGATGGTTGGACCAAGAATACCTTATGTTAGAGATAGAAATCTCCATCAGTCCCAACTATTGATCGAATCATTAAAAAGGAAAGTATTCCGTTGGTTAACTAAAACACCACTTTTGTCCTGGTCTCCTCTAACTAAATTAAAGTCACCACAACAAAGGATAGGGTAAGAAGTAGCTTCCAGGATATCATGAAGTTCAGCAATGAGTTCCATTTTGAATTCACGATAAGCAGACCCAAACACCACCATTAGATGCCAAAAAAGATCATCACTATTATTTTTAATAGTAGCTTTAAAGGAAAACCAGTTAATAGTGAAGCGAATAACTTCAAATACATCTTTTTTAACACTAAGCAGCATACCCCTGATACATCTCCAATGTATTGATAATTTATGAAGTATGCATGTCATATTTGCCTATGTTTACAATAATTTATATGGTTTTATGTACTTTATATGATTTATTTAGAACTAACCCGAACTGACATTGTTTTCAGCAGAATTGTCATGGTGTTGTTTTTGTGCAGAAAATGAAAGTCCCCATGTGGCTCCGTTTGGCATGATTCCAACGCTGAAAATCCCATAAATACCAGAAACCCCAGATATAAAGAGAGACTCCTCGTTCCGTTGCCAAAACTCTCTGTATCGACGAAAAAGCAATCCAGAGGCGTTCTGGTACCCTGCCGGAGAGGGTAAATCATCTCCGGTGGCCATCTTCATCATCCCGACGGAGGCCATGACGAGGAGGGAGTAGTTCAACCTCGGGGCTGACGGTTTGTACCAGTACTATGTGTTCAACCTCTCTCTCTCTCTCGTGTTCTTGAGATGTCACGATCTTGATGTATAACGTGCTTTGTTAATATAGTTGAATCATATGGTGTTCTTCCCTCTCTATCTTGTTGGGATGAATTGAATCTTTCCCTTTGAGATCTCATTATGCTGGATTGAATATTTTGGTTTGAGAACACCTGATGTACGTCTTTCATGGGATACCCGTAATGACATTGGGGTATTCTATTGATGCACTTGATATATGTTAAGGCATCAACTTGCAGATTCCGGTGACCTTGGGGATCTATGCATAGGGGTTGATTGTGTGTTTTCATACCACGTTCTCCGATAGAAATCTTGGGGTGCTCCTTGAAGTCCTTTGTGTTTGATTGAGTATGATAGATCTAAGATTGTTTGATGCATGTCACATAATTTACCCACGGATACTTGAGGTGACATTGGAGTATGTAGGTGACATTAGGGTGGATTGATATGTATCATTGGTGTTATTTTACTACGAACTCTAGGGCTATTTGTGACACTTATAGGAATAGCTCAAAAGATTGATCAGAAAGAACAACTTTGAGGTGGTTCTACTACCTACACCAATTTCATCTATTTGTTCTCCGCTAGATAGGAACTTTGGAGTGATTCTCTGTTGCATACTGAGGGATGATTATATGATTCAACTATGTTAGCATTGTTGGGAGATTGCACTAGTGAAAGTATGAACCCCTAGGTCTTATTTCCAAGCATTTATAAAAACGTTTTGCTCGCTGTTTACTAAATATTACCTTGCTGTTTTTATAGCTTCAGATTACAAAAACCTATATCTATCATCCATATTGCACTTGTATCACCATCTCTTCGCCCAACTAGTGCACCTATACAATCTGCCATTGTATCCGGTGGGTTGGGGACACAAGAGCACTACTAGGTAAAACCCTAGCAGTAGCACAGGTATTTGGTGTATCAGTAGCGTGGGTAACCGCGCTACTAATACAGCACTACAGCTAAAGTTTATCAGTAGCGCGTTTTGACACGCGCTGCTGCTATACCTACTTAGCAATAGCACTTTCTGTACCGGTGCTACTGCTAAGTGTATCAGTAGCGTGTTTTGACACGTGCTACTATTATACCTACTTAGCAGCAGCGCTTTCCTATCCAGCGCTAAAGAGCGCTACTACTATATTTTCTCATATCATTTTTTGCTACGTATTTGCGATGTTTCTGTACAAGTTTCATACAGTATTCTAATCATATCATAAACATGCAATATGCTCATCATATCATATACATAATAGTCTCATCATATCATCCAACACAAATCATGTCGTCATATCATAATCACGATATAGCTATACAAGTTACATGACATGTCTCATCATACATAATGTAGTACTTCTTGAGGCGTCGGTTCGTATCCCTCTCTCGCACTAGTGTGAACCTAAACTAACTACTGGCTGTCACTCGGAAAACGGAAACCGGTACACCTGGGCCTGATGCTGCGGCCACTCGTCGTATACTCCTAGCGTAGCACTCTTCGCCATCGATGATCTATGCACCTGCATCGTCACATGAGTTGATGATATGCAACATATATAGTTGAGCAACAGAAAGAGACAAACTTGGCAAAAATAGAAGCAACATGTCATAAGCATACAAAGTTCATCGTACCCAAAATGTCCTAACTAGAGTGATCTTCGCTAGTTGAGGAGGACGATTTAATTACATCACAAATAAAGTTTTGTCGTGCATAACTCAAAGTTTCGTCATAGAGAAAGTATGGACTAAACGGACACATTGTCATATATCGTCAGTCACTCCAACATGTCGTGCCATCCATGCAAGTCAGGGAGATAGTCCCCGAGCACAGTGAAAGGCTTCAGGTCAAGACGCTGAGCGGCTACGCATGTTCGGACGTCTTCCCGCGACATTTGCCCTTCTTCGTAGAACATCCCTGTTTTTTCGAGGACCTCCTTCATGATGATTTGGGCAAGTTCACGCTGGATGTGATAGAACTCAACTCGGAGTCGATGATCCGGGATATCTCCTAGGTTCTTTACCCATTGTAGAATATGGGCATCGCCGGATCTAGGTGACATGTGAAGGTTCTGTTGAACCCGTCTGAACTCCTGCATGTGGTGGAGGACATAGAATCCATCACTGATAGTACCACTCGGTTGCTGGATGCAGCAGAAGTCAGTCTTATGGACGAAGCAGGGCACGCGGTTCCTTGTCTTCCTCAGCGAGATCTCTCCACCCCGTACGTCGTATGTTAAGATAGCACTGTCGAGAACAGACTTGATGTGGGTGTAATCCTTTTTCTTCATGTTCTTCGACGAGTCCAAGTAAAGAGTGTGGGAGACTCGGGTGTAAAGGATGATGAGGATGGCGCGCCCGTCGCTGCGCAAAATAAGTACACCTCAAATTAGCCTCCACGCGTGCAAATGAAATGATTGAAATTGAAGGAAGGATATCAGCGCGGATGACTTACATGGGATGATAAGGCACGATAATCATCTCCTTGTCATTATTGCCGACCATGAAATCGGCGATGTGGTTACTCGCGTATTCATGGTGCTCTTTGCAGACTGCCAAGAAGCTCTCGTGCATGAAGTACGGGTCAGGGACACAGATATAAGGTATCTGCTCAATCATGATGATGTAGTTCATGTGCAAGGAAAAAAGGCAGACAAACGTAAAATCCAACTTTTTCACGTGAAACATGTCGAAGATGTAATCGAATCGAAGGAAGAAATTTTCTGCGGGGAATGTGTCGGCATACAACCTTTGCTATGGCACGTTAACCACATAGAGCAGGTATCCTGGATTTTGCGAGGTGATCAGGCTTTTCTCTCTTCATAGCACATCGTCATGAAATCTCCTGAGATTGCCGTATATGGCCTCTAATGCTGCCTTAGGTAGGATTGGTTCACCGGGGCTATGGTATTCTGTCGCACCCATGACAAGTATACGGTCTTGAACCTGAGGCTGTGGAGGCGGCTGGATCAGAGAAGCAGCTTTGTTGCCTTTCCTTGCTCTCTTCCTATGCTTGTTTGCTACTAGAAGGTCGTCTGTAAGACGTTCAGCCTCTGGAGCCGGCAATTCACGCACCGACTCATGACGCTCAAACCCTGAGTATTCATACTGCTGAGCCATCAATCCTCCGTCGTCATAGGCGCCAGTATTGAGATATTGTACAGTGTCATCGTCATCCTCCTCGATGGTATCGATATCATGCATTGCTTCTTTGGTGGCGGCGACGTCATCAGCGACTAATGGAGCCTCTTCCTCACCTCGTCCGCTATCACCCGGAATGACAGGCGACCTAATTGGGTAGGTGGGGTGTTGATGTTCATACCTTGCTAAGGCTGTGTGGTCGTGGGTGTGCTCCCGACCGCCTCCAGACAAAGCAGACTCTTTGGCCACAATAGGACCCACCTCTTGCAATCGCCAAGCCGCCGCGAGGTCTCATCGTCGTATCCCCCTAGTACCGGAGGAGCCAAATTCTCGTGGCCCGGTTTGACACTGGCCACGGAAACCTTGAAGACGTCGAGGGGGGGGGCGAACGGTTGTGGAACAATTTTTCCTTCGGCATCACTATCGTCGCCTTCCCCACATCCACCTTCTGGCCGCTGATGGTGTACAACATGGTGCACGGGGTAACATCGGCCTACAAAGACATGTCTGCGACGTGAGACATCCGAAAGGCAACGGAAACGGGAGATTACACATTTATTGAAGAGGTCCGGTGTGAGAGGTACCATGAGGTCGTCGAGCTCAGCCAAAGACAAAGCACTGTCAAGCATGTCCGAGACGGAGGACGGGCTGCTATGAGCAGGTGCAGGAGCTGGTGTAGGAGCAGGTGCAGGAGCAGGTGCGGGAGCCGGTGCAGGAGCTTGTGCTGGAGCCGGTGCAGGAGCTGGTGCACGAGCAGGTGCGGGAGCCGGTGCAGGAGCTGGTGCAGGAGCAGGTGCGGGAGCCAGTGCAGGAGCTGGTGCAAGAGCAGGTGCAAGAGCCCGTGCAGGAGCAGGTGCTGGTGCAATGCTAGTCGAGCTGCTCCCGAAGAAGTTGGAAAGGGGAAAGTCTGCTGCCTCTTTATTTGGATTTTACCTACCCCAACTAACGATATCCAGAACCAAGACACCATACGAAGCTGCACTCTCCTATTTTGCGGCAGCTACCGCTGTTGCGACCGCAATTGAAACCTTCTTGTCGATGTTTTCTTCATTTAACCTCCATATTTCCTTTCTCTCCTCCATGGTCTTACGGTAGTACTTCTTCCACGTGGCGCCATCTCCAACGCCGTGCACGTGTCCATACGACGGTCGAGTGTCCATCGGGAGTCCTTTCAATATGTTCAAGGCCCGGTTGAATGGGTTGTCCCACTTGGGCCTCGCCAATGCTTCCGACGGCGAGTCGCTTTCGGCCGCGATCATGTGCTGCTCTCTCTGCAAAAGGAACAAGGATCGTTCACAAATATGACTAAACGTGCATTCGAAATGATCAGAAGCTAAAAATTACCAGCAGTCTCATGAACTCTGTCATGACCACGTCCGTCTCGACAACCTTCTTCACTGGGTCCCAATGGTACCGGGCCCTGAGGACGTCACACTCCTGCGGGATGGTGAACTCCGCCAAGGGGTCTGGGATGCCCAGACTTTCGCGTTCCACGTCCTCCTTGGCCCATATGGACCTCTTCCCCACGTAACCACGGCTTCCGAGGTGGTGGCACCCCATGTTCCTCTCTTGAAGCCCCTTCATGTACTTTGATTTCTCTTTGGCAGCTTCGGCAACGCAAGCCGCCTTGAATATTTCAAACTGCTCTTCCGTAATTGTTGGATTATCCTTTACAATCTCAGAGTAGGGTTCCTTTTTGTCGATGATCCTTGCTTTCACCCTTACTTTCTATGCGGACAACGCGCCGCTAAACTTTCCCATGGTGCGTCTGTTTATCTTCTTCATTGTCGGGTCTTTATCTGGATTTTTATATTTGCTTTCATCCTGGCCCGGGAACAAGAACACCTGGTGCAACTTCGTTAGGAGGGACTACTTCATATCTGGTATCTTCCATAGTTTCGCATCGTTGATGGTGGCGGTTGCCCGTAGGATGCAACCTATTTGATTGTCGAAGCACGCACGTGCTTTCGTAGGCTCTTTTGGCTCAAATTGTTGTCGTCCACCTCCGTGACCACCAGTCTAGTAGTGATGAGCTGGTTTGGGCGTCGTTGCCTCTTTGGTTTCGGTTCAATACCGGCTTCGCCAGTCTCGGTGCCAGTCTTGGTGCCGGTCTCGCTGCTGGTGTCAGTCTCAGCGCCGGTCTTGGTGCCGATCTTGATGTCGATCTCAGTCTCGGATGTGACAGGTGAGCCCTGCAACAACCGTTGCTCATCGAGAAGGTTCAAATAGGTGTTTGCCGCCGTGTAGACGTTGCAATCACTAGATCCCTGTCCTTCATCGTTGCTAGCCATTTTTCCTACGATTAAATCTAGTCAATTAATTCTAGACCTAATAAAATGAATAATGACATAAAAAAGGTTAATGTTTTGCAGGAATGTTGATTCATTCCCGTTGCGGCAAATCCCGGGCACTCGATATGTTCTAGTTTGTAGCACAAGTCATGCCGAAATTCGCGGAAAATTTCGGCATGACCTTTGCTACAAACTAGACAAATAGAGTGCCTGAAATTTGCCAAAACGGAAATGAATCAACATTCCGGCAAAACATAGGCCACTCGGAATCATTCCCTGCAAACAATTTTCAAATGTCCATCTTCAACACCGCAACACATGTCCAAATATACACGAGCAACCACATGTCCAAATATACACGAGCAAGAAATTTCAGTACTGCTCTAGAATAATATTTCTGTCCTAATTCGATATCTAGCTAAATTCATATATATCAAAATAGCTACCTAGGGTTTATACCAAAACCTAGCTACCTAGGGTTCATACCAAAACCTAGGGTTCATACCTAAATTCACCTAAGTAAATTAACCTACTGCCCTCTTGCAAAGTATTCACCTACTGTACCACTACTACTCTTCTTAAACCTAGCTAGGGTTCATAACTAAATTCACCTAAGTAAATTAACCTAGAGAGGAGGGGTGGGGTCTTACAGAGAGGGTGCTCGGGGGAGACGGTGGCGAGGAGGGCGTCGAGGGTGGCAGGGCCGTGGAGGGAGGCAGGGCGGACCCGTGACGATGAGGGAGGCAGGGTCGTGGAGGGAGGCAGGGCGGCGAGGAGGGGACGAGGGTGGCTCCCGGGGGCGTCGAGGGCGCGTGGCTCCAGCGGTGGCGGCGGCGACGGCGTGCGGCTCCGGTGGCGGCCCCGGTGACGGCGACGGAGGCAGTGGTGGCGAGAGAGCACGGGCGGCAAGAGGGAGCAGGGGTGGCGAGGGGAGAGGGACGCGAGAAAAATGTGGAATTGGGGAAGGAGGGATAACCTCCAAGGGGCAAGTCAAACTTAGCGGTAGCGCTTGTAAGGAAAATGTGCTACTGCTATTTTCTTAGTAGTAGCGCTTGTCAAAATAGGGCGCTACTACTATACCTAGCATGTTGGCAACGGTGTGGCAGTTATAGTAGTAGCGCTTTTTCTGGGACGCGTTACTGCTATTTTCATAGCAGCAGCGCTTGTCAAAATAGGGCGCTACAACTATACCTAGCATGTTGGCAACGGTGTGGCAGTTATAGTAGTAGCACTTTTCTTCTGGGACGCGCTACTGCTATTTTCATAGCAATAGTGATCTTTGTCTCCTCACGCTACTGTTAGATAGTAGTAGCGCCCTATTTTGACCAGCGCTACTGACAATCCTCTGTGTATAAAGTTTTCCCTAGTAGTGGAGATTTCTTGTATTTGATTGCCGAGTTGTTTGAGAGAGATCATCATCCTCCTACACCTCCCATGGATTGATAAACCTTAGGTTACCCACTTGAGGGAAAATTGCTACTGTCCAACGAAACTCTGCGCTTGGAGGCCCAACATAATCTACAAGAATAAAGTTGCGTAGTAGACATCAAGCTCTTTTCTAGCACCGTTGCCAGGGAGGTGAGTGCTTGAAGGTATATCTTTAGAACCTGCAATTAAATCTTTTAGTTTCTTGTTTTTCACTAGTTTGGTTTTATAAAATAAAACTACAAGAACATGGAGTTTAGGTTGCATCAATTGTTTCGTCTTTATAAAGTCTTTAGTGAAAATCATGGTTCGGAAAATTGTGCTCAATTGGTAGAGGAAGAATTTATGAAAATACTTAAGGAGAATTCCTTGAATGATGAGCATGATTGCAATGTTGCTAGTATGAATTCTCTGAATATCCATAATTCTAATGATATGCAAAGCCACAATCTTGGGGATGATATATTTGATGAAGATGAATTTTTTAGTTCCCCAAGTTTTGATGAGCAAATTTATTATGATTATGGCATGCCTCCTATTTATGAATATGATGATGATGACATGTATGCTATAAAGAGTAATGATAACCAGGAAACATGTCATCGTTATTTCAATTTCCATTTGGAATATGCCAATCAAGTGTCTCGTGATAGCTATTTTGTTGAGTTTGCTCTCACTATTATGATTGAGAAGAAGTTTGCTTATGGGGAGAGTAATAAATTTTCTATGCTTGTGAATCATGAAAAGAATGCTTTATGTGATATTTATATTATATAATTCCTTCATGATGCTACTGAAAATTATTATGAGGAAGGAACATATGCTTGTAGGAATTCCAATAATATCAAGTTTCCTCCCTATGTGTTCAAAGTCTGGAATGCTTGTTTTGCCTTTCCTATGCAAATTGATTCTTGCTCCTGTGAATTGTTTTCTCACAAAATCCCTATGCATAGGAATTGGGTTAGGCTTAAATGTGCTTTCCATGTGATTCATGATTCTCTTTTGCATATTTCAATTACTATTCTTACATGAGCATCATTGAAATCATCATGCCTAGCTAAAAGGCATTAAAGAAAAGCCTTGTTGGGAGGAAAACCAACACTTTTACTTTATGTTTTTATGTTTTCACATGATTAAACTACTGTAGTAATCATGTTTTTAATCTTTTATTTCAACAAAGTGCAAAGTAAAGCCTCTCGGATAGTGTGGATACTTGTTGATTTGATTCTGTGCAAAAACACACACTTTTGCCTCCAGTAAAGAATTTTTGTGATTTTACTGGAGAGTCAAACAATTATGAAATTTTTACACATTATTTCTGTGCAAATTCTTTGCGTTTTCCTAACTTTTCAGAATTTTTAGAGTCAGGGAAGTATGGTGATCATTCAGATCTTCACACATTGTTCTGTTTGTGATAGATTCTGTTTTGCATGCATAGTTTACTTGTTTTACGTGTTTCTATAGCTTATATTTAGTGATAAAAATCATGGGAATGTTATATTACAGTAGGTATTATGTGAGAACAATTATGAATCTTGTCTTGATAGTACCTAAGTGAATGATCTATATTTACTATACTAACCCATCTCACGAAGTTTCGTTAAGTTTTGTGTGATTGAAGTTTTCAAGTTTGGGTGAGATACTAATATGAGGTGAATAAGTAGAATCAAGGACCTGATCTTGGGGATTCCCAAGGCACCCCAAGGTAATATCCCAGGAAGACTCAAGCGTCTAAGCTTGGGGATGCCCCAGAAGGCATCCCCTCTTTCGTCTTCAACACTATCGGTATATCTTACTTGGAGCTATATTTTTATTCATCACATACTTTTTGTTTTGCTTGGAGCATCATTTTATTTTGTTATTATTTTATTGCTGTTATTCATAATATTTTTTTCAATAAAAATTTCCAATAATTGCCTTTAGAATGCTTGAATTGTATGTGTTGATGTGTGTTGTGTAAAACAAAAACTTTTACTGTAGTGTTTAAATTTTCATATTTTACTGGAATGTGGAAAGTTTCTAAAAAAATTACATAGTATTTTAGTATAAATTATTTATCAGTTCCTAAATTTTGAGAATTGTTTGAGTTACATAAGTACACTGGTTTGATAGATTGCTATAGACTGTTCTATTTGGACAGATTGTTGTCATAGTTTTGTTATCTACTTATCCTATAGTTTCCATAGCCTATATTGGTAGATAAAAATTGTGGAAACGATAGTAAACAACAGATGATTTTTGAAATTATTGTGCAACTTGTCTTGGTAGTACATGAAGTGCTTATTTGTTCTTATGTGTACTAACCTATCTCACGAGTTCTTTTTGAGTTTTGTGTGGATGAAGTTTTTGAGAGTTAGGTGAAACCGAGATATGAGAGGATTGAACGAGATACAACAGATAAACCTTGGGGATGTCTAAGGCACCCAAGTAAATATTTTAATAAGTCTCAAGCATCTAAGCTTGGGGATGCTACGCATCCCACCTCTCTTCATCAACAACTATCGGTTAGCCTATGTTGAGACTAAATTTTTATTTGTCCACATGATATGTGCTATTCTTGTAGTGTCTTTTGTTTTCTTTGTTGTTTGAATAAAATCCTCAGATCTGAACATCTTTATTGATAGAGAGTCCTCACATAGCTACCTAATTGTTAACTACTCATTGATCTTCACTTATATCTTTTGAGAGTAATTTGATTGTTTAGTCTTGTGCTTCACTTGTATCCTACCAGTAAGTAGTGAATCAATGAAATATCATAAATGTGAAATTATCAATGTGCTTTATGCTTAGTAGTAGCTTCACACCTTGTTTATAAAGTAGAATCTATTGAGGTTTCACAATCATCAAATTGGTCATACAAGCAATTCATCAATGATTAGTATAAGAAAGAGAACTTTCACATACAAATATATTATCTTGGACATATTTTATGATTGTGAATACCCATTAATTATTTTCAAACTTGACCAAATAGTTGAAGTTGGACAAGGAAGACAACGTAATGGTTATGTTTGCATATATTTGCATCGAAGTTATATTGTTATGGATCCTCCAGCATGTGGTGCTTGTTTAGAACCTTTTTGCTAGCCAAAACTTTGTACTAAGTAGAAATACTAATTGTGCATCCAAAACCTTGAGACAAGTTTCTTCCATGAGAGTCCACCATACCTACCTACATATGGTATTTCACTGCCATTCCAAGTAAATTTGCATGTGCCGGCTCTAAACATTCAAATAAACATCTGTTTTGTGTACTCGTACTGCTCATGGAGCAATGGGCGGTCATTATCTTCCATGCTAAGTGAGTTATTCTCAATATGATTGTTTATTCACTTGTCATTGCACGAGAGAGGCTAGTAATAAGGATGCCCAGTCCTGCATAACACAAAAATAAATAAACAAAAACTCCCCCTAGAAAATTGATTGTTTGGAGGGCAACCGTGGATTCTACTAGCCATGGAATGTGTTTGAATGGTGTAGGGGGTGTTTGGGAACCGCCAATAATGTGATTAGCATGGAAGATATTGAAAACTCTGTTGTGACATTTACAGTGAAGGCACACCACCCAAAATTACATATTCATCTATGTTTTAAATAATGAGCTTTGGCACCTCTGCATATCCCTGCTTCCCACTGCGAAGGGAAAATCTATTTACTTTCATGTTATTTACTTTCATGTCGAGTCAACTTCTTATTCCAACCAACTTCTATTAGTTGGCAAGCATCATGTGGTGGGGAAAGATCCAAACATATATATATATATCCACTCAAATATATTTGATCATCATTCATTATTGTTGACAAATATCTTTATGATAAGTATGTTGGGAGGCGAAACATTAAGCCCCTATCTTTCTATGTGTTCGATGGATGTTGTTTGTCCTAAAAATATGCCTTGGGTATTAGCAATCATGAAAGAATATATGATAATTGAGTATGTGGGTCTCTTACTTAGACTTGATGATGCATTGAAATTGTTTGGTGACTAAGAACATAGACTGTTAAGTTTCAAGTGAATGAATTGTTTGAACCATGACATGTGAATTGATTGCTACTCTATCATGATGATTTTTATGAGAAAACAATTTCTGGTTATGATGCTACAAAAGTGACTAAAATTATCAATGATCAAAACTATTCACCATGCTAGCATTAAGACTTCATAAATTATTTCTTTTATCATTTACCTACTCGAGGACGAGCATGAATTAAGCTTGGGGATGCTGATACGTCTCCAATGTATCGATAATTTATGAAGTATGCGTGCCATATTTTCCTATGTTTACAATACTTTTATGGTTTTGATGCACTTTATATGATTTATTTAGAACTAACCCGGACTGACACTGTTTTCAACAAAATTACCATGGTGTTGTTTTTGTGCAGAAAATGAAAGTTCTCGGAATTGCACGGAACTTTTTTGTGATTTTTCTGGAGGAAATAAGTAACATTGGACCGAAGAATCACCGGAGGGGAGACACCTATGAGCCACAAGCCAACAGGGGGCCCCTAGGGACGCGCCCTGATGGCTTGTGTGGCCCACGTGGCTCCGTTTGGCGTGATTCCAATGCCAAAAATCCCATAAATACCAGAAACCCTAGAAATAAAGAGAGACTCCTCGTTCCACTACTGCAACTCTTTGTGTCGATGAAAAACCAATCTCGAGGCGTTCTAGTACCCTGTCGGAGAGGGTAAATCATCTCCGGTGGCCATCTTCATCATCCCGGCGAAGGCCATGATGAGGAGGGAGTAGTTCACCCTCGGGGCTGACAGTTTGTACCAGTAGCTATGTGTTCAACCCCCCTCTCTCTCTATCTTGTGTTCTTGAGATGTCACGATCTTGATGTATCATGGGCTTTGTTAATATAGTTGGATCATATGGTGATCTTCCCTCTCTATCTTGTTGTGATGAATTGAATCTTTCCCTTAGAGATCTCGTTATGTTGGATTGAATATTTTGGTTTGAGAACACTTGATGTACGTCTTGCATGGGATACCCGTAGTGACATTGGGGTATTCCATTGATTCACTTGATATATGTTAAGGCATCAACTTGCAGATTCCGATGACCTTGGGGATCTATGCATAGGGGTTGATTGCAAATTTTCATACCATGTTCTCCGATAGAAATCTTGGGGTGCTCCTTGAAGTTCTTTGTGTTGGATTGAGTATGGTAGATCTGAGATTGTTTGATGCATGTCGCATAATTTACCCACGGATACTTGAGGTGACATTGGAGTATGTAGATGACATTAGGGTGGATTGGTATGTATCATTGGTGTTATTTTACTACGAACTCTAGGGCTATTTGTGACACTTATAGGAAAAGCTCAAAAGATTGATCAGAAAGAACAACTTTGAGGTGGTTCTACTACCTACACCGATTTCATCTATTTGTTCTCCACTAGATAGGAACTTTGGAGTGATTCTTTGTTGCTCTCATTGAGGGATGATTATATGATTCAACTATGTTAGCATTGTTGGGAGATTGCACTAGTGAAATTATGAACCCTAGGCCTCATTTCCAAGCATTTATACAACATTTTGCTCATTCTTTACTAAATATTACCTTGCTGTTTTATATTTTCATATTACAAACATCTATATCTACCGTCCATATTGCACTTGTATCACCATCTCTTCGTCGAGCTAGTGCACCTATACAATTTGCCATTGTATTGGGTGTGTTGGGGACACAAGAGATTTCTTGTATTTGATTGTAGGGTTGTTTGAGAGAGACCAACTTCATCCTACACCTCCCACGGATTGATAAATCTTAGGTCATCCACTTGAGGGAAAATTGCTACTGTCCTACAAAACTCTACGCTTGGAGGCCCAACATAGTCTACAAGAATAAAGTTGCGTAGTAGACTTCAAGCCCTAGCAGTGTTACCAGCCGGCAGAAATTGCCAGGTAAAGACACCCATTCTATCCAAGGCCTTGAGGAAACCCTCAGAAATAATCTCTCTTTTGGTTTCTTGATAACCAATGAAACCTAGATTAGTTTTAGCGATAACATCACACGGGCACTGAAGTTTACGAGGTTGACCCAAACCCCTAATATTCCAAATCAAGCTTGTCATAAATAAGCGATTTTAAAAGGGTGAGACCATCCGCAAGGCTTACTTTCGGTATGTACAATAGGAGTCACCCTAACACCACCAGCAGTGCCAACTGGTATGCTAGGAGTACCTCCAATTGGGGATCCAACCAAATCATCATAACAAACATCAATGTTTCCAAGCAAGACAGTCTCAGGATGGTCACTAGCAAATGCTAAACATTTTACCTGTTCCCCAACTACCAAGTCCTCTACAATTGCAAGTTCTGTTACCATATCCCTACAAAACACCAAACCAACCTTAGTACTTTGATCATGTAAAGCAAAGGGGTCGGTGGAAGAGAAGGATTTACCTTTGAATGTTTTTTGGAATTTGCAGATTTTTTTCATCTTGTATGCAACAGCTTTATCCATAATATTCACATTACCATGTCCTCTGGTCCCATGTTTTGATGCCAACATAGGTCCTCATTTAGCATTTTTAACGGGAACTTGCACCATAGAGTGAGATTGGTTCAGAGAGTCCAACAAAGATCTTTTAAGACCATTGGATTGTAACATCTGTAATGCTTAGGTGGAAGAACCCCCATATCTCAGTCACCACCCTCATCATTTTCATCCTCGGAAACAACCATGTCCACAGATTTAAGTAAGCTATAATAGTATTCCAAACTTCCAGATTTCTCAACATCCATTGGACTTTTCAACTCTGGAACCTTAGGAATAGACACCACATCATCATCTTCATTAGTTTTACAAACACTCACACCAAGATCTGGCAAAGATGCAACATCCGGTATGGGGTCTAAGATAGTAGTAGCGATCACATCTCGAGAAGGAGAGACCTGGGAGGTATGTCCACCAGCTGCAGCACATTCCATAATAAGTTCTCCTGATCAGAGTCAGAGTGATTCATATAGGAAAAGGTAGAAGCCTTAGATTTACCAGAGTAACCACCAGATTTTCCTTGGGGAAAATTAGCCTTATCCAGCTCATCAATGGTTGGGTATTCATCAAGCAGATCCTTTTTATCACTATTCTCATGGTTATCATCTTCACATTCATCTTGATCTTCTTATGTACCATCTTCATCTCCTCCTGTTGGAAATATGCCCTAGAGGCAATAAATAAAGTGTTTATTATTATATTTCCTTGTTCATGATAATCGTTTATTATCCATGCTATAATTGTATTGACTGGAAACACATTACATGTGTGGGTAAATAGACAACACACTGTCCCTAGTATGCCTCTAGTGAACTAGCTCGTTAACCAAAGATGGTCAAGGTTTCCTAGCCATTGACGTGAGATGTCATTTGATAACGGGATCACATCATTAGGAGAATGATGTGACGGACAAGACCCAAACTACAAACGTAGCATATGATCCTGTCAGTTTATTGCTACTGTTTTCTGCATGTCAAGTATGTGTTCCTATGACCATGAGATCATGCAACTCACGAACATCGGAGGAGTGCCTTGTGTGTATCAAACGTCGCAACGTAACTGGGTGACTATAAAGGTTCTCTACAGGTATCTTCGATGGTGTCTGTTGAGTTGGCATGGATCAAGACTGGGATTTGTTACTCCGTGTGATGAAGAGGTATCTCAGGGCCCACTCGGTAATACAACATCACAACAAGCCTTGCAAGCAATGTGGCTAAGTTTTAGTCACGGGATCTTGTATTACGGAACGAGTAAAGAGACTTGCCAGTAACGAGGTTAAACTAGGTATGGAGATACCGACGATCGAATCTCGGGCAAGTAACATACCGAAGAACAAAGGGAACATCATACGGGATTAACTGAATCCTTGACATAGAGGTTCAACTGATAAAGATCTTCGTAGAATATGTAGGAACCAATGTGGACATCCAGGTCCCGCCATTGGTTATTGACCGTAGAGGTGTCTGGGTCATGTCTACATAGTTCTCGAACCCGCAGGGTCTGCACACTTAAGGTTTGGTGACGTTTCGGTAGTATAGAGTTATGTATGGTGGTGACCGAAGTTTGTTCAGAGTCCCGGATGAGATCTCGGATGTCACGAGGAGATCCGGAATGGTCCGAAGATAAAGATTCATATATAGGAAGTCTTGTTTTGGTCGCCGGAAAAGTTTTGGGCTTATCGGTAGTGTACCGGGAGTGCCGGTAGTGTACCGGGAGACCTCCGGGAGGGGTATTTCGACCCAATAGGCTACATGGGCTTTGGGAGGTTGGAAACCAGCCCTTAGTGGGCCGGTGGAACATCCACAATAGGCCCATGCCGCTGGAAGAAAAAAATCCCAAGAGAAAAGGTGGAAAAAAGGCCAAAATAGGTGAATCCTAGTCCTACTAGGATTGGAGGAGGACTCCACCTCCTTCGGCCGAAGGCCTTGGCTTGGAAAGCCAAGGCTGCCTCCTCTCCTCTCTTCCCCTTATATATACTAGAGGTTTTAGGGTTTTTGCACAAGTTTTTCAGCCACGTGCTACCCGTTCCTCCAGTGCATAGTTTCTCCTCTAGATCGGATTTCTGCAGTGCTTAGGCGAAGCCCTACCGGAATTGCTCCACCACCATCGCCGGAGCCTGCCGGCGAACTCTTCTACCTCTCCGTTCTCTCCTGCTAGATCAAGACAGCGGAGATGGTCATCAAGCTGTACGTGTGCTGAACGCGGAGGTGTCGTCCGTTCGGCGCTAGATCGGAAGGATCGTGATCAAGTTCGTGGGACGGATCGTGATCAAGTTCGCGGGACGGATCCTGATC
The DNA here is from genome assembly GCA_022496015.1 of Hordeum marinum. Classification (NCBI taxonomy): domain Eukaryota; kingdom Viridiplantae; phylum Streptophyta; class Magnoliopsida; order Poales; family Poaceae; genus Hordeum; species Hordeum marinum. The sequence goes on from CM039675.1 coordinate 9,035,743, forward strand.
AAGTTCGCGGGACGGATCATGATTAGATCGCGGGACGGATCGTGATTGGATCGCGGGACGCACGGCGATTTGGATCGCGAAGACGTTCGACTACACCAACCGCGTTACTTAACGCTTCCCGCTTAGCGATCTACAAGGGTATGTAGATCCACTCTCCCTCTCGTAGATGCTCATCACCATGGATAGATCTGCGTGTGCATAGGAAATTTTTTGTTTCCCATGCAACGTTCCCCAACAGTGGCATCATGAGCTAGGTCTATGTGTAGATGAGATCTCGAGTAGAACACAAAAGGTTTGTGGGCGTTGATGCTTAGATTGCTTCCTCCCTTGGTCGGATTTTGGTTCAGCGGTATTGTGAGATGAAGTGGCCCGGACCAACATTACTTGTACGCTTATGAGAGACCGGTTCCCTTGACCGCAACTTGTTGCTTAGATGGCTTGCGGGTGCCAGTTTCTCTCACTTTAGTTGGATCGGATTCGACTATGGCGGTCCTTGAGAAGGTTGAAAAGCAACTAGTGTATCACCATTGTAGTTTTGCGTAGATGAGAATTGTTCTTGATAGATACCCGTAGCAGCCACGTAAAACATGCAACAACAATTAGAGGACGTCTAACTTGTTTTTGCAGGGTATGTTGTGATATGATATGGCCAATTACATGATGTGATATATGTGATGTATGAGATGATCATGTGATGTATATATTATCACGACTTGCACGTCGATGAGTACGGCAACCGGCAGGAGCCATAGGGTTGTCTTTAATTATTGTATGACCTGCGTGTCAATCATTAAGCACTATGTAATGCTTTACTTTATCGCTACGGTAGCAATAGTAGTAGAAGCATGTTGGGCGCGACAACCCCGATGGCGACACGTTGATGGAGATCAAGACGATGGAGATCATGGTGTCGTGCCGGTGACGATGGAGATCATGCCGGTGCTTTCATGATGGAGATCAAAAGCACAAGATCATGGCCATATCATGTCACTTATGATTTGCATGTGATGTTAATCCTTTTATGCACCTTGTTTTGCTTAGGATGATGGTAGCATTATAAGGTGATCCCTCACTTAATTTCAAGATAAATTGTGTTCTCCCCGAGTGTGCACCGTTGCGAAAGTTCGTCGTGTCGAGACACCACGTGATGATCGGGTGTGATATACTCTAGGTTCACATACAACGGGTGCAAGCCAGTTTTGCACGTGCAGAACACTCGGGTTAAACTTGACGAGCCTAGCATGTACAGACATGGCCTCGGAACACAAGAGACCGAAAGGTCGAACATGAGTCATATAGTAGATATGATCAACATAATGATGTTCACCATTGAAGCCACCTTAACTCACGTGATGATCGGACTTGAGTTGTTGAATTTGGATCATGTGACACTCAGATGACATGAGGGATGTCAATTTGAGTGGGAGCTTTAGTAATTTGATTAACTAAACTCATTCTCTTGAACAATAGTCTAAGTAACTTTGCATATTTATCTTGTAGATCAATGGCTCGCGCAGTAGCACCCCTGAATTTTAATGCGTTCCTAGAGAAAGCTAAGTTGAAAGATGATGGAAGTAACTTTGTTGACTGGGCCCGTAATCTGAGAATTATCCTCACGGCTTCCTAGAAACAATATGTCCTTGATGCACCGCTTGGTAACCAACTAGAAGACATGACCTCCGAAGACGTTAAGAACGCTTGGGAGGCTCGTGCTGGAGACTACTCAATAGTTCAGTGTGCAATATTGTATGGCTTAGAACCGGGACTTCAAAGACGTTTTGAACGTCATGGAGCATATGAGATGTTCCAGGCGTTGAAGTTTATCTTTCAGAAGAATGGCTGGATCGAGAGGTATGAGACCTCCAATAAATTCTATGCTTGCAAGATGGAGGAGAACAGGTCTATCAGTGAGCATATACTCAGAATGTCTGGGTATTCAAATCATCTAGCGGAGTTGGGAATTACCCTTCCGCCAGAGGCAATCACTGACAGAGTTCTTCAATCACTGCCACCTAGTTACAAGAGCTTTGTAATGAACTATAACATGCACGGGATGAACAAGTCAGTCGCCGAGATGTTTGCGATGTTGAAAGTCGTTGAGTCTGAAATCCAGAAAGAACATCAAGTGTTGATGGTTAATAAAACCACTAGTTTCAAGAAAAATGGCAAGGGCAAAGGCAAGAAGGGTAAAACCAAGAAGGATGGCAAAGCAGTTGCTACTCCTACAAAGAAGCCTAAGCATGGACCTAAGCCAGAAACTGAGTGCTTTCATTGCAAAGGAACTGGTCACTTGAAGCGGAACTACCCCAAGTACCTGGCTGACAAGAAGGCGGCCAATGACAAACAAGGTATATATGATATACATGTTATTGATGTGTACCTTACTAGCTCTCATAGTAGTGCCTGGGTATTTGATACCGGTTCGGTTGCTCACATTTGCAACTCAAAGCAGGAACTATGGAATAAACGAAGGCTGGCGAAGGACGAAGTGACGATGCGCGTGGGAAATGGTTCCAAGGTTGATGTGATCGCCATCGGCACTCTCTCTCTTCGATTACCATCGGGATTAGTGATGAACCTGAATAATTGTTATTTAGTGCCTGTGTTAAGCATGAACATTATATTTGGATCTTGTTTATTGCGAGACGGTTACTCATTTAAATCAGAGAATAAAGGTTGTTCTATTTATATGAGTAATATCTTTTATGGTCTTGCACCCAATGTTAGGGGTTTATTCATATTGAATCTTGATAGTGATGACACACATGTTCATAACATTGATGCCAAAAGATGTAGAGTTGATAATGATAGTACCACTTTCTTGTGGCACTGCCGTTTAGGTCATATTGGTGTAAAATGCATGAGGAAGCTCCATGTTGATGGACTTTTGGAGTCACTTGATTTTGAATCACTTGACACATGTGAACCATGCCTCATGGGCAAGATGACTAAAACGCCGTTCTCTGGAACAATGGAACGGGCAAGTGACTTATTGGAAATCATACATACTGATGTGTGCGGTCCAATGAATGTTGCAGCGCGCGGTGGATATTGTTATTTTCTCACCTTCACTGACGACTTAAGTAGATATGGGTATATTTACTTAATGAAACACAAGTCTGAAACATTTGAAAAGTTCAAGCAATTTCAGAGTGAAGTTGAAAATCATCGTAACAAGAAGATTAAGTTCCTGCGATCTGATCGAGGAGGTGAATATCTGAGTTATGAGTTTGGCAGTCACTTAAGACAATGTGGAATCATTTCACAGTTGACACCGCCCGAAACACCACATCGTAATGGTGTGTCCGAACGTCGTAATCGAACCTTATTAGATATGGTGCGTTCTATGATGTCTCTTGCTGATTTGCCACTATCGTTTTGGGGTTATGCATTAGAGACAACTGCATTCACTTTAAATAGGGCACCATCGAAATCTGTTGAGACGACGCCATATGAACTATGGTTTGGCGAAAGGCCAAAGTTGTCGTTTCTTAAAGTTTGGGGATGTGATGCTTATGTCAAAAAGCTTCAACCTGAAAAGCTGGAACCCAAAGCGGAGAAATGCGTCTTCATAGGATACCCGAAATAGACAGTCGGGTATACCTTCTATCTCAGATCCGAAGGCAAAGTGTTTGTCGCTAAGAACGGAACATTTCTTGAGAAAGAGTTTCTCTCAAAAGAATTGAGTGGGAGGAAGATAGAGCTTGATGAGGTTATTGAACCTTTACTTCAACCAGAAAGTAGCGCAGCGCAGAAAGTTGTTTCTGTGGAACCTACGATGATAGAAGAGGAAGTTAATGATGATGATCATGAAGCTTCAGATCAAGCTACTGTTGAACCTCGTAGGTCGACAAGGGCGCGTACTACTCCTGAGTGGTACGGCAACCCTGTCTTAGAGGTCATGTTGTTGGACAACAATGAACCTACGAGCTATGGAGGAGCAGTGATGGGCCCGGATTCCGAGAAATGGTTAGATGCCATGAAATCCGAGATAGGATCCATGTATGAAAACAAAGTATGGACTTTGGAAGTATTACGTGAAGGGCGAAAGGCCATTCAGAACAAATGGATCTTTAAAAAGAAGACAGACGCGGACGGTAATATCACTGTCTATAAAGCTCGACTTGTGGCAAAGGGTTTTTCACAAGTTCAAGGAGTTGACTACGATGAGACATTCTCACTCGTAGCGATGCTTAAGTCTGTCAGAATCATGTTTGCAATAGCTGCTTATTTCGACTATGAAATTTGGCAAATGGATGTCAAAACGACGTTTCTCAACGGTTTCCTTGAGGAAGAGTTGTATATGATGCAACCCGAAGGTTTTGTCGATCCAGAGAATGCTGACAAAGTTTGCAAACTCCAGCGATCCATTTATGGACTGGTGCAAGCATCTCGGAGTTGGAATAAGCGCTTTGATAAGGTGATCAAAGCGTTTGAGTTTATACAAGTTGATGGAGAAGCTTGTATTTACAAGAAAGTGAGTGGGAGCTCTATAGCGTTTCTAATATTATATGTGGATGACATATTGCTGATTAGAAACAATATAGAAATGCTGGAAAGCGTGAAGGAATATTTGAACAAGAGTTTTTCAATGAAAGACCTAGGAGAAGCTGCTTACATATTAGGCATTAAGATCTATAGAGATAGATCGAAACGCTTAATAGCACTTTCACAGAGCACATACCTTGATAAAGTTTTGAAGAAGTTCAAAATGGATCAGTCCAAAAAGGGGTTATTGCCTGTGTTACAAGGTGTGAAGTTGAGTAAGACTCAATGCCCAGTGACTGCAGAAGATAGAGAAAAGATGAGTGTCATCCCCTATGCTTCAGCCATAGGCTCTATCATGTATGCAATGTTGTGCACAAGACCCGATGTCAGCCTTGCCATAAGTATGACCGGAAGGTTTCAAAGTGATCCTGGAATGGAGCACTGGCAAGCGGTCAAGAATATCCTTAAATACCTGAAAAGGACTAAGGAAATGTTTCTCGTTTATGGAGGTGATGTCGTAAAGGGTTACGTCGATGCGCTACTTAGATCCGGCAGTAGTCGGACTCCATCCGTCAGGAATCCATTGCATCCGCCCAAATGGCGCATGGATCCGGTGCGAGGCGTGTCGGTCGCTGACTCGCCGAAGGTAGTCCTGTTTGTTTGGCGTCCATACATTGTGACGGATGTGCAATCACGTTGTTGGGCATCGTCCGATGCAAGTATGGCACGACGTGCCCACCGGGCGTGGCAGCGGGCGTAGCAGACCGCGACAGCCCTCACGACGGACGTTGGCGAGGTGGAGTTGCACTCTCCAACGCCACGTATGGTGCACGACAACCCTTGGCATCACAATCGCGGGGTGGTGCATGTGGCCGCCTCCGACCATGACGGGTCTATCATCGACCTCACATCCATTAACAATCGTGGAAGGCAGGGACTACGCCGAGGAAGAGTATGACACGGGAGCAGACGACGCCTCAAGTCCCATGAGCCGTTCGTATTGAAATCTTAAAAAAACTTATATTTAGAAACAAAGAAAATATTAGTCAGGGAAGAAACAAACATGAAATCGAGACTAGTTATACACCGTTCTTGTACATCAGAATAAGAAAAACACAAAGTCTGAATCGTTTTCTACCATGGTTAACCAGTGCGTTGCCAAGTGAACAGTTTTTTTCGGGTTCAATCGCTAGTGTCCCTCGGATCAGGAATGTATGATAGATGTGAGCCCGCATGTTACACGATGACTACCAAGAGGCAAGTCACCTGATCTCGGTCCCACCAATTGTGTGGATGCTAGCTCCGCCAGAGAACCCAACACCCCTTGTGCTAGCTTCAAATACATCTCTATAGCTTATGCACACGGTTAGTCCACATGATATGTTGTCATCAACACTAAAATCACTCACGGAGTGAAGTTATATGACTTGCGAGGTATTTTACGCCATCACCGGTACCGCCGCATCGATGCCATCGACAAACCGGAATCCACGGACAATAAGAACATACTCCCTCCGTCCGGAAATACTTGTCTTAGAAATGAATAAATAGACAAGTATTTTCGGACGGAGTGAGCTGTACACAGTTAAGAAGAAGAAAAAAGAACGAGCTGGGTTCTCACTTTTTTTCTTTTATTTGGTGATCGGCGAGGCGGCAGCGGATTTGCATCGTGACCGCATTTGGCTCCCTGGTTCTCTCGGACGCGCAACGACGAGGACGACTCGCCAGTTTGTTCACCAACAACCAGCTCGGAGGGAAGCCCTGTCCTGTCCGTCCCCAGTCCACCGCGAGCTCTGCTTCTCTCCTCTTCTCTTCCCCGACGCACCGCACGGCAGCGGCACGGCGGAAAAATTAAAGCGGACACGAGGAGGGGGGAAAAAGCAGGCTTGCACGCACGCACGCACGAACTCCCACTCCCCTCCCCGCCGTCTCCCCCCCCCCCCCCCCCCCCGAGCTGCCGCTCGCCGGATCTCCGCGCCAGATCCACCCCCCATGCCGCCCCCCGCCCCGACACCCACACCCAGCTAGCCCGCTCGCCGGCGGCCGCCACCCGCCCAAATGGGCCGCCCCAGGCCGCTTAACTCGGGCGGCATCGACCCCATCGCCGAGGAGTCGTCGCCGCCGCACCACGCCCCTCCCCACGACGCCGACCCGGCGGCCCTCGCCTGCGCGATCTCTGCGCAGGCCAGCGCCGTGCTGGCCGTCATGCGCCGGGGCCTCCGCCACCCGCGCGCCGCGGCCGCCGACGACGCGGCGGCCGACCACCCGCTCGTCGCCTCCCTCAAGGCCCTGCGCCGGCTCGCCTTCGCCGCGTCCTCCTCCCCCTCCTCCCACCACTCGCTCCCGGCCGCCGCGCTGCGGCCCTTCCTCGACGCGGTGCGGTCCGAGGACGCCGGCGCCGAGGCCACCTCCGCGTCCCTCGCCGCGCTGCACGAGGTCATGGCGCGCGCGGCCCCCGCCCTCCCCGGCCCCGCGCTGCGCGAGGTCGTCGACGCCGTCGCCTGCTGCCGCTTTGAGGCCGGCGCCGAGCCCGCCGCCGAGGAGGACGTCCTCGTGCGGATGCTCCACGCGCTGCTCGCCTGCCTCCGCGCCCCCGCCGCCCCCGCGCTGGGGAACCAGCACGTCCTCACCGCCGTCAACACCTGCTTCCGCGTCGTCCACCAGGCCGCCGCCAAGGGCGACCTCCTGCAGCGCTTCTCGCGTCACGCCATGCACGAGCTCGTCCGCCTCGTCTTCGCCCGCCTCCCGCAGATAGGCGCCGGCGATGCAGACGACGCCTCAGTCAAACCAGAGGTATGCTATAAGTTCTTCGTAATGTCAGCTCCTGCTTTCGCTATTATTAGCTAGAGTAGTTACCAGCCATGCATCCAGTGAGTCAACACCGAAAACTAGGAGAAAATTGCGATTTTCACTTTGCTGTATCCAACAATGTAGCAGCATTGCACACAGTAAATGACTCCATGGAACCCAGTTTCGCAATTATTGAGACAGATGGATTGAACCTAGCTGATTATGCTGCTGCACTGGTCCCGACCAACTGATCAAATGAGACGAGATAGGGTAGAACTCCATTGGGCAAGGCAGAGAGGCAGGGATGGTGATTGTTATTCCTACTGTTTCAACTAAATGATGCCCAGAAAACCACCTAATCCCATAATGTTATTATTGTTTTTTTGAATAGAAGGGGTTCCCCCCCTGCTCCATTTTATTAAATGAGGCATAAAGCCCAGCCATGGAACAACCTCCAGTTCAGATGCTAAAACATCAAAACAAACATCTAAAGCTGACTAACAACCGTGAGCCACATAGAGTAGAAGTTTACTCGGGCTAGTCTAGATATTATTACAGACCCAGGAAAGAGCTTTAACAAGTATCCAAATGCATCCCATAATGTTATTGCGTATGCGAATACCGCAATCCAGATTATGTTTATCTTGCACCAGCATGGCCACGCCATGGAAGACAATCTTAGGGCAGGTTTAAAACAGATGGCTTCAGCCCTTGTAAGTCTCCTATAAACAAGTAGACGAAATATAGCTTGTTTAAATATGTGCAAGACTAGTATGGTCAGGAAATCACAGTTGGTTGCAAACCAAACTAGGTTTCTGTTTTGCCAAAATTTTGGATGGCTCAATGGCCACAATCCAAACATAAACAAGCTACCAAAAAAATTGTCGATTTTTGGTGGGGCTCACACCAAACATACCCTTTGGCACAATCAGTTCATTGGAGATCCCAAAAAGTGTTGAAAAGTTTATGCCAACATTCACACAAGATCCGTCTACCACGACATGGAATTTCAGATCCATTTGCTACTATTCACCACCAAATTTTTCTTTTTGTTACTCAACCTGTCCTTCAAGTTCAGAATTTCTTATGTCAAGTTAGATGCAATCTGTGGAACTGCTACCAAAAGAATTCAGAATTTAAACAACCTTTTGGATCCTCATATGGGCTAACGCCACAGATCACACCTTTGGTCCTGATCTTATACAGTACAAGTTTGAAATTTTGGTTAGCTTCTTGGTGTTTATTTTTATATCATGTACCATTTTCATGTATTAGATGGCATTTTTGCTCCATTTGGTTACAATTGATTTCTGTATTGTACTCGTGCAGATGGGTGGCATGGATAAGAATCATCCATTTGGTATCGGGCAAATGGAAAATGGAAACGGAAGCTATGTGTCCGAGGCAGGTACACCTGATGAGCATTCTCCGGATGGTAGTGTCCTTGTGGAGCCATATGGAATTCCTTGCATGGAGGAGATTTTCCATTTCCTATGTTCTCTCCTCAATGGCGTCGAGCCGAACGGGTATGATGAAGGTCAACCTTTGTTTGCTCTGAAGTTGATCAATTCAGCGATAGAGCTTGGTGGGTCTGCAATTGGGAGGCATCCGAAGGTGCTGTCGCTGGTCCAAGATGAGCTTTTCCGAAACCTAATGCAGCTTGGCTTATCGATAAGCCCACTTACTCTTTCAGTGGTGTGCAGCATCGTGTTGAATCTTTACCATCACCTCCGTAATGAGCTCAAGATGCAGCTTGAGGCCTTTTTTTGTTGCATAATTCTAAGGCTTGCACAGCCCCGATTTGGAGCAACATATCATCAGCAGGAGGTTGCAATGGAAGCTCTTGTAGACTTCTGTCGACAGAAGAATTTTATGGTGGAGATGTACGCCAATCTTGACTGTGACATAACATGCAGGAATGTGTTTGAGGAGCTTGCAAATCTTCTATCAAAGAGTGCATTTCCTATTAACTGCCCCTTGTCTTCTATGCACATTCTTGCTCTGGAAGGCTTGATTGCTGTGATTCAGGGAATGGCTGATCGGATTGGGAATGAAACCTCTGGCCCTGAACTAAGGTCTGTGGAACTTGATGAATATGCTCCATTCTGGACTGTTAAGTGCGAGAATTTTTCGGATCCTCAGCATTGGGTGAAATTTGTCCGCCAAAGGAAGTATGTCAAGAGGAGGCTAATGATTGGTGCTGATCACTTCAACAGGGACCCGAAGAAAGGTCTGGAGTTCCTTCAAGGCAATCATCTGTTGCCTGAGAAGCTTGATCCACAGAGTGTGGCTTGTTTTTTCCGCTACACAGCTGGTCTGGATAAGAATCTCGTAGGAGACTTTCTCGGCAATCATGACGAGTTTTGTGTTCAGGTGCTTCATGAGTTTGCTCAGACCTTTGACTTCCAGGAGATGAACTTGGATACAGCTCTGAGGTTATTTTTGGAGACATTCCGACTACCTGGAGAATCTCAGAAGATACAGAGGGTTCTTGAGGCCTTCTCAGATAGATACTATGAGCAGGCCCCGCAAGCTTTTGCAAATAAGGACACTGCTTTGCTGCTGTCTTACTCAATTATAATGCTGAACACTGATCAGCATAACATGCAGGTGAAGAAGAAGATGACTGAGGAGGACTTCATAAAAAACAACAGGAACATAAATGGGGGTAGTGACCTCCCACGTGAGATGTTGTCTGAGCTATACCACGCTATCTGCCGAAATGAGATTAAGACCACACCCGAGCAGGGCATGGGATATTTGGAAATGTCTCCCAGCCGTTGGATAGATCTAATGCGGAAGTCCAAGTCAACACCCCAGTATATCGTTGGTGATTCTCAGCCTTTCCTCGACCACGATATGTTTGCCATCATGTCTGGTCCTACTATTGCTGCCATTGCAGTGGTATTTGATCATTCGGAACATGAAGATGTTCTGTTGACCTGTGTGGATGGCTTCTTGGGCATCGCAAAGATCTCAGCATTTCATCATCTTGAAGACGTGTTGGATGATCTTGTTGTTTCTCTCTGCAAATTCACCACTCTTTTGAATACCTCTTTGGTGGAGGAACCAGTTACTGCCTTTGGAGATGACCTGAAGGCTAGATTGGCAACTGAGACATTGTTTGTCATAGCTAATAAATATGGGGATTACATACGTACTGGTTGGAGGAATGTATTGGATTGCATCCTGAGACTGCATAAGCTAGGGCTTCTTCCTGCCCGTGTTGCTAGTGATGCAGCTGATGATTCAGAAGTTTCTGCTGAAACTGTCCAAGGAAAGCCTGTTCCTAGCTCAATCTCCACATCTCACATTCCAGTGATGGGCACCCCTCGGAAATCCTCTGGACTCATGGGAAGATTTAGTCAGCTACTCTCACTTGACAGCGAGGAACCAAGATCACAACCAACTGAGCAACAACTTGCTGCCCACCAGAGGACTCTTCAGACAATCCAGAAGTGCCACATTGATGGTATATTTACAGAGAGCAAAGTTTTGCAACCTGATTCACTATTGCAGCTTGCCAGGGCACTGATATGGGCTGCAGGGCGGCCTCAAAAGGTTGCTAGCTCGCCAGATGACGAAGACACAGCTGTATTCTGCTTGGAACTTCTCATTGCCATCACGCTTAACAATCGAGATCGAATTGTGCTCCTCTGGCAAGGCGTATACGAGCATATTGCCAACATAGTTCAGTCCACAGTCATGCCATGTGCTCTTGTGGAGAAAGCTATTTTTGGACTTCTGCGGATATGCCAGAGGTTACTTCCATACAAAGAGAACCTTGCTGACGAGTTGCTGAGGTCATTGCAATTGGTTCTCAAGCTGGATGCACGTGTAGCGGATGCATACTGTGAGAACATTACACAAGAGGTTGCACGCCTTGTCAAAGCAAATGCGAGACACATAAAATCACAGATGGGCTGGAGAACTGTAGTGTTGCTGCTATCCATTACAGCTCGCCACCCAGATGCTTCAGGAGTAGGCTTCGAGGCTATCATGTTTATCATGTCAGAGGGCCACCTCTCAAAATCAAATTACGCCTTCTGCATTGAAGCGTCGAGACAGTTTGCCGAGTCCAGGGTTGGTCTAACAGACAGGTCCATTCGTGCCCTGGATTTGCTGGCTGATTCGGTTACTAATCTGGCCCTGTGGTCGCAAGATACAAAAGAGCCAGGCGAAGAAGCTGATAGAGGGTTGGAAACAATCAGGGAGATGTGGCTCAAACTGCTTCAAGCGCTGAAAAAGCTGAGCTTGGACCAGAGAGAGGAAGTGCGAAACCATGCGCTGGTTTCACTCCAGCGATGCCTAACAGCGACCGAAGGGATATGCCTCCAGCCCACCACATGGTCACATGCTTTCGATCACATCATATTCGCGTTGCTGGACGACTTGCTGGAAATCGCCCAAAACCACTCACAGAAGGACCACAGGAACATGGAAGGGTCCCTCGTGCTCGCCGTGAAACTGATAGCAAAGGTCTACCTTCAGCTGTTACCAGACCTCTTCGGGCTGAGCAGCTTCTGCAAGCTGTGGCTGGGGGTCCTCAGCCGGATGGAGAAGTGCATCAAGACCAAGGTCCGGGGCAAGCGCAGCGACAAGCTTCAGGAGCTGATCCCGGACCTTCTCAGGAACATCCTGGTCGCGATGAAGGGCAGGGGGATCCTCGCCAAGAGGAGCACGATAGGGGGCGACAGCCTGTGGGAGCTGACGTGGCTCCACGTGAACAACATCTCGACGGGCCTGCAGTCCGAGGTCTTCCCGACCCAGGAGTATGAGCCGCCGAGCAATGCCGGTAGCCCGAGAGGGGGACTGAATGACGTCGAGACTAAGAACTAGAAGTTTGGGGGTTGTCCGGATTATTTGCTAATCCATTGAAGCGTAAGGTTTTGATGTTGTAACTGCATTTCGCCTCCACCATTGTATGTATTTATTGTGTCTGAGTTGCTGTTGTGTAAAACTGTGACAACAATGTGAGCAGGTTGACATGTTCGCACTGCTGACTTGAGTGGCTGTGATGCACGTATCAGCACTAAAAATGTTGTTGTTTTGCTGAAAGTTCAGGTTCGTGTGCTGGTTTTGTATAAATTTGGCTCATTTTGTTTTCTAATTAGGACCCGTTTGGAAGCTATGCTTTTACACCGGTTGTACAAGAAATCTGTTCATCGCAAATTCTTATACATGTTATCCATTTCCATCACCTCTTGGAGGATTTCAGCTTAGACCTCGTCTTTTTTTGAATAGTTTGGATTGCTTATCACATGTGTCACATGGTAGTCTTTTTTTTGAATATTTTGAATTGCTTATCACATGTGTCATATGGTAGTCCTCATCTTTTCTTCTTTGCCTGTGTACTGTAACGTGTGATTAATATTTGCTGTCAATCGAATTGGCACGCATTTTTTTGAGCTGGAATGAGTACATATTGGTTTACTAACAAAAATATGGTTTCACTTTGTTAAGCCAATAAGGCCGACAGTTGAGGCGATTTTCAAGGAAAACCAGCAAGAAAAATGGTATCAATTCTATGATTTCCCTTCCAGTTGAGTTATCATCACATTTGTTTCAATCATGAACATAACTCAAATCAATGGCAAAAGGAGATGACGTGAATAATAATTTACAATCACACGACAAACCGCTATAATCTTTTTATTGAGTTGCATACTTAAATACAACGGACACACAACCCGGAAGCAGCGCAAAAAAGAAAAAAAACACAAAAGTAATTCTCGATAGGATTCAAATCCTTGCCAGTCTCCTCAATAATCACAAACCATCCAAGAAAGCAATCGACAGCCCCAAAGACCTTCAGGGATGTGTTGCCCCTCCCTGCATATGATCGTTGGCCGGTGGCGGGTTCACCACGGGGATATCCAGGCTGCTGCCTTCCGCCTCCGGGGAGACCTCCCGCACGTCGGCGATCAGCGCTTCCGACTGCTGGAAGCCGCCCCACTCTGGGTCGCCGATGGGGCGGATGTCCACCCCGTCCACAGCCAGCTGGACCTCCGTGCTCTCGCTCGAGACCAGGACCGATCTCGAATCGCTCACGCAAGCCTTGTCCACGTCGTCATCCGATGCGTCGACGTGTTTCGTCAGCGGAGGGGAGTTGTCGGCGCCGGAGCATGACTCGGATCTCTCCTCGCATACTTGCTTCGTGCTGCTTTGTTCTCTGCATCAGTATGGTTTTATATTTTAATCATCAGTGGTAATGCATGATGCAGATTTATGTCAATATATACGACATCTATATGCTATATGCAGATTTCATCTTGAACTTGTGTGCCGAAGGAATGAGACAGAGACACAAACCTCTGCACTTGTGATTGGAGAACACCAATAAGGGCTAGAAGTTCCTCTTTTTCTTTCTCAGCAGCATGCAAATTTTCAGCGGCTTCCTTTATCCGAACCGCGGCATCCGCTTCAGACACCCTTACCTTCTCCTCTGCTCGGGCAATTGCTGCTTCCTGTATCACCGCTTGCTCTCTAGCTTTTCCTAGTTCAGTGCGCCACATATATGCTTCCTGAAATGCGGCGTCTCTTTCCTTCAGCAACTGGTCGTTCTCTTTGCTCAGGCTAATTACCTTCTCTTCAGATTGTCGTAGCTGCCATACATCCATTAACCATATTTAGCATTTGAGTTCAGAGCACTTAAATCTTCCAAAATACTACCTATGCTCCTAAATATAAGACATTTTTGCATTAATTGAACTGCAAAAACGTCTTATATTTAGGAACAGAGGTAGTAGTAAACAATACAAAACATAATATTGACCTTAAGCATGGATTGTTCCATTTGTGTTTCCATTGCTTTTTTCAGGCGCTCAATCTCTGAACATAAAAGTCGTCTCTGTTCATCTATTGTATGAGCTGCAGATGCTGCTGCTTCTGCAGCCTCTGCTGTCTCTGTTAACTTATCTGCTATTTCCTGAATTGTAGCGTCACGAGCACGGATGTCCTTAGCCAAATGCTGCAACTCCTCATCTTTCACTCGGAGAGTCTCCTGGGAAACATTAACACAGTAGACAAAGAATTGACCAAGTCAATGGGCGTGTATACAACAAGGATACCGAATCATGTAGCTACCATTACACCGCAATACAACTTAGTGCCCAAAGATGTAACCATTTAACAGAATTAGACATGGTAATCAAGGTTCAAGAAAGGTCGAAACATGCTAGCCACAAAACAAAAGGTCGAAATTGCATACAATAAGCAAGGAGTATTATGTCCTAGCAATGAATTCCCCAAGTTTATTCAGAACATGTCAGTCTGGTCTAAGACAACTGGGCTAATATTAAGAATGGCAGGGATGATGAATTTGTAATTTTTTATGAAAATTGCAATATAAGGAAACCAATAGAGAGAACAGTGTGGCCATGGTTTGCTATGGCCTGTATGATGATATTGGTGATTAAGTGCTGGTGTGAGTAACGAATTGTTTTTTATCGGTAAGTGGACTGTACATATGTACATTGTGTAACAATAAAATAAAATGCTTATTGGAGTACAATATAAACATATTCGAAAATAAAGCAACATATACTCATGAGTCATGACAGCTCAAGAATGAATCATGCTGGAAATTTTTGTTTGAATGGTCACACCAGCCACAGTTAATAACAATATGAAGCAAGAGATCCAGATAAAAGATTTATCTATCTAGGCTGAGATGAATGCATACCTTCATGATAGTTAAATCATCAAGTTGACCCACATTCGAATTATTTGTACCCAACCCAAGAGCTGCCCTCATTGAAACCTTCAGTGCTGCATCTATCTCCTTCATTGCCTCCAAAGCAATTGCATTAGCATTAGCAACTGCAGTAGCAACTGTGCCTAATGTAGAAGGAGAGCCATTCCCAGCTAAAGAATTTACTGCCTCTTTATGCGCTTGTAGTACTAATTGAGTGGCACTGTCAATCAAAGATATCATCAGTACCAAATAGTTGAACAACTGTATGTACTACAAATTTAGTTTAACTAAGGAAAGGAGATAATAGCATAGCCCAGCAATGTACCAAACTAGTTGGGTCCAAGACTCCTAAAGTTAAAAGCAGTTCAGGGCAACATATAATTCGTTGGTTCCATTCAAAAGCCTTATCTTCTAGTTACACTTTACTGGGATACAGAATTAAGATGTGCATATATAATGCAAAAAATGCAAACTCTAATCATGAGCTGTACAATGGATGTAACACATTGTTTAAATCTGCACCATGGGAGTGCAAGCTTCTACTGGGATAGTGGCGCTGTTAGCATCTTGTGTCAAATAGGCAATAATCCCCATGACATTGATTGAATGGCTCAAACTATATAGCTTCTGTGTTTGGGCTGAGTTGAGCATTTGCACTAGATACTAGTACTATACTGAAGAAGCATAACATAAATTTGCACGCCTGCACAGAACATTTAATAATATTTTAGAGGTAATGGATCAGAAAACTTACTGCAATGTAGACACCCAAGCTTTGGCAGCACCAGGAGTTTCAGCGCAAAGAAAGTAATCCTTTTTCTGAGGAGTTCCAATGTCTACTATAGTAAAGGAATACTAAAAAACTACAAGGATATACCCAGGTATAAAAAAAACTTAAAGCTCATCAGACGTATAAAGGATACAGAAACAGCATCCGTCATACTTTGGCATGCCACTGTAAGAATTGAAATGGTGGTTATACGACCTTCAAATTTAGAAAGAACGTGCCAAGAAAAAGTTTATGTTCAAGGACCAGTCTTACTGAAAATTTACAGGAGACAAAGTAATGGTGCTTGAAGCATCAAATAGAATGGCTCCCTTAACGGCAGTTTCATTCCTCCGAAGTCTGGAAAAAGAAAAAACACAATAGATAAGGAGATAGCTGTACAGATGTTCTTTGGCATTCTCAGTTACAAAACACAAGGTGTTCCGTACTTGTATTCCATCTTGCCAGACGTTGGGTCCAATATTATCCATCTTTCGTTCCATTTCCGCAACTGTTTGAAAGAAGATAATAGCAGTCCAAAAGAGAAATTAGTAGACAATTGTTCACAAGCAAAAAGCTACTCCCTCTGTCCCACAATATAAGACGTTTTTGCAAGCTATATTAGCTTGTATGGTCGTCCCAGATCGCTTGCAAAAACGTCTTATATTACGGGACGGAGGGATTAATCAGTAGAACATTATATTCACTGGGATTCATTTGGACACAGTTATTCAAACACTGGTTATCAAATTGCAAGGCCTAGGTACGTCGCAGGTAGATGAACAACAATAGAACTCCTCCCCTCCTTGGATGGTCGTCCCAACCAAACACCTCATATTGTCAATAACTAGCATATCATAATATTCAATTCTATCAGTTCACACATGGAGCAAGATTGACTTTGCTTTGCCAGTAATTCGCTCACAAGGACACGGGGCAATGCAGTGAGCTGCTACTAGTTAAATTTCATATAATTCATAGTGTATCGATCAAATTATATCAGGAAATCGAACAGAAAAGACACCCTGCTTAGCTATAATCTGACGCAGCAAAAGCCCAGGACGAGCAATATAAATCAACGACTTACCCTAACTCGCCAAATTGAGCCATTAAATCTAAGTTTTCGACGCCAATACCCACTCGCTACTTCAAATCGACCACCAAAATCGAACATCCACACGCCTAATAAATAAACCCCAGGGATGAGCGCCGGCCATACCGTCTCAGATCGCTTCAGCAAGGGGCCCTGGAGCAGGTACCTCCCGGATCCCGACGACAGCTGCCGCTTCACCTTCTCCAGGCTGCTCTCCGTGTCCCTGACCCTCTGCAGAATCCCCCACCCCCGAGCAAATCGTCAGAGAAGACACCAAAGTCGGGAAATTTCAGGGACATGTGGACCGGGGAGAGAGGGCGGGGCACGTACCGGGGAGCTGCCGTTGGTGGACATGGCGGGGACGGCAGGGGCGGCGGGGCCGGGGCTAGGGTTTTGGGGGCGGAGGGGAGGCTGGAGGCGACGGCGACGGCGACGGCGACGGGGCCGGTAGGTGGTGGTGGAGGGTCGACCGGCCGGTGGGGGCGTTCAGATCGATGGAAAATTCGGTGCCGGAAATGCTTGTGCTACGCTGCCACAAGCTACCCGCGAGCTGTGCTGGCCCCATGTCGCGTGGGCCCGCCGGAACAGCTTCTTGGTTTGTGGGGCACGGCAGGACTACGATGTCTGTGTTGGAGAAATGATTTTAAATGGACACATGTATACCTGGGCAAACCTCGGGCCGGGCCGGGACTAAAAAAGCCCGGCGTTAGAAACCTAGGCCCGAGCCCGGCCTGGCCCGACCGTCGGGACTGATATTTGGGTTCAGGCCCGGTCCGAGCCTGAAGAAAGCCCGGCTCGGCCCGGCAGGACCGGTCCGACATAGGCATAAATCCACATTTTGACGGGTCCAGGTTCGGGCCTTGCCCGGTCATCGGGTTCAAAATCTAGGCCTGAGCCCGGCCCGTGGGCAAGGTCGGACCGGGCCGGGTCGGGTTTTTTCGGGCCGGGCTGCCCATGACCAGGTCTGGACACATGTTAGACTTTAAGCTTAAGAACAAATTCATTTGCAAGGTTTGAAAAAATAAATCAGCGGTCAACGGTATCAAACAATATCCCACAAAAAACAGTATCAAACAATAAACACAACCTTTTATACCCTGGTTTGCTTTTTTATACCCCCTAAACGAATTTGTGTTTGAACTTGGAATTTTATATGCACGTGGCATGTTTTCATGGTCCTTTCACTGTAAAAAACTTGATTTCCACCGAATATTTCCCGGTTTTGCTTTTTTTTAATGCAGATGGGAATCCATTTTTTTTACTGGAGTAGAAGAGTTCATGAAATTCATACAAGCGATTTAAACCATCCATTTGAATGTAAGTTTGGCGCCTCACGGTTTTTTAACCTTTAAGATTTAGTCTTACTTGCACACTAAGATGTAATTTGGCCAGTATAGTTTGTACTATATTATCCTCTGCGGGTTTGCAAGGTTGATGACATGTATGCTCAGTGCCTACTCGCCCGGGGGGGGGGGGGCATTTTTAGCCGCTGGACAATGAAAGGGAATTACGGGACGGGATCGTCCAATCTGCTTGGCGAGACATGTATTTTGTTACGGTAGACAACCTCCTCCTATGGTTGACATTGGGTCCCATGACATGTTGTTCAACGACACACAAATTGCCTTCTCAATCACAACACCCAAATTTAGCTCCACAACCCACCATCTCGGTCTCTTCCCACAATCCTCTTACCTGAGCACCCTTTGCGTGCTTGTGTTCTGGCCGTCACCTTGCCTAGTCTGGATCCCTTGTACACCTCCTACCCCCTTCACAACCTCCAGGATCTCCCAAGATCTAGGAGCCATTGTGAGCTTGCTCACCTCTCCTTGGATCAACGACGACCAAGTTGTGCGCGGCTGGGATAACATATTACATATACTTTTCTATGCATACATGATAACCCACAAGTGCAGGAGATAGACTTTTCAATAAGGAGTCTCGATCCCAGCAAGGAGATAAAGGTAGAATTTGCATTCTCCAAGGTTCTATCAACCATTGATACAAGCCTACGCACACCGAACGTTTGCGTTGTATATAAATAAGAAATACATCTACTTGCGGGTATGAAAAGTTAAGTTTGCAAAATAACAAAGAGTGTAAAAAATAAACCCATATGAAAAAAAGAAACTACTCAGACATAATGGAGATGCATCACAACATTGGATAATAATGTATATCATCATACACCATGTTCGAGTAGAGATTGCACGGGTCGAGGGAGAGTACTTTGCTACATAGAGAGGGGGAAATATGTTGTTGATGGTGATGAACTTGATTGAGAAGATCGTCGCGCCGATGATTCCCCCGGCGGCACTTTGGTGTCACCGGGAGAAAGGGGAGAGATGAGAGACCCTCCTCCTCCTTCTTCCTTGGCTTCCCCCTAGATGGGAGAAGGTTTTCCCCTCCGGTCCTTGGCCTCCATTGTTTCTCTTTGTTTTTTTTCTTTGTTTCGGTATTGTTTCTGAGTCCGAGCACCGTTTCTTTAATATACGGAGAACCATAACTCCGATCAGGTGAAATTTGAAGGGATTTTTTTCATAAAAATAGCTTTGTTGCGGCAAAAAGAGCCCCAACTGATATCCACACCCCCACGCGCGTCCCTATCGCTGGCGGGCCCAAGCCATGCCCCAAGGGCATGTGCTGCCCTCATGCACCGCTTTACGATGATTTCTTCGTCGAAAAATCCAATATTTTCCATAAAAATTTCACAAAACTTATCAAGTCATTCTGGCTCATTGAATGTTCCACCTAAAAAATCCAAAACAAAATAAAATAGGAACCGACCTTTGGGACTGTATTAATAGGTGATACGTCTCCAACGTATCTATAATTTATGAAGTATTCATGCCATGTTTACAATAATTTTATATGATTTTGGCATGATTTTATTAGAACTAACTCGTACTGACGCTGTTTTCAGCAGAACTACTGTGGTGGTGTTTTTGTGCAGAAATAAAAGTTCTCGGAATGAGCTGAAAATTTACGGAGAATATTTTTGGAAAATATAAAAAATACTGGAGTGAAGAGTCATCGGAGAGGAAGGCCAAGGAAGCCACAAGCCATAGGGGCGTGCCCACCCCCCTAGGGCGCGCCCCCTGGCTTGTGACTTCCTCGTGGACCCCCTGGACTTGTTCCTCCGCCACAAACTCTTATAAATACATAAACCGCCGAAAAGAAACCTAGATCAGGAGTTCCGCCGCCGCAAGCCTCCAAAGCCACGAAAAACCAATCGGGAGCCTGTTACGGCACCCTGTCGGAGGGGGAAACCATCACCGGAGGCCATCTTCATCATCCCGACGGTCTCCATGACGAGGAGGGAGTAGTTCACCCTCGGGGCTGAGGGTATGTACGAGTAGCTATGTGTTTTATCTCTCTCTCGTGTTCTTGAGATGGCACGATCTTAATGTACCGCGAGCTTTATTGATATAGATTGAATCATATGGAGTTTTCCCCTCTCTATCTTCTTGTGATGAATTGAGTTTTCCCTTGATGTTTTCTTATCATATTGAGTCTTTAAGGATTTGAGAACACTTGATGTATGTCTTGCGATGGGATATCCCTGGTGACAATGGGATGTTCTATTGATCCACTTGATATATGTTTTGGTGATCAACTTGCGGGTTCCGTGACCTTGGAAATTTATGCATAGGGGTTGGCACACGTTTTTGTTTTGACTTTCCGGTAGAAACTTTGGGGCACTCTTTGAAGTTCTTTGTGTTGGATTGAACATGGCGAATCTGAAATTGTGTGATGCATATCGTATAATCAAGCCCATGGGTACTTGTGGTGACATTGGAGTATCTAGGTGACATTAGGGTTTTGGTTGATGTGTATCTTAAGGTGTTATTTTAGTGCGAACTCTAGGGTTGTTCGTGACACTTATAGAGATAGCTCATAAGATTGATCAAAAAAGATAACTTTGAGGTGGTTTCGTACCCTACAACAATTTTGTCATTTGTTCTCCGCTATTTGTGACTTTGGAGTGAACTCTTTGTCACACGAGAGTTATTTACATATGATTCAACTATGTTAGTGTTGTTGAGAGAAATTGCACTAGTGAAAGTATGGACCCTAGGCCTTATTTCCAAGCATTTATACAATGTTTTGCTCGTTGTTTACTATTTGTTACCTTGCTGTTTTTATATTTTCAGATTACAAAAACCTATATCTACCATCCATATTGCGCTTGTATCACCATCTCTTTGCCGAACTAGTGCACCTATACAATTTACCATTGTATTGGGTGTGTTGGGGACACAAGAGACTCTTTGTTATTTGGTTGCAGGGTTGTTTGAGAGAGACCATCTTCATCCTACACCTCCCACGGATTGATAAACCTCAGGTCATCCACTTGAGGGAAAATTATCGCTATCCTACAAAACTCTGCGCTTGGAGGCCCAACACGAGTCTACAAGAAGAAGGTTGTGTAGTAGACATCAAGCTCTTTTCTGGCACCGTTGCTGGGGAGGTGAGTGCTTGAAGGTATATCTTTAGATCTTGCAATTAAATCTTTTAGTTTCTTGTTTTTCACTAGTTTAGTCCATAAAAGAAAAGTACAAAAAAATGGAATTGACGTTGCCTCATATGCTTCATCTTTTTAATGTCTTTCGTGAAAATGGTGGAAAGGAAAATTGTGCTCAAGTGTTAGAAGAAGAAGTTATTAAAATGTTTGGCACTAAATCTTTGAGAGATGAGCATGATTGCAATGTTTTTAGTATGAATTCTTTGAATATCCATAGTACTAATGATGATTGCACTAGTCATGATAAAAATATTTCTTATAAGCATGTCAATTTTTGCGGAGTGCATAGAGTTTGTCAAGACATGCCTAAAAGGTAAGATAGATCTTGTAAGAGGCATAAGTGTTTAGAAACTAAATGGTTGCAAGAGAGGCTATATGTTTGTGCTGAAAGACTTAATATTTCCCGCCGTCCTTGTGAACTTTGCAATGAAAGTGGTCATTTTAATTTCCAATGTGAATTATTTCATGATCGAATTGTGTCCAAAAATTGTGATAACCTCATTACCCTCGAGAATCATAATGAACTTAGTCTATTCCTGGGGTATGAAGAAATGAAACATGAAACTAAGGATGTTCCAGCTTGGGTTCTCATGAAAATTATTGATTTTGATCTAAATGAAATCTATATGTATTGCATGGTAAATCGCATTGAGAATCCTTATATCGCCAATTACTTAAAGACAAGAAAACAAATAGAAGAGGAAGAGAATACTAATTAAGGGGAAGAGATTTCCCAATATCCTCCGATTTTTTCTTATGATAAATCAGGTAACGAGGAGAAGCTTTTTATTCAACCAACCTCTTCAAAAAGAAGTTTGGAGGAATTAAATAAAGCCACACATAATGTGGTAAAGAAGAAGAAAAGAAGGAAAAGTAAAGGTAAAGAGGTATCTCTCCCAAATAATGTTGCTCCCATTATTGATAGGCCTCATGAGAATGAATCAAAAATAGTTGTGGAAGATGATACACTTGAGGATGATTGTGTTATTCCTATTGCTTGTTGTGATAATTATGATTGGGAAGATAATGATACTTCTTACAATCTTGAAAATATTTATGGCACCAACTTGGAGGATGATGATAATAATTGCTATACTATTGGTGCTATTCATACCATTAATGATGAGAGTGATTATGTTTATGATATACCAAGACACAAGCTTGGGGATGCTATGTTTGATGAAAATGACATGTTTGAAAATTTATTTGCTGCAATTAATGTTTGTCCCAAGCTTGGGGATGATATGCTTAATTAAGATGATCTTTTTATTCCCCCTACTTTGAATGATCAAATTTGTTATAATGATTGCATGCCTCCTACTTATGATGATTATTGTGATGATACTTATGCAATGAAAAAGAGTGATGATTAATATTATGATACTTGTCATAATTATGAATATCATTTTACTAAATATTACTCTTTTAGTGTGGAACCAATTTGTAGTATTCAAGTCTTTTATGATACTCCCACTATTAGTCATGAGAAGAAATATGCTTATGTGGAGAGTAGTAAAATTTCTATGCTTGTAGATCATGAAAAAAAATGCTTTATGTTCTGGTTATATTGTGTAATTCCTTCATGATATTACTGAAAATTATTATGAGGGAGGAACATATGCTTGTAGCAATTGCAATAATATCAAGTTTCCTCTCTATGTGTTCAAATTCTTGAAGATATGCTTGTTTCCCTTCCTATGCTAGATGATTCTTGCTCCCATAAATTGTTTTCTCACAAATTCCCTATGCATAGGAAGTGGGTTAGACTTAAATGTGCTTTTCATGAGATTCATGATGCTATTTTTCATGTTTCAATTATTATTCCTATGTGAGCATCATTGAAATCATCATGCCTAGCTAAAAGGCATTAAAGAAAAGCACTTGTTGGGAGACAACCCAACACTTTTACCTTATGTTTTGATGTGTTCACATGATTAATTTACTGTAGTAATCATATTTTGTCTATTTTGTTTCAATAAAGTGTCAAGTAAAGCCTTTGCGATAGTGTGGATACTTGCTTGTTTGATTCTGTGCAAAAACAGAAAGTTTTGCGTCGAGTATATGAATTATCTGATTTTACTGGAGAGTCAAAAAATTCTGAAATTTTTACACAAAATTTATATAAAAATTAATTAAGCTTTCCTAATGTTTCAGAATTTTTAGAATCAGGTAAGTATGGTGATCATTCATATCTTTACAGACTGTTCTGTTTTTGACAGATTCTGTTTTGCATGCGTAGTTTGCTTGTTTCAAGTGTTCCTATAGATTATATTGAGTAATATAAATTTTTGGAATGATGGAATACATTAGGTATCATGTGGGAATAATTATGAATCTTGTCTTGACAGTACCTAAGTAAATGATCTATTTTTATTGCACTAACCCTTCTCACGAAGTTCCGTTAAGTTTTGTGTGATTGAAGTTTTCAAATTTTAGATGAGACACCGATATGAGGAGAATAAGGAGTGACAAGAACATAATCTTGGGTATGCCCAAGTCACCCCAAGGTAATATTCAAGTAATACTCAAGCGTCTAAGCTTGGGGATGCCCCGGAAGGCATCCCCTCTTTCGTCTTCAACACTATCGGTATATCTTACTTGGAGCTATATTTTTATTCGTCACATAGAATGAGTTTTGCTTGGACCATCATTTTATTTTGTTTTAATATTCTAGGTGTTATTTATGATCTTGTTTTTAAATAAAAAGTTCCAAGAATTGCCTTTAGGATGCTTGAATTGCATGTTTGATGTGTGCTGTGTAAAAATAGAAACTTCTGCTGTAGTGTTTGAATTTTCATATTTTACTGGAACGTGGAAAGTTTCTGAAATTTTTACATGGTGTTTTAATATAAATTTAATATTATGTACTAAATTTTTATAATTTTTTGAGTTACAGAAGTACACTGTTTTCATAAATTTCTACAGACTGTTCTGTTTGGGCAGATTGCTGTCATAGTTTTGTTATCTACTTATCATATAGTTTCCATAGCCTATATTGGTGGATATAAATTGTGGAAACGATAGTATACAGTACCTAATGTTTGAAAATTATTATTCAACTTGTCTTTGAAGTACATGAAGTGTTGATTTATTCTTATGTGTACTAACCTATCTCACGAGTTCTTTTCAAGTTTTGTTTGGAAGATGTTTTTGAGAATAGGTGAAACCGGGATATGAGAGGATTGAATGAGATAAAAAAACTCAAGCTTGGGTATGCCCAAGGCACCCAAAGTAAATATTTCAAGAACTCTCAATCATCTAAGCATGGGGATGCTACGCATCACACATCTCTTCGTCAACAATTTTCGGTTAGCCTATGTTGAGCCTAAATTTTTATTTATTCCCATGATGTGTGCTATTCTTGTAGTGATATTTTTGTTTTGCTTGATGTTTAAATAAAATACTAAGATCTTAAAATCATTATTGAGAGATAGAGAGAAAGTCCTCACATAGCTACTTAATTGTTTGACTACTCATTGATCTTCACTTATATGTTTTGGAGTAGTTTTGTCTTTTACTCTCATGCTTCACTTATATTATTTTGAGAGTCTATAAAACAACATGGTAATTTTCTTAGGTTATGAATAGTCCTAATATAATGGGCATCCTAGAGGTATATAATAAAACTTTCATATGAAGTGCATTGAATACTATGAGAAATTTGATTCCTTGCATAAAATTTTGAGATATAAAGATGGTGATATTAAAGTCATGCTAGTGTGTAGTTGTGAATTGGAAGAGATACTTGTGTTGAAGTTTGTGATTCTCGTAGCATGCACGTACGGTGAACTGTTATGTAACGAAGTCGGAGCATGATTTGCTTATTGATTGTCATCCTTTGTGTGAGGGTCGGGAGCGCGCGATGGTTAACTCCTACCAACCTCTATCCTAGGAGCATGCATTTAATACTTTGCTTCGATAACTAATAGACTTTTGCAATAAGTATGTGAGTTCTTTATGATTAATGTGAGTCCATGGATTATACACACTCTCACCCTTCACCTTTGCTGGCCTCTCTAGTACCGCGCAACTTTCGCCGGTGCGATAAACCCACCATATATTCTTCCTCAAAACAACCACGATACCTACCTATTATGGCATTTCCATAGACATTCCGAGATATATTGCCATGCAATTTCCACTGTTTTGTTTATGACACGCATTATCATTGTAATATTGCTTTGCATGATCGTAAGATAGCTAGCATGATGTTTTCATGGCTTGTCCGTTTTTATGTCATTTGCTATGCTAGATCATTGCACATCCCGGTACACCGCCAGAGACATTCATATAGAGTCATATTTTGAGTATCAAGTTGTAATTCTTGAGTTGTAAGTAAATAAAAGTGTGATGATCATCATTATTAGAGCATTGTCCCATGTGAGGAAAGGATGATGGAAGCTATGATTCCCTCACAAGTTGGGATGAGTCTCCTGACTTTACAAAAAATAAAAGAGGCCAGAGAAGCCCAAATAAAAAAAGGAGGCCAAAGATGCCCACCAAAAAAATAAAAAAAGGGGAAATAAAAAAAATTATAAGAGAAAAGAGAGAAGGGGCAATGCTACTATCCTTTACCACACTTGTGCTTCAGAGTAGCAGCATGTTTTTCATATGGAGAGTCTCCTATATTGTCACTTTCATATACTAGTGGGAATTTTTCATTATAGAACTTGGCTTGTATATTCCAATGATGGGCTTCCTCAAATTGCCCTAGGTCTTCATGAGCAAGCGAGTTGGATGTGCACCCACTTAGTTTATTTTTGAGCTTTCGTACACTTCTAGCTCTAGTGCATCCATTGCATGGCAATCCCTACACACTCACATTGATATCTATTAATGGTCATCTCCATAGTCCGTTGATACGCCTAGTTGATGTGAGACTATCTTCTCCTTTTCTTCACAACCTCCACCATATTCTATTCCATCTATAGTGCTATATCCATGGCTCACGCTCATGTATTGCGTAAGAGTTGAAAAGGTTTGAGAACATAAAAGGTGTGAAACAATTGCTTGACTTGTCATCGGGGTTGTGCATGATATAAATACTTTGTGTGGGGAAGATGGAGCATAGCCAGACCATATGATTTTGTAGGGATAACTTTCTTTTGCCATGTTATTTTGAAGAGACACAATTACTTTGCTAGAATGCTTGAAATATTACTGTTTTATGTCAACATTAAGCTTTTGTTTTGAGTCTTATGGGTCTAAAAATTCTTGCCACAATAAGAAGATTGCATTGATAAATATGTTAAGCAACATTCACACTTCATAAATTATTTCTTTTATCATTTACCTACTCAAGGACGAGCAGGAATTAAGCTTGGGGATGCTGATACATCTCCAACGTATCTATAATTTATGAAGTATTCATGCCATGTTTACAATAATTCTATATTATTTTGGCATGATTTTATTAGAACTAACCCGGACCGACGTTGTTTTCAGCTGAACTACCGTGATGTTGTTTTTCTGAAGAAATAAAAGTTCTTGGAATGAGCTGAAAATTTACGAAGAATATTTTTGGAAAATATAAAAAACTGGAGCGAAGAGTCGTCGGAGAGGAAGGCCGAGGAAGCCACAAGCCACAGGGGCGCGCCCACCCCCTAGGGCGCGCCCCCTAATTTGTGACTTCCTCGTGGACCCCCTGGACTTGTTTCTGCCGCCACAAACTCTTATAAATACAGAAACCACCGAAAAGAAACCTAGATCAGGAGTTCCATCGCTGCAAGCCTCCAGAGCCACAAAAAACCAATCGGGAGCCCGTTTCGTCACCCTTCCGGAGGGGGAAACCATCACCGGAGGCCATGTTCATCATCCCCGCGGTCTCTATGATGAGGAGGGAGTAGTTCACCCTCGGGGCTGAGGGTATGTACCAGTAGCTATGTGTTTGATCTCTCTCTCTCTCTCATGTTCTTGAGATGACACGATCTTGATGTACCGCGAGCATTATTGATATAGATTGAATCATATGGAGTTTTCCCCTCTCTATCTTCTTGTGATGAATTGAGTTTTCCCTTGAAGTTTTCTTATCGGATTGAGTCTTTAAGGATTTGAGAACACTTGATGTATGTCTTGCGATGGGATATCGATGGTGACAATGGGATGTTCTATTGATCCACTCGATGTATATTTTGGTGATCAATTTGCGGGTTCCGTGACCTTGGGAATCTATGCATAGGGGTTGGCACACGTTTTTGTCTTGACTTTTCGGTAGAAACTTTGGGGCACTCTTTGAAGTTCTTTGTGTTGGATTGAACATGACGAATCTGAAATTGTGTGGTGCATATCATATAATCAAGCCCATGGGTACTTGTGGTGACATTGGAGTATCTAGGTGACATTAGGGTTTTGATTTATGTGTATCTTAAGGTGTTTTATTAGTACGAACTCTAGGGCTGTTCGTGACACTTATAGCGATACCTCATAAGATTGTTCAGAAAAGATAACTTTGAGGTGATTTCGTACCCTACAACAATTTATTCATTTGTTCTCCGCTATTTGTGACTTTGGAGTGAACTCTTTGCCGCACGAGAGTTATTTACATATGATTCAACTATGTTAGTATTGTTGAGAGAAATTGCACTAGTGAAAGTATGGACCCTAGGCCTTGTTTCCAAGCATTTATACAATGTTTTGCTCGCTGTTTACTATTTGTTACCTTGCTGTTTTTATATTTTCAGATTACAAAAACCTATATCTACCATCCATATTGCACTTGTATCACCATCTCTTCGCCGAACTAGTGCACCTATACAATTTACCATTGTATTGGGTGTGTTGGGGATACAAGAAACTCTTTGTTATTTGGTTGCAGGGTTGTTCAAGAGAGACCATCTTCATCCTACATCTCCCACGGATTGATAAATCTTAGGTCTTCCACTTGAGGGAAAATTGCCTCTGTCTTACAAAACTCTGCGCTTGGAGGCCCAACACGAGTCTACAAGAAGAAGGTTGTGTAGTAGACATCAATAGGTTACACCAAATAAAATTAATATAAATTATTGTCAAAAGTACGTAACAATGGTGTGATAATAACATGAAACAATAAAAGATTATAGATATGTTTGAGACGTATCAATATCATCAAGATTAATCCCTACTCGTCATCGAGTAGGTAGGTGATAAAAACAAAGATAATTTTTATGTTGAATGCTACCTAGTGATACGTCTCCAATGTACCTATAATTTTTGATCGTTCCATGCTATTATATTATCAACTTTGGATGTTTTATATGCATGAATATGCTGTTTTATATTATTTTTGGGACTAACCTATTGACCTAGAGCCCAGTGCGAGTTCCTATTTTTTCCGTGTTTTTGACCTTTTTCAGATAGGAATATCAAACGGAGTCCAAATGGAATAAAACTTTTGTCGTGATTTTTTATGGAAAATATCAAAAATACCAGAAGAAAAAGATACCGGAGAGGAGTCCCGAGGAAGCCACGAGCCTGGGAGGCGCGCCCACCCCCCTGGGCGCGCTTAGGGGGCTCGTGACTCCCTCGTGGGTCCTCCTGACTTATTCTGGACGCCATCTGGTCTTATAAATACAGAAACATCCAGAAATAAACCTAGATCGGGAGTTCCGCCGCCGCAAGCCTCTTTAGCCACCAAAAACCAATCGGAAGCCCGTTCTGGCACCCTGTCGGAGGGGGCATCCATCTCCGGTGGCCATCTTCATCATCCCGGCGATCTCCATGACAAGGAGGGAGTAGTTCACCCTCGGGGCTGAGGGTATGTACCAGTAGCTATGTGTTTGATCTCTCTCTCTCTCTCTCTCTCTCTCTCTCGTGTTCTTGAGATGTCTTGATCTCGATGTACCGCGGGATTTGCTACTATAGTTGGATCTTATGATGTTCTTCCCCCTCTCCCTTCTTGTAATGAATTGAGTTTTCCCTTTGAAGTTATCTTATCGGATTGAGTCTTTAAGAACACTTGATGTATGTCTTGCTCGTGTCTATCTGTGGTGACAATGGGATATTCATGTGAGTACCTGATGTATGTTTTGGTGATCAACTTGCGGGTTTCGTGACCTCGGGAACCTATGCATAGGGGTTGGCACACGTTTTGACTCTCCGGTAGAAACTTCGGGGCACTCTTTGAAGTTCTATGTGTTGGTTGAATAGATGATTTTGAGATTGTGTGATGCATGTCATATAATCATACCCACGGATACTTGAGGTGACAATGGAGTATCTAGGTGACATTAGGGTTTTGGTTGATGTGTGTCTTAAGGTGTTATTCTAGTACGAACTCTAGGATAGATTGAACGGAAAGAATAGCTTCGTGTTATTTTACTACGGACTCTTGAATAGATCGATCAGAAAGAATAACTTTGTGGTGGTTTCGTACCCGACAATAATCTCTTCGTTTGTTCTCCGCTATTAGTTACTTTGGAGTGACTCTTTGTTGCACGTTGAGGGCTAGTTATATGATCCAATTATGTTATCATTGTTGAGAGAACTTCACTAGTGAAAGTATGAACCCTAGGCCTTGTTTCCACGCATTGCAATACCGTTTGTGCTCACTTTTACTATTAATTACCTTGCTGTTTTTATATTTTCAGATTACAAAAACCTATATATACCATCCATATTGCACTTGTATCACCATCTCTTCGCCGAACTAGTGCACCTATACAACTTACCATTGTATTGGGTGTGTTGGGGACACAAGAGACTCTTTGTTATTTGTTTGCAGGGTTGCTTGAGAGAGACCATCTTCATCCTACGCCTCCCGCGGATTGATAAACCTTAGGTCACCCACTTGAGGGAAAATTGCTACTGTCCTACAAACCTTTGCACTTGGAGGCCCAACAACTTCTACAAGGAGAAGGTTGTGTAGTAGACATCAAGCTCTTTTCTGGCGCCGTTGCCGGGGAGGTTAGCGCTTGAAGGTATATCTTTTGATCTTGCAATCGAATCTTGTAGTGTCTTGTTTTATCACTAGTTTAGTTTATTAAAAGAAAACAAAAAAATGGAATTAAGGTTACCTCATATGCTTCATCTTTTTAATGTCTTTTGTGAAAATGATGGAAAAGAAAATTGTGCTCAATTGCTAGAAGAAGAATTACATAGGATGCTTGGCATAAAATATGTGAATGATGAGCATGATTGCAACGTTGTTAGTATGAATACTTTGAATATCCATGATGCTAATTGTGATTCCACTATTCATGATGAAAATATTTCCTATAAGCATGTTGATTTCTATGGAATACATAGAGTTTGCAAATATATACCAAAAAGGGAAGATAGATTTTGTAAGATGCATAAGGGTTTAGAAACTAAGTCATTGCATGTGAGGCTACATGATTGTGCTAAAATATTTAATATTGATAGCCGTCCTTGTGAACTTTGCAATGAACATGGTCATTTAAATCTCCAATGCAAATTGTTTCATGATCAAATCATGTCCAAAAATTGTGATGACTTGATTTCCCTTGCGCATCATAATGAACTTAGTTTGCTTCTGAGATATGAAGAAATGAAACGTATAACTAAGAGCCTCCCAGATTGGGCTGTCATGAACATGCTTGATTATGATCTAGAAGAAATTTATTTATATTGTGCGGTAAATTGCATTGAGAATCCTTATATCGCCAATTACTTAAAGGCAAGAAAACAAATGGAAGATAAATATAATACTAACAAAGGGGAAGAGGTTTCCCAATACCCTCCTATCATTTCTTATGATGAATCAGGTAACGAGGAGGAGCTTTCTATTCAACCAACCTCTCCAAAAAGAAGATTGGAAAAATTAAGTAAACCTTCACATGATGGGGTGAAGAAGAAGAAAAGAAGAAAAGGTAAAGGTAAAGAGGTATCTCTCCCAAATAATGTTGCTCCTACTATTGATATGCCTCATGCGCATGAATCAAAAATAAATGTGGAGGATGATAATAATGTTGGGGAACGTCGCATGGGAAACAAAAAATTTCCTACGCACACGCAAACCTATCCATGGTGATGAGCATCTACGAGAGGGAGAGTGGATCTACGTACCCTTGTAGATCGCTAAGCGGGAAGCGTTAAGAAACGCGGTTGGTGTAGTCGAACATCTTCGCGATCCAAATCGCCGAGCGTCCCGCGATCTCATCACGATCCGTCACGTGATCCAATCACGATCCGTCCCGCGAACACATCATGATCCGTCCCGCGAACTCATCACGATCCGTCTCACGATCTTGATCACGATCTGTCCCGCGAACTCATCACGATCCGTTCCGTGATCACATCACGAACCATCTCGCGATCTCGATCCCGGTCCTTCCGATCTAGCGCCGAACGGACGACACCTCCGCGTTCAGCACACGTGCAGCTTGATGACGATCTCCACCATCTTGATCCAGCAAGAGGAGGTGGAGAGGAGAGAGAGTTCACGGGCAGAGTGACGGTGCTTCGGTGATGGTGGTGGAGCAATTCCGGCAGGGCTTCGCCTAAGCGCTGCAGAAAACCGATCTAGAGGAGCACCGATGAAACGGGTAGCACGTAGCCGTAAACTGTGTCCAAACAGCACCCAATCCACCAGTATATAAAGGAGGGAGAGAGAGGAGGGCTGGCGCAAGGAAAAACTCCAATAGGAGTCGGCCAAACTAGAGGGGGAGGAGTCCTACTCCTCCTCCACTCCTAGTAGGAGTAGGACTCTTCCTTTTTAGCCTTTTTTCCACCTTTTCCTTTAGGACTTTTGCCTCCTGCGCCATGGGCCTTGGTGTGGCTGTTTTTCCAGCCCAATAAGGGCTGGTTATTATTCTCCCACAGCCCATGGACCTCTTGGGGTCGAAATACCCCTCCCGGAGGTCCCCCGGTACACTACCGGCACTCCCGGTACACTACCGATGAGCCCGAAACTTTTCCGGCGACCAAACTGGGACTTCCTATATATGAATCTTTACCTATGGACCATTATGGAGCTCCTCGTGATGTCCGGATCTCATCCGGGACTCCGAACAACCTTCGGTCACCACCATACACAACTCTACACTACCGAAACGTCACCAAACCTTAAGTGTGCAGACCCTGCGGGTTCGAGAACTATGTAGACATGACCGAGACACCTCTACGGTCAATAACCAATGGCGGGACCTGGACGTCCACATTGGTTCCTACATATTCTACGAAGATCTTTATTGGTCGAACCTCTATGTCAAGGATTCAGTTAATCCCGTATAACGTTCCCTTTGTTCTCCGGTATGTTACTTACCCGAGATTCGATCGTCGGTATCTCCATACCTAGTTCAACCTCGTTACTGGCAAGTCTCTTTACTCATTCCATAATAAAATATCCCGTGACTAACACTTAGCCACATTGCTTGCAAGGCTTGTTGTGATGTTGTATTACCGAGTGGGCCCTGAGATACCTCTCCGTCACACGGAGTAACAAATCCCAGTCTCGATCCATGCCAACTCAACAGACACCATCGGAGATACCTGTAGAGCACCTTTATAGTCACCCAGTTACGTTGCGACGTTTGATACACACAAGGCACTCCTTCGATATCCGTGAGTTGCATGATCTCATGGTCATAGGAACACATACTTGACATGTAGAAAACAGTAGCAATAAACTGCACGATCATATGCTATGTTTGTAGTTTGGGTCTTATCCATCACATCATTCTCCTAATGATGTGATCCTGTTATCAAATGACATCTCATGTCCATGGCTAGGAAACCTTAACCATCCTTTGATCGACGAGCTAGTCCATTAGAGGCATACTAGGGACATGGTTTTGTCTATGTATCCACACATGCATTTAAGTCTCCGATCAATACAATTATAGCATGGATAATAAACGATCATCATGAACAAGGAAATATGATAATAACTAATTTATTATTGCCTCTAGGGAATATTTCCAACAAATAATTGCTATACTATTGGTGCCATTCATACTATTAATGATGAGAGTGATTATGTCTATGATATACAATACCACAAGCTTGGGGATGCTACGTTAAATGAAGATGATCCTTTTAGTCCCCCCACTTTGAGTGATCAAATTTACTAGGATTATTGCATACCTCCTATCTATGATGATTATTGTGATGATACTTATGCTATAAAGAAGAATGATGATAAAACTTGTCACAATTATGAGTACCCATTTGATAAACATCACTCTTTTAATGTGGAAACAATTTGTAGTGCTCAAGTCTTTTACGATACTCCCACTATTAATCATGAGAATAAATTTGCTTATGTGGAGAGTAGTAAAATTTCTATGCTTGTAGATCATGAAAAGAATGCTTTAGGTGCTGGTTATATTTTTGAATTCTTTCATGATGATACTAAAAATTATTATGAGAGAGGATCATATGCTTCTATATATTGCAATAATGTCAAGTTTCCTCTCTATGTGTTGAAATTTTTGAAGCTATGCTTGTTTTGCCTTCCTATGCTAGATGATTCTTGCTACAATAAGTTGTTTGTTCACAAAATCCCTATGCATAGGAAGTGGGTTAGACTTAAATGTGCTAGTCATATGGTTCATGATGCTTCCATTATGTTTCAATCATTATCTTTTATGTGAGCATCATTGAAATCATCATGCCTAGCTTGAAAGGCATTAAAGAAAAGTGCTTGTTGGGAGACAACCCAATATGTATCCTTAATGTTTTTGTGCGTTCACATGATTAAGCTTCTGTATTAATCATGTTTTATAGCTTTTATTTCAATAAAGTGCCAAGTAAAGCCTTTATGATTAGTTTGGGTGATAGTTGTTTGATCATGCTGAAAAAGACAGAAACTTTGCGCTCACGAAATTATTTTTAATTCCTATCCAGAGAGTGATTTTAGGTTGATTATTTTTTATTCCGATTGATATACAAATTGCCTTAATTTTCATATTTGTTTCAGAATTTTTGGAGGTGCATAAGTATGGTTATCATTCAGATCATTACAGACTGTTCTGTTCTTGACAGATTCTGTTTTCAATGCATAGTTTGCTTGTTTTAGTGTTTACATAGATTATATTAAGTGATATAAATTGTGGAAATGATAAGATACAGTAGGAATTGTGTGGGATCATTTATTAATATTGTCTTGACAGTACCAAAATGAATGATTTGTCTTTATTATACTAACCCATCTCACGAAGTTCTGTTAAGTTTTGTGTTGTGAAGTTTTCAAGTTTTGGGTAAAGTTCGAATGGACAACGGAACAAGGAGTGTAAAGAGCCTAAGATTGGGTATTCCCAAGGCATATCAAGCCATATTCAAGTACACCAAAGAGGCTAAGCTTGGGTATGCCCCGGGAAGGCATCCCCTCTTTCGTCTTCAATCCATCGGTAACTTTACTTGGGGCTATATTTTTATTCACCACATGATATGTGTTTTGCTTGGAGCTTCATTTTATTTTATTAGTACTTAATTTATGTTATTTATATTAATTTTAATGTTTTTCATCATTTAGTTCAATAAAAATGTCAAGGATAGCCTTTACCATGCTTAATTTGCAAGTATAGGAGTTGCTGTTCCAAAACAGAAAGTTTGCTTGTAGTGCAAAAATTCCCTAGAATTTTCTGTATGTCAGAATAACTTGAAATTTGGAAAAAGTATGCTCTTATAAATTCCATACAGCATGGAATTTGTTTTCAGATTTTTTGGAGTTAATTAAGTATGGATCTTGCTGCATTCTTCACAGACTGTTCTATTTAGGCAGATTGCTGTTATGTTTGCATTATTCGCATATGTTTGCTTGTTTAATGATTCCATTTGATGATGGGACTTTTAAATATGCAGAGTCATTTAGTATGCGATGTCAAATAATAATCTTAGTGATTTGCTACAGTAGAGGATGATAAAGTTTTGCGTTGATTTATACTAACCTAGCTCACGAGTTCTTGTTGAGTTTTGTGTGGATGAAGTTTTTAAGATTTCGGAAACTGTCATATGAGAGGAATTAAGGAGACACAAGAGCCTAATCTTGGGGATTCCCAAGGCATCCCCAATCCATATTTCAAGAAGTCTCAAGCGTCTAAGCTTGGGGATGCCCCGGTTGGCATCCCACCTTTCTTCTTCAACAATTATCAGTTAGTATCGGTTCAACCTAAGTTTTTGCTTCTTCACATGATTCGTGCTATCCTTGGAGTATAAATTTATTTTGTTTGAATAAGGTACTTAAGATCTGAAATTATTAGATGGTAGATCCTTCACATAGCTAAATAATTATTCAACTACTCATTGAGCTTCACTTATATCTTTTGGAGTAGTTTGTCGTTTGCTCTAGTGCTTCACTTATATCTTTGTAGAGCATTGCTATGAATTTATTTTATAGAAATAGTTGAAC
The DNA here is from genome assembly GCA_022496015.1 of Hordeum marinum. Lineage (NCBI taxonomy): Eukaryota > Viridiplantae > Streptophyta > Magnoliopsida > Poales > Poaceae > Hordeum > Hordeum marinum. Next base: position 9,071,388 of record CM039675.1, read on the forward strand.
TCTAATGCTTCACTTATATTATTTTGAGAGTCTTAAACATCATGGTAATTTTCTTACGTCATAAATCTAGTCCTAATATGATGGGCATCCAAGAGGGATATAATAAAAACTTTCATATAGAGTGCATCGAATACTATGAGAAGTTTGATTCTTTGCATATAGTTTTGAGATATAAGGATGGTGATATTAGAGTCATGCAAGTGAGTAATTATGGATTGGTATAAATTCTTGGGTTAGAGTTTGTGATTCCCGTAGCATGCACTATGGTGAACCGCTATGTTAGGAAGTCGGAGCATGATGTTTTTATTGATTGTCATCGTTTGTGTGGCGGTCGGGATCGCGCGATGGTTAACTCCTACCAACCCTTCCGCTAGGAGCATGCGTCTAGCACTTTGTTTCAATTACTAATAAAACTTTTGCAATAAGTATGTGAGTTCTTTATGACTAATGTTGAGTCCATGGATTATACGCACTCTCACCCTTCCACCATTGCTAGCCTCTCTAGTACCGCGCAACTTTCGCCGGTGCATACACCCACCATATATCCTTCCTCAAAATAGCCACCATACCTACCTATTATGGCATTTCCATAGCCATTCCGAGATATATTGCCATGCAACTTTCATCGTTCCGTTTATTATGACACACATCATCATTGTCATATTGCTTTGCATGATCATGTAGTTGACATCGTATTTGTGGCAAAGCCACCATTTATATCTTTCATACATGTCACTCATGAGTGATTGCACATCCCGGTACACTATCGGAGGCATTCATATAGAGTCATATCTTTGTTCTAAGTATTGAGTTGTAAGTAAATAAAAGTGTGATGATCATCATTACTAGAGCATTGTCCCATGTGAGGAAAGGAAGGAAGCTATGATTCCCTCACAAGTTGGGATGAGACTCCGGACTTTAAAAATAAAAAAAGAGTCCAAAGAGCCCACAAAAAAATGAATAAAAAAATAAAAAAAGAGAGGCCAAAGAGCCCAAACAAAAAAAGAGAGAGAAAGAGAGAAGGGACAATGCTACTATCCTTTACCACATTTGTGCTTCAAAGTAGCACCATGATCTTCATGATAGAGAGTCTCATATATTGTCACTTTCATCTACTAGTGGGAGTTTTCATTATAGAACTTGGCTTGTATATTCCAATGATGGGCTTCCTCAATTTTCCCTAAGTCTTTGTGAGCAAGCAAGTTGGATGCACACCCACTTAGTTTCTTTTGAGCTTTCATACACTTATAGCTCTAGTGCATCCATTGCATGGCAATCCCTACTCATTCACATTGATATCTATTAATGGGCATCTCCCTAGCCCGTTGATATGCCGAGTCGACGTGACCATCTCCTCCTTTTTGCCTCACAACCTCCACCATATTCTATTCCACTTATAGTGCCATATCCATGGCTCACGCTCATGTATTGCGTGAGAGTTGAAAAAGTTTGAAAAAGTAAAAGTGTGAAAACAATTGCTTGACCAATACCAGGGTTGTTCATGATTTAGATTCATTGTGTGAGGAAGATGGAGCACAGCCAGACTATATGATATTATAGGGATAACTTTCTTTGGCCATGTTATTTTGAGAAGACATGATTGCTTTGTTAGTATGCTTGAAGTATTATTGTTCTTATGTCAATATTAAACTCTTTGTCTTGAATCATATGGATCTGAATATTCATGCCACAATATATGTTAGGTAGCATTCCACATCAAAAATTCTGTTTTTATCATTTACCCACTCGAGAACGAGCAGGAATTAAGCTTGGGGATGCTTGATACGTCTCCAACGTACCTATAATTTTTTATCGTTCCATGCTATTATATTATCAACTTTGGATGTTTTATATGCATGAATATGCTATTTTATATTATTTCTGGGACTAACCTATTGACCTAGAGCCCAGTGCCAATTCCTGTTTTTTCCGTGTTTTTGACCTTTTTCAGATAGGAATATCAAACGGAGTCCAAACGGAATAAAACTTTTGCCATGATTTTTTATGGAAAATATCAAAAATACCAGAAGAAAAAGGTACCGGAGAGGAGTACCAAGGAAGCCACGAGCCTGGGAGGTGCGCCCACCCCCCTTTGCGCGCTTGGGGGCTCGTGACTCCCTCGTGGGTCCCCCTAACTTATTCTCGATGCCATCTGGTCTTATAAATACAGAAACCTCCAGAAATAAACCTAGATCGGGAGTTCCGCCGCCGCAAGCCTCTTTAGCCACAAAAAACCAATCGGAAGCCCGTTCTGGCACCCTGTCGGAGGGGGCATCCATCTCCGGTGGCCATCTTCATCATCCCGGCGATCTCCATGACAAGGAGGGAGTAGTTCACCCTCGGGGCTGAGGGTATGTACCAGTAGCTATGTGTTTGATCTCTCTCTCTCTCTCGTGTTCTTGAGATGTCTTGATCTCGATGTACCGCGGGCTTTGCTACTATAGTTGGATCTTATGATGTTCTTCCCCCTCTCCCTTCTTGTAATGAATTGAGTTTTCCCTTTGAAGTTATCTTATCGGATTGAGTCTTTAAGAACACTTGATGTATGTCTTGCTCGTGTCTATCTGTGGTGACAATGGGATATTCATGTGAGTACTTGATGTATGTTTTGGTGATCAACTTGCGGGTTTCGTGACCTCGGGAACCTATGCATAGGGGTTGGCACACGTTTTGACTCTCCGGTAGAAACTTTGGGGCACTCTTTGAAGTTCTATGTGTTGGTTGAATAGATGATTTTGAGATTGTGTGATGCATGTCATATAATCATACCCACAGATACTTGAGGTGACAATGGAGTATCTAGGTGACATTAGGGTTTTGGTTGATGTGTGTCTTAAGGTGTTATTCTAGTACGAACTCTAGGATAGATTGAACGGAAAGAATAGCTTCGTGTTATTTTACTACGGACTCTTGAATAGATCGATCAGAAAGAATAACTTTGTGGTGGTTTCGTACTCGACAATAATCTCTTCATTTGTTCTCCGCTATTAGTTACTTTGGAGTGACTCTTTGTTGCACGTTGAGGGCTAGTTATATGATCCAATTATGTTATCATTGTTGAGAGAACTTCACTAGTGAAAGTATGAACCCTAGGCCTTGTTTCCACGCATTGCAATACCGTTTGTGCTCACTTTTACTATTAATTACCTTGCTGTTTTTATATTTTCAGATTACAAAAACCTATATCTACCATCCATATTGCACTTGTATCACCATCTCTTCGCCGAACTAGTGCACCTATACAACTTACCATTGTATTGGGTGTGTTGGGGACACAAGAGACTCTTTGTTATTTGTTTGCAGGGTTGCTTGAGAGAGACCATCTTCATCCTACGCCTCCCGCGGATTGATAAACCTTAGGTCACCCACTTGAGGGAAAATTGCTAATGTCCTACAAACCTCTGCACTTGGAGGCCCAACAACGTCTACAAGGAGAAGGTTGCGTAGTAGACATCACCTAGCACAATCTTGATCAAATGATATAAAGTGTTGTGAACTCAAGATAAAAGTGATGCATGCTATTATCCACAAACATCTAAGCATAATCATAGCCAAAAACCACTAGAAGTAGAAAACATTTCATGGACAATATGAAATAATTAAACATATGTGTTTGCAAAGATGGAATATATCATATTGTGTTTTTTACATATGGGGAAGGTTTGAGGGATCCCATTGGACATGCTAGACAATAGGTTCCATCAACTTCAACTATTCAAGTTCAAGCATGGACACCAATCCAACATATACATAGACCAAAAGCACTCTCTCTCAAAAAGACCAACATAATTCAGGTTTATAGTAGGCATAAGTTGCAAACTATCCACACGAGTCTTGTTGATCCAAGTAAAGTCAAAGTAGTCTACAATTGTTTTAGTTCCATCTTGACACTCAATATCGACCTAGAGAATGATTGTAGCGTGTAGGGTAGGAGTATATTGTAGGGATCACTCAACATTACCCATGAGAATGAGAAGGTCATCGTTTGCATAGTGGTGTTCCCATAAAATCCCCTTCATAAGCTGTAACTCAAACCAGAGACAAAAAATAGGGAAACTGTTAGCAAGCATGACATGGAAACCGACACGATAAAGAAGGAAGTACTAGTAATACCTAGTTGAATGCTTCGAATCTTACTTTTATGAGCTCACTACCAACACCCTTCCCACGTTAACTCCTCATTATGCACCATCTCTTTCTGAAAACTTCTAAAGATTTCAGGGATGGGATGGTTGGGAAGGAGAGCACCTGCATTTCTTATGGCATGCTCCGCAGCCTCCACCTCCCAAGCCCTCGCACCTCTACAGTTAATTGAAACATGGAGATGCTTGAGGGAGGTAAGTTCCCTAATGCCAAACTCATAACCAATGTCATATGTATCACGTGCCACGGAGGCACAATACAACTTCTCCAGCTTTGGCATCGCTTCCTTTTCAAACACGAGACCCAATCCATCTCTACCCCATGTACCAACAAAGAAACACTTCAAACTCTGGAATCCCCTAGGGCCGATGACTAGTGTTTCTTGCGGAGATTCCCTTAGGTGAAGTCCGAGATGGAGCAAACTAGGCAAATCCCCGAGCACCTTCAAATCTCCATGCCCTACTTGTTTTATGGGGATATCTAAGCAGGTGAGTTCGGAGAGGGAGGATATCCACCTTGGAAGCCTTGAAAAAAATGTTCCGATGCCACTGTTCATCTTAAATGTTTGGAGATGGTGTGGAGGAGGGCACCATGAGTCAACCAAAAAATCTCCAGAGCCACTCCCGCTGTACATAAAAATTTCTAGATGTCGAAGGTCATGTTCACCTAGCTTACAAAGGGATGACATCAGATAATCTTGGTAGCTTCTTTCATCTCTTTTTGCATCGTCAAATTCCCAATTGATGCTAACATCCTTCAGTTTGGTCATATTACCCAGCTCTAGCACGACTTCTGGGGAGATCATTTTGACATCAAACCAATATAGCTCCGCAAGAGATTCCATGTTACCAATCCCAACAGGCAATTGTACACCTTGCGGAATTAATAGGCGCACCAGTTGTCCTAGCCGAGTTATTGTCCCTGGCAACCTTTTTATACCGGTGAATGTGAGGTCAAGTGTTTGCAAATATTGTAGCTTCCCGATTTGCCCTGGGATCTCGCTGATTCTGCTACACTTTCGGAGGCTCAGAAACCTCAAATGAATTAAACATCCAATATCCATGATGTCACCATCCTCCACATAAGAACAACCCTGAAGATCCAACACCCGCAAAACTTGAAAGTCCAAGAGTAGGGGCATCTTCTTAATATCACTAAAGGCAGTAAGTGACCGGACATGATGTAGTTTATTGGTTCCTGGAAGAAGTCTCCATCTCTCACAGTTGCCTTGAAGGGAGAGGCGTCGAATTGTGTTGCTTGGTGGTGTAAACTTCTCATCATCCATTATGGTAACAAAATTTTCTTTAGCTGATAACGAGATGATAAGATCAAGCATTATATCATGTACTCGGCAAGCTACCGGTCTACCACTGATGGAGTCAATGTCCACTAGTTGGATCATGTTTCTATTAATGAGCTCACTGATGTAGCTTCTTCCTGTATCTTCCATACACTGTCCTTGATGCCCAATAATAAATCCTTCAGCCATCCATCTTTGTACCAGACGCTCACAACAAATCTCAAAGTCCTCTGGGAATATACTTAGCTCCAATAAACAGATCTTCAAATAGTGAGGTAGATCATAATAACTTAGAAGCAATATATGTTTCACCACGTCCAGCTCAGAATCTTGTTCGAACGAAGAGCAAAGAGAATTCTGCACCCTTCCCCACTCCTGCTTTGTGGTCGGTTTTGCTGCCAACATGCTAGCTATATTGACTATAGCTAATGGCAAGCCATCACACTTCTTCAGTATACAACTAGTAACTTCTTTTAGTTCGAGAGGGCAATCATCTTCATGGTCAAAGATCCTTTTCAAGAATAGCTTTTTTGAATCATCGATGCCAAGGTGCTTCATAGGATAAACATAGCCTCCGTGTGGAAAGCTACAAGAGTTTGCTACATCTTGAATACGTGTAGTAGTCATTACTCGACTTGCATTATTGTTATTGGGAAATGCACATTGGATGCCATTCCACGCTTGCTTACTCCATATATCATCAATCAGAACAAAATACCTGTTATTTAGTTGGTAACAGATATCATTAGTTTTGTTTGAAGCCTATTGTCAAAAAAGAATCATCCAATAAGTAAAATTATATTGTATATGAAATTTAGCAATTATCCCCACAAAAACTATGGAATACCAGAACAATGAACTATATTGATGCACAATCTTAGAGGAAAAAAAAGACTCGTCGCACACTTGAGCTGCAACACTGAAGTGGAGGACATTTGTAACCACTTACCCAATAAAGAAAACATTGTTGAACACTTTCAAATGAATATCCGATAATAATTTGGTCCCCGAGAACAAAACAAGAGGACGACACTCTAGGTCACAGAAGAACAAAGGCTGAAGCGCATGTGTCACCTGAACAGAGAAAATAATACTAGACCGGAAGAGCCACCCTGTCGAAGGAGTCTGACACCATGTCACTTGGGGAGGGTAGGTGGAGGAGTCGCCGCCGCGGGAGGCATGACACCCGACACCCGACAGGGCGGAAGCACCGCAAGAGGGAAGAACGGTTGGGGATGGGTTCACATATGAGTGTGAGAGAGGCATTTTTTTAACCTGAGACCTTAAAAATCAACGCTAATTCTGGAATCTGTTTTTTTACATGGTACAAGATGGTTGACTACCGGGAAATGGTTGGCAAAAATGAAAGTACAATTTGACTAATTTTACTTTTCACATGAGTAAAATTATGATGTCATTTTTTAGCTTGTTAATAGGTATAAATTACCGGGGCATCGTCATTCCTCTCATCAAATAAATAATTTACCTTTTATTCCCTAAAACCATAAAGTTATTTGAACTTGTACGGCATGACGAAGGATAGTTCCATCTTATCGCTTGATCGAGATATCTAGGAGGCGGAACCGCGTCCTTCTGTGAGCCAAGCGGCGAGTCCATGCCTCTTATGTCGATGACTCTAGCAACGGGATGGGGTAGGGACCCCGACGCTTTGGCTCGGAACGTTACATAGGGTGCACCCATGAAGGAGATGGTGTTGCGTCAAAATAATTTCTGCTTTTTTCCATCTTGATAGTGCTCCAACCGGTGGCATCTACAGGAAGGTGGCTCAGTCATCTCGCCGGCTCCGGATCTGGTGAGTCTTGTGCATGGCGGTCGATGTTGGTACTCCCCCGTTGGCGTTGGCACCAAGTGTTGTGGTTGTGTTTGCTCTTCGCTGTTTTGTAGTGGGTGTATGGGACTATGGGTTATGACAGGCGGTGACGTTTCTCTTCTTTGACCTCGTCGGATGAATTTGACAACGGAGGGATGTGGTGGACCTATGGAAGAACCCTGGTCGGCCACAAAGCCTCGGTGTCAGCGTTTTGCAACAATTAATCTGGTTCATGGGCTCTAAAAGCATCCTTCTATGTTAAGATGCTCCCATAGGTCGGAAAGTCATATTCTACTCGTGAGCTCAAATGCTTCCTCGTGAACAGTAAAATCAAAAAAATCTGAATTTTTTTTGGTGGTAAACTTTGATAAATGTTTTACATGCCTATCAAAATTCAGCACGAAATAACATTCGTGGAAGTCGCGGAAAAAAAAATCAACAGTCCAAAATGTATCCAAAACTAGCATTTTTGGAGCAGCGATATTTTTTTCCTGCCACGACTTCCACAAATGTTATTTCGAGCTGAAATTTTGCATGCATATAAAACATCTGTCAAATTTTACCAAAAAATCATATATTTTTTACTGTTTATGAGGAAGCATATGAGCTCAGGAGTAAAATCTCCATGTCCCCATTGATTACCCTCTTTCTCTTGTGTTGCATTGGTGGCAACGGAGACCAATGGTGGACGACCACTCGCGAGGCACATGGTTGAATTTTATTACTTCTTGCGGGGGTCCTTTGTGTGACTACGTGTATACTCCATGTAATCCGTTCCAGTAATGGAATATATGTGGTTACTTCTAATGTAAAGAAAAATAACAATGGAGGTGGTGTGTGGCTTTGATAGGATGGTACATATTTTATACTTTTCGAATTAGCTAATTGTTCCAGCCCTTATAGAATGCCACAGAAACCTAAAGTAGTTGTTCCGGTCATGTCTTTCTACCAATCGGGGAAGGTTCGTCATCTGAATGCGTTACTCAAATGCGCCTAAAATGCAAGTTTTACAAGAGTGCGCTAGAGTGCGAGGTGAGGTATCGTTCCGGCCATGTTGAACTTGAGATTAGTATAAATTGCGATAAGCACGTGGTTTGCATTTTCTTCTCGAGACAATGGAGCACTGCTCAAGCTCTAGGACTATCTTTTGGTGATCGATAACAAAAATGGTGTGTTTAGGTCTCAGTTGATTGAGACTTAACTAAGTCTAAATTAAGTAACATAACATGTACTAATAAAAAACAAAGAAAAAGGAAAAACTGAACTTTTTTTTCCGCATGGATCTCAATGTAAAATCTCATTAATATAGTATCGACTGAGACGTAATAAAGTCTTAGTCGACTAAATTTAGCAAGACTGTAAAAAAATGGAAAATAAAGAAGCATGCATTTTCATACCTTTTGTCTTGGAGATATTCTCTTACAATGCTGACAAGCTCGAGATATCCTCGTTGATCATCACCATCCAACATCGTGTTGTTTGCCCCAAGGAATTGCAGCAGCACATCAGTGAGAATCTTGATCACATTAGGGCTCCTGGACACGGACACAAATGCCGTGCAATCAAACTGGCCTTTGATCCTCTGGTAGACCTGATTGGCAAGAGTCGTCTTGCCGAGGCCTGCGCATCCGACGATGGAGACGACCCTGCGTTGGCTGGCTAGACCGGTTGCGGTTGCTGCATCGACGAGCCAGCCGACGAGCTCTTCTCTCGGGCCATCGATCCCGATGACCCTGTCCGCCTCCTCGAAGAGCGCCGGCAGCCTGGGGTCGATCGCCGTGGCGGCGCTAGGGGCAACATCCTCCAGCCGGAGCCTCTTGCGGCGGTGGCTGACCTCCACGGCGTGCTCCTTGAGCTCGGCGATCCTCCCGGCCGTGCGGTGGTAGCGCCGCACGGCCTCGATCCAGCCGGCGATCTTGCCGAGAAGACCCTCGCCGTCGGCGTCGACGTTCCGCTGGCCGAGGCCGTGCGCGACGAAGTCGTCGACGCAGTCCTCGATGTTGTAGGACAGCTCGCGCAGCTGGCCCATCCACTCGGTCACCGGCGAGGTGGGCTTCTCCAGCTGCGACAGCTCCTCGAGCGCGGCCTTCATGCTGCTCAGCTCGCCTCTCAGGGAGGTGATGCCTGGCTGCAGGCTTCTGAGCCTGCCGTACCCATCCTCCAGCAGGACGAGCTTGCTGAGGAGAGGGGCCATCACCCCCATCAGGGCGCTACTAGCCGTAGCTCCAACCATCTTGCTGCTTTGCTATGCACGTATGTGGTTTTGTGTCGAGTGTCGAGCATGGGGCACTCATCGCTCGGAATGCACATATTTATACGCTGAAGGTTGGAGGAAGAAGCAAGAAGTTTCCTCGAGTAGTACGAGAAACACCCGAGCGTACGTTCCCAAGAGTAGAAAAAATGCTTACCAAGCCCTCATTGGTCAGGAAGGCACCTTCACACCAAACACATAGGTGTTGCTTGACACATTCCAGCAACAAGTTTAATCGGTTGGTCCAAAGTCAAGACGCATACTTCAGTCATTTAGTCAGACAAAGCTTGGGCGCTTGACTCCTGCGCATCACTGGCCTAGCAATTTCGGTGACATTTACTCTTGTCAAGCGTGTGGCCACAACGTCAATTTTGTAATTTCTTCACTACTTTCATAGTAATCACTGCTTAATTGCATAGATGACATCACTAGTACTACTCCCTTCATACCAGTTTATAAGTCTTGCACGTGTATCTAGATCGTCAATTTGACTTATATAAAATAAATTATTTAATATAAAAATTATACTGTATCATTAAAAAGTAGAACATTTAAAGTTTCTAATAGAAAATAGTACACAGCTGACACCAATAGTAAATGAAATGCAACTCAAGAATCAACGTGACCATGTGTGAAAGTGGAATTTTGCACGAAAATTAGCGAGGAAATCTGTCAAACCTACCCTATTCACAAATTGTTCGAAATTAAGTTTGACATCTGCTATGTTCACGAATACCTGACAGGGCCACTAACAGGCTCACACATCATCCAGAGTAGAAGGGTTTGATGCACTTTGCTGTGCCGTTGGTGTTGTTAGGTTTCTTAGAAAAACCACTTTGTTTTAAAATATAAGGCGTGTTACTTTTTCAAAAAGGTAAACCTTTTAAGTTTGATTAAATTTGTAGAGAAATATATCAAAATCCATAATATCAAATTGGTATTTTTAGAATCACCATGAAATGACTTTTTTGTACCTTCTTGGTTAATATCGGGATGTCAATATTTCTGCTCTGAACTTGGGAGAATTAGGACACATAGTGAATTAAAAGAATTGAATGAGAGAGCTTGAGAAATTGGTGACCCGGTCAAAATTGGATGACCCCGTTCTAAATTTTACACCTCAATTAATTGTAAGGCCTTAAAAATTAGGAAGCATAGTGTATACTATAAAAGAATTGGATGAGAAAGGTTTGAGAAATTGTTGATCCGGTTAAAACCGGATTATCCAATTCTAATTGGAGACCTCAATTGAATGTGGGCTCTTTAAAACCAGGGGACTTAGTGTTATAGAGGATGAGGAAGGTTGCACCCCGGTTCATGATAAGCGGTTCTAGCGGTACTCTGGCTTGATGAACTCTTAAACTCTTAGTGCCCCTCGAAACATAATTGTCCAACCTCCACATTTTCAGAAATTTTAAGCAACTTATAAAAAATGAATAAAACTCAATATGGTTGATAGCAACTACTCTCATAAGCTTCTAGTGCCTAAACCATGCGTCAAAACTACTTAGAACCCAACAAATTTGACATGCAAATTGTTTCGGGTATTGCCGACACAACTTTGAGGCAGAATGAGGAATCGTCGCTGGGTCTTGGACAAAAACTACCTGCAATGCTCAATTATGTACGGGAAATTTGCGGGGGCACGCACGTGCCTGCCGTGACAGCCGCACAATTATCTCGCGATCCACAAAGTCGATGGATTGCACACGAGGGCACACAAAGTTTTAAGTTTTTTGTTTTTGAAAGTTACGATTTTGTCAGTCGCATGTTCAGAAACTTATGATTTTGTCGATCGCCTCGTATCAAGTTTCAGAAGTTAAAACTTAACGAATATTTAAATAACTCATCAAATCTCATATAAAATGGATCTCATTTGATAGCCCTCGTCACCCACAAACATGAATATGAAAATAAAACTAATTTGGAATGTTGTTCAAAAGATATAAAAGATTTAAAATCGAAAGTCAAAAAAAAAAGATTTTTACCCCCGCACTTGCGTACTAGAAATCCCCTCCCGAAAATTACTGGTGAAGTTGTAAGGCTCGACGTATTTTTGCTCATGAAACCGAGATTGCACATTTTTCTAAATCACCGTGTCAACTTACTTCATGACTATAAAGTCCGCACTTCGGGCCAATCACGTAGCGCACAACAACTCATTCAGCATCATCGAATACCCTGCCATCATGCTGTGAGAAAAAGGTAAATGACATTTGGATAAACTGTCCAGCATAACGCCGTCGGATGGGGCAAAGGATACCTAGTTACGGACGGATTTGGGGTGTACGATGACATAGTCCAAGGCGGCCAGACGCATGAATGGTTCTACATACATCTCACAAGGCCTAGGCGGCGACCAGAGTGGCACAATGTTGGTGGTGGGGGGGACTGGAAGGGTGCATTTACAGAACAAGTGGTAACCAGTGTAGAAGAAACTTGGTCTGGATGAGGGGATCTGAGTGGCCGGAGGTGTCGAAGTCCTATCTGGCGAAGATCCAGATGCCCTAAAACTTCTAATTTATGCTCAGTTCGCGGAAATTCTTATGCACCAACGCGTCCATAAATATTTACGGCACCATGCTATATAAGAAAAGTTTAGGACACATCTAGATGTGACATAATTAAGTCACATCTAAGATAATGTCATTTATTTTTGTTGTTCCTTTTTTTGTTGTGGATTGTCCTGGTTCTCTAATCGGGGTTATAGTTTTTTTTTAACAACGATGGGGTGTTCGTTGTTCATTTTTGTTGGCCGTACCATCTTCCTGTTATAGGTTTTTTTTAACAACGATGGGGTGTTCGTTGTTCATTTTTGTTGGCCGTACCATCTTCCTCTTTTTTGCTGTACGTTCTTTTTTTTTTGGCTGCGTGGTACGTTGTTGTTGTTTTTCGCTGTACGATTGTTCCTTTTTTTAGTTGCCAGGTAACATGGGTTGTTCTCTGTAAAAATAAGACACACCAAAATGAGATTTTTTGTACATGATTAAAAATGTTAATATTTCAATATTAAAAATACGTTTGCAAAATTTCAAAATGTTCGTAATTTACTTATGTAATTTTTCAAATTTCTGTGGAACAGAAAAGGCTGACAAAATAAATGTTCGCTGAGTATTTTGAAAAAAAAAGTTCACCGTGCATTTGAAAATTATTTAACGTTATTCAAAAAATGCTAATTACGTACTTTAATGCTCAAACTTCTATTTAAAACATCTCCCCAAAATGCTTAATGTTATTTAAAAAATATTTATGGCATATTGGAAAAAATGTTTGATGCATTAAAATATATTTAATGTTATTAACAAAATGTTCACCTTGTATGTATAAAATCTTTGCAACCAAGACTAAAATGGATCAGGCCTAGAGTTATGTATCATGGGTGGAGTTGCCACTCAGACAAAAATGCATCTCACCCCCAAGTTGTGTGCCGAGGGTGGATTTGCAGTTAGGATATAAAATGGGCAGGGTCGAGTTGCGCTTTGGGAATGGACTTGCAACTGATACAAAAATAAAGAGCCCCACCCCGAGTTGTATTTCGGGAGTGGAGGTGCAACTAAGACAAAAAGGGTCGAACACGCAGTTGGGTGTCGAGGGTGGACTTGTCGCTGGAATAAAAAGGGGTTTTGCCCAGTTGCTTATCGAGGGTGAACATGCAACTTGAACAAAAAAATGGCTCCCCTAGTTGCATGTCGGGTATGGCATTGCAACTAGGGAATAAAATGGATCGTCCCTCTCCCCCAGTTGTGTCTCGAGGGTGGATATGTAATTGGGAGAGAAAAATAGGCAACGTCAAGTTGCATATCGTGGGTGGACTTGCAACTGAGACAAAAAAACTCTTCCCACCTACATGTCGAGGGTGAAGTTGTAACTAGGACAAAAAGGGTTGGCCCCAGTTATGTGTCAAGGGTGGACTTGCAATTGGAACAAAAATGGGTCGATCCTAATTGTGTATCGAGGATGGACTTGCAACTAGAAAAATGCCCCCAATTGCATACCGGGGGTGGAGATGCAACTGTAGACAAAAAATGGATCATCCCCTCCCCAACTGCGTGTCAAGGGTGGACACGCAATTGAAATAAAAAAATGGGTAGGACCCAGTTACGTATCGAGGGTGGACTTGTAACTAGGATGAAATAAGGGCTGGCTACCCAGTTGCATGTCGGGGATGGAGTTGCGACTGGGACAAAGAGGGTCGAGCCCTAATTGCATGTCAAGGATGTACCTGTAACCGGAAGAAAGGTTAAAAGGTTCCCCTAAAAAACTGGAAGCAAGGTCCTTCAATTGCATGTCGGGGTGGGGTTGCAACATGGATAGAAAAATGGATGACCTCCTCACCAGTTGCGTGTCGAAGGTGGACTTGCAACTGGGACAAAAAATAAACAAAGCCTAGTTGCGTATTGAGTGTGGACTTGCAACTAAAACAGAAAAAGAGCCGGTCCTAATTGCATGTCGGGGGTGGAGTTGCAGCTGGGACAAAAAGGGTCGCCCCCCTAGTTGCGTGTCCAGTGTGGACTTGCAACTTGGAGAAAAATTGGTCGGACAAGTTGCGTATAGAGGATGGACTTGCAATTGGGAAAACAAAAATAGCATGATGCGGATAGAGCTACAATTGGGACAAAAAAAGGGTTATACCCTTGAATTGTGTGTTGAATGTAGACTTGCACCGAGGAAAAAAATGAGTAAACCCACTTACGTATCGAGCACAAGCCAAAGCATGCCTCTCCACAGAGCATGTCTTTTCACAACGATCTTTAAAAATAGACAATGACACGCAATAGAGCATGTTTCTTTCACCTCTACAACGCATGTCATATGAAATTGGCCACAAGCAAGAAATGACTCGACAAGTGAACAAACAGAACAAGATGATGCAACAATATATCGGCCGACGACGCGAGATTAAGAGTCTGAGAGGAACCTAAAACAACAAGATTCAACTGATATTTAGTTTGCACAAAAATTAAACACGATACTTTGATCGTGTGATCTCGCGTGGGACATTATTTAGGCAACAAAAGAAATATAAAATATAAAAATATAAAATGAAGTGTTGGTGCATGGTGCTTAAAACAATGAAGCAGAAATGGCAGATCTAGAGAATCCGTCCATTAATATGTTTTGTGTTAGCCTCAAGTATCAAGACACATGGATTCAGGACAGTCTCGTGTCAAACAATTTCACATGGATCGAGCCGCTTGAGTAAAACGGGAAAAGCAAACAAAACACGACCGGCCCTTGCCCTTGCTACTATATGATCACATGCATGCACCTAAATCCACACATGAGCTAGGTAGGAGTAGCTAGCTAGCTGGCCGCACCCTGCACCCCGGCCGCTCCTTGATCCTTTCTCGCTCAGCCTTTTTCTGCCACCACACCCACTGCATCCATGTGATGCCTCTGATCGGCCCGTGGTACATTTGCTCGCTCTCCCCAAGACCAAGACCCATCTACACACCCACCAACGTACCACATTCCTTACCAAAGAGATGCCACACTTATTACTAGTAGGAGTACCGAGTACGTGTCAACATGAGAGCATGGGGGCCTTGCATGCTCATAATACTAGGACATGGAACCACTCTCCACTGCCTCGCCAAATCATTAGTTGCCCATTCCCACGAAAAAGTGGTGATCTTTCTTTTAAAATGCAGTACTAACGGAGTATGTTTGTATTTCCTCACGGGGTGAATTTTTTTCTTCAAGGTTACAGAAGTTACTTAATACACGGTGGTCCTTTATGTAGCCATTCAACAGTGCTACTTTTAGTATGACTAAATGTTAACGAGCTCTGTTGAGAATGGAGGAGCAAATCGATACTCCCTTCTTTTCGGTTTATAGAGCTCATCTTGAAAATTTCAGATTTCCAACTCATTTTGAGTCTAAATGAGTTAAAGTGCTTTGAGTCTCATACCATATTTAATTCATAGAGATAAGACAAAGGAAATTAGTGGCTACGCATCCATCTTTTTTTACATGCATTATGCAAGTCCAATGAAAGGGAGGGTGCTACATTTATTGCTTTGAAAATCGAATATGTGAGAAATATTTCATTGGCTAGTTAAAACTAGTGCCATCCACTCACAATCCACCTTGGTTGATGAGATTTTAGATTTAAGCCCTATAAACCGGAAAAAAGGAAGTAATTACAGAAAGCGCACATCGACGTGAAAGAGTTAGGAAGTGGTTCGGTTTTACTGTTCTAAATAAAAAATTTCACATGCAACCCGTTGTATGACTATCTTCCAACCTTAAACTCCTCACACACATTTATTAGGGAGATGGAACAAGGTTTTTTTATGTCACTGGCCCTGTTTGGATCCATGGGTTAGAGTTAGAATTGATTAGATTGGACAAAACTAACCCTAAAACATCCAAACAGGAGGGTTAGAGTTGGTTAGATGCATCTACCCCACCCAAAAAAACTAACCCATCCAAGAGGTTCTTATTTGGGTTAGAGTTATGTGGGACCCACACTTTTTTATTCACAGCCACACCTGATCCTCCCCATCCCCCGTCCGCACCAAGCCGCCCACGACCCCGACCTCCAGTCTCCCCGCCCCCCGCCCCCAACCCGCCTCCCCACCCCCGACCTCCACCTTCTCGCCCTGGCCCCCATCCCCCCCATCCCTCCTGCCGTCTCCCCACCCCTCCGGTCGCCGCCCCTTCGCCCATCCCGCCGGCCCGCCGCCCCCCTGCCCTCATCTCGCCAGCCCTCCGCCCCATGTGCAGCAATGGAAAAACGCCCCGTCGCCGCAAGGTTTGAAAGAAACCTTGAGCCGTGCACATGCCAAAGTTAGAAATGCCGTTGAGCGATCATTTGGAGTGTTGAAGATGAAATTTAGGATTTTATTGAACATGCCAATATTTCCAGAGGACAAGCAAAGTAGAGTTATTGTTGCTTGTATGTCTCTTCATAATTTCATTCGTGAGAGCAGAATTGCGGATAGGAAATTTGATGCTCGTGATGCGGATGAAAATTACAACTCAATGCCTAGTTCTTATGCATCTGCATGGCCAGAGTTGTTGAAGATGTCAACATGAATGCCTTCCGTGATGAGTTAGCTCATGCTTTGTTCCACGGAGTGTAATATTTTTGAAATTTCGATTGACGACTTGTACGTTTAAGTGGGACATCTCATTTGTATGGACAAATAAATTTTATCATGTTTTGTATGCTTGATTTGTAAAGAATGTTCGTTTATGCAAATTGTGAGCGAGAGGAGGTCACACAAGGACCGGCCACATCAAATCCGGCACGAAATAGGATCCAAAGTAGCCAAATGATTGACAAAAAGCATTTATTGTCAATCTAACTTTATGATCCAAATACTTTTTGGTTAGAGTTAATTTAGAATTAGTTCAGGATTAGAATCTAACTTTAATCTCTAGCCGAGTTAGAGTATCCAAGCATAGTCACTGGGAGATGGGGCAAGATAGTCAAACACTAATGGACACCCCCGTAAACTAAGTCAAAAAAGCCCACAAAAGAGGGGGCGCCAGTGAGTGAGTGAGTGAATGAGTGAGTGTGAGGTGATGAAAAGGCATGCATGCATGCATAAAGAGCCAAACGGATGTGAGCTCATGACACTTTTTTCTGCTTATATCATCTCATATCTTCTTGATGCCGGCTCGGCCAGCCATGTCAATGTGATCCTACCCCTACATCTACATGTACATGCATGAGGTGGTTAGTAGGGACTAGGGAGTACTTGCCAATGCCATGCCCCCATGGATCCCACTCCAAACGCATCGCTCAGCTAGCTGATATGATATGTAGCTCCACTCACTCACTCTTTTCTGATCTCACCATGGCCATCACCGTCAAATAATGCCTCCTGAGCCCTGACCAGTGCTCAGCTCACCTCAAGCAGTACGCCTTGACTCTTCTTGAGCCATGGATGCCAAGGGATCCGGCGCCCAAGAAGGAGAGGAGGAGACCGGGAGCACCATGGCCGGCAACGCCGGCGCCATGACGGTGGCGAGGGAGTACCGGCGGGGGAACTGGACGCTGCCGGAGACGATGCTGCTGATCGAGGCCAAGAAGCGGGTGCACGAGGACCGGCACCCAGCGGACCTGGGCCTGGCGCGCTGGCGGTGGGTGGAGGACTACTGCTGGCGCGCCGGGTGCCGGCGCAGCCAGAACCAGTGCAACGACCGGTGGGACAACCTCATGCGGGACTACAAGAAGGTGCGCGCGTACGAGCACGCCAGAGCCGCAGCGGAGGCGCCGAGCTACTGGGCGATGGCGAGGGCGGAGCGGAAGGTGAGGTACCTCCCCTCCAACCTCCTGCGCGAGATTTACGAGGCCATGAGCGAGATCGTCGAGCGGCGGATGGGCTTCTACGGCGCCGGTGGGACGTTCTTGGGCGCACCGCCGCCACCGGTGGTCAGCACCAGCCTCGTCAGCGTCCCTATGCAGGCCTCGCCGCTGGCCCAAGTCCTTCCCCGACCTTTGGGTACGCCTCATGCATCCTCTGTCTCTTTGGCCGTTGCATTTTGATCACGAGTTTTCGGATTACCATCTCATCTGTCGTACTGATGGTCACATGGTTGGTTGGTTTCTTTCATGGCCAATCAAGACCAAGAAACGCGTTGCAGCTCGGAGTCGCCGGAGAGGAAGAGGCTGCGGCCGTCGCTGGACGGCGACGGCCAGCCGGGGAGCAGCATGCCAGCGTCGGCCGCAGGAAACAACGATCGCCACCACCAAGAGCCCCAGGGCGACGACAGGGAGAGCTCCGACGACGTGGAGGAGCAGGACGAGCTGAGCGGGGCGATCGGGCAGTGCGCGGCCATCCTGTCGGGCGCGCTGGAGAGCCGGGAGGCCGCGGAGGAGCGGCGGCACAGGGAGGTGATGGCGGTGGAGGAGCGGCGCAGCGTGGCCCGGCAGGCGCGCCGCGAGGCCGGCGAGCAGTGCATGGCCGGGCTGGCGGCCGCCGTGGGCCAGCTCGCCGGCTCCATGCTCGCGCTCGCCGCCAAGCACGAGGGCCCCGCCGCGCCCAAGTGAGACAAGCAAACAAGCCCCGGCCACACCAATAATCCAACGGGATCTCTCCATCTCTCTCTCTCACTCGCTCACGATGATGCTGACCCGCGCCGCGCGCGTGCAGTGATCGAGTACGCAGCAGCATGCATGCATGCATGGATGCTCATCTTGCGTGCACGGAGCTCGAGACCAGTGCGCGCTACGATCGGCGAGCCTGGGGAGGCAGGGCCTTGCATGTGATTGACATGTAGCTACAACGCCAGACCGGCAGCGATTGCTAGGGATCCATGCATGAATCCATCCATGGCACGTACATACGCACGTACATGGAGCTTAATTAGTACTGTACTACGTATATACTTTGTTCATGTGCTGGTTTGTTGGGGTTTATGCTTGCATGCATGCATGCATGCCGTATTGCCGTTCATGATTCGACGGTGGTGTGTGTGATCGAGTGATGGCGTGCCGGCTGCATGAGGGTTTAGCATCTGAAAACGTCTTTAGAGGATATTTGTGTTTATGTGTAGCTTAGCATCCAAAAGGTATTTGCTTGGCCGAAACAGTTGAAAGAACCGTCAAACGTACATATGTCCAATGCACAAACAGGAGGGGACGTCCTTTCTCTTTTTGACCCATGCACTGTTTCAATCTCTATGCTTCTTATTAACGGAATGTTACTAGCTCTCCTGTTAACTTTAAAAAAAGAAATGTACACATAGTTACATACGGTCCATGGTTTAAAACCTAGTTAGGCATCACAAGTCGATCCTAACCCAATCCCCACTCCACTCACTCGACGTTACTACTCAATCATATGAATTACTCCAGATGCTCCTGCTACTGTCCAATTCCTAAGGTCTCGAAAATAAGATCCACCGCACCCCTTTCGTTTAGGACAACACTCCTACCAAAAACTCTACCATTTCTCTGTTCCCACAGGCTCCAGCTGACAAGCATAACTAGCGTGTGAAACCCTTTACAGGTGCTCTTGATGATTCGCTTCCAAGCCATTGACCACAACTCCACCAGTGTTGCGTGTTGAGTTGGACACAGATGTGCCTCCAATCCCATCCTAGAGAAGCAAAGGAACAGTATCCGCCTCGCAAAAACACAATGAATCAAGATATGGTCTACCATGTCCTCTTCTTGATTGCACAAGTAGCAAGGCGAGGTATGGTCTTGCAGCCCGTGTCGTGTCCGATGTCCACAACCGGTATTGTACCGCCAACCACATAAAGATCTGGCATGCCAGGGGCCCCAACTCTTTCAGATGGCTGCATAAGACTGGAATCTCGTACCTCCTTCACATCGCATCCTATAGGCCGATGATGTCGTGTAGGCTCCTTCCACATTCCAAGCCCAGATCGGCCTGACCTCACTTTCCGGATTGATCTCCACCTCGATGAGAATCTCCCATAGCATGATGAACTGAGTCAATCTTTCGGTGCACATCTTTCCAACAATATCATTTGTCCAAGCATGCATGTGTAGAGATTCTATACTTACTAATTTAAAACCTAGTGTATAATTAGTTGTAGGATGTGACCATGGAGAATCTATTCTTAATAATTAAAAAAGGCACTCTTGAACCGTCATGTCATTTTGCAGAACAAAACCTTTTTTTTGTCGGGAAAAACTCATGATGTTTCTAGTAGTGCACACACAGTTTAATTTTAAGTCAGATTTTAATTTTTACATAAATCCCCCTAATGTCTCATGTAATCAACCCACTAGCTAGTTTTAAGTAAAAAAATTTGCAAAAAAAACTACTGATATTTGGCTTAATCAACCGCAGTACATATCAAATGCTTTTAGAAATATTCGTATCTTCTAGACAATAATTCCAAATTCAACATGTTATATATATGGAATTTGAGTAAAAATGTGTAGAATCTAAATATGATATTGTTTTACTTGTTAAACCTTTAAAATGCTAATTAGGATGCACCCTTAATCAATAGCACATGATCAATTTTTCTTTCACATCGGTGCCTACACATACTAGAATTAAACACTAAGCAAAACCAAGATTAGAGACAAAAAATAATCATCTATAACCATGCATGCAAGCCTCGCCAAAATCTCCTAGGAAAAAAGTAGTGTGTTAGCACTGAGGTCACCATTGGAGAGGGTGGGAAGGAGGATAAGTGGCAACATATATGGGATGCCATTTGTTGAAACAGAGGACATGGACATATTGATGTCTTGAGTCATGATTATTGGGTTAGGTGAGAGTGGTATTTTTCCCCGTTGCAAACGTACGCGCTCTTTTTGCTAGTAAAAGTAAAAAAAGTTGGTGATGAATATAAAATGTTGATTAGCCCAATTATAAAGAAGGGTGTTCCCCAATATTCCTACATCTATGGGTAATCTACTCAAGGCGACGTAACCTGACTAACAACAACCCCCCCACACACACATACACACATTTCACTGACGTGGGCCCCTCCCACCTCCTTTCGTCCAATCACAATCCTCCATGTCGTCTGGTATGTAAAAACTGTATGTAAGTTTACATAGGTCTAACATTACTTGGGTATTCCCTCTCAACTTTTGGGTGTCTTGAAGGTGTGCCTTATGTTCCTTCGCCAGTAAAGATTAGGCTTAACAAAATATTTCATCGTAACTCTAGGGTCTAGGGTTTGAAGAGGGGGGGGGGTCTCACATTGCAAATAGGCTTTTGCTATCCATCTTTGGTGAACCGTGGCTCATAGCACATGGTGGGCATTTTGATCTTGTGCACTATAGTTGAGTATTATATAGGTTCGTCACTCCTCAATAACCCTTAAACCATCTCACGTATCACACACTATCCCGATCAGAATGAGGCATCATCCCCCTATCGTCACATTGATCCAGTTGTCATGTGTCGGTCGTCCCCTCTCCCTACTCTACGGTGTCGTCGTTGCCTCCATCTCCTGGTTGTGCGGCATCTAATCCCTTCTGCACGGGTGTGGTCGAGAGCATGGCAATGGACCATGTTTGCTAGCATCAGTGGAGGAAGTGAGGAGGTTCGCCAGGCAATCTATGATCGAGGAAGGAGCTCGATTTTGCGGATGGCGCAAGACTCTCGGATCTTCGGATGGCGTGCGAGGATACCCTATCTGTCACATCCCTGACGGAGCAAAGAAGCCGGCGGCCACTTTGTCCACGACAGCAACGATGACTCTCGCCTGGGCTACCTCTAAACCCATATGTGGTATTACAAATACTAACATTTGCAAAATAATGCTTAATAATGTCTGTTAATAAAGCCATTTATAATCTTATATATGTTACTATTAGCGTAGCCAACCAAATACACATAGTTGCATCAAACTAAATACACATAGAGTACCACAACATTGAGATCACAAACGATTCCAAAGATGAACATGACTAGTTGTTCCTCTTGGTAATCTCTTGCACCTCTACACATTCTCTCTCTCTCTCTCTCTCTCTCTCTCTCTCGGAATTGCCCTTGGAAAGCTTCTTCACAAGGTTGGCAACAACCTCGTAGATGGAGGCTTGAAGCTCATCGAAAAGCTTATGGTCTCTGAATACAACACCTTCTTTGCATCATGTAGAAACCGTGTAGTCTCTCGCATAGGAACATTAGAGCAAGAGACAAAAATCCCCAAATGGAGAAAAGAAGAAGAAAATCCCAACGATGGGTACCTCTTCGTTGTGCATACCTCTTCATCGTTTGGACACACGCCCAAAACATGGGCATGGTTTAATGACTACATCATCAAGCATCCACCATGAAGGCATTGGCTTCGGAGAGAATGAAGATGTTCGTGCGAAGAAGAACATTGTGTGGTGTGAGGACAAATAACAGAAGAGCAACGGCGGAGCTATGTGTGTTACAGGGGGCATGCCCCCCCCCCCAAGATTAGACAAATCTTTGAAGAATTTATTTCATAGGTGCTAAGATTAAAGCTTAGTGTAGTCATTTGCCCCCCTTGCCCCCAGCCATACTAAGCTAGCTCCGCCACTACAGAAGGGTATGGTTGGAGGGGTATATAACATGGTAAGGATATAGTGATAACCACATTCATTCCTAGTTTCTTTGTTCCATAGCATGAGATGCTAACATGGAGGACAGAAAACCAACTTCGTTAATTCACAGTCTAGCTCACTTTTTTCCTTTTCTTCCATTAGTAAAACTTCTTAGATTTAAGAACTTATGTGTGAATGTATCTTGTGTACTTCTAGAATCTATATTGGTTGTGAACGTATGTGCGAATATATCTTGTGTACTCATATAATTTGTGTTTGTTGTGAATGTATGTAAATATGGCATCATAAAGCCTTGTGCGATGTGAATCCCTTTGCACACGGTTAAGCAACATAAGCTGTGTGGACTGATATTCAACAAGCATGATATTTTGTGATCCCCATTTGAAATGAGAAACGTCAATGCAAATATAGATTTTACATTGTCCGTCTACGACCAGGGCAATATTGCAAGACATGTGCAGACAACCATTTGCTATGTGGCATCTACATCAGCTACATGCATCGATTACCATTTGGGTTGAGAGGCTTTACCCGTGTGAGATGTGGTGTTTTGTACTAGTACTCCTCTTTACATCTCCCCTCCCATCCATGGTGAACGGAGATCACGTGACCAAAGGAGACCTTATGCTTGCATATTAAGCATTGTGCTCTAATGTGCCTTGTGTTACTTTGGATTGAAAGTTAGATTCTTCTTCTCTTCTACGTCTCTTGCTTATGCGGATGCCGGAGAAAACTAGGGAGATGCATAGTGGCCTTGCTTCATATTGCTAATCTTGAGTTTGCCTTTTTTTCTCTTGTTTATGATGATTCCCTTGCATCTCATCATCCCTATCTTATAGTTCAAAACTTCAAATATACTCCAAGCTGGTGTTGTTTGTTTTGTTCTCTATTTGAGCATAGTCATTGTGTCTTAACCAACATGAATTTTCTGCCATATTTCCATTGTGGTTTTTTGTTTAGTTGCCATATGAGATGAAAAAATAGTTTTCCAATGCATCTTCAACTGATGATGTCTTCTTCTGCCACACAATGGATGTTGTTGTTGATCTCTTCTTCCATAAACAACCATGAAGGGGTCGATCCGAAGGGTGAAAGAGGTCGGTGGTGGTTTGGTGATGACCCACAAGTATAGGGGATCCATCATAGTCCTTCCGATAAGTAAGAGTGTCGAACCCAACGAGGAGCAGAAGGAATTGACAAGTGGTTTCAGTAAGGTATTCTCTGCAAGCACTGAAATTATCGATAACAGATAGTTTTGTGATAAGATAATTGGTAACGAGTAACAAGTAATAAGTGTAGCAAAGGTGCAGCAAGGTAGCCCAATCCTTTTTGTAGCAAAGTGAAGCGCTCCCGAGGACACATGGGAATTTTCGTCAAGCTAGTTTTCATCATGCTCATTTGATTCGCGTTCGTCCTTACTTGGACAAACCTCCCACTTATGATTAACCTCTCTCGCAAGCGTCCGCAACTATGAAAGAAGAATGATAAATCTAACCATAGCATGAAACATATGGATCCAAATCAGCCCCTTACGAAGCAACACATAAACTAGGGTTTAAGCTTCTATCACTCTAGCAACCCATCATCTACTTATTACTTACCAATGCCTTCCCCTAGTCCCAAATAATGGTGAAGTGTTATGTAATCGACGTTCACATAACACCACTAGAGGAGAGACAACATACATCTCATCAAAATATCAAACGAATACAAAATTCACATGATTACTTATAACAAGACTTATCCCATGTCCTCAGGAACAAACGTAACTATTCACAAAGCATGTTCATGTTCATAATCATAGGATTATTAATTATCATGAAGGATATGAACATATGATCTTCCACCAAGTAAACCAACTAGCATCAACTACAAGGAGTAATCAACACTACTAGCAACCCACGGGTACCAATCTGAGGTTTGAGACAAAAATCAGATACAAGAGGTGAACTAGGGTTTGAAGAGGAGATGTGCTGATGAAGATGTTGATGGAGATTGACCCCCTATCGACGAGAGGATCGTTGGTGACGACGATGGCTTTGATTTCCCCCTCTGGGAGGGAAGTTTCCCCGGCAGAACAGCTCCGCCGAAGCTCTAGATTGGTTCTGCCCAAGTTCCGCCTCGAGACGGCGACGCTTCGTACCGAAAGCTCTCTTCTGATTTTTTTTCCAGGTCAAAACCCTTCATATAGCAGAAGATGGGCATCGGGGACCTGCCAGATGGGTCACAAGCCACCTAGGCGCAGCCAGGGGGTGGCCGCGCCTGGCAGGCTCGTGACCTCCTGGTAGGCCCCCTCTGGTATTTGTTTCGCCCAATATTTTTTATATATTTCAAAACAATTCTCCGTAACTTTTGAGGACTTTTGGAGTTGTGCAAAATAGGTCTCTCAGATTTGCTCTTTTCCCAGTCCAGAATTCCAGCTGCCGGCATTCTCCCTCTTCATGTAAACCTTG
Source organism: Hordeum marinum (assembly GCA_022496015.1). Taxonomy (NCBI): domain Eukaryota; kingdom Viridiplantae; phylum Streptophyta; class Magnoliopsida; order Poales; family Poaceae; genus Hordeum; species Hordeum marinum. The sequence goes on from CM039675.1 coordinate 9,096,351, forward strand.
TAAAATAAGAGAGAAAAGGCATAAATATTGTACCATAACATGTGATAACAGCCCATAATGCAATGAATATCAATATAAAAGCATGATGCAAAATGGACGTACCAACTCCCCCAAGCTTAGACCTCGCTTGTCCTCAAGCGAAAGCCGAGATTGATAAATATGTCCACAAGTTTAGAGATAGAGGTGTCGATAAAATAAAATACGGACATGAGGGCATCATGATTATTTTGAGAACAACAACACTTATTGATATATAATTTCTTATGCTAGAGTAACAATTCATTCACAGGGTAAAAGTATGAACCAAGAACTTTATTGACAACTAACGAACTGTGCTCTCAGTCATTGAAGAAATTTGCAATTTATCATAACATCAGAAAGAGTCAATATAAGAACTTGTAAAGCAAATCCACATACTCAATCATATTTTAGTCTTTAACAATTGCTAACACTCACACGGTACTCATGGGATCAAAGCGTCAATTGGACACAAAGAAAGATAGGGGCTTATTGTTTTGCCTCCTAACTACTCACCTCAAGGGTGATGTCAACAATAATAACTCATGATCACCCACATACGAGTGGATATATGTGTTTAGATCATTCCCCAACACATAATGCTTGCCAAGTGAAAAAGGAAAAATATAGGAAGTGGTGAAGATCAGCATGACTCTTGCATAAAGGTAAATACTTATAAAGTAAATGTAACAGATAGGCCCTTCGCAGAGGGAAGCAGAGATTGTCATGCGCTTTTTGTTTATGGACGTGCAAACCCTTGATGCAAAGGAACGTCATGTTGTCTTGCCCTTTGTGATAGCAACCTTTATTATGCAGTCTGTCCCTTTTATTTCTTTACTATCACAAGTTCGTACAACGCTTATTTTCCTTTACAATAAAAGATCATACATATTTAGGAGCAATTCTTATTGCTTTTTGCACCGATGATAACTTACTTGAAGGATCTTACTCAATCCATAGGTAGGTATGGTGGACTCTCATGGCAAAACTGGGTTGAGGGTATATGGATGCACAAGTAGTATCTCTACTTGGTGCGGAAGTTTTGGCTAATATCAGGTGGAAGCAAGCACTACATGTTGATGGATCTATAACAATATAACTTCTATACGAAAATAAGCAAACATAACCTATTATGTTCTCTTCCTTGCCCAACATCAACTTCTTAGCATATACTCCCTCTGTCCCAAAATAAGTGACGCAAATTTATAACTAAGTTAGTACAAATTTTGTACTAAAGCAGCGACACTTATTTTGGGACGGAGGGAGTAATATTTTAATGAGTCCTCACAATCATAAAAGATGTCCAAGATAATATATTTTATATGTCAACCTCTCTTTCTTTATTACTTCCTTTTAGTTGCCCCAATGACCAATCACTATGTTTGTCAACTCCCAATAAATTTCAACCGACATACTTCTTGTATATGAAGTCATCACTCCCCATAAGATTATCATATATAATCTTTGCTTTTATTCTATCCTTCTTTTATTTCTTATTTATTTTTCTCAAGATCATAGCAAGCAAGCAAATCCCTCACATCAAAACTATTATTTATTATATAACTCTCGGACTGGCTTACATAAGGGGAACAATTAGAAAAAACTCAAAGCTAGATCATACTAAAATTTTATTCTACTAGATCAAGATAAGACCAAAAGGATCGAACTAAGAAAAACAAGAAAAGGAAAAGGTGTGATGGTGATATGATACCGGGGCACCCCCCTAAGCTTGGCACGATCCAAGGGGAGTGCCCATACCCATGTGTTTAGATGTCCTTCTTTGGAGGTGATGGTGGTGGAGTTATTGATGAGGTTGGAAGCTTGCCCTCCGTCTTCCAAGGCATAGGCTCACCATCATAAAAAGATGAATGAGTCTCCGGAATCCTCAGATCTGCAGCCAAACTCATTCTCTTAAATCTGTATTCATACTCACAGTTTTGGTTTTGCAGATCATAGATCTAGGCTTGGAGATGCTCGATTTTCTCGTAAAGCTTGAAGATGTGCTCCCCGATGTCCTTGGTGTCCAGCTTATGTTTATGGGTAAACTCTGAGATCATCATATGGTTGGCATTGAGTCCACATTCCACCATCCCTTGGCACTTGAAGACTTCGTGCTCCATTACTTCGAGGCTTGTTTCCACGCTTCCGGTGTTCTTTGGCCCTTCAATGTCACGGATGTGCAGCACCCCCTCACGCATCTCAATGGATTGAGGGTGTCGCAACACCTCCGCAAGATAGGGGTTGATGACCTTCTCGAAGAACTTGTCCTTCGGAGCACTTGGGGGCGTCATGACGATCTAAATCAGTCTGAAGAACAACAACAAAGAAAATAGAGGATTTTCCATGGTATGATGGTCAAAACCCTTGGGAGATTATATAATAAATTTTTACCGACCCAAAGGAGTATACCACAAGAAAACGAAGTCCGGAGGGTGCACGAGGTGGTCGCAAGCCACCTAGGCGCGGCCAGGGGTGCCCGCGCCTAGCAGGCTTGTGGCCTCCTCGTACATCTTTCAGACTACTTTAAATTTTCCTAATTTATTAAATATTCCAAAACCGACAAAATTGCTATTGGGAAAGTTTTGGGGTCTGTTTGCTTACCGTACCACATACCTATTCCTTTTCGTAGTCTAAAACATTCCGGTAGGTCTCCCTAATATACTCCTCCGGAGTTATGGTATTGATAATATTGGTTTCAACATTTATGGGAGTACTTGAGATATAATGTTTGATTCTTTTCCCGTTTACCACCTTCGGATTTGTGCCTTCGGTGTTGTTGATCTTGATGGCACCAGAACAATATACCTCCTCGACAATCTAGGGCCCTTCCCATTTAGAGAGAAGTTTTCCTGCAAAAAATCTTAAACGAGAATTGTATAGCAAGACATGGTCACCTACATTGAATTCACGCTTTTGTATCCTTTTATCATGCCATCTCTTAACCTTTTCTTTAAACAACTTGGCATTCTCATAGGCCTCTATACTCCATTCATCAAGTGAGCTAATGTCAAATAACCTCTTCTCACCAGCAAGTTTGAAATCATAATTGAGCTCTTTGATTGCCCAATAAGCTTTATGCTCTAGTTCTAGAGGTAAGTGACATGCTTTACCATAAACCATTTTAAACGAAGACATACCCATAGGGTTTTTGTAAGCAGTTCTATAAGCCCATAATGCATCGTCAAGTTTCTTAGACCAATTCTTTCTAGATCTATTAACAGTCTTTTTCAAGATCAATTTATTTTCTCTATTGCTTAATTCTACTTGAGCACTAGATTGGGGATGATAAGGAGATGCATTTCTATGATTAACGTCATACTTAGCAAGCAATTTACGGAAGACACCATGAATAAAGTGTGAACCACCATCTGTCATGAAATATCTAGGGACTCCAAATCTAGGAAAAATAACTTCTTTTAGCATTTTAATAGAGGTGTTATGATCAGCACTACTAGTTGGAATAGTTTCTACCCACTTACTAACATAAGCAACAACAACTAGAATATGAATATACCCGTTGGACGTTGGAAAAGGTCCCATATAATCGAAACCCCAAACATCAAATGGTTCAATAACAAGAGAGTAATTCATAGGCATTTCTTGACGTCTACTAATATTGCCAATTCTTTGACATTCATCACATGACAAGAAAAACTTACGAGCATCCTTTAAGAGAGTAGGCCAATAAAACCCAGATTGTAATACCTTGTGTGCAGTTCTATCTCCAGCGTGGTGTCCTCCGTAGGCCTTGAAATGACACTTCTGTAGGATCTATTCCTGTTCATGCTCAGGTACACAACGTATAATAACACCATCTACTCCTTTTTTATAAAGGTGAGGATCATCCCAAAAGTAATGTCTTAAATCATAGAAAAACTTTTTCTTTTGTTGGTATGTGAAACTAGCCGGTATAAATTTAGCAATAATGTAATTAGCATAATCAGCATACCATGGAGCATTACACGAAGCATTTATGACAGCTAATTGTTCATCAGGAAAGCTATCATCAATAGGTAGTGAGTCATCAAGAACATTTTCTAACCTAGACAAGTTATTCGCTACGGGGTTATCAACACCCTTTCTATCAACAATATGCAAATCAAATTCTTGTAGCAGAAGAACCCATCTGATAAGTCTATGTTTAGCATATTTCTTTTCCATAAGATATTTAATAGCAGCATGATCAGTGTGAATAGTTACTTTGGAATCAACAATATAAGGTCTGAACTTATCACAAGCAAACACAACTGCTAAAAATCCCTTTTCAGTGGTAGCATAGTTTCTTTGAGCGTTGTCTAGAGTTTTACTAGCATAATGGATAACATTTAGTTTCTTATCAACTCTTTGTCCTAGAACAACACCAACGGCATAATCACTAGCATCACACATAATTTCAAAGGGTAGGTTCCACTCAGGTGGTTGAACAACAGGTGCAGAAATCATGGCATTCTTAAGAATTTCAAATGCTTCTACACAATCATCATTAAAAACGGATGGAACATCTTTTTGCAAAAGATTAGTGAGAGGCCTAGAAATCTTAGAGAAGTCTTTAATAAACCTCCTATATAAACCAGCATGACCAAGGAAACTTCTTATACCTCTGATATATGTAGGACACATCATTTTTTCAATAGCATCAACTTTGGCTTTGCCAACTTCAATACCTCTTTCAGAGATTTTTTGTCCCAAGACAATACCTTCATTCACCATAAAGTGGCACTTCTCCCAATTCAAGACAAGATTAGTTTCTTTGCATCTCTGCAAAACTCGATCAAGGTTGCTCAAACAATCATCAAAAGAAGTTCCGTGAACGGAAAAATCATCCATGAAAACCTCAACAATCCTCTCACAAAAATCAGAGAATATAGTAGTCATACATTTTTGAAAGATAGCAGGTGCATTGCATAAACAAAAAAGCATACGTCTATAAGCAAAGGTACCGAAAGGGCAAGTAAAAGTGGTCTTCTCTTGGTCCTCTTTTGACACAGGTATTTGAGAGAACCAGAATAACCCTCTAGAAAGCAAAAAAATTGTGTTTGGATAGTCTTTGTAGAATTTGATCAACAAAAGGTAGAGGGTAATGATCTTTCCTAGTAGCTTTATTTAATTTCCTAAAATCATTACCATTCTATACCCTGTAACAATTCTTTGCGGGATCAATTCATTTTATCATTAGGAACTACGGTAATAACTCCTTTCTTAGGGACACAACGATCGGGACTAACCCATCTACTATCAACAATAGGATAAATAATACCTGCCTCCAAAAGCTTTAACATTTTAAGATTTAACCGTCGTTGGTGATCAACAAGTGGTTTAGCATCGGGCTCCATATTAATTTTATGCTGACATAGAGTGAGACTAATGCCCTTAAGATCATCAAGAGTATATCCAATAGCAGCATGGTGCTTCCTCAGAGTTTCAATAATCTCTTTTCTTCATGCTATGAAAGGTTAGCACTAATAATAACATGATGTATCTTCTTTTCATCAAGATAAGCATATTTCGGAATGTTCGATAATTGTTTAAGCTCAAACACGGGATCACCCTTGGGTGGAGGAGGATCCCCAAGTATTTCAACAGGCAAGTTATGTTTCAAAATAGAGTGCTGATCAAAGAAAATCTTATCTATTTCATTTCTTTCACATGACTAAGGTCCAGATTCCCAACATTAGTTTGCCCTCAAAGATTTCCTGAGCTAAACCGTATAAGTTCTACATGCATTGGTAACCGAGTAATTTATTTCTGAACTTTTGATCCTCTTGAGTTGTATTTTTAGATGAAAAAAATCAGGACTTATTGCAATACAGTATGTTAACATCACAATGTGAATGATACATAAGTAGAAAATCCTTAGACCATCCCTTGTGTTGCGTCGACTCGAAGCATAAAGGTAATGCTTGGAACAAATGAGCCTTTCCCTATAGTGTATAGCATCGATGATTTGGACCCATCCTTAGTTAAAGAAAATGATTAGCAAGACAAAATTGAGGTGTGCTTTTTGTGATGGTTCCCTTTTCTTGTCTTCCAAACTCATCTACGAACCATCCAGACTAGAAAGGTTTGACCCGCTTTGCTGCGCCGTTGGTGTTGTTGTGTTTTAATAAATTTTTACTCCATCTATTTCAAAATGTAAGAATTGCTAGTTTTTGAAAAGTCAACCATCTTTAAGTTTGACCAAATTTATAGAGAAATATATCGATATCCATATTACCAAATGGGTACCACTAGATTCTTGCTGAAATAATTTTTCATATTTTATTTGTTTAGTATTGTGGATGGCGATATTTTTGCCTCTGAAGTTGGTCGAAGTTGAAGAAATTTGACTTTTAAAAAAACTAATACACCTTATATTTTGAAACATAGGGGGTATTTGGTTTGGCGAGTGGTGGAGATGATGGGGTGTGTTTTCTTTTTGTTTTCATGCGGTGTTTTAGTAGGTCTTTCGCGGTGTGATTCGGTGTTATACCCATACTAATGTGAGAAAATGTTGACGATTCTTTTTTCTAGGTGATGGGATGGTGAGCGGTATTGATAAGTTTATTGTTTGAAATAATTGTGACACGGTCAAAATTGTGAACTAAATCCAAAATTGAATACTTCAATCAATGAGAGAGCTTCAAAATTAAGAAGCATATTGAATGAAAATAACTGAATAATAAAACTCCTTGAGAAATTATTGACCCTGTCAAAATCAGGTGAATCAGTTTCAAATTAAAAACCTCAATTGATCGTAAGGCCTTAAAAATTAAGGAGAATAGTATATTAACTAGACTAGATTCGCCACGAGCAATGGCAAATCTCTCCACTCGCCGCTAAAAAATGAAATCCCCATAGAATCGCAGCTTTAGCAAGACACGTTGTTAAGAAAGAGAGTGGCAAAGTTGGTTCTATCGATCATCAACAAGGCTACAGAGTCCAGCTTCACCTTCCTAGCAGTCTGAGAAATAAATCTATGATTAGCCAAGTCAGCAAGACATTGCAAAATAAAAACTATTTCATTTGTGAAACTTTTTTGGATAATTAATCCTATTAGTAGGACACATGGAAATGTTGAATACTTTATCTGATCCATATTAATTGTCGATGATTTTGTAGAACTTCATACTAAATCGGTGATAATTAATATGGACCACGGGGAGTGCCCTTTCTTTGCCTTTCGGGACAACCTTGGTGGGACTTACCAGTGGATATGTGTGACCATCAGATTGTTCCTCACTCTTAGGGTTCAAAACCTCGCATAAATTCTATAATCGTGGCATCAAAATTCCGAACAGACCCTCCATTTCCTTCCCGGCGGACGAGGTGCGCACCTCGGGAAGGAGGAGAAGTGTCCACTCTCATTAGTGTTTTTGAAGAGTGGAATTGTTGATATTGTTCAAAATTATACTCCCTCCGTCCGTAATTACTTGTCGCATAAATAGATAAAAATAGATATATCCAGAACTAAAATACATCTAGATACATATATTCTTATAACAAGTATTTTCGAACGAAAAAAGTACCATACAATAGGTGGGACATCCATAAAAAATGGTGGATGTCTCGCTTAATGCTTAGCATAATTCCAAGCATCTTCACCACCATCCAAATTACTGTTGTCGGAGTCATCCTTGGCCTACATTATGTTCGTGGTCGCCCATACCGCCATGCTTGTGACCGTCCTCGACGCATCTATGCCCGGCCATGGCGTCGCCGCGGCCGGCCTGTTGATGCTGAAGTGAAAAAAATTGAATAAAAAGTATGTATCCAATAATATTTGAGTCCGTTGTTAAGAAACTGTGAATACTGGGATATGATGACTCTGAATTTACACGTCAACTGTCCAGCCTCCGTATCTAAATAAAGCAATATGAATGTGATGACAACTCTGCTAGAGTTTCTTTAGACCAACGAATCTAAATTAAGCAGAGTTCGTATGGCAACAAAGAACCGCTTCACCGCTTGCATGCATGCATGCA